>CM050164.1:70218997-72618997 GCA_027410445.1 Discoglossus pictus | reverse complement strand
ACTCGCAGCTCCTGCCGTCTCACTCGCAGCTCCTGCCGTCTCACTCATGGCACTGCACCTGGTGGCTTTTTCCACTCTCTCTTTCTCCTTGTTTTCTACTAGGTCAGGTTTGGTTGGCCTTCCCTTAACAGGGAAACTGTATCTTATACTTGGCCTGACAAGTATGTCTCTTAGGTAGCGATACGCCTGTCTGCCAAAAAAATTCCAGGGGTGCGCTCTCTGTACTCTCTTTACTCCTATACGGTCAAGGATCTCCTCTTTCAGGGTGCAATAATTGGTTGCCATTTCTTCAGGCAAAACCCCATACGCTTCCTGTGCTTCTCCACACAGATAGGGACCCAGGACTGTGGCCCAGTGCTGTTTAGGCCAACCTTCCCTGGTAGCAATCTTCTCAAAATTCAGGAGGTAGGTTTCTACATCATCCTGAGCTGTCATTTTCTTTAGAAAGCAATTAGGGTTCATAATCCTGCTTGATTTTGGACCCACAATGTTCTCTGTAGATCTCAATCGCTGCAGCTGCACTTTCTGTACTTCTAAAAACTCTCTCATTTGGACCCTGTCCTCTTCCATTTGTCTCTGCCAATTCTCTGTGGCTTCTCTAAATCTTGCAGCTACCTCTCCAAAACCTTTATCTTCCTCTTTTGCGGCTTGGATGATATCCTCTGCAATCATTTTACTCTTTTCTGCCTGGCTCTGACCCAGCTTAGCAGCCAGCACTCTATTCATCTCTGCCTGCTGCTTGTTCATTACCCGCTGTGCTTCTAGAAAAGCTTTAAGGGCCTCCTCCATATTTAGGCTGTACGGTGGGCTGTCTTCTTCAACACAGACACTTTTCCATCCCACTTCTGACACCAGTGTGACCAGGTTGGCCGCGTATAGCGGTGGTTTCTTGAAATAAGGGCTGATACCGGCTTGAAAGTGCAGCAAATTGGTTTATTTACAGAAAGAAAATAACAGCTGTAGCAGTAGCTCTGCTTAAAATAACGGAAAATAAACAACTACTTCTCTGTGAGGTGGGAGAATGCCACCTTGTGGCCAGGTTGTAAACAGTCCTTTAAACTTGGGAGACTGCCACCTTGTGGCCAGGATATGGTTAGTCTTTGAGACTGGTGAGAGTGCCACCTTGTGGCCAGGTTGCGAACAGTCTCTTGTTCTGGTAAAATGCCACCTGGTGGCCAGGAAACCAATAGACTCTTTACTGGTGAAATGGTTGCCACCTTCAGCAACCTCTGGGACACAGCTCCTCTCTGGGACACAGCTCCGCTCTGGGACACAGCTCCGCTCTGGGACACAGCTCCTCTCTGGGACACAGCTCCTCTCTGGGACACAGTTGCGGGTGAAGCATAGGGCCCTCCCTTCTCTCCCGTATGCTTCACCCCAGGGACCCTTGCATAACACAAACTCACTTGTATTAACTTCTGTCTTCTACTCCACTTCTTCCCTGGGGCATAATACGTCAGCTACAACTGTGCTTAGGTCTTTAAGGCAAACTCTGCCTGGGAATCCTCACTAATCCCCTTCACTTACTGGGCTTCCTTGTACCTTCACCTCCTGAGTCTGTAGTCACTCTTCCAGGTCACACGACTTGCTGTAGTCCCTGTACTCCCAGTAACAGTAACGAGGCGATCCTTTACAGGTTAGTTCACAAACTTCACTGTACTTCCACACCGGATCACCTTCCACTCTGGGCTTGCTTCTGACAGCAGCCCACAACCTGCACAGAGCCTAGCCGGCCACACCTCCCTTCCATGTCTGCTCTCCAGGCTTTTAAAGGGAAGTTGCTCCAATTAGGAGTTCTTCAGAAGTTTTAACTCCTTCACTTCTGTCAAGAACTCCATACTACCCTTGCTTGTCATCACTTCTAAGGAGCAAACGATCACAATATATGTATATACATGTTTCTGTAATTTTCTCCCCTGATGAAATTACAGAAACATGTGTCGGGACATACGCAGAGTAGCTGCCAATGACGTCATAGCTAAGCGTCTAGGCAGTGGCACACATGGTTTAGACAGCTCGGATCAATACAAATGGAATTAGATAGTCCCTGGCTCTCATAACAAAAAGAAAGTTAAAGGAGGAAAATAGGCTATGGGAAAAGCCGGAATATTTAGATATGGTTGATCCAAAGTTCAATGTGTTTGGCAATATAGCAATTGTAACAAGTTTCCAAGATTTAAGATACCTTTATAGAGTTTAATTCAATTTGGTTCCATCACACGAAAAATAATTGATTATCAGGTTGAATGAGAAGTGAAATATTTGCAGATCTTTAAGAAAACCCTTGTATAGGGGCACAAGCATCAAAGCACAGACAAATCACAAATGAATATGGTAATGAACATTTCAAAAGGAGATAATAGATAAAGGAGCAAAAAACACTTTTTCTTTATGTCTTTTTATTTATGTTAAGCACTTAATATTACACAGTACTTTTGATGTTTTTAACCTCAGGCACCTTATACGCTTTTTTTTACTTGGATAATACAAGTTTCTCCTATATAAATATATATATGTGTGTGTGAATGGGCCATTATTATAAAGACATACGTTATTTGAACTTCAAATATAAAAATGTATAAAATTACATGCTTATATACCCTATAAGAGAATCGCATATCATCATCTGTACAATTTGGAGTTTTAACATGTTTAAATAAAAGTTATGTCTTAAAAATATTATTCTCTCTCTTTTCTATGTGTTTTTCTATTGGTTATTCATTTATTATTTTCTCATGCAAGATACAAACATGATTGTAACTGGGTAGTGAATCACATTTCAGTATTAGTTCAAAACTGTAAAAATGCCATGTTAAATAGAATAAACTAACATGTATTTTTTGAATAATTAGTCTCTCAAGAAAATTCAGTAACCAACCTGTTTATATCAATTTTATTTGGTTTGAGTTAGAATGAGGTTAATGATTCTTCTTTTTAGTTTAGATGCGTTACAATGTAAAGACTCTTTTTTATTTTTAGTTAGTAAGTGATGTATCCCAAATGTATTCATCATACATTTCCTGAACAGTCATTCTCTATCTTGTTGTCTATTATATATGACCTTTAATGTGCTTCTAATGTTTTCCAAGGTCAAACTGCTCTGCACATTGCCATTGAAAGAAGGAATATGAATCTGGTTGAGCTCTTGATACAACATGGTGCTAATGTCCATGCAAAAGCAGATGGAGAATTCTTTAGGAAAGCCAAGGGAAGACCAGGTTTTTATTTTGGTAAGAAAATCTAAGTAAACTATTTTGCAAAAAAAATTGTATATTTAAAGGACCAATTTAATGATCTGGCTTTAATACCTTTGAAGTAGTAAAGTTCAGGATAAACAACTTTCACTATATTGTGATTTAGACTAAATGTTAGCATTGGACCACAGCGTACAAATGGCTTAGTGTAGTCACTTCCCAGAAACTCTGCATCTGCAGCAAGTAAAGTGCACTCTGCTACCAAACCTAAGTGATTTGTATAAAATAGGAGGAGCTCAAGCCTAAAAATGAGTGGAAAACCAGCTATTTTCAGTGTAAGTTTTCTAACAAAACATCAGCTTTTTGTACTTAGTGAAATACTGGACCTTTATAGTAGATCTTTAAATTACTGTTAAGAATTATAGCAATTAATTATTTTTGGAAGGGAGGTTATAAAACGTATATTACAGATTCAAGAACAAACCTCATAATCTAAATAAATCCATTATAAACACAACTAATCTTCAGGATCAAGGCACTTCACTGAAGTGGTTGACAAATTTAAATATTGTTTAAGTTATTAACAATTTCACTTTGCTATTCCTAAGACCACTTTGTCCACTGATGTTAATACAATATTTAGTGTTTACCACTACATTAAATTGATTACTTACATTAACATACCTCCCAACATTTCAAATGGCCAAAGTGGTGCACATATATTCCTAAATGGTGATGTCATTTTCTACAATACAAACCCTTAATGAATTGCATGCTCCCCTATACATGCATACATTTTGTATAATAGACATATGCATAATATGTGTATGTTTAGGGGCTTATGGCGTTTGTTTGTCCGAGGTGTAGAGAGAGAAAAACAGAAGAAGGGAAGAGGTCAGGCTGAAATAGAGAGATTTGTGCTTAAAGGGTCATTGTAGTCTGAGCATTTCTATCATGCATTTATAAGATCATGGTTTAAATATGGCAAAATGTTTTCTTTTATATGCAAATAATTGGTCTATATTATAGAAAAATATGTTAAAGTGAGACATTGTGGGCATGTGCTCTCCTTCTCTGTCCTGACATGTTACAGAAAGTAGAGGGACTGTAACTTTGTATGTCTGGACTGTAACAAAAATGTTTTTTTCCCCTATTGATTTGATTGTAAATTAGATAAGAAAACACAATTATAAGGCTCTCCTTGAGTTCTTGTTTTTACATCCTCTAAAAAAGAAAGGTGGATTAAACACATTATTATCAATTTCAGTATTTAACATTTTATTTTCCATGCAAAGAAAATATTTCCTTATGCATAAAACTGGTTAAGATGCAAGATAGAAACATTGGAACTACAGTGACTATTTAAATATAGCAAAACCCTTGGTTCTGGGCCCTAGGAGTTTTAAGCAGATCAGCGGGTCATTTTGACATAGGGTTGATAGGGATGGGGGAACTCACGGAAAAAATAAACAAAAGCAATTGAAATTTAAATTATTTTGGCTTTATATGAACTTTTAAATACAATTTAAAGAACAAACATTAACTAAACAGTCCATTTTAAATGGCAGATGGTTCAGAATCTGGGTCTGGCGAGGCAAAAACAGAGTTATAGCGCAGCACAGCCTTTAACAGCGATTGGCGGCCAAAAAACAGCTATATAGTCAGTGCCAGATCTACCTTTTTGGAGCCCCGGCAGTGCTTGCGCAAGGTATGCACGCACCTATGTTCCCCTTTTCTGTGCGTGTATATCTCTCACTTGCTATGTGCGTAAATCACAGACATTTCCCCATAACAGCCATTTTAACAACATAACTACTCCTACATATAAGCTTACTAACGTTGCCTCTGTTTGGTGCACTTTCTGCTCATTCTCTACACTTGGGATGAAGGTGAGAGGGAACAGCGAGTCCCCTAGTCTCAATCTGTGAACTGCAGAATTTAGTTTAAAGCCAAAAAATTTTTTTAGGGTTTTTTAGCAGCTGCCTAGTTGCCTAATGGATAATCTGCCTGTGGATATAGTGGGGTTAAGCTGTAAACTGAGAATTACAGGAAAAAGAGCGATATAGTGAATCATCTCTATAAGGGCTAGCGTTAAGCGGGGTATACCTCAATGGGATTTACCTTCATAAGAGGGACATGCATTTTATTCTTAAGAGGGACAATCCTTCCAAAAGAGGGACAGTTGGGAGGCAAGCTTTAGTACAATATTAAAGAGATTTCTTTATTTCTTTTTGTTTGTAATGGCCCTGTATATACACAGCTTTATGGGGATAATGTGATCTACAAGATGGTAGAGTGTAATATTAGAGTTTCTAGGATAATATTTTGACTTGCGCTATAATGACAACTGTTATGCACATTTTATTAATTTTTTTGTAATTTTATCATTTCAAACAGGGGAGCTGCCTCTGTCCCTAGCAGCATGCACCAATCAAATAGACCTAGTCAGGTACCTTTTACAGAATCAGTACTCTCCAGCCAATATCGCGACCCAGGACACCTATGGAAACACAGTGCTTCATGCTTTGGTAGACATCGCTGACAACACTCTTGAGAACACCAAATTTGTAACCAACATGTATAGTGACTTGTTGGTGCTGGGTGCACACATTAACCCTTCCTTGAAGCTGGAAGACATTGCAAACAAGAAAGGTTTAACACCTTTGACTTTGGCAGCAAAAACTGGCAAAATTGGGGTAAGAAAATTCTAAAAATAAAGCTTATTTTTATTTGGTGCTAAATTAAGTAAGATTGAATGAAGTATGGATTTTAGCTTTGCTTATAAAATATTGATTTGGTTTTACATATGTAATACATAGTAAAATGGTATTTTGAGAGTAAATGTTTTAAGAGTTGGTTAACATATATGATAATGTTATGCCAAGCTTTATGTATTTACATACTTATTATATAAAATAATACCAATTTATTTAAATGTCTAAGGTACATACATATTCAAAGTGAGTTAAAAACTTACTCTGTTTGGAACATTTCTTCCTAGGGCTAAGCATACAGATTCTTAATCTCTTTCTAATTAAGTAAATAGAGTTGCCAAACCTATTAAGCATCAAATACAGAAAAACACAAAGAGTAAACTTTTACAAAAGCTATAAATATGTTTCATGTAGTTTGTTTATTTTTATGGTATCACAAACATTATGGTGTACAAACTGACTTACATTTGTTCTGTTTTTGTTTGGAGGTTTTTGCCTATATTCTCAGGAGGGAAATCAAAGATTTAGACTGTCGTCATCTCTCTCGAAAGTTCACAGAATGGGCCTATGGACCAGTGCACTCCTCGCTTTATGACCTGTCGGGTGTGGACACATATGAGAAAAACTCTGTGCTTGAGATCATCGCCTACAGCAGTGAGACACCGGTGAGAATGAAGCCTTTTATGCTAAAGAACATTTTTATTGTATCTTGGTGCATAGACTCTTCACTCTTAGCCTCTGCTTAGCCTCTTGTGTCTATGCATCTCTATATTGCACAATTATTATTATTATTATTAGTATTATTATTTTTATATTTCTGTACCAGCAGATTCCTTTGTGCTAAAATATCAGTGTAAAGATGTACATACATATACAGTGTTATATAGTGATAATATGGCTTTAAAGTTATATTAGTGCAAGTCTAAAACAAGAAGTATAAATGTATTTTACATAAAACTAGAAATTGGGTATGACATCCCTGCAACTAAAAGACTGACATGTTTAAGAATAAAGGGGACTTAGAGAGACATTCTGGTACATTTCAGAGATTACTTCTAAGTGCCTCAGGTACTTCTAAGTGCTTTGAGGAGAGAAGCTATTTGAATGCTTCTGTGAGCAGGTGATCTTTTAGATGCATATTCAATATGGTGAGAGTGAAGCAATCATTTTAAATGATTTAAGCCATTAGGGAGCACTACAACTCTCAAGACATGTTTTAGATGAACTCAGAAGGCTAGTAGAGGTAGAGAAAGATATGAAATCTGTGATATAAGGAGGAGCAGCGAGTTGCTCTAATAGAGGGGAATAGAGAATCATTTTGTAATGTTTATTTGACTTGAGTCGAGGATCTTTAACAGGAGAGTGAAAGGAAAAGGTACATATGCTATGTGCTTATTTAGGGCCCTATTCAATTGCCCACATCGCAATTGAATGAGGCCCGAGGACTTTAGACAATTTCAGGTTCTCTTTAAGCTTACAATACAATTTGCTGAATGTTATTTTATAAGCTATCAATAATTAACAATATTTCACCTATATAAAAAATCTTTCATAAAATAGAAAACTAGAAATACATTTTATTAAATGAATTAGAAATCCATCATTCTATAAAAATCGTTCATGTGCTAGTAGTAGGTAAACTTTGAACTACAAAATAGCATTAATGTCATAGCATCTGAAATCCTACAAAATAGACACCATTTTACCAGTGACACATTGTATGTTCTTATTCTGCAGAACCGCCATGACATGCTCTTAGTGGAGCCCCTTAACAGACTGTTACAAGACAAGTGGGATCGGTTTGTTAAACGCATATTCTACTTCAACTTCGTTGCTTACGTGGCATATGTTATCATCTTTACAGTTAGTGCCTACTACAGACCTGTGGTTGGAAAAGTATGTTCATCATAATTTGCTAGAAATGAGCTAGATCTAGTGTGTGAAAAACCATTATGATGTGTGTGTATTTATATATATAATTGTTGTGGTGAACTACCTACTGTCCATGGGTAGGATTCCCAGCTTGTGTATTGTGTGGATTGAAGAGCGAGGCATTTATGGGCACATTTGCATGTCCCTACTCTGCTTCCCAGAATGCAGTGTAAACAGGTTGGAAACTGTTTTTTTAACTTGTTTTAGGAATTCAAATGTGAACACAAATGTACTATTTATTTACTATGGGCCTCATTCTATTAGCGGCCGTAAATCGGCCGTAAGGCTGCGATTCCTTGCGGGGGTTCAGTTAACTCGTGATTCTATTATACGGCCCCGCAAGGATCTCCTTTTACGGCCGGCCGCATATCTTGGAACCGGCCATAATCTGTGAAATATAAAAACTCAAAAATAAATTCAAGCCTGCACTGTACAGCTCTGTAAATGCTAGGGATCATATTGGGGGACATGAGGATTAAAAGGAACCCACTCTCAAGCTTGCACATCTGCCCAAACCCGAGTTCAAATTAACTGTTTATTTTCCGGCTGCGGCGTGGGTGTGTCTGAGGTGCTCCAAGCACTCTGGACTTTTTACATGGATATTTTACGTATATTAAAAATTAAATATTTTACGGATTTTAGTACAGGATAATTATGTGCTATTTATTCTAACACCTAAAATCCCTTTATAGTCTTCTCAAAGTGCAGGATGGCTTTATTTGAGCTATTTTATGTGCTTAATTGGTGCTAGCGAGACCTCTTTCCTGCAAGTAAGCTGCGGCTCGCTTTTAGCCTTGCAGAGAGGTTTCCCGGAGCAATTGAATTGCAAAACTCTTGCGGCCGTTTTAGATCAAAGGCTTTCCTCTGGCGCGAGCGGCCGCAAGAGATAGCAAGGCACCGGCCGCAAGCCTGCCGGAGCCTCCGGCCTTAAGGGTATAGAATAGCCGAATAGCTTGCGGCCGGTCCTTGCGGCCCTATATATATATATATATATATATATATATATATATATATATATATATATATATATATATATATATATATATATATATATGTAAGGCCTCTAATAGCAGCACATACATGGTAACACTATATGGAGGCATAGTGATAGACAATAGGAAGGTAGTGGATTTTGCTACTATTCCCTGGCTTTTTATTTCAAAATGTTTTCATTATATGGCACACTTTATTGAAATAAAATACATGAAGGTAAACTCATATTTCTCATCTGACTTTATTCCATTTACACTTCACAGATATTTGCTTACAGTCTTAAAACATGATTTTTACCAAATCTTTACACACTGTTTGTGGCAAATAGGTTGTGTCTTTACTATAATCTAGTTTTATACTTATATTTCTTTAAGTTCCTTGTGGGTATTCCCAAGGCTATATTTGATCAACAACTTTCCTACAATGTAGATAGGATCGCAGGGAACCCGCTTTTCTGCATATAATCACATATTTATTTTTATACTCCTCGCTGATGCTTTGATACATCAAATTAACAAATGGAGCATTTCCACCAAATGTTTACAGTTTAGTTTTTCAGTGCACTGGTTCGCCCTATCTTGGTGTTTTAATACATTGGTTTATGTTTATACATATTTTTATGATCTATATTTTTTTGAAGACCAATCTGTTGTAAGTAAGATGACTGAATAGCAAGCTATTGTTATAAATGTTATATAATTGTCTCATCTCAGTAATTAGTAGATAAGATTACCTTCCCAATGTCATGTATGCATTACTAGTAATACATCTGTGTTTCTCAGCCTCCTTTCCCAATAGATCCTGATTCCTACATTCGATCAGCTGGAGAATTAATTACACTTTTAGGGGCCATCTATTTCTTCTTCAGAGGGGTAAGTGTCCGTGTGTATTTTTAACCAATATATTATCAGCACAGACTTGTGTTGGCAGTCAACTGGAGTAAGGTGAGAAATATTCTATAATTGTGGTTTTCCATTTTACGTATGTCAACCTCACTAAGCTTGATGCAGTTGTAATTGTCATCATGCATTTTACAGGCCTCTGTTTTATTTTACATTTATCTAATGTTTGTTTTATTGGTTTTACTACTTAGACCAGTGTTTACGGTCTGCTTAGATCCTGTGGCTCCATTAGTTCTGGCATGGAATTTCAATTACTCCCACATTTTTGGATTTCTTTTCTAGCATCCCTTAGAGCAGTGGTTCTCAACAAACAGTCTGGGAACCGGTGCAGGTCCCTGAGAACTTACCTGATGGTCCTCAGAAACAAGGGGATGAGGTAGGCCTAACATTTTAACTATCATTAGTCACATTTATAGAATATTGTGGAACTTGTGTTCAGTTAAAATGTGCTCTATTCAAATTAGTTAAAAACAAAATAAAAAT
Organism: Discoglossus pictus; assembly: GCA_027410445.1. Lineage (NCBI taxonomy): Eukaryota > Metazoa > Chordata > Amphibia > Anura > Alytidae > Discoglossus > Discoglossus pictus. The sequence goes on along the minus strand of CM050164.1, from coordinate 72,608,779 downwards.
TTAGTGTAGTATAACCTTGCTCAAAACCAGATCTCATGAGCACTGGCAGGTAACCTGCCAGTCCCCATATGAAAAAAGTTGATAGCCACTGCTTTAGGTGTTAAAAGAGAGCAAATAAGAGGGATCATGGGACCTTTCAAAGTTTTTTTAAGTAGTATAGTGCAATAATGGGTACTATATAGGAAGTTGGGGTATTCCACTGCCGTTATATTTGGTTCATTTAAGTACAGGGTGTGCAGTGCCTCATAGTTACCAATCAGTGGCAACATTTGGCAACATGCTGCTGAGAGAAAGTCACTGACTGGCTAATTTGAAACACTGCCATCACACTCTGTGTATTCATGAGCTGCATGAGCTACAGAGGGCAGACCCAAACAAGTACAAATAGTAAAATCTTAGGCAGAAAAAATAAAGTTTATAAACATTTAGTAAAAAAATTAAGTACACATAAGTATTGTCATTAACCATTATTTGGCCCTGTCCCAGGCCACTCTGTATCTACCTTGCCCTGGCCCTTCAGGGCTCAACCTGCCACACATAAGAGCAACTCGCTGGGAACTGGGGATGGAACATCATGGGCCTACTAGCTATGAAAGGTTCTTGGGAATAATTACACATATTTTCTATAAAAAGTAGGTCCTGTTACTATTGGCCTATTTGAACAGCCTGTGTTTGTCAGCACTTCACTGATTGGCTCATCCAGTCATGGCTGCTACTAATAGTAGAGCCACCGTCTGAACTATATTGTGATGGGATGTTTTAACGTTGAGAGGGAAGTTTGAAAAGACATTGGGACCATTGGCTGACAGGGAAAGTGCCTACAAAGCATTCTGAGGATTGGCCATATGGGAGAAGGGAGAGAAATTTAAAAAAAAAAATAACATTATGACTACAAGATGGCCAAAGAAGCCAAGACTTTCCCTTGCTTTCCATTGCTCAGTGCTGTAGCAGGATTTTAGAAAAAGTTTAGTCATAGATGACTGATAGAAGTGGTCAGCTAGGGATCCAGAACTCGGGGCAAACTGTCCGTTCTGTAAGGGATGTGATTACATTGACAAACATAGAGCTACCATCCTTTCCCTGCTTAATCCCTTACCTCATCCTGTGTCCAGACTAAGAAATGCCCATTGATCCCTATGACATTGTCTGAGCCTTCAGTTTGTAATTTGTTTACTGTTGTTTGTATGTTATGTTTCTGTTTGGGTTACTGTTGTCTGTCCCTAACTCACTGTGATACCACTACGCTGTTATGTATGTTAATATTCCTATACTAATTGATTTGGTGGTCAAATCAATCCCCTCTCTGGGTGGTCACTCGAGTAGTACCCAAGCCATTCAGAGCAATGCAGACAAAAGCCACTCCATCATGGGTCCGCCCATGCAAGGTTGGTATTATGAATGACGTTGCCAAACTGCCCGCTGATTGGCTAACTGGGCTCGCTGAAGTAGGCCTAGTTCTCATTTGCTGTTCCATGTTGGAGCAGGGAATTCAAAGTTGCTTTTTTTGTGTACCCAGTTAATGTTTCACACTACCCTATTATTTAACTCCCTATAAATGTACAGCCTGATCCCAGAATAAAGAGGCACTCTTTTGGGAACACTTTGTGATGTCTGATTTAATCTTCAGGGTCTACAACCCCTGTTTATTATTGTATCCCTGTTTCTTCCTCCATAATCTCCAATCACTGTATGAAGAGCTGGGTACTTAGAAGCCCCATCCTGACAAGATCCGAGGATCTCCATGGTAGTATCTGGACAGGGGGTCTGGAGGCCAACCGCACCATGTGTTGTGACAAGCATATTGTATTCCTAGTGAAATCTAGAAACCTTCTATGTCCCTTTAATGCTTATGTTCTTAAGTTCTAATCTTTAAGGGAAAATGTCCATGCTTGATCTAGAGCCAAATTAGCAATCTTCTATAAACTGAAACTTTGAGTGAATCAGTTTGAAATTGAATAAACCAATTTATTCCTAAAAGTGAGTAATCAGAAAATAAACCTTTCTTGCTTTTTTCTCTTCTAGATTCAGTACTTCACACAGAGGCGTCCATCACTGAAGACTCTGTTCATTGATAGCTACAGTGAGGTTCTCTTGTAAGTCCTAGATTTTATTTTGTTAATTATTTCCAGGATATTTTATCACTGCTGAGTTACAAAATCAAAAGAGTACAATGTCTATACTATCTTACACAGTAGCAGCATACAGATATATCTTGAGTATTGAGTCTTTGGATATTTTCAGATACAGAGACACTAGATGATAACTAGCATGACATATTTCATAAGAGGTCTAACCAACTTAAGGGGACGTGGGATAAAGTGGACAAAGGCACTCTGGAGTTAGGTCTAAATCAGGGGTGGGCAAGTTCAGTCCTGGAGGGCCACACACATGTCTGGATTTGATGATTTCCCTGCTGCGCACAGGTGAATCAATCACTTCTTCAGTCATCCTGATTGACTCACCTGTGCACAGAAAGGATATCTTCAAATCCAGGCCTGGGTGTGGCCCTCCTGGACCGAACTTGCCCATCCCTGGTCTAAAGGGTGAGGTGTCCCACAATGACGGGTGGACAGAAAAGCTACTCCTTATACAAGGACCATATTTAGGGACCATATTCACCATTGAGCCTGATAAACCCTATATGGGTTGGATAGGTATAATATTTTAGTAAACTCCTGATAACCGTTTTGCAGTTCTAAACAGCATTTTTTTCAAAGAATTGGTTTGACTCAAGATAATACTTTGGAAAAGCTGATCATTTTACAATGAATTGTTAAGGGATAATTTTGCGATGAATGTTGCCTTGGTAGTGATTATACCCATCATTGTGGGATTTATTATGGTTGGTTTGTGTAACTGTTTTTAATTGTGTGTATGTGAAATTGTAATAATTTTGATTCATATGACAGTGGCATTGTATTAGCTGATTATGATCCTCCCATTAGGAAATGTGCATTTAAGGCAACAACATATTTTCTTAATAGGAGCCAGTTATATGATTGTATATTGTTGCCAACATATTAAAAGAGTTGCTCATTGTTGCTATTAGGCAGTTCCTGCTTGTCACAACCGTGAGATGAGGGGATCAGGTAAACCCCAATACTCCTGCTTCCAGCTTACAGGACACCCCTCCTTTTTTTGTATTTTCATCTCAGTGCCAGCATGCCTCAGAACCACAACCATTTTGCAGTTACTCAGTAAATCACAAGTACAGGCTCTTACTAGCTTATTAAAAATAATAATCATTTTTCCCTATCCCCTTATGTAGGATAGCCCATCATTTAAGAACAATGCATAAACATAAGTCACTTTTTAAAATAATAATTTGCAGTTACTATTGTTACCAACCAAGATAAAACCTTTCTATCATTACCACTACTACTACATCAAGTCACTCTTGTAAACATTATAACATTATACATTATACATTATACATAGAACAACATGCCTCAGTCCTTAAAACAAGTCTCACGTCCATTTTGATAGCCTTTCGATTGTAGTAATCACATGTGTTAGGGTTTCAGGATCAGAGTTGCTTGTAGTGTTCAGAGTATGACACAATTGTTGCTTGGGGATATATTGAACTTTTCATATCATTTGTTGTACCCATTGTTTGCATATTATGTGTCCTGTTAGTAGCAGGGTACTCTAGCCAGCTTGTGGGGCTATATGCCTTCCAGTAAGGAGGATCCCCTCGATGGACATAGGCTCGGTTTGTCTGTTCTTTTGTCTGTGTTCGCACAACTTGGCATATAAAAAACCCTTTTGTTTTTTATTATCTCTTCTATATTTTAGCAGTAACTTATTTTTTCAGACTGATTCAAGCCCCCTCTTTCCCAACTACAATTTCTCTAGTCCATGAGTGATTTTCATCAGTGGCGCAGTTTATTTTTTTATATTAAACAATAATATTCCATTTGTTTTTTTATTATTACGGAAATTTGGTGTTTGGCACCTGAATTTATTTGGGGCTTGTTCAAAGTCTCACATTATTGTCTCGACCAATACTTGTGACTTGCATAGCTGCTAAGGTTAGTTTATTAATTTGTCCCTCAATTTGCTCCAAAAGCATTTTGTACAAAGATTAACAGTACATATTTTAATATTTGCAGTAGTCATTTTCAGTGAAAAGAAAAACGTTTAAAAGCTTAACCTAGATACTAGATTGTATTATAAGAGCATGTGCCATAATACAAAATAGCCTCTGATATTACAGTTCTTAAACAAGAGGCTGATCACTGGTCAAACAAGAATCTCAGCAATATTCAAGTGGTTTGCCACAAAACCTTTTTAGGAACCACACTCTAACTCTCAAATAATAGTATATGTAAACTATTATAAAGAAATGGAATATTCATGTTTAATGTATGATTTCATAAAACAGTTCATAAGTAGACCACTAGTTTGTTTTATTCTAGAAGGGCATACATATAAAAATTGTAACATAATTAAAACAAAGGCAACTAATGCAAGTTTGTGGTCCAGAACAGTAATGTCTCTTTGTCTTGCTGATAACAATCCTTGAACAGAGATACAAACTTAAATGTGTGTATATTACTTTTTATTATTACTTGTTATGAAGATTGGAGTATTGCAGTATTCCGTGATAATTTTTTATTGCACAAACATTTTATGTAGAATGATAAGATTTTGACAGATGCATTTTTTTTAAAGTTGTATTTCTTGTTACTCTAAATAAAATGTTTGTCCAATCAAAATTGTATCACTGTTTACTGCAGTTCTCTAACTTTTTACATATTTAATTGTCTTATTTATCCATGATGAAATTATAAATTTTCCATAAACATCACATCCTTTGAAATCATGAAATCCATAATCAAGAGTCATAATGGATGTCTGCTTGCTTTTCTAGCTTTTGCCAATCCCTCTTCCTGCTGGTGTCTGCTGCTCTGTACTTCTGTGGAAAGGAACAATATGTGGCCTTTTTGGTGATAGGTCTAGCAATGAGCTGGGCCAATGTGCTTTACTACACACGGGGCTTCCAGCAAATGGGTATATATGCCGTAATGATTGAGAAGGTTAGCAACTTTTTATGCTTTTAATATTAACATGTTTTCTTGGTTCAGTAAATATATACAGTGGAGGGACAAAATAACAGAAACACCTAATAATATGTTAATATCAAACACCTAATGAGGAGTAGTGTCACCCTTTGCTTTCAGGTCAGCTACTGCCTCATGGAATGCAAGTCATGAACTGGGATGTTGCACTATCCGTCAAGAATAAAAGTCTGTAGTTTATAGAAGTGCATTCTGTGCAATCGTCACTTCATCAGATGACAATAACAAAGTTTTGACAATGTCCACAAAAGCTTTAGGGCTGTTCTGATTATTAATAAATATATTTTTAATATGCATAATTTTTTGGCGTGGAGCCCTATTCTATTCCCTATATTGCAAAAATACAAAAAAAAAATTAAGTGCAAAGTCCTAGCTATTCTATTCTCCCATTGCAGCACCACAGCTAGAGAGCTACCCCTGATGACTAAAGCCAGTCAGAACTGCAGAATACAACAAACTTTCCTACTAATTTTCCCACATCAGGAATTTTACAAGTTGCTTGAGCTTCAAAAAGCTATTCAATTCAAAATAATCTTAAATTATTTGACTTGTAACTCCTAAAAACCCTGATTTCTTCTAATAATAACAAGAGTAATGATGAACATCCTCAAAGGCATGTTTTGGCAGTGAACAGGGAGGGGGAAAGCCCCCTTCCCCACTCAAAAACTATACTTCTAATCTCATCACCCATCTACATACTGTTGGGGGTCCAATGGCATCCAAACTGGCACCTATAAATAGTCAACCCTTGCCGCAGGAGTCCAACACGGACCTCTGCTGCATGGAAATATTAACTCCCTTCTGCTTCCCGTGTCCATAAAATACCTGGGGCATCTAAAGAATTACTATTTGCTGTGGAGATATTAAAAGTACCTGCTCTGCAAATAATTAACCCCTTACCTTGTGGGGTCTATACAGATCCCCATGGGACATATATTAACCCCTAAGATACCACAGTATACTAAATGTACCCCTACCCACCATGGGGGTCAATCTAGACCCCCATGGCATGCTAAATTAACACCTACCTATCATGGGGTCTATCTAGACCTCCATGGTATACTAAATTTACCCCCACATATATAGCTAGACCCCACCAAGTCTCCCATGACACCCTGAGTTAAATACTACACTACACTATTACAATTAACCCCCTAAATAAACCAATAAAAATATCTAAACTACAAAAAAATAAAAAAAAACATTAATTACAAAAAATAATAAACCCTCTAAATTACCAAAATTAAAAAAACTAAATTTACCAAAAATAATAAAATATTACAGCCCATGCTTCTGGATCAGGAAAGGGCCCTCATTAAAATATCAAAGTGCTGTAAACAAAATGAACTAAACTAACGCACATGGTGACTGCCACCTTTCTGTAGCTTAAATAAGGTTTTTGAGCTGGCCATCATATTTCAGCCAATCACAATGGGTTTTTCGACTGTTACCCTGCTCAATATCAGTTTTGAATGATTTGGACCAATCGGATTGCTCAAATTGAGGGATCTAAAATCTGAGCAATCCGATTTGTCCACTTTAGTGAAACTAGACTAAATGTAGTAATACAAACTTTATCTGCTTGACATTTACTCATCTGCTTCTCTGTCCAGGAAATTAGATCAGCTAATGCTTGTTTTTGTTTTACAGTTGATCATGAGAGACATGCTCCGATTTATGTTTGTCTACATTCTTTTTCTTTTTGGATTTGCAGCAGGTAAACATTTTTCATTATTCTGTAACTCAAAAAAAGATAAAAAGATATTTCAATACTTGAGTTTCAAAGAAACCAATAGTGTGTTATATTGATACCCTAGAGGAAGGAACCTTTCATGTAGCTACAGTTTCTGTAAAGAAGACAAATTCTAAAATAATTTTATGGTGCATGATTTATTCCACTCCCCCAAAAAAATATTATAGAAACTACAGTGGTACCTTGGTTCTCAACCTTAATCCATTCTGGATGGCAGGTTGAGTACCAAACTCCCATAAGGGGTAATGAATATGGGATTTAGCAAACATGGTGAGTACCAAAGTTTCTTGTTCATCGGACAGGTTGAGTGTTTAAAATGTTGAAATTGAGAACCAAGGCACCTCTGTACATAGAAAAAAAAGATAAACCAATTCCATAAAAAAAGTCACCAAGATCACACATCCATTTAGGAGGATTAGCGGATTCAGAAATGATCTATGCACACGTTATACTGTATATCTAACATGAAATGCATCTCTCATCTCATTATTCACATTTTTATACTATTAAAAAAAATCACAAAATGCATTCATTAGGCAGTTTATATATGAGCAACAATATTAAAAAATCTGATTTTATTATTAAATGATAATGCAGATAAAAACTAAGGTTGAACTTACACATTTATAGAATAAGGATAAATACACGGTACTTGTAATACTTACTTGAGTTAGTGACCAAGCATTAATCCCTAAATCAAATGTTAGTTTCAGATAGGTAATCATTAGTGATGTCGCGAACATAAAATTTTCGGTCCGCGAACGCAAACCGCCGCAAATGTTTGCGAACCGCCATAGACTTCAATGGGCAGGCGGATTTTAAAACCCACAGGGACTCTTTCTGGCCACAATAGTGATGGAAAAGTTGTTTTAAGGGGACTAACACCTGGACTGTGGCATGCCAGAGGGGGATCCATGTCAAAACTCCCACAGAAAATTACATAGTTGATGCAGAGTCTGGTTTTAATCCATAAAGGGCATAAATAACCTAACATCCCCCTCCATCATCATCCTCCCCTGTGTCTCTTCCCCCCTCCATCATCATCCTCCCCTGTGTCTCTTTCCCCCCTCCCTCATCATCCTCCCCTGTGTCTCTTTTCCCCCTCCCTCATCATCCTCCCCTGTGTCTCTTTCCCCCCTTCCTCATCACCCTCCCCTGTATCTCTTTACCCCCTCCCTCATCATCCTCCCCTGTGTCTCTTTCCCCCCTTCCTCATCACCCTCCCCTGTAGTTCTTTACCCCCTCCCTCATCATCCTCCCCTGTGTCTCTTCCCCCCTCCCTCATCATCCTCCCCCCTCCCTTGATGATAAGGGGGGGAAGAGACACAGGGATAAGTGTGAGAGGTGTTAGGGTAAGGGATGTTAGGGATAAGGGTGAGGGGGTTAGGTGTTAGGGTGAGGGGTGTTAGGGATAAGTGTGATGGGTGTTAGGGTAAGGGATGTTAGGGTTAGGTGTTAGGGTAAGGGCTGTTAGGGATAAGTGTAAGGGGGTATTAGGGTTAGGTGTTAGGGCGAGGCATGTTAGGAATAAGTGTGAGGGGTGTTAGGTCTTAGGGATAAGTGTGAGAATGTTAGGGTTAGGTGTTAGGTTGATGGGTGTTATGGATAAGTGTGAGGGGTGTTAGGATTAGGGTAAGGGGTGTTAGGGATAAGTGTGATGGGTGTTAGGGTAAGGGATGTTAGGGTTAGGTGTTAGGGTAAGGGCTGTTAGGGATAAGTGTAAGGGGGTCTTAGGGTTAGGTGTTAGGGTGAGGCATGTTAGGAATAAGTGTGAGGAGTGTTAGGTCTTAGGGATAAGTGTGAGAATGTTAGGGTTAGGTGTTAGGTTGATGGTTGTTATGGATAAGTGTGAGGGGTGTTAGGGTTAGGGTAAGGGGTGTTAGGGATAAGTGTGATGGGTGTTAGGGTAAGGGATGTTAGGGTTAGGTGTTAGGGTAAGGGCTGTTAGGGATAAGTGTAAGGGGGTATTAGGGTTAGGTGTTAGGGTGAGGGGTGTTAGGGATAAGTGTGAGGGGTGTTAGTGTAAGGGGTGTTAGGGATAAGTGTAAGGGGTGTTAGGGTTAGGTGTTAGGGTGAGGGATGTTAGGGTTAGGTGTTAGGTATAAGTGTGAGGGGTGTTAGGGTTAGGGTGAGGGGTGTTAGGGATAAGTGTGAGGGTTGTTAGAGTTAGGGTGAGGGGTGTTAGGGATAAGTGTAAGGGGTGTTAGGGTTAGGTGTTAGGGTGAGGGGTGTTAGGGATAAGTGTGGGGGGGTGTTAGGTCTTAGGGATAAGTGTGAGAATGTTAGGGTTAGGTGTTAGGTTGATGGGGGTTATGGATAAGTGTGAGGGGTGTTAGGGTTAGGGTAAGAGGTGTTAGGGATAAGTGTGATGGGTGTTAGGGTAAGGGATGTTAGGGTTAGGTGTTAGGGTGAGGCATGTTAGGAATAAGTGTGAGGGGTGTTAGGTCTTAGGGATAAGTGTGAGAATGTCAATCAATCAAAAATTGCTAATGGGGCCATAACTAATACATTTATTTATCATATGGTGGGAAAAATCCCTACTTGATTATTAAAAAACAAACTTTATTAAATTAATTTAAAAAATGTTTTCACTACTAGAAAACTAACGGTTAAAACAAAAAAAATGATATATAAGGTGATGCATGCAGATAATATTGTGGGAAAATTGATATTCTAGAGGGATAAAGGTGTAGAGGGCCTTGCTCCCATAAGAATTTATAATCTATGCGGGTTAAGGTTATTAGATGCAAAAGGAAAGGGGGTTGCTTGTTTGTTCTCCAGTGAGTTAGCAGGATCCATGTACATGAGCAGGTTACTGTCTTGTTTGAATCTCTGTTAAGGAACAAGTTGGTAGGCTTCTTTGAATAGATGGGTTTTCATGGATTGTTTCGAAACTGCAGAGTAGGGGGGAGTTTGACAGAGTAGGTTAGAGAATTCAGCATGGTGGTGGCTGCACTTGTTATATCGTGGGAGAAGCAGAGTAGATGGTTAGGGAAGTAACTGGAGATTAGATCTGAAATGTAGGAGGGTGCAGTGTTGCTGATGACCATGTAGGTGGCTGTGAGTGCACCACTTCTAGCTCTTCTGTATAACAGTCTGTCTTTTCTATTCCTATACAGCTTTAGTGACACTCATTGAAGATGATCCAAAAGAAGACAATAATACTATTACTACCTCTTACACTTACATGAAACGCTGCTACAAATCTCCAACATCTTCTTACAACAACCTTTATTACACTTGCCAGGAACTATTTAAATTTGCCATTGGAATGGGAGATCTGGAATTCACAGAGAACTACAAATATAAACCAGTATTTATTTTTTTGTTGGTTACATATGTTATTTTGTCATACATTCTCCTGCTTAACATGTTAATTGCACTCATGGGAGAAACAGTAAGCAAGATTGCACAAGAAAGTAAAAGCATATGGAAACTGCAGGTAAATTAATGTCTCTTATCTTATATCTACATCTCTCTCTCTCTCTCTCTCTCTCTCCCTCTCTCTCTTAAAAGACTTTTAGCCCTATTATATATCAAAAAATATAGTAAGAACTTTATTGCTCCCAAATAAAAAATTATAATTTCTCTTTCTCAATATATATGTTGTTTAATAAATGAATCTAGATACCAATATATAATATATTATAGATTATAATAAGACAGTTATAACTATACTAAATAAGTGAACGAAAGGGAATATATCTTGATGATAAATGTAATCTAATGTGAGTACAGATGTGCAAAAAAAAATAATATAATAATAATAGTGATATAAATAATCACTCTATGTGTATTATATTTACTAAATTTTAAAGTGATCGTTTATTAATAGGTAATATTCAATATTTAATTAACAGATTATCTCATTTATTTATCAATTAATTATTTAATATTATATGATATTTAGTTGTAAAATATAATAAAATTAAATAAAAACTTTAAATGTGTGCTGTAATTTATTTGATAAATTCTATTTGGCAAAAAAATGGAAAATATTTTAGAATACCGTATGTGATTTTAACTAAACTACTAATTAATTACGGTATAAAGTTTATATGATATTTATATGTATATGTAAAATAGGAAAATCTTAATATTTTTTATGTTTTCTTAATAATAACGTTACTACTAATTTTAAAAGAAGAGACATATTAAAGTGATAATGGGCTACTTAGTTTGAAAAGTGTCTTAATAAATTAAGCCACTATATTATAATCTATGGAATATGAAAAGACCAAACATACCATATAACAACTAAGACATATATTTAATATATTTCTAAATTATGTTTAAGTTGTAGTCATCATAAGTATTGATCTAATATATAACAAAAACTACATTAAGTTAGATTACAAAAATAGTTTCTTATCGTATGGGAATAGAATCATAATTTTGCATAATTAAATATATGTGAATCTACAAGAGTTTACCTTTGTAAAGTAAGTAATTATAGAGAGAATGGATCATGTTATAAGGGGGCTGGAGTTTTTTTGTGTTTGTAAAATGTTAATATTTATATTATTCTCCAGAGAACAATTACCATACTGGACATAGAGAAAAGCTTTTTGAACTCCTTCAGGGACACCCTGAGATCAGGAAAATCTGTTTTAGTAGGAATGACACCAGATGGGAAAGAAGATTACAGACGGTGCTTCAGGTAAGCAGGGTTGAATGTACACCGGAGCCGCTCTTAGGCAAAGGCTCCTCAAGTGCCCTCCTACAATACACACTCATACATAACATTACCGTATGTGTTAAGTTTCCTAGGAAAGTGCTTAAAAACAGTGAAATATGTGTATATATAAGTGATAATGCTTGTTTATGTATATAATTATGTTGCTGCCCAAAACTCCCAAAGTGCAATGAAAACATTATTATGTATCCTGCACCAATCCCTTAGTAAACCCCATTAAATCATTTGTTTTGTACTGTCAATACCAATGTTAGATCGGTGAATAATTTCCATAAATGGTTAACTGTTCTATAAAAGTGGCACTTGCTGTGTAGTTCCATTAGGGCAGGGGTTGGCAAGTACGGTCTTGGATAGACCCACACAGGCCCACCCCCTGCATTAGGGATGTCTGTTGTGTTTTAGATATACTTGGATAAGAAAATATTTGGGGGGGGGGGGTAGATAGTTACACCATTTATAATTTAGCAAAGCATTTGTTCTTAAATACAAGTAATAATAAGGCTGTTTATAAAGTTGAACAATAATGTCCCCAATAATGTCAGCATGTCTCAAGAAAGAGCATATTGTACAATGTAAGACTGTTTTATTATAAAACATGTATCTGTGTAGTAAAGTTTGCACTATGTTCAACAAATGTGTCTTGCGTGTTGAACACATTGCAAAGATTTATTAAACATGGTAGGAGCACCACCTAAAGATGGTGGAAACATTATTTATTTATACTGTTCGTTAGTTTTAATCACAATGAACAGGAGATTTGTTATGACTAATCTTTAGTTCCAAAAAGTAAAGAAATGTATACTATAACAGCTGTCCTTTAGATGGAGGAAGAGACAAAGGGTAGGGTGGGGGAGGGGGGATAGGAGGCACAGGAGAGGGAGAGGGGGAAAGGAGACACAGGGGAGGGAAAGGGGGAAGGAGACACAGGGAGAGGGGGGAGAGACAGGGGCGGTTGGGGGGAAGAAACACTGGGAAGGGAAAGGGGGAGACACAGGGGAGGGAGAGGGGGAAGGAGGGGGAATGGGGGAAAGGAGGCACAGGAGAGGGAGAGGAGGGTAGGAGGCACAGGGAGAGGGGGAGACACAGGGGAGGGAGACAGGGGAAAGAGATGGGAGGTGGGGGGAGAAACACAGGGGAGGTAGAGGGGGGAAGAGACACAGGGGAGGTAGAGGGGGAAAGAGACACAGGGGAGGGAGAGGGGGGAGAGACACAGGGGAGGGAGAGGGGGGAGACACCGGGGAGGGAGAGGGGGGGAAGAAACATTGTATAATACTATATCATGCCATAATTTTTGACAGGCAAGTCGCTAGTTAAATGATAAGTCTCATTATTAAACAGTATGTTGTCTTATCCAGGTATTCAGGAAGAGACAATGTATTAGGACAACAAGTGAAAAAGCTGGGTAGGTTGACTCTGGATAGGAGAACCTTCATGGCAGGAAACACATTATTGGTTTTCTTTATGTGTGACCATGTATTTAATGAGACAATTTATCCACAAGATTTCTCTCTGTGGTATCTGTGAAAAGGTCCTGTAGACAGGTAATGAAATGCTTGTTATTGTTATTGACGTAATATGGTTTATTTTGGGATTCTAGGAAGGGAAATAAAACTTGTAATTTGGGGCTATATGAGAGGAGCTATGTGATTCTGAGTGTACACGTTTTAGGTCATAAGATCCCATCTCTACTGTTGGAACTAAGAAAAAAGGTTACATGGCTGAATTAGTGCAGTCAGTATATCCCTCAAGAAGTATTTCCCATTTCATGGTAAGGGATATGTTCCAATAACTTTTTTCAAGAGTCCAGATTTGCTTGATATTGTTTAAAATAAATTTGGCTTAATTTTTGTTTTATGCACCTGACTACTAGTGCAATACAATCGCATGTATAGTTGTCAGCAATATGGGTTGTTGCTAATGTTGCAGGCTCGCACAGCGAGCACGCAGCAACTGTCGCCCTTAGCGAAGCGAGGGCCGCAGTTGCAGGCAAGGAGCGCCAAAGGTGCTCCTTGCGCTGGTGGACGACAGGCAGTGAGCGCCGAAGCACCATAGGCGCTCATCCCTACGTCCCGCGGGACAGGCAGTACAGGCCGCAACTGCAATGTCAGCTGTTTGCGGCCCATAACCATGAAGCCCGCGGCACTCCCAGTGCCTCCCCCCTTCTTCCCCCCAACCACCCTCTCCCCTCACTTACCTTCATTGCGCTGCTCCTGCTGCCGTCCATCGCGTCTTCTGTGTCGTTAACCGGCATATGCTAATGACGTGAAGTCACATGCGCGTCACGTCATTAGCATATGCCGGGTCCCAAAGACCCGATGGACAGCTGCAGGAGTCCCAGGACTCGCATCACGCCTCCTCCCTCCCCTCATCCTCTCCCTCCCCTCATCCTCCCTCCCCTCATCCTCCCTCCTCCCTTTCCCCCTCTTCAATTAACCCCCCCTCCCCTCACTTACCTGCATTGCGCTGCTCCTGCTGCTGTCCATCGCGTCTTCTGTGTCGGGACCCAGTATATGCTAATGATGTGAGGATGATGAGGGGAGGGAGGGAGGAGGATGATGAGGGGAGGGAGGAGGATGATGAGGGGAGGGAGGAGGATGATGAGGGGAGAGAGGAGGATGAGGGGAGGGAGGAGGATGAGTGGAGGTAGGGAGGAGGAGGAGGGGAGGGAGGGAGGAGGATGATGAGGGGAGGGAGGGAGGAGGATGAGGGGAGGGAGGAGGAGGAGGATGAGGGGAGGTAGGGAGGAGGAGGAGGGGACAGAGGGAGGAGGAGTATGAGGGGAGGGAGGAGGAGGAGGGGAGGGAGGAGGAGGGGAGGGAGGAGGAGTATGAGGGGAGGGAGGGAGGAGGAGGACGATGGGAGGGAGGAGGGGAGGGAGGAGGAGGACGAGGGGAGGGAGGGAGGAGGATGAGGGGAGGGAGGGAGGAGGATGAGGGGAGGGAGGGAGGGAGGGAGGAGGAGGATGAGGGGAGGGAGAGAGAAGGAGTGGAGGGAGGGAGAGGATAAGGGAAGGGAGGAGGATGAGGAGAGGGAGGAAGATGAAAAGGGGGGAGGGAAACATTGGAGGAGGGAAAGACTCATTGGAGGGGGAAAGAGACACAGGGGAGGGGGGAAAGAGACAGAGGGGAGGGGGAAGAGACACAGGGGAAGGGGGTGAAGAGACACAGGGGGAGGGGGGAAGAGACACAGGGGGAGGGGGTAAGAGACACAAGGGGGAGGGCGGAAAGAGACACAGGGGGAGGGGGGAAAGAGACACAGGGGAGGGGGAAAGAGACACAGGGGTGGAAAGAGACACGGGGGGAAGAAACACATGGGGGAAAGAAACACGGGGGGGAAGAGACAAAGGGGTCAGGGGGGAAAGAGACAAAGGGGGAGGGGGAAAGAGACACAGGGGAGGGGGGAAGAGACGCAGGGCAAATTGACACAGAGGGAGTAGAGGGGGGAACAGACACAGGGGAGGGAGGCAGGGGTGACCAGACACAGGTGAGGGAGGCAGGGGGGACAGACACAGGGGAGGGAGGCAGGGGGGAACAGACAGAGGGGAGGGAGACAGGGGGAACAGACACAGGGGAGGGAGACAGGGGGGAACATCCACAGCGGAGGGAGGGAGGGGGGAAGAGACACAGGGGAGGGAGATTAGAAGATACACAGGGGAGGGAGGGGGGAAAGAGACACAGGGGAGGGAGAGAAGGGGGGAAAGGAGACACAAGGGAGGGGAAGGAGGGGGAAAGGAAACACAAGGGAGTAAGTAGACTGGGGGAGAGGCTTGCGGTGAGCGCCGAAGTTGCTCACATTAGGTGGCAAACAGCTTTGCCAGCACTACAATTTTATTGCCGTCATTTTTGACGGGCAAGTCGCTAGTAACATTATATGCTTCAGTTATTGTATAAATTCAAAAAGAAACTAAAGTCTGTTTTCATGGTTGTATAAGAATCATCTCCCTGTAGTCGCATGGTTCCAGTTTACATATTAAAGCAAGCAGCTCTGTCTCTTTTCTCTACAGAGTTGATGAGGTAAACTGGACCAAGTGGAACACTAATTTAGGGATAATCAATGAAGATCCTGGCAACTCAGGGACTCTGAAACCTAGCCACTTTCCTTCATTCCGCCCACACCAACGTAAGTAGTTGACACGGTTTGTACTGTACCGACTCACTGTAGATAGTACATGTTCTCCTTGATATAGACACCTTGTACATGATAAAGGAATGTGGAACAGTAAGCTTACTTCCTGTTCTACTTTATCCAGATGTTTTTTTATTCAGTTAAAAGTGAAATGTCATGTTTGGGGATCTGTGAAACAAATCTGTAGAAATCAATATTTGAGTAATACACTATATTCTTCTTACAATGTGACAGTATACTAATTAAAGACACAGTGTGTTTATTAGTTTCTGTGTAATCTACAAACTGTGTTGTCATTCAGTTCAGGTAACAAAGTGCACTCCGGCACACACTATGATTAGCTTACTATGTTATTAATTAGTATATGGTGACTCTACCAAACAAAGAGTTCTTGGCCCTTTACACAACTTGTACTTTGCTGAAAAAATAGAGATGGGGAGATGAACAGAATAGAGAAGGAGAAGGGGGAAAGAGAGAAAAGGTCAGAGAAGGGAAGAAAAGGAGAAAGAGTTGAGCGATATAAGAGAGGAGGGAGAGACGAAAGAGGACGAAGTAGCATGGAACAGGAGAGACAAAGGGGAAATAGGGTGGGATATGAATGGTGGAGAGGATATGGATAGAGACAGTGGGAGAATGAAGAGAGAAAATCCTTATTGAGTAAGGACAACAGAACTATGGACAAAAAAAAAAAAGAGAGAGAACAGGGTGGGGAAGAGAAAGAAAAAGTGTGAAGGTTACACTTGCTGCTTCTTAGCAAGAATCAAGTTACACTAGCACTCCCAGATGACATAATTAACAATATCTAGCAGTATTAAGTGTTAAAACTTAACTTTTATTATTATTAAATTACAAAAAAAGAGAAAATAAAATGATGAAATCCCCCATGATTTAATGAGTTTCTATAATAGCATGAGCACACAAAGATGGTTAAAATAATATATATATAAATCAGTCAACTATTCCCATTTTCTAACTTGCTTTACCAAATACGAACTGCGTAGAACCCATACAAATATAATAATAATAATTTGCATTATTACACATTTCCAAAGATCATAATATATATAATATTGTGTAGCAATGTTAACTTTAAAATAAATGTATAACAAAGAGAAATAAAGTTAAGTTTAAAGAAAGGTGTGTGTTTGCTAGAAGTTACACATAGCAAGCACTCTCAAATGGTTACACAGGTAGAAAGTTATATTTATTTATCATTGTCAAATCCTTTAGGAATGCCAGAGATTATGCTCTCTTTGCACCACTAGAGGGCACATTGATTATAGTTTATATATCGTCTACAGATGAGGACCAGCTGTCAAAAAAACTATCTACATTACACTGGATTTATTAAATAATCTTCTTTAGTTTGCTGTTTTTCTGTCCTTGGACTTATCTTTCCTGAATTAAAATTGATCTATTGTTTACCTTGCTTCAGGAGTGCACTTAGATGTTATGCTGTACTAGGCCCATTCAAATCTGTGCTCCCACCATGCCCCATTTACTTACTTCTCCTTTTAATTGCTATATCCCAAAACATATGATTGTGTGTTTATATATGTTACATTGGTGAAAACAGTGAAAAATTGCATCTAAGGATTAATCTACACAGACATACTATCATAAAGCACCATGAATACAGTCATTGTACCCCAGTTGGATACGATTTTACCCAAAATGATCACTCCATTCAAAAAATCAAAATCAAAATTTGAAATTAAGATGAACACAATTTTCTAAAGATACAGGACTTAACATAGACTTGGGATTTCTTGCAATTATCAACATTTCTAGTGACCTTCTACATTCCGTCTCATGTTTTATTGTTTTTCTGTTCCGTAATATGTGGGTATATTTACAGTCCTATCTCAATAAGTACATAAGTTATGATGCCTGCTTCTGTACCACATGGGCATCTGCATCACATGGGCATCTTATCTCTGCTTTCTATTCCACTGGTTACCTTAATGAGTATAGCTTCTAACTAAAATGTTTGACCAACAAAAAATGTTTCATTATATACTGCAACATGCTGAATACTATCTATCTATCTATATATATATATATATATATATATATATATATATATATATATATATATATATATATATATATATATATATATATATAATATATTGATAAATCTTGACAGTCACCAGTGGGTTTCTGCCCATGTTTCCAGCCTTTTGATGAAATGGAGGTTCTTCATACAGGAGCCTTCAATAACTTTAAACATTTTACTATAATGTTAGCAGGGTCATACACAGCCACACCCAAATTCAGGGAGCATTCTTAAGATGGGTGTCTCCAGCTGCATCTAATCAATTGCTTAGGAAAATTAACCCCTTTAGACCTCCTGGGCAAAGGAGGGAGTTTTGTAAAATTTGTGACTCACACAAATCCCTTCTATCACATGTCTCCTTCCAAAACTGGCCACTATGGGGTTGAGAGACCAAAGTCGTTAAGCAGTGTATGTAGGACCATGCTGACTGCCATCTCTGTAAATGCTTCCTTTCTCCCTGGCACTGGTTAGACTCTGTTGTAGCTACTGAAGCTTCTTCTGTATCACTATCCTGTCCATTATTTTCAGAAATCAACTCTGCTCTCCAAAAGCATGGTGGCAGAGATGTTTTTTTTCCCCAGGTGCACATAGTGCCATTCACTTTCCAGTAACTTATGCACTCTGTGTAACCTCTCACCTCTCCAGTCCTCTGCTTTATCACGAACATTCTCCTTCTTCCTGCCATCTGCATTAAGGCCTTTTTATAGTGAATGGGTAGCACTTTGATTATTCAGCTTCTCTTTGTACCAAATGTCCAGCTGCCACTGATAGTTTTGAAGATATATATTGTTGTCAGCAGTGTGCTTAGATAAAGCCTTATTCCTACAGCTCTCCTCATAGACCCTCTGTAACATGTTCTGTAACTTTACCAAATGTACTTTCTCTATTGATGAATTAACCGGATTTACTTCGGCACTGTGAAGCTTCTGCACCTCGTCTTTTAATTTTGTATCTCTGCTTTCACGCTCTACTTTCATATCTGCCAGCTCCTGCCTCACTCCTGAGGACACTCTAATCCTATGAAGGTCAGCTTTTTCCCTCACCAACACTTCCACATCACTCAGTTACTCCTTAAACACAACCAGATGGGGGTTGGTGTCTGGCTCAGATAGCAGCTGACTCTCTGCTGCCAATTTGTGCAATTCTTGGTCAAACTCAGTAACACTTGAAGCTTGTTAGGTTCCCTTTCTTAACTCTTTTTCCCAATCCCAGCTTATTAAGACATTTATATAGTTGACTTTGTGCCTGTTGGGTCCCAGCTGTTCAAACTCATTCTGCTATTTCTCAGTCACTTCATGCCACCACTCCACCTCCTCCTCTATAGGTTCATCAACTTCAACATCACCATCCCGGGCTCCTCATCACTATCTACTTCATAGTCCAGCAAACATGAGCCCATGGTCTGCAAGGACAGATGGTCTGGTTGTTTCTGTTCCAAGTGCCCTAATAGGCTGGCTGATAATTATCACATACATGTATCAGCTTCATATGTCCAACATGCTGCTGCTCTGGTACATTATTCTTCATAAGGTCCACAAGGATGAGCCCTCCCAGGGCCGCTTCTGGCTCTTCTAGGACCTGCACATCATCTGCCTCACTGTTGACTACAGGCACTTTTGGTACCACTATGCTTCCCATCCCGCGAGGTCTGATACTCTTTATCTCTGCTAGAAAGAACCTCTCAGGATTTGGTTTTGCTGGAATATACCATGCTGTTCTGCAGCTTCAGACTCAAACTCAACCCAGCACAGAGGTGCCACGGCCATGTTTTTATTAATCTCAAATAGGTTAAACATCACACCCATTTTAGGAGCCTTTTCATTTTTGGGTTTCTAACCTTGTAATTTCAGTCTTCTCAGCTTTCACCAACTTTTCATCCTCTTTTTAATGCATCTCCATCTTTTTTTCATTTTCTTCTTGCTTTGCCTGCAGGGCTTTCAGCTTTAAATGTTTCTTCTCTGCCATCAGCCTTGTCTTCTTTTGCTTGACTTGTTGCATATTCAGTTTACTCTGCTTGCACTGGATCTCTTGCTGTATGTTCAGCTGAATAATCCTAAATCTTGTTCATTAGGCCATTCCTGAATAACTCTGACTGCAAAGCCATACTTTCTAACCCCTTCTCTCTCTCCTGTATGAGCATCTGCTCAATGCTTTGCATAGCAGCTTTCTACAAATATAACTTTGCACTCAACACAGCACCTTGTGTACACAGGTCCTGGAGCTCAGTGCTAGTCTCTTCCAGACAAGCAGATCAGAGAGACTGGCCACCATCTGCTCTTGCAGAGCTTGTAACAGCAGCTCCTTCTCTATTAGAACTGCTTCCCACTGCGGCAGGGAATCTTCTGTTTCTTGTCACTGGGAGGCAGGACTAGTGATCTCTGCTTCTCTCTGAGACAAATGATTAGTTACATAGTTACATAGTTACATAGTAATTAAGGTTGAAAAAAGACTTTCAGTCCATCAAGTTCAACCTGTTAAGATCTCCTCTGATCTGCAATATGCGGATTAGTTATTAATTAAATTATTGATTAAATAATTATTAATAGTATAGTATTGGAGAATGAATAAAGAGTTAGTCCATCAAGTTCAACCTTTTTAGATCTCTATTGATCTTTTTAATTTGGACTATTTATTATTGTTAATTGTTAATTATTGTTAATTGATCCAGAGGAAGGCAAACATAAAAAAAACCCATTGAAACTTTGCCAATTGTCTCATAAGGGAAAAAAAAAAAGCAAAATTCCTTCCTGACCCCAGAAACTGGCGATCAAATTTCTCCCTGGATCAATATTCCTTGCTAGTTATCTAGGATAGCCTTGAATGCCCTCTTTATTGAGAAATATCTAACCCCTTTTTGAAGTTGTCTATCGAATTCGCTGTCACCACCTCCTTTGGTAGAGAATTCCACAGTTTAACCACCCTAACTGTGAAGAACCCTTTTCTTTGTTTAAGGTGAAATCTTTTTTCCTCTAACCTCAACGGATGTCCTCTTGTCAGTTGAAAATCTCTTGCTACAAAAAGTTCACTTGACAAAGCCTTATATTGACCCTGGATGTATTTAAATAACGTAATCATATCTCCTCTTAGACGCCTTTTTTCTAGCGAAAATAAGTTTAATTTTGCTAGTCTTTCTTCATAACTTAGCCCCTCCATTCCCCTTATTAGTTTTGTAGCCCTTCTCTGTACTTTTTCCAGCTCTAAAATGTCTTTTTTGTGAGGTGGTGCCCAAAATTGTACTCCATATTCCAAATGAGGGCGTACTAGAGATTTGTATAGTGGCAGAATTATATCTTCTTCCCTGGCTTCTATACCCTTCCTAATACATGCTAATATTTTATTTGCCTTTGCAGCAGCTGCTTGGCTTTGAGCACTGTTACCTAGGTGGTTGTCCACTAGTACTCCCAAATCCCTTTCAATATCTGATACCCCTAGATTTGCTCCATTAAGATTATAGATTGCTTGGCTATTGTTCCTTCCCAAATGCATGACCTTACATTTATTTGTATTAAATCTCATCTGCCATTTAGCCGCCCATTTCTCTAATTTATGCAAATCCTTTTGTAGGGAAAGTACATCATTATCTGATTTTATTACCTTGCACAACTTAGTGTCATCAGCAAAAATGGAGACACTACATTCGAGTCCTACTTCAATGTCATCAATAAATATGTTAAAAAGGAGAGGACCCAATACTGAGCCCTGAGGAACCCCACTTATCACATTAGACCAATCGGAGTATGTTCCATTTACAACAACCCTTTGCTTCCTGTCTTTTAGCCAGCTCTCGATCCATGAGCAGATATTTACTGCAATTCCTGTATCCCTTAGTTTGCTCACTAGTCTTCCATGTGGCACTGTATCAAATGCCTTTGAAAAATCTAAAAAGACTACATCCACTGAGTTGCCCTGATCCAAGTTCCTACTAACCTCCTCATAAAAACTAATTAGATTGGTCTGACACGACCTTTCCTTCATAAATCCATGTTGACTGCTACCTATGATCCTGTTCAAATAGACATATTCTTGTATTCTGTCCCTTATTAACCCTTCTAAAAGCTTCCCAACTACAGAAGTGAGGCTCACTGGTCTATAATTCCCCGGATTTGCTCTAGATCCCTTCTTAAATATAGGTATCACCTCTGCTTTTCTCCAGTCATCTGGTAGAGACCTTGTAGTGAGCGAGTCTTTAAAGATTAGATATAATGGTTTGGCTATTACAGAATCCAGCTCCCTCAGTACCCTTGGATGTATTCCATCAGGACCTGGGGCTTTATTAACATTTATTTTCTCCAACCTCTTTTGTATTACTTCCTGCGTTAACCAATTATTTAGTGAAGGTAGTGTAGCCCCATTATGTTGCAGTGTCCCAACCACTGGTACCTCCCTTGTGTAAACCGACGAAAAGAACCTATTTAGCTCATCTGCCTTTTCCTGGTCACTAATTATCAGATGGCCTGTGTCACATTGTAATGGTCCTATCGATTCCTTCCTTGCCTTCTTCCCATTAATATATTTATAAAATATTTTAGGGTTAGTCTTACTTTCCATTGCAACTGACTTCTCATTTTCTATTTTAGCCAGTCTAATAGCCCTTTTGCAAGCCTTGTTGATTTCCTTATAGTCACATAAAGATGCCTCTGTTCCCTCCTTCTTGTATAATTTAAATGCATATTTCTTTTTCCTCATCATGATCTTTAAGTCATTGTTAAGCCACATGGGATGTGATTTACTCCTATTTATTTTATTTCCACATGGTACATGCTGATGAGTATGTTTATTTAGTAAGGATTTGAATGTTGTCCATTTATTTTCAGTATTCTTCCCTGTAAGTTCTTTGTCCCAGTCTATATGTTGTATTGCTGCCCGTAGCCCATTAAAGTTAGCCCTTTTAAAATTTAGAGTTTTTGTTGGCCCCTTACAACTCTGTTTTTTGTATTCAATCTCAAATGAGACTGTGTTGTGATCACTGTTCCCCAAGGGTTCCCCTATTTTTACATTTGATATTATATCAATATTACTTGTGATGACTAAATCCAAGATGGCCCCATTTCTAGTAGGTTCTTGTATTACCTGGGCTAGATAATGATCCCTGAGTGTACTCAAGAACCTGCTCCCCTTAGCTGAGCTGCTGGTCTCGTTTATCCAGTTTATATCAGGGTAATTAAAGTCTCCCAATATTAGAACTTGCCCATGCTTAGCTGCATTTCCAATCTGTAACAATAATTGTATTTCCTCACTTTCAGCTATATTTGGGGGTTTATAGCATACTCCCACCAATATGCATTTAGAATTAGCTCCTCCACTATTTAGCTCAACCCACAAGGATTCAATGATGCCGTTAGTGCCAGCATAAATATCTTCTCTAACTATAGGCTTAAATTCAGGCTTAACATAAAGACAGATCCCTCCTCCTCTTTTACCATTTCCCCTATCTTTCCTAAATAGGTTATAACCATCCAGATTAACAGTCCAGTCATGAGATTCATCCCACCATGTTTCCGTAATGCCTATTAAGCCCCATTTTTCTTGTACTGCTAATATTTCTAGCTCATCCATTTTCCCAGGCAAACTTCTTGCGTTTGCAATCATACATTTTATGTTGCTATGGCTCTGCTGATGTGAAGTGCCTGCCACTGTATTTGTGGCCCCTATTAATATCTCCCTACTTTCTATTGTAACCCTCCCCCCTTCTCCTCCCCCATGGGTAAATAATTCATCCCTTTCCCTCTCTACCCTATTTACCCCAATACTTCTATATAGTCCCTCCCCCCCACCTACAAGTTTAAAAACTCCCCCAGCCGTTCTACCATCCTATTCCCTAGCACAAAAGCGCCCTCATCATTAAGGTGCAATCCATCCCGGCTATAGAGATTGTACCCAAGTGAGAAGTCAGCCCAGTGCTCTAAAAACCCAAAACCCTCTGCACTGCACCACTTTTTTAGCCACGCATTAACCTCCCTGAACTCCTTCTGCCTCCCTGAGCTAGCACGTGGCACTGGTAGTATCTCAGAAAATACTACCTTGGAGGTCCTTGCTTTAAGCTTATTCCCTAATTCTCTAAAATCATTCTTTAGGACGCTCCATCTTCCACTAACTTTGTCATTGGTACCAATGTGTACCAAGACCGCCGGTTCATTACCAGCCCCTCCCAATAATTTATCCACCCGATCCACAACATGCCGAACCCGAGCACCCGGGAGACAGCAAACTGTTCGATTGCTGGGATCTGGGTGACAAATTACCCTGTCTACCTTCCTAATAATAGAGTCCCCTACCACCAAAACATGTCTGTTGTTCTGCCTATTCTGCCCTCCCTCTTCTCCAGTAGAGCTGTTCGCCCGGCTGTTAGAGGGAACAGCTCTATCTGGCATTGCCATTCCTGAATGGACATCGCCAACAGTTTCACTCAATCTGGCAAATCTGTTGGTGTTTGACAACTCAGAACTGGCCTGCCTCCTCCTGTTCCCCCTGCTTCCCCTTGTAACTGTAACCCAGCTACCTCCCTGGCCATCCTCACTAGCCCCAGCTCCTCCCTCCATACTAGGCCCAGCTAAACTGTGCTCCGTGAGCACCAATTCCCTTTCCAGTGGAGCAATATCACTAAGTGCTGCAATTCTCCTCTCCAGATCTTCAATTTGAGCTTCCAAAGAGGCAACATGCTCACACCTGTCACAGAGGTATGGACCCTGGATCATATGTTCCAGTAGTGCATACATTTGACAGGATGTACACTGAATAAGGTTGCCACTGGACTGACTCATAATTATTATTATTGTCTACGAAATTTCAGTGGGAAAAATAAAGAATATAATATAATATATTTATATAAAGTTTTCCTCCTTTGCACTATAAATCTGCCCTCCCTTTTCTTTGAAGGCCCTCCTTTTATTTAAACTCCTAGGCTTTTACTAGAATTGCACTTGATACTAAAAATGTTCGCAAGCTCACAAGTTCCTCTTCTCCGGTTTCTATTAACTTCTGCCTTCTCGCCTGGGCACAATTAGTGCACTCTGCAATTTATCAGCCTTTACTTGTAAGGTAAATCCACTTGTAAACAGGCCCCAAACCAGCTCACAAATCCTTTATCCTAGTTTAACAGTCAAGCCACACCCCTCTCACCTGGGGACACTTAGTGCACTCTGCAGTTTATTAGCCTTTACTTTTTAAGGTAAATCCACTTGTAAACAGACCCCAAACCAGCTCACAAACCTTTTATACAAGTTTAACAGTCAAGCCACACCCCTCTCACCTGGGCACAATTAGTGCACTCTGCAGTTTATTAGCCTTTACTTTTTAAGGTAAATCCACTTGTAAACAGACCCCAAACCAGCTCACAAACCTTTTATACAAGTTTAACAGTCAAGCCACACCCCTCTCACCTGGGCACAATTAGTGCACTCTGCAGTTTATCAGCCTTCACTTTTTAAGGTAAATCCACTTGTAAACAGACCCCAAACCAGCTCACAAACCTTTTATACAAGTTTAACAGTCAAGCCACACCCCTCTCACCTGGGCACAATTAGTGCACTCTGCAGTTTATCAGCCTTCACTTTTTAAGGTAAATCCACTTGTAAACAGACCCCAAACCAGCTCACAAACCTTTTATACAAGTTTAACAGTCAAGCCACACCCCTCTCACCTGGGCACAATTAGTGCACTCTGCAGTTTATCAGCCTTCACTTTTTAAGGTAAATCCACTTGTCAGCATAATGGCCAACAGGTCTCCTCCTGTTGGCCATTATGCTGTAGCCCCTGCAATCTTGCTTTTTCGGGTTATACATGGGAAAACTCTCCATTTGCTCCAGGATATACATTTGTTTCTTCTTCCCATAAGACACCTTGTTGGCCACAAATGCTTGCTTCTTCCACTCAGAATGTAATTTGGTATCATATTAACAGCAGTTTGACTTCCTTCAATGTAATATTTGTCCCGTCCCATTGAGAAAAGTCCATCTCTGCTTCTCACTGTGCTTCTTTCCTCTCTTGTCTCTTCTTTGCCAGAGTTCTCTGTATTATTGCCACATGAGAGAGAGAGCTTGAGGGTTACATAAAAATTTTAATTGGACTCATTGTCCATATTCTGCTTTGTATGTCTTTTCTAGGACAGTGGATCCTCTTCTACCATCTCAGTCTCCAGATTCTCATTTTCCTCAACATTCACTTTAGGAATCTCTGTGCTCTGATACCTAACTCCAACTTTGTCAAGGATTTCTGCTTTCAGATTAGCATAATTCCCTACCTTTTCTTCATCCATGGGAAAGTAGGCTTTCTGAGCATCGCTACATATTTAAGAGCCAATGATAGAGGCCCAGTGACTTTGGGTCCAAGCTTCCCTAATGGATATTCTTTCAAGGCCTCAGATGCTGCCAAAGCTTGTCTCATATGGTCTCTGTCCTCTGCTGCTTGTCTCAGATTTTGATCTATAGTTTCTTGCTGATGTGAAGTGGCTTGTCCCAAGTTCCTTCATCTCAAATCAACTTCTAACACTACTTGTGACAGATTGTCATTCTCCACTGAGTTTGTGCCCATTGATGAAGGAACACAATACAGGAGGATTTAATACTTTTCCAAATGTTACTATAATATTAGCCAGTGATCCAAAATGGTACACCAAAACAAATCAAAGAAAATACCAGGCCTAGCTTCCTCCAAATCATTACAGTCCAATCGTTTGTTCAAAATCACTGGCCGGTATCCTTCAGAACCCAAGGTCTTCATTCTGTTGAGTATCGGTCATCAGCTCCAAGCTGCTGTCTCTCTGTCTGTGTCTTTTCCCAGCTTTAGACACCTGTATGCACACTTCTTTCTGTGTGTCTCTTTTCCCAACTCAGACCAGGCGTACACACCTTTGTGTGCATATTTTCTTCTATTTTCAGATAAAACACTCCTCTCTCTGTTTCTCTGTTCAACTCAAACTTTGCAGTATCTTCAGCCCAAACTGATTGTGCACTCAGTGCTTTTGCAGCCCCAAATAGACTGCAGGCAATAAACACAGCCTCAAACAGAAGACTACTGCAGCCCATACACAGCCAAACCCACATTCCAGGAGTCGGTGGCACCCAATCATCTGCTCAGGAAAATTAACTCCTCTAGACTTCCTGGGGAAAGGGAGCTTTGGAAGGCCTGTAGTTCACACAAACAACTTTTATCACTCTGTCACTATATATATATATATATATATATATATATATATATATACGGTATATAAATGGGACATTTCATATCAGACAATCACCAGATATTCTACTGTGGTCAAAAATCATATAGAAGAAACAAAGTAGCCATCGTAATCAATCATTGGGTGGCCAACGCAGTGCTCGGTTACAACCCAATAAATGACCAAAGGATTTCAATTCAAATTCAAGGCAAGCCATTCAACGTTACATTGATCCAAGTCTATGCTCCAACCATGGTTGATTTTATAATCATTACCTCATAGATACAACACCAAGAAAATATGTTACTCTCATCATGGAAGGTTGTAATGCTAAAGTAAGGAATAAATAAAATTAGGGATCTCAATGGAATCTTTCATGTCAAATTGGGCATGACAAAAATAAAAAATAGTGGGGAACAGTAGCAAAATACACATACTATCTATACAGGTAGGATCTTAACAGCATTGAAAAACTCCATAGTGTGTCCAATGAGCTGGAGCAAGACATCTAGAAAAGGTCAGTCTACTTCCCAATCCCAAAAAAGCAGTGCCAAAGAGTGTTCCAACTATCAACAAATTGCACTTATTTCACATGCCAACAAGGTAATGCTTAACATCCCGCAAGCTCAACTCCAACAATATATGGACCGAGATCTAACAGATGTGCAAGCTGGATTTCTCAGAGGCACAAGAGATCAAATTGCCAATGTCTGCCAGATAGAGAAAACAAGAGAGGTCCAGAAAACATTGCTTCATAGACAATTCTAAAGCATTTGACTGTGTGGACCACAACAAAATCTTTAAAGAGATGGGGGTACCAGACTATTTAATCCACCTCTGTGGATTCTATATCTGGACCAAGAAGCTACGATTGGAACTGAACATGGAACAACCGAATGGTTCAAGATCAAGAAAGAAGTGCGATATGGTTGTGTATTGTCACTTTATTCATTCAACGTATTGAATACGTCATGCGTAAGGCCATAATCTTCTAATCAAAAGCAGGTATCCGTGTTGCTGGGAGACTGATAAACAACCTCTGATATTCGGATTATACTACTCGAATGGCTAAAAATGGGGAAGAACAAAAGGGCCTATAATGAATGTGAAAGAAGAGAGGGCAAAAAAACTGGCCTGCTACTCAATGTTAATAAGACTAAGATCATGGCAAACAGCAATCTCAGTTCCTGGCAAATAGATGGGCATGAAGTGGAGGTAGTGACAGATTTTTTTTTTTTTGCTTCTGGGGGAAAAAGCTATGACAAGTCTGGACAAGCTATTAAAAGTATAGGTATTACACTATCAACAAATGTCCACATAGTTAGAACTATTGTATTACCAGTAGTAACTCATGGATGTGAAAGTTGGACCATAAAGAAGGCTGCGAGCTGTAGAATTTTGGTGCTGGAGAAAACTGCTTAGAGTCCCTTTTGACTGCAAGAAGATGCAATCAATTAATATTATAGGAAATCAAGACACACTCTTCACTAGAAGGTTTAATAATAAAACTTGAATATTTTGGACATATCATAAGACAGGATTGCCTAGAGAAGACTCTGATGCTGGGAAGATTGCCGGCAGATGGAGAAGCGGTCGGAGAAGGCAAAGATGGATAGATGAGGGCATTAAAGCAATGAACATGAGCTCAGAGTGGCGGTGACTGACAGATGTGCCTGGTGTGCGGCGGTCCATACTTATGCCATAAAATGTCAACTGCACTTGCAGACTTACCATCTCTATATGTCGCTGTATATAGACATTTCTGTGCATTTCCTAGCACTGCATAGGCATGTTTGGTTAGTCTGCTACAACCTGAAAATGTGACGCACTAGGTCTTGGCTTTGAAAGATATCACTGATTTACTCATTGACATGTTACATTTATAGCTTGTTTACTTCATTTGCTATTTTGTTTGAAAAATGCATTGACACATTATTCATGTCGTTGCATATTTTAGGAAAGAGATGGAAGACATTGGTTCCTCACATAAGAGACTTGAGCTTCAGAACTCCACGAGTGAAAGTGCCAGAGGATGGTGGACAGCAGCTACATCCAATAACAGAGAATTCAATGGAGCGGGGTGACCATGCAGACCTGATAGAGAAAGCAGCGTAGACCTATAGGGCTACAACAGTGGCATAGATTCACTAATCTGTGAAGCGGTGTGAAGAGTTGCAGCGGTGTGAAGAGTTCCCCATCGGATAAAGACATTGCAGTGATCTGCTTTGCAACACACCTGATGATATATATATATATATATATATATATATATATATATATATATAAAACAGAGTAATTGAGATATTAAAGTATGGACTAGTATAGTGTGTTATATTATTATAATGTGTTTTTCTTTCTGAACTTTCTCTTTTTATATATAAATAATTGGAGTGATATAATGTCTTCCTTTCTATTCTCTTGAAAAATATTAAACATATTATTATCAAATTAAGCCTAAAATGTATTCTTTAGTCCTCTAAATAATCCAGGTTAATGTACAGAGGATCTTCTTTGCACGTTAATACAGCACGTCATTAACAAAAGTGTTCCTGCTATCAGGAATTGTTTAGTTAGGCCCTCATTCAATTGCGATTTGGCCAATTGAATGGGGCTCTAAATATGCACATAACATATATTTTTTAAAGAAGTTTTTAGTTAGTAAACATCTACCCAAAAGCAAGTTTTTCACTAACTCAAAACTTCTTTAAAAAAAATATGCTATGTGCTTATTTTGAGCCCTATTCAATTGTCCAGATTGCAATTGAATGAGGGCCTTAGTCTGTAAAACAACATGACAATAGATTTATATTCTTTCCCATCTCTACTGCCTGTTGGGTCCCACAACAGGGTAGGGGTCCTGTGCTACCATGAGTAAAGGATGACTCTTAATTTAATGGGGAAGGGGGCAGGTTATTTCTTATTGAAAGTTGAGCTAATCACTCTAAGGGTGATCTGACCAAATATATATATAAATACTTTAACTTTTTTTTAGCTATTTTAATAGTGGATATTGTTTTTTAAATCATGCAAATTATAAATTGAAACAAATAATACATAACAATAAAGAAAACATCACAAAGTATTTAAATGTTTCTTTGCATTACATGACATAACTTAAGTTTTTCAGTTTCTTTAGCTCATTCTCTATATTTTATTTAAATCTTATATAAAAGGGGACAATGATTAAATGTTATTAATTCTAAATTATTATAATCTGTCCATTTCTTCCAAATTCTGTGAAATGTGTCTTCCTGCTCCAGTGTAGCATAAGAAACTTAGGAATATTTGCCAAACATTTTTTTCTAATTCAATTGGTTAATGCTTGGTGTTTTTGCAGCTATTCCACCACTATAATAATTCTGAACACACAATATTGTATAATGAGTCTCTATTCTTTCCAAAGGCCCATTTGTTAGCATTATCACTGGATCCAACTTTAATCCATAAGCTAAAATATCTTTTATCATGTCTTGTATAATTTCTCATATTGTTCTCTAAAATGTTTACATTTCGGGGCATTCCCAGCATATATGAATGGATTTGCCCAATTCCTTATATCCTCTGAAACATGTTCATGGTTTGTGTGGCTTGTACTTATTTATTATGATTGGGATTTTGTACCAAAAGTATAATATGTTATAGTTTGTTTATTTAAACTGAATATTTCCTGATTTTTCCTATATGTTTTGACATGTTTCTTTATCTATTTCTCTATTTATAATAGAGTTCCATTTGTTTGTATTTGTTAATGTGCTATATGTATTTAGATTGTGAGGACAATCTCTACAATAGAAGCACTGGCTTTCAAAAATAGTGAGGTTGTAAGAAGCATTATTTTTTAGATATTTTTGTGCACAATGTTTTATTTGAAGTTATTGCCATCTGTCAGAGTCTTCATTATAATGTGTTTTGACTTCTTGAAAATTAATTATTTCACCATTTCTGTTGATATAAAAATAAGCATGAAATACCTTTTACTTGCCACCTTAAAAAGGGGCTAATTTTCTTCCCTGGGCCCAAATCTTTTTAATTTGAGCCATGGGTATTGAGGCAGATTGTGGTTGTGTCAGTTTATAATTATTTTTATATTTCTCCTGTGTAGGTTATGATTGATTGGGATGTATTTTTTATGTTGTTTGGCGTGTTAGATGCACTTAACCATGCAATGTTCTTAACATCAATTGGAAAGCATAAATGTTGTTCTATTTTTATCCATAGTAATTGTGGTTTAGAGTAGTGCCGTTGTATCATTTGTATAAATCTTGCTGCTAAACATTAGTGTTTTACATTTGCAGCCGATAGTCCACCCAGTTTTTATGTGTATTTTGATTAATTTTGTAAAAAAAGTTTTTTGTTTTTTTTCTTCAGTATTTTGGAGAAATTCTAACTGTTGATAAATATAGTAATTGTGACAAGGTATTCATCATTAGTATCATTAATATTGCTCCTTGGTAAAAATATATAATTGCTGGGAAGCAATTAAAGTAAATTAAAGGGTAGTGTACAGTCCAGGTAAACTTGTGGGACATATATCTGTTTTTAAATAAAGATTGTGCAGTACTTTAATAGACCTCTATTTAGGGGCCCCTAAGTCATTTGTACCAGGGCCCTCCTTTCACTAGCTCCGCCACTACTTGTATCTACTTTAAAACTACTGCGTGTATCTATTTTGGTTTATGCAACGCAAAAATGTATAACTCAAAGCAAAATCAGGTGTGACATCCTGCTGTTTCTCATGCACGCTTGAATGTGGCTAAGGAAATGTAAATCATATTAGTTACTTTCAATAGGTATTTCAATAATTGTACATTAATGTAAAAATCATAAATAGATAAATAGCGGAATTTGATAAGCAATAAAAAAAAATGATTGGAAAGCTTTTAAAGAACTTAAAGTAGCAGCAAAGAAAAATAATGTGACAAAATACTCCCTTGATTAAATATGTATATTGCCCTCAGACATATAAAACCCCCATGTGGTAAACCAAAGGATAGTGAGTATTGTGATGTATATTACTCCTAAAATGTGTATAATGGGTTAGAGCTTCATTACTGTTTTTGCTAATATAGGCTGGATCAGGGAGACAGGGACATGACAGAAGACCCTCATTCTCATTCCTGGAGGGTGCAGCTTTGGCTTTACACCACAAGTTGAAAAAAATTCCTACATATTACTGACTGATTCCAACAGGCTGTTTAATAGGGACAAACCCACACTCTCTCCATTTATGTTTTCCACTAATTGTGATTAATAAATAATCGTTGAATTCTTTGTAATCTCATAAAGAGAAGGGTTACATGAATACAAACAAAGTTCAGTGGGCTGGAGGAGTTGTGTTTTCAGTGTGGACCAATCCTGACATGTTTCACCACATAACTGGCTTAATCAGGGGTATGTGTGAATCTGCTTCTGTCTTCTTTCCTTGCTTTTCAATCGCTTATTACATTAACTTAACTGTTATTATCCAGCACTGCGGAGATGGTGGGAGGGTTAGTATAGTCAATAGGGAGGTATTGCTAAGTAACTCAAGTACAGTTGCAGCACTTCAGAACTACAGACTCATAACATAAGGTGTATGCTCGCTAATGCCAGAAGCTTGCCAGGAAAAATGGGAGAGTTAGAATTATTAGCAATTAATGAGAAATGGGATTTAATAGGCATCACTGAAACATGGTGGGGTGACTCTCATGACTGGACTGTTAATCTGGATGGTTATAACCTATTTGGAAAGATAGGGGTAATGGTAAGAGGAGTAGGGATTTGTCTGTATGTTAAGCCTGAATTTGAGCCTATAGTCAGAGAAGATATTTATGCTGGAACTAGTGATAATTAACTGACAAGAGGTTGGTTAATCTGTGAAATTCTCTACCAAAGGAAATGGCGACAGCAGATTCAATGGATAACTTTAAGAAGGGATTGTATATATTTTTAAATAAAAAGGGCATTCAGGGTTATCCTGGTTAATTAGAGATGGAGTATTGATCCAGGGAGGAATCCGATTGCCAGTATCTGGGGTCAGGAAGAAATTCATTTTTTTCCCTTTTGAGACAAAGTTTCACTTGTTTTTTTTCTGTTTGCCTTCCTCTGGATCAATTAACAATTAATCCGCACACTGCAGATCAGAGGAGATCTTAAAAGGTTGAACTTGATGGGCTAAATGTATTTTTCAAGCTCAATTCCTATGAGCCTAATTCAATTGGGGGTCATAACCCCATTGCAGATAGGTGATTTTCTGCAATTGGCCAGGCCCAAAAGATAGGCGCCGGTCGCGAGAATTGGAAACCATGTCTCAGCAGTAGCATTTGCGTGCTTGAACATGATTGTGGACACAAGCCCGTAACTTGTGGTTGAAGGCGGAAAAGTTGGAGCACTTTAAAAACAAATATAAATTGAATACAGCACTGTAAATGATTGGGAACACAATGGGTGACATTGGAATTAAAAGCACAACATTCTCAAGCTCGCACATCACCAAAATATAATAATTTATTTCATGTTTAATTTCCATTCAAACTCCTACAGGCTTGAATGACCTTCAAGCCAGTAACTCGTTATTCAAGCACGTAGGACTTTGAAAAAAAATGGAGGTTGAATTCCAAAGTCCTACAGGCTTGGAGGTTGAAGCTCGTAGGATTATGGACGGAAAATAAACATGAAATAAGGTATTATATTTTGTGCGAGCTTGGCAATGTTGTGCTTTTAATTCTAATGTCACCCCATGTGTTCCCCATCATTTACAGTGCTGGATTGATTTTATATTTGCATTTGAAGTGCTCTGATTTGTCATTAAGCCCTTTGCGAGATCTCCTTAGTCCCAGTAACCTGAGGTTCGATTTTGGCAATTTGTGGGCTTGACGGAGTGATTCGCAAGGAAAAATCTGAGCAATTGAATAGCGATTCATGATATTAGCGGCCAAGACTCTTGGTGAAAGATTTCTCTCTGTGAAAGATAAAAGGCTTTGAGGGAAGTAACTTGCGATTTGACAAATCGCAATGGATCGCAGCTCGTACAAAGTAACTCGATCGGAGCCCACAAACGGAAGGCAATTGAATTGCAAAGTAGCTAGCGACCTCCATTTACAAGCGCGGATCACAAAATCGCAGCAATAGAACGAGGCTATGTTTAGAAAAATTCTGCTGGACTGCTACTTTTCCTCTCCACAGTTATATTAGACGTATGCATTTGGAGCACACTTAACTGATTAAATAACACCCCAAGTAAGAATTGTATCCTTCTTATAAAAAGGGATTTTCTACATTCATATTGTACTTATAGAAAAATACAATATTCAGTTCCCCAGTGATTAAACATTATATAAACTCAACATAAAAAGGTTGGGTTTGATAAAACACAAAACTTATTGTTAATATTAGAGCTTTATGTTATAACAAACTCAATACAATCAGTAGACTAGAGGGAGAAATAAACAGTGTATTTAGTTAGTTAGTTAGGTTAGTTCTCAGGTATATAGTATTCACAGTGGATATTTAATTGCCCTTTAAAACCAAAGGATGGTCAGTACTGTGCTATAACTCATACACTGTGTATAATGGGTTAGACCATCACTGGTAGGCAGGGTAAGGGGAACAAGGCCATGACCTAAGACTCATCAGGGTATAAATATGCAGTCAGAGTCCTGTACTTCTAATAAGTATAAAGTTCCCTCGAGCACAGAGTCCAACAGGCAGCAGTCACATATAAGAATATTTTTACTGAATCAGACTATTGGTATAACACTGTCAGGGTTCAGACAAGAATCAGAATACACCAGAATATTACTTTTATATCTTCAAAGCAGTAATGAAAGGTTTAAAGTAGGATCAAACTCTTGACAATCCAGAAGCTTAAAAAAAGAGGGGACATACCCAAGGTTCAAATTACACTGTCTACTGGTAGCCAGGCAAGGCATGACCAGTGTACCTAGACAGGAGAAGTTGGCATAATTGATGGAGCAAGTAGCCAGAAAGTGGACAGGTGTCAAAAGTAGGTAGAAGCTGAGCGACAGAATAGCCAGACCTCAGGGTAGATGTCACACAAGAGACAGGTGTCACTAGGAGGCAGCAGGATAGCCAGGCCTCAGATCAGGTATCATTCAGTGGGTAGGTGTCGCCAACTGGTTAGAGTATGATACTGTGCAGGAGCTCTACTGGAACCAGGGTAGTTAAGCAACAAACTGCTGACCACTCTGCAGTAGGATAGCCTGGCCACCTTACAGATGTCAGACAATGGGCAAGGCAGTAGCTTAGTACTAGGATAACCAAAAAGTGTCATGAATGCAAGACAGGATCCAGGAAAGATAACTATGTACCAGGAAAACCAGACAGCAACCAGTATAGCAGGACAGGTACCAAGACAGTGTGACCAGGACCATGGAGCCAGACAGAGAAACCAGGATCTATAGAATACAGCAAGAGTCCCTAGGAATATTAAGAAGCAAGTGTAAATAGCCAAGGTGCCCATTAGGTCAAACAAGCACTGTACCTGAAAAGAGGGAACAGCTCCTTTAAATCTCAAACACAAGTTTCTGATTTCACCTAGAAGCAGGAACACACAGAAAAGGTAAGTAGTATGCACATGGCTAGATGGGAGATCTCTGGGTGGGCAACTTTTCAGGTACTGGGTAGCTTAGTTTTGCCACACAAGGGGCCACATTCAATTGGCCGAATTTGAGATCCCGGAGCCCGTAAGTGAGGTTGCAAGCTATTTTGCTATTCAATTGGTGTCTTTTTGCAGGCTCTGATCGGGTTAAGGGCTTGAAAACATATGTCTAACTCGTAACTTACTGCCTGCAGAAGTCTTTGATCTGTCACATTCGCAAGGCTTAAATCGCAAATCACTACTCAATTGCTCCATTTCCCCAGGTCCGCAAATGTATCCACACTCGTAAACCACAAA
This sequence comes from Discoglossus pictus, assembly GCA_027410445.1. Lineage (NCBI taxonomy): Eukaryota > Metazoa > Chordata > Amphibia > Anura > Alytidae > Discoglossus > Discoglossus pictus. The sequence goes on along the minus strand of CM050164.1, from coordinate 72,573,012 downwards.
TGGAGGAGAGAGGACCCGCAAGGGAGATAAAAACATATTTGAAGCACTGTAAATGCAAATAAAAAATGAATCCTGCACTGTAACTAATGGGGAAAGCGATGATAGACATTAGAGTTAATTGCACAACAGTCTTAAGTCCGCAAATCGGCAGGGAAATAAATATATTTTTTGAGTTTCATTTTGGGGTTAAATTTATCTGGATATCAATGAGTTAATACACATCAGGCCACCCATATGGACTAGAACACTATTGGCACTAAATTGAATAATTCTTTATTTTGAGGGTTTGCAAGTCTGATCGCATATCGGATTCCCGAATCTAATTGAATGACAGGTAGCCTCCATGTTTTACTGCTGTAATTTGGACAGTCTCATTTCCTATTTGCTGTTTCAAACTGGGATTACAGGCTTGCTTAATTGATCATGTTCCCGCCCCCGTCTGCTCTGAACCAGTACATGGTTTGCGTTTGTCGCGGGAAGCCCGCAATTTGCGAGCTTGAGCAATTAAATAGGAGATCAACGGGAGACCTCAGCTCACTTGCAGACAATCGTCTGTCTGCGATCGAATGTGGCCCAAGATGTCTAAATTGCCTACTTTAAATTGCCATTCAATAATATAATGACCAATGCATAGTATTCATAGTAATAGTAACTAAGCTGTATTATTTTTCAAACCTCAACTTTTCTATGTTGCAGTTTAAACTGTTTAATCACATGGATGCAAATAGTGTATTCAAGTCTGTTGAGCCTATTGAATTATCTGTTGTTTAATTCGAAATTGTAGGCATTGTTTTAACTTTGCAGCACTGCTCAGTTTGGATATGCAGTACAGGGCTGGTCTTGTATATGAAAACTGAAATTTGGAAATGCTAAACTGGCCTCAGATGTTCAGAACGTTACCACAGCAAGCACAGCTATCAAACATTGCTTAAGAAATATTTTCAAAGCTTAAAAACAAGTAAGAACAATCAAAGAGGTTTTCAGCTTTCATAACGGTGTAAGACAGGTAATACTACATGAGAATGTTGTTAACATCAGCCAAAATTAGCCTGAAATACTTTCTAGATTGTCTCTGTTACTAATGATAAAACTACTAGTAATGATAAAATTACTATTAGAACAAGAAACCACAAGAATGATTTTGAGGATCTAGATTTAAAACTGAGAGAACATATAAAAACAATTTAGAATTAAATAAGTGAGGAAACTAAAACTAAGTAATGTTATTAGCCACAGAAATATTGTCTCCACATTCTCGGCCATCAGAGTAGTATCATCTGCAAATCTGAGGTTGTTGATATTTCTCTCTTCAATATTAACTCTTGCTTCCAGTCTAGCCTTACCCATGATGTATTCCACTTATAAGTTGAATAAATAAGGTGATAATATACAACATTGTCGCATTCCTTTCCCGACTATGGCTTCTTGGTCCACATACAGATTCCTCGGGAGGCAGATGAGGTAGCCTGGTGCCCCCATCTCTTTAAGAACTTGACACATTTTGTTGTGATCCACACAGTCAGAGGTTTTAGAGTAGTCTATGAAGCAGAAGTAATAGTTTTTTTGTAACTCTCTTGCTTTCTCTATTATCCAATGAATATTGGCAATTTGATCTCTTGTGCCTCTGCAAAAGCCAGTTTAAACATCTTGATGTTCTTGGTCTGTATATTATTGGAGTCAAGCTTGCAGAATGTTAAGCATTACCTTGCTGGCATTTGATATGAGTGAATTTTCGATAATTGTAGCACTCTTTGGGACTGCCTTTTTTTGGGATTGGGATGTAAACTGACCTTTTCTAGTCTATTGGCCACTGTTGGATTTTCCAAATTTGTTGCCATAATGCAAGCAAATCTTTCACAGCTTCTTCTACGATTTTGAACAGTTCAGATGGGATTCTATTAACTCCTGCATCCTTGTTATCAGCTTGGCTTCCTAAGGCCCATCTCACCTCACTCTCGAAAAGGTCTTTCCACAGCTTGTTAGACAAACTACTTATGAGTTTATTATTGCTGTTAAGATACTTCCTGTACGGATCTTCAGTGTATTCCTGACACCTCTTTTTTTTTATCTGCATCTGTTAAATCCCTACTATTTTTGTAATTTATCACACCAACTTTGGCATGAGGTTCCTTTGATATCCCCAATTGTCTTGAAGAGATCTCCTCATTTTCCCCTTATGTTACCTTCTTCTATCTCTTTACATCATAGAATTTCTCTGTGTCTCATCTTGCTATGCTCTGGTATTCTGATTTCATTTGGACATTTTTTTTCCATTAACTTCCACTTTTCTTCTTTTCTGTGCTACTTTCAAAGCCTCACCAGACAGCCAGTTTGCCTTCTTATGTTTTTCATTTTTTATTTTAGGGATATTCTTTTGCTGTAATTTTGCAGTTTTCCAGGCTATGATACAGATTTCTGTCCTGTGTTCTTCAGGCATTCTGTCTTCCATGTCTAGTCCCTTAAATCTAATGTTTACTTCCACTACATATTCACAGGGGATATTATTTATTTTGTATCTGCTTGGTCTGATCATTTTCCCTCTTTTCTTCAGTTTAATCCTGAACTTGTGATTTGAGCTGCAGTCAGGTCCAGGTCTTATTTTTGCTGACTGTATATAGCTCCTCCATCTTTGGCTACAATGTAAATAGTCAATCTGATTTCTATATTGTCCATCTGGTGATGTCCATGTGTAGTGTTGTCCCCAATATTGCTAGTGCATTACATAATTTAAAAAACTTGCAATTTTTCCTTTAACTACAGGGTTGTTTAAGTGTAGGTCTGGCATTCATACTAAATTGACACTTCTAAGAAGACTGCTCTTTCCTAGTTTTTCAGTGCATTTAATGTGTCAGTGACTAAAGGGTCTGGGACATGGAGGCCCATTATCTGAAGATGCTTCTAACTTACTGCACATAGTTTTGTAGGATCTGCTCAAACTGCTTATGATATAGGCTAAGTCACTTTTGCTTGAAACTTTTATTAAGAAATGCACGCACGATTTACGAATTTAGCTTTTTATTATATGGCTCCCATAGGAACAGCTGTAAGGCTGAAAATTAGTGATGGGAGTTTATAACTGAAATATATGTAGCTATTACATGGCTCCAGTAGGTTGGTTCACATAAGAGCATGGCCGGATTACCTTATAGGCCAACTAGGCAGCTGCCTAAGATCGCTTCTCTGTGATGGGCGCCACTTTTTTAAGAAAAATAGTTTCTGGCTTAAACCCCCTCCCCCCTCACCCTGAAAATATTAAATCCCCTGGCTACTAGGGGGTAACCACCTAGAAAAAGAGAGTTACAACAGGAGAGGAAGTTAAATGCACATAAAAGGCAAACATTGGTCAGTGCATACCTTGCATACTCACTCGCAGGGACTCCTCCACTTCACTGCCCAGGGGCTTCAAAAAGGTAGATCCGGCCCTGCATAAGAGCTTACTAATAAGTTGCTAGGACTTTTTTTACATAAAGAAAATAGCTTGCAAGTGCTTAAAGGAGTCCTTAAGTGATACTTAAGCAGAAGCACGTGTGAAGTGAGTCAGAGCCATGAAACACAGTAATTCCCATAGCAACCCGGTAAAGTTAAGTTGGATTTTGAGTTTACACATAAGAATTTATCCTCAAGAGCACTCGCAGAGCCTTCTCTATACACATAAGCATGTTCAGTAACTCTTATGGAAGCTATGTTAGTGCATTTTTCATAAAATCTCCTGTAGCAGATGACTTTTCAGGCAACACGTAGTTTCATTCACTTTTACGAGAGTCAAGTAATCACGCTTTAGAACAAATCTCCAGTAGCAGCAGTCACAATACATTATGTAGTGGCCATTTGTATGGGTTTACTCATAAGGATTTGCTGCAAGTGGTATTTAATAGCACCATAGCTCCCCACAGGAAATATTTAAATGCGCCTGTTCCTATGGGAGCCATGTAATGGAGATCTGCATTTGGTTATTTGATACATTTTCACTGTTGGGTCTATGTACTCACAACATTGTAGTGTATTTTAAATCTGCTTATTTTGCTACATAGCAACACATATACAAAACTAAAAAGGTTTAAAAGCACATACCTGAATTAGCCATTTCCCCAACACAAAAGAACCAGAGTTCTTGTAAATAATAAACTTTTTCAAATGCTTGTACAGGAGGCATGATTGTAATTTTAATGTGCTGTACATTCGTGTTCTGTACTGGCTGGAGGTATGACCGCGTGTGTATCATACAGATATTCTGGAACCCTCCGGCAAGGGTGTAACATAAATACATTCTTTTCATAATTCAGTTCATAGTAATTTATTGTGACTTATTAATGTATACAATAGTTGTTAGGTACACGAGGGCAGATGGTGTTCTTTGCAAAATATGGAACATACCACAGTTTGCAGTGATGAACATACATAAATAATCACAGAGAAAGACCCTTCCCCAATAATAATTAATGGGAGGGTTTAAAGACTACACAATTAGCAGAAGTAAGTGTTATTGTGAAACTAATTTAATTCTCAGGCAAAGAAAATGTGTCACTAAATGATATATTATATACTATATTATAAAAATAATGGGCATTTACTTTCTAGAATCTCAGGTGTTAAAGGGGCATTTCCAAAAGGAAATATGGAAAGGGGGATGAACTGCTGAACTGCTGAACTGCCTTGGCAATTGATCTTCATTTTCCTATGGGGTGATCTGGGTTTGGAAATACTCACTCAAAATTGATCAAGACTAATCATAAAGATGCACAAGGAAGATAGAAATACCCTGTCAGTGAGCTTTGCTTCTGAGCGTATAGTCACTGTAGCAGAACCAGGGCTCACACCTCCAGGGTCCCTTGCAGCCCTTCCTGGTCCTTACACCCCATTTCTCCCTGCAGCCTTCTCTGCCCCCCTTCGGACCCCTCCCTCCATGGCCTCTCTTCCTCCTTCTACTCTCCTTTTCTCTCTCTCCTTCCCCTTGCCCCCTCTTTTCCTTCCTTTCCTAGTTCTTTCCTTATTTCTCCATTTTTTTTTCTATCCCTGTTACTCTCCCGTACTCTATCTTTCTCTTCTTCCCTCCTTCTCTCCCTCTTGCTCCCTTTTTTCCACTCTTCTCTCTCCCCCTTTTTACGGTTTCTCTTCCCCATTCACTCACTCCCATCTTATCTCTCCACTCTTCACTATTGCTTTATTCACACCTCATTCTCCTCTCTCTCCCTCCTCCACCCTCTCTTTCTTTTCTCCCCGTCAGGTCTCTTTCCCCCCTTTTTTCCCTTGATTGTCCTTCTTCTTCTTGTATTCTCCTCCTCCTTTCTCCCCTTTTATCTCCCTTCTCTCTATACATCATCTTTCCTCCCCCTCTTTTCTGCATCTCTGCCTTCTGCCTCTTCCTTTTGTCTCTATTTCTCTCTAACTTCCTCCTATCCCCCATTCTTTCTCACTTCTCGCTCCCCTTCTCTCTATTCCTCTCATCCCCATTTTCTCCCACTATACTTTTTCCCCTCACTCTCTCCATCCCTTTACACCTGATTTTCTCTCCCTTTTCCCCTTTTTCTTCCCAATTTATCTCCCCACCTTCTAATTCTCCTCTCCTCTTCCTCATCTATCCTCACTCTCTTCTCTCCCTCTAATCTCTCACCTCTCCTCTACCCCTTTTTTCTCACCCTCTCCCCATTCCATCGCACATTCTTCCTTCCCTCTCACTGCCCCCCTCTTGCCTCTTTCACCTGACCCCCCTATCTCTTTCTCATCTCATACCATCATTCTCACCTGTCCTTCCACCTTTTGCCCCCTCTCCCTTCCATTTTCTCCTTTCTAACTCTTTGGTTTCTCTCCTACCTCCTCTCCCACTTTTCTATCTTCCTTTTCTCCACTCTCCTATTTCTCCTTTCATTTTCCCCTCCTCTCAATCTCCTTCCCTCTTCTTTTTCTCCCCTCTTTCATCACTGTCTCACTTCAATTTCTCTCTTCTTCCCCACCCCTCTTCTCCCTATACTCTCTTCCCATCTCCATCCATTTTCTCTCTCTACTTCTCTTCTCTCTCTCTCTCTCTCTCTCTCTCTCTCTCTCTCTCTCTCTCTCTCTCTACCCCCCACCCATCACGTGCTGGGGAAGATTTTTCTTTTGCACCAGGGCCCTCCATTCACTAGCTCCACTGTTGTTTTTGAGAGCAAGTAAGGAGAATATTTGCAGTCTCCCTGTCCCAACTATATCTTTGATAATTTGACGTGGGAAGATTATAGTTGAAGTCTTGAAGTCTCAAGTCATTTGATTGGATCCATAATAAAACATATTTTAAGTGTCACATTCATCGTAAAAGAACATGGAACATGCTTAAATTGTTACAGTATTATAAAGTCCAAAATCAAAATAAGCAAGCTTGAAATGTATTGTTATCAGGAAAAACTTAACTCTAGCATACAGTACATTACCATCTGTCATCCTCTTATCAGTCATGTGCCACATAATAAGAGCTCTGTAAGGCTAACAGGTTTAGCATTTATTGCTGACTGGCTTTGTCTATGATTGAACAGCTCACACTCAGAAACAATTGCTATATCTAAAACTTAATACAAATTCTTACTAAGTGCCACTGAGTGGCAGCTGGTGAATAGAGGGCGCAAGACCCCCCCCCCCCATTTAACTTCTACTTACTATATGCAGTATCTCACATAAGTGAGTACACCCCTCACATTTTTGTAAATATTTTATTTCATATATGTGATAACACTGAAGAAATGACACTCTGCTGCAATGTAAAGTAGTAAGTGTACAGCCTGTATAACAGTGTAAATTTGCTGTCCCCTCAAAATAACTCAACACACAGCCATTAATGTCTAAATTGTTGGCAACAAAAGTGAGTACATCCCTACGTGGAAATGTCCAAATTGGGCCCAAAGTGTCAATATTTTGGGAGGCCACCATTATTTTCCAGCACTGCCTTAACCCTCATGGGTATGGAGTTCACCAGAGCTTCACAGGTTGCCATTGAGTCCTCTTCCACCCCTCCATGATGACATCATCGAGCTGGTGGATGTTAGAGACCTTGCACTCCCCCACCTTCTATTTTAGGATGCCCCGCAGATGCTCAATAGGGTTTAGGTCAGGTAACATGCTTGGCCAGTCCATCACCTTTACCTTCAGCTTCTTTAGCAAGGCAGTGGTCATCTTGGAGGTGTTTTTGGCGTTATCATGTTGGAATACCACCCTGCGGCCCAGTCTTCGAAGGGAGGGGATCATGCTCTGCTTCAGTATGAGAGACAGGGAGCTTGTGATTAAGGTTGCAAGTTAATTTGAGGCATATTTAGCGTTTTTTAATGAAGGAAAATTGACTAAGCGAGAAAAAAAAAACATAAACATGACGAAAACAAGGCCGAAGGACGTAAAAACAACCCCAAACACTTAACGCAAGACAGTAACACTTTACCCAAAACACTAACTCTTAACTCAAGGTAGTAACAGTCATCGTGAAGCCGCTTAAATACATGGGGGGGGGGGGAGGCCTGTAAGTTACACAAGGGAAGAGGCTGCCAATGAGCGCCAAAGGTGCTCATTGCAAGCCTGCAATGAGGCCTGCAATGAGCGACAAAGGTGCTCAGCGCGGGGCAATGAGCACCGAAGGGGCACAGAGTGCCATATCCTCACATTGTGTGGCAAACAGCATTGCCAGCCTTACAATTTTACTCCTGACATTTTTGAGGGGCAATTTCCGAGTAATAAAATATTTACAAAAATGTCAGGGGTGTACTCACTTTTGTGAGATACTGTATCTAATTCTTTATACTTCCATATTCCCTGTAGGGTTGAATAAAAAAAAACATATTTATATGGTGAAAAAAAAAATATTATCTACCTCTCAGTCCCTCTTTACTCTAGGCAACTGCCACTAGCAAAGGTCCCTATCCTGTTATGGACCTGGTGCTTTTGTATCTGCTGCACCATCAGTAGCTGGTCCCCTGGTACTACTGTTAACAGCCTGGCACAGATCCCCATTAAATTCCAAGCCCGCAGGTACCTTTATACAGCCCGTAAGTCTGCAGGCTTAAAATTTCCCTTGGTTACAGAGCAATTAAATGAGGAAAGCCCGCAACTACATAGCCGAAATCCAAAACCGTATAACATGCTTCCGTATGTAGAATTTCAGGGCCGGATCATGATCAAGTAAGCAAACCTGTAGTTACGGCTTTAGACAGAGCCAATAGTAAAAGAGACCATCATCATTACGTCAGTAAAATATGCAGGTTAAACCACAATCAGTTACGGTTTTGAAGCTTGAGTTGCGATCGGGCTCACATTCCAGAAATAATGCAATATAAAAAAATCTATAAATCTACTATTCTAGTCAATGCGAGTTTAATTATATGTATTAACACATTGATTGCCGGGATCGATATAACACAGAACTTACACGTAAATTTTTTTTTTTTTATTGAGGATTTTAAAATACATTAGTGTGTTTATATTTACAGTGCTACGGACAGGAGTTTAACCCCCTTGCGAGTCCTCTCTAGTACTCATAGGATTTTGAGCTACATTTACGGGTTTGAACGCAAGTGCGGCTTTGGGGAATTGTAGCAATTTAATATCGATTTGCGATTTTAACTGCTACGGGCTTGATAGATCGAAGTCTTAGCTGAGTCAAAGTTACGATTTTGGCAACCGCAGTTACTTTTCAGCCTGTAACCCGCAAATATATTTTGAGGGTAGCTAAAAGGGGCTAATTTAATAGCAGTAACTTTTGCGGGCTACTTTACCAGCTTCAGTAACTACACTTTGTGGAATTTAATGGTTCTCCAAGAAAAGTAGATTACAGACAATGTAATTTAAAAGTAAGATTTCTACATTAGATCAACTTTTTGCCAATACAAATAAATGGGTCTTTACTATTATAGCTCACAGTGCTGTGGCAATTGTACCTTTTCTGTGCATTTTTAACCCTTTCAATGCTGTGCTAAACCAATTTTGGCCTTGTACTTGCTGGTTATAGGGTGTCCATACAAGTTATATATATATTTTTTTTCAGCAGGTCCTGCACTAACAAGATACAATTATTAAACTTCTAATAAAGAGCTTGGTAAAATGTGTGAGAGTTTTTCTTCACTAAATCCAATAAATATACACATATGTAAAGACTTGTAAGCATATTTTGTTACCAGGAGATCCTACATGCTTCTCAGAATTAGGGGCTACCATGTAACAGTACCCACCAATGCCTTACTCTGTTATTAGTTAGGTGATCACCACAAAATTGTAGATTTTCCCCCCAAAATGTTTTATCTCCATGGCTTACACCACTGCTTATATTGTTAGTTTTGTTAGTTAGTGGTCTTTTAAGGCTAGCTTATAGCATCTTAAACATGTTTGTTTTTTCTTTAGTATACTATTGAATCTATCTATTTAGATGCTGAATCATGTAGATAAGCATCATACCCCCCTAAATAATATCTTCCTTGAGTGATGTATTTATTTGATTTTTAAATAATATGTTTATTCATAAATGTACTATGTCAGTATCCTTGACGCACAAAATATGTGGTTTATTAAGCACTCACAGCATTCACAAAAATATATAGGTTGTTAGGTGTACCAGAAATATGTCATAAAAACTTACAGGGTGACATTTAAAGAAAAAAATCCACTGTTATGAGAGCATTTTTAAATGTTCACACCCTTCTAATACCCTTGTTACAGAACTATGGGTAAAATGTGTAGCTTAGAGGAGGATGGGAGATGCTGAAATCCTGTCCAAGCATTTCATAAAGTCCAGCATGAATTGCTGTTTACAAGTGGATTTACCTTAAAAAGTAAAGGCTGATAACTGCAGAGTGCACTAATTGTGCCCAGGTGAGAGGGGTGTGGCTTGACTGTTAAACTTGTATAAAAGGTTTTTGAGCTGGTTTGGGGTCTGTTTACAAGTGGATTTACCTTAAAAAGTAAAGGCTTAGAAACTGCAGAGTGCACTAATTGTGCCCAGGTGAGAGTGGTGTGGCTTGACTGTTAAACTTGTATAAAAGGTTTGTGAGCTGGTTTGGGGTCTGTTTACAAGTGGATTTACCTTACAAGTAAAGGCTGATAAACTGCAGAGTGCACTAAGTGTGCCCAGGTGAGAGGGGTGTGCCTTGACTGTTAAACTAGGATAAAGGATTTGTGAGCTGGTTTGGGGCCTGTTTACAAGTGGATTTACCTTACAAGTAAAGGCTGATAAATTGCAGAGTGCACTAATTGTGCCCAGGCGAGAAGGCAGAAATTAATAGAAACCGGAGAAGGGGAACTTGTGAGCTTGCAAACATTTTCAGTATCAAGTGCAATTCTAGTAAAAGCCTAGGAGTTTAAATAAAAGGAGGGCCTTCAAAGAAAAGGGAGGGCAGATTTATAGTGCAAAGGAGGAAAACTTTATATAAATATATTATATTATATTCTTTATTTTTCCCACTGAAATTTCGTAGACAATAATAATAATTATGAGTCAGTCCAGTGGCAACCTTATTCAGTGTACATCCTGTCATATGTATGCAATACTGGAACAGATGATCCAGGGTCCATACCTCTGTGAGAGGTGTGAGCATGTTGCCTCCCTGGAAGCTCAAATTGGAGATCTGGAGAGGAGAATTGCAGCACTTAGTGATATTGCTCCACTGGAAAGGGGGTTGGTGCTCACTGAGCACAGTTTAGCTGGGCCTAGCATGGAGGGTGGAGCTGGGGCTAGTGAGGATGTCCAGGGAGGCAGCTGGGTTACAGTTACAAGGGGAAGCAGGGGGAACAGGTGGAGGCAGGCCAGTTCTGAGTTGGCAAACAACAACAGATTTGCCAGATTGAGTGAAACTGTTGGCGATGTCCATTCAGGAATGGCAATGCCAGATAGAGCTGTTCCCTCTAACAGCCGGGCGAACAGCTCTACTGGAGAAGAGGGAGGGCAGAATAGGCAGAACAGACAGGTTTTGGTTGTAGGGGACTCTATTATTAGGAAGGTAGACAGGGTGATTTGTCACCCAGATCCCAGCAATCGAACAGTTTGCTGTCTCCCGGGTGCTCGGGTTCGTCATGTTGTGGATCGGGTAGACAAATTATTGGGAGGGGCTGGAAATGAACCGGCGGTCTTGGTACATATCGGTACCAATGACAAAGTTAGTGGAAGATGGAGTGTCCTAAAGAATGATTTTAGAGAACTAGGTAATAAGCTGAAGGCAAGGACCTCCAAGGTAGTATTTTCTGAGATACTACCAGTGCCACGTGCTAGCCCAGGGAGGCAGAAGGAGATTAGGGAGGTTAATGCGTGGCTAAAGATGTGGTGCACTAAGGAGGGGTTTGGCTTTTTAGAGCACTGGGCTGACTTCTCACTTCGGTACAATCTCTACAGTAGGGATGGATTGCACCTTAATGATGAGGGAGCTTTTGTACTAGGGGATAGGATGGTAGAAAGGCTGGAGGAGTTTTTAAACTAGTAGGTGGGGGGGAGGGACTAGATATAAGTAATGGGGTAGAAAGTGTAGAGGGTATAAGGGATGAATTAACAAATCATAGGGGAGGAGATGGAGGGAGGGGTAGTATAGTCAATATGGAGGTAGTACTAAGTAATTCAAGTTCAGTGGCAGGCACTTCAGAACTACAGACTCATAACATAAGGTGTATGCTTGCTAATGCCAGAAGCTTGCCAGGAAAAATGGGAGAGTTAGAATTATTAGCAATTAATGAAAAATGGGATTTAATAGGCATTACCGAAACGTGGTGGGATGAATCTCATGACTGGACTGTTAATCTGGATGGTTATAACCTATTTAGGAAAGATAGAGGCAATGGTAAACGAGGAGGAGGGATTTGTCTATATGTTAAGCCTGAATTTAAGGCTATAGTCAGAGAAGATATTTATGGTGGACCTAGTGATAAAGTTGAATGTTTGTGGGTAGAGTTAAATAGCGGAGCAGCAAATTCCAAAAGAATATTAGTAGGAGTATGCTATAAACCCCCAAATATAGCTGAACGTGAGGAAATACAATTATTGTTACAGATTGGAAATGCAGCTAAGCACGGGCAAGTTCTAATAATGGGAGATTTTAATTACCCTGAAATAAACTGGATAAATGAGACCAGCAGTTCAGCTAAGGGGAGCAGGTTCTTGAGTACACTCAGGGATCATTATCTGGCCCAGGTTATACAGGAGCCTACTAGAAATGAAGCTATCTTAGATTTACTCATTACAAATAATATTGATATTGTATCAAATGTTGAAATAGGGCAACCTTTGGGAAGCAGTGATCACAACACAGTCTCATTTGAGATTGAATTAAAAAAACAACATTTTAAGGGGCCAACAAAAACTCTTAATTTTAAAAGGGCAGATTTTAACGGTCTAAGGGCAGCAATACAAAGTATAGACTGGGACAGAGAACTGATAGGTAAAAACACTGAACATAAATGGACAACATTTAAATCCTTACTAAATATACATACACATCGGCATATACCGTGTGGGAATAAAAGTAAAAGGAGTAAATCACAACCCATGTGGCTTAACAATGATTTAAAGATCAAGATACGGAGTAAAAAACAGGCATTTAAATTATACAAACAAGAGGGGACAGAGACTGCTTTACGGGAATACAAGGAAATCAACAAGGCTTGCAAAAGCGCGATTAGACTGGCTAAAATAGAAAATGAAAAATTAATTGCAAAAGAGAGTAAGACTAACCCTAAAATATTTTTTAAGTATATTAATGGGAAGAAGGCGAGGAAGGAAGCTATAGGAACATTACAATGTGAAACAGGCTGTCTGAAAATTAGTGACCAGGAAAAGGCAGATGAGCTAAATAGGTTCTTTTCCTCGGTATACACAAGGGAGGTACCAGTGGTTGGGACACTGCGACATAATGGGGCTACACTACCTTTGCCAAATAATTGGTTAACACAGGAAGTAATCCAAAAGAGGTTGGAAAAAATAAATGTTAATAAAGCCCCGGGTCCTGATGGAATACATCCAAGGGTACTAAGGGAACTGGGTTCTGTAATAGCCAAACCATTATATTTAATTTTTCAAGATTCACTCAACACAGGGTCTCTACCAGATGACTGGAGAAAAGCTGATGTGATACCTATATTTAAAAAGGGAGCAAGAGCAAATCCGGGGAATTATAGACCAGTGAGCCTCACTTCTGTAGTGGGGAAGCTTTTAGAAGGGTTAATAAGGGATAATATACAAGAATATGTATATTTGAACAGGATTATAAGTAGGAGTCAACATGGGTTTATGAGGGATAGGTCATGTCAAACAAATCTAATTAGTTTCTATGAGGAGGTTAGTAGGAACCTGGATCAAGGTAACTCAGTGGATGTAGTCTTTTTGGATTTTGAAAAGGCTTTTGATACAGTGCCACATGGGAGACTATTGGGCAAACTAAGGGATACAGGAATTGCAGTAAATATCTGCTCATGGATTGAGAGCTGGCTAAAAGACAGGAAGCAAAGGGTTGTTGTAAATGGAACATACTCCGATTGGACTAATGTGGTAAGTGGGGTTCCTCAGGGTTCAGTATTAGGTCCTCTCCTTTTTAACATATTTATTAATGACTTAGAGGTAGGATTGGAGTGTGGTGTCTCCATTTTCGCTGATGACACAAAGTTGTGCAAGGTAATTAAATCGGAAAATGATGTGCTTTCCCTCCAAGGGGATTTACATAAAATTGAGGAATGGGCATCTAAATGGCAGATGAGATTTAATACGAATAAATGTAAGGTTATGCATCTGGGAAGGAAAAATAGCCATGCAATTTATAATCTTAATGGAGCAAATCTAGGTGTATCAGATATTGAAAGGGATTTGGGAGTGCTTGTGGACAACCACCTAGGTAACAGTGCTCAAAGCCAAGCAGCAGCTGCAAAGGCAAATAAAATATTAGCATGTATTAAGAAAGGTATAGAAGCCAGGGAAGAAAATATAATTCTGCCACTATACAAATCTCTAGTACGCCCTCATTTGGAATATGGAGTACAATTTTGGGCACCACTTCATAAAAAGGACATTTTAGAGCTGGAAAAGGTACAGAGAAGGGCAACCAAACTAATAAGGGGAATGGAGGGGCTAAGTTATGAAGAAAGACTAACCAAATTAAACTTATTTTCTCTAGAAAAAAGGCGTATAAGAGGAGATATGATTACCTTATATAAATACATCCAGGGTCAGTATAAAGATTTGTCGGGGGAGCTTTTTGTGCCAAGAGGTTTTCAACTGACAAGAGGACATCCCTTGAGGTTAGAAGTAAAAAGATTCCACCTCAAAGAAAGAAAAGGGTTCTTCACAGTACGGGTGGTTAATCTGTGGAATTCTCTACCAGAGGAGGTGGTGACAGCGGATTCGATAGATAACTTTAAAAGGGGACTAGATTTATTTCTAATTAAAAAGGGTATTCAGGGTTATCATGGATAATTAGAGAGACAGTAATGATCCAAATTTAACATTTCCCCTTTAGACAATTGGCTAAGTCTCGCTTTTTTTTTTTTTTTTTTTTTCTATTTGCCTTCCTCTGGACTAATTAATAATAATAAAAAAATAAAAAAAACATTAAATAATTGATTAATAATTAATTAACAACTAATGAATTAATAGTTAATCCGCATATTGCAGATCAAAGGAGATCTTAAAAGGTTGAACTTGATGGACTGAAAGTCTTTTTTCAACCTTAAATACTATGGCCCTCATTCAATTGCAATTTGGCCAATTGAATAGTGGTCTAAATAAGCACATAATATATATTTTTTAAATACGTTTTTAGTTAGTAAACATTTATCCAAAAGCAAGGTTTTCACTAACTAAAAACTTATTTAAAACAAATATGTTATGTGCTTATTTAGAGCACTATTCAATTGGCCATATCGCAATTGAATGAGGGCCTATGTAACTATGTAACTATGTAACTATGAATTGATGCTGGAGGCTAGAATATAGTTGTGGGTTTTGGCAGACCACCTGAATATTGCTGATGTTCTTCATGGACAACTTAAAGGGACGTGGAAATAATATTATTTTGTTGCTGCATCAGAAAGAAAGCATTTGATAATGTGCCACAGTGTGTTTCCTTTTATAAATAAAGATCTCAGAGCCCAAAAATGTATTTAGAAGTGTAACTCTTCTTGGGTGCTTGCCCTCTTCCAGCCAATGGGATCTACAGACTAAAGTATGCTCTCTTCATTTCCTGTTAAATTTAGACAGGTTTTATAAAATATATTTTTTTCATTCAACTGTTGTAATGTTTAAAACATGCTCTTTTAATTGGGTTGTGCTCCGACTTAGGAAAAACTACAACATTAGAAGCCTTTTATACCAAGGTTATAAAAACATTTTAGAGAAAATATACAATTTACCAGATTTTGCTACTGTGAAGAGACAGTCATGATTGGTCCTTTCTTGTTAAGTGCATGCTGAATGTGGGTACATAGCAAATAAATGAGGATTTTCAGTTTGTATAGGAAGGGAAAATATGTTGGATGCTAACATTTTTACTCAGTCACCATTTAGGTCACAAATCCCCAATTGCCAAATTGAATAAAAACTGTCAGGAATCTCCTTGGGTTCCAGGATAACGTCCATAGCTGTAGTTGTGCCATATGTTAAGTTTGGTGTTTTGTTTAGTTGGAAAATAAGAGTTTTGCAGTATACAGAGATGATATACAAATGTATCCATCAACCAGGAAATAATTGGCATTTGTGCATACTAAAAGGCTCTATTTTGACAAGTTTACCAAATGTAATTTATAACATGAATATCTTTATCGTAACGAGTAAAAAAAACCTGAGGAAATGTAACAAATTTCATTAAATTCATGTGGTTAGGGTTGGAGAGCAGACTATCAATATTTAAAGTAATGATTTAATAGCAAGGACTGCCTATATTTTCTAATCTAATTTACAGAATTGCTATTATACTCATTCTCTATTGAGTGAATTATGATTCTTATTATACTTTTGTACATTGCATGATCGGCAACCTTTAATTGGGTATATGATCTAAGAAACAATATTGCAACAGACAATTACTGATTCTGTGTTGAAAGAAATGGATTATAGAGGCTGAAATACTGCGTTGTCATCCATACTAACAAACACGAATCACCTCTATACTTTTTCTGGAGATCTCTTTGTACTAACTTACTTTCTTGATAACCAAATCTCCTATTTTATATAGTCTATCTCACAAAAGTGAGTACACCCCTCACAATTTTGTAAATATTTTATTATATCTTTTCATGTGACAACACTGAAGAAATGACACTCTGCTACAATGTAAAGTAGTAAGTGTACAGCCTGTATAACAGTGTAAATTTGCTCAACACACAGCCAATAATGTCTAAACCGTTGGCAACAAAAGTGAGTGTCAATATTTTGTGTGGCCACCATTATTTTTCAGCACTGCCTTAACCCTCATGGGCATGGAGTTCACCAGAGCTTCACGGGTTGCCACTGGAGTCCTCTTCCACTCCTCCATGATGACATCGCAGAGCTGGTGGATGCTAGAGACCTTGCACTCCCCCACCTTCCGTTTGAGGATGCCCCAAAGATGCTCAATAGGGTTTAGTCTGGAGACATGCTTGGCCAGTCCATCAACTTTACCAAGACCCTGAAACTGAGCTGCAGCACGGTGGGCAAGGCCACACAGCATTTCCACAGGACAGGTTCCTTTCAGAACAGGACTCACCATGGCCGAACAAAGAAGTTGATTGCTTTTGCTCAGCGTCATATTCAAAATGTGTCTTTGCTAAATAGACGTATGAGTGCTGCTAGCATTGCTGCAGAGGTTAAAGGAGTGGGGGGGATCAGACTGTTAGTGCTCAGACCATACGCTGCACACTGCATCAAATTAGTCTGCATTGCTGTTGTCCCAGAAGAAAGCCTTTTCTAAAGATGATGCACAAGAAAGCCAGCAAGCAGTTTGCTGAAGACAAGCAGATAAAGGACATGGATTACTGGAACCATGTACTGTGGTGTGATGAGACCAAGATAAACTTATTTGGTTCAGATGGTGTCAAGCGTGTGTGGCGGCAACCAGGGGAGGAGTACAAAGAAAAGTGTGTCTTGCCTACAGTCAAGCATGGTGGTTGGAGTGTCATGGTCTGGGCCTGCATGAGTGCTGTCGGCACTGGGGAGCTACAGTTCATTGAGGGAACCATGAATACCAAAATGTACTGTGACATACTGAAGCAGGGCATGCTTCCCTCCCTTCAGAGACTGGGCCGCAGGGCAGTTTTCCAACATGATAACAACCCCAAAAACACCTTCAAAACGACCACTGCCTTGATAAAGAAGCTGAAGATAAAGGTGATGGACTGGCCAAGCATGTCACCTGACCTAAACCCTATTGAGCATCTGTGGAGGTGTGCAAGGTCTCTAACATCCATCAGCTCCGTGATGTCATCATGGAGGAGTGGAAGAGGACTCCAGTGGCAACCCGTGAAGCTCTGGTCAACTCCATGCCCATGAGTGTTAAGGCAGTGCTAGAAAATAATGGTGGCCACACAAAATATTGAGACTTTGGGCCCAATTTGGACATTTCCACTTAGGGGTGTACGCACTTTTGTTGCCAACGGTTTAGACATTAATGGCTGTGTGTTGAGTTATTTTAAGGGGACAGCAAATTTACACTGTTATACAGGCTGTACACTTACTACTTTACATTGTAGCAGAGTATAATTTCTTCAGTGTTGTCACATGAAAAGATATAATAAAATATTTACAAAAATGTGAGGGGTGCACTCACTTTTGTGAGATAATGTATATCAGCCCCACACAGAACCCACCCCTCTTAGCATCCATCCCCACCCAATCCTTGTCAGCAGCCATTCCCTCTCAGTATCCATCTCAGCACAGCACCCAACCCCTCTCAGCACCCATCCCTATGTCCTTTCTTCCTCCGTCGCAGAGCCCATCCTCCCTGTACTTTTCTGCCACTTACCTTCTTCCCTGATACACATCTCCAAGGTGCTGAACTGCTCCACGCTGCCACCTCTTGGAGCTTCAGTAGAAATGCTCTTATTTAAACAGGCACACACCCATTTCAGACTGGGGGGGGGGGTGCAACCAAGGAGACACAGGGAAGCCCAGGGGGTGTCCAGGGGGGCCTGGCATATTGGGCCATGGTGTGGGGGCACCAGGGGGCACTTGCACTTGTTGATTTGCCCCTGCTTCACAGTATGCCAGTCTACATTTAGTATCCCTCATGGGTTTTCCGTGTGAACAGTTCCCATTGCTCTAGCCCTTTCTTATCTTATATCTAGTAGTCGGGTGTTATAGCGAGAGTCCTTTCTTATAAAATAGTACAGGTAGTCCAGATCATATTGTGTCCGCTTTACTTCCCACCCGACACTCGTTTCTCTGGTCCTTAGCTGGCTATGCATAAGACAAGAAGCAAATTTTTGTCCTGTTAAAATATGGTCTTTTGAATGCATGAGAAAACCATTTTAAATGTCTAAGAGTTTCTAAATATAATACAGTAAACTATACAGTTATATGATATGAAAATACATTTTAATATGTACACATACATGAATGGGATAATATATATATATATATATATATATATATATATATATATATATATATATATATATATATATAGTTGTGGTAATTGCAAATGTTGGTCATGCAATGTTAAAAGTTTCGGGCTTGCGCATGCCGTATGCGCTCATTGCAGGACTTACAATTGTGGCCTTTCTGGGTCCATCTAAGGGTCCTCTGTCCCGTCATAGTTCTAATTTGCCCGAGGACGCTCCACCGATGGAGGATGGAAAGAGATTGTAGCCGCATATGCCGATGCCCGCGATGAGCGACAAAGGCCGTTTGAAAAACACTTTGAAAAAATTAAGAATTTAACGGCCGATAATTTCTCAAGCACGTAACTCGAAAAAAAAGAAAAATGATAAAAAAAACAAAATGAAAAAACTCACACACAGCTCAGGGGGACAGCCAGGGAGCCTGTGAGTGAGGTTGCAAGCCAATTTGAGCCCTTATTGCCATTTTTTGGAGTTCAGAAATCAGCTATGCAACAAAAAAAATGTCGGCCAAAAAAAACTTTCAAAAGGAATCAAAACGAGGCCGAAGCACGTAGCACTTAGCCGGACAACGCCAGGCACCCAGTACTTGGAAAATACAAACAACGTCGCTCATGAAAAACGCAAGACTTGCATAATAAAATCAACGGCGCTCAGTGCGAGGCATGCAATACTAAAAAAGGATAGATAAAGAGGGAAAAGAGACACATGGGAAGGGAAAAAAGGGAGGAGGGAGAGAGGGGGAAATAGACACGGGGGTCACAGAGTGGGGAGAGGTGAAACGGGGTATTCCTGTATATATATATATATACTGTATGGATGTGCTTTGTCAATGATCAGGGGTCTAGAGCACTGCACAGGATGAATTAGCTACTTGTGCCATTTCACATTAAACCAAAATTCAAGGTATAGCTGCCATAAGTCATACATCAAATAGTAAAAGCACACACCTGACAATATGAATATGTCATATTTATCATGTATGATCTGCTCTTATGTTCGAACATATATAGCCTTATCGCATATAATAGTTGTGGTAATTGCGAGTTGTCATCACGCAATGTTAAAAGTTACAAGCTTGTGGTGAAGGCGCTCATTGCAGGCCTCGCGATGAGCGGCAAAGGCTCACATCACGTGGCCCGAAAGTTATGGGATTGACGGGTGCTCATTGTGGGCCTCACGATGAGCGCCTTCGGCAGTCATCGTGATGCACATACGTCACTTGCTTGACGGGGCTGCAATGAGCACTGAAGTTGCTCATTGCGGGGCTTGCAGTTAGTACTGAAGGTACTCATTGCGAGGCCCGTACGTGACTTTCATGACGGGCTGCAATGAGCGCCGAAACCTTTGGCGCTCATCACGAGACCCGTACAAGACTGGCTTGAGGGGTGGAGAGGCTCCAAATGGCTTACGACTTACAGGCTTCAAAAAGATTACGGCTTTAATGGCCGCCATTTTTTTTCAAGCCAGTAACTTGGAATCTGTTGGAAGACAAAAATTGACTTACAACCTCACACAAAGCGCAGGGGGAGAGGCAGGGAACCTGTAAGTGAGGTTGCAAACTAATTTGATATTTAATTGGCGTTTTTGGGAGGTCTAAAAACGGCTAAGAGAGGAAAAAAATGCCGTAAAGCTGTAACTTTTTTTCAAGCCCGTAAATTGGAAACACATTTTGGCCTTGCCAGGCTTCAAATTGTATTGCCGTTATTTTTGACGGGTAAGTCGCTAATAGTTAAATATTTACAGTATGATCTTTTGAAGAACTAGACTTAATAATGCACAAAATGCGTACAGAAAAATAAACAAGGCCTATGTATTATCTAATATATGCTATAATGCTGTACTAGGACTTTAATTTCAGTATTTGTTTATCTGCATTAACAGTGGAGACTGGAGTATGATGCTGATAAGGTTTTATTTACTTCTGTTGACAAGAGTTTGATGCACCATGCCTTATTTTACTTTAATAGGCTCCAAATTACGATTGCTTGTACATCCTGACCTACTCCAATCAATCTCTCGTTCATTCTTTATTACTTTATCATTTCATAAAAACCACAAGGGAAGGATAATAAAATTGCATAAGAAATAAAAAAACACATGATACAGTATACATACATATTTCTATTCACATGTTAATCAATTAATGTATTCCCTTTGTATGAATACATGAGAAATGTGTTAGACTTGCTTGCTTCTTCTCTTTCTTCTTTCCTCTTGTGTCTGTGGTGTTTTATTTTTTATAATTATTTTTATTTCCTTGTCACAAATGACCAGTTGACAGTCAGGGCTGTGTTTAGTATTCTCTGTGGGGCTCTAGGCTAAGGGCTTCTGGTGTTCAACTCTGGGTATATTTACTGTACTATAGAGGTGGTTGTTTACTATACTGTAATAGTGGGTGCATTATATTTGTAATAGGGATTATATTCTTGTTTAAATTGCCTCATATGTATATGTATTGTTTTATAAATAGTATGTGATAATTCAAGGTATTCTGTGTGACCTGATCTATGGAAGTGTAATCAAATTATTGTTTGCAGAGGCAGATCTAAGAGCTTGGTTGTGGAGCTGACACAATGTTTAAATGAGACCATTTATCATTGAAGGCCTCCTTGGGATAGATGTAAAGAACCACCTACTAACCAGTCACGTATTATGCAATTGCTCTGAGTAACTTAGTTAACGTGGCCTTCTGATTTTAATTATACTAAAAATGAATTGTGTTTAATTGCACCACTGTTTAATTACTTTGTGTTAATGTGCTTAGTTATCATTGTATTTTTCCTAGAAATATGCTGTACCCTGTTCAATAAAAAGATCTTCTGGTTAAAACATAGGTGGTAGAACTATTCCATTTTCTGGTTTGTGGAATCTGTTCCTATAAAAATCTACCAAATTCTGCTGTCTCCTCCTGCTGGTGAGGTGTTGAAAGGAACCCTATGCATGGATGGAGAGCGGGACTGTAGGACTTGTGTTGTGAAAGTTCTCATTCTGTAATAATATTCATAAAAAAACACGGTTTGGTATGACATCTCTTGTGTCTTATACTTTTATAATAATTACCAATGTACATCCCAAGAATGCAGAAAGTCATTGACTCAATGTATGTTAATGTATCCATATATCTGTACCCAGATGGCATCACTATCTCAATCAAACCTTTTCCTATCACATATATAGTTGTGAGCATGCGAGTTGTTGCTAACGCTTGCGGGCTCGCGTAGCGAGGGAGCGAGCTGCGGGCCTCGCGAAGCGAGGGCAGTGGGCGAGGCCCTCAGTTGCTGGCATGGAGCGCCAAAGGCGCGCCATGCCAGCAACTGCGACCCTCGCAAACTTTACGTCGCAACGCAAACAACACGACACACCAATTACGACCCTCGCAAACTTTACCTCGCAACGCAAACAACATACGACACACGTTAACAAACATTACGACCTTGCAACACTTGGACGCAACTCGTGAACATTACAAAATTCAAAACACAATACATACACACAGCACATACATAAAAAACTTACCTACAGCAACAGGGAGCATCCAGGACCTCAAAAAAGCAACTTACACCTTGATTTCACTCAAAATAAAAGAGTTTACACACTAAAAAATTTGATAAGCGACAGAAAAAATGACCGCCGAGCAAAACGAAAACGAGGCTACACACGCAAACACCATATGAGACACGTTAGCACACATTACGACCTCGCAAAAATCGGACGCAACACACGAACAGAAAAACATTTAAAACACAATAAATACACACAGCACATACATAAAAAGCTTACCTACAACAAGAGGAACCATCCAGGACCTCAAAAAAGCAAGTTACACCTTCATTTAAATAAAAATAAAAGAGTTTAGACACTAATAAAATCGCTAAGCGAGAGAAAAAATGGCAGACGAACAAAACGAAAATGAGGCTACAGCACTCTAAACACGGAAAACACCACAAGAAACTCACAAAACACCACTAAGCACCTACGGATAATCCGCGAAGACGTATACCACAGATTACCCGCCATTTTACGCCAATGCGGAACTACACCACTAAGCTAACGGTTTCGTCTCGCGCACGCACACTATTACACTGCACACATTCAGCACGCTTACACAGCAGCTCCACACCACTAATGCTGCAGCAACATCAAAACACATTGCCAGCTCTTCAACACAATGCTTCAAAATAGGTAAAGTATATTCATTTATTAATGTATTATATATTTCATTATTACACACTAAACAGCATTAGCTACCTTACAATTTCATTGCCGTCATTTTTTGACAGGCAATTCGCTAGTCATTATTATTTTTTACCAACTTGCACCTTACTCCCTCCCTTGCCCAATGTGCAGACTATGATTTTTAATGGACTAAACTATTTAGTTTTTTGTGGGAATATTTTTGTGCTGTTATATGTGCATATATGTGCATATATCTGACCAATAATATATTTGAATTCCAACAAATGGATAACAAAAAATTTCGTTTTTCTTATACATATTATATTCACATTAAGCTAATGATTTATTTCCTGGCATTTTTCTTTTTTTATTATAATTACAGGGCCCTATTAAATTCTCCCTCGTAGTTCTCTCGGTGCTCGCAAAAGGCAGTTTTCCTGCTGTTTGCGAGAACCGAATCTCTCGCAGCCTGCTTTGCGATATGACTGCGAGAAAATGGCCGAGAATAGGCTCCGAGAGAGCTACGTAGCCTTAAATCTATGCACGAGTCTCGCATATCGTAAGAATCCCTACGTGGACAAAAAGTGCATGCAAGGGATCCGAAAGCCTCTACGTGCTGCCTCGGAACAGCCCGAGACAGCAGTGTGAGGCTCCCCCCTGCACCCTATACACATCCCCATGCTGCAGGGGTCTCTATCAGGACCCCTGCAGCACCCCCACATTAACCTCTTGTAGCGGGGGTCCCTGATCTGCATAGATCAGGCCCCCCGCTGCATTTAAAACTTTTAAATTCCCCGCCGCGGCTCCTTAAAGGGGCCGCGGCAAACTATTACCGAATCCCGGCCGCGGCACTTAAAATGAATCCCCCTCTATGCTGGGGGTCCCCATCGGGACCCCCGAAGTGTCCCCACATAAACCCATTGCAGGGGGGGTCCCCGATCTGCATAGATCAGGCCCCCTGCTGCATTTAAGACTTTTAAATTCCCCGCCGCGGCTCCTTAAAGGGGCCGCGGCGCACTATTACCCAATCCCGGCCGTGGCACTTAAAATTAACCCCCCTCTATGCTGGGGGTCCCCATCGGGACCCCCGAAGTGTCCCCACATAAACCCCCTGCAGCGGGGGGCCCCGATCGGCACCGATCGTGACCCTGCTGCAATTCAATTTTAAATTTCCCGCCTCGCGGGTCCTCAAAGGACCGTAAAGGTCCTGAAAGGACTCGCACTAAAAATATTAACCCCAGGCAACTATAATTACCCCATTAACTCATGATGTTCAATACAGACCACCATAAGGCCTAAATTAACCCATTAACTCATGATGGTCAATACAGACCACCATAAGGCCTTAAATTAACCCATTAACTCATGATGGTCAATACAGACCACCATAAGGCCTAAATTAACCCATTAACTCATGGTGGTCAATACAGACCACCATAAGGCCTAAATTAACCCATTAACTCATGGTGGTCAATCCATCCACCATAAGGCCTAAATTAACCCATTAACTCATGGTGGTCAATACAGACCACCATAAGGCCAAAATTAACCCATTAACTCATGATGGTCAATACAGACCACCATAAGGCCTAAATTAACCCATTAACTCATGATGGTCAATACAGACCACCATAAGGCCTAAATTAACCCATTAACTCATGATGGTCAATACAGACCACCATAAGGCCTAAATTAACCCATTAACTCATGGTGGTCAATACAGACCACCATAAGGCCTAAATTAACCCATTAACTCATGGTGGTCAATACAGACCACCATAAGGCCTAAATTAACCCATTAACTCATGATGGTCAATACAGACCACCATAAGGCTCTATTTAACCCCATCAGTCCCATAAGGGTATATTATTACCATTATGGGCCTGTTACAACCCAACATTAACCACATAAGTGCCATGATGGTCCTCAAGGACCATCATGACATTAACTACAAACACTACACTATAACCCCCAATAAACCATTTAATCTAAACTAACCCCCCTCTACACTAATCTATTAACACTTACACTACCTACCTACACTACCTACCCCCTAATAAACCTCCCCAACACTCTAATTAAAAAAAACAAAAAACCTACAGTACAGAAAACAAAAAACCTACAGTACAAAAAACAAAAAAAACTACAGTACAGAAAGAAAAAAAAATTACAACCCCACCCCCCACTACAGAAAACAAAAAAATACATTACAACCCCACCCCCCACTACAGAAAATAAAAAAATTACACACCTGAAAAGGAAAGACAGATAAACACAATACAATACATACATATAATACATTACATACATTACATACAATACATGACATTACATACATTACATATAATATATTACATATAATATATTACATATAATATATTAAATATAATATATTACATATAATATATTACATATAATATATTAAATATAATACATTACATATAATATATTACATATAATATATTAAATATAATACATTACATATAATATATTACATATAATATATTAAATATAATATATTACATATAATATATTACATATAATATATTAAATATAATACATTACATATAATATATTACATATAATATATTAAATATAATACATTACATATAATATATTACATATAATATATTACATATAATATATTAAATATAATACATTACATAAAATATATTACATATAATATATTACATATAATACATTAAATATAATACATTACATATAATATATTACATATAATACATTACATATAATATATTACATATAATATATTACATATAATATATTAAATATAATATATTACATATAATATATTAAATATAATATAATATATTAAATATAATATATTACATATAATATATTACATATAGTCCAAATCAAATACCCTCTATCTATCTAACATACAATCTATTTAATTTAAAATAAATCCTAACTATATCAAATACATCCCCCTATCTATCTAATATACAAAAAATCCTAACTACATACACAGACCCTTATTCTAAAATAAAATAAAATAATTACAGTCCTAACTACATACACAGACCCTTATTCTAAAATAAAATAAAATAATTACAGTCCTAACTACATACACAGACCCTTATTCTAAAATAAAATAAAATAATTACAGTCCTAACTACACAGACCCTAATTCTAAGCTAAAATCAATAAATTAAGACCACT
Source organism: Discoglossus pictus (assembly GCA_027410445.1). Lineage (NCBI taxonomy): Eukaryota > Metazoa > Chordata > Amphibia > Anura > Alytidae > Discoglossus > Discoglossus pictus. The sequence goes on along the minus strand of CM050164.1, from coordinate 72,547,145 downwards.
TACCTTTAAGATGTTGCTTCAGATCACTAACCTATGGGTCAAACAAAACAAAAAAAATAGTACAAAACATTAACATCCAATAAATAAACATTCTATACATTCTAAATATTCAACTCACCTTTACAGCATGTCCCGTCACTGTTTAGGTCTTCCGGCGCGGCCCTGTTAAAAAAAAAAACACAATACATGAATACATTAATACAATATATAAACAATAAATAAAATACACAAATAAACATCTAAATATACATTTAACTTACCTCCCCGCGATGTCCCGGCCTTCTCTCCTTCAGCCCCGGCTGGGCCGCGGAACCATCCGCGCTCTAAAAAAAAACAAAAAAAAAAACTAACGGAGGTCTGCACTGGCAGACCTCCCCGACGCTACTGAACCTCCCGGAGTCGTTTCCGGGAGGAAATTGGCATTGGCGGCTTGTGATTGGCTGAAAAAGCTGTCTATCAATTTCAGCCAATCAAAAGTCGTCAATGTGTGAGCCAATCAGGATGGGATACACCCCAATATCCCACCCTGATTGGCTAAAACACTTGTCTATCTTTCTGGGAACCAATCACAATGCTCAGATGCCTTCAGCCAATCACTATGGGATACACCCCCACGGAGTGATTGGTAGAAGACATCTGCGCATCCTGATTGGCTCCTACATTGACGACTTTTGATTGGCTGACAGCTTTTTCAGCCAATCACAAGCCGCCAATGCCAATTTCCTCCCGGAAACGACTCCGGGAGGTTCATTAGCGTCGGGGAGGTCTGCCAGTGCAGACCTCCGTTAGTTTTTTTTTTTTTTTAGAGCGCGGATGGTTCCGCGGCCCAGCCGGGGCTGAAGGAGAGAAGGCCGGGGACATCGCGGGGAGGTAAGTTAAATGTATATTTAGATGTTTATTTGTGTATTTTATTTATTGTTTATATATTGTATTAATGTATTCATGTATTGTGTTTTTTTTTTAACAGGGCCGCGCCGGAAGAGCTAAACAGTGACGGGACATGCTGTAAAGGTGAGTTGAATATTTAGAATGTATAGAATGTTTATTTATTGGATGTTAATGTTTTGTACTCATTTTTTTTTTTGTTTGACCCATAGGTTAGTGATCTGAAGCAACATCTTAAAGGTAAGTGGTCTTAATTTATTGATTGTAGCTTAGAATTAGGGTCTGTGTAGTTAGGACTGTAATTATTTTATTTTATTTTAGAATAAGGGTCTGTGTATGTAGTTAGGACTGTAATTATTTTATTTTATTTTAGAATTAGGGTCTGTGTATGTAGTTAGGATTTTTTGTATATAAGATAGATAGGGGGATGTATTTGATATAGTTAGGATTTATTTTAAATTAAATAGATTGTATGTTAGATAGATAGGGGGTATTTGATTTGGACTATATGTAATATATTATATGTAATATATTATATGTAATATATTATATTTAATATATTATATGTAATATATTATATGTAATATATTACATGTAATGGATGTAATGTCATGTATTGTATGTAATGTATGTAATGTATTATATTTAATATATTATATGTAATATATTATATTTAATATATTATATGTAATGTCATGTATTGTATGTAATGTATTATATGTATTATATGTATGTATTGTATTGTGTTTATCTGTCTTTTCATTTTCAGGTGTGTAATTTTTTTATTTTATGTAGTGGGGGGTGGGGTTGTAATGTATTTTTTTGTTTTCTGTAGTGGGGGGTGGGGTTTGAATTTGTTTTGTTTTTTTCTGTACTGTAGGTTTTTTGTTTTCTGTACTGTAGGTTTTTTGTTTTTTGTAATTAGAGTGTTGGGGAGGTTTATTAGGGGTTAGGTAGTGTAGGTAGGTAGTGTAAGTGTTAATAGATTAGTGTAGAGGGGGGTTAGTTTAGATTAAATGGTTTATTGGGGGTTATAGTGTAGTGTTTGTAGTTAGTGTCATGATGGTCCTTGAGGACCATCATGGCACTTATGTGGTTAATGTTGGGTTGTAACAGGCCCATAATGGTAATAATATACCCTTATGGGACTGATGGGGTTAAATAGAGCCTTATGGTGGTCTGTATTGACCACCATGAGTTAATGGGTTAATTTAGGCCTTATGGTGGTCTGTATTGACCACCATGAGTTAATGGGTTAATTTAGGCCTTATGGTGGTCTGTATTGACCACCATGAGTTAATGGGTTAATTTAGGCCTTATGGTGGTCTGTATTGACCATCATGAGTTAATGGGTTAATTTAGGCCTTATGGTGGTCTGTATTGACCATCATGAGTTAATGGGTTAATTTAGGCCTTATGGTGCTCTGTATTGACCATCATGAGTTTATGGGTTAATTTAGGCCTTATGGTGGTCTGTATTGACCACCATGAGTTAATGGGGTAATTATAGTTGCCTGGGGTTAATATTTTTAGTGCGAGTCCTTTCAGGACCTTTACGGTCCTTTGAGGACCCGCGAGGCAGGAAATTTAAAATTGAATTGCAGCAGGGTCACGATCGATGCCGATCGGGGCCCCCCGCTGCAGGGGGTTTATATGGGGACACTTCGGGGGTCCCGATGGGGACCCCCAGCATAGAGGGGGGTTAATTTTAAGTGCTGCGGCCGGGATTGGGTAATAGTTTGCCGCGGCCCCTTTAAGGAGCCGCGGCGGGGAATTTAAAAGTTTTAAATGCAGCGGGGGGCCTGATCTATGCAGATCGGGGACCCCCCCTGCAATGGGTTTATGTGGGGACACTTTGGGGGTCCCGATGGGGACCCCCAGCATAGAGGGGGGTTAATTTTAAGTGCCGCGGCAGGGATTGGGTAATAGTTTGCCGCGGCCCCTTTAAGGAGCCGCGGCGGGGAATTTAAAAGTTTTAAATGCAGCGGGGGGCCTGATCGGTGCCGATCGAGGACCCCCGCTGCAAGGGGTTAATGTGTGGGGGCTGCGGGGGTTCCTATGGACCCCTGCAGCAAGGTGTTCATGTGTGGACACTTCGGGGGTCCCGACGGGGACCCCCGCATTGAGGGGGGGTTAATTTTAGGTGCCGGGGGGGGGGGGTATTCGGAGTACCCCCACGGCAGGGCTTATGTGGGGGACTGCCGCGGAGGTCCCTTTTAGGACCCCCGCAGCAATTGATGAGGAGTGGGAGCCTGCGATATCATCTCGCAGGCTGTCACTCCTCATGTACATTTACGCAGTGTAGATACGTACGGCCCTGCTGCGTAGCTCATACGTTGCTCGCAGCAGGGCTAATTTAATAGCATTGGAACTTAGAGAAACTTTGCAGTACGTAGGGCTTAAGTAGAAGCCTCTTATTTACGAGGCTGGAATTTAATAGGGCCCACAGTTCAGTAAACATTTTCAGCCTTATTAAATTCCAACCTCGTAGATAAGAGACTTCTACTTAAATCCTACGTGCTGCAAGTTACGACGCTATTAAATTTGCCCTGCAGCAGCACCGTCCGTATGAACCCTGCGAAAATGTACATGAGGAGTAAAAGCATGCGAGATGATCTCGCTGGCTCCCTCACCTCATCAATTGCTGCGGGGGTCCTAAATTAGGACCTCCGTGGCAGTCCCACACATAAGCCATGCCGTGGGGAGTACTCCAACTACCCCCCCCCCCCCGGCACCTAAAATTAACCCCTCTCTATACAGGGGTCCCCATCGGGACCCCCGATGTGTCCCCAGATTAACCCCTTGCTGCAGGGGTCCATAGGAACCCCCGCAGCCCCCCACATTAACCCCTTGCAGCGGGAGTCCCCGATCGGCACCGGCAAGTGATCTTAATTATTTTATTTTAGCTTAGAATTAGGGTTAATGTATGTAGTTAGGATTTATTGTATATTAGATAGATAGGAGGATGTATTTTAGATAGTTAGGATTTATTGTATATTAAATAGATTGTATGTTAGATAGATAGGGGGTATTGTATTTTATTTTATTTGTATTGTATGTATTGTGTATGTCTTTTTTTTCAGGTGTGAATTTTTTTTTTATATAGTGGGGGGGTTGTAATGTATTTTTTTTATTTTCTGTGATGTTACTTTTTTACTTTTTGTGACATGTTTTTTTATTTTCTGCAAGGTAGGTTTTTTATTTTTTGTGACTTAGGTTTTTTTTAATTTTCTGCAAGGTAGGTTTTTTATTTTTATTATTTTTTGTGAGTTAGGTTTTTTATTATTTGTAAGGTAGGTTTTTTATTTTTTGTGAGTTAGGTTTTCTTATTTTCTATCATTAGAGTGGTGGGGGGGCTTATTAGGGGGTAGGTAGGTAGTGTAGGTAGGTAGTGTGAGTGTTAATATATTAGTGTAGAGGGGGGCTAGTTTAGATTTAATGGTTTATTGGGGGTTATAGTGCAGTGTAGTGTTTGAAGTTAGTGTCATGATGGTCCTTGAGGACCGTCATGCCATTTATGTGGTTAATGTTAGGGTTTTAACAGCTCCATAAGGGTCATAATATACCCTTATGGGGCTGACGGTGTTACATAGAGGCGTATGGGGGTCTGTATTGACCCCCATGAGTTATGGGGTTAATTAAGTGCTTATGGGGGTCTGTATTGACCTCCATGAGTTATAGGGTTAATTAAGTGCTTATGGGGGTCTGTACTGACCCCCATGCGTAACAGGGTTAATTAAGTGCTTTTGGGGGTCTGTATTGCCCCCATGAGTTATGGGGTTAATTAAGTGCTTATGGGGGTCTGTATTGACCACCATGCGTTATGGGGTTAATTAAGTGCTTATGGGGGTCTGTATTGACCCCCATGAGCGACAGGGTTAATTAGGTGCTTATGGGGGTCTTTATTGACCCCCATGAGTTATAGGGTTAATTAAGTGCTTATGGTGGTCTGCATTGACCCACATGAGTTATGGGGTTAATTAAGTGCTTATGGGGTTTGTATTGACCCCCATGAGTGACAGGGTTAATTAAGTACTTATGGGGGTCTGTATTGACCCCCATGAGTTATGGGGTTTATTTTAGTTGCCTGGGGTTAATATTTTTTAGTGTGAGTCCTTTCAGGAAATGTAAAATTTTAAATGCAGCGGGGTCACGATCGGTGCCGATCAGGAACCCCCGCTGCAAGGGGCTAATGTGGGGGAGCTGCGGGCGTCCCTATGGACCCCTGTAGCAAGGGGTTAATGTGGGAACACTTCGGGGGTCCCGATGGGGACCCCCAGCATAGAGGGCGGTTAATTTTAGGTGCCGCGGCCGGGATTGCTAATAGTGTGCTGCGGGTCCTTTAAGGAGCCGCGGCAGGAATTTAAAACTTTTAAATGCAGCGGGGGCCTGATCTATGCAGATCGGGTCCCCCGCTGCAAGGGGTTAATGTGGGGACACTTCAGGGGTCCCAATGGGGCCCCCCAGCATAGAGGGGGGTTAATTTTAGGTGCCGCAGCCAGGATTGCTAATAGTGTGCCGCGGGCCCTTTAAGGAGCCACGGCGGGGAATTTAAAAGTTTTAAATGCAGCAGGGGCCTGATCTATGCCGATCGGGGACCCCCGCTGCAAGGGGTTAATGTGGGGGGCAGCATGGGAATGTGTATAGGGAGCAGGGGGGAGCCTCACACGACTGTCTCGGGCTGTTCCGAGGCAGCACGTAGAGACTTTAGGATCCCTTGCTAGCACTTTTTTGTGCTCGTAGGGATTCTTCCGAGATGCGAGATTCACCTCATAGATTTAAGGTTTTTTCGGAGTCATCTCACAAAGCAGGCTGCGAGGGACTTATTGGGGAAAAAACTGCCTTCTGCGAGGACCGAGAGAACTGAGAGGGCTAATTTAATAAGGCCCTTTATTTTTAATTTTACCAATGTTTACTTACACTGAATTCCATTTTATAATATAAATAGTTGTACAGAATAAAACAATTAGTGTTTTTTCCTTAAATTACATCATCTCTAATTATTACAAAGTCCAATATCTTTTAGTGGACAGTACATATTTTCCCTAACTTATTGCTGCTCTCTATATTTAAAAGTAAAAAGATCATTGATACTGGCAGTGTTCTAAAGATCCAATATGAAAGCCCCCAAGCACACATAGAGTTGCTAAAATTATAAGTCTACCTTAATTTGGTTACACAGATGCTAATGTTGTTATATACTTTTTTTTAAAAATGTGAAGGTCTACTTAAACATCATTGTCCCTTTAATGAAAACAAGTTTTGAGGAAAAATTGTTGAATATCTAAAATAAATGATAAAATCCAAGGCAGCACAGATTTGGTGTAGGAATACTGTGTCAGGCTATTTTTATTGCGTAATAGACAAGGGTGGAGCAGTACATGAGGCATATTTATATATATATATAGGCAAAACATTTCACACTGTCCTACACTTTAAACGAATTCTTAAATTGCTGAGTCTGTGATTGGATTCAAAGGTGTTAATAGGAGATTGGTTGAAAGATAGTTGTCAGTTATGGCTAAATGGTATCTACTAAACCACTGCCGCCCAACTGGTGTCCAGCGGGCCGACTGCGACCAACATTGCTACAGAAGTCTTTTCACAAACTACTAATATTGAATTTAAACATTTGGGACCGTTTAAAAACATGGGACATCATACATAAACTCTCAAATCTTAAGTTATTTCATGTAATATATATATACATAAATAAATGTATATATTTAGATGCAGTTTTTTTTTAAATCACTATTTTAAATCGTACCCAGCAGCTTGGTGGATAATAATAAGCTGCCCCCTGCAAACAAAAATGCAACAACACACTATAGGGGACAATATTTGAGCTACCTTATAATTAATTATGACCTATAGACACATTGCATAATCCTATTATGGGTATTAAAATCAATGTGCTTATGTAGTATATTACTACATTTGAATTTAAATAGTACTCTACTGGGATTTTCAATGGTGATTGATAAATCAAAGACAAGGAAAAAGGAAGAAGGTGTGGAGGAAAATATTTTTGTCAATAAGTATAGTGACATAATAAAAAAGTAGGTCAACAATTGTGACACAATCCCAGATACCAGAACAGGACAGGGGTTTCAATGCTTCAAATTACTTCCACATTGATCACCATGTACACAAACACTGCGTTACCAGTATTTAGTAAAACTATTTTTATGTTGTATGCTAATGCATTGTTCAAATAACATTATATTTACAGTTAGTCACAGAATTACTAAGTGGTGCTAATCCATATGTCTTTAGGTGACCTACCATTTTACTTTAATTTACATTTGCTTGTATTAATTAGTTATGTTGTATGAATTATATACAGATGTTGCATTGAAAACACCCTCCTTGTCATTATTGGAGTTTACCTGATTGCACACAAACAACATTTGAGTAGTAGTTAAAGGCATATGCAAGTGAGCTGTGTTATTAATGCATCTGACAGAGGATAATTGTTTGCACCAAAAAATTCCAAAGTAAACAGTTAAACCGTTACCCTGAAGTTCGCTGAATTTCTTGCAGTTTTCTCTCAATGTTGACACCCCCTGACATTCCCAGGGAATATTAGAATAAGTAATACATAGTTTTGGCCTGGGGATTGTGCAGACATGCTTAGTTAGCACCTGTAGTCTTCCTTACTGTGGGAAGTCACATGATTTCCCTTTCCTTTAGCCAATCAGCAGCTTTTATATCGGATACGTTTTTAATGAAGTACCCGATATGTGCAGTGCCATTGCTGGGGTTGTCTACATCACCCCCAGCACATTTTTGTTGTTGTTTCTTGCAAAAAATGTTTGCATTTTTTCATGCAATCATTTTTTGCTAGGTAGGTTATAATGCATTATTCAGGATGTATTCATAACACACCTCACTTGCATATACCTTTAAGGGTAACAGCCCCCTTGTGGACATAGTAGGCAGAGTTAAATTTACCACTAGTCATGGTAGGCACTCACCTAGGGGTACTCCCCTAAGAAGGGCACATAATTCTTTTTTTTATTAGAAACATTTCTTCAAGTTATGCTGCTCCTTCTGAAAAAAAGGTGTGTGATGGGTTGTTAACAATGCATGCTTGACAATTGTATTTATAGATTCAATAGATAAATATGTGTTTTTTGTTGTTTAAATATTATATATTTATAGACAATGCATTAGAACATTTGTTCCTAGGCAACGTGGTTTCATGACGTGTGTTACTCTGGATGTTGTATAATAAAATCGGCATAATAATATCATATAATATTTTTAATTAAACATATGTTAATATCAGAATTGTAAGTGTCAAATAAGGTTGAAATTTCATTTTTTTTGTGTTTTTGTGGTGCTATTCTGTCACGTTAACTGCTGCAGCGGGACTCAGCAAAGGTTTTAAAATCACTTGCAAGTGGACTTTTGTGCACGTAATATTTTCTTAATTTTTTTTGTAGTTAGGGCACTGCCCTGATTTGCGAGTAATCTTTTGTCAGTGCAATTAACATAACATAGGGGGATTAACATAGCTAGATACAATTTTCTGTGCTACTACATAATTGCTTTTGCTGGGATTAGCATAGGGCCCTATATAACTACATTTGTATAGTGTTATATTTATATTATATAAGTATAATGCTACTTTCGGGCTCTTCTGACTCAAAACTAGTCGAATTTGGTATTCAACATGTTTTGATGAGCAGAAATTGCTTTGACACTCAATGCTTTCTCGATACTTGCCGGTCTGGCTGTAGCCTGTATGAGTGAATTTACATTACTCCTTATGGGAACATGGTGCTCATCACGTTTGGCACTTGTTGTGCCTTCTGGAACCAATTAACGACGAGTACCAAGGTACCACTCTATGTGCATGAATTTTAATGTGCGTGGTATGATATCTATCTGTACATAAATGCATAGATAAACATATATATATATATATATATATATATATATATATATATCATATGACAAAATATTAGATGTGTGTGTTATCTTTCATTTAATAAGCCAAGCTGTTCTGGTAGATAAAATTAGCAGATTAGATTAACCTAAATTCTTAATCAAATTAATGTTTCTTGCAAGTTTCACCTCTGTATTTGATCCTGAGTGGGTGGAAGCAAACAGAGGAGGTCTGAGCTGTTACAAGCAGGGAATGAGGTAGCCAGGGAAAAGATAGGAAACAATGTGGAGAAAAATGTCATACTGTACATTAAATTACAAATGTATTTGTAATGTACTAATATCCAAGGAAGACATTATAAAATTATATAGAATTCCTGTCACATTATTCTATATAATCTTAGGATGTCTTCACTGGGTAATTACAGTCTAATGAAGACCTAATAGATTTGTTTAAACCCATAGTGATCAAAGGAGTTGTGGTGTATACTTGATGTCACAGTACAAATCTTATCTCTTCACACCATCATTGTACTGATCATTCTATTCTGTGTAATGTATATCCTCTCTGTGTAATGTAATGCCAGTTTCTGATGTATATTTATGGGAGATTTTCTGTCTTTTCTGCCAGATGAAGGGATTATGAGATCTGAATAGCTTGTATTATCACAACTCTTAGCCATATTTTACTCCACTCTGTAAGAATTAAGGATATAATAATTGCAGAGTAGTTTAGTGCTATTATTTCTATTTTTTTTATTTACTATTACTTATGTGTCAAAAGATGGAAGAGCTAATGATTTAGGGCTTCATTCCAATCTTTAAAGTTGCTGATTTACAAGTCAAGTTGACTCATAAATCACTACCTAATTATTCCAATCCAGAGAAAAACCTGCCCTACCAGAAGTGCATGCAAAATAGGTTACAAAGTACAAAACACACAGTCTATGTATAGCTGTCCCATTCTAGTTTCCCCCAAAGCCATTCCATTCAAAAATCTTAGTAAAACACATTATCCTCTGATTGCTCTGAAGTCCTCAGATAACAAACATCCTACATGTACTGAGACCTACCTATAGAGGCATAAAAATGCCTTGAGAAGCATACAAGTGTCAAAATTGATGATTAACAGCTACTGATTATCAGCATAACACCTTGAGTCAAATATGAGGCTTGATTTCTCATATCAGACACAATGAATGGGTTAATACCGCCCCCATGAGATCCCCCAACTCCCACTACATCACCCAACCCTGGGGATCCAAACAACCCTACCACCCATTATCCCAGGGAACCATGGGGATTCTCTCCTCACACACGCTGAATGGAACCCCGGGGATTCCCTTCTTCCACAAGCTTACCCCCATCATATAACTATAACGTTAGTGGTCTCTATAGACCCTCATGGCAACTGATATGTAACCTCTCACTCCCTTTAAGCTTATGCCCCCTCTGTTAAAATGCTGTAAAGCATAGCATAGGATGGATTATGCATGCGTTAGGAGATCTTAAATGGATCTCATCAGTGTGGGACTGGTTCGTAACTCATGCTTTAGATTTTGTGGTACATTTAAAAGACTACAGAGCTGGTGACTGCACTAGCATCACTTATGTTTGGTGACTTCAATACTTAGGTGGATAACAAGCTTTCCAGGCTTGGGCATGCTTTCCTTGATGCAAAAGCAGCTACAGACTGGACCTTGTGTTCTAAACTGACCTAACATTATCTAGACTAACCAGAGATCCAGATGTGCAGTCAGACCACCCTAACTTCCATTTTCCATAACTGCTTACTGAAATAGACCTCGTCCTGTGGAGATGTCTACATACTGACCATTAAAGGGAATCTCTCCAGATGCCTTGATGTCTGGGTTGGATTTTTCGTCGGTGATTAAGGTCTATAACGCTATAACACTATAGTGAAAGCAGCACTAGAACAAATGAATCCTTCTTACAGATGACACCTCATAATCAGATAGTACCTCAATAAGATAGTACCATTCTGAAGATTAAAAAAGAGAACACAGGCTTGAAAGGAGATGGAGAAAGCCTTGCACAAATGGAGAACATATTTAAACTGGAAAACCATATCCAGGAATACTAGTGTGCAATCAGAATAAATCAGACTCCCAGTCAAGAGAAAATACAGCACTGAGAAACCGTCCAGCTCAGCTCTTCTGCATTGTAGAAAGGCTGCTCCCACCAATATGTCCACAATGTGGCTCAACCCTTTTCCGATCACAAAGTTGGAATAGTTTGCTATCTTTGCTGATAAAGTGCCCCCTCCATGCCAGAATCCATGCAATGCAACCTGACAAACCTAGGGCAACTATGAAACTGAAAAAGAGGTTTATACCCTCCTGGACAAGCTTTGACGATTTAAGTTAAGAAAACTTGATCAAAATCAGCAATCAAGAATTGTGTCCCACTACTTGTATTCAGGATCCTGGCCCACTCACTATTTAATAGAGAGCCTATATTTAACTGGCCCAGTTTAAAAAAAATATAAAGCTCCATGCAGACAGGAATTTTCCCATCGCCACTAAAGGAAGCAGTACTCAGACCACTTCAAAAAGTCTTCTCTGGATTCAGATTGCATTGCTAACTACAGATCAATCGCAAGCATTTTTTTGGGGAAACTCATTGAAAAAGTTGTTTGAGCCTAACTGAAAACCAGTCTGCCTTTATATAACTCCTTCCAGTTAAGATTCAGAAAACTGCATAGTACTGAGATAGCTTGGTTATGTGTCCTAAATGATCTCCTGATGACTGGAGGCAGGGATGTCTATTCTATATAAATCCTTCTGTTTTAAAAAAAATAATAATATTTTTTAATATTGTAAATACAGAAAAAGTGAAATACAACAGTGACATACATTTAAAATAGTGCAGCAAATTTAGTTACAATCATAAAGTAAAAACAAGTCATTGTTCAACCTTTAAGTAGGAGCTTGGAGATAATATAGTTTTCAAAATTACCAATTAATGGTGTTTATCCCATATTGACCAATTATTAACAACTATTAACATCCAAAATATTTATATCTAAATAACTTTTTCCAATTTTTTTTCCAAATCTCTGTTTTTATTTACCAATACCAAAACTTCATTCAATAAAGGAAGAGAAGGTTGTTTCCAGTTTTTGACTATTAGCCACTTAACAACCACTGGATAATGAAAGCCTTTTCTATGTAAGTTAAACCAACTGGAAAAGGTGAAATAGTGCTATCTCCGGGAAGAGGTTATAGTTTTCCCAAGTGTCATCGAAATATAATCGAAACTTAATAACCAAATTTTCTTTACTATATGACATTCCCACCAAATGTGTTTAAATGATCCTTTTTGATTGCGTAGCCTCCCACATCTATCCAAATTGGAATTTTTCATTATTAATGCTATCTTGGGGGGAGTCATACACCATCTCTGAATAGTTTTAAAGTAGACGTCTCTATAGGCCTGGTATTTAACATCTATATATTAACATCTTATATGTAAGTATAAAGCCTTTGAACCATAAATTTAAGTTAAGTTAATTTTCCCATTTTTCCATTGCTCATGTTTTCCCCAAGTCATTTTCTTCTCTTAACACCTTATAGCATTTTGAAATTAAATGTTTCCCGTCTTTATCTAAGGAAGGCATTTCAAATGGAGACAATTGTCTAGTTTCCAATATTCTATATTTAGATTTTTTAATTGTTTGCCTTAAAGTTTCATAATTGCAACTATTTCTCTTTAGGGAGCCCAAATTCTGTATGTAATATATCTAATGTTTTAAACCCAGTGTTGTCAAATAGATCTCCCAATTTGTATATATTCAATTTTCTCCATTCATATAAAAAGGTTAAGCCAAACCTCTTACTCAACCCTAAAAGTGATATACCAGGAGAAAGAGAGAAATCTAGCCTTAATGTCCACAAAAACCAAAGCTTAAATCAGGTTTCTATTACACATAAAGTGTTTTTTAACACTACCAATGGTGCTTTTATCTTGCCATAACCAATCTTCATAGATGCTAGGGCTTTTTCTATGTGCAACCAACTTGCTTTATTAGATTGTGAGGATTGATTTATACAGTGGGACAACATAACTGCTGTGTAATATTCTCTAATACAAGGTGTTCCAATAGAGAATCCTATTTTTACTATTTGCCTCTAGTTTTTTATTACCTTTGTAAATAAATGTATCTTTTATTGATTGCAGTTTATTTATAATACAGTTTGGGACTTTCAGTGGCAAGCAACTAAATAAATAGTTTATTTTTGGCAAAATGGGCATTTTTTATCGCAGCTACTCTGCCAAGTCAAGTCAAAGCTATAGTTTTCCAACTTGTCAATATAACTTGAAATTTACTAATCAATTTAAGAAAATTCAGATGAGTTAAATTCCCTAAATTACTGTTGGTTAGAATTCCAATTAGTTTCAGATATATTCCGTAAAGTAGTTGTTTAAACAGTGTCTAAGTTTAATGTAAGTACTACTGTCTTGGCCATATTAACTTTGTAATATGATATTCCAAATTGTTTGATCAATTTCTGCACATGTTCCAGAGAATTGACAGGATTAGACAGAGCCAAAATAACATAGTCAGTGAAAAGCATAATTTTGTGTGAACTACCGTTGATTTTAATGTATATAAGTCCTTCTTGATCTCTCTGGAGCATTTGACTCTGTGGAACACAATCATTTATTAGACAATCTCAAGTAATATGGTGGACTGGATGATACAAAACTGAGCATGTTCAAATCGTTCCTATTTGACAGATCCCAGAGAGTGTCCTCAGGGCTACATTCCTATACACTTAGTCTACTGGCATGGGAGGTTGTACAGAGATTCATTTTATCTCTCATGTTGTTTGCTAAGTACATTCTTCCAATGGATGATATAATAAGGCCTAAGCTATCATAACGCTAACGACACATACATGTTGTATATCATTTAAATGATCCAGTGTCACCTAATGATTTGTCAGATCTAAACAAGTGGAAGAGTGCCAGCTGGTGAAGTTGTACCAGTGTCGCTTATTAATAATGGTTTATCAGATCTAATAAAGTGGAAGAGTGCCAGCTGGTAAAGTTGCTATTTTTGATTGGAGCACTATTTGATAACACTTATATTGAAGCAGGATATAATGATTGGTCTGGAATATGTAGAATTACAGGTACAATGTTTCCATACAAGTGTAAAATCTAGGTGTAGAAATATATTATCACTTAAAAAAGACCTATTTGATCCACCCTCAAAATATATTGAGGGTTGAGAACTTGATTTTTTTTTGTCTTTACTGACCCATGTTTTTGTGACAACCCGTCTTGACTACTGCAATCCACTGTTTCTAGGACTTCCAGATAAACAATTGCAATGCCTGCAGATGTTGCAGAATGGTGTTGCTCCTGTCACCCATCGTTTTGTTCTCTACACCGTTTCCCTATTATTATTGTCTTTATTTATATCGTGCCAACATATTCCGTAGCGCTGTACAGTGGTATTGTACAAGGCAAAAAACAAACTTAACACCTTATAAAGAATGGAGGGCCCTGTTTTTGAGCATATAACCAAATGTACATAGTGCTTGTTTCCAAGACACGGACACACAATTGAAAACTCGCAAACTTACAATCTAAGGCCCTCATTCAATTGCAATTTGGCCAATTGAATAGGGCTCAAAATAAGCACATAACATATATTTTTTAAATAAGTTTTTAGTTAGTAAACATCTATCCAAAAGCAAGGTTTTCACTAACTAAAAACTTCTTTAAAAAATATATGCTATGTGCTTATTTAGAGACCTATTCAATTGGAAGAATCGCAATTGAATGAGGCCCTAAGGGTTTAGGTGTGATACAAGAGGGTAACAAATACAAAATGGCACCGTGAATGTAATTTGTTTAGTCAACTGGAGGGGTCTGTGTGTTGTACTGTAGAGTGTGGGTGGGAGTGTTATTATGCTGTGGAGTGTGCAGTTGTAATTATAAAGGCTGAAGGTGATAAGATTTTTTAAATAGGTGGGTTTTAAGTAATTTTTTTAAGGTTTTGAGGCAGGAAGTTAATCTAATGAAGCGAGGCAAGGAGTTCCAAATAGTAGGGGCTGCACAAGAAAAGTCTTGAAGACAGGAGTGAGAGGAGGTGATGAGAGAGGAGGAAAGAAGAAGGTCGTTAGCAGAACGAAGGGGGCGGTTGGGAGAGTATTTAGAGACAAGAGCAGAGATATAAGGGGGTGCACTGTTGTTGAGGGCTTTATGTGTTAGGGTCAAGATTTTAAATGTAATTCGGGAAGCTATGGGAAGCCATTGGAGTGATTGACAGAGAGGAGATGCAGACACTGATCGTTTGGTATTGAAGATGAGTCTAGCAGAGGCGTTCATTATGTATTGGAGGGGAGACAGACGAGAGATGGGTAGGCCAGCAAGGAGGGAATTGCAGTAGTCGAGTCGAGATATGATGAGAGAGTGT
The DNA here is from genome assembly GCA_027410445.1 of Discoglossus pictus. NCBI lineage: Eukaryota > Metazoa > Chordata > Amphibia > Anura > Alytidae > Discoglossus > Discoglossus pictus. The sequence continues at coordinate 72,531,916 of CM050164.1, read as the reverse complement.
ATTAGAATTTTAGCTGTGTCTTGTGTAAGATAATGACGAATTTCAGAGATGTTTTTTAGGTGAAACTGACAATGATTTTGTTATCGATTGGATGTGAGGAATAAAAGAGAGGGCGGGATCCAGTAGAACCCCAAGACAATGGGACTGGGAGATGGGAGTGATGATGGTGTTGTCAACAGTGAGACAAATTTGTGGACTGGAAGCTGTAGTAGAGGGTGGAAAGATTATCAAATGGAGATATTATTTCAAGGCTGGTTGCTCACTTCTAAAAAATCAGGGCCCCAGCTACATGAAGGAACTTTTGGTTGCTTCCCTAAAGTCCTACCCTCGCTTTTCATAACAGCTAAATGTACCAATAGTTTGATTATCATCATTTGGATCATTAGTCCTTTTAGTAATGCAGCTCCAGCTTAGTGGATCTCTCACTCCATGACAGTCCAAGATTCCCTGTCATTGGATATCTTGAAAAAGAAGTTTAATTTTTTTTTGCCCAAGCCATTGGGTAACATAATATCACAGGAAGAATTGTATAGCTGTTTGAGTCCGGTCACGATGGTTTCTGCAACATCCACAACACTCCACTGTTTAGTCCATAGACTGAGAACTACATTCTAAAAAAATATAATTTGTCTGTTTAGGATATTTCTCATTCAGTGCCACTGAATTCTCTGAGACCTTTACACTGTGGCCTCTTTGGCAAATGTATTATTTCATTAATTCTTGTTGAATAATTCAAATTACTATACACAAAAGGCGATTATTAATATTATTATTATTATTACACAATCTCTTGGTACATTTAGCTGTGATGAGTGGAAGTGTAGAGAACTAAGAGTTTTTTTGACTAGTTGGAGCTCTGATCATTTAGACTTTGAAGCTCATCAAGCTAAACTTGAAATAGACTTGCCAGTTGAGAGGCAGCCATATTTCCAACATGATTTCATTGCCAACTTATTTGTCCACCTTAAAGAGTCGTGCCTATCGACAATTCAAGATTTCAATGGGTCAAAGAAACACCTGACCCTATGGACCACAACACACAGGCACATCTTGTGTCTGGTTGTGCTAATCCATAAGGTTATCTTGGCAAAGATACTGGAGTGGGTTGTCAGTTCCTTCTCCAGTGGACCGTGATTTATCTGACCTCTCTGCTTTGACCTGCTCATCTTGGGTGACCCTACATGGTATAGCTCACAGCTTCATTGAAGTACACAATTCCCTTCACCAAGACAAGGTATCGATCCAGAGGGAGGATATGTACTGCCCCCCCAAAAATGATAAACTGAAGTAACAAACTCTCTACTTTGTAGCTGAATTTTGGAGAAATGTAGCAATCATACAATATGTTATCTCATTGGCTGACAGGAACATGCACCCTTATAAATATACATTAAAAGCAGTTTACTTCACACTGTGAAATTAATTTCCCAAGACAGTTAATTGTTTTAAATACTATCTTTCATTGCAACAAAGAAGAAAATTCTTCCATTCTATTTATTTAAGCATTCACATATATCAAATACTTACAAACTGCTCTTATTGGACACAAAATCATCAAAAGAGAGTTATTCCCGGGAAACAGATGGTCAGTACGTATAGACACAAATAATACAATATTCCACATTGCAAATTTTATTTGGTTAAATTTTAGCTGCAAAAATTATAAACTAAATGATTTAGTATGTGCTTCTGTATAAATATCTCAAATGACTTGTAATTACAAAGGAAAAGTAATCAGTTAAAGTTATAATAATAGGGAAAGATAATAATGCAGACTTGTTCTTCAGGTTTTATCTGGTGATTAAATAATTTGCTAAACATTGTAAAATCCTCAAAATCATGTTATTATCTCAAATATACACAATCAGGAAGCAATTATGATGATTAAAGTACATCAAACATGTTAAAATTACGACAGTAATTCAGTTTTAAATATAATTATGTCTGTTAATGCTCATTTAATTGTCCATTTCATAACGCAGAATGTGAAGCTGTAGATCCAAAAAAGTTTCTGAAATGTTGTCACTTAGAGGGTGTCTTTTTTCTTTACAAGTTAGACTTTCATGAAAAGATGGACATTTGTGTAGCTGGGAAAGACAGGGGGATTTTCACTGAAAAGATGGACATTCCCTGCAAAAGAGGGACAGTTGGGGGATATTCGTTTTTTTTTGTTGTTCGGTCACTGAGTCGTGTCCGAATCTCCCTGACCCTGTGGACCACAGCATGCCAGGCATATAATATGTCTGGTTGTGCCAATCCATAAGGTTTTCCTGGCAAAGATACTGGAGTGGGTTGCAAGTTCCTTTTCCAGTGCACCGCAATTTGTCTGACCTCACTGCTGTGACCTGCCCATCTTGGGTGACCCTACATGGTATAGCTCACAACTTCTTTGAGGTACCCACGACAAGGTAGTGATCGAGTGCATTTATCTTTTAGAAAATAAAAAATACTGTCACACCTTTATCAGGAATATACTATTTCACAACAAAACTGTAAGTACTAAGTAAAAATTACTGCAATTAAATCATTTTATTAAAGTTATTATGTGATTATGTGTTTATGTGATGGCAAAAACAATATTCCTCAATGTAAGGATAAAATTGGATACCTTTCCACATACTCAAGTACTCTGAACTATAAATGATCACATCAAGCTTCATGTTAGCATAAATGATTTGCCCAAACAATACCAAATATCTCAATATTTGGTGTAGAGAAAGATGGCAAGTAGAATGTATAGTCTCTTTTTATTGTTCTTTCAAGTTAAACCAGTCTGATGTTTGGGTGTCTGTTCCCTTTTAAAGATTTTACATGCATACATGTAGAAGTGGGCATGTAACAGTAAGGATGGCAAAATAAGCCATCACTGCTCTCACCTTTAATGATTAACTTTTAGTTACAGATCACTTGTCTCCATGATGGTGTGATAGTGGGCTACATAAGTGGGAAGTTTGGAAAGCCCTCACATTTTCTTATGTAGTTCTAGAAAGCCTCTTTTTCAGATTTGAGAGATCTTGAGGAGGTCTTGGAGAGGCTCTACATGATAACAATGGCGTTTAAGAGAAAACGTTAACCTCATTAAGGATTGTAGGACAGAATCATTTTAAAAGCATTTGGTCATGTAAACTACTTTATATAAAATGTTGGATTTTTCATTTGGTTATAAAAAATTGCAAGAAACTTGGTCCCAAAATTACTTGCAAATCCAGATTTATCACCTGCAAGCCACTAAGTATAACCTGATTATTAGATATATATAGCATGTTATTGCACAACCAGGAATATTCTCAGTCAGTTAACACGCATGACATCACATGTAAAAAATGTGCTTAAGAATTCCAAACTCGATTTTAATTCTGTCTATGGAAGGAGACACATGTGATGTTCTTCTGTACAGTACTAGTACAGTATACAGGATGTCAATGGAAAATGTACAGTTAATACAAAATAATGTTTCAGGAATCTCTTACTATGATTCATTCTGTATGTAAGACACAATATTAGGTGTGTAAACTATCTATTTGTTTATATCTATCTACCGATCTATATATATATATATATATATATATATATATATATATATATATATATATATATATGTGTGTGTGTGTGTGTATATATATATATATATATATATATATATATATTACAAAATGATCTGTAATTAACTTGATTAAAGTTTTTTATTAAGGTTAATTGCAGTCGTAACTAATGTACTGCAGAATAAAATTGCTGCAACATATAAATTGTTATTTTAACATTACATTTTTATTGATAAATCATTATTGCTTTTAATTAGGTATCACTAATTCTAGTGCTCTGGTAATCCAATATGAAAACTGAACTACCATTGACTAGAGTAGTACAACTCTAAGTACTGTCTTCAACCTGTCAATAGTGGGCAATAATTGCAAATAACACACACACACACACTGTATTACACAGCTTTGAGCAAAGATAAGATTGGATTATACACAAGCTAGGAATCCCACCCACATACAGCCGTTTCAAGGCTATTCATCAGAGTGGGGCTTGTTCCTTAGCTTGTGTAGTGGATTTTTTGAGTAGGTAGTTCACCACAACAAGCATATAATTTATGGTGGGCAAAAGAGCGATAGAAGCCCTCCACAGTAAATAAATAGTGTGTTCACATTTGAATGTCTAAAACAAGTTATATTTATGGCCAGTGAGGTGAACTGTAAACATCAACAGATGTTTTAATAGGTTTTAGTTAGTATTTTTTTTAATGCAAATCACAACTTCACGTTCAAAGAATGATCTTTTAAATATTTGAATTAGGTTTAGCAGAAATTGTGTACAGTATTTTCAGTGGTTCTGCTGTAACGTTACATTGTAGCATATTGTATCCAAAGAACTGTAGTTAATAGTTTGCTAAAATAAATGAAAATAAAGTAATTTTAATAAAGTAGCTTTAAAAAGTTTAAATAATACATTAGTAATATCGCTTGCAACCTAACCTCAAAAACATCTGTACCTGTTACACTTAATGGCATATTTAAGTTTCATGGATTATGAGTGCATCTGAAGGAAGAGAATCAGTAGTGCATAAAAAAAATTGCATGAAAAAATAGCAAAATAAACATTAATAAATTTACCATAAAGTTTGCTAAATCTCTTGAATTTGCAAGCAGGTGATTTTTAGAGGTAAGGCACATTGAGCAAGGGGTTCACATCTGGAGTCCGCTATCACCCTTAGGAAGACTCCCTAAGGAAGAAGGGTTGCCCCAGACTTGGTCTCCTTGCTCATTGTGCCTTAATGAGTTCAGCTACATCTCAGTGACGAGGCCCAGGAGAGGCCGAAACGTATGTCTGGGGTTTTCTGTTTCTCCTATTCAGGGTAGAATTGCTTGGTATTTCGGGGCTGGGTCACTCTTTCGAGTTAGACCAGACCGATATACTACAGGATATTTCTCCCTGTGAAGGGCACAAGGAGCTAAAAGAGGCTGCTCTCTGAGTAGGTTACCAGACCTATAGGACAAACCTACTTCAGGTATTGTTGGTTCTCAGTTTGAGCCCCTCTGACTCTTTTTTTGTTGATTTGTTCAATGGAAAATTCGCTGTATCATTAAAATAAAGTACTGGTATAGCTAAGAATTTTCAGCAAACTTTTAATACATTTCCATAAAAATTAAACATGTTTTAGACAACATTAGATAAAAAAATGTATTTTTTTAGAGCTTTACTCACACACAACCATTGACCTATGATGATAGTTACTTGGCCTTCACAAAAAACAGAACTCCTTAGAAGCAGGAACCATATGTCACTACTTATGATTCATATTCATAGTCACAGTTTCTGATATTTATTTATTTTATATTTGTATATACTGCCTTCTCCGAGGTGCTTATGATAAAACATTTAAAGGCTGAGTTAACATAAAGGTTCTATAAGAAATTGGAAAATAGGGAAACTCCAATCACAAGTCACATATGTGAAGACACAAGAGGAAGTCACTTGTACTAACTCACTGAAAAAAAAACATATTAAAGAAAAGCATCAGTTTGGAAGCTTTATACTAAATCTCATAATGGACTAAATGGTGAGTGTTTCCTGTAAAATGAGCTTTATACTGTACCTTAACATGGTCTGACATTGAGATCAATAGAATGATGCATATAATCTGATAATTATATATATATTTGTGTTCTGCTGCAGTTAATACACCTTGTGATTTAACATGAACGGCTAGCATTACACTGTCTACTGAATTGCAGTAATCTATTACTATACTAATCATGACTAGATTATTTGCTATGTCTTTTATTTGCTTGTCGAAAAAACTGTACTATAAATTAAATGGATAACCCCAATTTTTAGCACACATTTATAACCGTAAACCATTTATTTTCACGAAACTACTTTTAAATATAGAACACTACTGGAACACTATGGGAACACAAAAAAGGCACAAAGCAGTGTTTGTTCCTCCTATCGCCTGATCTGTGATACAACATTTAGAAGGAGCTTTGCTGCAGTGCATTTAAATGAATGGTAATGAATGGAAACTTGTGAATGTACAATAGATTGTACAATTAAACTGGACAGGACTGGACAAGGAAAAAAAATAGCTGCACCAAGTCACTTTAACATAAGTTTTCTAAACTATAGAAAATTAATTTTTAATGTTATAAGTGTCTTCAAGTCCATGACAAAAACATTGGGCCCGATGCAATTGCAAGCCCCGTTCGTCTCCCATTTAAGGAGCTATTCAATTTCTCAAGCCTGCAAGTTACTGGCCAACTCCGTAAACCATGCACTGGTTCGTAGCAGTTCAGGGTAGGGAACATGATCAATTAAGCAAGACCATAACTTCCCATTTTGAATCAGCCAATAGAAAATGAGACTGTCATTATTAAGGCAGTAAAACATGGAGGTTACATGTCAATCAATTAGGTTCTGGAGTCCAAACTCGCAAAACCGCAAAATACAGAATTAGGAAAATCAATGCCAATACTGTTCTAGTCCATGTGGGTGACTTGATATGTATTAACTCATTGATACCCAAGATCGAATTAACCCCTGAAATGAAAGAGAAAAATAAATCTTATATTTGCCGATTTTCGAGCTTCAGACTGTTGTGCAATTAATTCTAATGTCTATCATCGGTTTCCCCGTTATTTAGAGTGCAGTATTGTTTTTTTATTTGCATTTAGTGCTACGAATAGGTGTTTAATCCTCTTGCGAGTCCTCTCTAGCACTCATAAGATTCTCTCCTTTTGCCATTTACGGGTGTGAATACATTTGTGTGCTTGGGTAATTGGAGCAATTGAATAGCGATTTGCTATTTTAGAGCTCGTTACTCTAGGGAAAGTGAAATATCAAAGGCTTCGGGAGGCTGTAAGTTCTGGGTTTAACCCGCAAAAAGTTACTAATTGAATAGCAAATTAACTTGCGACCTCACTTACGCGCTCCAGTAACATGCGAAAGCTCAATTGAATGAGGCTCTTTGTATTTACAAGGAATAATAATAATTATCCAGTTGTTAATTACTTCTGCAAATTATGTGATACTGATTGAGATGCTGAAACTGACATCAGCATTTTTATTCATTAGAAAGCAGATTTATAATTTGTCACCTACACCCTACATGAATACTCTCCACATCATATTGTACTCAATAATCTCTCTATGGATACCTGCTTCATCAGTATAATTAAGCCATAAATTATTATCATTCTAATGATATAATATTGAAGACACTAAGGTCTGTAATATTCTTAAAGATCTCATGAAACTCTTATATATAAAGCCTGATCTAAACTGAAAAAGGTTTGACTCAAAATTGTGCATTTAATATTGACCAGCCAATTAGAGATAAGTCTCTTCTTTTTTCTTAAAGGGTTCTATATTTCATGGCCCTTTAAAAGCATAAAAAACATTGAGCATAATAAAGTCTACATTAGTATTACACTTTTTTTTTTATTTTTCGCTCCTCTTACATCTAGGGGTTTGCCATGTTCCCCTATCCCACTTTCCCCTTCATCATAATGTGTCACCATGTGAGGGGCAGCAGCGAAAAATAAATCTCCATATTGCAGCCTCTAGTACATGCGCAATTGTATATACTGGTATCTGCAAAATTCATAGCATGTTGTTTCTCCACTTCATTCACTTTTTAAAGGGTCTGATAAATCCCGAAAGGAAAGGAAAATATATTTCATGATTATAATGTGGCTAATAGTTACATTTTACAATGTATACTTTTAGAGCCATTTACCACTACAGTTTTCTATTAACACAATATTTGCAAAACTAACTTTTTTTCTAGTTTTTTATGCATTTATTCTTCCACAAACATTAAATAACTGAATAATCACACCTTTATAAATATGTCAAAAGTAGATTGGATTTAATATGTTCCATTATTATACATGACTGGCAGTTGAAAAGTACCAAAATGCATAATTGATTTATAAATATAAATTCTTATTTACTTTGCTCCTTCATTGTTTGCTCCCTCAGTTATTTTTATTAGCCAATTTTCTGTTTAATATATGATGAATGAGCAAGTGGGGGAGGGTCTCTAAATTCCATGTTATATCATTATACATCATTAAAAACACCATGTGCTATCAAACTTCAGAATAAACAGCGGATGAGTATGTTTTTAATCCATAACACTTTGTCCTTTCTCCCACAGGTTAAGGACATGTCCTTAATTTTGAACAAGTGATACAGTCCATCGGAATTATTAAGATTAAGATGCTCAACTTGAATTACAAGAAAACTGAGAGCTATAATTGGGAGGTGCTTCCTCTCTGTCCATTACACCACAGAAGCTATTTATTATAGTTTAGCTCAGGATAGAGTCACAGTCTCAACTTGACTATACTGAAGGAATATCCTCCGTTGCTCAATTGGATATTTGTAACTTTGTGTATACAAGAGAGGACAATTTACAACTGGATTATCTAGGCCTGAAGAAGGACTATTTTCATTTCTGCTGGTGTGGGCATCTACACACACTAGGTAAGTCTAAATAAGTAATATTGTTAATACCTCTTCATTTTGGAAACTATATGGATAAACCTGCATTTAATTTAATTCACTGTTCCATTTTATACTTTTTTGTATCTTTTTCTTTGGTCTTTCTCAACCTCAAAATGTAAGGCACCAGTGAGAGGCTAAAAGGGCTGCCAGGAATAGCAGTAATCACCCCAGAAAAAATAATGAAAACATATTCTAAAGCTAGTTGTTCAGTTAAAAAAATGTTAGCAGAATTTTGTAACTTATATTTTATATACATTACTATTTTGGAGATTTGTAAACTTTTCCTTCAAGAAAACTCAAGAATATCAGTACATTTCTAACTTAGATATTTGTAATAAGGTATAACATTTATTATGGTTAGATGAATTAACAAGCTGAGGTAGATATATTTGTGATACAATACATACTAAATATATATTGGGTGTATTTATCAACTGGGAATAAGTGGTGATAACAGGAGTTGAAATATAAAATACCTCTACGTCCTATATTTTCTATTAAAGTTATTTAAAGAGCAAGGATAAGCGTTAAGACTTTTTGCTAAATATCTCCTATACAGAGCATATGAAAGAGGGATATTTAACTCCCCACTTGATAAATATCCCACTTTGTCTTTACATTTGACAATAACAATTACTATAACAATTCCACATATAGAAGTTTTTTAGACAGTGGCATTAAATAGTTACACTGACAAATATTTCTCTTCATACACAATACTTATGACAGGAGATCAAGTATTAAAACCAGGCAGTGTTTTGAGTGGATAAACATGTGACTGGGTGGAGAGGAATGACAGTCTCACATGTGTAACAGCTAAACCTCATTACCACTTCAGAGGAACCACCCACAATGAACATAAACAGTAAAAAATGTATGTCATGCAATGCTATAATTATCCCCTTGTTATAATGATGAATAGAGCAAGACGCACTATAGTGTTCTTGAAATAAACACATATTGTTATAAGAAATATATATATTTTGAGTTTATGAAGAACATTGTCTTAATCTAGTTTGCTAAAATGTTACAAGAATGATTATTTATGTTAGAAAATATAGGAAGAAAATATGACATAATGAGCTTTTAGCCAGGGCCGTATCTCGCTTTTTGGAGCCCTTAGGCAGTGAAGTGGAGGAGCCCCTCCACGGACCCATTTTTGCCTTTTCTGTACGTATAAATTCAATTTCCTGTTGTAACTGTCTTGTTCTAGGTGATTACCCCCTAGTAGCCAGTCTATGAACTGCAACATTTATTTATTTTTAAGCCAGGAACCAAGGGAAGCGCCGCTGAGCGGCTGCCTAGTTGGCCTAATGGGTAATCTGGCCATGCTTTTAGCTACATCAGAAGATGACATTTATTTGGCATGTTATGTCAATGCTTAGGGATGCACCAACTTACTGTAAAGAATTATCATTATAAAAAATGTTTTTATTTTTTTTAACAATATTGAGTAATAATATTATTTCTAACTAATACAGTGTTAAAGAAAAGAAAACTATAATTCTAAACATTAAATTAAAATATAATATTGTCTGGTACAAAACACATTACACATTTTTGATAAATACTCAAAATGTTATTTTTGATAGATCCTCTTTTTTGTTGCATCATATTGTAGAAAGAGCTAGCACATGTTCTGATTAAGGAAATTCTGGATGTATTAGTCACATATGATATTATTATGAATTACCATAAATATTTCTGTATTTGAATCATGATATATTTTGTCTTCAGTTATGGCACATACTAGGCTTGGTATAGACATTGATACATTTGATGTTTATGAAGGCCTAGAAATATTGCTATATCCATCTATTTATATAAATCTTTTTATACATCCATATCATTATATATAAATATATATATAAATAATTTGCATAGAGATATATTTAAGCGGTGATATACTTCTCTGCATATTAAGACACTATGCATTTTTTGGGTGGGATGGAGATACCGTAGTTCTGGACCATGTTAGCCAAACCAGGACTAGGGATAAAGTTTGAAAGGCCGTTGCTTTTTATTAAACTTATGATTTATTGACCAATACATATGAAAAGTAAACAATCACACATAGGTCAGATAAAAAAAAATATACATATATATTTAATGGTCACCGTGGCATTTTGAAATGTTAATAAAAAAAAACTCTATGAATTGGCTAATGCTTATTTCCTTCTTTATATGAATAATGATTATCCATTAGTCATCTATATATCCCAACTACTTCATACTTATATATTTATCTTTACCATCTGTCTATAATTTTTAAGTATTCACTTGTATCTAAAAAAATTATCTTTTATGTGCTCTTGTGCTTCCATTTTATTCATATTTCACACCTAGCATATTACCGGATGCCCCTTAATCTTGACCTTGTTGGCCTTTAGGTAGATACCTCACTGCGTGCATCTATTCTTTTTCACTCTTCCTTTGTTTGGTTATATACTAAAGGATTTGTACCCTGGTAGTACACCCTTCACTTTGAGCTAGTTTAGGTGCGCTTATGTCCTTTTCCCCACAATATTGAAGGCTGTGGAAGATTTTGGTTCAAAATGCATGGCTCAGTTGCTGTGATGTACTTCAATGTTATATACCCTGTCTCAGTATGCAAAAACTATACATGTGATACCATTTTGTAGCAACCAGATCATGATTTGTAGTAGTTCACTGCCCTGTGTTCTATATCTATCTATCTATCTATCTATCTATATATATATATATATATATATATATATATATATATATATATATATATATATATATATATATGCATAATCTGTGCCCTCGGTCCTGGAGTGCCAGGGTGGCCTGTTCTCTGTGGTTCTTTGTAGATCATTTTTACAGATAATCCGGTTTTCCAATAAAAATAAAAAAACACTGCTAAAAACACCATTACATCCTACAGCATTTTTGTAGTATTAAATAATCAGCAGTCATTCAGAAAATAATAAGGGTGATTGTGAACAGTATGGCCAATACAGCTTCTTTCTATGCCATACTTTCAGCTGAGACTGAGATGTATGTGAAAAAACTCTGGGATATCCGGCATCTTTCTATAATATATGTGGTAGAATATTGCAGAGCTAATATTGTAACATTAATCTGAAAAAGAGTTTAACAGAAAATCATACCTGTTTGCTCATGTAAAAAAAATATAGATGTCTGCTAGGGCACACAGACAAAACCAAACACAACAAGAACATTCTCATAAAACTAATAGGGCTTCTGCTGAAACTATGCACACTCAGGTATTAAAATGATCAGGACAATAAATAAACATTATATGTGTAAAAATATGATCCTTATGATAAATGTATTTTTGTTGGTTAACTCATTCACTGATAAAGGTTTTGCAGTTCATTTCCACATATTTATCATCCTGTTTTTTTTTTTTGCAGGAAGATGAATAAACTTCCAACTGAGGGCGTGCCGCTCCTGGTCAAGGACAGAGTCCCACCAGGTACTCCTCCCAGAACCCACAAGATTCCAGATACTCAGCTGAAGAAAGCGTAAGTAATATTTGAAATTTTAAAATAGACAATCACGTTGCATGGGATCAAGCAAACCCCACAATAGAAATAAAAAAGAAGGCGAAGCGCCTTCTCCCAAACTATAGCCTGCACACTAATGAAGTTGCTCAAATAACACAAAAGAGGAGAGCCAGTGTCACAAGTTTTTCAGAAAATAATTTAATAATGCACAAATCTTGTCTTTACTCTCTCACTTCAATCTGGATTATTTAGGGAGTTATGGTTCTGAAATCATACAATTGTTCCACTATTGTTCTGATGGGCCCAAGCCTGACATACTGATAAAAGCTTACACTGAGCGTTTGTGCTTCACATCTTATAGCTGCTGAGAGACAAACTGGCTGATGTTTTACCTGGGACAACTCATTGCCTCTTGTCTCTAGGGGTTCACTTAACCAACTCCATTGACCTTATTAGCTGGACACATGAAGCAGCATATTTGCTGTGTGGTCAAACCTCCAACCTCATTATCTTTGCAGCTGCTTATGGGATAACTTTAAAGGAAATTATTTGATAATTTAAAATTCCAAATAACTAATCTTAAACAGCCTTCCCACATGATTTTTACAACCCTATTTTGAAGGAGATCCCTGATGCAGTTTTGAGACTTCTTAACTTCATCTAAAACTACCTATTACATTGGCCAACTAAAGAAAACAAAATACGATTTTGTAAATTGAAATTAGTGGCTCTGAGAAGGTTGAAAAATGTGCAAGTCAGAAGGGCAGCTTGCATCATTCAAATCATTTGTAGGTTATCAAAGCGTTGTCTTTGCCAACTGACCAAGGAATAATAATGCTAAAAAATTGTTGTTGGTAAATTTAAATAGAATGGTTTCAGTGGTTGCCTTTTCTCCACTGTCAGATAGCGGAATTCATCATTGGATGAAGTGGTCCTTAGGGTCATGATGTCCCATGCACTGGGATTCACCTTTATAAAACACTGCTTTCAGTGAACAGTATGCATAAATGTGAGAACTAACCCAGTTATTAAAGTGTATTAATTGTCCACCTGAGAGGAAATCTTCACATGATTGCTCAAAATCATTTTTCTTGAAAGGCTTTATTTTACTTGAGTTTCAAATTTATTAAAATGTTCAGATTTATTTGATGGTTCCTGCCACTGTTTGTTTTTTTCCCAATTAATTTGTATTCTTCTGCAGCTAGTTTTCAGAAATCAAATGCTGTCTGATGTTAGCGATACATTTAAAGTTATCTTGTTCTTATAAGAATTTGTCTGCCTGAATTATAGTAGAGTGGGATTATACCTGTCATGAACCACTGAAGCTGGTAACTGCAGAACAAATACATGCATATGCAGTGTGACCAGAACTTCTCTATAAGCATTAAAACCAGTTTAAAGATGTAAGGATTTTAGGGGCAACTTTTCAGCAAATAAAAGTATATACCCATATAAGCAATGTCAAAAATAATAATATATGCTTGTGGTATGATATTATAGATAGCACAAAATCTAAATTTAGATTTTTAGTATCAGTCAGGAGTGACCTATAGAAAGAAAACATTACACACCCTCTACATGAATCATTCACATCCTTCAAATAAGGGAGATGAAATATATACTACATTAGCACTTCATTATCTACGTACAATATGTGACAGTCTATCAGTAGACAAAGTGCTTAAAGGAAGTACTACCAAGAACCCACAAACTGACACTGAAGGACAGTGGCCCAACAATGGTACACCAACAAGTGAACTGAGTGCTCCACTAACTCTCCACCATTTTTCTGATTGGCTTAGATAGATAAGCTCTCATTACCTGTGCTGTTTTGTTACATCATATTGGGGGGTTGGGGTATGGTGAATCAGGAGACTTGCCTTTCTATAGACAGCAAACATTGCAGTTGTAAGTTTGGTATAATATATAGTGGTTGGATCTGTAGATAATAGGTATGTTACTTGATGAGCACACAGACTTGTACTTTAAATCAATAGGTAGAATAGGTGAGTTGTCCTCCGTCTATGCTAGGATTGCTGCTTTAAAAAAAAAAATCCCACACATTACCCACAATCTCCTACATTCATTTCAACTGGAACAATGTATAATATACTTTTGAATAATATAATATACTTTTGAATAACCACTGAGTAATTTTAGATATTAGAGTGTTATTATGGGATTTGATATTTTTGTGACTATCTTACCTCCAAGCGTATGATATGCAAAATATTTATTGCCAACTTTTCAGTTGTGGCATGTCCAACATAAAAACATATGAGCTTTTACAAAGTGTTGGGCATAGACTATTAAAAACAAACTGCAGTTTACATGGATAAAAGTTAATATTTGTTGTACTTTTGAATGAATCAGTTTCCCCCCCCAAGCACAGCTGCTTTCCTCTACCTCCCTGTGCCTATAAGGGGGCCTGGCCAGATATACCTGGAAGCCCGACTAAAAGTCTGAACAGTCAGACCATAGTACAGACTGAGCATGCTTATTAAAGGGGTGTGTGACTATGATGTATCTTGTGCTCGCACATGGCAGCTACAAGCATGTTTCAAAACAGCTGTTATCTGTGTGTATGTAGTGAGGGGAAGCTAATGACATCATAGGATGGGGTTTTAATACTTTATGCTGGTTCAGCCCCCCCCCCCCCCCTCTACTGATAGGTGGAGAGAAGTAGCCTTGCTTGAGGAGAAAACAGACAGTGTAAGCACAAATATTACATTTTATTTATTTTAAACTGCAAAATGTTTTTAACATTTTCTACACAAAAAACAAACATATGAGCTCTACTTTTACATCTGTTATTGGGTCTTTATTTATACATTATAGTGCAGAATATCATTTAGTCAATTATTTGTCATAGTGGTATAGAGTATAATGTATATTTATTGTATCCATCTTGTGTCCATCTTTAATATGAAGATGTGTTTTTGTGGCCTCCAAGTGAAACCTGCTACCTTCTAGAATGAGTATATTCATACCATATCACTTTCATAACCTATGTATCATTCATAATTCCACTTCACCCTTACTTAATTGTGTTGCCTTATTAGACCAAGAGACCGGTCTAGTGTATAATCTGCTAAATATTTAAAAAATGTATCAGAAATCAACATACTTTTCCCATATTTTTTCTTTAATCACCACGTATCCCGAACAATGTTAAAAGCTAATGTGAATACTATAGCTACTCATATACTGATGTAGCTAGACCACATAGTGAAATTAGTTATCAGAAACTTAGGTTACATGGTACAAACAAATATAATTTGCATACATATAATTTATAATTTGCACAATCAACATTTAATCATAGCACAACTGGCTAGGTTGGTATTATAGATGCCCGTCCCTGTCGTACTCCACCCATTCACATCAGTCTGCCGCATGTAGTCTACTCCTCTTTCAAGTTTATTTATTCTCTTGTATATTTCTTGTTCAGGTAAACTCTTCATGTTAAAGCTGAAGGTACAGTACATTTGCCTACAGTAATAGACCTTATTATTTTACAGTGACAGCACTGATTACCCTGGAATTCCCAGCAAATCCTCTGCTCCTGTGTTTTCCAAACCTATGGATTCGAAGATTAAAGCAGGGTACGTATACAGTCATAAAACAAGGTTAAACTGTTTGTTATTAATATGATTTATATATATCTTTGTATTCTTTAAAGGGACTGGAAGGTTATGGGATTTTACTTTTAATATATATTTACTTGTATGTTCTTTGTTTTGCTAAGAAACACTTAAAAGTTTCATTTTGGGCTGCCCAAGATCATGCAAATAGCCCACTGCAGCACATGAAGACACAGATTATGTAGTGATGGATGTGCAGTGTAGTGTGAAAGCCTATCAGAGACGATGTCTCAGAAAACATAGATAGGTATATCACATACCTTGTAATATCAGGAAACCTTCCATGTCCCTTTAAAGATTTGCTTTGTAACTGTGGTAATTATAAAGTTGCTAATCTTAATAGCATGTTTGATGAATCATATACGTAACATGAAGCAATATAATTGGGTGCGTAAACTTGATGAACCTGTCTGATAAGATACTAATATAGTAAGTGTTTGGAAGTCCTTTATATGTCTATAATGTGTAGATTTGCCTTAATTTGGCCCTTAGTCAGAGAATGATATTTGACTACTTTCTTCCATACCCTCTGATAATGAAGACATTGCTGTTAATTTGTATTTACTCAAATCTAATTGTACACATTTTACCATTGTACCTAATTTTACATAAGTTGCAAAACTAGCATAGAAAAACTTGTGCATGGTTTTACTCTGTCTCCTACTTACTGTCAAGTTAAAAACACATAAAGCCATATTAAATTCCAAGCCCGTAAGTGCAATGTGAGACCCGCAACGGCTGCAGGCTGAGTTACAGAGCTAATAAATTCGAGCAGGGCGCGAGTTACGGGCCAGAGACGCAAACCCGTAAACCATTTGTCGCACGTTGGATGTGCGGCCGTGAACATGATCAATTAGTCAAACCCATAGTTACGGGTTTAGATGGAGCCAACGGAAAAAGAGATTGTTATCATTGTTGCGTCACTGAAAAATGGAGGTTAGATTTCAAAGCCTTACAGGTTTCCATTACGAGTTATGATCGGACCCGCATTCCAGAATTAATGCAATATTAATAAATCCGTAAATATGATATTCAAGTCCATGCAAGTTCATTATTTGTATTTACACATTGATTGCAGGGATTGCTAAAACACGGAAATTAAACAGAAAATAAAAGTATTTTATATTGCAGATTTGCGAGCTTGATTTAATTTTAATACCTAACATCCCTTTCCCTTTTATTATAAGTACAGTAGTGTGTGTATATTTGCATTTACAGTGCTACGGATGGGTCTTAAACCCCCTTGCGGGTCCTCTCTAGTACCAGTAGGCTTTTTGGCTCTATTTGCGGGTTACAGGCTTGAACACCAGTGAATCGTTGCAATTTAATAGCGTGATTGAAATATAACAGTTACGGGCTTGACAGATCAAAGGATTTGCGGGCGTGCAGTTAAAATTTCCCCGTCCAGTAGCCTTTTTTCGCCCTTACCCTGCAAGTCGTTGGTGGGTTGCTTTACGGGGCCAATTTAATAGCCGTAAGTCTTGCGGGCTACGTTTTTCAACGTTGAGGGAATTTAATAGGGCTAAGAATTACTATGGCCCTTGTAAGATCATCTGAAGATTTATTAGGAAATTACACTTTTTATACTTTTGTTCCATGATGTAGTGTTTGTTTGTTTGTACATTGCCATTTTTGCTTATCTTTTTTTAATTTCTACAGTGAAATCACACAGCAAAGTGAAGATATAGATTCCCCACAAACTCCTCCCGATGTGTCAATCAGTTTACTGCCACAGAATTGCAATGGGTAAGACTTTAATCTGATTGTGGGAGTAATTAATAATGTTTTAGGTAGATATAAATTATCCAGCCATGTCAATGAAACCTGAATTAATATTGTTTTTTTATTTTATTTTCCAAGACATAACACAACAGGCAGCACAAGGAGGACTGCAAGAAGACCTCCGAAAAGCCTATTGTTTAAGAGTGTTTCTGAAGGAGACTCAGAAGCTTTAAAAAGGCTTCTTGAAGAGGCAAAGGAATCTGCCCGTGGACTTAAAGAGAGAGCTGCAAAAGGTATTAATAAGGAATGGCGTGAAATCAATTTTTATAAATTAGTATCATGTCTAATCCTTTTATCTGATGCGGAAATATCAGTAATTGGGGTATATTTATGAAATGGGAATAGCAGAGTTAAAAATAAAGTATCTACTCTTCTTATATTTTCTATGAAGCCTGTTTATCAAGTGATTAGTGATATATTATCATGTGACATTAAATTTCCCAATCACATAATTCTGTTGAAAGCGTAACGGGAAACCCCAATATGCAAAAACTTAAACTAGCCATTATTTCATTTGGTGGATAAAATTCATGTTACACAATGGGTCAGGTGTACTGACCCAGTGGAGATCCTATCTATATTATCCTAGTGTGGAATATATACTACGATTTGACATCTTTAAATGGACACTTCTTTTCTTTTCAATGTACTGTGATCATTTGTAAGAAAACATACACTGAAAATTGCTGGTTTCCCCCTAATCTTCAAATTAATAACAAAAGTAATTTCCTTTATAATATGTATAGATCAGAACATATTGTACTTAGTATTGGAACTTGAAGTTTGATTCTATTCCTGTAAATTAATTATTCAATAGTTGTGAAACCAAAAATCAAGATTTTCATGGAAATATTTAATGGGAAAACTAATAATAAAATTAATTACTGCAATAGAAATGAGTCCCTTATATGAGTCCTAGTGCAGTGTATTTTCACATACTGTGCAAAGGAGCAAATATATTGAATTGGGGCATAGCAGCACCTGCTTGAAAAGGTAGCATTGCCTAAATAGCTTATGTGTTTGAGACACAGCAGATCTCACGCTAGGGGCTCGATTCAAGTGCCCAATTCGTAAATGTATACACACTTAAAATCACTCTCAATATTGCTACATATTTAGCAAATATCACTTATTGGCACTAATGAATTCTTACGTCAATAGAATGCATATAAACATTTATAAGAAAAACAAACAAAGCCAAATGTATGAGCTCAAGACATTTGCAAGTAGCTAATAGAATAGGGCCCTAGGTATCTTATTGAAAAGAATTTGGCAGATAGATCTACATCAAAAATAATACAATTGTGAATAAATGATATCAAGTACTTATGATGCCTTTTTTTCAATATTTCAGATTTTTTTATGAACAAACTGACAGCAAGAGACACAGGGAAAACGTGCTTGATGAAGGCTTTACTAAACATAAACGACAACACGTCTGACATAATGCAAATGCTGCTTTCTTTTGCTGAGGAAAACAAATTCTTGGATAGGTTTATTAATGCGGAGTACACAGAGGAGAATTATAAAGGTATGTTGCAATTTACTATTTTTTTGTCAAATGCTCATTCCAATATTTATATACCAGTTCAGAAGATGGGCAGGCAACGTTCTTAAAATTACTCAGGGTATTTACATGTAAATAAGTCTTGATAAAAATCACTTTAAGGGTACAGTGCCAAAAATTAAAGTCTGAGACAGCTTCTTTCATCCTTTAATGGGTCTCATTAGTGTGATGTTGAGTTTTGCTCTTGTAAATTAGGTTGGATTGAGTAATCATACCAAATAAAAAATATGCTTCAGTGAGTAAAATGATAATGGAAAATATATTTGTTAAATACAGAAAGAAAAGTCACTTTGAACTTTTTTCCCATTGCAATAATTAACATACCACTAAACTATTTTTAGGGCTTTAAGACATTAGCAGCCTTATTTAAAAGCGATTCAGCCAATTGAATAGGGCTCTATATAAGCACAGAGCATATTTTTTTTTACCAAAGTTTTTAGTTAGTGAACTTGTATCCAAAAGCAAGGTCTTCACGAACTTCTGTAAAATAAATATGCTATGTGCTTATATAGAGCCCTATTCTGGCTGTAGATGTCAGTCTATCTATGGCTTGCAAATAAAGCTGCAAGGATTGACTATTTATGATAATTACAATTATATCTGTTCCATTGTTACGTAAAACAAAGCATGAGATACATGGAAACGAGATGAGTAGTTATGATGAAATCATAAAGCAAACAAATAATAATAAAACAGTGACTTCACGTTGAATAATAATCTTTACAGGGTGTCATTGGCATCAGAAATGGTACTCACTAATGCTTAGTCTCAGGTCTATATATCATTTCCATACCCTGATGATTTATCATTTTCACAATCTTATCTTAGAGTATCTTTAAGTTACTGTACTTTAATATTTGTTTCTGCAATATCCTGGGTCATTTAATCATTTGGGAAGGAATGTGGGGACTTGATAAACCTAGGATCTTTAGAGAAAGGTTTGCAAAATTCAGACATTCACATGGAGGTTGTTTAGTGAATACATGTGTTGGAGCAGGTAAAGATTCCCAAAAAATATTGTTTAATGGAAAATATTTTAGTGTTGTACAAAAATATAAAATTGCTTCTTCTTGAATTTCCTCTTAGGCCAAACAGCGTTAAATATAGCCATTGAAAGAAGGCAAAGCGACCTTGTGCGGTATCTAATTGAGAAAGGAGCTAACATCAATGTTCGTGCCAAGGGCTATTTCTTTAACCCAAAGAACAAGCATGAAGGATTTTACTTTGGTATGTGCTATCAAATACAGTTTAACAAATTATCCATGAGTTATTGTGCTTTAAATAGAAAGCATAGGAGAGGGAACAGATATTGTATTTCTGAAACTGAGATCTACTACTTTGATTTATACAATATGTACAAATGTGTTTTACTTTGAGGAACCTTTTTCCAGTCGGGAGTTACAGGACAGCTCTATATATAAATTGTTTCATTCAAAAAAATATAAACATTGCATTTACTTTTTATGTTTAATTATGTTTATACAAAATATTTGGATACTGTATAGATTGGTAATAATATATCGGTGTTAGATCAGAAACAACACTTAAAAATTGTGAGTTTGAAAATCAAAGTACATGATCAGCTGATGTTAATAGTATTGCTTTGTTTAGGTGAAACTCCATTAGCACTTGCTGCATGCACCAATCAGCCAGATGTGGTCCAGCTACTTATGGAGAACAGCCAGACTAATATGGCCATTCAGGACTCCCTGGGGAACACTGTGCTTCACGCTTTAGTGACTGTGGCCGAAAATTCGCAAGCACAAAATGCTTTCATAATACGCTTGTACGATACGATCCTTAAAACATGTAAAAATAAGTCTTTGGAAAGTATTGTGAATAATGAAGGCCTAACACCAATGCAACTTGCAGCAAAAACTGGAAAGACAGAGGTAGGATCCTCTTTCTGGCATTATCTACTTTTCTCTTTTTCATTACATGTCTATCAGATGTCCATCCTTGGACCCGTTTTAATTCTCCTTTTACATTCTGTGCATATATATATATATATATATATATATATATATATATATATATATATATATATATATATTACAGCAATACTCGGTTTAGCGTTCCACATGCGTTTCTGCATGTAGGAGCACTATGTGAAACAACACAATATGGGGCATTTTATTGCCATATCATTCAGACAGTGCTATGATGAATCAGAGAGCGGTGTGCAGGGATTTAAAGGCCTAAGCGGGATTTGGAGATCAAAAACAGAACTATCGCAGTTTAACGCAAAGCTGGAAATTACAGAGCAATATAGAGAATCAGCGCTCAATGGGGATAGCATTAAGCGGGGTATACCTGTATTACATATATTTGAATGTTGATGTAACACCTCTGCCAAATCTCTCTATACTTCATCCATATCTTGTGTCACCAACTACTATCTCTGTCCATCTATAAGGTACATACATTCTCTATACATCTGTTATTATCTCTTTACACATTCTTAAAGAATAAACGTAAGATAACAGAGTTATTTTAAGTATTTGTATATAAGTCTTGAATCTCGCTATTCTTATTTAATAAATGTATTATTTAAATGCAAATAATGATCACAAATATGAAATCTTATCTTATAATTTTTTTTAGATCCTCCATTATATACTCAGCAGAGAAATAAAAGACAAGGAAAACATGGTCCTTTCTAGAAAGTTCACAGACTGGGCTTATGGTCCTGTGTCATCTTCGCTATACGACTTGAGTGATGTTGACAGTTGTTCGCGAAACTCGTTGCTTGAAATAGTAGTGTACAACACGAATATTGATGTAAGTTGCACAGCTGTTATAATTACAAAAGACATTTTAGAATCAGAATAGTTAAAATGAGATAAATTGCTAGGATACAATATGTTTCTTTACCAGGAAGTCTAAACATTACAATAAACCTTTCTAAGTTGATAATTCACATTGATGAAACATCTCTGTGTTTGGGGAGGCTAGATCAGGAGGAGGTTCAAGTTCCAATCCAGATCAGCGTAAAAATATTGAGTTATTTGATAGGCAATCTACTCTTTAAATGCATCTGATGTTTGTTTTTTAATCTTACTTTAAACCTCGTATGATCCAAATATTTATGGTATTTGTTTTTGTCACCTCACAAGACAAATATTTGAGTTCTTACCACATCAGGGAACTCCACCCAGACATTTCCATTTAGATACTCCCAAGACCAGGCCCTGACAATACAATGCCATGGCTTTGTATGTTTCTTCTTAGAGAGGTGGATCAAAAATGCATTTCAAATATATATAGGAAGGTACTTTTACATGTCACGCTACAATTGTTTCAGTGTTAGCCAATGAACATTTAGATTGCATATTTCCTTATTTTTGACTCTATAGACCTCCTTATTACAATAATGTATAAGGTAAATTCCAATCTCCTATATCTTCATCAAAGCTTGGGCGAGTGAAAATCTAACCAATATAGCATTGGGTGTGGACAAAAGAAGGCAAGGCCAGCACTAGCAAAAATATGTTGATAAATATGTTGCTTCAGAGATAAGGAACATTTTAGCAAAACTTTAGTATCAGAAAAAATACTTTATCTATGTAAATTCAGTTTCTCATAGTATCCCTCCATGTAGAATATAGGTCTGCGTTGATTGTTCTTACATTAGAGAATACTACTTGCTGGAGTTAATGAAAACTACCAATTTTTTTTTAATTGTAATGTATATTAAAATTTTCTTTAGAACCGTCATGAATTGTTGGCATTGGAACCACTCCACACGTTGCTTCAAATGAAATGGAAAAAGTTTGCAAGATATATGTTCTTTATGTCGTTCCTATTTACTTTCACCTACAACGTGGTTCTAACTCTAGTTTCTTACTACCGCCCACGCGGAGATCAGGTATGTAATGTGGCTAAATGAACAAAACTTAATGTAGGGTATATATATATATATATATATATATATATATATATATATATATATATATATATATATATATATCAAACAATGCATCAGAACTACAGGAAAAGCCAGTAGGATGCTATTTGTATTGAAAGAGGAGTTAGTAGCAGAAAAAGAGAGGTACTAATTCCACTGTTTCTTCAAGAAGATATTAATGGATTAGAAACAATTCAGAGGGTAACTAAAATCGACAATTGTCTAAAAGACAAAACTTTAGCTGAGAGAATAGAAGGGAAGAAAGGTAACATGATAGAAACATTCACATATATAAAAAAATATTTTATATGTCAGGAGGGAAGTGTATTTCAGAATACATGAAGAAGAGGTAATTTTTTTAAGTTGGAAGTGCGAAGATTTTGGGGTAATATGTGACAAAAATACTTTAGAGAAAGGGTAGTAAATTGGGGGAACAGTGTTGGTTCTATTATATATATATATATATATATATATATATATATATAGTTAACAGCGATTGATAGCCTATCGATTGTTTCTTAAAATTAATCTTTTCATTTATATATAAAAAAATGTATTAATGACTGTGTTTTTTTCTCAATGTAGGCACTGTATCCATTAAGCCTTTCATATGACAGAGGTTGGCTGCAGTTAATTGGACAAATGTTTATTATTGTCTGTGCTACATACTTAATGATCAAAGAGGTAAGGCATTGTTGTTTGCTGTTTCTGAATCACAAGTAGTAATTAAGTAAATGATTCACTGTCCAGTAAAAAATAATTCACTAAAGAAAACTTTGAACTTGATGACATACTATAATAGGAATTAAGCTTTTGTCATTTAAAAAATAAACACAATAGGAAATAGAATATTCTGATTCTGAGCCAATCCATTGGACTTTAAACACACTCTGTAATACTTTTGTTGTTTATCTCAAATAGATTGAGCAAGGGAGTTTAAAAAACAGAGTATTCGATAAACTCACCATAAACCAGTATTTCCAATGCTTGCTCCGTTCTAACACTCTTTTACAGTAAGACATCCCATACTGGCATATCCCAGAAAGTCTCTTCTCTGTAAACCAGGGTGATGTGATATAGTAATATTAAAAGATTACAGCTCACTCTGGCATTGCTTCAAATGTCATTTTAAATAGCTAAAATATGCTTTTAAATCAAATAAAATAAATTACATGTTTATATACAAAAATAGCATACATACAGCATACTCTACAAGTGTCTGGTGTTGTTCAATAACTGTTGCATGTGTTCTGCTGTAGCAAATGTAACACTATAACCCGCTTATTTGTTTCATGTCTAGGGGGTCATAATCTTCTTAGTGAAGTCTTCAGATCTGCGATCAGTCCTATCAGATGCCTGGTTTCATGTTCTTTTGTAAGTTATTATTTAACATAAGAAAATATTATGCAATATATGTCTACCCATAAAATAGATGCAACACCAAATGTTTCTAGTTTGTTTGTCAGATTTGTAGCTAATATTCTGAAAATAAGTACAAAGAAGCCCCTAAGTCATGGTCAACACATATAGGTTATACTGAATAGAATAACAGTTTGGTATAATAATACTTGTTACTTTGACCCTTAAA
This sequence comes from Discoglossus pictus, assembly GCA_027410445.1. Lineage (NCBI taxonomy): Eukaryota > Metazoa > Chordata > Amphibia > Anura > Alytidae > Discoglossus > Discoglossus pictus. Next base: position 72,507,420 of record CM050164.1, on the reverse strand, counting down.
TAAACTCAATGGCCCTCATTCTATTACCGTCCGTAAATCGGCCGTAAGGCTGCAATTCCTTGCGGGGGTTCAGTTAACTCGCGATTCTATTATACGGCCCCGCAAGGATCTCCTCTTACGGCCGGCCGCATATCTTGCAACCGGCCGTAAGCTCTGAAATATAAAAACGCAAAAATAAATTCAAGCCTGCACTGTACTGCTCTGTAAATGCTAGGGATCATATTGGGGGACATGAGGATTAAAAGTAACCCACTCTCAAGCTTGCACATCAGCCCAAACCCAAGTTCGAATTAACTGTTTATTTTCCGGCTGCGGCGTGGGTGTGTCTGAGGTGCTCCAAGCACTCTGGACTTTTTACATGGATATTTTACGTATATTAAAAATAAAATATTTTACGGATTTGAGTATAGGGTAATTGTGTGCTATTTTTTCTAACACCGAATATCACTTTATAGTCTCCTCAGAGTGCAGGATGGCTTTATTTGAGCTATTTTATGTGCTTAATTGGTGCTAGCGGGACCTGTTTGCTGCAAGTAAGCTGCGGCTCGTTTTTAGCTTTGCAGACAGGGTTCCCGGAGCAATAGAATCGCAACCAGGCTTTTCTTACTGCCGATTTCCTTGCGGCCGTTTTAGATCAAAGGCTTTCCTCGGCCGCAAGAGATAGCAAGGCGCCGGCCGCAAGCCTGCCGGAGTCCCCGGCCGGAGGGGAATAGAATAGCCGTAAAGCTTGCGGCCGGTCCTTGCGGCCCCGCAGCGGCTGCGGCCGTAATAGAATGAGGCCCAATCACATTAGTACAATTTTACCACTTTAACTGATAAATTAACACGAACAATATATATTTAGATAAATAAGAATATCCTAGTAGCATGGCCGGATTACCCATTAGGCCAACTAGGCAGCAGCCAAGGGGCACTTCACTATGAACTGCAGCATTTCATTTTTTTGGAGTGGTGCCCCTCACAGACTGGCTACTATGGGATAACCACTTAGAACAAGAGAGTTACAACAGAGAAAGAAACTTACACGCACAGAAAAGGCAAAAATGGGTCCGTGCATACCTTGCATACTTACTCGCAGGGGCACCTCCACTTAACTGCCTAGGGGCTCCAAAAAGGTAGAGCCGGTTCCGCCTAGTAGTAGGTTAAATAAGTAATATCAGTGATATCTAGAAAATAAATGTTACTTATAGATAATTTTTTATTTCCTTGCAGTTTCATACAAGCACTCCTGGTTATATTGTCAGTATTCTGCTATTTGTTTGGAGTAAAAGAATATCTAGCGTTTCTTGTCCTATCCATGGCACTGGGATGGGCAAACATGCTCTATTATACAAGAGGATTTCAGTCATTGGGAATCTACAGTGTAATGATCCAGAAGGCAAGTATTCAACAGGTTTTGTCATGTAAAAATCACAATCTTAGAATAAGTCAGCTATAATTATAGATGTCACAAAGCAACATTTATGTATCTTCTTACAACACATATACTTTTAGTTACTGATGCACAAACATATGGCTTTAAATTAACTTTGTCACCTGAATGTTGCCTTTAACTGGCTATACATTGTACTAACCAGTACATAATCCCACAAATATTCAGTATTGTTTGTGTGGCATTACTAATTAGCTAATTTGATGTGCTAGTTCAAACACTGTCTTATTATTCCTCAATGTTATGTTAGATGCCTTCCCCACAACAATTAATTATGAATTAATTAGCATACAGAGCTGCACAATAGCCTAAAGGAGCCATCTAAAGAATGCTGAACATTGAATTTGATGTTACAACAAAACAGAAGCATTCAACTTCTTAAGGCCAAGTACAAAGGAGCAGTTTTCTAGTTCTTTTTTCTAGTTTAGCTTTCTGTATTCTTCTAAGGGTGCTACAATTTTCAGACAAATAATAAAACATATATTCAGTACATAATATATGCAACAGCAAAAGCTTCATTACTAGTACCAGGTTCTGTGGAGCTTCACAAGACAGGACACACCATAATACTTTGACTTGTCTAGAATTCTTTAACTCTCTGAGAATCCTTTGTTTCTTACAATCATTATGTTTTATTTCCAGGTCATCTTAAATGATGTTTTGAAGTTCTTGTTTGTTTACATCCTGTTTTTATTTGGATTTGGCGTAGGTAAATACATTTCTTTTATCTTTTACAATGTCCTTTAATAGCATAGTAATAATTTCTTATTGCAAACCTCAACAGAAATCTAGTATACAGGGTTGTATGAGGGCAACCTCACTTTCAATGATGTGACTGCATATTTAATTTACTGCAAATACCTAACTACAGCAGTACACGCGTGGGTGTTCTGGATTTTAATGCTCGAGGCCCAATTTAAATGTGTGAACCATCATCCCCCAAAATAACTTTGTCCCTATTAGCCCAATTGGCTATGTCCCACCATAAATATATGTGTAAATTATATATGTGGAGGAAAATAGTAGTCATGCATTTTGAGTTTCTACATGAGAATCTGCTAATAGAAATACATAATTGAGCTAGCAAGGGATATGGCATATTAACACGACCAATATTCATATAATAGTGTTTGAATTTTTCCGTAAGTTGTTTAGCTTACATTATAGGTAATTAAATGGTTTTATGGAAAAGTAGATTTATGTTTTTTGCACTTTTAGGGAAATGTAAGTTTATGATTTGTATATGTTTTGATCTAATACATGCCATTCTTTGAATTAAAAAGTAATATATATTATCTTTCAACAGCACTTGCATCATTAATTGAAAATTGTGCAGATGGCGATGAATGTAGCGCTTATAAAAGCTTCAGTGCGGCTATCGTGGAACTATTTAAACTCACCATAGGTCTAGGAGACCTGGAGATCCAACATGACTCAAAATATCCAGTTCTGTTTCTACTGCTTCTCATAGCATATGTTATACTAACATTTGTGCTCCTTCTGAACATGTTAATTGCCTTAATGGGAGAGACTGTGGAAAAGATTTCAAAGGAAAGTGAGCACATTTGGAGACTTCAGGTGTGTATACGGTCCTGAATACATACAACACATTTCATAGAAAGATTTGTTTCCAATCGAAACTATGTTCTACAAATTTGTAATGACAAAGTACTATGATACAGTAATCACCTTCAGTCATTTGCAGTTACTACAGGTAATACACAAAAGATACAATCACATAATACAGATAATATCCCCTCCTGCTTATTCAGAATGATTTTGTGCTAGTGTATTATGTCATGATGTGGTTCTGTATGTGGCAATGATTTACTCAGAATTAGAAGTGAAGACAAGGGTAGTGAACTATTTTATTTTTGTAAAAAACACCAAAATTCAAATGCTTTTGTGAAAATGTCCATTCATTAATATTTGATTCTGAACATTGACTTTATATAACACATGTAGTATATTTGTGTTCAGAAGGACACAGGAATGACATTTACTTAGTAGAAGGGGACATCATGTAAAGTATAGCTTATTTAAACATGTGGATGCTTCAGGTGTAACATATGAACTACTAAATAATGATGTGAAGACCCTAAAGAAGATTGAAGGGCCTTATTTGTACCTAATGACTACTCCCGAGATAAGACATCAAATAACTTTTTCATTAGTTTTGATACTGAAGTAATTTGGGACTAACGCTATCATCTCACAACCACTGCTACCTCCAGTTCAAGCTGGTGGTGAAGTAGTATCTAACCTTGTTTCTATGGGATGGTTAGATCAGTTTCAGTGAATTTTGCCCAAACTGGAACTTCTAGAAAAGAGATGCAAGTTCAATCATCGAGTTCTGGTTCAAAATAAAGGAATTTTGTAATCTGCCTCCATTTAACTTTATTATTTAATGTGGATATAGTCAAGTCACTTCACTTGAAACAACATATGCCAACTTACTTTGAGATTGTGCTTTATCAGGCTGCAGCTTGCCTTGTGCTGCAAAATCTCATTTATTCCTGCAGCAACCACAAGCTTTTACAAACTCCTGGAGTATGGTTTTCTTTCACTGATTGCAGTAACATTTTCCTTATAAAAACATGAATGTGTAATTAAGTTATATTTGACTGGCAAGTTAAATAATGTAACCAATAACTTTGTCTTTTCTCAATAATCAGAGAGCAAGGACAATTTTGGAATTTGAAAAAAGCTTACCAGTGTGGCTGAAGAGTAAATTTCAGCTTGGAGAACCATGTAACGTTTCAAAGTGTGACAACAGAATATGCTTGAGGTAAGATAAATATTTTTAGTTAATAAATGTCTTTTTAAATTCTGCAGTGCAGCTTCACCAATAGCATAATTATTTTTCTGTGACCATAATGTGTGTGTCTTTTCATTTTCTAAACAGGATAAATGAAGTTAAGTGGACAGAATGGCACAATCATGTCACCTGCATAAATGAAGAGCCTGGATTTATGTTACCTACAGGTACGGGATTCCTTTTACATACTATACATGGACCCCAGGCAAATAAATACTGTAATACTGATATTGTGGATATGCTATGTGTAAAACACTGGGTGCCCCAATTGGCTTTTAAATGGCAATCACTACTATAGCAAAATACACAACTGGATTCTTAGTGAGTACTATAAAAGGGGCTGCTTTGGTCTGTGAATCACCATAGCTCTTTGCATCCATTCTTAGTGAATGGATGCAAAGTTAGTCAACAGAGCCTAATGCTTCTATTTCTTCTGTGAATTTAAAGGAAGAAACTATTTAAGTTTGAATTGTTGGTTGCAGTTGCTTTATTGTGCAATGCTTATTGGGGTGTCTAGGTCTTTTTGGCTAACATAGAAACTTCCCACGCAATTATACATTTGAATCAATACATTCTGCTTTCTACCCTTGAAATGGAGAATACACTTTGAAAAATGGACATATATATACTTTACTATGCAACAAAGAACAAAATGCTTTCCTGGTCCTTTATATACATAATACTAATATATACAAATGAAGTGACCAACCTGAAATGATATGAGGCCAATCTGTAATTTTAGAGCAGATAACCATTGCTGATGGCAATGATAGAACAATAAGCCACTCACAATGAAACAATTGTCAGGCCTCGGTGGCATGAAATAATGAATAATCTGTTTACTATGCTTCACAGCACCAGAATTATGCAAATTCAATCTCACAACAAGATGTTATATTAATGTTGACTTTAGAAAAGAACATGAAAGATGCACTTTCTTTCAAGAAAAGGTTTAAAAACAGAAATCTTACCATGTATGGGAGAAAACAAGAACACGATTTTAAAATAAAGTACTAAAATTGGCACTTTAACAAGGTTCTTCCAAACTAATCAGAACGTATGAATATTTACTAAAATGAAACTTAAATGGATACATATTATTGATATAAAATCATTACAGTAATAGAAACCAGTAATGTGACACATATTTCTCTTATTTGGCAGATTGTGGCAACTTTAGTGCAGAAGATGAGCTTGACAGCTTTGAACACGATCGAGATGTTGCAATCACATTTGGGGAGTCGAATCAACAGTTTCCAAATACGAATACTACAACTGTAGTGGAATCTACCGTTTAACTTTTTGTTAGTGGATATCTACACTGAATATCTCTAATGTATGTAGCAAATGTACTTGAACCTGTTTTTAATCAGATACCGGACTTGAACTAAATGTGTGAAGCGGTTTTGGCTGGTATCTGTAGGGCTCTTAAACTGTGAATACAGTAACTGATGTTGCTGCTGTTTCTAAGACAGACTGTAAAATGAATCCAATTGAATGTATTTTTCTGGAGTTTGTGTCATAAAATGCTCCGAATTACAAAATCAAGTTGCTTTAAATGTTAATCTTTTTGTTTGACAGATATGGTGCTATATTTATTTAGTTAATAAGTCGAACTGTTGCTCTGCCCATGGTACCTTCATAACTAAAAAGTGAATATATGTCAATTATACACAATCAGTAAGGCTGGTCCTTCTAATTTATTGCAGATATTTGGCCTTATTCTATTGGGATTGAAACATCTATAGCCAATTGTACTATATTTGCTATTCAGTTGCATACATGTCTATCATGTAGTGCGTTACAGTGAATGGAAATACCTAAAAAGGCCAAACGGCATGACCAATATTCAGAAATTCATACCAAAAACCCTACATTGCTAAACCATCTAAAAGTATACAACAGGCACAATATTAAGTAAAAAGGTTAGTTTGAGTGCTGAATTTAGTATTAGCACTTATAATAAATTAGATGTGCTTTTGAGAGAGCAAGCAAATAAAAGCCACTGAAAATCATTTTGACGACGACTAAACAACTTTATGCAAATCTATGCCACAAAAAAAAAAAAAGAGAAAAAATATTAATTATAAAAGCTCAGAAATTTGAATACTGGAGCTATACAGATTAATTTTTATGCAGATACAATTTAGACTATTTAAATCAATCCCAATAGAAAATGCCATTATTTCTCTACAGGGGCACTAGGGTTGATGACAATGAAGGTTTGCTCATCTACATTTCCTTTAAATAATATCTTACTGCATAGCATTTTTAATAGTCACAAACATGGATTGTAAAAATTATTTATATTCCATAAACATCCTCCCACAGCATGTGACTCGCTCATATCATACATCTCTCTGAATAAGAGCTTTAGCAACTGAAGTTTTGTGACATCAGCTCAGAATGCTCATGAAGCTGGACTGTGTGATTCAGTCTTCAGTTATCTAGATGTTGATATAAAAAGATGCTATTAAATCTATGTTGTTCATAAGAGGTCCTAAAAATGATAAAGGTTGAAAATGTATTTCCATAGCATATATATAAAACAAATGCAAATATTTTTATAAAACTTTATTTATTAAATACATGTTATATTGTTGAATGTTTTTTATGTCTCTGTACTTTTTTTTATATATTCGCATTATCAAATAAAATATTTCAGTAAAAAACTGATGAATAAGCCAAAATGCTTAGATTACATATAAATCCTGGTAATTATTATTTGAATCTAAAACCTGTGCTGCTAAAGCAGTTATGTAAGGGTAAGATATAAGCTCTGTCCTGATATGGTCCACTAGTCATTCCATGTTATGTCTTCTTTGTCTTGCAACTAAAAATGTATATCATGTTATACTATACAAATAGATGTGATATATATATATATATTTATTGTACTGCATAATGCAAATAACGTATTTTTACTGTAATTGTATAATTTTATTAAATATATTTATAAACTGAATAAATGCCTATTTGTGTATATTTTACTTTAATATTTTTTTTCCGATCATGTTTCAGTAACTATATATCTTTCTGAGTTGTCACCTAGTTGCAGCAATAATTTAGAAATAACAAACAAAAGGCTTCTTATTAATTAAATAATATGTTTCAATTTAATTTTTATTTTATTGTGGTAAGAATATTATTGGAGGTAAGAATATAAATAACACAGGTCAACATTTTTTTTCTTTCTTGGTGTCTTGGATTTTAGGCCTGTTACTGTGGTTATTTGGGGTGCCGATTGAGAAAACTGCATTGGATAGACAGCATCAGCTCCAGGTTCTTAGACATAGATACGGGATAGCAGAGCCAAACATAAACATTTGGCAAGAAAATATTGGTCTCAGAGGGAATATATGTTGGTTGGAGGACAAAATGTAAAACCATTGGTAGCACAAGATAGAATTATACTACCACCACTACATATAAAGCTAGTCCTGAAGAAACCATTTGTAAAGGATTTGAATAATTGGGGAAAACTGGTGCCATTTTGGAATCTGTGTGTCAAATATAGTGCCTTGCAAAAGTAATCTGAATTTGATGTGATGGATCAGAACACAATAGTCTAAGTTGGTAAAGTGAAATGAGAAAAATATATACATACAACTATTTTTTAGAAATAGAAAACAGAAAATTGGAATGTGCGTATGTATTCACCCCCTTTGTTATGAAGCTTATAAAAAGCTCTGGTGCAACCAATTACCATCAGAAGTAACCTAATTAGTGAAATGATGTCCACATTATATGTCATTACTTATACACACCTTTTTTGAAAGGCCCCAGTGGCTGCAACATCTAAGCAAGAGGCACCACTAACCAAACACTGCCATGAAAACCAAGGAACAACGTTGTTGAGAAGTACAAATCAGGGTTAGGTTATAAAAAAAAAATATCCAAATCTTTGATGATCCCCAGGAGCACCATCAAATCTATCATAACCAAATGGAAAGAACATGGCACAACAGCAAACCTGCCAAGAGACGGCCGCCCACCAAAACTCACAGACTGGGCAAGGAGGGCATTAATCAGAGAGGCAGCACAGAGACCTAAGGTAACTCTGGAGAAGCTGCAGAGTTCCACAGCAGAGACTGGAGTATCTGTACATAGGACGACAATAAGCCGTAGGCAACATAGAGTTGGGCTATATGGCAGAGTGGCCAGAGGAAAGCCATTACTTCCAGCAAAAAAACAAAATGGCCCATTTTGAGTTTGCGAAAAGGCATCTGGGAGACTCCCAAAATGTATGGAGGAAGGCGCTCTGGTCTGATGAGACTAAAATTTAACTTTTCAGCCACCAAAGAAAAAGCTATGTCTGGTGCAAACCCAACACATCTTATCACCCAAAGAACACCATGCCTACAGTGAAACAAGGTGGTGGCAGCATCATGCTGTGGGAATGTTTTCCAGCAGCCGGGACTGCGAAACTGGTCAGAGTTGAGGGAAAGATGGATGGTGCTAAATACAGGGATATTCTTGGAGAAAGGCTGTACCACTCTGTGCGTGATTTGAGGCTAGGACGGTGGTTCCCCTTCAAGCAGGACAATGGCCCCAAACACACTGCTAAAGCAACACTTGAGTGGTTTAAGGGGAAACATGTAAATGTGTTGAAATGGCCTAGTCAAAGCCCAGACCTCAATCCAATAGAAAATCTGTGGTCAGACCTAAAGATTGCAGTTCACAAGCGCAAACCATCTAACTTTAAGGAGTTGGAGCAGTTCTGCAAGGAGGAATAGGCAAAAATCCCAGTGGTAAGATGTGGCAAGCTCATAGAGACTTATCCAAAGCGACTTGGAGCTGTGATTGCCGCAAAAGGTGGCTCTACCAAGTATTGACTTTAGGGGTTTGAATAGTTGGGCACATTGACTTTATTGACGTTATTTTGTCCTATTTGTTGTTAGCTTCACAAAAAAAAAAAAAAAAAACATCTTTAAATTAAATGATGCAAATCCTCAAACAATCCATGTTAATTCCATGTTGTGAGGCAACAAAACACGAAAAATGCCAAGGAGGTGAATACTTTTGCAAGGCACTGTATACCCAGAAACAGGTCTAACATTTGAGGCACCAAATCTATGGACATTAAAGGGTACCCTGTTTATATATTGGTGAGTTGAATACTTTCTCATTGTATTCTATAAGACTTAAATGTATAACAAGTAAGCACAATAAATTCAGTGGTTTTATACTCGCAGAAGAAAGTGGATTCTGTAAACATTGGCGTATTTCCCTATAACACAAAAGGATATTGATTAGCCTGATAATTAGTGATAAACCTGGAAAACTCTACTTTATCTTAATAAAATAATGTGACAAACACAACTTTTAATATATCAGTTTAGTTTGCATTAAAATGATAAAATATCATATATTAAGTTGAGGTATATGTCTGAAAACTGCAAGGTACATGATCAGTTTTTTTTTTTTTTAAACCAGAAAAGAGATATATCAAGCCTAACAAATTCAATCATATAAATGTACGTTATGCAAAAACCTGCATTGTTAGTTACTCACCTCTATTCATAAAATAAATTATTTTTATGAATCAATTATAACATTTGGAAAACAACAAAAGGTTTATCTGATCGGGGTACATCTAACAGCCTGTGCAGTTAATGTCACTTTCTGGGTTTTTGTAAAAGCCTGATTCTTTTCATAGTATGCTGCTTCGTTCACAAAGGTTGGGTACACACAGCCTTCTCCTTCATAAGGTATAGTCTTCCCATCCAGTCTGTAAAACATAGGATCACCAGGATTCAATTCTTGCCAGTCCTTATCCTACAAAAGAAGGAATAAATACTGCTTAGGAATAAATGCTTCTTATAATGGATTTACTACACCATTATACCTTTCCTCACACTTGCCATATTCAGCTGTCAGAATTTCTGAACCACTCATAAAAATAAAAAAAGAGTTAATTACGGCTCATTCAGAAAGACTGTGGATGAGAATGGCTTAATGACATCTTAAAATTGCAAACTTCAATGTTATTTTTCTGTAGGAAAATGTAATTTTTTTAAACAGCCAATTGCTAAAATACTTATTTAATCTTTTAGGTGTTGTTTACCCACTATAAAAATATATGCATTATGAAACTTACTTACATTGGTCCCACAGGCTAATACACATAGGAACTCACCTACTCAGAGCTAACGAAAAGAACATGTTTTCCTCTCAAATGCGTACTGTACTGTGTATGCTCACCCACAGGTCGTAGAAGCTTGTATTACTTGTTGCTACATTTTTTAAACATACATTCTTCCATAAATTATTCAGTCTACATACCCCTATTAATAATCTATATAACACAGTTTATAGGTCTTACTTGATCCCCTGATCCCTATCCAACTTACCCTATGTCGCATTCCCACCCTACCACATACAGTGTTCTCCCAAGCAAGCCTGATTTGGGGGATTTCTCCACTCACCTGGTTTGAGGGGAAGATGGCACACAAGACACACAAAATGGAGCCAGCAGAGGAGGCCTATGGCATTAGTCAAAGGAAATCCTGATCCCCAAATAGTGACAAAAAGCACCAAGGATGATATGCTGGGGTCTGCTGATACCATAGTTGTATTTGACCTCTAACCCCCCTCTCCACCCACAGATCGAAGCTCCTTTTGGCTGCTTTCACCCTCACCAATGCCGACTTGCCTTACTAAACAGTATATATCCATTTATTTCCCCCACCCCCCTACATGGAGCATTCCAGTGCTGTCATACTAATTTTACATTTTTTAATGACACTTGCTGTGTGTAAGTGAATTGGGCTCCCTTCCCCCTCGATAACAGTGACATTGGAGTTGGTACTATACACTACTACTGTTAGCGCTCATGAATAATGCTACATATCAATGGTACTTATGGGAGCCATGTAATTGAGCTTTAGGTAAAACCACATATAGAGAAGGAAATAGTTCACATGTAGCAAGCACGAATATAAGTTTAAGGTTTGATATGGGGCAGCATGTCATAGCTATGTTAGAGGTTATATGAACTTTTGACTCTCGATTTTTCCTACGAGAGCTAGGTAATTAAGCCCTAAGAGCAGTTGTCAGAATGATCATTTCAGATTCAAGTTGTACCTGAAGGTTTTTATGAATAATTGCAACAAGATCACCATTTTCATCCCTGGGATAATCTACTTTTTCCAATACTTTGTACACCTCAATACTGCAAAAGGGAAAATCTGTACCTAGAAGGGGGATAGAAACAAAATATTAAATAAAAATAAAATATAATAAAAATAAAGCCCTTTATTTAAAATATGCTCTTTAAAAAGTACTAGAATAGAAAGTTTGCAAAAGGTTTTTACAAAGCTAATACAAATATAAATATATATTTAATATATGCAGCTATATACAGTAGGCCTATCTTTATTTATGAGGTTTTTGTTTTCAAGGCTGCTTCATATTTTACAAATCAAGTTAACAAAATCTTTGTCTGCTAAAAAAAGAAATGTAGACAATTTTACAGTGTAACAATGAAGTTGGTTTCTATGACAAAAATATAAGTCTCATAAAACAAATATAGAGATGGCCAGATAGTATTTGTAGTTGTTTAAGCTTTATAAAATGTTTATGCACATTACCAATTCTAGTTCTTCCAAATAGCAAAAATTGTACTTATAAACAAATGTGTTCCTTTAAAGAAAACTATGGTATTAATATGGTCATATTTTATATGTAGATTAAATCTGTAAATATATTGAAGACAGTATAAATAAAGCACATTTGTATAATTAAAGCACATCAACATTGATTCAGGAGGAGATAACGGCACTGTTTTGTGACATACAATCTAGTTTATGGGGGTGATTGAGACATGAAGTGAGGACACTGTATGATGGTTGGATTTTATAGCATGATGGAGGAAGAGGTATGAGAAACAGAATAGATAGCTTTGTTTTAAATTGCTACTAGAGCAAGGAAGTAATTAGTATACTTCTCTGATTATGTGGGGTTTCAGGAAACATTTAAATGTGTCAAGAGGGGAGATTGATAAAGGCTGATTAGGGAATTCCCAAACCCCCTTGAAGCTGGCGCGAAACACGCACGTCGGATCGACTTCCGGTTGTCTACTTCCAGTGTAGGCGTGTCTCTGTATATGAAGTGTTCTAACTTATGAAGACAATGCTCCAGTGCTGACTATGTGTTCCGTTTAGATCCACAGAGGTAGTTGTCAGGTGGGCATAGTCCCATAATAGAGAGGATAGACTTATTGTGGTTAGGCAGATAAGGAGGTAAATAGTGGGCCTTCAGTCCTAAATCTGCTACTGTTTAGTTAACCAGGGCCACAGAGGTAGTGATTTAGTCTCCCCTACCTGCCTGCATACTTCCCACCTGATAACGAAGGTGGTATCTTTATGGTATTTTTATAGTGCATGCACTGTTTGTATATAACATATAATAATAATTTTAGGTATTTACCAGTATTGTTACTAAGCAAACATTGAGCTTACTTCTAGATAATTATTATTCTCCAAGTGGCAGAGCTAGCAAATGAAGATTAGCAGTTTTTTCATCTTCTCACTGTATATATTTTTTCACTTAACTGCTTTATTTTCTTATATGCATATAAAACCATTTTTTGTTATTGTTAAATTACTTATGCATTTATTTATTCACACCATGTAGACATCCAGGATACAATCTTAATATTAATTTTATATTCACTGTATTTATTCCATATATTAATAAAAGTTATATTTTAAATTATAAGGTATTTGATTAATATTTTTTGGAACTTTTTATTACATTTGGATTATCCCTTTTTGTGTCAATATTATCATTGGAACTAAAAGGTGTACTTTTTCTTTCTTCTATATTAAACCATTTGATATTTTTACACTGCCAATGATATTATTAAAGTTATTATATTTCTACATAAACTAGGATGTGTTGAACATACCTGATATTCTTATTATAACTATTAAGTAGCCATGGTTCTTACTTTTGTTTCTCTCTTTGTATATATATGATTAGGGAATTCCAAAGAGGAGTGGGGAACTACTGTGAAGAAGTCCTGTCATTGAGTACAAGAGAAGGTTATGATAAGGGGATTAGAGGAGCAAATAATTGAAGACAAGAGTTCAGGTCCTGGAAAGTGGGGTGTTACCGTTTAAATGCTTTGTAAACTTAAAAAAACAGTTCAATTATCCTTGATAGCAAGCCATTGTAGGGACTGGCGAGTTTGAGGTGGTGGATAAGCCTAATAGAAGCGTTCAGGCTGTAATGGAGTGAACATAGATGTGGAATGGAAGGAGTTGCAGTAGCTAAACTAGTGTGGATTAGGGTCTTTACAATACTGCAAGTGAAGAAGGGAGGTGGAGATAGATTGCCAAGATGTAAGCGACGAAAAAGAGAGTGAAGTGTGAGGCCTAGAGAGTGAACATTGGTTATTTACTGTGCCAAATGCACAACACTATAAATACAGCATGTTTAGTTCAAGAGATAAACACAAAGTTGGTGTATTATCAGCAAATACCAGAAATATCAATTATAAACAACAATTCAGTCATGCATTGTTTACCCAGAACGTAATTTATAATCATATGTACCTTCATTGTAATAGTGCATGAAATCAAGGGCATATTTGACGATCTTTCTCATTTTTTCCAGAATATCAGCTCGAAGAATACCTTGAGACTGGGGTCCCACCTCCACACCTGTAGTATATTAGGAGTTTTAACAATTTACAGGCATATAATACAATGTTCAAATACAAATCCCTTTCGACCTGAACAAAAGTGTAAAAAAAATAAAAGAGATGGTGACTTACCAACCGGATGTTTTGCTACAGATCGCGTTGTAGCATATTTTATATGGGGGTGTTCAATTAACAAAACAGAGCAAGGTGACGGAGCCAGGGATTTCTGTAACACAAGAATGTAAAACAAACATACTTTGATATATTTGAATTTTTAACGTTACAATGCATAGTACTAACAAAAAAGTTAGAATAAGAAAAAAAAAATGATGGCAGTGAAGCATGAAACAGTTATATAACTTGCATGTATCTAAGGACCACACAACATACATAATGTGTTTACAAGGGACACAGAACACAACCGTTTATTTTTTAATTGCAAAAAACAACAACAATTTCTCATGTTTACAACATGCTCTTTTATGTGCTTGAAAAGTAAAAGCTGTTTTCATTTCCTGTTAGTTCAAATTAAATTTAGAGACCATACTTTAGTCTGTAGATTTCATTGTTTGACATAGGGCAATCCCCCATGAACAGTTAAACTTCTGAATAAGACTTTTATTTGAAAACACACTGAGGCAAATTATCAATTACTGTCATTCTGATGTAACAAAGAAAACACTTCCCCAAGCTTCCTTCAAAGCTTACTGGGGGCAAACATCACAGCATGGCTATTTTTTCCTTTTCTGCTTTTCCTTTTTTGACCTGTCGCATCTACTATTTACTGCATTTACTTCTGCTACTGTGAGGAGACTGTATTAAGAACAACACATTGGACCATCTTGTGAGAACCGCATATTGAAAAAAACTGAAGATCTCTTTACTGCACTAGCTTTATTTTGTTACTTTATGTTGATGTCAAAACTGGAAGTGCCAACGTATTTTTAAAATTTTTTACACAAGACTTAAGCTGGGACCCCACAATTTATGTGATGAGTGTTTTCATAGAAACTGTCACTGGAAGGGTTAAAGAGTACAAAGATGTAACATTTAAGCCAAAAAGGTCATGTAAAAAATATAACACTCTGTATTGGTACATATATTGCTAAACCAATGTATATATTATTTGAAGTACATATTTTGTCAATATACCATGAAGAAATTAGGTCAAAAAGTATATATCATGTTTAAAAGAGAAGGATTGAAACCTTACAAAAAGGTTTTCTTTGTATGTAAAACATGAGCAGCAAGATAAATATAAGATTTTCATAAAGTCATGATCTTCTTATTATGTTTTTAGCTGTATCAATTTCAACCAACCGGGGAAACTGATTTTTCAATACAACACTATTACTGAACTGGTACAATATCAAGCCATAGCCTTTTCTGAATTAATCTGTAAATGCATAAACATATTAAAATAGTGTTCTTAGCCATAGAAAAAAAAACATGTTTGTTGCAGTATTTAAAAGGCAACTATTTTAGATGTGTGATAGCAAACCTGTGACTTTAACGTCCCTTAAATATAACTTCATATTTTATACCAACAGTACTTTTTTATTTACATAATAAATGTTAACATTTAAAATTACAAATGCACAAACTACATTATATAATTCACAATATGCTGAAAATCTCTTCAAATGTACCAGTGAGAAACTATCCCATTCATTAACTTTATAGTAAGAAATATACAATACATGAGGTCCCCAGGTTACAGACGACCGGACTTAAAGCGTGCTGTACTTAAGAACAGACTCCCAAGGCTTTTGTAGGCATTTGTTTTTATGTTCTGTTTGTTTAAAATAAAAGAAACTGCACAATAGTTTCTGTAACTTATTATTACAGTACAGGGTATTATTCTTATTACAGTATTACACTGTTACACTGTTTTTGTTATTACCACATTTGAGCCATTATAATATTGTTATTACTATTCGTCATCAGGGATTCGAGTTACATACAAATACCAACCTAAAGATGTTCTCAGGAACGTATCTCGTTCGTAACCACGTCCGTAAGAATATTACAAATATACAAAAGCCCTGCTTCAAAATCTTTCGCAAAGACAATATGTTAAATACTGGATATAAAAAAGGCCACAACGAAATGCATGGAGGGCCCCGGGTGCAGCACAATTTCCAGGCCTTCTGAAGAGTTCTCAATTCCTTTCTGGTAGCAAAGGGACCCTACCATAAAGTAGGCCATGGACATGCAGTAGATCCGGCACTTATAAAATAAATCAATGTTAATCCTGAACATAACACAACTGGTTAAAGAGATTTTCTGAGTATCCACAGTTTGTGCCTTCAATTTCAGTTCCATTACAAGGCTGTTCCCACCACAAAACCAGATAAAATTCAGTTATATGCTGCACTACAATAATTTTTAATGTTATGACAAAGAATACTTTCATAACCAAAAGTGCAAGAGGTCAATATGAAAAATAGGACACTTTTAACCCAAACACATGACCTCCACTGTGTCTCAATATTAAATCTAGAAATAAAGGGCCGTTTGATTAATACAATAACTGATCTCCTCAGTATTACAATCAAGTTATTGATCCAAGAAGAGTTTACTACTGAACTCAAAATAGACCTACAAATAAATATATAAGATTTTTCCAGCAGGTTGTGTGCGGTTTACTTGATTCATTCAGACTTATAGATCATCTCTTAGATCATATGACTTTTAATACTTTGGGATTATCCACTTCTCACTATTTACACTATCTTCCATTGACATCTTAAGTGTATTTTGTGTATTCATTAATATGAATACACATAAGATGTCAATGGAAGATAGTGTAAATATTTAAATAGTGAGAAGTGGATAATTCCAAAGTACTAAAAGTCATATGGTCTAAGAAAGAGGGTCTATAAGAAAATTGATTCATTTGATAAGGTGTCACAGTGTGTTTTCTTTTTTCAAATGAAGGCTTCAGAGCACAAACACTTATTCAGAAGTGTAATTGTTCTTGGGGGCCTGCCCTCCTCTAACCAATTAAATCTACAGACTGGAGCATAGGCCATGCATTTCCTGTTACTTTGAATGAAATTTAAACAGGTTTTGCTCTATAATTTTTGTGTGCAATAAACAACTTTTGTAATGTATAAATTGTGCTCTTTTAAATGCAAACCCCAAAAAGGAAATCATACAAACCTAGGACCACCAATAAATTTTTATATATATATATATATATATATATATATATATACACATATACACACACACATATATACATAAAAACACATATACATAAACACACACACTTAACATCTATACCTTAATTGGCATCATAGAAGTATGCGCTATAACGGATAATTAGAGATCTAGATTAAGCTAAATAAAACTATATTTTCTTTGGACAATCTATCCTTGTATTCATGCAACCAATGGAAATTAAGTGGATTACATGTTAACCCCTTGGGTGCTAAGGTTGTGTCCCAGACATCCTCTGCACATCGTTGAAATCTGGGGGTCCCTCTGCAGTTAGAAGCCAAAATATACCTTCAGCTGTAGCTAATCATTTACAGCACAATATACAATGATGTTTTTGTGGCTATGCGCCCATGTAATGACATATGCTAATTAGAATTCACAAGCAAGAAAAACCTATGCGGTTTAAAATCCTAGAAAGGAAGTGGATCTTTAAAAAGACCATAACTCAGTCCCTACATTGTGTCCCCCCTTTCAAACGTGCACTTGTGATAAAAAAAAACAAAAAAAAAAAACTATAAAGCAATGGATTCATTTGAAGCAAGAGTGGGGCTCTAACACAACTTCTATATCTCTTTCCTCAAAATCATAAATATGTCAATGAATGTTAGCTAAGAAGCCACAGTCCTAGTACAAGCTACAGCCCTAGTACAAAAGTAAAATGCATACTGAATACCAGCTGTTCGAAGAGGCAGCAACTCCAATACCTAATTTATGGGAAGTTACTACCGTTAGGAAAACCTGAGATGAACAATGTCCCTCTCTACTTCGATATCACAACTGTTCTACCCTGAAGTCTCTCCATAGACGGGCATCCTTGCACTGAATGCATACTCTGGTGTCCTTACCCCATTGTCTTTGATTGCAATCAGAGATTGATGCATGTTAGTTTTGGTGGTAAATTCAGCCAACTATAAGATGTCATTCTGAACTGGGAGTGCCCGAACCAGGTTCTGTGATCCTAGAGTATGCTATAATGTTGTTTGATTCCTCTGTTTTCACCTTTGCTTGTGATCCTATTTATTTGCCTGATTGATGCCGGCATCAATCTCCTGAATAAAACCTTGACCATACTAATTTCTACCTGTCATTGATTTTGGATACTTGTACTACCATTTTTCTCTTAACTGGATCTGCACAAGCAACAGTCTTCTAGACTACCTCAGTACTGCGCTTCATACTTCAAGTTAAGTAACCACTGACATAAAGCCCTTCTTCCGACAGTTCACTCTATGGATCTCTGTCTTAATCTCTGTGTCCCGTAGCCCACTCTGGCTCTCAGCTCTACTCCCCTAGCGCAGTGTTTGAAAGTGCACATGCGCTATCCTAAGTGAATACTTCCTATCATAGCCCTGCATTAGGTGCACAGATCGTTTACTTTTGTAACCCTGTGCTGCCTGCCATTGGACTCTCTGACCCAGGTCTCTGGCCATTTCTGTTATTTCGCTGGTACCACTTGCTACTCACCTCCGACTTCTGATTCCTTTATTAATATATATTTTTTAATTATTCATTGTTCCCAATATTTTAAGACACCGTATCTTTTAGTAAGTTAGTTAACTATTAAAAAATACCAGTTCATCGCAAGTTTATAAAACATAGGTTTACCTGAATATAATGAAACATCTGAATTGTAAAATCATCTTTGGAATCTTCAAGTATTAATGTTGCACCCATGCATGAAGTTGTATTGTGAAGGTCAAGTATCACATCATATGCATCTTCACTGCCTTTTGGCCCAAATATGGAGTTGATATCTTGAGCTCTTTGAACCTCATAGGGCAAGTCCACTGTATTTTCTTTCCTGCAATATTGGACATAGAGATACAAATATATTTTGAAATCATATTTTACCAAATCTAAGAATATATTTCTAAAATTAAACTACTTTGTTTTAGGCATGGCTGTAGATGTTTTGGAACAATAGAGCTTTTATTGAAAACTACTGATGTAGGTAGTTGTCTCAAAGGGACACGATAGCAGCAAAACAAGTATAAGCAGCATCCAACCAAATGATGAAATACTAAGTTTTGAATTTCCCTCTGCTTACTTCGAGGAGGATGCTATGGTACAAAGAGAAGAGGGGTGGGGAGAGATAGCGAACCAATTCCTAGTGCAAAATAACCAATATATTATAATCCCAAATCCTTGTTCACATAGATCACCTTTTCAAACCTCAGTCTATGAGGTATATTATATAGACTTCCCAACACAGGATGCTAAGTTAGTTTGTGAGGTGTAGTACAGCAAGCTGTGAAATACCACATTATGCTTTTCTTTGTAAACAGTATTGCTACCCACAATAACCCAAGTGGGGGCAGAGGGGCTATGCTGCTCCAGCACGTACTGCAACATAAAGTTTCACAACTTCTGGCCCCCTCCGTATACAATAACACACTTCAAGTACTAGTTGAGAAACCTATTTTGCAATGTTTTCACAGATATGGTGAATGAAAAGTGAAATCAGTTACACTATGCAAAAATTTAAAAATTAAGTTGCCCATTCAAAAAAAAAAAAAAAAAAAAAACATACGGTTTCAGCAAGTTTATTTAAAGCATGTACATATTGAATACTTACTCAGCAGTGTTCTCCCCGGAAATGTTTGCCAGCCGGGTGGCATGAGGGAGTAGCCGGATGGTTATATTGTTCTACAATGTATGTTTGTTTTTTGTTTTTTACTTCTCAAGCCAGGAGGTGTTTCACATTAGGTGGTTGGAGTGCCCTCTAAAACCAGGGTTGGGAGAACACTGCTCATTTACAAATAAACGTAATAAAAAGTAATAAAAAATGTAAAACTTCTTTTATTCTAGCAAGTTCAACTGCGCTGTTCTGTCAGCAGCTGCCTGTAGTAAGACTTTATATAATGGACTCACAATTTGTAGCTATGCCATAGAAAGTTCATGAACCTCCCTAGACGTTTAGAGAGTCTTCTACTCGCCCATACTCTTGATAGTAGACAGCCTATCTTTATAGATAGCTGTAAGCAGAGCGTGGATTTTGGGGACAGTGGAGGGCAGAGGATGGAAATACTGCCAGTATCCCACTCCACTGTATGCGTTTGGAACAAAAATGTGATAAAATAAACAGTTGATGACAATTAATATTCTGCTTTAGTCTGGAGCTCCTTAATGGGTAGCAATCTGCAGGGCCAGCTCCCAAAAGTGTTGTTATATCATTTGGAATCTCAAATCAGCCACAATTTCATGGCTAATTGGGTACTTGTGGCAAATGGTGACAGGGTTGCCCGACTAAGGGACAGTCTAGAGGGATAAGAGGACAGAGGGAAGCCAACATGGCAACTCACTAGAAGTAAACAGAAATACATTTAAAACAATAATAACTCTATATAACTGCAATAATTGTGCTCGCATGATGCTAGATGCAAACTCTACTTTAAATGGCCATGACTTATCTTACCATTACATATATTGCATGTTCCTTACAGTAATGACAATGTAATATGATGTGTAAACATATGCAATGCAGTGCACGTGGGCATTACATGAATATGAAATTAAGAACTTACTCTGGTAACCCACAAGTGACAATGACATTAGCATCAGGCCTAACCAATGATTCTGTCTCAATATAGAACGTTAAACTAATTGTGAACCTGGGTGGCTAATACATCCCGGCTAAAATATTCTACAAGTGTTAAACTATGGACTTTTGAAGGCATCCACCAGGAACATGTTTAGAAATCGGTTTCAGAGATCTTGGTTCCATCAAATATATAGATGTGGTCAATACCAGAAAATTAGAAGATCCAGGAGTGTAAAGTAAACCAAGACAGTAGACCTACAGTTGGAGTATGAAGTAAACTCTGAAAACAGATCCAGGAACAAGGAAACTAGAAAGAGGTCCAGAAGAATAGAGCTGAGAATTGAAACAGGAGTTTAAATGTTTACAGAGTTGGATCTCACTAATGGCCATTTGTATCTTCCAAGAATCAAAGCTTTCTACAGTGTACACATTTGTTACCTTTTTCAATATATTATGTAGAATAGGTAGTAGATTAGATATGTATTGTTAATGTAATCTTCTTAAAAAGATAATTAGGAGAAACATTGTCTTTCATGCATTTAAAATAGCATGTTGTAAACCTTAGACTAGTTATTTTGCATGAAAAATTAAAAGCTGTTGGTAGATCTCTTTGGCAGAAGTACAACTTATACAGCTATACCCTCTGTATAGTGTCAAAGAATAAATACTTTCATTGATCCTTCAAAACACTCTTATAAATATATGTTGTTCCTTGTGTGCTTGTCAGTGGAACCTACATAGATACCTATGGGGCCACCAAAGACTTTTTATGGACCTATCCTGTTATGTGCATGCATGGGAAGCGCGCCACAGACGTCCCAATGGAGCAGTCTCTTAGTGGCCGGTAAGTGGTTAAGTTTCGAGGGTTAGGGCCGGCAAGAGGTTTAGGGGGTCAGGGGTTTAGGGTTAGGGAGTACATCGGGACTTGGCACGCGAGTGGGCACGGCACCAGGAGGCTTACCGTGCCGTGCGTGCACATAACAGGATAGATCCTTTTTTTTTATCTTTGAGAAGCTATTTATTCCTTTCAGGGTCGTTGATGTATTTATACAATTGATTTATGGGTGTACAACAGCCATACCAATATAGCAAAATCTGTTCTGGCCATACCTTAAATTATCAACTGCAGTAGCTTGAAATGTGTCAGTATAAAGATCAAGTCAGAAAAGCTTTTATTTGTGCCACACTACTCCCTGCTTCTCCCTACCTCTGACAAAAAAAAAAGGTTTGTTTCTATCCAGTCATTGGCTTTGCAGTCATACAGCCTTATTAAATTGTGATTCGGCCAATTGAATTGGGCTCTATATAAGCACAGAGCATATTTTGATACAGAACTTTTTAGTTAGTGAAGACTTTGCTTTTGGATAGACGTTCACTAACTTCTGTAAACTTCTGTAAAAATACTTCTGTAATAATAATATGCTGTGTGCTTATATACAGCCCTATTCAATTGCACGAATCAAAATTTAATAAGGCTGATAATGTTTACACTGCAATGGCGGAAAATATAAACCTTTTTATAAATACGTTTTCAGAATGGAGAAGATGCAATGCAAGTCATTTATTATCTGCAGGACTTGGATGTGAAATATTTTCTATTGATTTACAGCAGTGTCCTCCTAGAACTGAATCTATCAAAAATCACATACTTTAAATTTTGAAGATTGTTACATAGTAATTGAGGTTGAAAAAAAGACTTTTAATCCATCTTGTTCAACCTTTTTAGATCTCCTCTGATCTGCAATATGCAGATTAATTGATAATTGATCCAGAGGAAGGCAAACAGACAATTGACTCAAAAGCAGGGAAAAAATTCCATCCTGACCCCAGAAACTGGGGGATTGGATTCTCCCTGGATCAATACTCCCTCTCTAATTATCCAGGATAACCCTAAATGCCCTTTTTATTAAAAAATATATAGAGTCCCTTTTTAAAGGTATCTATGGAATCCACTGTTACCACCTCCTTTGGTAGAGAATTTCACAGATTAACCACCCTTACTGTGAAGAACCCTTTTCTTTCTTTAATGTGAAATCTTTTTACTTCTAATCTCAAAGGATGTGATCTTGTCAGTTAAAAACATCTTGGCAAAAAGCCTTGTATTGACCCTGGATATATTTATTTATATATTTATTAGTTGTGTTGCCCTTCTTTGTACTTACTTTTTCTAGCTCTAAAATGTCCTTTTTATGTAGTGGTGCCCAAAATTGTACTCCATATTCCAAATGAGGGCGTACTAATATAATGCGCTTTAGTTTAACAAGTTTTCCAATACAGTGTTTTTGGCAAAACATTCCTAGATATCATTCAGTAATATATCATCAATAATCCACATTGTGATGTTTATTACATTCCTATAAATTAATGTTTGCCACAGTGGTACAACTACTTTATTTGGGGCATTTATGTAGGGAGTGTAATTGCAGAATATGACAGAACTGCTTTCATTTGAAAACCTCTGTAAAACAAAGTTTAGTTGTGGACGAATACTTCCCGAATTATTGCATTTTGACATCAATGGCAATATTTTCATATTGTTTATCATGTAGTGGATTAATTATAAAAACAAAAAAAACAATTGAAACCAACACACATTGCTTTCTTACCTAAGATTTTGGGAATCAAATACTCTGTTCAGGTCAGTGTCAACATATCTAATACATTTCTCCACAGCTCTTGGGTTGGTAATATATGGTCTCACCTCCATACCAGGTCTTGTAATCTCCTCTCCATGTTTTAACCAATGCTTAACAAGAAAGATCCCTGTTAACTCATTGCCATGAGTGCCCCCAAAAATAGCAATCCTGCGCATAGGGTGGTTGCCACTGCTGTAAGCCATGGCTTGCATGTGCTGTAACAGAGAGGTTAATAAACATAAAATACATCTGAGTAATGAAGGGGATTAGAAGTAGTGCCAAAAAATAGATTAAACTGAGAGCAAACAATTCCAAACAAGCCTTGCAACTATATTTGTGAGGCATTTGGTAATTATACAGATTACACAAAAATGGTAAAGTTCTCCTTCGCTTTGTAATAAAGAGAGAGAGAGAGAGAGAGAGAGAGAGAGAGAGAGAGAGAGAGAGAGAAAAGAAAGAGAAAGAGAGAGAGAGAAAAAAAAGAAAGAGAGAGAGAGAAAAAAAAGAAAGAGAGAGAGAGAAAAAAAAAGAAAGAGAGAGAAAGAAAAAAAGAAAGAGAGAAAGAAAAAAAGAAAGAGAGAGAGAAAAAAGAAAGAGAAAGAGAAAGAAAGAAAAAGAAAGAAAGAAAGAAAAAGAAAAAAAGAGAGAGAAAGAAAAAGAAAGAGAGAGAGAAAGAAAAAGAGAGAGAGAGAAAGAAAAAGAGAGAAAGAGAGAGAAAGAAAGAGAGAGAGAGAAAAAGAAAGAGAGAGAAAGAAAGAGAGAAAGAAAGAGAGAGAGAGAAAAAGAGAGAGAGAAAAAGAACGAGAGTGAGAGAGAAAAAGAACGAGAGAGAGAGAGAAAAAGAACGAGAGAGAGAAAAAAGAAAGAGAGAGAAAGAAAGAAAGAGAGAAAGAGAAAGAATAGAGAGAGAAAAAAAGAGAGAGGGAGAGAGAGAAAAAAGAAAGAAAGAGAGAGAGAGAGAGAGAGAGAGAGAGAGAGAGAGAGAGAGATCCCAAGCACAGTAAAAAAACAAAGAACAATACAAAATATCCTAAATGTTTAGGATTATGCTTTTACAGCAAAGTATCCAAACTGCAATACCTGCGGAAATATGGAATTACCCAGCAGCCCAACTCCACAGATTTACACAGCCAGTTTAATAAAACAGTTTCCTGAGTCTGTCCTAGTTACTAACATCTTGCCCTTTGTAACTTCCTTACAAGAATTCAAACAGCTCAGCACTTCTAGAACAGTATTGCAAACAAAAACATTTTCTTAACACAACTGATTAATTACAGGATAACTTATTATTCAGCAAATACACAAACTTGCACTCACCTCAGCCAAATGTTTTCTCAAAGAAAAGCTCCTGACAAGATCCTGCACTGTGTGTGCAAACAGTCTTATTGGTCTCATTAGGACACTGTCCAGAAGATATTTAACTACTGAAGACCTGGTTTCATGAGTCCTAATACTAAGGACGATTTTCACTGCATTTTTAACTTATGTACAGTTTGCAAAAACATATATTTTTTTTTATAACCAATAGTAAAAGCAGAAAAACTGGTTAAAAACCACTTCCTACATAAAGGAATTTAGATGACAGTGATCATATCATGCAAACTGCTGCTGTCAGCTTCCCTGCTGCTAAGTTTCACAATGGCTCACTTTTGTACAGTATAGAACTGCACAGTAAACAACTAATAATCAATGTATGACTTCCCTTACTCTCCTCAGTGCCCGAGAGGGTTTACATGAGGCAACAGGAAATACAACACCACTGAATGTCTCCCATACACACTGAGCATGTGCTCCAGGGCAGCTCTCCCTGCTGCATCCTGATAAGTCTGCTGCCTATGTACTGATCTTCCCCATATATGTACATGGTGTCTTTATGTTCCCTCTTATTCTGTTCCTGTTGTGCTGCTCCTCAAGAAAATACTCCCCTCCCTGACATGTCATGTGTTTCTGTATTAAATAAATAAGCAGTAGTGATGTAATTGAATTTAACAAGTAATACACTGGTATTATAAGGACCCTCTTTCCCAGCCATCTCTATGAGCAGTGTCTGTAGCATGTTATTTTAAATCAGTGATGCTTGGATTATTTTCTTAAAATAACAAAGCAAAGGTTCCAGTTATTACAGAAATAAAGTACACAAATAATTAATTGGTTGTGTGGACGTGTTAAATAATTGACCTTAAAAGATTGGGATCTGTCCTGTTAACTGCCTGCCGCCAGTGCACCACTTGATGACCACTGCACACACTATTCTTTTGTAAAGCTTGTCATCTGGCACTACTTTAACCATAAACCTAAACTCTAACCCTAAACCCTAATCCTAAACCTAATAATAGATTCAACAAAGTCTACAGTGCGTGTACGCACTCCACCTGCTACACACTACTCTGCTGGTGGGCAGATAACAGGAACGTTTCAAAGGCCTCTCCTGCTGTGGGTCAAAATCTGAGATGGGTTCCCGATCCTTTCCTTTATGAGAACGCCGGCACAAAGCCAGCATAGGAGGCAACAGTGGCAGTGAGCTTCCCATGGATGTCGCTGCCAAGATTTTGCTGTTGATGTCATACCTTTAGAGTAAGGGTTAGGGTAATGATTTAAGCTTGGAAATTGTGTACGATCTCAGCAGCGCTTACAAACTGTGTACAATTTTGGCAGCACCATCTAGCAGCTCCTTGCTACAACTGACATTCTCAAACCAGGAAAGATGCGGCTTCCCTTTCCAGCCATCTCATTTAGTCTATTTATAAAGACATGCAAATCACTTTCACTTGACCAATCAGTAGCTTATCCTTTTACAATGTCACCAATCCACCCACCATACCTATTCTGTTTACCTCCCGCTACTCTCTCCCATACTGCATACTGGTACAACTTTGTCACAATGACTCCCTAAAGTTGTTCCAGCCGCCACAGAGGAGGTGAATGCGGCGCTACTGGCAGGATGCAATCCAGTTACCAGACACCGGGGGGGGAGGCAAGAGAGAGGGAGAGGAGGTGAAACGGAGACACAAGGCAAGGAGAAGGGTAGAAACGAGACACAAGGGGGGAAAGGGAGAGTGGGAAAGGAGGAACAGGAGAAGGAGAGGGGGGGAGGAGATACAGGAAAGTGAGAGAGGGAGAGGGTGGGGAAAGGAGACTTAGGGGAGAGAGGGCAGGAAAGGAGACAAAAGAGAGGGTTAGGAGGTGAAACAGAGACACAAGGCATGGGAAAGTGCTGTGTGTGAGTGTGTAAGTTAATTTGAGGCATATATGAATATACTTTACCTATTAGTAATTAATATATCATCAATCAATAGGCTGAAGAGCTAACAATCTTTTTCCATTTTCCCGCAGCATATAATGTCCAGTTGGACTGTTGCTGGCCTGTGGAGATATTTTTATGAATGTCCCAACTGTGCATTAGAAGTAGGCTGTGTGCGCGAGGGCAAACCGTTGGTTTATTTGTGTAAAGCGCTACTGTAGATGCGTAACGTTGAGTGTAAAGTGCCATCGTTTGTGTATGTGCAACGCGTTTCGCGAGTTTTTGAGGTCTTTTGTAGTAGTGTATTTTGTACCTTGTACGAAATGCTCGGTCCAGGGTTATGTAGCCTCGTTTTCATTTTTTTGGGCGCCCATTTCCCCCCCCCTCGCTTAGCCGATTTTCAACTGCGGAAACTCTTGAAAATCAGCTTAAATTCGTGTTCCACCTCACTTCCAGATGTCCTGGCTGTTCCCCCGTGCTGTGTGTGATGTTTTTGTTGCGTTTTTTTTTTTTTTTTGACAGTTCTTAGAGGTACAAGAAAAATGGTATTTAAGAGGCATTACTGAAACATGGTGGGATGGATCTCATGACTGGACAGTTCATTTGGATGGTTATAACTTATTTAGGAAAGATAGGGTAAATGGAAGAAGAGGAGGGAGTTGTCTGAATGTTAAGCTTGGTTTTAAACCTGTAGTCAGAGAACATATTTATAGTGAAACTAGCAACAATATCGAATCTTTGCGGGTTGAGTTAAATAGTGGAGGAACTCATTCTAAACGTACAGTATATTGGTAGGAATATGCTATAAACCCCCAAATATAATTGAGGGTGATGAACTGCAACTATTGCTGCAGATAAATAATACAGCTAAGCATGGGCAAGTTCTAATAATAGGATATTTTAACCACCCTGAAATAAACTGGATAAATGAGACCAGCAGCTCAGCTAAAGGGAGCAAGTTCTTGAGTACACTTAGGGATCATTATCTGGCCCAGGTAATACAAGAACCTACTAGAAATGGGGCTATCTTGGATTTAGTCATCACAAGTAATATTGATACAATATCAAATATTAAAAATAGGGGAACCCTTGGGGAAAAGTAATCACAACACAGTCTCATTTGAGATTGAATACAAATAACAGAATTGTAAGGGGCCAACAAAACTCAAAATGTTATAAGGGCTAACTTTAATGGGCTAAGGGCAGCAATACAACATATAGACTGGGCTAAAGAACTTACAGGGAAAAATACTGAAAATAAATGGACAACATTCAAATCCTTACTAAATATATACATACACATCGGCATGTACCATGTGGAAATAAAATGAATAGGAGTAAATCACATCCCATGTGGCTTAACAATGACATGCATTTAAATTGTACAAGAAGGAGGGAACAGAGGCAGCTTTATGTGACTATAAGGAAATCAACAAGGTTTGCAAAAGGGCTATTAGACTGGCTAAAATAGAAAATGAGAAGTCAGTTGCAAAGGAGAGTAAGACTAACCCTAAAATATATTTTTAAATATATTAAAGGGAAGAAGGCGAGGAAGGAAGCTATAGGAACATTACATTGTGACACAGGCCATCTGATAATTAGTGACCAGGAAAAGGCAAAGGCAGATGAGCTAAATAGATTATTTTTTTCGGTATATACCAAATAATTGGTTAACGCAGGAAGTAATCCAAAAGAGGTTTGAAATAATAAATGTTAATAAAGCCCCAGGTCCTGATGGAATACATCCAAGGGT
Source organism: Discoglossus pictus (assembly GCA_027410445.1). NCBI lineage: Eukaryota > Metazoa > Chordata > Amphibia > Anura > Alytidae > Discoglossus > Discoglossus pictus. Next base: position 72,479,125 of record CM050164.1, on the reverse strand, counting down.
ACTGAGGTAACGGAGTTCTGTAATAGCCAAACCATTATATCTAATTTTTCAAGACTGGCAAAAAGCAGAGGTGATACCTATATTTAAGAAGGGAGCAAGAGCAAATCCAGGGAACTATAGACCTGTAAGTCTCACATCTGTAGTTTAGGAGCTTCAAGAATGGTTAATAAGTGGCAGTATACAAGAATATGTCTATTTGAACAAGATCACAAGTAGGAGTTAACATGGATTTATGAAAGATAGGTCATGTCAGACCAATCTAATTAGTTTCTATGAGGAGGTAAGTAGGAACTTGGATCAGGGCAACTCAGTGGATGTAGTCTTTTTGGATTTTGCAAAGGCTTTTGATACAGTGCCACATAAGAGACTATTGTTCAAACTAAGGGAAACAGGAATTTCAGTAAATATCTGCTCATGGATTGAGAGCTGGCTAAAAGACCGGAAGCAAAGGGTTGTTGTAAATGGAACATACTCCGATTGGACTAATGTGGTAAGTAGGATTGGAAAGTATTGTCTCCATTTGTGCTGATGACACTAAATTGTGCAAGGTAAATAAATCAGATAATGTACTTTCCCTGGAAAGGGATTTGCATAAATTAGAGAAATGTGCGGCTAGATGGCAGATGAGATTTAATACAAACAAAACGTAAGGTTATGCACCTGGGAAGGAAAAATAGCCATGCAATTTATAAACTTAATAAAGCAAACTTGTGGACAACCACCTAGGTAGCTGTGATCAATGCCAAGCAGCAGCTGCAAAGGCAAGTAAAATATTAGCATGTATTAAGAAGGGTATAGAACCAAGGGGAGCAGATATATTTTGGCCACTATAAAAATCCCTAGTATGCCCTTATTTGGAATATGGAGTACAATTTTGTGTACCACTTCATAAAAAGGACATTTTAGAGCTGGAACAAGTACATAAAAGCACAACAAAACTAAAAAGTTATGAAGAAAGACGAACCAAATTAAACTTATTTTCCCTAGAAATAAGGGGTCGAGGGGATATGATTACCTTATTCAAATACATCCAGGGTCAATATAAGGCTTTGTCAAGTGAAAAATAAGCATCTCCTGATCGCACCCTTACATACGCTGTAATTATGGCAGCAAATCTTTTTTTACTTGTCAAAAATCACAAATACAAAAGACAATATTCTCATATGGAAAAATGCCAACCATATTTACAAACTAATCATTAGAACAATTTAACAATGAAAACAATTATTTATATTTTAACTAGCGAATTGCCCGTCAAAAAATGATGGTCATAAAACTGTAAGTCAGGTAATGTTGTTTGCCACACAATGTAAGTCTTTTGGTCCTCGGAGTACCTTCGGCGGTCATTGCGAGCCTCGCGCTGAGTGCCTTTGGCGCTCTACCCTTGTGTACTTTTGGTCGTCTGAGCACCTTTGGCGCTCATTGCAAGCCCCACGCTAAGCCTCTTCCCTGTTTTATATATATATATATATATATTTTATAATAATTGATTAATTAAATAATGAATTAATACATTTGGACCTTTGCTGACCTGAGGTGTAAGTGTCAGCAATGTGGCAAGTGTGCAGTGTAAATAGGCTGCGTGCACGAGGGCAAAGCGTTTGTTTAGTTGTGTAAATCACCCTTTTAGAATGTTAATGTTACAAGTTAGAGTTGCAAGTTAGAGTTGTAAAATGGCGGCGATGTGTTACGCGGGTCTGGTGCATTTTCCGTACTTCCTAATAGTGTATATTGTACCTCGTACATTCCTGGGTAAAAGTCTTATGTGCCTGGCAGTGTTTTCCGTAGTTAGGGGTCGTGTAGCCTCGTTTTGTTTTTTTTCAGCCGCCATTTTTGTCGCTTAGGCGATTTTTGATTTCCGAAACTGGGCAAATTGTGTTTAAAATTGTTGTGTAACCTCACTCCCAGACGTCCAGGCTGTCCCCCCAGGTGGTGTGTGATGTTTTTTTGTATTATTTTGTTACATTTTCTTTGTGTTTTTTTATGTGCGTGGTTCACTGCCTAAGTCGTACGGGGTCGTAGGCATGAGCACCTACGGCGCTTATCTCCACCAGCGCAAGAAGCGCCTTTGGCTGCGCAAGCCCGCAAGCATTAGCAACAACCCGTATTGCTCACAACTATATATGTGATATTGCTTAAACATTATTTCAGTACTACTGTTGTACTCTCCCCCTTTGGAGTTGAAATATCTGACTTTTGAGACTTTGATCTCTTGAAGCATGTTAAGCCACATATGCAAAGCAAAACCTTTTCTTGAAGTGGCATACTTGATTAAAACCACCTGTCATGCCTGTAGCATGCCAAGGTAAAAGCAGTGCAAAACCTTACAGACTGATGCCCTATGCCTTATAGGCTAGGTGTATTGTGCCAGGGGAAAGGGGCCCACTGAGATATGGGTTAACATTGGGGACATTGTGATTTGTGCGTTATACCTTGTTATACCTGTTAGAAGCATAGGATAGTGGAAATTGCCTAGGTACCACTAGGTCCATACTATGGTACCCATGTTTATAGTTGGGATGTGAGTAAGAACATGATAGGAGTAATGGGGTTTATGCCTATATTGTGCTTTGGAAGAGCTAGCAATTACAAGGGAAATATTGTATATGCCCAATATTTCCTAGTACTGGACTAGTTCCTTATTAACCAGATTAGGGAGATAACTGACCCCTAGGAGTCACATTACACACAGCCAGATGGCTATCCTTCAGTCCAGGACTGGTGTGGATCAAGACTGTGGATTGTTGTTTAATGCAATTACTGTAATTGATGTATTTCTTACAGTAGAATGGGTGATTCTCTTCGACTTTCAGGCTCCTAGCCCAGGGAGGTGATTAATAGGCATAATATCATATAGTAAGAGGGTGGGATGGATGGGATCAAACCCACCTGGGCATGAGTAGTAACGTGAGCTAGAAGGTGATTGGGGTAACCATGGATGCAAATTTGAATTGATTGGCCTTTTGTTGCTAAGAGTGTGGTATAAATATGTCTGTTGTTTCAGTAATAAATACTCGTTAACTGGTTCAGATAATTAATTTGTGGATTTTGTTATTGATGCTAGAATCCAGATTGCTGGAGTAAGTTATTTTCAAAACTTAGAAAGATCTTTATGCTATACAAGACCACAGACATCTATCAGTTTAACCCAAGGGCTGAAAGTTCTTCCTGCTGTACAGAGATAAAACGAACTGGGCACACCTGTGGGGAGAGGTTTGGGAATATAGGCTCATATCATACCCCATTCAACATACAGGTTGTCACACCACCCCCAACTATTGGGCGCAAAGGAGTGACTATCTTTTTCCAGGTACCCCTATTTTATCCTCCCATTGCATGTCCAGTGTCTATTTCAACCAGGTATCAAAAAAGTGAAGAATAGCACTCTGGCTGCTTCTCCTCAATATTAATGGGCCAAAATAATATAAGCCGGGAACCAAATTAGAAAATGTTTGGAGATTTTCTATTTCTCACCTACATTCCTCTTCCTAGAATCCTCTTTTTATCATCATGTTTAGACTCAATATAATTATACAGAGGAAGCAAGTATGTCCTGCCAAGGCTACATCAATACGTTGATCACTTATTACCTGGTCAGGGTGACTGTGGTCCAGAGAAGATAAATGTCCTTTAACAGCTTCTTGGTATATTCAGAATGAGAATGACAGGTTTCCCCGCCCCGCTAAATCGGTCTCTTTCCCCTATCACCTCTTTGTCTCATAGGGCTGGGAGGTCTATGTGTGCATGCACTTGATGAAGAAGCATAATATCTACTGTGAATTGGGGAATATGAACGTTTCTATTATATGATGATCTGATTCTATCATAACTGTCCCTCTGTCTATAATGAAAGGCTGTAGCAATGTCCAGGCATGTTGAATCTGAAGAGTGATAGTGAGGGGTGATGTCCCTGCAAAACTAATGCTATGGTGATTCCTTGAACAAACACTGCGTGTACTGTGTACCCTGTTGAAAAGGACGTCGTGGACTATGCCTCTTATGTGTGTGGTCATCCTGCCTACCTCTTCATGCATTAAGTAGTGGACTGTGCCTTCTGTTACAATGTTCATCACTCCTACCGGATGTACTCTTTTTTTGTTTTTGTTTCAATAATCTTTATTGTAAGAGACCATTAAGTAAGATTTTTAACGACAATAATGGATAAAGGTCGATATAGTTCCAACAGCGCACATACAATGCATAAACATATGTAAAAGACATGTTTGTAAAAATGCAAAATTGTAGCGAATTAACAATAATTTGGTGAGTAAGAGGTAGCCTCCTCCATTTTTCGACTTATAAGTGTTTGATTAAGCAAATAATTAGTATAACCAGCAATAGATGCAACTTCCATCTTCAACTGTAAGAAGCTATAATTCCTCAGAGTTTATTCGAGTTTGAGTTGATGATTTGAAGAAGTTGTTCTATATACAGAATTTCTCTTATGTAGCTAGAATTAGGCTAATATTACAATAGTAGTAAAAGAAAGAAAAAAGGAAAAAAGTTATTAAGTTGAAAAAAAAAAGAAACATAATTTGTAAATCTGCACTATGAAAGTTTAGAATAGTGGTTCAGTCTCCTCAGTTCTTTTCTATTTGATAGAAAAAGGCAAAACTTCTAGGACTCAGGTCTACCGGATGTATTCTGGCAGTCATCCTTCCTACCAGTTGTAGACTGCAGTCTGGCAGTAGACTGTGCCTATGTGTGTGGTCATCCTGCCTACCTCTTGATGTATTAGGCAGTGGACTGTGCCTCCTATGTGTGTGGTCATCCTGCCTACCTCTTGATGTATTAGGCAGTGGACTGTGCCTCCTATGTGTGTGGTCATCCGGCTTACCTCTTGATGTATTAGGCAGTGGACTGTGCCTCCTATGTGTGTGGTCATCCTGCCTACCTCTTGATGTATTAGGCAGTGGACTGTGCCTCCTATGTGTGTGGTCATCCTGCCTACCTCTTGATGTATTAGGCAGTGGACTGTGCCTCCTATGTGTGTGGTCATCCTGCCTACCTCTTGATGTATTAGGCAGTGGACTGTGCCTCCTATGTGTGTGGTCATCCTGCCTACCTCTTGATGTATTAGGCAGTGGACTGTGCCTCCTATGTGTGTGGTCATCCTGCCTACCTCTTGATGTATTAGGCAGTGGACTGTGCCTCCTATGTGTGTTGTCATCATGCCTACCTCTTGATGTATTAGGCAGTGGACTGTGTCTCCTATGTGTGTGTGGTCATCCTGCCTACCTCTTGATGTATTAGGCAGTAGACTATGCCTTCTGTTAAAATGTTCATCACTCCTACCGGATGTACGCTGGCCGTCATCCTTCCTACTAGTTACAGACTGCAGCCTGGCAGTGGACTGTGCCTCCTATGTGTGTGTGGCCTCCTCCTAGTGGCTGTATGAAGATATCGGCAGTAATAAAATAATTAATGTACCATTTGTTCCCTCTCACTGCCATATCTAGCAAGTTTTTCCTCACCTGTATCCCTTAACTTAATAAAGCTCAGCTCCCAGCAGCTGGATTATTTACATCAGACCTTCAGCTACATAATACAAAATGGCCCCTAAGCCTAACAAAATGGAGCCCCCTCTGAACTCTGAAATATCTGCAGGTTCATTCCCACCTGTAAACAATTAACCCCTCAATCACCATTAATAACCCTAACTATTCTGGTACTGCAGCTCACCTACCCTTCCCTGCCTGCCCCCCTAACACGGAGAGACACAAACTTCACAATATCCCAAACTGAAGCCCCCACCCCAATGTCCTATTCTAGAGCATTTTTAACCCCCCAGGCCCTATGTGCCCCCCTTTTTATCCCCATTATTCCTGTTTAGTCTCCCAAATGCCCCTTTTATATTGGTTTAAATCCTATAACCCCTTATATGCCGATCTGCATTTTGCTCTATGCCTGAGTCTTCCATGAGTGACCTGGTGCGATCCTGCTGTCTGAAAGCACCAGAAAATAGTCACAATAAGCATCCACAGCAGCACCGCATGGGCCTGGATTTGAGGTGATAATCCAACGGGATTAGCAGGTGCAGCATCAAGGTCAGCAGGGTGATCGGTGGCATGGGTGGATGCAGGGATGGTCCCAGCATAGGGGGTCCAGTGGAGTAGGAGACAGTCTCACAGCACAGGGGAGGGAAGGCAGCTCTGGAAGGATGATCCAAGGCAGCATGTGTTCTTATCAGGGTAACTGACAGGAGTGGGTAAATTCACTTATATTTATCTGAAACTCCTCCCATAAATCAAGCTATCCAATTACTCCCCTGCACTAGCTCTGTCAAAAGCCCCTCCCCCATGCTGTCTCCAGGGGCTGCCTTCTGTGTTCCCGCCTGTGACTTTAGGCGGGAAAAGTCTGTTGACAGTTATATAGGACGTATGCTCTGTGGTGCTGTGTGAAACACGGAGAGAAAATGAGAAGGGTCATGGCGGATAACAACTCAATGAGGAGCACAAGTAAAGTATCAGTGATTCTTATTAAAAAAGGATACACTTTGTTATTGAGTTAACTTAAAGGAGTAGTCATAGATTTTCTGAGGAGAAAGGTGGAATATAAATACAAAGTAACATTTGCTTTCCCATTTTTTTATTTGCTTTATTCTGCCTTTTGTTTGGCTATTGCTAGTTTTCCTCTCCTTGGCTTCTGCTGCTCCTCAGTACCTGTAATGTCTTTAATATTATTGTTATCATCATCATTATTACACTTATGCAATTTGTTTCCACTTGTTGTCTATAGTTGTGTCACATTTCCTTTTCTTAAAGGGACTTTTTCACCCAAACATGAAGTTGATTTCATTATTTTTGTTGTTGCTTAGTCGTGTCCGTCTCTCAGTGACCCTTTGCAGCACGCCAGTTACATCTCTCAGTCACTGCCCCTCTGAGCGCCATCAAGTTCACATTCATTGCTTCAGTGACCTCATCTATCCACCTCCGCTTTTGTCATCCCCTTCTTCTTGAGCCTTCAATCTTTCCCAGCATTATACAGTATTAAAAACTGTACTAGCAGTTTTTCTCTACAGTAAATAATTTCTGAAATATTTAGAATTACTTTTAAGGCTAATATGCACCCCAAGTACATAAGGGTGAGAGAGGGGTCTAACTGCCATATAACATTGGGGGGTCTTTGTTGTGGCCACTACAAAGACAGACAAGCAGACTGTAATCCTAATTAGCACATCAAAGCTGCTAATTAATATACAAGAACCACTCATTAGCATATAAATACAGCAACAACAACATGGAATTTCCCAGGATTGATTCACTTTAGAAAAAAATGGATAATCTAATCTAAGAATAACCTAAAAAACAACAATTTAATTTTGAGGGGATAGAGCCACTTTAACCCACTTGTAGGATCTTATAAGAGCAGGGCCCTCTACAATTTCTGTACCAGTGTGCCAATTTTTCTTATGTCCACGTATCTCCTGTACTCAAAATTATGGCATATGTTGGTGCTTTATAAATAAAGGATATTGAAGGTATATGGAAGTATGTGGGGTATTGTTGAGTTTTAAGTTTGTCTGATTGGGCATATCTCGTAACAAATAGTTTTCATTGAGAAATTCAGTATGTTTGTAATTCAAAGTATATTCAAAATTTCGCACCTTTCCTGTTGGATAGCCGCAATATCAGCAACTAGGTGGTGCGGCCACTTTTTCCGTGAATTTCTTAGAGTTAGGGGTTAGGGTACTGGCAAGAAATTCACTGACATCTCGGCTGCGCCACCTAGTGGCCAAAATTGCAGCCAGCCAACAGGAAAGTTCTGAAATTTCTTGTGTGCGCTACACTTCCAAAGCACCTATGTATGTAGAGTGCCCTAGCCAATGTGCTGTTCCTAACCAATGAGCTGTGTGGCATTGTGTCCTTGTGAATCAGCTGTTAGTATCACAGCTGCCTCGTGAGCAGCTTTGTCTTAGCCAGTGAGAGGGAAAAAGATGCATTGTTGTACCTGGCTAATATAACTTGGATTTTCAGGGGCATTCCTTCTTAAAATCCACTCCCTGAAAACTGAAGAAAATCTGCAAACTTTAGGGTATGTTTAGGGCCTTTCCTGTTATGTCTATTGGCCGCTGCATCCCACTAGACTGGTGGTGACATAACATGAAAAAAAATAAGTTTAGTAATGTAAAATAAGTTTAGTAAAGTTTATTTTGAGATGTATTCATGCAAAATGTTTTCATACACTATTGATTCTCCTCTATCAGATGCATTTATAATCAATTAAGCTTTAATCATAATTATCACGTTGCCATATTTCTTGATTTGATGTCCTTCATGTACATACTGATTTAAATTGATACCAATTCTATCAATGTTTAACTTTGCTTTTTTAAATATTAATTATTATTACTATGCCTTTTTAAATAACATTACCCTTTTCTTATTGTATTTGTATCTACGTTTAGGCTGCCCCCCTGTACCAATCTTCAATCAGAAAAAAAGAAATAGACAACCACTAACATCAGTACCTCAACAAACTGAACCCAGTACCAGTGGGATTCATCTGATGCCGGAAAGTTTTGATTTTTCTGGAATATCATCAGGTAGGGTTTGTGGGGAAAATACTATTGGAGAGAAGTATCACATCGAAACAGCACAATATCTCTAATGAAGTGCAAATGGACACATAAAGTCACTAAACTTATTAAAGTCTTTTGATTTTTAAAACAACAAAAATATTGTTTTTAATTAAGGCACCACTGTATGTTCAGATCATATATGTTTCAACCATTTCAGTCTGACAAATCATAGGTAAGCAGGGAATTCAACTGCAGGCTCTAATTCAGGCCTCACATTCAACATTTTGCTCAATCCTGACAACTCCTCTTACACAAGTTTTCTATATTACATCTTTTTCTCACTAACAATACAAAAAAAAAGCCTAATTCACTCACTCGCCCACTTGGACTTCCGTAACACCCTCCTAAATGGCATTCCTCACACCCAGCTCTCCCCTCTCCAATCTATTGTATATTTTGCGTCAAGACTCATTTTACTCATCCTCTACTGTTCACCTGCAAATCCTTACACCATTTTTCATTCTGCAGAATCAAACTGATAATTCTCACCTTTAAGTATTTAAAGGTATATGGAAGTTTCCCTATTTAAAACTTTTTCTAATCTAACACATGCTGCTTATATCAGAAACACACATTACATTGATTCATTCTATACACATACAGATTTATTTTATTGTAAAAAAAAAGTTTGTTATCATACCCCCAGAGGTACCTACATAGGCATATCATACTAACCAATAGGAAAACTGCATTCAAGTTTTTTTAACCCTATTCTTATCTTCCAGCCAGTAGCAACACAGTGCAGAGATTCAGAGCATTCCATGGAGCAGAGATGTGTATGGTGTGGACAAAAGACTACAAATCCCATTATGCTTTACTGCAGAGACTGAATCCCCATACTTTGCTACAATGTTGTAGCTGACTGATTGGCTCCAAAACAATATGAATTGAATACTAATTTAGCTTGAATTTTCAGGGGCATTTCTTCTCAAAATAAACTGCTAGAAAACTTAAGACATTTTTTGCTAACTTTAGGATAGGTTTATAAATGTTTATTTTTTCATGCAAAAATGTTTGCATACTCTGCTGATTCAGATGCATTCATAAACCATGAAACTTCCATGTACTTTTAGCAAACAACATTAGCAGCTACACATTTCTTTATGATGGTGCACTCCTTTTACATATCAGTGTTTATTCTCAAATATCCACCCACCTTCCCTATTCTTCACTTTGTCTCTCCTCTCATAATGGACTGTTAATCCCACCAGATTACTCCTGCAGTGCACCCCTCTGGAATTCACTTCCACCTTCATCACACGCTTTCCAAGCTTCCAAACTTAAAAAAAAAAAAAAACACTCAAATGCCTGCTAAGCATTTTTCCTTTCAGTATTACAATGTATTTGGCCCACTTGGCACCACACTAGAACAACCACTGACCTCACTGCTACTACTTCACTGTCCACTGACCTCACTGTTACTACTTCACTGTTCACTGGTTCTAAATCACAATTATTCAACACCCTGTCGCCTAGGATCTACCTTATCCTAATAGGTTAACCCCCCCCCCCCCCCCCCCCCCACACACACACTCTGTATAGCTACCCCATACTGCTAAATTCTAACTTTTTGTTCTTCTCATGCTGCGATCACATGCATTTTGTGAACTTGCAAGAGCAGGACCCTCACAGTCTTCCTTTTTTTTGATTGTCTAATCTCTAAGGGAAATTGTAACGCTCTTCAATAGCATGAGTGCGGAGTAAAGTGTTATCACTGTAAAAAACTTGGTGACAATAATATCAATTATGCTACCTTTTAATCATTTTTTAATTACAATCTAATATAATTATCGTTTTGATTGAAGCTTTTAACAGCATTTTTATGTTTTAAAAGCTACACTGATCTTTTTCATCAAATGCTGAGTTTCTGTCAACTTCAATGGTCCATTAACGAACTACATACTAACAGCCTTATTAAATTGGGATTCAGCAAATTTAAAAGGGCTTTATTTAATCACATAGCTTATTTTTATATAGAAGTTTTTAGTTAGTGAAGACCTTGCTTTTGGATAGAAGTTCACTAACTAAAAACTTCTATAAAAAAATATGCTATGTGCTTAAATAGAGCCCTTTTAAATTTGCCGAATCACAATTTAATAAGGCTGTAAATGTTGCAAGTAGAGCTGCTTTTCCATGCAGCATAATATGTATAAAAAAAAGGTTGTGTGCCATAAATATGGAATTTAAAATGACCTATTTCCAAGCACAACCAGCCATCAAGCAAATCGGTTAATTTTGTATGACTCTTGATTGGCAGGAAAGTTAATTTTCCTTTGAAAAGACAACACAATTAGGTTAGCAGTCATATGAAGCACAATCAGCTTAATTTATTTGATACACATATTTCAACCACACATTTTTAAAGAAACACATTTTTTTTTAATGTTTAAGAGCTTATTTTAATTTTAATTAGATATTAAAAATGTATTAAATATTCAATATTAAAAAGGAAAACAAAACAGTATTCAACATCAATACTTGCCTTCAAGATAAAAGTCTGCTGCTTTCTAGCCATTTTAATGCCAAAGGGAGAGACTGTTAAATATTCCTTTTATACTGAAATGATACCTGTATTTCCTGGCCATCAGTTAACTTACATCTACTGTAACTGCTTAAATATATTCCCAAACAGTATAAACTTCTAAATTAAAGATTTATTAACATATATTTACAAAGTGAGAGAAGTGTCTTTAGTTACAAGGCTTTAACTAATGTCTACGTGTATAAATGCAAAGGTGTAGTGTATCCTAACTTGCCTATTTCAGTTGCTACTAATAATTCTGCCCCAGGTCAGTAAATGTTGCCTAATTATACCCATCCTAGCCACACCTTGAAGATTGTCCCAGCCAATTAGAATGTAACATTTTGTAGAATCATTGTTTATTGCTTGCGGTAAATTCCATCTCAGATGGCCTGTAGCTGTCAGTATATCTCCAAGAATAGAACCTTTGACCTCTGATTGCCCCATGGCATCTTTTGGGCAAATGTTAATTCCAGCCTTGATTCCCTAAGTCTAACAGAGACCAGCTTTGTCTAGCAGGCGGTGCTAATTTTCAGACACAAAGTGATTTCAAAACAATAATTTCCATTAGCTGAAGATGTGCTGTGTTAAAGCGGGTTCCCTCTGGAAATGATATTTTCCTGTTGGGGCAGCCTATGGATAATAGTTTTTTCCCTATCTAACCACATTGTTCTTTAGACCTACTTATTAGGCAAGTCCCTCACCTCCCCCTTGATGACCTTATCAGGGTGGAGTCACATAGCTAAACTTGAGGTAGAGGCTCTAGTCAATGAAAGTTAATTTATTGTTGAATATTGGTAATATAAATAATTACATAGGAATTTTATTAATGATTAATATATAACCACAACAGCTAGCTCCTCTTGTTAGGACATTGCAGTGGCCCTTTAAATCTGTAAGTGGTAAATAAATAAAAAAGTAAAATTAAGTAAAATCCACTTTAAAAAAAAAATGTTTCCCACTATAAATGAATAGTTATCATGGCCATATTAAGGTTAGTTCGTTCTCTGATTACACACCTCTGACTTTATTGTTTTGTTTATGCAAATTACCCTTAGGGATTAGCCTCCCTAAGGGTGATAGGGGACTCCAGTCATGGACTCCTTGCCCACTGTGCCTTAGGGAGTTCAGCTACAGGCCACTGATTAGTAGAATCATATTTATTATATTAAAGAGTTGAATGTATTTACATATTTATATGCTGGGTACTGCTGGAATTGCACACCTCTGGGTATAGGTTGTGACTTCCAGGAGAAAATGTTGTCAGTCACATGGGCCCTCATTCAATTGCAATTTGGCCAATTGAATAGGGGTCTAAATAAGCACATAACATATTTTTTTTTTTAAAGTTTTTAGTTAATAAACATCTATCCAAAAGCAAGGTTTTCACTAACTAAAACGTATTTAAAAAAAATATGTTATGTGCTTATTTAAAGCACTATTCAATTTGCCAAATCGCAATTGAATGTAGGCCATGGTGAGGTCACAGCTTATTTATCTCTGTTTGTCTCCTTGTGGGAAATGTAATCACAAACAGCAGTGATGCAGGAGAAAAGACAACTGCAGATGTAATCTACTGTGAACGTGCTGTACAGATTGGCACATGTTAGAAAGTACTATTTATTTTCATATGAAACTACATTTCCCAGGCTGCTACACAGCACAGACAGCAATCTCAAATGTTTCAGCCTCTGCTTCCTCCTTATTGTCTAAAACAATTTTTAGCCTGGGTTTGGAGAGTGTATTAACCCTGTGTATTTTGCTAACTTAAAGGTAAGTGTTTAAATGTTTATTTTGGTATTTTTTCATGCAAAAAATTATCCGATGCACTCATAGTCCAGCTCACCTGGATATGCATTTAAAGGGTCTTGTAAAATCAAAACAACTATATATATTTGTATATATATGTATAAATATATGTATTGTGTGAAAAACATGCCATAGAGAATTGAGTATAAAAAATATTAATATTAAAATAACCAATTTCGAGATGGTTCTCGACAGCCTAGCGGGGTACTCCTGTTGTTCCCTAGGACCTTATTTTCCATTGCTGTGGGACCTTATCTGCCAATACTTGTGGGCATGAAGAGAACCTAAGATTTTAAGCATACCACTACCATTTTTTCATAGTTTTAGACAGATTGTTGAGGTTCTAAAATGTTGAGTCAATGTCTAGAGGAATCAAACTTGCCATGACTCAAATGGCTCTTTAAAAAACACTTGTTTTTTTAAAGTTTTGCCAAGAAAATTAAACAAACTATCTTTGACAAAAGAATCGTAGACAAGTCATTTGCACAAGTCATGTAGACCACAAAAAAAGCCCATGTCCCATAAGTACATTGAAATGAAATATGTATAGGTTCACAATTTATTTTTCACCAATACAGACTGCACAGATTCTCCAAACATGGCCAGGGCTAGAAACTGATTTCCATCCTCTGTTATATCTATTTTACTTGCTGTTACTAGATTCATAGGGCTGAAATGGTAACAAAATATCTGACAGTATAGAATGATCTTATAAAATCATATATATTCTGAACTTACATACCCTAAAATGACTTGGGTCTTCTAGAGCAATGAACATGTAACATAGAACGATAAACATTAAGAACAATTTGATAAACGTAGTGGGCTTTATAGTTGTTATAATTGTTCCCAAAATGTTAAATCAATTTCAGTCAGTAGTTGGCTAAGGATGTAGAAATTGTTATGTTATAAGCTTTTTGTTTTAGTTTTTGCATGTAATATAATGTATTTAATTACAAATTATAATAACATTGTGAATACATTATTAAATTATCCTTTTTTAGATTTGGTGTGGGAGAATAGAGTTTCACAACCAAGTAACCCAGGAGCACGATTGAACAGTAGTAGGTAAGAAGTGTGATAACTGTTTCAATTCTAAGCTTAGAGTATTGGCAATAGATTTTTTTGTACTAGGTTAGAAAATTGTTTCGCTGTTCACTAGCATTCTAGTAGCTTAAATGCATTTGTAACTGACTTGAAAAAGTATTTGTCCACTTCCTGATTTCCTCTGTTATTGCATATTTGTTACACTGAATGTTTTTAGACAAATATACACGCTAGTGAACAAAAAACAAGTAATTGCCCCATAGTTAAATTCACAATTATAGGGTAACTAGAGTCAGCTGATTGAACACAGCCAGGCTCGATGACAGCTAGCTCCGCTCAGTATAAACATGACTTACTTTGACCATAACTATGAGGGTCATGTTGCAACTGCAAATGTTCAACAAGCACATTATGAAAAGATTAGGAAAAAGGGTGTTGATCTATCATCTGGCAAAGATTGCAAAGCCATTTCTAAGGCTCTGAGAAGCCACAAAATCACAATGACAGCTAGAATCTTCAACTGGTGATCACTTGGAAACTAGACAATCTTCCCAGCCTACAAAAATCTATCTAAAGGCTCAGTGTAAAATCACCCAGGGAGTCACAAATGATCCTAAAAAATACCCAACTGGCTTATTTTCCCTCAGCTAATGTTCATGACCTGGCAATAAAAAAGAGACCTGGAGACCTGAAGAGAGTAAGCAAAACAGAAACCACTGCTAACCTAGAAGGAAATACATGCTTATCTCTCATTTGCCAAGAAGCACATAGAGGATCCCCAAGCCTTTTAGGAGAATGTTCTGTGGACAGAGGCAAAATTGGAACTGTTTGGACAACACATATCCTATTATGTGTGTCATTAAGCAAACACAGCAATTAACAGTTGGAACATCATATCACCATTACAATGTGGTGGTAGTGAGATGGTGTGGGGATGCTTTGCTGCTTCACAAGCTGGACGACTTGATTCATAATGAGGAACCGTGAATTCTGCTCTCTATTAGAACATTTTTAAGGAGAATATTTGATCCTTGAGCTGAAGCTGAAACACATTAGGGTCATGCATCAAGATAATGATTCAAAATAAAAAAGCAAGTCTACATCATAATGGCTTGAAAAACTAAAAATATATTGTTTTGTAGTGGTCTATTTACATAGTTACATAGGAAATAAGGTTGAAAAAAGACTTCCAGTCCATCAAGTTCAACCTTTTAAGATCTCCTCTGATCTGCAATATGCGGATTAGTAATTAATTAATTAGTTGTTAATTAATTATTAATCAACTATTTATTTATTCATTTAATTATTAATTAATCCTGAGGAAGGCAAACAGAAAAAAAACCCAAGTGAAACTTAGCCAATCGTCTCAAAGGGAAAAAAAAACTAATTCCTTCCTAACCCCAGATACTGGCGATCGGATTGCTCCCTGGATCAATACCTTTTCTCTAATTATACAGGATAACCCCAAATTCCCTTTTTAATTAGAAATAAATCCAGTCCCCTTTTAAAGTTATCTATCGAATCTGCTGTCGACCACCTCCTCTGGTAGAGGATGCCACAGATTAACCACCCTTACTGTGAAGAACCCTTTTCTTTCTTTAAGGTGGAATCTTTTTACTTCTAACCTCAAGGGATGTCCTCTTGTCAGTTGGAAACCTCTTGGCACAAAAAGCTTCCTTGACAAATCTTTATACTGACCCTGGATGTACTTATATAAGGTTGCCATATCTCCTCTTAGAAACCTTTTTTTCTAGAGAAAATAAGCTTAATTTGGTTAGTCTTTCTTCATAACTTAGCCGCTCCATTCCCTTTATTAGTTTTGTTGCTCTTCTCTGTACTTTTTCATGCTCTAACATGTCCTTTTTATGTAGTGGTACCCAAAATTGTACTCCATATTCCAAATGAGGGCGTACTAAAATAATGCGCTATAGTTTAGTAAGTTATATGTTACTCTGCTGCTCAAACGATTTGAATCCATTCTCACAATGTGTTTAGAAATGAGTTTGGTTTTTCCAGTACAGTGTTTTTTGGCAAAACATTCCTAGATATCATTCTGTAATATATCATCAATAATCCACATTGTGATGTTTATTATATTCCTATAAATTAATGTTTGCCACAGTCATACCTTTTCCAGCTCTAAAATTGCCTTTTTATGAAGTGGTGCCCAAAATTGTACTCCATATTCCAAATGAGGGTGTTCTAGAGATTTGTTTAGTGGCAGAATTATATTTGCTTCCCTTGCTTCTATACCCTTCTTAATACATGCTAACATTTTATTTGCCTTTGCAGCTGCTACTTGGTTTTTACCACTGTTACCTAGGTGGTTGCCCACAAGCACTCCCAAATCCTTTTCAATATCTGATGCCCTTATATTTGCTCCATTTTTTCCAACCTCTTTTGGATTACTTTCTGCGTTAACCAATTATTTGGTGAAGGTAGTGTAGCCCCATTTTGTAGCAGTGTCCCAACCACTGGCACCTCCCTGGCATATACCAAAGAAAATAATATATGTAGCTCATCTGCCTTTGCCTTTTCCTGGTCACTAATGATCAGATGGCCTATGTCACATTGCAATGTTCCTATAGCTTCCTTCCTCACCTTCTTCCCTTTAATATATTTAAAAAATAGTTTAGGGTTAGTCCTACTCTCCATTGCAACTGACTTCTCATTTTCTATTTTAGCCAGTCTAATAGCCCTTTTGCAAGCCTTGTTGATTTCCTTGTACTCCCATAAAGCAGTTTCTGTCCCCTCTTGTTTGTATAATGTAAATGCCTGCTTTTAACACCATATCTTGATCCTTAAATCCATGTTAAGCTGCATTCGATGTGATTTACTCCTTTTACTTTTATTCCCACTTGGTATATGGTGATAAGTATGTATATTTAGTCAGGATTTAAATGTTGTCCATTTATGTTCAGTATTTTTACCTATCAGTTCCCTGTCCAAGTCTATACTTTGTATTGCTGCCTTTAGACCATTAAAATCTGCCCTTTTAAAATTAAGAGTTATTGTTGGCCCCTCAATTTTTTTTTATTTTTATTCAATCTCAAATGAAACTATGTTGTGATCACTGTTTCCCAAAGGTTGCCCTATTTCAACATTTGATACTATATCAATATTATTTGTGATGACTAAATCTAAGATAGCTTCATTTGTAGTAGGATCATGTATAATCTGGGCCAGATGATAATCTCTGAGAGTACTCAAGAACATGCTCCCCTTAGCTGAACTGCTGGTCTCATTTATCCAGGTTTTTTCAGGGTAATTAAAATCTCCCATTATTAGAACTTGCCCATGCTTAGCTGCATTTCCAATCTGTAATAATAATTGTATTTCCTCACTTTCAGCTATATTTGGATGTTTATAGCATACTCCTACTAATATTCTTTTGGAATTTGCTGCTTCACTATTTAACTCTACCCCCAAACATTCAACATTATCACTAGTTCCGCCATAAATATCTTCTCTGACTATAGGCTTAAATTCAGGCTTAACATACAGACAAATCCCTCATCCTCTTTTACCACTGCCCCAATCTTTCCTAAATAGGTTATGACCATCATGATTAACAGTCCAGTCATGAGATTCACCCCACCACATTTTGGTAATGCCTATTAAATCCCATTTTTCATTAATTGCTAATAATTCTAACTTTCCCATTTTTCCTGACAAGCTTCTGGCATTAGCAAGCATACATCTTATGTTATGAGTTTGTAGTCTGGTGGTGCCTGCCACTATACTTGAGTTACTTAGTAATACCTCCCTATTGATAATACTAGCCCCCCATCTCCTCCCCTATGAGTTGTTAATTCATCCCTTACACCCTCTACACTTTCTACCCCATTACTTATATCTAGTCCCTCCCCGCACCTACTAGTTTAAAAACTCCTCCAGCCTTTCTATCATCCTATCACCTAGCACAAAAGCTCCCTCATCATTAAGGTGCAATCCATCCCTGCTGTAGAGATTGTACAAAAGTGAGAAGTCCAGTGCTCTAAAAACCCGACCCCCTCCTTAATGCACCATATCGTTAGCCACACATTAACCTCCCTAAGCTCCTTCTGCCTCCCTGGGCTAGCACGTGGCACTGGTAGTATCTCAGAAAATACTACCTTGGAGGTCCTTACCTTCAGCTTATTACCTAGTTCTCTAAAATCATTCTTTAGGACACTCCATCTTCCACTAACTTTGTCATTGGTACCATTGTGTACCAAGACCACCGGTTCATTTCCAACCCCTCCCAATAATTTGTCTACCCGATCCACAACATGCCGAACCCGAGCACCCGGGAGACAGCAAACTGTTCGATTGCTGGGACCTGGGTGAAAAATAACCCTGTCTACCTTCCTAATAACAGAGTCCCCTACCACCCACTCATCCAATAGAACTGTTCTCCCGGCTGTTAGAGAGAACAGCTCTATCTGGCATTGCCATTCCTGAATGGACATCCCCAACAGTTTCACTCAATCTGGCAAATCTGTTGGTGCTTGCCAACTCAGAACTTGCCTGCCTCCTCCTACTGTTCCCCCTGCTTCCCCTTGTAACTGTAACCCAGCTACCTCCCTGGACATCCTCACTAGACCCATCTCCACCCTCCATGCTAAACTGTGCTCAGTGAGCACCAACTTCCTTTCCAGTGGAGCAATATCACTAAGTGCTGCAATTCTCCTCTTAAGTTCTCCAATTTGAGCTTCCATAGAGGCAACATGCTCACACCTCTCACAGACGTATTGGACCCTGGATCATCTGTTCCAGTAGTGCATACATATGACAGGATGTACACTGAGTGAGGTTTCTACTGGACTGACTCATAATTAGTGTTATTGTCTACAAAAAAAATAAAGAATATACAATAATATATGTATATAAAGTTTTGTAAAAAAAAAAAAATATATATATATTTTGTATTCTTCCCCATTTGCACTAAATCTTTCACCCCCCCGCTATTTTGAAGTCCCTTCTTTTATTTTAACTCCTCCACTTTTACTAGAATTGCACTTTTACTAGAAGTGTTCGCAAGCTCACAGGTTTGCCCCTTCTCATGTTTATATTAAATTCTGCCTTCTCACCTGGGCACAATTAGTGCACTCTGCAATTTATCATCCTTTACTTGCAAAAAGTAAAATCCACTTGCAAAAGGGCAGGAAATAATAAGAAAAACCCTTTATTAAAAACTTTACTGTGCATTTAAACCAGGGGTCACCAAACTCGGTCCTGGAGGGCCGACCCAGGCCTGGATTTGTGGATATCCTTGCTGCAAACAGGTGAGAATCTTGTTTCTTCAGCCATCCTGATTGACTCACCTGTTTGCAGCAAGGATATCCACAAATCCAGGCCTGGGTCGGCCCTCCAGGACCAAGTTTGGTGACCCCTGATTTAAACAATGAATTCATCATTTTTTTTTTTTTTTTTTAAGTATGCCCCACAGACACAATACCACCACCTCTGAATGATGTGTCTCTGGAGTGGGGGCCACCCAGAGGAGACTGCTCTCCAAACAGGCATATAGTTTTTGCAGTGTGATAGTGTGTGGTGACTCTAAAAAGTGTATTTGTTTACATTACTATCAGCTCATGTTATACTACTTTCTTCTACTAATGTATAATTTACAGAGTGGTTTGAAAAGTGTTTCAGTTTTGCACTTCTCTTTGGGTGGTTACAACTCCATAGACAATCCATCATTCAGAGGGTGGAGAGACCTGAAGCTTATAGAGCCTGGGACCCCAAAAAATAAATAATTAACTTTAAATGCACAGTAGAAGTTTAATACTTGTTCTTTATTTTTAAGCTCTACCTAACTATTCTAACTGCCAACCCACTCAAGTATATTTGCCAAGATAAACTTATGGATAAGCACACCCAGAGACACAAATATATAGCACCAGAAGATGAGCCCCTCAGGTCCGATATTGTCACCTTATTTATTCAGCTTTTACGTGAAATATAGCATGCCTAAGGACAGGCTGGACAAATGGAAAGTCTAAATTTATATTGCTGGGAGAAATATCAACAACCTCAGCTATGCAAGAGATACTAAAGGGCCTATTGATGAGGGTGAAAGAAGAGAATGCAAAAGCTTGCCTGCTGCAGAACCTTACAAATCAAACCACAATCTTAGTTCCTTTCCAATAGGTGGTAAATAACTGGAGGCAAGACAAATCAAGACAAACTGTTCCCTGGAAAGTATGTTCATGAGGCTAAAGCTCAAAGATTTTAGTCATATGATGAAAAGATTGGATTCTCTAAAGAAGACTCTGAGGCTGGGAAAGATTTATGGCACATGAAGTAGGGGAAGGTAGAGGCGGAGATGTATAGATGTGGTCATTGAAGCAGTGAACTTGAGCTTGATTGAGCTCAGAGGGGCAGTGACTGGCAAATGTTCTTGGCATTCTGCAGTCCATAGGGTCACTGAGAGTCCAACACAACTAAACAACAACAAATATTATTTAGAGAGCCTTTTATAAGACCACTATAGTGGTCCGTTAAAGTGCAAACATAAACCCAATAGAGATGCTCTGGCAGGACCTGAAATAAGCAGTCCATGCTTGAAAGCCCTTGTAGTTTTTTTTCTGAATGAAAGCAGTTCTGTGAAGAAGAATGTGCTAAAAGACCACCACAATGATGTGTAAGACTGATATTAAATTATAGGAAGCATTTGGTTGCAGTCATAGCATCTAAAGGTGGTGCAAACAGTCGGTAAGTGTAAGGAAGTAATTACTTTTTCACACAAATATGCTTAAAGCAGAGCAGTACTAGTACTCTGCCACATTCAAGTTTTAACTTATCACTTTTACATGTTTTGTATTTATATAAATGCTAGACAATGATATGTACTCCTTACTTTCTTAATGATTGTATAGATCTTTAACTATCTCAAAAAAAGAAGAAAGTCAAAAGGCATTACCATTAGAAGGTTGAGAAACACATAAATAGTAACATTTAATTAATATATTTATGGTTGCATGAGGTTGTTAGTAAATAAGATAAGATACAATGCATAAAGTGAACAGTTGTTATGGTGTGTATATATTGTAAGACAACTTATATATT
The DNA here is from genome assembly GCA_027410445.1 of Discoglossus pictus. Lineage (NCBI taxonomy): Eukaryota > Metazoa > Chordata > Amphibia > Anura > Alytidae > Discoglossus > Discoglossus pictus. The sequence goes on along the minus strand of CM050164.1, from coordinate 72,458,114 downwards.
TTTAAGTACCACAAATAGGCACGATTTTGATTATATCCTCACCCAATCACAGGTATCTTTCTCAGGATTACCTAAGCACAAATTAGCACACTAGTAACATGCCAGGTAAATTCTCAAAACCTGGCTTTTAATGGTACTTGAGGACAAGTTTGGGAAATACTGTCCTAAATGGTAATGTCATCCTACTTTTGGTTTGTTCAAAATATTCACCAATCCTTGGGCTTATCATCCAGTTAGTCTGAATAATACCCTTCAGTGAGATCTGCCTTAGAGGATGCTTGTCTGTACAAACTTGCATAATGTTGAAGTCATACCCTTTCTATAGAATAAATGTTCTCGTTGTTTGACTGGGGTAATAACACATGCACATTCAGTGATATCAGTATACCAGTACCATCCCTCATCTTTTTTTTTAAATTTGTGTGTCACAAGCTGCATGAAGTCATCTGCTTTGTGGAGCAAAAACGTTGTACAGGTGGTCAACATTAAAGATAAAGGGCTTCATACTTAGTCATGGCAGCATTGTCCTATTGGTAGCTTCCTTTCTCAAACTGGATAGAATAGCACCAGACACAAACTTATATTTATGGGAACCTCCCCTTCTAAATAAGCTAAGTAAATAAGCTAATTTTCATATAATAATAGATTTTTTCATAATAGGTCAACATTTTTATTTACAATAAACTGAAAACTATAGTGATCTTTATTACTCAAAAGCTATGAATAATGGAAGGTTGCACTGGTTCTTGAAAGGTATAGGGAAGTTTCCCTATATTAATATTAATTTAAACATCTTAAGTGTTTTGTGGATATCTAAACATCATTTTATTAACATGTGCTTCAAACCTCTGTATTCACTTACGGTAGCTTATTTTAATATAAAAAACAGCCAAACTCCCATATACTTTTAATAATATTACTGTCTGAGCTAGATCTGGAGCAATATTCATGTTGAGATCATTCAGAAGAGCAAAGGCCTGTCTGATTTAAAAATATATACTGGGGATTTGAAAAGTAGCTCTATCAACTTCAACCTTAAAGATTTGGTATTATTCAGCTAATAAATTAAATGTTACTACAAACACTAGTTGTATTGTTGTAGTTATCTAAAATCAGTAAAAAAAAAAAGAAAAGTAAATGCAGCTTTGGCTAAAATTTATAAAAAGATGGTTTCTCTTAGAGGAGAATTAGCTGCATCTGGGTTCCCTTTTACATGCCTAAATATATCTACCCCCCCCCCCCCCCCCCCCCCAGTTACCTTTCTTTCTCCATAATTTTATTTGCTATATAGACTGATATCTAGCACTTTTTTTCACTTTTTTGGGGATTGTTTCTAGGCCATCCAGTTTTTAAACCCCTGCGAGATAGAAATCGAGAGAGAGAAATTGATACATATATGAAGTCACTTTACAATTTTTAGGACAATCAACCAACTGCAGACCTTGCATTTAAAGCATGAATATTGAAGCTACAAAAGTCCATATTATTTGGTGTCTAAATAACTACTGGATTGGAAGCTTTTGATGAAATATAAGAAGGCTTGGATTTCAACTACGGTAGATAAAATAATTGTTCTAGATCAAACTGGACACTATGAGACAGTGCACACCCCGTCCTGAAAAGTACACTGTTTTCATAAGCTACAGAGTGGAGAAAACAATTTGGAACCATTTGAAAGAATAAAGGCTGAAAAATTAGAGGTTTTAAGCACTTCTTAATAAAACAAATTACAAAAAAGATAAATAGGTGTATTATATTCCTAGTGAAATCTAGAAACATTTCATATCCCTTTAACTGAAAAGTTTAAGCAAAACTACCAGTCTCTCTGTGTGTTAGTTTAGAAGTCTTTGATTAGCAGCATTATCATCCCTGTAAAGATAGATTGTTGATACTGGCAGTTTTTTGGTATTTTTACAGAACACACCTCAGAGCTGGTTTGTTTTAAGAGTGCATAATGGAAAAAATAAAGCTTATATTTGAAACTGTGTTTAGCCCACTACACAGTGAAGTTTGAGTGCCCAAAATAATATGAGTTATGTTTCATCTGGTTTGTGCAAGTAAATTATTTTCTTTTGTGATATTAAGTTGTGGAGGCATCAGTAGTTGTTGCAGAAAATGGTTTCCTAATTGTATTAGGGAAAACCTACTGAAATTACTACAAGACTCTTCATGTAAAGTCATCAGTTGGCAGTTGCAGACAAAAGGGAAGTAATTGCAAAAAAAAAGTAGCTAATCTTAAAAAAGTTGCCATCTAATGTCACTTTCTCATCCTGAGTTTGTGATCAGGGCTTTCTCCCTAGTGATGGTAGCTTGAGGTGTGGCATTTTTAGCTAACTTGTCCTAGCCTGATTAGAGGGCTAGGCATAGTAAAATGAAGCTAGAGAAAAGGGTGAGTTGGGTGGGGAAATTGATGCCAGCTTTCGGGGCTTTATCTCTAGTGATTGTAGCTTTAGGTAGGGCATTTTAGCTACGTCGTCCTAGCCTGATAAGAGGTAAAAAAAAATACAAAGTAGTAGATAAGGCGAAAATTGGATTGGGGAAACCCTGGAATGCTTGCTGATTTAATTGGTAGGGTATATGTATATTTTGGTCAAAACTGAATGAAAAGTGATGGTACAGAGTAGGAGAGTAATGGTTTGTAAGGGGTACAATTATATACTATGGTAATGCTCAGTATTCATTGCGAAGCTTGACAAATGAGGGTATGTTATGGTATGATAAGGCTCAACATGCGAGGGGTACGGTATGGTAAGGGGTATGTACTGGTAAGGCAAAACTTGGCATGTGAGAGGTATGTTATGGCGTGAGATAGCTTGGTGTGCCAAAGGGGACGTTAAGGTATGGCATGGGTAATGTTATGGTGGGACATGGCTCGACATGAAAGGGTACATTATGGCACAGCCTGCAAGGGGAATGTTAAGGTATGACATGGCTTTGCACGCAAGGGGTACGGTACGGTATGACAATGGCTCGGCATGTGAAGGGTACAGTATGGTATGTCGTGGCTCGGCATGTGAGGGATACAATATGGTATGTCGGGGCTCGGCAAGAGAGGGGTACGGTATGTCGTGGCTCGGCATGCAAGGGGTACGGTATGACATGGCTCAGCATGAGGGGTATGGTATGACGTGGCTCGGCATGCGAGAGGTACGGTATGACGTGGCTCGGTATGCAAGGGGTACGGTATGACATGGCTCAGCATGCAAGGGGTACGGTATATTGTGGCTCAGCATGCAATGGGTACTAGCAACACATGCAGCAGTGTTGGGCATGTAATTGTCAATAGCTCACACAGACTCCAAGATGACCATTTTGAGCAATGCACCAAGTGCAACAGTTACATTAGAAAACAGCTTGTTGATACTGCTAGGACAGCGGTTAGATCTGCCAGCCATACACACAATAGTAAGAGATTCAGAAAATAGTGCAAATTAACACACAACCCACAGACGGTACATTACAATTGTTGCTAAAATGGAAACAAAAGGCATAAATAGATACTTAAAGAGAAATGGAAAGAGTTATTTTCTTTGTTGCATTAGATACAGGGTATTTGATAATATGTAAGACAGTGTGCTTTCTTTTTCAAAATAAAGTCTCAGAGCAACTACTTTTGGGGGGGGGGTCCTATGCAAGCCAATGAGATCTACAGATTAAAAAGAGAGGTATGCTCTCTGCATTTCCTGTTTCTTAGTAGGTGCAAGTAGTCACGATGTGTTCTTCAGTGGCCTTGAAAAGGGCTAACGAAACCCAATCTTGCCTGCAGATCCACATGGTTCTTCTGAATCCCTTCCCTCAGGACAAGTTGCAGAATGTTTGGGCAATAAAAATAACAAAAGCCCTCCCTCTAAAACGGAGTGGACAAGTTTGGTCCTGGGGAGCCTTAAAGGCCAGGATTTGAGGATTTCCTTTCTGTGCAAAGATGAGTCAATCAGGATGACTGAAGAAGCAATAGTCTCACCTGGGTGCAGCAGGAATATCCTCAAATACAGGCCTGTATATGGCCCACCAGGACCAAACTCGGACACCCCTGCCCGAACCCTAAACACTAACCAGCAGGGATATCCTCAAATCCATCATCGAGATGAGCATAACCAGTAGAACTGCTCAAGTGGCACAGTCTACTTAGCCTCCTCTACTGTTTGGATGTCCTGGATCTTCCACCAATAGGTTTTGGCAGTGATCGCATAGCAGTCCAAGAGGACCTGCTGTACATTCTAGTAGTCGTCGCCATGGCTCAAGTTATCGAGCGGTAACGAAAACTGGCTTGATTTAGCCAGCTGACTAAAAGCTTCTCTCATTCTGCCTGTGGAATTTGATGGAGCTTGCATTGCCTTTTGAAGACCTGGAGGGATCTATCGACGATGCCCTCATCAAAGTCCTTAAAGCTGCTTCATTGGCCAGCTGGCGATCTCCAGTCTCACTCACTCTGGATCTCTTGGGGCATGTATTTTAGTAGCTCGCAAATCTACTTCCTGGGGTAACTCTCTTTGGATAATTGCCATCCAAGTCCAGAACGTTAAGAGTATTTTTTTCCTTAGCTAGTGGGGAAAGAAAACTCCCACAGTTATGAGGGAGCCTTTGCTTGCAGCTATATAGTTGACTGCAATGGAGGCCATAGTCCTTGATAGCTAGGACACTACACTACACATCCAGCACTACAGAGGCTGTGTGTGTCTGTATACTCTTCACGGGGCAGACCCATGAATGGACTATTTGCATGAAGTTAGACAGTAAAAAACAGCTATTAATTGTTTTTTAATAAAACAAGGTATGTGAAAAATAGATGCATATGTTTATTGCATACTTAAAAAAATCCAGAAACCTTCCATATCACATTAGCCTGCTAATCTTGAACTACTGTAGCAAAACAAAATTTATCTGGTCATGGTCCAAGGAAAACTTCACAGAGGAGATAAGATGTATGGGTATAATAGCAGGGAGCTGCTGCACTAACAGTTCTACTCAGTTTAGCAGAGATATTCCACAGGATGAATGTTTCTCGCTTACTGGACATCTGTAATTAAGGCCTCCCACCGATTTGAAAACAAATGCCACTGCAATGTGCTGACTGGAATTAATAACAGATGTGACATTGCTAAATATGGGCCGCACCCAAGCCTCTAGGAATCTGAGGCTACTTGTGCTTACTTTCTTGTGTGAGGCCCTACCACACAAAACATAACCTTGAACAGAGGGAGATCAAATACCCTGAAGCCTAAAAGAAGATGGAGTAAACTGTTCTACCATGTTGAATTGACCATCTTTCAAAAATGTTTTGAATGTGTTTATTTCTACAGTAGGAAATTCTAGCCTAAAACCTCTTCTCTCCTCCCAAAAATTAAAACAAGTTTCTACTTCGGGGTAAATGATCACTATATGCAATTATTCTTTACTTATTTGTTCTTCCTTTTTTACCTGCTACAGTGAGGGAAAAAAGTATTTGTTCCCCTTCTGATTTTGAACGTTTGCCCACTGACAAAGTCTTTAATTTTAATGGTAGGTGTATTTTAACAGTGATAGACAGAATAACAAAAAAAAACAGACTAGAAAAAAGCTTGTCAAAAAAATATGTAAATTGATTTGCAAGTCAATGAGTGAAATACGTATTTGACTCCTTCGACTTAGTACTTGGTGGCAAAACGGGCAATCACAGAGGTCAGATGTTTCTTGTAGTTGGGCCACCAGGTTTGAAAACTTCTCAGGAGAGATTTTGTCCCACTCCTCTTTGCAGATGCTCTCCAAGGCCCTCATTCAATTGCAATTTGGCCAATTGAATAGTGCTCTAAATAAGCACATAACATATTTTTTTTAAAGAAGTTTTTAGTTAGTAAACATGTATCCAAAAGAAAGGTTTTTACTAACTAAAAACTTCTTTAAGAAAATATACTAGGTGCTTATTTAGAGCCCCAAGTCATAAAGGTTTTGAGGCTGATGTTTGGTAACTCGAACCTTCAGCTCCCTCCACAGATTTTCTATGCAGTAGCGTCGGAGGGGGGTGCGCGGGGGGTGGAGCGCCCCAGGTGTCACCTCTTTGGGCGTGCCAAAAATGCCCCCTCCTGCCTTCCACCGCCCATGGTTCTCATGCCCTTTCCCCCGATCCCCTGCTCCTGCTCCCTGCTTGTGCTCAAAAGTTTGGCGAATTGGTAATATATGTTTAAATATATGTGTGGTGATTTAATTGTTTAAGGACTCATATTGCCAGTAATTTATGAATATGGGAGCATGACATTGTTGCATTGGTATTATGTGTTATTGTGTGGTTATATGTTGCCTGTACATGGTTATTATCTATCCTAGTTATAATATATTTTAAGAGGGAAAATGTTATATAGAACATATGTGGAATTGGTAAAAATGCTCTGCATAGAAGTTAGCTGCAGATCCTTGCACACTCACACATACAGACCTTGGGTCAAGACAGAGGTATGTACTTCAAGTAGTCCTAAGCAAACACTTGAGTTTAACATAAAGGTTTTTTCACTAGCCAGCTATAGATATCTGGTGAATTTGATCTCAAGAGCTTTGATAGCCCAAGGTTGCAAGCCAGATGGTCTGACATCACACATACACAAATGTACACAAGGGTGTGGTATTGGATAGTATAAATATGTTGTTTTGATCATTCAATAAAGGTTGAGAGATAGTTTTTACATATACAAGGTGTGAGATTATTTATGTGTGTTGTATCCTGACTTGGGGAGTGGTCTTGCCATGTGCCACTAATAACCTGTATGCAGTATTCTCTGCCTGTACCTCTTCAGTAGCCATCTTTTGTGCCACATAGAACAGGAACTACACGATTCTGCTGGGGTAGGTTTAAACTAGGTTCATATCAAGTCCCCTTAAAGAAGCAGATCGTGACATTAGCTGGCAGTGGTGGGATCTCTGTAGAAAACACAGAAGGATGGCAGCTTATGAAGAGATGTCTGCACCAGAGGAGGAGGAAGTGTCCAGATGGTACCAAAGATGGATGGAGATAATGCCTGCAGGTTCAACCAAGGAGCAGCAGAGGGAACTCCGGATACAGATCTTACAGTGTGCCAGAAGCTGTGACGCGTGTCAAGCTGTTGTTGGGCATATTGTAACCAGTCTTTTTTGTGGCATTGACGCAGTAAAGGCTTCTTTCTGGCAACTTGACCATGCAGCTGTGGGTTTTTCTTTGTATTCCGAACAATTCTTCTGGCAGTTGTGGCTGAAATCTTTCTTGGTCTACCTGACCTTGGCTTGGTATCAAGAGATCCCTGAATTTTCCACTTCTTAAGTGATTGAACAGTACTGACTGGCATTTTCAAGGTTTAGGATATATTTTTATATCCTTTTCCATCTTTAATAAGTTCCATTACCCTGTTACACCGGTCTTTTAACAGTTCTTTTCTGCTCCCCATGGCTCAGTATCTAGCCTGTGCAGTGCATGCATGTGAGAGAGAACTCATTGACTATTTATACACAGACACTAATTGCAACTTAAAAGCCACAGATGTGGGAAATTAAGCTTTTAATTGTCATTTTAACCTTTGTGTGTCATCGTGTGTGTCTGTAACAAGGCCAAATATTCAAGGGTATGTAAACTTTTGATTATGGCCATTTGGGTGATTTCTGTTCTCATTATGGTCTAAAAAGGAGCCAAACAACTACGTGGCTTCATATAATCACGATCCTTCAGTAAAATAAAATTTTCATTTATCAGTCATATTTTCTAAATAAATGCCCAAATTTCATAGTTTCTGCCAGGGTATGCAACCTTTTGAGGACAACTGTAGTTCTTCAAAATAGTACATTTTAAAAATATGACTACAGTGGTTCTGTAAGAGCTGTATCATACTAAGACACGTTTCAGCAGGTTCTGTAGGTAAGGAACATAGGTAAGACACAGTTAATACGTATTTCTTGATCAGCCTACATGCACTGTGATACAGAAAATCTCTCCTTTTTATCTCTACAAAACTCTAAATCAATTTCATCTGAAGGACCACATATATAGCCCCTGAGTCTTTTTTTATTATTATTATTTTTGTTTTATGCATAGCAAAAATAGTAAAATAAGTTGGAGAGAGGTGGAATAATTGATAATAAAGATGTAGTGGATGATGCTCGTTTTGGCATCCAAGCAAGTGTGATTTGTTAATTGTGGAGAGATAAAATGGACTGTATTGTTAAAGAAGGACATGACCTCCTCTCCTCTCCAGAACTGGCTAGATGTCTGCATGGGAAGTCGCTGAGAGTCGTTGAGGCCCTGTTGCCCACCACCGCTCTAAATAATAGGTTGTACCAAAACCAACTCAAAAGGAAAATGCATAATCTATACACTTTACAGACAGAGTCCTGCTTGTGAGGACATCAAAAACAGTGAAATAGAAAGGAGGAGGAGTCTTTATGGGGTTTGATTTTAACCCATTTGAGTGCAGAAGCTAACTAGTGTATATTGCTGCCATTTAAACATTTACAGCCTTATTAAATTGAGATTCGGCCAATTGAATAGGGCTCTATTTAAGCACATAGCATATATTTTGTACAGCAGTTTTTAGTTTGTGAACTTCTATCCAAAAGCACGGTCTTCACTAATTAAAAATCTTCTGTAAAAAAAATATGCTGTGTGCTTAAATAGATCCCTATTCAATTGGCTAAATTGCCATTTAATAAGGCTGTTATTATTTACTGTAAAATAATGATATTTGTGTTTTAAATAATTATAAAGAATTTTGGAAAAAAAAGATATATGCATATTAATTTGCTGAGAATTTTTGGGCAGGGTGTTTTCTGTAAATGATCACAACCTCCAGATCTGAGCAGAGACATAATTTCATGTCAGTGTTTAGGAAAATGTTTATGATGTTTAGAAATTAAGAAGTTCTTCCCACACTGGTCAGTGGATTACCAGCAATTGTTGCGCTTCTCTCAACAAGAAAACTATGAATCTATAACAATAACATTTATGAAAATTGTGAAAATAAGTGGATTGAAAATGTCTAAACACTGCACTGTACTGAATGTTGACTGTCACTCAGCTCTAGACATTCTTCCACTCAAATGGCGTCCTTATCAGTATCTAATTTCCAACATTACTGATGAATGGCTCACTAATTAAATGGGCCCTCATTCAATTGCGATTTGGCCAATTCAATAGTGCTCTAAATAAGCACATAACATATTTTTTTTAAATAAGTTTTTAGTTAGTGAAAACCTTGTTTTCGGATAGATGTTTACTAACTAAAAACTTCTTTAAAAATATGTGTTATGTGCTTATTTAGACCCCTATTCAATTGGCGAAATTGCAATTGAATGAGGGCTATGGACACTAGTTTATTTACATGAAAAGCTTGTATGTTTGTTTGCCGGTTATATTAAAAACCATCTGCCGTTTAAAATAAAAGTTAAAATGTTTCTCTTCACTTTTAAGCTATCGATTTCCCCTGAAGTAGAGCTGCTTATCTCCTCCTACCTTTATCTATCAGGGGCGTGACCAGTTAGGCCTTTGTGTAGGACTATCGTGGAGCCTGGAAGCAGGCTGGTCTAATTTCACTGGCCCTAATGTCATTAGCTCTGCCTCCACTGGCTAGACAGAAGTAACAGCATGATTGTAACATACTTGCAGATGCCCCACAGCCCCTCCCAGTGTCTAAAGCAGAATCTACTCTGGTCAGACTTTATTTTTAGTCAAGTAAACAGGAAGAGCTGACCATGCCTTTGATGACACTGGCAGAAGGAGATACTAAGCTCTACTTGAGGAGAAAACAGACTAAAAGCTAAGAAATAATTTTTAACTTTTTTTTATTTCAAACTGCTGAGTTTTAATAGACTTTGCACATTAAACAAATATATGAGCTTTACTTGTAAATGCAGTACAGTAGTGTTTTAATGACTTCTAATTAGCAGTAAAAACATTTTCAATAAAAAAAATGACTGTACCTTTAAAACATTTGAAATTAGTGTTTTTTCTTCCAAAAAGATATGCCTCACTCTACTGCCTTAAAGAACAGTGCACCTGGGCAGATCCACTTACACTGCATGGACACCGGATGAGAGGTAGAGAGCAGCATATTTGCTGAAGTCTAGAAATACATTTCAAATTTATTTTTTTCTACAAATACTGATTTTATTGCTAATCAGCAACCAAGCAAATTAAACCTTATTGTATGGCTAGTGGTCCGGTAATAGTACCCTGGTTATACTTCTAATATAATATAGTGCACTGTAATTTAAAAAAAAGTTTGACACCACTAACTTTTTAAACATTTCTATTTACGGTACATTTGTATAGCAATCTTTGGTACTTTATTGCTAATAATTTTCTCTTGTGTATGTTTGTTTAGCTTACAAGTATCACATCCAGCAACTCATCACTTGGTTAAGCAACAGTATAAACCCAGAGCAACCAATTATAATACAATGTAAGTGAGCAAACAATTATAATACAATGTAAGTGACCATTATCAAACTTGCATGTTTCATAGATTTAGGCTCAAAGCACAGCTTTACAAATCTAGTAATTACACTTTTTTTTTACATGCTTATTTTTTATTCTCTACTTAAGAGCAATGTAAAGTAAATAAATATATTACACTTTGTATATACATTGCAAATCATGGTAGTAGGGTATGTTTACAAAGTTTGTGTATTTTAACAAAATAACTTTCATTTTGAATTTCCTTGTTCATTGCTATGTTCAAAATATTGCTCCTCATAAAATACAAAACAAATCCCTGCAATACTCCAATTTAATTTGTTAGTACAAGTTCCCAGCTAAGTTATCATGTAGTGACACCTTTGTATAATTTATTATTAATACATTTATAAAACTGACCTAAGTTGGGTCAAAAACAGATGTGCATTCTGTTAACATGCATAATAGGTATGCAACCCTTTAATAACTAGAGGTTTGAACATATCTTCAGGCATCTATTTAAAAATTATTCCCATGACAATATTTTTAGGTATTATACATATGGCAAAATATATATTGTTTTTTCAGCTTTCCAGAAGTATGTGTTATTTATATTGCACATGTTTAAAAGATACAATGTGATATATGTAGTAAAAAGTGTACATTTATTTACATTATAGTCTTGTGTTTTTACCAAACTAAGTTGTATGTTTGAAAATTAACAATTAAAGTCCTGGACCTTCTGAGCAACATGAAACTAAATGTGTAAAGCTTTATATGTATGACTGATAAAGGACAAAAACTGGCAAGATTTCTGATGTTTATTTAGCTGAAGAACACAGAACACTATAATTAAGCAGGTTAAAGTATCTCACATCGTCAACATAATCAAAGTGTATAATTTCTAAAAGTGCAGACCTTGAATAACTAGAAAATACAAGTGACAAGCTTTATTCCACAAATATATATATACACTTTAGGAATTTCAAATTTTCACCCAAGCTCATTATAAGAAACATACAAATCTTATATGCGAAAGCAAAATGTCTACAGATTAAAGAGAGACCAAATATGTAAGGTCTAACACTATCTTTACACAGATATAAGCACTTATTGAAATGGAGACCTTTAGGTCTGATGAGTTTACCCATGGAGGGCAACCTTATAGTAATTAAGGTTGAAAAAAGACTTTCAGTCCATTAAGTTCAACCTGTTAAGATCTGCATTATGCGGATTCGTTATTAATTAGTTAGTTGTTAAATAATTATTAATAGTATAGTATTGGAGGATGAATAAAGAGTTAGTCCATCAAGTTCAACCTTTTTAGATCTCTATTGATCTTTTTAATATGTGGACTATTTATTATTAATTGTTAATTGATCCAGAGGAAGGCAGAGAGAAAAAAAAAACATTGAAACTTTGCCAATTGCCTTATAAGGGGAAAAAAGCAAAATTCCTTCCTGACCCCAGAAACTGGCGATCAAATTTCTCCCTGGATCAATATTCCTTCTCTAGTTATCTAGGATAGTCTTGAATGCCCTCTTTATTCAAAAATATATCTAACCCCTTTTTGAAGTTGTCTATCGAATTCGCTGTTACCACCACCTTTGGTTGAGAATTCCACAGTTTAACCACCCTACCACAGTTTAACCACCCTACTTGCCTTTTCTTGCCCCTACTCAATACTTTAGAGAAATGAGTTCCCTAGATTGCAATTCCTGGTGGGCCAGTCCTCTCTCCCCCAAATTCCCCCCGATCTGCTCTTCTTCTGTGCCATGGAGTACATCTTTGGAAGCAGAGTCCAGCGATTCAACTATAAAGCTGGGTCGGGTCAGAGAAATGGAGTACTGGTTAGTACAATCCCCCCACTAAGCCACTAGGCATTACTCCCTTGGACCACTGCAGAAGGTGCGTGTAACGGAGTTGGAACACGAAGTCCAGTATCTCCGCTGGTATACGGTAGAATATCCAAGAAGCACTGCAGTCTCACAAGCCCCAACCTCCCATATTGGACGACACTCAATTGGGAGTCAAAGAATACTGTCTTTATTTTGTTATCCAGAAGTATATATATACATCTCTTCTCACAGGTAATACACATCCCCCTATTTGGCCACACAATACACATAGAGAGACAATAGGTGTGGTCACACCTCCCGGAGGCTACCTGGCTACTTTTATACAATACAGACATTGATTAGATTATCCGTCTCTTTGTGCTATCTCTCACAAACACTTTACACAATAGACTTTCCTATCACAGGAGCCCCTGTGATAGGATTATCTTTTAGGCTAACAGACCAACATATCTACAGTATAGCAATGTGATCATATTTTAACCATAAGAATAAAATAACCATAAAACATGTTTTTTCTTCACACTCTGCATCCGAAGTGCATAGCAAAACTACAGATCCTTTGTCCGAGCATTTAAAGGGCCAGAACCAGTCTAATAAAATCAACTATGCTCAAATAACATACAGTTCAAATAAGGCAATAATCAATGCAAAAGTCTCTTGTGGCTGCTTCTGCCACAATGCTCCCCCAGAACCAAGCCGGCATACACAGTCTGATCCCAACGGATCTGCTTGGGGATGTCCAGAGGAGGGCTCACAAATCATTTCTCGAGTTCTGTCTGTCTGGACAACCCGTCGGCGTTACCATTTTGTTTCCCTGGGCGATACTGGATGGTGAAATCAAATGGTTGTAGTGCCAAGCTCCATCTCAGTAGTCTAGTGTTGTCCCCTGAAACCCGGTTAAGCCACACCAACGGGTTGTGATCTGTGAGCAAGGCAAATTGTTGTCCATATAAGTAGGGCCCACACCACCGCCAGGCATTCCTTTTCGATGGCGGCATAGCTTACTTCCCTGGGTCGTAGTTTCCGACTTAAGTAAGCGACTGGATGCTCTCCGCCATCGGCCCCAACTTGGCTCAGCACTGCTCCCAATCCAAACATAGAAGCATCTGTATGAACGAGAAAGCGTTTAGTTGGATCGGGAGCGGCCAGTACAGGGGCATGAATTAGGGCAATTTTCAGTTCTTGGAATGCCTTCTCACACTCTGGGCTCCAAGTCACTACTTCGGGTAATTTCTTTTTGGTGAGGTCAGTAAGGGGCTTGGCTAGGGCACTATAATCAGGTACAAATCTACGGTAATACCCGGCGGTCCCTAGAAAAGCTAACCTGAGTTTTCGTGCGAGGGGTTGGCCACTTAGCTACGGCCTCTATCTTAGAGGGTTCTGGCTTTTGCCGCCCACTACCCACCCTACGTGGCACTTGCTGGGTTTTAACGTGAGACCTGCCTCCCTGATGCGGTCGAGGATGGCTCCTATATGGGTCAAGTGCTCGTCCCAGGAGTTGCTAAAGATTGCTATGTCATCTAAATAGGCGCAAGCATACTCCTGGGATCCGTCCAGTAACCGGTCCACCATCCGCTGAAACGTAGCTGGCGCATTCTTCATCCCGAATGGCATCACCTTGAATTGGTATAGCCCAAACGGGGTGACGAATGTGGCCTTTGGGATGGCATCCTCGGCTAGTGGGATCTGCCAGTACCCTTTGCACAAGTCTATTGTGGTGAGGTACTGGCCCCTGGCCATTTTATCTAAGAGCTCATCGATTCGGGGCATGGGATAGGCATCTGAAATGGTTGTATCATTAAGTTTCAACCGTACCGTCTGGATTAGGGTCTCCAAGCGTTCCCTGAACTCTAGTACATATGGGACGATAGGGGTACCGTTACTGGTGACCGTTCTCTCCCAGTGTTCCCTAATGAGGTCTAAGGGACCCTGCACTCTCCTTCCGAATAGTAATTCGAATGGTGAGAACCCTGTGGACTCCTGGGGTACCTCTCGGTACGCGAAGAGCAGATGGGGAAGAAACCTTTCCCAGTCCTTCTGGGTATCCATGAAGGTACGGAGCATTTGCTTTAAGGTTCCGTTGAACCGTTCACAGAGCGCATTGGACTGGGGGTGATACGCTGAGTTTACAATAGGTTTTACCCCACATGTTCTCCATAACTGATGAGTGACTTCGGCTGTAAAATTGGGTACCCCGATCTGAGATAATCTCTTTGGGGAACCCCATTCTGGAGAATATCCGGATTAGGGCATATACTATAGTCTCCGCATGGATATTAGTTAGGGCTACGGCCTCTGGGTACCGGGTGGCATAGTCTACTACGGTTAGTATATACTTCTTCCCTGACGGGCTGGGTTTTGCTAGGGGTCCGAATATATCTACTGCCACTCTGCTGAAGGGTTCATCTATTAGGGGTAGGGAGTGCATTTTAGCCTTGTACCGGTCCCCTCTCTTCCCTACTCTTTGGCATGTGTCACAAGTTTGGCAATACTGCCGAATATCTTTGGAGACCCCTGACCAAAAGAAGTTTTGGGTCAAACGATGCTTCGTCCTACTGACGCCTAGATGTCCTGATAAAGGGTTTTCATGGGCAATACGTAGTAATTCTTGCCTGTACTTTCGGGGCATGACTAATTGTGTGAGGGTCACGGGCAGAGATCCTGCTACTATCTTCATCATATCTATACAATAATGCTTTCTCCCAAGCGTATCTTTCCCCCTCCAACCCTGCCTGATTCTGTGTAACCCTATCCCGGTATACCTGCAGGGACGGGTCGGTGACTACTTCAGTACCAAACTCTAAGGGGGGAGCCCAGGGGACGAAAAGTGGGTCAGTACTATTACTTACCGGAGCCTCAGAGTGTTCAGAAGATGCAGTGGTGCGGGCCTGCTGCCGTGTTACCACGGGTAGCGCTACCTGCGCGTGGGTGCTGAGAAACAAAAGCGGAGGTCAGCTCCCCCAAGTCGTTACCCAGGATGACATCAGCTGGTAAGTCCTGCATGAGGCCCACTTCCACATTCCCCGACCCCGCTCCCCAATCCAAATGTACTTTAGCAGTGGGAATTTTGTAAATCGCTCCCCCTGCCACCTGGACTGCCACATATTCTCCAGTGAGCTGGTGCTTGGGGACTAGGTAATTGCGAACCAGGGTTATGGTGGCCCCAGAATCGCGCAGAGCATTTTCCCTCTACGTGTACCCCTTGGGGGTGTCCCTGTCGGTTGTCTGCAGCTGCTTGTACTGGGTTAACCTCGTGGAGGGTGCCCAAAGAATCTTCATTAGACCGGGTCCCGAAGAAAGGTTGTCGAGGCTCATTCTAGTAGCAGTGTACTGCTGCCCGGTTTGCAGGGGCATTAGTTGGAGTATTCAATGTGGGGCGGTTTCTGTTTCTGGGACAGTCTCTCTGCATGTGGCCCTGCTGGTTACACGTGTGGCACCTGATGAAAGATCGGACATTGTTGTACCGTGGAGGGGTTTGGTAGTTCCCACCACCCGGACGCAGTGCTGGGGTGGGGTTAATGGTGGGAGGTGGGTTAGCAGCTCCCAAGATGGACCGTGCCTGTGCCTGCTGTGCCCTCCTGGCATCTTGGTACTCGTCTGCCCACCTGGCGGCGTCAGTTAAGATGCGCGGTTTCCGATTCCTCAGCCAGTTTTTTAAATCCGGGGTTAACCCCTGGAAGAATTGCTCCAGTAGCAGTAATTGTAGCATGTCCTCCACTGTGGTTGCTTGTGCGGCTTGCACCCAACCTTTGCCCGCCCTAGTTAAGCGGTGTGCCCACTCCATGTGAGTATCTTTCTCCGTCTTTCGGCTTTCTCGGAACCGCTGCCGGTATGCCTCCGGGGTAATTGTATACCTCTCCAGGATCGCCTGCTTTACTTTCTGGTAGTCTCTACTATCCTCAGGGGTACCTGGTCGGCGGCGTTGATCTCATGTAATTGGCATAACCTCTCAAAGTCATGCAAGTAGCCATCGATGTCTTCAGTCTCCACATAGTTTTTAAAAGCATGGTACGGGATTTTAGTCTTCCCCGGTACTATGTGTGGTGTGATTAGGGACCCCTCTCCGGACCTCCGGTCTGCCCGCTGCTTTCCCATTATGTATTCGTGGACATCTGCCATAATCCTTTCCAAGGTTTCTGTGGGAGGCGTACCTGGGAAGGCCAGTCTGCTTTGGAGTTCTCTTCCAAACTCATTCTGTGTGCTGTCCGTAAGAGCTGCTGTAGCAGCTGCCCGGTCTCCCTCCATGAGTTCAGCAATAAGGGTAGCTTTGGTTTTATTGCTGGCAATAATTCCGCTTGCTTACAATAGCTCTTTTAGCGTGGCCCGTTTTCAAGATGGTATAGTCTGTCCCCATTCACTATCCGTTCGGGTATATTCACATATCCTTTCCTTTCGGTTCCATACGAAATAGCAAATTTCCCAAATGGCTGTAACTGCCGAACAACGGTCTGCTGTGAGGTTTGAATCCCGTCGCTGCCACCAATTGTAACGGAGTTGGAACACGAAGTCCAGTATCTCCGCTGGTATATGGTAGAATATCCAAGAAGCACTGCAGTCTCACAAGCCCCAACCTCCCATATTGGACGACACTCAATTGGGAGTCAAAGAATACTGTCTTTATTTTGTTATCCAGAAGTATATATATATACATCTCTTCTCACAGGTAATACACATTCCCCTATTTGGCCACACAATACACATAGAGATAAATGTCACAATTGTAATATTTAGGCAAAAAAGGCAGCTGATGTATTTTTGTATTATTATTTAAAGTACCCCTTTCTTGCTTATATACAGAGTTAAGAAAATGGCAGGCACTTTTAAAGGTCATCATAGCAATGTTACAGTATGGTATAACTTAATATACTTAATACTAAATTAGAGTTGATCTGCACAGACTGCAGCATTGTATTCTTGTGTAGCAATGCTAATGCCAGAAATGTCTACAGATGAATTGTAAAGGGACTTGCATAGTGAGAAAATGAATATAGTGGGCATCACTGGCAGTGAGTTGAATTTTAGGAAGATTAAAACTGTGCTGATAGTGTCATGTCAAAACGTTTTTAAGATCATGAATCACTATTTTATGTTCTTAAATACTTTGTCTGATAATATTACAGTACTACTGGAGAGAAACTGAATATCTGGCCTGGAAATGAAAACATGCATCAGAATGCAAGAGACTTGAAATGTGGACAAATGCAAGGCTTAAAAGAGAGGTTGAATCATGAGCAGTCTTCTGTGCCAATGAAATCTCCAATAAACTCATCAGACAAAAGATCATTGTCAGCTTCTAAGCGACCATTCCCTTCATATGGGGCAATGTCTGAAAAAAGGGATCAGAAGTCATTTACTTTTAAAAATAACAGGTTATCTACAGATGTGTTCACTGATATGCCTGAAGAAGAAATGGTTCAGGTAAATCTTTACTTTTTTATGTTAAATATGAATATACATTTGTCAGTTTAGTTTGTATAACTTATGTACTAGCTTTTTACTGTTTTTCTTAATGCAGCAAAGCAAGGGTAGCTAGGTCTAAAGTTGGTATGACATGAGAAGATTCTCATACAAACTGTTTAAACAATCAGGAATTGCACAGAGCACACTTACATCTGTAGATTTCACTGGTAAACAAGCATAACATACATCTATATTACTGCTCATTGGCTAAAAGGGGCAGGCCCCCAGATCAGTTACATTTAATTCATTTTTTTTTCTGCTTTTAGAGCATAATTTAAAAAATTCAAATATCAGTACATTATCAAACGTGCAATTTCCACGTGCAAAAAAGAGATTTAATTGTGGATTCATGGCTTTCTGCAAATATGTATGTATTTAATCTTTTACACAAATCTTTTGACAAATGTTTGTTGTGGATGTTCAGTTTTATCCATAGCTTTGTTGCTACATCCTCCCTCTAGTGAAACAGGTCTGAGAGAGACCACATAAGGATTTCTACAGTTTTGTCTAGTTGTTGTCGTTTTGTCATTTGCATTCCTATTGCAGTTTAAATCCCTGTTTCTAGGTCAACAATATTTTCCATTTTTCCATCTAGGTCAACTGCTCTGTGCAATTCCTGATTGTTTAAACAGTTTGTATGAGAATCTTCTCATGTCAAATCAACTTTAGACAGTGCTAGACACTTTACCAGGCATTACATTTTTCACTTTGCCCAGTCGTATAACGCCTAAACAAGAAGCTGTGACAGGAACACCATGGTTAGGTATAATCGCTGTCCAATGTTTGACAGATGTTCCTTTTTAACTTTCATCTGCATTACTAAAGCCACAGAAAGTCGTCCAGTTATTCTGTGAAGCAAGCTCACTAAAATATTTTTTTCTTGTTAGATTGAAGCCATGCAGGCAAACAGTTTGCTTTGCTCATTACTTATTTATCTTTTATGTCTGTTGCTAAAACAACTGTTTTAAAAAATACAATCTAAAAGTAATAAACTAAACATAGAATAGGTCAAAAGTACAAAAACTGAAAGGAATGTAAAATCTGAATCAAATATATATAATGCAGTTTGGCACTATATTTATATGACAGTAAAAAAATAATTTATAACACAATGAAGATATTGTGACAAGTTGCCAGTTCCCCTCTGGATTTGTGCCTGTCTTTCCAGCACTTGAGGAACTTGATACAGGAAGCTATCATTCTTTTCCAGGTTTTACTAAAACTCCAGTCAGTGATACAGAAATAATAAAACAAATCAAAGAAAATAACAAGCCTAGCATAGCTCCCACGCTAATAAGCCTAGCTCCCACAGAAGCTGTACCTTTACCTATAGACAGTTCCCTCACGGTCTAGCTCCCAACCAGCTAAACCTGGGTGGATCAAAAAAACAAACAGTCCAAAAGTTTTTTCAGAATCACTGGCAAATATCCTTCAAAAGTCCAGGTTTTGCTGCGGAACCATCATTAGCTCCAAGCTGCTGTCTCCCTGCTTGTGTCATACAAAACACTTCTCTCTGTGTGTCTCATTTCTTCAGCCAAATAATCTCTGCACACATTCCTCTGTGTGTGTCTTTCTTCAACTCAGCCTCATATAAACTGACCACTGCATTCCATAACTGCCCCTCCCAAATTCCAGCTTATTTTTTTAACGTCTCTATTCAGGTGATGCTAATTAGCTGCTTCAGGAATATTAACTTCTTCAGAAGTTTTTCACTTTGTTAATGGGAAGATTCTCTCTCTGCTCCAGGATTGACATCTGTGTCTTCTTCCCATAAGATGACGTGTTGTCCCCAAACACATCCTCCTTCCACGCATCATCCCTATACACCTAATATTAGCAACAATTTCCCTGCTTTCAATATCCGGGTTCTTTAATCTGATTGGGATGGAGTCCAATCCTGCTTATCGCTGTGCTTTTTTTCCCCCTTGGTTAAAGCGCTCTGTATTTTTAGCCCCCTGAGACAGAGCTGTCGGTATACTGCACAATTTTAAGTAGCACTCTGTCACAATATACAGCTTTTTAACAGAGTACACAATAAAAGAGCAATAATATATCTGCCCTTCTGTAAAGAGGTTGGGAATGTATTTTTGGTGTATTTTCATATTTTCAAACTTTAATTGCTTGCAAGGATTCCTTGGTTGCTTTTATGCTTCTAAAATGTAAGATATTTTCTAATTGATATTGTATTTTTCTACATTTCATATGGAAGTGTCATATACTGGAAATTATGATAGTGTTTAATCACTGATTGAATTGAGGTAAGCTTTTGTGAGTAACAAAATAGGAATCCAGTGTACAGTTTATTGTAAAAAAATATACTTTGCATATTAACTATTTAATGATTGAAATGCAATGGTATTTTTTATTTAAAAGAATATTTTATTTAAAGTATTTTTATTATGATTTTATTTTCACAAGTTTATAAAGCATTTCTAGTTTGATATCAGATATTCAGCAGCAGCAGCCAGGTCCTATTTTAGTATATATTGTATAATAAGGAATAACCTTATAGTATTTGTGTATGTGCCTTGGGAATTTTTACTTGGTAAATACTGCCATTGTGGATCAAGAAAATTTGCCTAATTCAAAAGATAGTACCACCCTTTAATTTTCTTTATTATACATTTTCATTATATGTTTATTTGCATTGTAAGAACAGCTATTGGTATTACAATGACTGATAGGCTTTATTCTGACAAGCTAATGAAAATAGTGAATGGTGTGCTTTCATAGGGCTGCTATTATTTGGATCAGACAACACTGGCATAGGAAGGGAGGGGCGCGGGGAGCGGACCGTCCCGGGCGCAACCTCCTTGGGGGGCGGCATGAACTGCGGCGAGAAAGACAGTCAGTAGCTGCTGATGTGTGTCTTTGTGTGTGCATCCGTGCCCTTGAGCATGTGTCTGTGAGTGCTTGTGTCTGTGTGTGCCTCTGTGTATGTGTAAGTCTGTGAGTGCTTGTGTCAGTGTGTGTGTCTGTGAATAAGTGTGTGTGTGTAAGCCTGTGTGTCTGTATGAGTGTGTCTGTGTGAGTGTCTGTGAGAAAGTGTATGTAAGTCTGTGAGTGTGTGTTTGTAAAAGAGAGAGAGTGTGTGTGTCTGTGAGAGAGTGTGTGTAAGTCTGAGTGAGTGATTGTAAGTCTGTATGTGTGTTTGTGTGAAAGTCTGTGAGAGTGTGTGTGCTTTTGCTGCCCGGGGCGGCTCCTGAGTTTGATGGGGGGGGGGGGCATCAAACACCTGGGTAGCCACGGGTGGCAAAAGCTCTACCTACGCCGCTGTCAGGCAATGAAAATGACTGATGGTAAAATACATTCTTATTATTTTTTCTAGTATATAGACAGAAGAATAAAGATTCTTTGCATCACTTGGTTGTCTTATAAGCCTTTGGACATGCATTATCTAATCTTTTCGACAGTGCTATTACTTCCCCCAGTTAAGAGTTATCAATACAACTCAGCTGGTGCCATTGCTACATGATGAACACAGGATACTTCATGGGTCTTGTCTTTCACAATCCTGTTGTAGGACAGGCAAGGAGGCATATGTTGCTGTCACCGGAACACTGTTGTTTCAACAAATAGAAAAATGACATAAATATAAGACAGCTAATTAACACCTAATTTTGCTTCAGGTTTTACCTTTTTGACAAAAGAAGGAAAGGATAAACCGTAAGCAATTTCATATATACACAAGTAGAAAGAAGACGTCCTTGTGGCTGTTCCACATATGGTATAATTTAAAACTGTAGTTAACAAGTACTTTATCAATTGGATGTTATTAAAAATGTATTTTACTACATTGAAGATGCAATTTTTACCTATCAGTCAACCTTTATGATCCAGCTGCTAAGCACATTCTGTATCCCTTGCTAATTGAAAATGATCACATATAATAGTTGTGGATCTTGCAAGTTTATTGGTAACGCTCTGGAATGTTATGACCTTGCTCATAGCGAGGCCGGCGGGACTTAGGCTGCAATGAGCCGCGAAGGCGCTCATTTCAGGGCTAGCTCGCAAGACTTTACAAATTTTTTTTTTTTTAAATTACTAACACACTCAGACACACAGCACAGGGGGAGAGCCATTAAGCCTGTGAGTAAGGTTGCAAGCTAATTTGAGCCATATTTGAAAATCGACTAAGCGAGGAATAAAATGGAGACCAAAAAACGTAAAAATTATCAAATCGAGGACGAAGCCATTAACACTTATCCGAAAAACGTCAGGCACACGGGACTTCGAAAATAGACAACGCCAAAACAGTAACACTTACACTAACAACGCCAGGCACGCGGGAATTAGAAAATACACAACGCTAAACCTAGTAACACTTACACATACAACGGCAGGCACGCGGGACTTTGGAAAAAAAAACAACGGCAGTCAGCATGCGCCACGCAAAGATTCAGCAGAGACACAGAGGAGAAAGACACAGAGAAGGGACAGGGGGAGATGGTGGAAAATGACACATGGCATTTCCAAGCACAAAAGTTGCAGGTGGCCGAGGCCTGCAATGAGTGGCAAAGCCAGTAAAGTAGACGGGAGGAGAGGCTCACAATGAGCGACGAAGGCGCTCATTGCAAGCCACGCGAGATGAGTGCTGAAGGTGCTCAGAGGGGGCAGAACATCGCATTGTGTGGCAAACAGCATTGCCAGGCTTCAAATTTTATTGCCGTCATTTTTGACGGGCAAGTCGCTAGTTACAAAAAATTGTTGGTTATCCCAAGGAGCCCTGCTCGATTACCTTCAGTATAAGTCATATGTAAAATAAAAAACAGGGCATACTTAGACCCCAGGAATAAACTGATCAGCTTGTTTACTCCCTGGAGAATTGTGAGCACTAGCTTCAAATTCCCATACCTGATCTTCCAATTTATATTGATTAATTTTGCATGTAAAAACATTTTTGCATAATACTTAAAAATATCTCAATTCTAAATTATGACCGTAAGTGAAAATGGAAACAATTCTAAAATTATTTAGATGTCTTGTATTTCCTTAACCACAATTAGACTGCCTGGGATAGCCCACTTGTTTCACTTTAAATTGTGATTCACTTTAAGCTGTGATTCAGCCTTTCCACGTAGAGAACCATGTAGCTATTACATTCCATCTGCAGCATAGCCTTATAAATAAACCCTTACAATTGATTGCTACATATGAACTGTTCTGGGCTCCTAGGGGATATCATACCAAAAGGTCTATTACATAGCTCCAGTAAGGGCCTACTGATAATCTGTAAGTATTCTTGTAAGGCTCTGAGTGCTCATAATAAGACAGCTCCTTATGTGTAAACTCAACCTCTGGCAAGAGCAAATAAAACCCTTATGAGATCATTATGAGATACTTAAAAAGCTACAAGGCCTACGCATCCTAATGCACAAAATAATTGTTTCTAATGGTTAGCCCAGCCCTATACAATAATCCTAAAGAACTTTTCCACTAAATCATAATGTTTGTGGTTAATGACTGCCCATCTGCTACCCACACACCTGTGTATCTGCTGCCATGTAATAAGTTAGAAATTTACATATAATATGATGAGTCTGAACTGCAATGTTCATGTTCAAGAATAATAAACTGCATCAATATATCAATATTTGAGTGCCGAAATGTAACTTCTGTGGTATCTTGGTACCATAATCTGTTCCAAATGGCAGATTGAGTATTCAAAAAAGGTGGAGTACCAAACAAGCATTTCCCATAGGGATCAATGTACTTTTAAGTAATCTATTTTGAACCCCTGAAATTTCACATTTTAGTTTGAACTGATGGTTTTGTTTCTTGATACAAAACCTTAAATCTAAACAGACATAAATAAAAAATATAAAAATAGATAAAAGGAAATATAATTTAACTTTACTTTAAATGTACTGAGAAGACTTGAGGGCCCAATGGGATGTGACGATGTAGAGGAGGAGAAGGAGAGAGGTTATTGTGTAGAACCTTGGTTCTTGTAAGCTAAAGCTGCACTATGGTTCTTGTAGGTACAGGCTGCACTTTGGCTCTTGTAGGCACAGGCTGCTCTTGTAAGCTGCACTACGCCATGGTGCTTTCCTTAACTTCCTGGTCAGACAGGATGCGGTGTGGCGCTAGCGCAATGAGTACCGAGCAAGTGTTGATTTCCAAACCATTTTTTTCTCATACCGAAACCGACAAATTGAGTACTGAGGGTCCACTGTATATAGATATAATGTTGCAATATTTACTGATATTCTTTAACTTTACTGAGGTTGCTCTTGGAATATCTGTGTTTCTGGCCTCTGACTCACAACTTCACATTTGCATTAGCTTACGTGCACTTGAAAGGACCCTTGCAAGTCTCTTAAACTATTTTCCTTTACGTTAAAAAACCTCTGGCTACGTATCAAAAAGTAAAATAGCCTGCTGGCTATTGCTTCGTAAGAACTCCTGTATCTACGAGTCAGCTGTGCAGGAGATACTACAAGAGCAATATAATGTAGCTCATAGTTAGTAGCAACATACTCTATAAAGAGAAATTGCTGGTCAGATTCAAGCTTGCCCCTTTGGATATTGAGAAATCTTTAAATAAAAGTGTCTTCCAACGGCAAGCAACTTTTTATTAGCTCTCTGTTTCTATAGCTGTCACTTGAAATTGTACACATAGCCATATATGACAGCCTGTATCACTGCTTAAAGAAAAATAAATGGGCAAGCTGAATGAGGCTTAAAAAGTCGAAATTACGTAAAAAATGTTAAAGCTAATTTTACTTTATATTATCTTGAAAAAAAGCCCTTGTCCATTTTAACCTGTTTTTTTTAGATGACTGAAGAATACAATTATGGTGGTGTTTTCTTCACATGTTAATAAGGATATTATTTTAGCATTTTATTCCAATTCTTAAATTGTTAAAGAAGAGCTGTGGAGAACATGACACCTAGTCATATATCTCAGAACCCATGTCAGTGCTTTGCACAAAGCCCATAGTTATTATTGTGGTCTTTCACACATGCTCTTGTACCTTTTTAATATGAGCAAATAAAGGCTAATTTTACTGAAGCAAAGTATTTCTATATATGTCACGAAGTTCTGTATAAGGCTTAAAAAGGTCTGGAGCTTAAAGCAACTGCAATCAATCAGTGTAATAACTTGAAGTTTAAATTTGCAATCTAAAAGCAAGCAAAACCTCATAAGAAGCTAGTTTTAAAAAGGAGCCTGGGTATTGGAGAGTATCTTCACTATGCATTACATAAATGTTACATTTCCATGAGAGGCAAGTTTTGGTAGAACTTAGATGTTTTCTGGTCAGCTTTAATGGCTTTTCCCTTACTCCCTGGAGCAAGTTTTATGAAAAGAAGATATCTTGCTATATTGTCTTGAATTGGAAAGTTGCAAAAATTGCTTCAAGGATTTATCAAATGGTGTAATTTTATCATATGTGATAAAATGTCTTACCATTTTAAATGCACCTCTATAATTAATGTTTAGTAAACCAAAAGGTTTTTGCATTTTAGACTGGAAATACTGATTGTAGCTCTGATCTGGTTTGGAGTTGTGTTGTGTATGTTATATAAGACAGTTATTTTAATTTAGAGCACATGTTTATTGTATATTAATAATATGATATTCTCTTATTTTGAAGAAAATTCCTATCTATCAGATTGCTTTCAAGGAGAAGGGAAATTCTCTACGGATTATAACTGCAACCATCGACAGTATGAAACACTGGAGTCAATATACAGACAGCATTCCCTTGTTGTTTGAAATTTTAGGTATGTAAAGTTAAGAAAATGACAAGAATCATAGTAGATTTGCATCCATAATATTGTTTTTAATGACAAAAATAATGTCCCTTTATGTACCCAGAAAGCCCAATCTTATGATTGCCTGGTAAAGGGTTGTGAGCATCTAGTCAGCCAATTGTTTATAAATCTAACAGTAAAGCTATCACATATATAGTTGTGAGCATGTGGGCTGTTGCTAACGCTTGCGGGCTCGCGCAGTTGGCGGACCTCTCAAAATTTATGGGGTTACGAAAGCAAAATACGAGACCCGTTACGACTCATTACGATTTCGCAAAAAACGTCCGAAACCCGCGCACATGAAAACATGAAAAACACAATAAATACACACAACAAATACATAAAAAGCTTACCTACAGCAAGGGGTGGGGGGGGCACCCAGGACCTCGAAAACTGAAGTTACACCTCAATTTAACTCCAAATAAAAGAGTTTAGACACTCAAAAATCCCCTAAACGAGAGAAAAAATGTCCGCCGAAAAAAACGAAAACGAGGCTACAGCACTCTAAACACGCAAAACACCAACAGAAACACTCAAAACACCTCCGGATTTCCAGAAAATGACATACGAGATCCGAAAACAAGGACACAACCCTTGAGACCCCAAAAACATTACAAACACAATTAATACACACAACAAACACATAAAAAACTTACCCACAGCAAGGGGGGGGCACCCAGGACCTCTGCAAGTGAAGTTACACCTCGATTTTAACTCCAAATTTCGTAGTTTAGACACCCGAAAATCACCTAAGCGAGAGAAAAAATGGCCACCGAACAAAACGAAAACGAGGCTAAAGGACCCTAAACACGCAAAACACCACCAAACACCTACGGATTTCCCGAAAAAGTCGGACGACATCCGAAAACAAGGACGCTAAATCAGCCAACATTAGCACCGAAGGATCTTAAAACACCAACAAAATAAATTTTGCACCCAAACAACATTACCTGCCTTACAATCTTATTGACGTCATTTTTTGACGGGCAAGTCGCTAGTCTGTAATAAAACAAGGGGGTGAGGTTGTGGATGTGAATCTCCCCAGGAGACAGTCCCAGTTTTTCTCTGCATTGGTGACTGCTAATAAACAGACTGGTCTGTAGAAAATTTTAGGAAAGCTTTTTTTAGGATATGCTTTTGCCCCTATATAACTGCAAGGGAATGTGGTGAAGAAGGACTACTGCACTTTGCATCTTTGGTCTTCAGATAAAAAATTTTGAAAATCAATCATTAAATAAATGGATTCACCATTCACTATAGTGATCCTTTTTTCAGTTTTTTTATCAGTTGTTAAGATAACTGTGACTAGAAGAAAAAAAGATGGTCAGGCCCAAATATTGATGTTATGTAACAACCTTAAGTATGTCGCTCCAGACAAATAGGTTATATGCTGTACAGACTGAAAAATTCAAGGGAGCTAGTAATGTAGCCTGAAGAGGGTAAGCATCAATACTATGGAGCTAGCACAAACTCTGGGATAAATACTGTATATACTCGAGTATAAGCCGAGTTTTTCAGACCTTTTTTTAAAGCTAAAAAGGGCCCCCTCGGCTTATACTCGAGTCACTCCCCCTAGTGTCTCTCTAACCCCCCCCCCCCGTGTCTCTTTACCCCCCGTATCTCTCTAACCCCCCCCGTGTCTCTCTACCCCCCTGTGTCTCTTTCCCTCCCCCCTCCTCATCCTCAACCCCCCTCCTCCTCATCAATCCCCCTTCTCCTCATCAACCCCATGCTCAACGCCCTCCTCACTGTCTCCCCTCTAAATACCTCCCCTCACTTACCTGCTTCTTCTCCGGCCTCTGCTCCGTCTTGACCCCGGCGCGCATGTGACGTAACATGCGCGCAGCGTCATTAGCATATACCGGGTGCCGATGAGGAGGAGGGAGGTTGTGGAGGGGGGTTGAGGTTGGGGGGTTGAGGAGGGGGGTTGAGGATGGGGGGTTGAGGATGGGGGGTTGATGAGAAGGATGGAGGGTGAGGTTGAGGAGGGGGTTGAGGTTGAGGGGGGGGTGAGGAGGGGGTTGATGAGGAGGAAGGGGGTTGAGGTTGAGGGGGGTGAGGAGGGGGATGAGGATGGGGGGTTGAGGATGAGGATGGGAGGTTGAGGAGGGGGTTGATGAGGAGGAGGAGGGAGGTTGAGGTTGAGGAGGGGGGTTGAAGATGAGGGGGGTTGAGGAGGGGGTTGAGCATGAGGGGGGGTGAGGAGGGGGTTGATGAGGAGGAGGGAGGTTGAGGTTGAGGAGGGGGGTTGAGGTTGAGGGGGGGTGAGGAGGGGAATGAATGTGGGGGGTTGAGGAGGGGGTTGATGAGGAGGAGGGAGGTTGAGGGGGGTTGAGGAGGGGGTTGATGAGGAGGAGGGAGGTTGAGGGGGGTTGAGGAGGGAGGATGAGGAGGGGGTTGAGGATTAGGGGGGAGGTTGAGGATGAGGAGGGGGGTTGAGGATGAGGAGGGGGGCTGAGGATGGGGTGTTGAGGATGGGGGTTGAGGAGGGGGTTAATGAGAATGAGGGAGGTTGAGGAAGGGGTTGAGGTTGAGGGGGGGTTGAGGTTGAGGGCGGGTGAGGAGGGGGTTGATGAGGAGGAGGGGGGTTGAGGTTGAGGGGGGGTGAGGAGGGGGATGGAGGGGTTGAGGAGGGGGTTGATGAGGAGGAGGAGGGAGGTTGAGGTCGAGGAGGGGGTTGAGGATGAGGGGGGGTGAGGAGGGGGTTGATGAGGAGGAGGGAGGTTGAGGTTGAGGAGGGAGGTTGAGGGGGGTGAGGAGGGGAATGAGGATGGGGGGTTGAGGATGGGGGGTTGAGGAGGGGGTTGATGATGAGGAGGGAGGTTGAGGGGGGGTTGAGGATGGGGGTTGAGGAGGAGGGAGGTTGAGGAGGGAGGATGAGGAGGAAGGTTGAGGATGAGGAGGGAGGTTGAGGATGAGGAGGGAGGTTGAGGAGGGGGTTGAGGATGAGGAGGGAGGTTGAGGATGAGGAGGGGGGTTGAGGTTGAGGAGGGGGTTGAGGATGAGGGGGGAGGTTGAGGATGAGGAGCGAGGTTGAGGATGAGGAGTGGGGTTGAGGAGGGAGGTTGAGAATGAGGAGGGGGGTTGAGGAGGGTGATAAGAGAGGGGGGAAGAGACACAGGCAAGGGAGAGGGGAGAAGAGACACGGGAGAGAGAGGGGACACACAGGGGGCAGCACATTTCCCACTCTCGGCTTATACTCGAGTCACACATTTTACCCAGTATTTTGTGGTAAAATAGGTGCCTCGGCTTATACTCGGGTCGGCTTATACTCGAGTATATACGGTAGTTTGTTTTATGTTTATACAATTAAATATGTTGAGAAACAAGCAAATGTTTGCTTTGTCCCTTCACTCTGAGTTAATTTTTTTTATTTTTATGATAGGTAGAATACCAAAACTGTTTTTGGTGAGCTTTAGTTTCCATCATTTTGAATTCATGTAAAGAAATAGCCTAGTGGTTCAGAAGATGGTTTTGTGATGATGTAGACTTGGGTTATAGTCCCACCAAGGCTTTTTTTTTTTCTAAAACAAATTTGGTCTTAAGATAAATCTGCAAAGATATATTATCTGTAAATATATATTATCTGTAAGGGGGTAAATCAAGAAAAATATTGGGAAAATGCTTCATTCTGGCTGTCTACTAGGGCCCAAGCGTTCTTTTAGCTTTCCCGTCCCTCAGCACAAGTCCCCGACCAGATCTCACGTAATGACGCAATAAAAAAAACGACAATGTAGAATCGCGTTTTAAACGCGGTGATCGGATGTTGAGGGAAAGCTGTATCATATATAATAGTTGTTGTAATTGCGAGTTGTCGTCACGCAATGTTAAAAATTACGGGCTGCGTGACCGACAACTTGCAGTTACAAGAGAGCCTAGAGTGCTGCGGGATGCGCATGCGGAATGCACGGCACAGTCGCACATGCTCATGGCACTGTCGGGATTGCGCAGGCTCAATGCGCATAGTGAGCCGTGCATTGTGCAGGAAGATGGGCATGCGCATGGTGCTGCTGGGTCACGCATGCTGTGGTGGGACCCGCGCATGACGCTGGATGTGGGAGAAAGGGTCACAAGGCAAGGGACAGGGGGAAAGAGACACATGGGAGGGAAAGGGGTGTTAAGAGACACATTGGAGGGCGAGGGGGGAAACAAATACATGGAAGGGAGAGGGTTGGAAAGAGGCAAAAGGGAAGGAGAGGGTGGAAGAGACACAGGGGAGGGAGAGGGGAGGAAGATACATGGGAGGGAGAGCGGGGAAGAGAGACAGGGGAGAGAGAGGGGAGGAAGATACATGGGAGGGACAGCGGGGAAGAGACACAGGGGAGGAGGGAGAGTAACATGGGAGGGAGAGGGGGAAACAGACAAAGGGGAGGGAGAGGGGTGAAATGTGGCACAGGAAGGGATGGAGGGGGAGACACCGGGGAGGGAAGGGGGGATGCACAATGGAAGGAGAGGGGCAAAGAGACACAATGGAAGGAGAGGGGGGAAGAGACACAAGGGAAGGAGAGAGGGGAAGAGACAGAAGGGAAGGAGAGAGGGGAAGAGACAGAAGGGAAGGAGAGGGGGAAGAGACACAAGGGAAGGAGTGGGGGGAAGAGACAAGGGAGGGAGAGGGGGGAAGAGGCACAGAGATGGGGGGATACACAATAGAAGGGGGGGAAGAGACACAAGGGAGGGAGAGGGGGAAGAGACACAGGGGAGGGAGGTGGAAGAGACACAATGGAAGGATATATACCGGGTGCCGATGAGGAGGAGGGAGGTTGTGGAGGGGGGTTGAGGTTGGGGGGGTTGAGGTTGGGGGGTTGAGGAGGGGGGTTGATGAGAAGGATGGAGGGTGAGGTTGAGGAGGGGGTTGAGGTTGAGGGGGGGTGAGGAGGGGGTTGATGAGGAGGAAGGGGGTTAAGGTTGAGGGGGGTGAGGAGGGGGATGAGGATGGGGGGTTGAGGATGAGGATGGGAGGTTGAGGAGGGGGTTGATGAGGAGGAGGAGGGAGGTTGAGGTTGAGGAGGGGGGTTGAAGATGAGGGGGGTTGAGGAGGGAGTTGAGCATGAGGGGGGGTGAGGAGGGGGTTGATGAGGAGGAGGGAGGTTGAGGTTGAGGAGGGGGGTTGAGGTTGAGGGGGGGTGAGGAGGGGAATGAATGTGGGGGGTTGAGGAGGGGGTTGATGAGGAGGAGGGAGGTTGAGGGGGGTTGAGGAGGGGGTTGATGAGGAGGAGGGAGGTTGAGGGGGGTTGAGGAGGGAGGATGAGGAGGGGGTTGAGGATTAGGGGGGAGGTTGAGGATGAGGAGGGGGGTTGAGGATGAGGAGGGAGGTTGAGGATGAGGAGGGGGGCTGAGGATGGGGTGTTGAGGATGGGGGTTGAGGAGGGGGTTAATGAGAATGAGGGAGGTTGAGGAAGGGGTTGAGGTTGAGGGGGGGGTTGAGGTTGAGGGCGGGTGAGGAGGGGGGTTGAGGTTGAGGGGGGGTGAGGAGGGGGATGGAGGGGTTGAGGAGGGGGTTGATGAGGAGGAGGAGGGAGGTTGAGGTCGAGGAGGGGGTTGAGGATGAGGGGGGGTGAGGAGGGGGTTGATGAGGAGGAGGGAGGTTGAGGTTGAGGAGGGGGGTTGAGGTTGAGGGGGGTGAGGAGGGGAATGAGGATGGGGTGTTGAGGAGGGGGTTGATGATGAGGAGGGAGGTTGAGGGGGGGTTGAGGAGGAGGGAGGTTGAGGAGGGAGGATGAGGAGGGAGGTTGAGGATGAGGAGGGAGGTTGAGGATGAGGAGGGAGGTTGAGGAGGGGGTTGAGGATGAGGAGGGAGGTTGAGGTTGAGGAGGGGGGTTGAGGTTGAGGAGGGGGGTTGAGGTTGAGGAGGGGGTTGAGGATGAGGGGGGAGGTTGAGGATGAGGAGAGAGGTTGAGGATGAGGAGTGGGGTTGAGGAGGGGGGTTGAGAATGAGGAGGGGGGTTGAGGAGGGTGATAAGAGAGGGGGGAAGAGACACAGGGAAGGGAGAGGGGAGAAGAGACACGGGAGAGAGAGGGGACACACAGGGGGCAGCACATTTCCCACTCTCGGCTTATACTCGAGTCACACATTTTACCCAGTATTTTGTGGTAAAATAGGTGCCTCGGCTTATACTCGGGTCGGCTTATACTCGAGTATATACGGTAGTTTGTTTTATGTTTATACAATTAAATATGTTGAGAAACAAGCAAATGTTTGCTTTGTCCCTTCACTCTGAGTTAATTTTTTTTATTTTTATGATAGGTAGAATACCAAAACTGTTTTTGGTGAGCTTTAGTTTCCATCATTTTGAATTCATGTAAAGAAATAGCCTAGTGGTTCAGAAGATGGTTTTGTGATGATGTAGACTTGGGTTATAGTCCCACCAAGGCTTTTTTTTTTTCTAAAACAAATTTGGTCTCAAGATAAATCTGCAAAGATATATTATCTGTAAATATATATTATCTGTAAGGGGGTAAATCAAGAAAAATATTGGGAAAATGCTTCATTCTGGCTGTCTACTAGGGCCCAAGCGTTCTTTTAGCTTTCCCGTCCCTCAGCACAAGTCCCCGACCAGATCTCACGTAATGACGCAATAAAAAAAACGACAATGTAGAATCGCGTTTTAAACGCGGTGATCGGATGTTGAGGGAAAGCTGTATCATATATAATAGTTGTTGTAATTGCGAGTTGTCGTCACGCAATGTTAAAAATTACGGGCTGCGTGACCGACAACTTGCAGTTACAAGAGAGCCTAGAGTGCTGCGGGATGCGCATGCGGAATGCACGGCACAGTCGCACATGCTCATGGCACTGTCGGGATTGCGCAGGCTCAATGCGCATAGTGAGCCGTGCATTGTGCAGGAAGATGGGCATGCGCATGGTGCTGCTGGGTCACGCATGCTGTGGTGGGACCCGCGCATGACGCTGGATGTGGGAGAAAGGGTCACAAGGCAAGGGACAGGGGGAAAGAGACACATGGGAGGGAAAGGGGTGTTAAGAGACACATTGGAGGGCGAGGGGGGAAACAAATACATGGAAGGGAGAGGGTTGGAAAGAGGCAAAAGGGAAGGAGAGGGTGGAAGAGACACAGGGGAGGGAGAGGGGAGGAAGATACATGGGAGGGAGAGCGGGGAAGAGAGACAGGGGAGAGAGAGGGGAGGAAGATACATGGGAGGGACAGCGGGGAAGAGACACAGGGGAGGAGGGAGAGTAACATGGGAGGGAGAGGGGGAAACAGACAAAGGGGAGGGAGAGGGGTGAAATGTGGCACAGGAAGGGATGGAGGGGGAGACACCGGGGAGGGAAGGGGGGATGCACAATGGAAGGAGAGGGGCAAAGAGACACAATGGAAGGAGAGGGGGGAAGAGACACAAGGGAAGGAGAGAGGGGAAGAGACAGAAGGGAAGGAGAGAGGGGAAGAGACAGAAGGGAAGGAGAGGGGGAAGAGACACAAGGGAAGGAGTGGGGGGAAGAGACAAGGGAGGGAGAGGGGGGAAGAGGCACAGAGATGGGGGGATACACAATAGAAGGGGGGGGAAGAGACACAAGGGAGGGAGAGGGGGAAGAGACACAGGGGAGGGAGGTGGAAGAGACACAATGGAAGGAGAGGGGGAAGAGACACAATGGAAGGAATGGGGGAAGAGACAAAATTGAAGGAGAAGTGGGGAAGCGAGAAAATGGAAAGAGGGGGGAAGAGACAAAATGGAAGGAGAAGGGGGAAGAGACACAAGGAAAGGAGAGGGGGTAAGAGACACAAGGGAAGGAGAGGGGGAAGAGACACAAGGGAAGGAGAGGGAGGAAAAGATACAAGGGAAGGAGAGGGGTGGAAGAGACACAAGGGGAGGAGAGGGGGTATATACATAGGGGAGCGGGAAAGAGAAAAA
Source organism: Discoglossus pictus (assembly GCA_027410445.1). NCBI lineage: Eukaryota > Metazoa > Chordata > Amphibia > Anura > Alytidae > Discoglossus > Discoglossus pictus. The sequence goes on along the minus strand of CM050164.1, from coordinate 72,424,787 downwards.
GGGGAGGGGGATACACAATGGAAGGAGATGGGGAAGAGACACAAGGGAAGAAGAGGGGGAAGAGACACAAGGGAGAGAGGGGGAAGAGACACAGGAAAGGGGGATACACAATGGAAGGAGAGGGCGGAAGAGACACAAGGGAGCGAGAGGGGTAAGAGGCACAAAGGATGGAGAGGGGAAAAGAGTCACATGGGTGGGAGGGGGGACAGACAGGGGAGTGAGAAGGGGACGACAGACACAGGGTAGGGGGGAAGATAATGGAAGGAGAGGGGGGAAGAGTCACAAGGGAGGGGGATACACAATGGAAGGAGAGGTGGAAGAAACACAAGGGAAGGAGAGGATTGAACGGCGTCAACATGGATTTATAAGGGATAGGTCATGTCAAACAAATCTAATTAGTTTCTATGAGAAGGTTAGTAGGAACTTGGATCAAGGCAACTCAGTGGATGTAGTCTATTTGGAATTTGCAAAGTGCCACGTGGGAGACTATTGTGCAAACTAAGGGATACAGGAATTGCAGTTAATATCTGCTCATGGATTGAGATCTGGCTAAAAGACAGAAAGCAAAGGGTTGTTGTAAAAGTAACATACTCCCATTGGACTAATGTGGTAAGTGGGGTTCCTCAGTGTTCAGTATTAGGTCCTCTCCTTTTTAACATATTTATTAATGAGGTGGGACTGGAAAGTAATTCCTCCATTTTCGCTGATGACACAAAGTTGTGCAAGGTAATTAAATCATATAATAATGTACTTTCCCTCCAAAGGAATTTACATAAATTAGAGGAATGGGTATCTAAATGGCAGATGAGATTTTAATATGAATAAATGTAATGTTATGGAAGGAAAAATAGCCATGCAATTTATAATCTTAATGGAGCAAATCTAGGGGTATCAGATATTGAAACGGATTTGGGAGTGCTTGTGGACAACCAGCAGATGCAAAGGGAAATAAAATATTAGCATGTATTAGGAAGGGTATAGAAGCAAGGGAAGCAAATATAATTTGGAATATGGAGTACAATTTTGGGCAACACTTCATAAAAAGGACATTTTAGAGCTGGAAAAGGTACAGAGGAAGGCAACAAAACTAATTAGGGCAATGGAGGGGCTGTGTTATGAAGAAAGACTAACCAAATTAAGCTTATTTTTTCAAGAAAAAATGCATCTAAGAGGAGATATGATTACCTTATATAAATACATCCAGGGTCAGTATAAAGATTTGTTAAGGGAGCTTTTTGTGCCAAGAGGTTTTCAACTGACAAGAGGACATCCCGTGAGTTTAGAAGTAAAAAGATTCCACCTTAAAGATAGAAAAGGGTTCTTCACAGTAAGGGTGGTTAATCTGTGGAATTCTCTACCAGAGGAGGTGGTGACAGCGGATTCGATAGATAACTTTAAAAGGGGACTGGATTTATTTCTAATTAAAAAGGGAATTTGTGGTTATCCTGTATAATTAGAGAAAAAGTATTCATCCAGGGAGCAATCCGATCGCTAGTATCTGGGGTCAGGAAGGAATTATTTTATTATTTAACTACTATGTAACTATGAGAGGGAGGAAGAGACACAGGGGAGGGAGAGGGGAAAGAGACACAGGGGAGGGGGGATACACAATGGAAGGAAAGGGGGGAAGAGACACAGGGGAGGGAGAGGGATGTATGAGGTACAAAATGCACTATTAGGAAGTACGGAAAATGCTCCAGACCCGCGTAACACATAGACAATCGCCGCCATTTTACAACACTAATTTGCAACTAATAACATTACCATTCTAAAATGGTGATTTACATATCTAAGCAAACGGTTTGCCCTCACGCACGCAGTCTATTTATAGTGCACATTTGCCACATTGCTGACACTTACTCAGGTCAGCAACAGCCCAAATGTACATTGTATGCTGCAGGAAAATCAAAACAGATTGTTAGCTCTTCAGGATATTGATTTCTGCATATATTAATTACAAATGGGTAAAGTATATTAATTTATTTTAATTTAATTAATTATTATTAACAAATATATATATTTAAAAAAAAGGAGCAGGGGAGAGCGTGCTCAGACGACCAAACGTACACGAGGGGAGAGGCTCACAATGAGCGCCGAAGGTACTCAGAGGACCAAAATACTTACATTGTGTGGTAAACCGCATTACCTGCCTTACAATTTTATGACCGTCATTTTTTGACAGGCAATTCGCTAGTATAATATAGAAACCATCAGTCTTATTAAATCGCGATTCTGTAAATTTAAAAGGGCTCTATTTAAGCACACAGCATATATTTTTTTTACAGAAGTTTTTAGTTAGTGAACTTCTATCCAAAAGCAAGGTCTTCACTAACTAAAAACTTCTGTAAATAAAATATGCTATGTGCTTAAATAGAGCCCTTTTAAATTTACCGAATCGCAATTTAATAAGGCTACATATAATTAATCCCTAGGAAACTAGGAAAACTAAAGTTTTGTTTGCTGAATCACAGTTTAAAATGAAACAAGTGGGCTGTCCCAGACAGTCTAATTATGGTTAAGGAAATCTAAATCATTTTAAAATTGTTTCCATTTTCACGTAATAATTTAGAAGTAAGATATTTTTAAGTATTATGCAAAAATGTTTTTACATGCAAAATTAATCATTAGAAATTGGAAGATCAGGTATGGGAATTCGATGCTAGTGCTCACAATTCTCCAGGGAGTAACCAAGCTGATGAGTTTATTCCCGGGGTCTAAGCATGCCTCGTCTTTTGTTTTACATATGACTTATACTGAAGACAATAGACAATAGATTCAGAGCTCCAGGGGATAATTAACATTTATTTGTAATAATCTGCAATTGGCAAGGAATACAGAGTATGCTTAGTAACAGGATCATAAAGGCTGTGTGATGTGTAAAAATTGCATCTTCAGGTATACTGTAATAAAATACATTTTTAATAACATCCAATTGATCAAGTACTTGTTAACTATAGTTTTAAATTATACTATATATGGAACAGCCACTGTATCATGAATTGTGGTTAAGGAAATACAATCCATTTTATATATATACTAGCTACTTGACCGTCAAAATTGACGGGAATACGTTTTCTCCACCTCTCCCTCCCCTGTCTCCTTCCCCTCTCTTTTGTGTCTCCTCCCCCCCGTGTCACTCCCCTCTCTCCCCTGTGTCTCCTTCCCCTGTCCTCTCTGTCACCTGTGCCTCCTTTCCCCCTCTCCCTCACCTGTGCCTCCTTTCCTCCTCTCCCCTATATCTCACCTGTGTCTCCTTTCCCCCCTCTCCCTCCTGTACCTCCTTTCCCCCCTCTCCCTTTCCCCCTCTCCCTCCCCTGTATCTCCTTTCCCCCCATCTTCCTCCCCTGTGTCACCTTTTCCTCAATCTCCCTCCCCTGTATCTCCTTTACCCACTCTCTCCTTCTCCTGATTCTCGTCCCCCCCCGTGACTCCTTTCCCTCTCTCTCTTCCCTCCATCTCATTTCCCCTCTCTCCCTCCCCTTCTCCTTTCCCCCTCTCTCCTTCACCTGTTCCTCCTTTGCCCACTGTCCCTTTCCCCCTGTGTCTCCTTTCCCACTCTCCTCTCTCCCTCCCCTGTGTCTCCTTCTCCCCCTCTCCCTGACTTGTGTCTTCGTTTCACCTCCTCTCCCTCTCTCTTGTCTTCTTTCCCCTCTCCCTCCCTTGTCTCCTTCCCCCCTACTCTCCCTCCCTTGTCTCCTTTGCCCCCTCCTTTCCCCTCCCTTGTCTCATTTGCCCCTACTTCTCTCCCACGTCTCCTCCCTCCCCCTTTCTCTCCCATGTCCCCCCCCCCCCCCCCATCTTGTAGCTGGATGGAATCCTGCCAGTATCGCCGCACTCACCTCCTCTGCTGCTCTCGTCCTCCGGCCGGAATTACTTTCTGGATCTGCGCGGCTTGATCCAGAAAGTAGTTCCGGACGGAGGACGGGAGCCGCAGAGCAGAAGATGGAGTGTGGCGTTGCTGGCAGGGCCGCATCCAGGTACCTGTTTAGGACAGAGTGATGAATCGCGTGCCCTCCACTGGCAGGTACCAGGTACTTTGGGGTGATGCAAGGCCGGGGGGCCTCGCGATTGCAGGAACCAGGTAAAATTCTGTGGGCCTCGTGGTTACGGACCGCAAAGTGTGACCAACATCGTAAGCATTCCCTATACTGACAACTATTATAGTGATACACGTAGCGGTCGGATGCACTGCAGTCTGCATGGCTCCAGATACCCTTGCCAACCTTCCAGCATCTTATTGACTCACTACCATGCCGCGTCTAGCACACAACAGTTATTATTATAATTTTAACCTAGATGGTAATAAGAATATTTAAATATCCATATGTACACTCATTTTATGGAAAAACCTGAACATTTTATGGAAAAGCTTACATTTTTTATTATAAAACGTTTTTTTTAAACTTAAATGTTTTGAGCTATAAAACTGTAAATGTGTTAATTAATTGTAACTGTGTCAGTGATTTAGATTGCAGAATCTACATTAATAAGCAGAAAAAGTAAACATATTCAAAACGAATCACATATATAGTTGTCAGTGTTGGTGACGTTTGACAATGTTGGTAACGCATTTGCGACCTTGTGAAGTGAGGCGAGCCAGTGGTGCCATCACACATGCGAGCCTCGCGAAGAAGCCGTGCAGTACTTAGCAGCCGCGCAGTACTTAGCAGCCGCGCAGCACCAAAGGCGTTCATTGCAGCCAGCGGCGCCGTCACACATGCGAGCCTCGCGAAGCGAGGCGAAACAGCCGCCCAGCCGAAGGCTCTCATTGCAGCCAGCTGTGCAGTACTTAGGTTGCAATGAGCACCGAAGGGGGAGAGCTAGGAAGCCTGTGAGTGAGGTTGCAAGCAATTTTGAGCCATATTTGGGGGTTTTCTTCAATCCAAAATGGGCTAAGCAAGGAAAAAAATGGCGGATGAAAAACGTAAATGTTTCCGAAACTGGATGAAAACGAGGCTGTGCAAATCCAGGCACGCAGGACTTAGAAAATACACAACTGCAAAGACAGTAACACTTACACCAACAACAACAGGCACGCAGGACTTTGAAAATAAAAGAAACAGCCTTCAGTGCGTAACACGCAAACATTCAGCAGACACAGAGGAGAAACACACAGGGAAAGGACAGGGGGGGAGATGGTGGAAAGAGACACATGGCATTCTCAAGCACAAAACTTGCAGGTTAACAAAACGTACAGTAGGCGGGAGGAAAGGCTCGCAATGAGCGACGAAGGCGCTCAGCGTGGGGCTCGCAATGAGCGCCAAAAGTGATCAGTGCTAAGCAGGAAAGTTGAAGTACATGGGGGAGAGGCTCGCGATGAGCAGCGAAGGTGCTCAGAGGAGCAAAAGCCTCAAGTTGTGTGGCAAACAGCATTGCAAGCCTTACTATTTTAATCCTGTCATTTTTGACGGGCAAGTAGCTAGTTCTTAACAAAAGAAAGCATTTTCTCAACTGACTGATTAAAATATGATGTTTGTTGTTTTTAGCCACACTTGATTCTGCTGTTACCTGTGGGGATCATGGATCAAAAGTATTCCTATTACGAGATGGCAAGAGCAGTGTTCCTTGCACATTCTACGAAATTGTATGTAACATTTGTACTTTTCTTTGTTTAATTTATACTGTTGTTCTTACATCACATTTAAAATCACTCTTAATATTGTCACATATTCTATTATGCTACTATATGCAATTTGATTATGAGTTTCACGGCCACAATCACTACGGGCTAGCCAAAGCCGCAAAATCAGCCTTAGAACTCCACAGCTCAAATTTTATGAGTGCTAAACTTACACAAAATCTATATTCTATTAGACTAGTAGCGCTAGCTCGCAAGTAAAATCTAACCCGTAATTGAGAAAAGTATCACGTTTCTGTCAAAAATAGTACTAAATAGAACTTGCAAGGCATTTCAAACACTTATTAGAGCTCTGGCAACAATTAAACACACAATACTGTACTTTAAAAGCGCGGGAAGGCAGGGAAACCCATCCGAATGAATTGCCCAATAGCCTCAAATATGCAATTAAAAAATATTATTTTTAGATGTTATTTCTGAGTAATATTGTTCCTTGGATGCAAGGGGTTAATACATATCTTGAAAACCACACAGACTAAAACAGATGAATGAATGCATTTTAAAGATTGCTAAAGTGCTTGATTGTGAGCCAATCAGCAAATCTGACTTATTTATACTAATTCATTCTTAGCTTCCGATTGCAGATTACATCTAGCATCCATGTTTTACTGATGTCATGATGACGGCCTCCTTTACTATTGGCTGTGTCTAAGAAGCAAATTATGGGCTTGCTTAAATATTGCCAGATCATATGATCACGGCCCCTGAAATCCTACATAAAAAGGCAGGGTTACGAGTTTAGGCTTAAGAAGGTAAATTGGGCTTCAGTCAATAGAATAAATCTAAACAGTTCGAGAGAAAAACACCTGCAGCCAAATTTATGAGTTTGAGGCATTTGTGAGCTTCTAATAGTATAGGGCCCCAAACTCTCAAATAGAAGAAGTAATATTTTTTTGAACCAAGAGGTCTCACACAGATGTCCCAGAAAAGTTTTATCTCTGGGGCAGAATTTTCTCCAGAAAGGACCATGCACTAGTGTTTGCTGTATGCTCCTTTTGAATACCATGATTCAATAATGAAACATTTTTTATAGAAAGTAAAAAATTAATATATCCTTAAATTATTATCTATGAAATGCAATTATGTTGTAGTGGTAGTCAACATTGTTTTTTCCGTGCATTACTGTCATGATAGCTTCTACGCAAAAGCAGAGTTTACTAAAAATAATATTTTCTGTGCAAATGTTTATGCTCATTGTTTTCACAGTTGACACTTGCATGCTAATTTATTGCATACTCACACATATGTGAAGATTTTCCTTATCTTGAAGGTTTTTATTTAAAATACAGTGGATATAAAAAGTCTACACACCCCTGTTAAAATGTCAGGTTTCTGTGCTGTAATAAAATGAGACAACGATAAATCATTTCAGAATTATTTATCTTTGTCTCATTTTTTTACAGCACAGTAACCTGACATTTTAACAGGGGTGTGTAGTCTTTTTATATCCACTGTATGTCTTATATCCTTTCCGTTTTGAGTTGACTCCATCCTTTAATTTTCTCCACCCAGCTTTCAAAACCAGAAAAAAGTAGTATTATATTGGCAACAACTTCTATGTGATAGTTAAGGTTTTAATAAAAATAAAAAGATTTAACACTAAAAAATAATAAAAATTGTACAAAGTTGTTATCTTTAATGGCTTTAATGTCCCCTATTCAATTGAGCAATTGTTAGTTACTGGAGCCCGTAATGTAGCCCGTAAACTAATTTGCTATTCAATTGGCGTCTTTTGCGAGCCTCAAACAATCTGCGGGTTACAGGCTGAAAATCCCTGCGGTTGTCAAAATTGTAACTCCAACCCATCTAAGCCTTTGATCTTTCAAGCCCGTAAATCGCAAATCAATATTCAATTGCTACAATTCCTCAAGTCCGCAATTGTTTTCACACCGTAAATGGCAAATGTAGAAGAAAATCCTACGAGTACCAGATAGGACCTGCAAGGGGGTTAAACAACTGATCGTAGCACTGTTAATGCAAATAAAAAATCAATACTGCACTGTAAAAGACAGGGAAAGCGATGATAGACATTAGAATTAATTGCACAACAGCCTCAAGCACGCAAATCTGCAATCAAAAATTATAATTTTTTCACATTTTTTCCCGTGTTATATCAAGCTTGGTAATCAAGGAGTTAATACATATCAGGCCACCCACATGGACTAGAACATTTCCCTCATTCATTTCTATTATTTTGTACCTTGTCGGATTGCGAGTCCTATCACATATTGGACCTCTAAACGCTAGTTGATTGACATTGAACCTCCATGTTTTACTGACGTCATGGTGACGAACTCATTTACTATTGGCAGGTTCTAAATCGGTAGCTACGGCCTTGCTTAATTGATCATGCTCTGAAATGCTACTTACAGGTGCATGGTTTACTGTTTAGGCTTTCGGCCAGGTAGCTGAGGTCTTGATCAATTGAATCACTCTGTAACTGTAGCAAATTTCAAGTTTGCAATTGAATGGAGGCCTATGGGTTTTGGTTCACCAATAAAATTGGAAGAGAGAGAGAGAGATGGATTCTAGTTAAGAGAAACAAAAAATGAGAGAAGTAAAGGAAATTAGACCGTGTTAAGATTGTATACATTATGAAAGGGCCACTAAAGACCCACATTTATAGTATGCACTGGTGAAGAAATAGAATTTACAAATCTGCCTAAAAAGTTTAAAAATATATAAATGTTTAAGATATGCAATACAAATTTTAGTGTGGGCATCTGCTGCAATCTTTCTAAGCAGAAAAGTGTTCGTAGACAAATTGAATTTGTATTTGTATTATTGAAAGCACTGGCAATTTGGATTACCACACCTCAACTGAAAGTGCTAAATGCTTGTTGACATTCAAGGTCCCTTTCACCTGTAGAAGTGGATAACATAAGCTAAAATGATAGCACCCATAAAAGAATATTTCTATATAGCTAAGCTATCAATATATTAAAGGCTAACTGTTTTTCTTTACCTGCACAGACTGATGATTTCAGCTATCATGGCATCATGTATGACATGACTAATGACATCAGCGAAGAAATTGTCCTAGATCCCCTGTAATAACACTTAGCCTTCATTTTCATTGATTCATTACATATGACTGTTTTCCTTACATTATAGTTTTGTTTGTTCTCAAAGATCCTTCTTAAGTGTGTTGAGTCACAAATATTATTGTTGTATAGAATGCTGGTATGGTAAATAATTGAGACTGTGTTGGTAGTGTTTGGATTGTTGTTCTTAAAACCAAAATTACAAAAGTGAAAGCAAACTGACAAAGTTTATTGCGTAACTAAATAGTTTGACAATGGGAGTTTTCAAGAACCAAGCTATATATCTTCGAGAATCTTAAAAGATTTTTCAGCTCTTAAGTTACATCATAAATACAAAATAAACCTTGTATACATTCTTACATAAGATCAGCTTATTTAATTTAGGGTCCTTTTAAAAATAGGTATGTAAATGGTGATCACAGGCAGAGGAGGTACAGATACATGAGAGTTGAGGTGTGTGCTTACATTTTTCAATATCTTTTATTAAGATTGACTTAAGGCTTAATTTTGTTATTACCTGATACTGATATTACAAGTATACAAGTGTGTTGACTTCGGTGATCTCTTAGATCTCATATGGAATATAGTGTGGTATCATCAGTTATGCTACCAATAATTTAATTTGCCATTATGAAATGTTATCTTTGATATTGTTATTCATGTAATACATGAGGCTTTTATTGATTACCGGTACATCATAAAATAGGTTGAGGGTCCTTAAGGTACAACCTTAAGTTCCAATTTAACTGAAATTTTAGGCATGTAATCAATACAAAAAATAAAGCCTAGCCTAAGTGCCTCATACTTTCAGATTAAAAATCCCTGGGTCTTGCCTGTTCCTTAAGGACAAAGACTTCCTAACTTAAAGGACCACTGTAGTTTGATAAAAAGTTTTTAAACTTGTATAACTGCTATCAACATTAGCAGGTATACAAGATAAGAAAACAAAATTATTTTAGAGCAAATCTTATATTTACACGGCTCTGAATGTAGCATGTGGTATTCCATCTTTGACTTCTAGGCTGTGTGTAGTTTGAGGTTGCGGCTTCACCTATTAAACATAAATTTTATTCTGTCAAACAGCTGTTTGAAGATGGATTTTAACATAAGTGAATGCAGATCTTACATGTGTCTACTGTTCCTTCTATTCCCCCAGTTTTATAATAATGTTTACAAATACAATACATTACAGTTATAAATTGCCTGTCATCACATATAATAGTTGTGGTAATTGCGAGGTTTTCGGTAACGCTCGCAATTACCCCAACTATGACTCGCAACTTGTGCATGCGCGGTGGAGAAGGGGAAAGGGAGAGGGGGAAAGGAGGCACAGAGGAGGGGGGAAGGAAGCACAGGGGAGGGTGAGGGAGGCACAAGGAAGGGGGGAAGGCGACACAGGGGAGGGAGAGGGGAGGATTAGGCACATGGGAGGGAGAGGGGGGAAGAAGACACACGGGAGGGCAAGGGGGAAAAGGCACACAGGAGATAGAGGGGGGAAAGAAACACGGGAGAGAAAGGGAGGGAGACACACAGGAGGGGAGGGGGAAAGAGACACACGGGAGGGAGAGGGGGGAATAGACAAAGAGGAGGGAGAGCTGGGGGGAATAGACATAGGGGTGGGAGAGCGGGGGGGAATAGACATAGGGGTGGGAGAGCGGGGGGGGAATAGACATAGGGGTGGGAGAGCGGGGGGGAATAGACATAGGGGAGGGAGAGTGGGGGGGAATAGACATAGGGGTTGGAGAGAGGGGGGAAAGAGACAGGGGAAGAGGTGGAGCAACACAGGCGAGGGAGAGGGGGGAAAGAGACGCAGGGGAGTGAGAGAGGGGGAAGAGGGGAGAGACACAGGGGAGGGGGAGAGAAACAGGAGACGGGATAAAGAGACGGAGGGGGGACAAGGAATATAGAATATTATCCTGTAATTTTATGACTGGCAAGTGGCTAGTCATAAAAGAAAAACTGAATGCAACTATTAAAAATTAATGGCTAAAATTAATTATTTTAAACTGTGTAAAATTATTTTTTCCATTATCAAGTAAAGTTCTTTAAAAAAGCAAGCTATACATATTACAATTCAGTGGTCCTTCAATAACTCAGTTCTTAATTGAGTCCACAGTGCTTCCTCTGATTGGTCCCCTGAAACGTTTTCTGAGTATTTCATCTTTCCCTAATTTAGCTCTTACTGACAGTTCTTTTTTAATGACTATTATGAATACATAATGGATTAACTTATGTGACCCATTTATTCATTGTGAATATATGTGTGTTATGTGTACTTGCATGTCTGATTACTGTTTTTCTGCCCACAACCCAATCTTATTCTTACCATTGGTGTTTGTTGACAAAATTTCTATTTATGTCTTTGATGTTTAGAGAATTCCAGAAACTTGCTTTTGTAGTTTGACAAAGGTAGTGGCTTTCTTCCACAATTCTTTCAAACAATTTGTTGGCAAGGAGGTTGCATCTAATTGTAGTCCAGTTGTGATCAGTGGAAAAACTTTTGCCCATCACACCAACCTCACTGTGCGTGCAGGCAAATGTGTCTTCTTCCAAGTAGGTTCATCCAAGCTCCAGTTATTAGAAACTATTGATATATATATGTGTAATACAGCATGCATAAGCTTAAAGGAAGCCATGTTTGATGATGGCTATGGAATGAAGAGCGAGGCATTTATGGGCATATTTGTGTGTCCCAGCTCAACTTCCCAGAGTGCAGTGTAATAACTGTTTTTCTCGGAACTCTGAGCTGGAAGCAGGTTTTTTAACTTGCTTTAAACATTCAGGTGTGAACACAGATGTACTTTTTATTTACTATATATATATATATATATATATATATATATATATATATATATACAGTGCCTTGCAAATGTATTCACTCCCCTTGACTTTTTACCTATTTTGTTACATTACAGCCTTAAGTTCAATGTTTTGTGAATCTGAATTGTATGTGATGGATCAGAACACAATAGTCTAAGTTGGTGAAGTGAAATGATAAACATATATACATAAAACTATTTTTAAGAAATAGAAAACAGAAAATTGGCATGCGCGTATCTATTTGCCCACTTTGTTATGAAGCCCATAAAAAGCTCTGGTGCAACCAATTACCTTCAGAAGTCACATGATTAGTGGAATGATGTCCACCTGTGTGCAATCTAAGTGTCACATGATCTGTCATTACGTATACAAACCTTTTTTGAAAGGCCCCAGAGGCTGCAACACCCAAGCAAGAGGCACCACTAACCAAACACTGCCATGAAGACCAAGGAACTCTCCAAACAAGTAAGGGACAATGTTGTTGAGAAGTACAGAAGTCAGGGTTAGGTTATACAAAAAATATCCAAATATTTGATGATCCACAGGAAACCATTAAATCTATCATAACCAAATGGAAAGAACATGGCACAACAGCAAACCTGCCAAGAGACGGCCGCCCACCAAAACTCACGGACCGGCAAGGAGAGCATTAATCAGAGAAGCAGCACAAAGACTTAAGGTAACCCTGGAGGAGCTGCAGAGTTCCACAGCAGAGACTGGAGTATTTGTACATAGGATGACATTAAGCCGTAGATTTGGGCTATATGGCAGAGTGGCCAGAGGAAAGCCATTACTTCCAGCAAAAAACAAAATGGAACATTTTGAGTTTGCGAAAAGGCATGTGGGAGACTCCCAAAATTAATGGAGGAAGGTGCTCTGGCCTGATGAGACTAAAATGTAACTTTTCGTCCATCAAAGAAAATGCTATGTCTGGCGCAAACCCAAAACATTACTTCACCCAACAAACACCATCCCCACAGTGAAACATGGTGGTGGCAGCATCATGCTGTGTGGGGTGTTTTTCAGCAGCTGGGACTTGGAAACTGGTCAGATTTAAGGGAAAGATGGATGGTGCTAAATACAGGGATATTCTTGAGCAAAACCTGTACCACTCTGTGTGATTTGAGGCTAGGATGGAGGTTCACCTTCCAGCAGGACAATGACCCCAAACACACTGCTAAAGAAACACTTGAGTGGTTTAAGGGGAAACATGTAAATGTGTTGGAATGGCCTAGTCAAAGCCCAGACCTCAATCCAATAGAAAATCTATGGTCAGACTTAAAGATTGCTGTTCACAAGTGCAAACCATCCAACTTGAAGGAGCTGGAGCAGTTTTGCAAGGAGGAATGGGCAAAGATCCCAGTGGTAAGATGTGGCAAGCTCATAGAGACTTATCCAACGCGACTTGGAGCTCTGATTGCCGCAAAAGTTGGCTCTACAAAGTATTGACTGTAGGGGTTTGAATAGTTATGCACATTGACTTTTTCTGTTATTTTGTCCTATTTGTTTCTTCAAAAAAAAAAAAAACATCTTCAAAGTTGTGGGCATGTTCTGCAAATGAAATGATGCAAATCCTCAAACAAAACAAAAAAAATGCCATGGGGGGGGGGGGGGGGGGTGAATACTTTTGCAAGGCACTGTGCAATATATATATATATATATATATATATATATATATATATATATATATATATATATATATGTATATATATACCGTATTGGTCTGAATATAAGCCACACATTTTTTCCGATTTTTGAGTTTGCGAGTTACAGGTGCGGCTTATATTCCCGACCGTAAAAAAACTTGCTGCCGATTTGCGAGCTTGCGAGTTACATGTGCGGCCTGTTTCTTGCAAAGGCTGATAACTCGGAGAGTCTTTTTCTCTCCAATTTTAAGGGTGCTGCTTATATTCGAGTACTATCTTTTTTAAATTTTTTCCACTTGAATTTTACAGGTGAGGCTTATATGCGTGGGCGGCTTATATTCGGACCAATACGGTATATATATATATATGCCAACCCAACTATAAGCCGAGGCACCTATTTTACCACAAAATACTGGGAAAACTTAGTGACTCGAGTATAAGCCGAGGGTGGGAAATGTGCTGCCCCCTGTGTCCCTCTTGTGCCCTCTGTGTCCCCCTCTTGTGTGACCTCTGTGCCCTTTCTTTTGTCCCTCCTCTCTCTCCCCTTTGTCTCTTCCCCCCCTCTCCCTCCCCTGTGTCTCTTCCCCCGTCTCCCTTCCGTGTCTCTTTTCCCCCTCTCCCTCGTGTCTCTTTCCCTCCCCCTCGTGTCTCTTTCCCTCCCCCTCCCTTATTACCCTCCACAACAGCCCTACTTATCCTCCCTTCTCATCCTCAACCCCCTCATCCTTTCCAGCTCAGAATTCCAAGAAATACAGTTATTACACTGCATTCTGGGAAGCTGAGCAGGGACCTGCAAATGCGCCCACAAATGCATCATTCTTCTAATCCATTACCATTTTAAACATGGCTTCCTTTAAGCTTATGCAGCTTATGCCCGCTGCATTAACCTTGGCTTTGCATATGGATTGAAAAACGAAACATTTGTGGGCACATTTGCATATCCCTGCTCAGCTTCCAGAATGCAGTGTAATAACTGTATTTCTTGGAAATTCTGAGCTGCAAACAGGTTTTTTAACTTGTGTTAGACATTCAAATGTGAGCACAGATGTACTATTTATTTACTGTACTACTGTAAGGTGGAGGGCTTCTATCGCTCTTTTGACTACCATATATTAAATGATTGTTGTGATGAACTACTGTATATACTCGAGTATAAGCCGAGTTTTTCAGCCATTTTTTTAAAAAAAGGACCCCCTAGGCTTATACATGTGTCACTCTAACCCCCCCCCCGTGTCTCTCTTTCCCCCCCCCATCCTCATCCTCAACCCTCCTCCTCATCCTAGAGGGGTATAGTGAGGAGGGGGTTTTAGGATGAGGAGGCGGGTTGAGGATGGGGGGTTGAGGATGAGGGAGTTGAGGATGGGGGTGTTGAGGATGAGGATGGGGGGTTGAGGATGAGGATGGGGGGTTGAGGTTGAGGAGGCCAGTTGAGGTTGAGGAGGGGGCTGAGGAGAGAGGTTGAGGAAGGGGGTTGAGGAGGGAGGTTGAGGAGGGGGGTTGAGGATGGAGGGTTTGAGGTTGTGGAGGGGGGTTGAGGTTGAGGAGGGGGATTGCGGAGGGGGTTGAGGATGAGGAGGGGGGTTGAGGATGAGGAGGGGGGTTGAGGTTGAGGAGGGGGGTTGAGGTGGAGGAGAGGGGCACAGAGGGCACACAAGAGCGGGACACAGAGGGCACAAGAGGGACACAGGGGGCAGCACATTTCCCACCCTCGCTTATACTCGGGTCACTAAGTTTTCCCAGTATTTTGTGGTAAAATAGGTGCCTCTGCTTATACTCGGGTCGGCTTATACTCGAGTATATATGGTAATTGATTATATATATATATATATATATATATATATATATATATATATATACACACACACACATTGTATGTATACATACTGTAAATACAAATATCAAACAACCATTCTCCCTTCTCTGCAGCCATGTTTCTGACACTTGTCAAGCCGGTACACTATTATATTGTTAGAAGCCCAGGCGTGCTATTCCTGAGTGAAAGAAGATTCCTAATAGAGTGCAAATTGTCAGTGGGTTGGAGCATTTGGAGAGAAGTAGCAATAATGGAAAACTCATAAGTTTACAAGGGCACAACCTTGAGAGAGTATCAGGCAGAATCACAGCGACAAAAACATATTTCAAAGATAAAAATGACAATTATAGAGTTTAGTTATTCAAAAAAACATAGGAAAAAATATAACACCTTTTCACTTGTATTTGCGTAGGTTATAGGAAACTGATTATTTTTAAAACAGTGTACTTATATCTTAACCTTTTATTTGGATTATTTATTGAATTACATTTTTATTTGAATTATATTATACCTCTCTTTCTAGGCTAAAATAGAAAATCAGTTCCAGCTTGTAACATAACAGCTATTTTCTAAAGTTTTAAAAGTTAAAAGGTACTGTCCGATATTATAACTGCTTTAATGCCTCCAGAAATGAAAAATGGAAGAGACAAGCGTTGTGCACAAATTCGGAATTATGTTTAACCCTGTAAATTAACATAATTTAATTTGTTTACTACTTAGGATCGGGACCTCCCACGATTAATTAGAGGTCGAGTTCACAGGTCAATGGGAAACTATGACAAAAAAAAAAATCTGTTTAAATGTGTTGCTGTGAGACCCGCCTCAACTGTAGAGCAACAAACTTTTCAGGAATTCATCACAGCAGCGAATAATGAGATGGAGCGAAAAGTAAAGGCTATAAGTGAAATTTAGAATTGACATACACATCCTACAGAAATGTATTTGGGTAAAACCTTATATTCATCCATAAGATATACGAGATGGTGGAGTCCCTCTAGTGGTACATCACAGTCCGTCACTAGGATACATAGCATACTTTCATAGTTAGCAATTTGCTATGTTTTTGGGAAAAAAACGTATTCACAAAGCTATAAATCACAACTTTACTTTAAATGTACCACAATTATATATAGGTATCTCACATGTTTCCCTCAGAGGCTGCAAAAGTGTTCTCTTAGGTTGTCATTGCGATTTTCTATTCACTTTTCCCATGAAAAAAAAGTGGGAAGTGCAGCCTGAGATAACTTCTCAGTCTCTGAGAATCTTGGTGAATTTATCTTATTGTTTAGTGTTTCATTTCCAAGAGAATATGAAAAAATGTTTTTATTCTGCTTGCTTTACACAAATGTTTATTTGAATTTATCATACTGGTTAGTTTATGTCAAGTACACTTGAAATGCTTATATTCACTGTGTCACATGTATGTCAGTTTATATTATAAGAATTTAAACTTCTTCAGTACTGGATAACGGTCTGTTTTATGAAAACTTTTGCTTCTGAAAAAATGTCTTAGCAGGGAGTTTAACTACACAGTCAATATTTATGTTCCCAAAATGTGTAATAATATATGTAATGTGCACACTACATTTTTCCTTCATAAAGCAAAGGTTTATACTTTTGTGACCAACCTGCATTTCTCATTAAAAAAACAATAATCTTTTTGGAATTATCTAAATCCTGAAAAAAGGAGGGAACAGGCTGATGATGCACACTAGAACAAAAACATCACCTTTACACAAACCAGTTTGAATAAAAAGTAATTTATTAGTGTGACAAAATCAATGAAAAATATATTTTAGTTAACCGTTTTTAACATCAGAATCTAAACATTTTGAGTATAAATTAAATGCAAATGAATAACATCCATTTTGTTTTCTGAATACACTAAAAAGGAACATGACTTTATAATTATTTTTTTTACAAACACCCACTGAACATTTGTGAACAGACAAATACAGAATATTTTACAGAATGTACAGTATCTTGCAGTTAATAAACATCCCTGGTACATCTTTTGTTCTATTGATCTTTTATTAAAGGCACAGGTTGGTAGGTGGCAACTGTTTGTTCATGTTTATGAATATTTTGTCTGTTTATCACAGTCTTCAGTTCTCATACCTGACACCTAAAATATTACAGCAAGTTCACAAAGTAAGGTTTGTGCATGGACAATAATATCCTGCGTGCACTTACAACTTTTCCATATGTTAAATGTTCTGCTGCTTTTTATTGATGTTTTAAAAACTAATATTTAAGTAGCCCCCAATAATCTTATTCAGAAGTGTTACTTTAATCTGTATATACATCTATGGTAATACGATCTATTATAAAAATAATATATTGTAATTTCCGAGATAATTATATGAAAGGTATGATTCATTATTGATGTATGTATATCATTGATATTGTATAATTAGATATATATATCTAGTCAATTTCCTCTTTGTGACAACACAAATAAATATAAAATGATTAATGGGTAGAGTTCAAGAGACTTAATAATTGCAAATATGCAAATACTTTATTTTCTTTTTTTTTTTTTATCTGAAGTTATTCCATTTAGCAGACTTGCAAGCACATTTAGAGAAAGCCATCTGGCCGGTGCTGGGTCCATACTTTTAATATTTGCTTTTGAAAAACTATAAGTGATAAAGAACAAAAACATGTTATGCAGTAAAAATCTTAAAATAACCTTTATAAACTATTTTTTTTAATTATAGTTTACTTTGGCAACAACTTAATTCTTCAAGAAAATTTATAGAAAATTCCATATTTCAGTCCTTTCACACTTATTTTATTGTTACATTTATTGTCAAGATATTTACTTATGATTAATTCTAGATTTCAAAATAACATTGAAAATATGGAACTTTATACTTGTTGACATTTTTTACTCTGTTTTAGAGTGAATACTCCACTAGAAATCACCAAATTTATTATTGATCATAATAATTTAATCATCCTCAGTATTTAATTACTGACAAATATTTGTATTCTGTATTTCAGTAAAATACTGAACAGTGGTAGAAAGCAATTAGAATACTTTATTAATACTATCACCCCAGATTCACTAAACTATGCAGGGGCTGTGACATACAGCACTAACAGCTGTGGTTATGAGGGAAATTGTTGCATCATCCCATACACATCTTAGTGATTCACGCCTATGAGGATTAATAATTCATTCAAAATAAGTTGTTTTTCTTTAATGGAAACATGGGAACTCCATACTATTCAAATTTAATGTCTCAGGAAAGTCCTAATATTTAATGCTCATTTCCTTTGAACTATACTGTTTAGCATGCATATTTTGTATACAGCACATCTTAAGAAATATATTTATTCTACTTTTATAGTGCTGTAACACTTTGCTTACACTGTACCATCTGCAATTTTAGATTTGTGGGATAAAACACGTGTAATATGTTGATCAATAATTTGCGCACTAAGGTTTAAAGGTATATGAAAGTGAGCTGGGTTATTAATGCATCTGATAGAGGAGAATTGAAAGTGCCTGAAAAAAACTGTTTGCATGACAACATTCCAAAGTAAACAAACTGTTAACATGAAGATTGCTGAATTTCTTGCATTTGCAAAGAGTTTCCTCTCAATGTTGACACCCCATGAAATTCCCAGGGATAATTAGCATTACTTATACAATGTTTCTTTTTTGCCTGGGGATTGTTCAGGCATGCTGAGTTAGTACCTGTAGCCTGCTGTACTGTGGGAAGTCACATGATTTCAGACACTTTCCTTTCCTTTAGCCAATCAGCATGAGCATGTGCTGTATATTGGATATCTCATTAAAAATTAGATATCCAATATGCAAATCTCAGTTGCTGGGGGTGTCTACATCACCCCAGCACATTTTTTTCTTTTCTGCAAATATTTGTTGGCATTTTTTCATGCAAACATTTTTTGCTAGGTGGGTTATGATGCATTCTACAGGATGCATTTATAACCCACCTCACTTGCATATACCTTTAATGCTCAGAAGTATCTGGTAGAATACTAAAATGGAAAGGTGCATTATGTTATACATTTCTAGCAACAGTATTAGGAAGCAAATAGATAATTGTGGTATAATCCAGAACCTGGCAATGTTCAGAGCAGTGTCAAGCCCACTGCACAAAATGTTGTAAATACTTTTAACCTCATGTAACCAAGGATTTCCAAACTTTCTGTTAATCTTGTTTTCTGAAAGAGAATTGAAGATTTCTAGACTAATAACCCTTTGTCTGCAAAAAAACAGATCTCTAGACTAATAGATTATATAATTTTTCACACCTTTTATTTTTTTAAATAGATTACTTTTATTGGCACTTGACTACTAATGTCTCATTTATCAAGTTTAAGAAAAAATGCAGGCTGAAATTCGTTTCACAAAAAATATTATAACTACTAGTATGGCAATGAGTTACATTCTGCAAATATTATCTATAATTTGACCTCAAAATTCTTATACAGGGAGTGCAGAATTATTAGGCAAATGAGTATTTTGACCACATCATCCTCTTTATGCATGTTGTCTTTCTCCAAGCTGTATAGGCTCGAAAGCCTACTACCAATTAAGCATATTAGGTGATGTGCATCTCTGTAATGAGAAGGGGTGTGGTCTAATGACATCAACACCCTATATCAGGTGTGCATAATTATTAGGCAAATTCCTTTCATTTGGCAAAATGGGTCAAAAGAAGGACTTGACAGGCTCAGAAAAGTCAAAAATAGTGAGATATCTTGCAGAGGGATGCAGCACTCTTAAAATTGCAAAGCTTCAGAAGCGTGTTTATCGAACAATCAAGCGTTTCATTAAAAATAGTCAACAGGGTCGCAAGAAGCGTGTGGAAAAACCAAGGCGCAAAATAACTGCCCATGAACTGAGAAAAGTCAAGCGTGCAGCTGCCACGATGCCACTTGCCACCAGTTTGGCCATATTTCATCATTGCAACATCATTGGAGTGCCCAAAAGCACAAGGTGTGCAATACTCAGAGACATGGCCAAGGTAAGAAAGGCTGAAAGACGACCACCACTGAACAAGACACACAAGCTGAAACGTCAAGACTGGGCCAAGAAATATCTCAAGACTGATTTTTCTAAGGTTTTATGGACTGATGAAATGAGAGTGAGTCTTGATGGGCCAGATGGATGGGCCCGTGGCTGGATTGGTAAAGGGCAGAGAGCTCCAGTCCGACTCAGACGCCAGCAAGGTGGAGGTGGAGTACTGGTTTGGGCTGGTATCATCAAAGATGAGCTTGTGGGGCCTTTTCGGGTTGAGGATGGAGTCAAGCTCAACTCCCAGTCCTACTGCCAGTTCCTGGAAGACACCTTCTTCAAGCAGTGGTACAGGAAGAAGTCTGCATCCTTCAAGAAAAACAGGATTTTCATGCAGGACAATGCTCCATCACACGCGTCCAAGTACTCCACAGCGTGGCTGGCAAGAAAGGGTATAAAAGAAGAAAATCTAATCACATGGCCTCCTTGTTCACCTGATCTGAACCCCATTGAGAACCTGTGGTCCATCATCAAATGTGAGATTTACAAGGAGGGAAAACAGTACACCTCTCTGAACAGTGTCTGGGAGGCTGTGGTTGCTGCTGCACCCAATGTTGATGGTGAACAGATCAAAACACTGACAGAATCCATGGATGGCAGGCTTTTGAGTGTCCTTGCAAAGAAAGGTGGCTATATTGGTCACTGATTTGTTTTTGTTTTGTTTTTGAATGTCAGAAATGTATATTTGTGAATGTTGAGATGTTATATTGGTTTCACTGGTAAAAATAAATAATTGAAATGGGTATATATTTGTTTTTTGTTAAGTTGCCTAATAATTATGCACAGTAAAAGTCACCTGCACACACAGATATCCCCCTAAAATAGCTAAAACTAAAAACAAACTAAAAACTACTTCCAAAAATATTCAGCTTTGATATTAATGAGTTTTTTGGGTTCATTGAGAACATGGTTGTTCAATAATAAAATGAATCCTCAAAAATACAACTTGCCTAATAATTCTGCACTCCATGTTTATTTAGTCTAAATAATGGCTTTCTATTTTGACACTAGACACTCTACAACCACATGGTGTAATGTTCTTTTTTGCTTTCCTTCTTGCTGTATGTTAGGTGCCATTGTGTTGTCACCACATTTCCTAATGTTTTCTGTTTTTACACATTTTTAGGGTTGCAATGGGAAGTCATATGGGACTAGGTAGCAATATGTTCTGTATTTAATAAGTTAGTGTCATGGATATTTTCACTGGGCTTTTATTTCAAAACATTGATTATAATGGGCTTGGTTGCTAAAGTGTTAAAGTTGAACGGTTTAGAAAAAAATCTGTTCATTTAATTTGATTGAACAGGTCTTATAAGTGTTGGAGAACATGGTTTTAAATGTAACCGCATACTCAAGAGCATTTTGCTTCTTTTTCTGAGCCTGAACCAAAACAGATTTTTTCAGCATAACACCAGCACTTATGATTTCTAGCTAAACGATACAATTTAATAGTTTACTGGCCTTTTTTCTACCTAAATATAACGTCATCATTTTTCTCTTTACTTTAAGCATAATTTACACATTTTAGTTAAGGCAAATGGTGTGAGAAAACATACTACCCTTATATGTTGATAATTCTATTGCAAGTGATCGTATACCATCATTCCTCTTAATGACATGCCCATAGATTTCAGTGGAGAAAAAGTAACTCCACGGCCGCACAAAGTTAAGAGAGGGGAGGTTTGACCGGAGTAGGAATAGGATGGGGAATAAGTATGTAAAAGGTTAAGTTAGGGGAAGAGTTGGATGGGAGGGGGCTCTAAGGGGGAGGTGTTCAATATAAATAGTGGAGCTGGGATGACCCCTGCCAGGCAAAAATGTTGGTTAAGCAGCAGATCTTCCTTTCCTCCCTCCCTCCCTGTTTTGGTAAGCTTGGGTTAATCGGGTGTATAAGCAAAAAGGTCTGTTGGCTTTGCCACAGCTTGGGTCGGCGTTGGTGCTTGCCATCAGGTGGGTATGAGCAGTAGGAGTTAGTTTTTGGTGTTATCATGTCTCATGGGGCACGGGGTCCCCTTGAGGTGGTTAGGGGTGGACAAGCGTCTCTTGGCATATTTCAAAGTAATTTTATAAATGTTTTACAAAAGGCTGTGGCCAGTTATACCCCAACTATGTGTAAGTGTGTTTATTCAATGATAGTTGTTCTTATCGGAATCCAAATTGACTATGTACCGGTCAAATTCTCCCAAGCAAACGTGTGCCCCTGCAATAGAATCCATTTTTTGATTAATCTTTTTTTTCAAGTCCAACTTTAATTTAAGGGGTGGAGTTATATGTAATAAATTAGAAGATATTTTAAATAATAACGTGATAAATAAACATGTAGAATAACCTGATTTTTAAATTAAAAACATATTATATGACCTATTTAGTTAATAAGAGATCATCTTCAATGCTTAAAATATTTTTTAAGATGACTGGTATATTAATACATGTTTAAAGAAAATATTATTCTAGAGGATCAGTTATAAACTTAAAGATGATATTTGTTTGATTAAAGGAAATTCTCAGATAACAGGATGAAGGATCTAACAAAACTTATGATTTCTAGAAGAATGGCTTAGCTAGCAAGAAACAGCAATTGCATACTGAAAATCTTCATTATAGGGGGTGGCACAAGAGGAAACGAAAATGAAGGGGGTTTGCAAACCTTCCTCAGTAAAGGAGGGGCCAGGGAAGAAATGAAAACAACATTATTTAGTTATGAAAAAGATAATCTAGTGGTTAATTGAATTTGCATAAAATGTGGATTGTGAAGATAAATACAGTGAATGACTTTACCAGCTTTACTGTATTGTAAGCTATTAAATGGCAATCAGTACAATTTGATTCAGTTCTGTGATAGGTCCATTTATAGTACAGCTTAGCCAAATGTGCCAACAAGATTATGTTTGCACCTTTTAGAAGAAAAACAAAATGTGAAGCTGCAAATCAAAAACTGTTACTGCATAGAAGTAAATAACTATATATGCATTATTGGTACTTGTCACATTCTGATTAAACAAAATTGGATTAAACAGCACTTTGCAATTAGAAAAAAAAGTTTAAAAAAAGCAAACATTTATTGTTTTGAATTTTAAAATGTAGCATTTTATAGGTGCTGTGTTGCATACACAAATTATTAAATGAGTGCTAATTGAACAGCATAAAACCTTTTTGTGTTCATTCCTTCATATCACATAACCAAATACAATTTATAATTAAATCAAATTGTTCTATGGGGCAAGTCACCGGAAGCAGAACCAGACTGAGAAAAAAATTAGAGTATCTGAATTTGAGGATATACAAAAATTATTTCCAAGTAAAGTAGGGTCACTGAAAAGTAATAGGGATGAGAAATATGTTATATTCAGCAGAGTAAGTTGAACACAACCATTTAAAGAGATTCACAACTGTCTTCAGAATTGCCATCTACTGATCAGTATATATATTTTTAAATAGATATTGTGTGTCATGGATACAAACCAAGTTTATAATCATGAATATAATTTATAAGAGTGAATCTTTAGCAACATGTTAGCCATATAGATTTGTATAGTAAAATGCATTGTTTGAATCTGTTTTGAAGCTTTTCAGATGATCTTCTGCACAAAGCAGTTACCACAGTTCTTTAATCTTATAGTCCATTTTATAGGAGTTTGTAACTGTAGCTCCTGGTTTTCTCTGTGTTTCCAGATGAGATGAGGCTGTAACAAGATGGTGTTCGTTTTAACATTCTTAAGGAAACAAAGTAGTAGCGATCTCTGTGGCACTGTCTCTGTGCTTCACCCACTTATGAAAGAAGCCACACAGTGGGTAAAACATATAGAGATATTGTCACAGTTATTACTAATACAGTGTTTCCTTGACATCACCAAAGTGAACACCGTTGGACTGTAACCTCAACTGGAAGCATAGTAGGAACAGATAGCTGTAGCTACCAACTGGGTAAACTAAAAGATTAATGAAGGACTGGTGAATTTGCTTTGTTTGTAATCTCATCTGAGAAGCTTCAAATCTAACCAACAAAACAGCTTAGTTTAATAAAGGATTATACATGCTTGAATGGGCCATAAAGACTGCAGTTAACTTGTACCACTACCTAGCTCAGTGTTACCTTTCTAATTATAATACAATTTTAGCCAGCCTAGACCAAGTACTGTCCCCAAATCTGATGCAATTACTCAATCTCTCTCTGCAGAGAGGTTGCCCTTACACTGGTGCAAAAAAATGAGTAGGCAGCAATGTGCTGACAAAATGTAACTTAGGTACATACATGATTTTCAGTTTGTTAAAATGTAGACAGGGCGGTGATGTGGTTTGCTGAGGCTACAATGGCAGTTCTCTATTATCTTCCACACATAAAAGGGCCATCTCAGACTAAGCAAACCACTTCTCAGCCTCTGGAAAGCTTAGTGACACTATATAAATTGGTATAAACGTTCTACACTTCAGCATTTTTAAAGTATTTTAATTATTGTAAAATGTTTGTTCCCATACATACTTTGTACAGCATATAGGTTTTTTACTGCATGATTAAGTTACAATGTAGTATTTGCTTATATTAAACTGGCTTTCATAACAAAAATTGTTCTTGATTTAATTAAATTATTTTGGAGGTAGACATCTTAAAATGAATAGGTATAAAACAAAAGGCGTAGGAAACAGCATGTCATTGTAATGTTATTAAATTTCCAGGCTTCTCTCTTTTATCATGCTTTAGGAAGACTATCAATTAGGTTTTGGTCTTTGTCAGTTTGACCTACATTTTAAGCCATACAGTTTTAAAGAAGTGCTCTAATACCTTCTGTCTGTCCATTTTAAGACAGAAATGGAATTTTGCAAAAAATACTATAAAATAGTGGGAATTGGGGTTGGGGATATGTGTTCTTTTGGTGCATATTTAGCAAAGAATGGCAAAAATACAGATAACATGACGCCAACAATTGCAAGCATGTAGCCCCATCCAATTTGGCAGTCCCCTGCATAGTAGATGCTTGAATTCTCACAGTACTTTTTCACAGTAGCAGAATTGAGGCCAAAGGGATAAACCAAAAGTCCAGAAGCCATGATGAAAACTGCAAGAGAGAAAAAAATACATTGTTTTCATTGTGTGTTATTGAAGAATTTAATATTTTCAGTAGTGTAAGCAATACTATAAAGTCATATTACTAAACATTTAATTTTTTTCCAAATAATGCAAATATAGTAGTTCCTGAAACTATTTTTCAAAAAAGTATGGCAATATAGACATTGTTATTCTATGGAATGTAATTCATAAAAAACAGTCAATATTGGCACAAAACCTCCAGGCTTCTGCTAGAAAGCTGAACATGAAGAGGAACTTCATCTTTCAGCATAACAACGACCCAAAGCATACATCCAAATCAACAAAGTAATGGCTTCACCAGAAGAAGATTAAAGTTTAGGAATGGCCCGACCAGAGCCCAGACCTGAATCCGATTGAAAATCTGTGGGGTTATCTGAAGAGGGCTGTGCACAGGAGATGCCCTCACAATCTGACATATTTGGAGTGTTTTTGCAAAGAAGAGTGGGCAAATCTTGCCAAGTCAAAATGTGCCATGCTGATAGACTCATACCCAAAAAGACGGAGTGCTGTAATAAAATCAAAAGGTGCTTCAACAAAGTATTAGTTTAAGGGTGTGCATACTTATGCAACCATATGATTTTATTTTTATATTTTTTCTTCCCATTACCTAAAATTTTTCAGTTTATTTTTCAATTGAGTTGTACAGTTTATAGGTCACATTAAAGGTGAAAAAAGTTCTGAAATGATTTATCTTTGTCTCATTTTTTTACAGCACAGAAACGTGACATTTTAACAGGGGTGTGTAGACTTTTTATATCCACTGTATAGTCAACTGGAATTCTACCATAACATACTGTAGAATAGAAACCTATATCAGAGCACTTATGGATGGGTGTGCAAGAAAAAAAAAGGAAAAGTACATAAACCAAAATGAAAATGTATTTTTAAATTTTGTGACTCTTTAGATTGTAAGAAGGCAAGTTTCCATTCTTGTGGGGTGCTTTGGGAAAAAGCACTTTTTACAAGACTCTAAGCTCAAAACAGGGCCCCCATCTTCTACAGTTGCTTATATTGTTTACTTCCTTGTTCTTAACACCTGTACAGCGCTATGAAATATGTTGGTGCTTCACAAATAAAAGTTAATAATAATAATTATAGTGGTATTTATGCCACTGAAAATGGTATTTACTGTTGACTGTGCAAATAAGCAGTGTATGTATTTATTTTTAAGCAGATAAAGATTGATTGTTTTATTAGATATGAAATGAACAGATGAGTTAGGGAGATATAAACTAGGGACAAATAGGAGTAGTAAATAACTTTAAATAAAAGAATTGTAAACCATTTGATAGCATGGCATATTTTTCAATAAGCAAATCCAGGCTATTTTGTTTTAGACACAATGGACACTTATGTTTATAACGGGTAATCCATTTTAAGAGTCCTTTGATGTGAAAAAACAGACATCATAATGATACATTTTTATCATTTTTTATTTGTAAACACCAAGATATTCCACACAACTGCACATTACTGGTACCTTTAAATAATTTTCTGTTTGTGTAGTGTACAACTTTGACATTAGTCTGGTCTCGTGATTCAAGAGGCAGTCTGTGCTTTTTTAGCCAGTTTTAAGAACTGATTCTCTGTAGGTGCTATGTGGATGAGGCAATTCCTTAAGGTGAGATTTTTAAAGCGAGCATAATCTGTCCAGGGAGAAATTATTAAAGCTTCAATAGAATGAATAGAGACCTAGAAACAATTCAAAGGAATTACAAGTGAAAAATCTAAACATGCAAATAAAAAAACTCTCAAAGCTGATAGACCGATGAAATATATCAGCAACATGTGAGAAAGCAAATCTTGTCCAGTAAGAGAATAGGACATTTGACTTCAGAAACGCTCACTTTCCTTCCATATAAAAAATAAAACATGGATTGTAGTTTGAATAGACTGGCTGGTTATATACCATTAGATCTGCATTTTAGAAGTGCAATGTACAGTCTATACTGAAGAGATGGGTTGCCAAATCTAAAATGTAATCTGATCGTCTCAATTTTGCATCAAAAGGGTGTAAGTGTAAATGGTAATAGCCAACTTTTTTACATTTATATTGAAATCTGCATGCATCTTTTAGAATGACAGTTTGTTTGTCATTGCTTTTAATTTGCACTTTTAGATATGTTCTAGGCAGAAGTATCCTAATGTCCGAACCATGCTGCAATTCTATAGATAACATGTAGAGGGCAGTATTGTTGAATTGTTATACCTAAACTAGAATCATTTGTAATCTGAAGCATAATGCTTCTTTTAAAAATAATATATACAATTGTTTATTTAGTTCTACATCACTGAAAATAATGTTTCCATCAGGTTATGAAAAATGTGTCTGCTCGAAATCTGTATTTATTTTGGAACTATATTGCTGTATTTTTTTATACTTGCAGATTTCCTTAATCTATTATGCATAGGAGTGTTTCTGCCTAGTCCCATGAGGCCCAGGCCTAGGGGCAGCAGGCTACCCGATGATGCCTATGCAGTGCCATTGAAAAATATTTGTGCATATATATATATATATATATATATATATATATATATATATATATATATATATATACCGTATATATATCATATGATATGGGATATAGTAAAGGGGAAAGGAGGAGTTGTAACAATTCTGAATTGGCCTAGTCAGGGCCGTATCTACCTTTTTGGAGCCCTATGAGTGAGTACACAAGGTATGCACGGACCCATTTTTGCCTTTTCTGTATGTGTAAGTTCAATTTCCTGTTTTAACTGTCTTGTTCAAGGTGGTTACCAACCTAGTAGCCAGTCTATGAACTGCAACATTTAATTTTTTTTAAGCCAGTAACCATTTTTTTTAAGAAGTAGCACCCCTCACAAGGAAGCGCCCCTGGGCAGCTGCCTAGTTGGCCTAATGGGTAATCATGGGCCTAGGGCATCATAAAACCTAAATAAACAGCATATGTAATGTAGAAACAAATAAGTTAGTATATAATGTAGCCATAAATTGCTCTTTTATTATTTTTTTTCCCCAAAAGTTTTTATTTTCACAATACAAAAATTACAGATATACTAAAACAAAGAAAAACGATGCATATAGACACAATAACAACAATCGTTCCTTGAAGTATATAATATATTGTATCTTATTATTTATAGAATAATATGACTATTGAGGGAATAAAAAAGAAGTAACAAACATCATCTGCATAGGGGTCTTAAGAAAAATAGTTATCCCATAATTTTCATTTGGAGGCAATATTTCTTCCATACTGATTCAGATCTTTTTCCATAATTCTATCCTTATGTAATGTTCTCTAAACTTCACGCCAGGAAGGTATACTTCATTATTTCCATAATTTTACCAGCTGCAATTTTGCTGATAGAAGCATATGAGAAACCAAGGGCCTCATTCAATTGCAATTTGGCCAATTGAATAGGGCTCTAAATAAGCACATAACATATATTTTTTAAAGAAGTTTTCAGTTAGTGAGCATCTATCCAAAAGCAAGGTTTTCACTAACTAAAAACTTCTTTAAAAAAAATATGCTATGTGCTTATTTAGAGCCCTATTCAATTGGCCAAATCACAATTGAATGAGGGCCCAAGAGTCTTCGGTCTGCTATCATTTGATCCATATCAATATGAAAAAGGATACATTCTGGTTTACAAGGGATTTTAACTTTTGTTATTTCTAATATCTGAGAAATACACTGCCTCCAGAAATCCTGGATAACACTACATTGCCACCATTACATGATAATGGCTGCCTCTATTCTTGCAGCCCCTCCAGCATTCCTCTGAATTCTTTGGGTTAAAGCTATTCATTGTGGTAGGAACCAGGTGCCATCTTTGCACTAGGATTTGTGATTATATTCTCTAACAGGGTAAATAATGTTTTTAGTCCCTTTTTATATATTTCCATTTCCATTGCACACTTCCTATATAAGTTAGCAAAGTAGGCCAATAAATAGCAAATGGAAGTAAATCAGCTTTACAGTAACAAAATGATCTGATGATTTGGAGCTGATGTAAATCACCCAGGTTTAGACTCCCAAATTGTCCCTAGTTGTGATTAGGATTCCCAAGATTTGAAATCTCTGAGAGGAATGAAATATCTACACATCACTCGCATATCTTCCTTTTATATGATTTACTAGCGACTTGCTCGTCAAAAATTAAAATTAAAATTTGAAGCCATGGGAATGCGGTTTGACACATAATTGAAACCGTTTTGTACTGTGAGGACCTTTGGCGCTCATTGCATGCTTCGCAATGAGCGCCTTGGGCGCTCATTGCGAGCCTCTCCTGTCGTGTTCTTTTGGTCCTCTGCGAGAGATATACATTTCTATGTATATGTAGTTAAGTTAAATTAATGATTTATTCAATAAATGAATGTACTTTAATTATTTATAATTGATATATGCAGCGAGCAATAGGCTGAAGAGCTAACAATTGTTTGTATTTTGCGTCTGCATAGAATATACATTGTGAGTGTTAGTGCTCTGCTTATAAAGTGTAATGAATGTTTGAGCTGTGCATTCTAAATAGGCTGCGTGCGCGAGGTGAAGCCGTTGGTTTATTGTATAGTCGTAATGTTATTAATGTGGTACGTGTCTCGAGAGCATTTTCCAGGCTTCTGTAATAGTGTATTTTGTAGGTTGTAGTGTGATGTATAAAGTGATATGCGTTTTGCACAGTCTGGGGTTGTGTAGCCTCGTTTTAATTTTTTTCGGCGGCCATTTTTTTCCTCCCTTAGGCGATTTTCGGATGCTGTCTGATGTTTTTGTAATTTTTTGGGGTGTACTCAGTGTGTTTTTAGTTTTTTTGTTCGGCCACTAATCTCGTAAATTTTTCCTCAGAGTCCAGCGTCTCGTATTTTTGTTTTCTAAGTCTTGCGTCTCGTATTTTAACGGTTTGAAGCTCGCATCAGCTAAGTCCTACGCATTAATGGCTCGCCTCGCTTTGCGAGGCTCGCAAACGCTGAGTGCCGCCTAAGTCGTACGCATTTTAAAAAGCGTGACAACATCTCGCAGTTTGACAACTATTATATATGATATAGAACATCACAATTCAATTGTGGTTATCTTCTAGGACTGAAGGATAGATGGGCATGGTACTCTGTAATGTTGCTGTATGTTATAGGTAACTATCCTGGGAAAAAAAGTAATTTTTAATAAAAAAAACCTGCCGCTTGATGCTAGTGTCATGAATAAATGCATTAAGATGTTACCAATGGTTGTTGCCAGGGGGGTTACACATTCTATTAACTTACTGTTATTTGTTAATAGTTAATTTTAGGCATGCCAGAGAGTACTAGGTACTACAGGCTCTATTCTTGTGCAATTTAGGACAATCCACCAGCTTTAGTATGTGAAAGAATTGGAGGAGTGAGACAACCAAAATCACTTTAAAACCATACACAACGGTTCACCCTTTTGTCGTTCCTTGGGAATCAAAGAAAGATACAAGTGGGATGCTGAGGGCATTACTCTTACTTCCTCTCTACTAAGTACAACTGAAGGAAAGGATCTGCTATGTGGTTATTATGGTTTCATTTCTCTATTGTACTAAATATCATTGTAAATCCATTTATAGTTATTTCTTCAGAACCTGATGCTAGCTTCATCCCTTATGAGATCAATCTATATTGATCTGTGTGGGGACATTATGCATTTTTGATTGAGTATTATCCTTGAGAGGCTTTCCTATCTTATCATAGGGCCCTTAGCAAGATTTGGGGCATCCAGCTAGTGGAGCCTTCCAGACAGAAGGTATCCCTTGAGGATCCTAGGTTTCCAGCATTACACTAGGACATTACACTAGGTTCATCTATAATGTAGTTGACGCCATTACAACCTGGTTCAGACTGTTGTTGATATAAGCCTGAGTTGGATACGGTATTGAGAACTTATTTGTTTGAATCTGATTTTTATGCTATCTGTTGAGAACATAGGCATTTACTACTCGGCTATACTGCTGATGATATAAATCTGGTCTGGTTTTTCTATTGAAAATATATCTATATAGCGTTAAATCTCAGCCAGTCCAAATTACTGTACCTATATCATGTGAATTTGATTTATAAGCAGTCTATTGATATTAACATAACATGGTTAGACTGATTTGAATATAAGCCTGAGTTAATCATAACATTGAGAATTTACAGAGCCTGATTTTCAGGATTATCTCCTTAGCAGGAAAAGTATCTTATATATAATAATTTGTTTTTTTCGGTCTCCAAAATATCTCTCAAGATTGATTAAATTCTTAATAACAATCTATTATGAACAAGAGTATATCTTTTCTTTCATTTATACTGGATATATTTTTCGTATTTTCTGTCCTTCCTCAATGACTTGAACATTCTGCTTCTACTTAATAAATATTTAGGAAACACACCTCTGCAGTAGAGACAGTTATTATTATTATTGTTTATTTATAAGTTATAATGGACAACACAATATTTCTGCACAATGACATTTCTTTAAGAACAGATGTATTAGACCTTAGTAATTATGTTTATTTTTACTAGTTTCTTCCTGAATACACATAAATCTTTTTCCTTACTGAAAGTCAGTGAATGATGAAAAAATCACTGCCATATTCCAATTAAAACCGCCACTTGTCGAATAAACGGAATCACTTTTTCACTGTACCTGGAGGAATCCATCTTTGATTTGTAGCATCAGTCATAAGTGTGGAAGGTTTAAGTGCATGAAGATTCATTACTAACTGCTCTAACTCTTGCTTCTACCAAAGCACAATAATCCCCATGGGCTCTTCATCTTTTTTTCTGCCAGCCATTTAAGTGGAACACGTACTCAAGGCCGACTTTTATTATAGCAAAGTTGGCAACAGACGAGAACACAAAATGAGTGCTTGATTATTAGACAGTCCAAAACCGATTCCGACAAGTTACATTTTTCTATAATTTATGCTAGACAGCAGATAGCAGCATTATGAATAAAAATCGACTTAGTCCCTTCAGACCTGTTTGCATCTGCTCCACTGTTATAGGCTAGAAAGTTTGCTTCATTTACCTATGAGGCAGATTCATGGAATGCCTATAATATACAAGGAAATCTTCCCCTTTCTATACTCCTAAAACATTTATCACTAGGTACTATTAGATAACATGCACTTCATGCCTCCTTTTACCCCATACAATTTCTACAGGAGAGACTGTATGAGGTCATACATAATGGCTCATTTTAAATGGGTAAATATCTATATTTTTTACTTTCAAAATCTTTGTTTCCTCACTTACTCTCGGTAATAATATTTATATATATATATATATATATATATATATATATATATATATATACAGTCAGGTCCATAAATATTGGGACATCGACACAATTCTAACCTTTTTGGCTCTATACACCACCACAATGGATTTGAAATGAAACTAAGAAACAAGATGTGCTTTAACTGCAGACTTTCAGCTTTAATTTGAGGGTATTTACATCCAAATCAGGTGAACGGTGTAGGAATTACAACAGTTTGTATATGTGTCTCCCACTTTTTAAGGGACCAAAAGTAATGGGACAATTGGCTGCTCAGCTGTTCCATGGCCAGGTGTGTGTTATTCCCGCATTATCCCATTTACAAGGAGCAGATAAAAGGTCCAGAGTTAATTTCAAGTGTGCGATTTGCATTTAGAATCTGTTGCTGTCAACCCTCAATATGAGATCCAAAGAGCTGTCACTATAAGTGAAGCAAACCATCATTAGGCTGAAAAAACAAAACAAACCCATCAGAGAGACAGCGAAAACATTAGGTGTGACCAAATCAACTGTTTGGAACATCCTTAAAAAGAAAGAATGCACCAAGGAGCTCAGCAACACCAAAAGACCCGGAAGACCATGGAAAACAATTGTGGTGGATGACCGAATAATTATTTCCCTGGTGAAGAAAACACCCTTCACAACAGTTGGCCAGATCAAGAACACTCCCCAAGAGGAAGGTGCATGTGTGTCAAAGTCAACAATCAAGAGAATGCTTTACCAGAGTGAATACAGAGGGTTCACCACAAGATGTAAACCATTGGTGAGCCTCAAAAACAGAAAGGCCAGATTAGAGTTTGCCAAACAACATCTAAAAAAGCCTTCACAGTTCTGGAACAACATCCTATGGACAGATGAGACCAAGATCAACTTATACCAGAGTGATGGGAAGAGAAGAGTATGGAGAAGGAAAGGAACTGCTCATGATCCAAAGCATAACACCTCATCAGTGAAGCATGGTGGTGGTAGTGTCATGGCGTGGGCATGTATGGCTGCCAATGGAACTGGTTCTCTATTATTTATTGATGATGTGACTGCTGACAAAAGCAGCAGGATGAATTCTGAAGTGTTTCGGGCAATATTATCTGCTCATATTCAGCCAAATGCTTCAGAACTCATTGGACGGTGCTTCACAGTGCAGATGGACAATGACCCGAAGCAAACTGCAAAAGCAACCACAGAGTTTTTTTAAGGGAAAGAAGTGGAATGTTATGCAATGGCCAAGTCAATCACCTGATCTGAATCCGATTGAGCATGCATTTCACTTGCTGAAGACAAAACTGAAGGGAAAATGCCCCAAGAACAAGCAGGAACTGAAGACAGTTGCAGTAGAGGCCTGGCAGAGCATCACCAGGGATGAAACCCAGCGTCTAGTGATGTCTATGCGTTCCAGACTTCAGGCTGTAATTGACTGCAAAGGATTTGCAACCAAGTATTAAAAAGTGAAAGTTTGATTTATGACTGTTATTCTGTCCCCTTACTTTTGGTCCCTTACAAAGTGGGAGGCACATATACAAACTGTTGTAATTCCTACACCGTTCACCTGATTTGGATGTAAATACCCTCAAATTAAAGCTGAAAGTCTGCAGTTAAAGCACATCTTATTCGTTTAATTTTAAATCCATTGTGGTGGTGTATAGAGCCAAAAAGATTAGAATTGTGTCGATGTCCCAATATTTATGGACCTGACTGTATATATATATATATATATATATATATATACACACACACATATATATATATATATATATATATATATATATACATACATACATACATACATACATACATACATACATATACTGTATATATATATATATATATATACTGTATATATATATATATATATATATATATATATATATATATACACATACATACATACACACCTGTGATAATTATTAGATAGATTTTTAAAATGTTCCTTCATCTTAAATGTGCTGTGCATCCCATCTCTTTCAATGTTCTTCAGTTTATGGTAATTCAAGGTCATTCTCATTAGCATTATAGTTATCACATATAAATAATTACATGAACTGATAGAGCTAGTATGCTGGGGTGTAAAAAAGAAGGAATAATTTAATTTATGTATATTAAGTATATGTTACTGTAGACTATGGCTTTCTGTAGAGTACTGGAGCATTAGAGTCACCCTTTAGGGTTACATGTAAGTTAGATGCAGGTTCACTGAATCAGTTTTCCTCTTCAGCTGAAACAAGACATTAACTTTGTTGTGTCTGGATATTCAACTAGAGCCCAGGTTTGGTTGAATTAGATTACATTTTTGCATTCATATCTCTGTATGCTTAGACAACACACTAAAGAAACAAAGTATGATAAGAAAGTTATGTACAATACAGACATTCTCTAGATGGCAATTTCAGAAATGACATTCTGTTCATCATCTTCCAGACACATATTTACCAAAGGTTGGAATTTGCTATAGATTTGGGCTTTTCCCAGTTAATCAAAGCCGGTGCCAGTATTTCATGTTTTCTCCTGGCACAGGTTCTAGCAAGATGCAAGGACAGGCTTTTTCTAGTTGTACCACAACATATGTGACCTGTCATCACTCTCTAATCATCCCCCTTTATGAATTATTTTATGCATCTTTTTCAGGTTTCTGGAATGTTTGCATTGGTTCAATGCGACAGTTAAAATGTAAGCAAATATTGAAAGAAAACTGAAGAAGCTTTCTCTGTGGCACTAATTGAAAGTGGAAGCTTATGAAGCGTGATTATACATTTGTAAAATAAGGGCTCTCCAGTTGCCACACACAGACAATATTAAATTCAGTTACTAGAAAATGTAAATTCTGCAGAATGTCGCAAAATGCAATAAAGCCTTTCATGTGTTACTATATTGAAGGTATAAAATGTGTATTTTGGAACAGATGTATATTTCTTTACCTAAAGGAGCCCTAACTCTTGCTAATCATTTAGAATTTTTGGAAAACGTACCTGCAGTAAACTGTCTAAACTATAACCTGTAACATAAGATTGAGGATTTAGATAAATATTTCAAGAAGGCAGTATAAGATTAATATATGTGTGACATATTCCCCTAATCATGTATATAAAAAGAGTGTCAAAGCTCCCTTATCTAGACACGAAGAACCTATTTTATAAGTATAACAAGCTACTTGCCCGTCAAAAATGACAGGAATAAAATCTTAAGGCTGGGAATGCTGTACCTTCAGCGCTCATCGCGAGACCCGCGCTGATCGCAATTTTTAACATTGCGTGACCGACATTTGTAAGATCCACAACTATTATATGTGATATTTAGTATTATTATTGACATTAGATACTTGATTGTTATTTATCAGCATCTGATAGAAAAAGTGGAAGAATTAATGTGATGGAATGGAAGGTACCTTCTATCCCCAAAATTATACTTATCCTTTCCAAATACAAAACAATACATTTCGGCAAGACCTTTTACTGTCTCCAACAAAATGCTAATATATGGATACAGTTTAAAAAAAAAAAAAAAATACTCGGTAAGCAATAAGATTAATTTGAGCAGATTTTAGTCTGAGAGGTACACTCCCATTCTATCTTTGTGCTTTCTAAAGAATCAACTTGGAGCTAAAAGTCAACTAGAACACACTTCTCGACGGGTCTGCCCAAAAGACACAAAAGAAAGAAACACGTAACAGTAAAATGTTATTAATGATTATCTAAAAAAATACATAGATAATTATTCAACCAGGTAATTAGAGTTAGCACAGAAAGTTTAACAAAATATAAAGTCACAGTAAAAAGAAAGGACATAAAATATTTTAGGGATAAAAGATTAAGAAATAAACAAAACTAATACTTCCAATATATTTGGGCCATTCCCTAATTTAAACCTGAGATTGCATGATATAAAATCAAGGAGCTAACATGATGTGCCACTAGGACTTGCATCTCCAGCACAGAACTATATTATACTTCGCTCTAGTGTGCTAGAAAACAGGACTGGTAACCAGGGACATTGTCACCTACACATGCTGATGGACCTGAAGCCTTTGTTCAGTTCTGCTGTGTGTAGCTACTTGGCGTTGTTCCTGTTGCCGATTCCTCATATATTATCCTTGTTTTGGCTGACATGTTTTCTCTGGTTCTTGACTCCCCATTTACCAACGTTGTGGTTTTCTCTTCTCCTCAACCATAGCTTTAATTACTGGATAGGCTTCTGCCTCTGGTCCTTCTCTGCTTCTGCTTTGTCTAAAATATCTCTGCTACTACTAACCTCCAGTCCATACCTGCCTAGTTACATAGTTACATAGGCCCTCATTCAATTGCAATTTGGCCAATTGAATAGGGGTCTAAATAAGCACATAACATATTTTTTTAAAGACGTTTTTACTTAGTAAACATCTATCCAAAAGCAAGGTTTTCACTAACTAAAAACTTATTTAAAAAAAATATGTTATGTGCTTATTTAGAGCACTATTCAATTGGCCAAATCGCAATTGAATGAGGGCCATAGTATTTAAGATTGAAAAAAGACTTTCAGTCCATCAAGTTCAACCTTTTAAGATCTCCTCTGATCTGCAATATGCAGATTAACTATTAATTAATTAGTTGTATATAAAAAAAAAATCAATTCCCTCCTGATCCCAGACACCGGCGACCGGATGTCTCCCTGGATCAATACTGCCTCTCTAATTATCCATGATAACCCTGAATTCCCTTTTTAATTAGAAATAAATCCAGTCCCCTTTTAAAGTTATCTATTGAATCCGCTGTCACCACCTCCTCTGGTAGAGAATTCCACAGATTAACCACCCTTACTGTGAAGAACCCTTTTCTTTCTTTATGGTGGAATCTTTTTACTTCTAACCTTAAGGGATGTCCTCTTGTCAGTTGAAAACCTCTTGGCACAAAAAGCTCCCTTGACAAATCTTTATACTGACCCTGGATGTATTTATATAAGGTAATCATATCTCCTCTTATACGCCTTTTTTCTAGAGAAAATAAGTTTAATTTGGTTAGTCTTTCTTCATAACATAGCCCCTCCATTCCCCTTATTAGTTTTGTTGTGCTCCTCTGTACCTTTTCCAGCTCTTAAATGTCCTTTTTATGAAGTGGTGCCCAAAATTGTACTCCATATTCCAAATGAGGGCGTACTAGAGATTTGTATAGTGGCAGAATTATATTTGCTTCCCTGGCTTCTATACCCTTCTTAATACATGATGATATTTTATTTGCCTTTGCAGCTGCTGCTTGGCATTGTGCACTGTTACCTAGGTGGTTGTCCACAAGCACTCCCAAATCCCTTTCAATATCCGATACACCTAGATTTGCTCCATTAAGATTATAAATTGCATGGCTATTTTTCCTTCCCAGATGCTTAACTTTACATTTATTCGTATTAAATCTCATCTGCCATTTAGATGCCGATTCCTCAATTTTATGTAAATCCCTTTGGAGGGAAAGCACATCACTATCTGATTTAATTACCTTGCACAACTTTGTGTCATCAGCGGAAATGGAGACACCACACTCCAATCCTACCTCTAAGTCATTAATAAATATGTTAAAAAGGAGAGGACCTAATACTGAACCCTGAGGAACCCCACTTACCACATTAGTCCAATCGGAGTATGTTCCATTTACAACAACCCTTTGCTTCCTGTCTTTTAGCCAGCTCTCAATCCATGAGCAGATATTTACTGCAACTCCTGTATCTCTTAGTTTGCACAATAGTCTCCCATGTGGCACTGTATCAAAAGCCTTTGCAAAATTCAAAAAGACTACATCCACTGAGTTGCCTTGATCCAGGTTCCTACTAACCTCCTCATAGAAACTAATTAGATTTGTTTGACATGACCTATCCCTCATAAATCCATGTTGACTCCTACTTATAATCCTGTTCAAATAGACATATTATTGTATATTATCCCTTATTAACCCTTCTAAAAGCTTCCCCACTACAGAAGTGAGGCTCACTGGTCTATAATTCCCCGGATTTGCTCTTGCTCCCTTTTTAAATATAGGTATCACATCAGCTTTTCTCCAGTCATCTGGTAGAGACCCTGTGTTGAGTGAATCTTGAAAAATTAAATATAATGGTTTGGCTATTACAGAACTCCGTTACCTCAGTACCCTTGGATGTATTCCATCAGGACCCAGGGCTTTATTAACATTTAACATACCTTATTAAATGCTGCAATTCCAAGGAACGAGGACATGTTTCAAAAAGTAGGAGGAACCATGGAACTCTGGCATATACCTTTTCTATTGCATTACCCCAGCAAAAGAATATAGATGTTTAGTTTTGAAAACTTTTTGAACTTTCTGGCTCCACCTCTATAGCAATAAGTCCTTTGTTGGCAACCATGTACATAGTATTCCTACTAGAAGGAAGGCAGTAGCTTAATGGTTACAAATCATATGCCTCTAACAACGTATCATCTTTGAAAGCATGTAGTATGTTGTCTTGTTCCTACAATGACCTATCTTACCTCTTCTATCATTATAACTATCCAATAATGCTCTGTGACCAATTAAAGTTGTCAAAGTGATGTTCTCTCTAGCTGACTGACCATTGCCAATCTTATTTTAAAGGTAAACATTTCCCAATTTCTTTTAAATTAAAGCAACTTCTTTTTATACTTTACCAAGGTTTTTTTTTTATGAAAAATGAGTTGTCTCTATTAATGGAGTGTGACGACTTGTGGGCTAAATGGTTAAGAAGGCATGTATATCTATTGTATGTATACCTGCCGTAGGTCACATCATGCTAAACCACTTTAAAACCTGATTTTAGTGTTTATGTAATTTAACAGTTGAAATATATTTTATGTCTCTTTAATGACAGTTATTTGTTTATGCAGAAACCAATCTTTGTAATTTATAAATCTTACTCTATGCTGTACAATGCATTTTTTTAATTACCTAAAGCTCCCTATTTGTGGTACAGCTTACATGGCAAATAACTGAGCCAACTACTGCTACAGTTTGTAAAAATATGGTAGGAGCTCCAGCTTAAAAACAATTATCAAGGTACATTTTCTCATGAAAGATCTTTTTTATCAAAACAAATTGAAAGGTTGTTTATACTGATCCTTACAAATCAAAAACGTTACAAAAGCTTTACTATTAAAGTGTTCATTCAGTTAAAGAACCACACTAATGCCTGTCAAAATTGCTACTTCAATTGGGCTCACCCAGAATCTGGTTTGCACCCACCCAGCGGCTTGTGTGGGTTATTGTAGATAAAACTGAAAGCAGGACTGCAGAGTTAACGACCGTAAATCTAGTCAATAAGATGCAGCATCAATAACCCCAATGTATATGGATATCCCGTGCCCAGATTGAATAATACACGTAAATTACGATATCCAGACTGCCAATACACTGTTGTCAATGACAGTCACAAACAGCAAACATTCTCTTAGCCATTCCCCAAGCTCTATTTTTCTCGCCTCCATCAAGGATAATCAGTCCCTAATGACCCCCGGCCCTTATGAGGATTTCCTTTTCTGTCCTTATGTACTTGGCAGGGGGCATTTGCTAATCACCTTTCCCCCTTCGTTCTATCAACGTTCTCTAAATTGTTAGGTCTTTTGATCTTCAGTTACCTAGGAAGTGATAATTGTCATGTTAGTCTCTCCTCTGGCAGGGGGAGGCAGAATATCGTGCATCTCCCCTCTAGCTTCCTATATAGGGCCAACCCTTAATCTGCTGGAAACTTTCTAACTCACAATCAGGTAACCCCATAACTAGACCTTTCTTTCCCCAGAGACTCCAATATTGCACTTTATTAAACTCTCTGGGGAAATGCAGCATTTAGATAAACATGCTATTGGAATTCTCATACTTAATATTACAATCATAAGCCATACAGGATACAACCACATCACAGTCAATATCATCCAACTCATGCCAGCAGGGCAATACCAGTCCATGTTAATTCAGAGCCCCAAAAAATATTCCAACAGTCCCCAAAAAGTCCAATGGGCCCTACTGAACATGACAATGCCCTAATAACAAGAGCTTAGGGATTGTTCTTTAACAAAATTCACATTTAATGATGTAGAAAAGCAATAATCAGTCTTAAACGTACTTTCAAATGCCAACTTATTAATTTCTGGTTGAGCTGGTTGTCTGCACCCCTTATGAGTTCATTAATGGGTGGGAGCAACTCTGACATGGAGGCAGTTCTAAATGGTCTGGCACCAATTTAATGTATCAAGTTTCAAGACAATGAAGAACATATGCTCTTGTCTACACATCAGCTCAATTAAGACTGCCTTCTCATGCCATTACTGTACCATCCCGAATAACAATACAACACAGCAGTTTAGAAATTAAAAGCTAGCTCTATAAAACTAAAATTTATAAAACAATTCATTTGGCTGGTATAGGTGAACTAAAGATATATTTTACAGTTCTGATTTATCTGTAACCTCTTTGGAGTGGGACATGTGTGAGCTTTTCATTTCATTACAAACATCTACATTCAGTGAAGGCCTGTGTTTAAGGAATCACATTAGATCATGGGTCCATTGCTCAGTCTCAGAGCTTTAGAGGCCTCAGAAAGGATCAATATGATTTATTATTTTGTGATGTGCTTAAGGTGAGTGTATTTCATCTGCAGCAAGGTTACAAAAGGTGGCAGCAATTTAACTGAATGAAATAAGGAGTAACGCAATTTCAAATAACCAAATAAATCAATCTTTGACACACTCTTTTACAGAGACAAGGCTATTTTGGAGGGTCAAATAAGAAACAGTGCAATAATGTCACAATTGGAAACTGATTGTCATTACATTAAAGACAGTTTAAAGTATTTAGAATGATACATAACCTGTGTATCAGCTACATGTACTTGTTGTGTTGTCAAATAAGATGTGGTAAATGTAGCAACTTACAAATGGCTTGGAAATGTGATACAGAAAGGAAAAATATGCATATGGATCACTGCTGGCTATTTTACCCCTATGTGATCATTTGAATAACGAGGCGGGGAGGGGTACAGCAACAGCCATTAATCAGGTAAACTGTTTTGAAATTATATATTTTGTTTAATGTCTTGATTTGGTGCTGTTTGCACGTGTATATTTTATGTTAATTAGTGGCAAACTAACAATTTTTACTCTTTATAGTAGTTCCTTTACGACCACATTCTTTCTTCTTTTGTTTTAGAAGGGTGTATAAACTAGCTTTTCATAATGAAAGCCGTAATGCATTTCGACTAGAAGCTTCTTTTGCACCTAAAGTTTCCTTCTATCTCAGGAAGAAAATAAAAAAAAATAAAAAAATATTAGATTCCACTGAAACTTAACGGCTACAATACATTTTCTCATGGAAGATCTTGTTTTAACACAACAAATTGAAAAAATGTTCTTCAAAAGAGTATATGTGAAGTATAGGACTACAGATACTTTTTAAAAAAGTAATGAAAGCTGGACTGTTATAGTAATCCTTCTACAGCATGTGTCCATAAAAATACTAGTTCTTGGTTGGAAAAAAAATTTAGGAATACACTAAAGTAACTATTCTTTCCAGACAAATAATTCTTAAGATTTGCCTAATTTCCTCTGAGCGGCACACTGGCTTGATTAGTGTTAGTCATGGAACAAATATGTTTGAACTGAGTGATAACAGAAAGATATATTATATTTTCCGGCATGGAAAACAAAACACTGAATCTATGTGTTTCCATATTTAGTATAGGTGCTCACAATTGAGATTTATTGTAATATGCAGACTTTGGGGATATAGGCTTGGCTTCGGGAACAAAGATTTAAAGAGGGGTGTCCACATCTATGGGCTCTTAGGTGGCTGAGAAAGCCAATTTCGGGACAGGCAGACTCGGCCACAGCGGTTGCTTGGGAAAGTTTGTTCTTGGTTGGGTGCTGTAGTGACACAATTTTTTCTCTGTTTCCTCTTGTCCTCAATACCAGCCCTGCGTGTGTCTCGTAAGAGGAGACAGCCTGGTGAATGGTACTTCTCCATGCCTTTTGGTCTGAAGCTAAGGCGGACCATCGTCGATGGTCAATATGACAAGCATCAAGGGACTGTTTCAGTGAGTCCTTGTACCTCTTCTTTGGCCCTTCTCTATCATGATTGCCAGTGGTGAGCTCACCATATAGCACAATCTTTGGAAGTCGATCATCTTCCATCCTAGAGATGTGTCCTACCCAGCGTAACTGCTTCTTCAACAGTATGGCCTCAATGCCTGTGATTCTTGCCTGTTCTAGAACTACAGTGTTGGGGATGTGGTCATTCAAGTGATTGTTGAGGATGGTATGGAGGCAGCATTGATGAAAG
The DNA here is from genome assembly GCA_027410445.1 of Discoglossus pictus. Lineage (NCBI taxonomy): Eukaryota > Metazoa > Chordata > Amphibia > Anura > Alytidae > Discoglossus > Discoglossus pictus. The sequence continues at coordinate 72,382,160 of CM050164.1, read as the reverse complement.
CGCTCAAGAAGTCGTAGGTAGTGGCGGTCGGTAACCCAAGACTCGGAACCGTACAGAAGGGTGGTCAGCACAACAGCTCTGCACACGTTGATCTTTGTGCACTTGTTCAGATACTTGATTTTCCAAAGTCTTTTATAAAACTTGCCAAATGCACCATTTGCATTTGCCAGTCTGTTGTCAATTTTCCTTATCAACCTTTGCGTCCGAGGAGATGATGCAACCCAGGTAGGTAAACTGTTGGACTGTTTTCAGCTTTGACTCTCCAATAGTGATGTGAGGAGGACAGTAATCTTCCTGAGGTGCGGGCTGGTGGAGAACTCCAGTCTTCTTTACACTGACTTCTAGACTGAAGAGCTCAGCAGCCTCGGCGAAGCAAGATGTCATTTGCTGCAAAGCTGTCTCCGTATGGGAAACAAGGGCAGCATCGTCAGGGGAAGAGTAGCTCTCGAACAAGTATTTCTACTGTCTTGGAGTGGGCCTTTAGTTACCTCAGGTTGAACAGACTGCCTGCTGTTCAGAATCGGATGTAGAGCCCATCCTCAACATCAAGGTCTACTGTGGCCCTTTGCAGCATCATACTGAAGAATAGCGTGAATAGAGTGGGTGCAAGAACACAGCCCTGCTTCACCCTGTTGCTTATTGGGAAGGGCTCAGATAGGTTATGGATGAGCCTAGCTGGGCCATGCTGGTCTTCGTGGAGCTGGATGATCATGTTGAGGAACTTGGGAGGACATCCTATATGTTCCAGGATTTGACACAAACCCGTCCTGCTCACAGCGTTGAACGCTTTGGTAAGGTCGACAAATGTCACAAAGTCCCTTGTTCTGTTCTTTGCATTTCTCTTGGAGCTGACAACAAAAAACATGTCAGTGATGATCCTGTTGGCTCTAATGCCACACTGACTCTCGGGGAGGAGTTCTTCTGCAATAGTGGGCACCAGTCTGTTGAGGAGTACTCTTGCGAGGATTTTCCCTATGACGGAGAGTAGAGTTATCCCCGGTAATTGGAGCAGTCGGACTTTTCTCCCTTCTTGTACAGGGTGATGATGATTGCGTCACGAAGGTCCTGTGGCAGTTTGCCTTGGCGCCATTATCAAACAAAAAGCTCATGGAGTTTAGCGTGAAGTGCTGGGCCACCATGTTTCCAGATCTCAGCTGGGATCCTATCAACTCCTGCAGTCTTACCATTTTTTAGCTGCTTAATGGCTTTTACAGTCTCTTCGCGAGTAGGGATTTAATCCAGTTCTGTTTTCATTGTTTGTTGTGGAATGCGATAGAGCACTGAGACTGAAACTATGCGGTTGGCACAGAATAGAGTCTGTAAGTGGTCAGACCACTGGTTCAGAATCAACGCCTTGTCTGTAAGGAGTGTTTGACCGTCTGCACTGCGCAATGGGCTTTGAACCAGGTGTGAAGGGCCATACACAGCCTTCAGGGCTTCCTAAAACCCTCTGTAGTCTCTGAATTTATCAAAGCTTTTATTGGAAGTTGCTGCACACAAGATGGAAGGCTGGTTTCTTGTTAGGGCAAGACGGCTGAGCGAGATTGGTGGATCTCTTTTTCAACAGTAATTGATGGATCTCCGGACTGTTTTAGTCAAACCAGTCTTTGTTTTTCTTTGAGGAGAAACCTAGGACCTCTTCAGAGGTCTGCAGGATGCTGGTTTTGAGATGTTCCCATAGAGCATCTGAGGAGGGATCTGTGATGCATCTGCAATTTTCTAGTCTTGACTGGAGATTTGCCTTGAAGGTGGCCTTCACTTCAGCCGATTGGGGATTACCGATCTGGAACTTCTTCTTTGGGGCTCCTTTCCTCTTTGGTTTAGGGTTGAAGTGGAGTTGAAGTTTGCAGCGCACCAGACGGTGGTCCATATTACATTCTGCTCTGGGCATCATCTTGAAGGTCTCGCTGGCGCACCAGAATATAGTCTATAAGATGCCAGTGCTTGGACCGAGGATGCATCCAGGTTGTCTTTAGTCCGTCTTTCTGCTGAAAAACTGTATTGTTGATGGTGAGTTTCTGCTCAGTGCAAAACTCCAGCAGAAGGCGCCATTTGTCATTGAAGTTTTCAACACTGGGATTGCCAGGTACACCTTTCCAAGTTTCTGAATCCTTGCCTACTCTGGCATTGAAGTCACTGAGGATGATGACCTTGTCTGCAGGGACGTTTTGTACAAGATTGCGCAGGTCTGTGTAAAACCTGTCCTTTTCTGCAGGATCCGATTGAAGAGTTGGGGCATAGACACTGAAAATTTCAGCACGCTGTTTGTTTTGAAGTGGGAGACGCATAAAAATGATGCGTTCAGAGTGACCCTTTGGCAGTTTATAAAGTTTTGAGGCTTCTTTCCTCTGGGAGGCGGACTTCACTAGGGGCAGCAATGTCAATAGCCAGCCTTGATAGTTTGTGGGCTACTAGAGCAGTGCGTCGTTCTGGGCGACCAATGTCTGTTGTGTCAAGCATAGTTCTGATGTTTCAGTCCAAGTACACCTTGTGAGGCAGGTGTGAGCCTTTTCTTTTTTAGTGAGTTTCGACCGCATTTGGAGATGCCCATTGACCACGGGGATACAGAGATGTTGATTGTAACTCCCAAAAATTCTTCTGGAATCTGAAATTCTCAGAGACAAAGCACAATCGTCATCATTAAACTCGGAAATCAACTGGATAAATGGAATTACCTGCAAAACATGGTCTTCAACTAGGCACTCCAAGGCTGTACAGTAATATGTTACAATGTAATAACATATGATTATTGCATTTTCTTCACTAATTGTTGTGGATTTACCTTTGTTTATAAAATTGTAATCTTCCATATTTTAGTATTTAATTCTTGTAAAATAATATTTAATTGCTGCCCACATATTACTATACAAAAAATAATTGGTTTGTCAACATAAAAAATGCAAAACACAAAAACTGTGCTGTATTGGAATATACAGCACAATTAAAACAAATTGTATTTTTCATGATCTGGTATTGCATATAAAGTTTTAGATTACATAAATAGGTATGTTTGTTTAGATACCCCTAATACCACATTAATTGGTCTGAGAGTTTGACATTTAAGTAAGCAAAGAAAAAAGTGTATTCCTTAGAGATGGCTTAAGGTGTCCAAACTGAACAGAGCTGAACATTTGGGCTTTCAATTATGTGTATGTGAACTGGTTAATATGGTGTTACGGAGCTGGAACACGCAGTCCAATATCTCCGCTGGTATACGGTAAAATCCCCATGAGGCACTACAGTTTCACCATTCCCGATCTCCCATATTGGACGACACACAATTTGGGAGTCAAATGAACACTGACTTTATTTTGTTCTGCAGAAATATTTATACCCATCTCTTCCCACAGGCAATACACATGCCCATATTTGGCCACACAATACACATAAAGAGAACAATAGGTGGGTCACACCTCCCCGAGGCTCCCTGGCAACTTTGATACAATCAGACATTGATTCAATTACACTTCTTTGTTCTTATCTGAGAATGAAAACGCTGTGTACAATAGACTTCCTTTATCTTATGCAGAGTCTCTGTAACAGGATTATCTCCCATGCCAAGTAGCTGCAAATGTCTGGGACAATATTCTGCAGAGCATAAACCAACATACATGCAGTATAATAGTAGGATCATATTTTAACCATAATAATCATAAAACAGGGTAAAACAGTGATGGGTTCCGTTACACACCTCCCCCGTGACCATAAGCCGGCATACACGGTCTGATCCCAACGGATCAATTCACATTTACTCACATTTCCCATATCCCCAGATAGCTGGGATCTGAGCGCACAAAACTACCGAATAGCGCTCAGATCCTATTCACACAGTTCAATTGCCAAGTAGCTAAAGTCTTTCCCATAGTCTTTCATTATGTGAATGGGCTCCAAGGCATAGCTATCTGTGGTATCACCGCTCCCACAGGGCAAGTACAGAATGACCCCCCTGTATGTAAAGGGCCAGAATGAGTGACATACACTCTGGTATGGCCGAACACTGGTTCCAAAGGGCAATATGTACCAGGGCCATAGTCGCAGGGCAGGAGGCTGGCAAACAGTCCTCTCCAAGCCAAAGTGGCGAAGGGCACTTCGTCACACATCTCCCCTTTGGGGGGAAGTCTAACCAGGCACCTGGATATTTCGCTGGGGTGATGGGGCAACACGCTGAGGGGACTTGAGGGGCAGAGGCCAGCGGCACTCTGCCCTGATGCCAGCTCTTCCGCTGGTATAACCTGCAGGACATCCTGCTCTGAACAAGGGACAAAGGGAGGGCAGAGGCCGACTGCACTCTGCCCCACTGTCAGCTCTTCTGCTGGGGCACTTGGGACATATTCCGGCTCAGTAGCCAGGGAAAGGTGGGGGTTAACATTTCCTCTGTTAACCCTGGGGCCACATTAGGAGTTAGCTGGGGAGGGGAATTTGTACTTACCCCCTCCTCCGGTTGTCCCAGTGAGGGTAGTTGGGGATCTGGACAGGCTGTCCAGCATCCCGGTAGGTCAGGCACAGAGACCACAGTCCCATCTGCGCCGTCTGGGAGATCGGGGTCTCACCTGGTTAGGGCAAACTGTCACTGGGGAGGAAGGTGACACCTTCTGCCCCCTGTGGTTTACACTGCCGCTGGGGGGGAAGGACGACACCTTCTGCCCCCTGGGGTTCACACTGCCGCTGGGGGGGAAGGACGACACCTTCTGCCCCCTGGGGTTCACACTGCCGCTGGGGGGGAAGGACGACACCTTCTGCCCCCTGGGGTTCACACTGCCGCAGGGGGGGAAGGACGACACCTTCTGTCCCCTGGGGTTCACACTGCCGCTGGGGGGAATGGACGACACCTTCTGCCCCCTGGGGTCCACACTGCCACTGGGGGGAAAGGACGACACCTTCTGCCCCCTGTGGTTCACATTGCCGCTGGGGGGGAAGGACGACACCTTCTGCCCCCTGGGGTTCACACTGCCGCTGGGGGGGAAGGACGACACCTTCTGCCCCCTGGGGTTCACACTGCCGCTGGGGGGGAAGGACGACACCTTCTGACCCCTGGGGTTCACACTGCCGCTGGGGGGAAAGGACGACACCTTCTGCTCCCTGGGGTACACACTGCCGCTGGGGAGGAAGGACGACACCTTCAGCTCCCTGGGGAACACACTGCCGCTGGGGAGGAAGGACGACACCTTCAGCTCCCTGTGGTTCACACTGCCGCTGGGGGCGAAGGACGACACCTTCGGCCCCCTGGGGTACACACTGTCGCTGGGGAGGGGAATTAGTTGGAGTATTCCACGTGGAGCGGTTTCTGTTTCTGGGACAGTCTCTCTGCATGTGGCCCTGCTGGTTACACGTGTGGCACCTGATGTACCGTGGAGGGGTTTGGTAGTTCCCACCACCCGGACGCAGTGCTGGGGGGGGGGTTAATGGTGGGAGGTGGGTTAGCAGCTCCCAAGATGGACTGCTCCCGTGCCCGCTGCTTTTCCATTATGAATTTGTGGACATCTGTCATTAACCATTCCAAGGTTTTTATGGGAAGCGTACCTGGGAAAAAGGCCAGTCTGCTTTGGAGTTCTCTTTCAAACTCAGTCTGTGGGGTAATAAGAGGTACTGTAACCATGAGTTCCTTTCTGTCTGCATCCCTGTAGTCCACGGCCGCCTCCTCCTCCTCATGATGGAACGCTGTCTGAAAACTAGCCAGTTCCATCCTGCTGTAGTTTTGTACTCAACGGAATGGTGTCTCCTGTAGCTGTCCTTCTGACCGTGGGAACAATTCCGCCACTTGCCACCAAATGTTACGGAGCTGGAACACGCAGTCCAATATCTCCGCTGGTATACGGTAAAATCCCCAAGAGGCACTACAGTTTCACCATTCCCGACCTCCCATATTGGACGACACACAATTTGGGAGTCAAATGAATACTGACTTTATTTTGTTCTGCAGAAATATTTATACCCATCTCTTCCCACAGGCAATACACATGCCCATATTTGGCCACACAATACACATAAAGAGAACAATAGGTGGGTCACACCTCCCCGAGGCTCCCTGGCAACTTTGATACAATCAGACATTGACTCAATTAAACTTCTTTGTTCTTATCTGAGAATAAAAACACTGTATACAATAGACTTCCTTTATCTTATGCGGAGTCTCTGTAACAGGATTATCTCCCATGCCAAGTAGCTGCAAATGTCTGGGACAATATTCTGCAGAGCATAAACCAACATACATGCAGTATAATAGTAGGATCATATTTTAACCATAATAATCATAAAACAGGGTAAAACAGTGATGGGTTCCGTTACATATGGATCTGGTGATATCAAGTCCAAATGCTGAAAATATTTGTTGTTATACAGTGCCATGACCTTGCTGTGAATTTTTGTACAATTCTTGACAAATATTGTATATTCGCATCAGTGCTCTTCAGAGGGATTTTACAGTTTTATGATACCAAATAAACAAAAACCTTCACCACAAAATTAAATATGGAAATAAGATATTAGTCCTTCAGCGAAAATGTGGCAATAACGTGTACAAAGGAAACAAGAGAGAAAAACAATACTCCATATATAATTCATGTATGTGTTATTTGTAATAAGGAACTAAAACATATCAATACAATTTGCTAAATATTTTGTATTTGGACATAGCCATCATTACCTGGGACAAATTTTCCAGCTGAAAATTATATATGTGATATGTATGTAAAAAATAATTGGAAATTTTTTAATGTCATGTTGTTTTGTAGAGGGCAAAGGTCTCGTAAACCTGTCAACTGTTAGATCACAGAAGGTCAGTAGAGCACACCCTTCTATGATGAATGGAGAGAATAATTAAATGTAAAAGAAGAGAAAAAACATTCATATAATCATAAAAAGGATTAAAAATTGGTAGCAAATAATAGCATTGTCTAAATCTTTAATTTATATATACATATGTAGCTTACACAAACATAACATGTTCTGGAAAATGAAGGCCATATTGATCTTAATTTTAATAATGGTGATTTGGTAAGATCAAGCATCCGGTCGGGGTATACATAGGGTATTTATGGCTGTGTTGACTAGAGGAGCTATTGAAATACTTCTTTGCATTTTAAGAGGTGGTTAGTATCGAGGCTTGGCATATATTTATCCGCAATGCATTCCATTATGGTAGATAAAGACCATGAAACGCAGTCTCCTAGTAACTGCAAGGTAAATAAGGCTGGTAAAAAAAATCAATATATCAGAAACACTGTTACTGGCTGTTTCAACTGGTAGATAACAAAAAGAAGAATGTAATTACATATCAGGGCATTTGCAGGAGTAAGCAGATCTGTATAATTGAAAGATAGGTAGCCACATTAAATTCCAAGCTCGTAAGTGCAACGTGAGACCTGCAATGGCTGCAGGCTTAAAATTTGGCAGAGTTAGAGAGCTATTATATTCGAGAAGGGCGCAAGTTACAGGCTTGTGACGCAAACCCGTAAACCATTTGTCGAACGTTGGATGCGCTGCCTTGAACGTGATCAATTAGTCAAACCTGTAGTTACAGGTTTAGATGGAGCCAATGGAAAAAAAGATCGTCACAATTACATCACTGAAAAATGGAGGTGGGATTTCAAAGCCTTACGGGTTCCAATTATGAGTTACGATCAGACCCACATTCCAGAAATAATGCAATATTGATAAAGCCGTAAATATGATATTCTATCACATGCTAGTTACAGTATATGTATTAACACATTAATTGCCGGGATCAATATAACACAGAAATTACACATGTGTTTTATAGTGCCAATTTACGAGCCTGAGAATGTTGTGCTACTAATTTTAATACCGAACATCACTTTCCCTTTTATTATATGTACAGTAGTATGTGTATATTTGCATTTACAGTGCAACGGATTGGACTTTTACCCTGTGCAGGTCCTCTCTAGAACCCGTTGGCTTTTTGGCTCCATTTGCGGGTCACGGGTTTGAACACCAGTGAATTTGTTGCAATTTAATAGTGCGATTGGAACGTAAAAGTTACGGGCTTGAAAGAACAAAGGATTTGCGGGTGCGCAAGTCGAATTCTCACGTCCCATAGGATTTTCTCGCCCTTACAACGCAAGCCATCGGTGGGTTGCTTTACAAGGCCAATTTAATAGCTGTACGTCTTGCGGCTACATTACGGGCTGCGGTTTTCAACATTGAGGGAATTTAATATGGCTAAAGGTTTTCTATTTTTCCCATGCTTAAAATAATAATAAAAGTTATGATCTGGTTTAATTGTTAATTTTGGACCTAAAGCATTTTAGAAATAAAATAAAAAGATGTAATGTCCAATACCTAGATGCAGGGGAAGGGCATCAAGACCCATATATTTATATTTACTGAGGTACCAAGGTAAAATTTTCAGGCAAATATTTACTATTCTAAAATGATGCACATTCTCTCTCTCTCCATAGCAGCAATAGAGTCATAAAAAAATAAAAAAAATTGTAGTACAGAAGTGTCTTAACACAATATTATATTGTTTATAAGTATACATGCAACAAAACAATATAACAGTACATAGAGCCTCATTCAATTTGAGAAAAAGTAAATTGCTTTCATATGTAATTTTGGCAGCAGGAGCTTTTTTCAGTAATGTTACACACGCATTCAATGTAGTTCACTTGCAATATAACAGATCTTATCCGTAAACCCAGCTCTTTAAGTAACATACTAGGTGTAGAATTATGTGTTCAATCGTAATATTACACCAAAATCAGCATTTTACATAAATTACTGATGAGACACAGCTCAAGGAACCAATAGAAAATGAGATGTCATGATATTGTATATATATATATATATATATATATATATATATATATATATATATATATGTACAATGAGTAAGAATAAGCACCTATAAATGTGAGTAAGCATTTTGAGAGTAAAAAAGTACATTTGCTGATAGGGCTAGCTGTTCAGTAGACAATGCATTAGAGCATTAGTTTCTCAACCCTCTCCTCAGGACCCCACAGACATGCCAGGATTTCAATTTAACAGTGTGTGAACACAGGTGAGGCAATTAGTATTCAACAGGCCACTGAGCTTCTAATTTCCTTACCTGTGTTCACACACTGTTAAATCGAAATCCTGGCATGTCTGTGGGGTCCTGAGGAGAGGGTTGAGAACCACTGCATTAAAGCATCTGTGTCTAGTCCATGTGGGTATCTTGATATGTATTAACCTCTTGAGTACTGGGTTCTGTGTTACCCTTCATCTTGTATAATGGCTCAAACCTAATAATGAAAAGATCATATTTTTTAATTCCACATATATGCCTATGGGAATGTTAAGCGTCAAATTCTGATTTTTTTTATTGTTTTTAGTGGTTTGCCATCTCTTTAACTTCTGCTCCAGCTCTTAGAAATGGTTTAAAAACCATTTGTGGGTGATTTTTAGTGCCCATAAATTATCCATCTGATTTTTGATATTAAGAATTATTCAACTGAATAGCAATTTTATGTAAAACTAAGAAAGAGTCAATCATAATATTAAGGATGTAAAAAAATCATGAAAAACAGGGTGAATAGAATAATTAGGTGAAGTTACTGGCCACATTTTGCTTGTGTAACTTTAAAAAATGGGGAATTTAATAGGGCCCATACTTGTTAAAGAGGTAGAAAAATAATCACATGTTCCACCAATATGCTCAGCAATTTTCATTTAATTCTGAGGTGAAAAAGTGCCATAATCACTACATTAGAGGACACCTTTATTATTCTGAAGTACTGATATAAATGTTTCAGCGTTTAAGTCTCTGTTTCCCTTTTAGATATGCACATATTTTTTTTTTATAATTATGAACTGTTTTATTTGTGAACCATCTATGTAGGATCCCTTTATTTGTTAATTTTATATTTTTTTGCCATATGGAGTTATGATTTGAAAACGGTTTAGCAATAGTCTACTTACACTAACATGAGCCAAATGGACCAGAGGTGCCAAACTGGGTATTTCTGAAACACATGGAAACATCATGAGGAAAGGGATGTTTGCCAAGCCTGCAGGCTACAGTACTATAGCACAAGGCAGAACAGAAAATAACTCTATGTATAGCATGTTCAACTTAAAGCATCCAAATACATTAAAATCACAATTGTTCTTTGCAGCATCGGACTTTCCCTTCTAAACACATCCGCTCTACTTTGTCCCAACCACTTCTTTAGATCTGGTGCTACTAGTACTCAAACTCTGCTCACCCTCAGTAACGAGGAAGACACCTTCTAACCCGAGGGGCTCATCTTCTGGTGCCATATTGTTATGTCTCTTGTGCCTATCCATAAATGTTAGCAAAGTTACTGGAGTGCGTTGCCAGTTGCTTCTCCAATGAACCACGATTTGAGAAACAACAGTAAACATTTATAAGGCAACAATGGAGATGGCCTAGATGACATATAATCACATATAATAGTTGTCAAACTGCGAATCGTCGGGACTTAGGCTGCAATAAGCCAAAGGCAAGCAGTTGAAGCATGCAGGACTTGGGCTGCAATAAGCTCCGAAGGCGCTCATTGCAGGAATGGACTTAGCTATTGCTCATCCCGAGACTTAGCTGCAATGAGGCCTCATCGCGAGGCCCCTGGACTTTGCCACGGACGCAAAATTACATCCCGTATGACTTAGGACCAAAGCACATAGATGGACTGCGGGACTCAAATACAACTTTAATGGCCGAACCACCAAACGGGAAATGCCTGCAAAAACATACAAATATGCCTCAAATTATCTTACACACAGCACAGGGGGAGGCATATTTTGTCTTTTTTAAAGATCGAAAATCGCTGAACCAGGAAAAAAATGTCGGACGAAAAAAATAAAAAAATCTGAAACAGGTGAAAATGAGGCTCAGCAAGGCCAGGCACGCAGAACTTAGAATATACACAACACCAAAGACAGTAACACGAACAACGACAGGCACGCGGGACTTTGAAAATAAAACCAACGGCAGTCACGCAAATGGTGCTCAGAGGAGCAAAAGCCTCACATTGTGTGGCAAACAGCAAACAATTTATTTTTTATTTTTTAACATTCTAAAACTATTTTGCCCATTATACATTTTAGTTCTTTTAAACAGAGCACTGAACATATGCGATTACAGTGTGTCTTTAAAGACATTTGCAACACTATAAGGAATCCTTCTCAGAGGTGCCTATAAGAGGGCAGAAGCGGAGTTTTTTTTTTGCTCTGGTGTAATAAACACTCAGGTTCCCTGGTCCTCAAGTGGTTAGGATTCGGTACTTTCACCGCTGTGACCTGTGTTTGATTCCAGTCAGGAAACCAAGAGGTCCCACCACCCTGAAGCCATGCAGGGTTGGACCTGGTCAGGACTTGAATGGGCATACCGGGAGCTGTATGCAATGGCCCACTGGAGAAGGAACTGGCAACCTACTCCAGTATCTCTGTCATGAAAACCAAATAGATCAGCATGACCATGGACATAAAGATGGTCCATCAGATCATGGAGAGTCGGAACCCAACAACAACAATGAACACTCAATATCAAAAATAGTCTACTATATTTCTTTGTAGTAACAAATTCAGTTGCAAAGTATTTTAATTTAAATGAACTTTTTTAGTGATAAACTTGGTAGCTTTCCTGTGCCCCTTCAAGATACCCCAAGTATAGTCCAGCGTGTGCTTCACTTATATAAATATATATTATTTTAATATAATTCTGCATTCCTTTGTTCTACATCCTATTACTTTGTTTAAAGCTTGTATTTTGCTTTTACTGTATCTTACTTACTATAATATTTTAATTCATCCGTGATTATTTGTGCTTATGACTTTCCTTTTATCATACATCTCCTAGAAATGAAGGAGTTACAATTTTATTTCATGCCAAGAAAAACAGCTGGATAGTTTTAGGCTTACATTGGTTGCCCATTTTTCCTGATAACACATTTTTGGACAGAGTGCTGCTAATATAAACGTAATATTTTTGAATAATGTCACCGATGCATACAAATGAGTAATCTCCGAACCTGAATAAATATTTTTCGATGGTCTGAAAAGTAGAAAATAAAATCCCTATAAATCTATCTACTTCCCATTTGCACTAATGATTTGAAACCAATCCATCATGTACTTGCGGACAAATGGCATTCATCATTTTCAATCACTGCCACAGATTTTGCATAAATGTCTCAAAGTGACTTTAAATGAACCAGCCGCCCCAATTCTTCATGTGTAGCTGAACAAACAAGTCCCATGCACCTGTGACAGCGTGACTTTCAAGGCCATTTTATATTTACCAATTCCAGCACACACGCCCATAGCGTGTTACCAGCCCTTTAGGGTTAGGCTGGATGGTCATCACAAGCTGTCGCATAAAATTGATTTAAACAGAAATAATAAAAAAGGGCATTAGGATCAAAGTTAGAGATTTCTATTTATCATGTGCTCTTGGGCTGGCGAATCTCATTATTGAGTGTGGTGGTGCAGCTTTGCCAGTAGATCATAAAAAAGTGATCAGTAGCATCTCCTCATTTCACGCTTCTGATCTTGACATGTCATTTATCAGTATCTTGCGCCCAGTGCTAGGAATTTATTTCTCTCTTTATATATCCTCCTACCCTTCACTTTTCTGCCTACTTTTATAGCCCAGGTGTTTGTCTGTATGCCAGTATGTTTATAGTCCATAGGAAAAAATAGAAATGCCTGGCACGCTGCAGGCTAAATTTCTGTTTGTGCAATTTAACTGGAATAAAAAGTAGAGCAAAAAGCAACTAGGAGTAGGCACAGCTAGTCATGCATAGTAAGGCCTTGTGTTATTATCTGGACAATTTCGTTTGGATCTGAGCAAAAAAAAAACACATAGAATGCATTATATTTCTAGACTTATATACTGTATATTGTATTGTAAGTGCCATTGTTGTTCAGTCCTTCAGTCGTGTCCAACTTTCAGTATCCATATGGACCACTGAACATCAGGCACATATTGTTTCTGGTTGTGCTGATCCATATGGTTTTCTTGGCAAGGATACTGAACTGGGTTGCCAGTTCCTTCTCCAGTGGACTGCAATTTGTCTGACCTCTCTGCTATGACCTGACCCTACATGGTATAGCTTACAGCTTTATTGGGGTAAACAGGCACCCTCACCACAACATGGTAGTGATCCAGAAATGCAATTGGCAACTTTAAATACCTTAAAATAACATTGCAGTCCATGCATGTAAATGTTCAACATCTAAAATGTAAAAAAAACATTGCAAGAATTATTATTTTTTAAATCTACATGATGGTTCTGCCCTTGGGAGAGCTTACCATCTAATAATGGTAGAAAGGTTTCCTACCATCAGAGCACATTTATAGCCCAGTAAATCCTCCATAAGCGTCTAAGCACTATTTAGCTAGTTGATTTAGTCTTACTAAACCTCACCCCCTTCTGGATCACTACCTTGTAATGATGACGGGGGTTGTATACTTCAATGAATCTGTGAGCTAAACCATGTAGGGTCATTCAAGATTGGCAGGTTATAAGAGAGAGGTCAGGCAAATTGCAGTCCACTGGAGAAGCAACTGGCAACCCACTGCAGTATCTTGCCAAGAAAATCTTATAAGTAAGACGTGCTGGTGTGGTGCGGTCCATAAGGTCATGGAGAGTTGGACAAAACTAAACAACAACAAAACCTCACAAGATCCTCAAAATTCCCTACACAGGTCACACCCACTCCTGGACACAACTATATCTCTCCAATACCCTTGACCTCTTTTCCAGGACCCCAACTGATGCTGTCTATGTCTCTATACATTGATTCTACACAAATATTAGTAATATCAACAATAAATAGATTGCAAAACACTGCTTGAATTAAATAATCACTACAGTATTCATACAATGGGTTATCAATTGTGTATTTAATAAGTAATTATTTGAAGAGAAAACTCCGTACAGCTTTTAAAACTTATATTTGAACTTTATTGTCTCGGAGGTCAGTAGATATGCAGGCAGAGAAACTTATCAGAAATTAATTTTGAGTAGTCTCCTCAGTAGAACATCTCCCATTCCATGGACACCTTTGCAGGCCCTAGAAAAACTGAAGTTCAAATGTAAGTTTTTTCTAACCACATTGAATGCAATGCTATTTATATTGCCTGGTAATAAATAAACAAAAAAACCCTATGGTATGAACGCTACAGTGGTCCTTCTTTATAATTGCCATTCTAGATTCACCCCTACATCATATCTGTTCCATCTAGCAAACCTATTGGTGTTGTAGCTAAACCAAAACTGAACGGCATATTCTCTATGATCGCCATTAGTGCAATGGAGGTATCTCTCTGAACAGCATCTTATGCTTTTCTTAAAAGACCTCTGTGGTTAAATGCTTTCTTTATTTTGTATTATTCAAAAGACATCTTCCAACTTTAATGTGCAATTACTTTTACTGTTTAATTGCTTGACTGCAGAGATCCATTATGGTTTATTTCCTGTTGCTGCCGTTATTCAGCTGGGTGTGTACTTGTAAACTAATGACCTACTGAGAGCACTGGCAGCCACAAATGCCAAATTCCTATTGTACTGCACAAACCTTACCGCAGAATAACTGCATATTTTCAGGTGTAGTTCTTCAAATTAGTAAATTGTAAAAATATAACCACAGTGGATCATTAATAATAATTATTATTATCGGTGGAATCACGCAACTGCGCATGTGCAATGTAGTCGCCGCATTGCTCGGCTCAGCCGGGGTTGGGAGGGAGAGGGAGAGAGAGAGAGAAAGAGAGAGAGGGAGAGAGAGAGAGGGAGAGAGAGAGAGAGAGAGGGAGAGGGAGAGAGCACACAAAGCACAGAGAGAGGGCACAAAGAGAGCATGCACAGGGAGAGGGTGCACAGAGGGAGGGAGAGGGCATACAAAGTGAGACAGCACAGAGAGAGACAGAATGGACAATTGAACACAACATATGATACTGTCATTTATGATGGAAAGCTTCTAGTAATAACAATAGTAAGTATTTACTCAATGAGCAACAAGTTGCTTTCAGGACTGGCACTGTATGTCAGTGTTGCAGTTTCTCTATTTAGGTCTTCAATGTGAAGACAAACATTTTCCAAGGATCACTAAGCACTGAAATAGCTCCTCCAAAGTGCAAGTGTATTATAAGTTACACACTCGTTTTGCCATTGGTTCAGTTATGGCATTGCTTATAATTATAGCTCAAAAGAAATATAAATCTTATCTAAAAATGAAGTAACGTACCTTAGCATGATTTCATCTCCTGAAGTTGATAAACCTCCTGTATTTTAGATTACAGCACACATGTTGGCTCCTGATCTGAACAAAAACGTGAACTAAACTAAAAACAGCCACTGAGCACTTGCAACTTGTACCCTCTTTCTATGAAAATCACAGATCCCATACAATCTGACCACATGCTCCGATTTATACTAAACAGCGGCGGGGCACTTGCAAATATACCCATCCTTATGAAAAAAACACACTGTGAATGTAAGCTTTTCAAACACAAAAATGTAATACAGTAAACTCCCAATTATCCAACACTTAACTAACCCGGGACTCTCAAGCAACTGGCTCCTGCCTCTATTCCCTGTTTGTACAAACAGCCCCCAATTTTTTTCTTTATCAACTTTTTTCTCTTCTTTTTTTAGCTTTAAATGACTCAGACTAGTTAGCAATAACTGTTTAATGGATAGTTTAAGGGTTTTTAGGGGGGTTAGGGTTAGTTAGGGCTTTTAAAATAGCGACTCTCAAGCAACCGGCAACTTAACTTATTTGACAATAGGCAATCCCTGTAGGTGCCGGATAACGGGGAGTTTGCTGTATTAAGTTGCCATGATTAATGGAACCATTGCTTTTCAAATGAAGGTGTTTTATGCCATTGAAATGTAAGAATGAAGCTGAAATCAAATGGAGGTAGAACTATTGTCAGCCAATGTTGGATACAATTTTAACTGATGAGGGTCTTCTTATGCCAGCTTGACTTGGCAGGAATGAAGGTATCCTCTGCATAAGGACATTTATAGGCATGGGTGACAGTCACGATAAAAATACAGGAAGATTTGCACATGACGCCTGGTAATGGTGACATTTCAACAGTTATTCAACAATTTGTCTCTTTCTCCATCCTGGAATGAGTTATTTTTTTTGACAACACATGCTAGAATATTGGCGTTAATTTTAGGTTTAAAGTGTTCATTCAAAAGCTACTAATTGCAATGCTAAATTCATCTATATCATTTTCATATGTTGACAGTTGTTACAAAGGCTTTGCCTATTTTTAAAAATGCTGCAAAAACATTGGACTAATCTCCCGAATATTCACCCTGGGAAATTGTAATGTTATGACTATGAACACTCATCCGATAATTGTTTGTTTTTTACATTCAAGTCCAACAATACACATATTATTACACAATATTTGCTCACAGCTCTGGCAGTTTCACTTTCCATTTAACGTTCCATATATTTTTTTGTATTCTTAATCCTACACAAATATACAGAGAAGCTGAATAGCAGCCATAGCAAACATACCAAGGTTTCCTATACCTAATGCACAGGGTTCAGCAAGTTTTCTCATTTGCACTCATGATATAAATTGTAAAACAAAAAGGCAGTGCAAGGACAGGTTAGAAATGCAAAGACATATAACTGCTGTCAGATGGGTGGTGACGAGATGAGTTATGCGTCTATACGGTTCTCATTTCGCACCAGAGTAGTAAAATTAAAGCCTTTTCAGCCTCTTGAACCATTCCGTTAAGTGCACAGATTTATTTATATTCCTGCCTATGTCAGGATGGCAAATTACATCATCAACGGAGCGGCCTTAAGGGCAAATAATGAATATGGCATCTTAACCTTCCAACAGCTAACATCACCCACATCCTGTAAGACTTGTGAAAATATTTATTGCATCTCAGCTGCTAGAGAGCAGTAACACCATCTATTTCCTCACATTTCAAAAGAAACCTCTGGCATGATCACATTTTTGGGAAAAATTAACACGCGGTATGTGTCTGCAGTTGACATGATTTGTTAACCATAGGCAAATAATAAACTTGTGTATACATTTGCATGCAGGGTCTGTTTCTGCTCAGGTCCAAGTGGCCTAGGGCAACACTTTTTCAGGGGGCTACTAACTGCTGAAGATGCTATGGAATAATATGTGTTAATGCATACAGCGAAATCTCTGAGTGCTCCTGACTCTGACAAGCTAAAAAGCCTACACAAACAAGCATATACCTATGATTTGGGATAATGCAAGGGCGGAAGGAGGAGAGGTAAGTGAGTTTTGGGAGGAGCAAAAAATCTTAGCACATGGCATCATAAAATCTAAATATTCCCATTCGCATGTCTAAAACGGTGGAGGGCTCTTATCACTCTTTTACACACCATAAGCTTTAGTGAATTTGTGCCAACTTAAATTAACACAATGCAAAATAGTTTAAAATATTTATTTTGTTTCTGTATATATTTCATTTTGTAGGAATGCAAGATTATAAAATGTTTAGAAGTGAGGGGCAAAAATAAATGGAGCAACACTTGGAGAAACTTGAGGCTCCACACTGAGACACTCCTTTGTTACTTCATTGAGTCTCTATACTATCTATACATTTGTACTTCCCTAACTATCTCCTAACACAACTGCTTAAAATCTTTTCTTGTGTAGCACATATCCAACTCTATCTAATTTCTCCCCTTTTTGCTACGTTATCATTTTTGTGGATTCTTAACTTGTGTCTCAGGTCCTCCTGATTCACCCTCACCTCCATGCCCAACTTATCTCACAATGCAGCTTACCATTTTTACCAAGCTGAGCCTTCACATTTCGTCTTAATGTTTCTCCATCACTTCCAATAAAGTCTAAATGTTTATGAACAGGGTCTAAAAAAATATTTTGGTGAATATATATCATCAGAAACATTATGCACTTAGACATGAGCATTTACATTTGAACACAGGTAGAAGGTATAAAAATGGAATAGACTCCTAGTTTCTTTTCAGTGTTACAAGACACAGAATGACGTTTTGGGGCCTATCACTGCCTTGATCACTATCAGAAGGGTGTCAACCTGTATCTTCATAGAGTTCCAATATAATCTTTGGGATGCCTAGTATCCTTAGAACAGAACACGGTCCTTAAATTCAGTTCCAGACATCATACTGTATATCCAATGAAATTTAAATAAACTATAGTAGTGATTTGCACCATATAAGTTGTAGGCCCACATGGGAGAGACAGAGAAAGGGTAATCAGAAAGAGCGAGATTCTAGCTGTGGGGAAGAAAACTACTGTGTGTGTACCTCATCCACATTAAACTGGATGCATCTGACACTTCAGAGGGACACAAAGCCTCTGGTTGTCTTTTGCCCCCTAATGACGTATAGACTGCAAAGAAAGAATATTACACTTATAATAATATCAAAATTGTGCAAAACTAATGGAGCAATACATCATACTCTGTGTGCAAGAAGGACCAGCCAAGAACACGTGTGCTATCTTACAGAGATGTGAGTAGGTACACCATGTATTTAAATCAAAGGTAATGAACAGGTGGGTACATTAGGTCCTAAATACTGTATAACCTATACTACCATGTTAATATTCTTTATGTTAGATGTATTTAAATAGATGAATTTGTTTCAGTGCTCTTTTGACTATTAACAGAAAGCCTTGGTGATCCTTGGAACCTGATGGAGTCCAAACTAGAAAATTCTTCAACTACCAATATAATTACTGTATATAGGCTACTATTCATCAAGACCTACTACTGTACTGCGGTTATGGCTAATCCTTTCTGAACACAGGCAGGTTGTCGAGAAAAACAAAAATCCTCATTAATCAACATGTTCAAACAGGGATATCTGTTAACTATGGCCTGCTAATGCTCCATGGAGTCAAGAAACTGATATAACCTTTAATATCATTTCCAAGTGCCTACTATACCTTAACATACCAGGCACTTGGAAATTATATTAAACATATATATATATACACAATATGTTAATATGTAATACTTTGCTGAACCTCAGAATACGCTGGAGCTTCATAAATGTATAGTACTACTACTAATACAAGCTGCTGTATTTATCACTATGTTTTTTGCAGTGTGCAGATGACTAATCCATTACTCTTGCAGCTTAAAGAAAACATAAAAAAATGTATAGGAAGCACAAAGCTGTAAATTAAAAATTGGCCAAAATAAACAAATCATTATTTAATTTGCTGCAAAAAAAAGCTACCACGTGAACAGACTAGCCACAAATTTATTACACTGCAATTTCTGGTAGGAATAGGAATTTCTGTACCAAATAAAATGTCGTTTCAGTAACGTAAAATTACCCATAAGGACATTACAACTGCCAGTAAAGCATTCATCCTCCTGTCTTATGCGGATGGACTTGTGAATCCTATAATTTGCATTTATATAGCATCATTCATCTATTTAATATGTCAAACCATTAAATAGTCATAAGAACACGCATGCAGACACCTCTGAGGCATAAAGTATTTTCACAGCTTTGATGGAATGAGACTCTTCCACATATCAGAGCCAAGGCTTTAAAAAAAGTAAATACAGAGCCTCAGTCTACTTACCTGTAGAGAGTGCGCTTTACAAAATATTTTGTAATTTTATTTTAATGGGGGCTGACAAGTTTTTCATGTAAATTAGGTTTAATGTAGATTAGCATAGTTAAATGGTACATCATATTAATCCTGCAGTTAGGTCACTAACTGAAGCCCTTTCCAATCGGATATAGAGTAATGACAGTAAAAAAATAAAGTCATACATGTCCCCCCCCCCAACAAAAAATTATGTTGGTCATTTGCTTACCTCTGGGGGTAATCCATTTTCAGAATTGAGAATTTACTGCATACTTTTGAATGTAAAACTAACTAGGACCTATTCAAGGTCCTTTCCTTCTTCCCAACCGCTAGATGGCGCTGCCGATGTCCGGAATAAAGCTGCACATGGCATAAAAGGCATGAGCTATGAGAGGCGCGGCCAAGTGCCCGCACCGAACATAGAGATGGCTTCACATTTGATTCAGCGCCGTTGAATTGCGCCACGTCGGAAGGGGGAATAATTATAGGGCTTCCCTGAAACCTGAAGGCGCCATCTAGCGGCTACATGCTGGCATGGCAGCTGTCAGTGCTGGCACTTTCTTGCGCATAAACAACGGTATGGATCCCTATTCAACAGTAATGCAAACGCACACATTTTTCATAAACTTGTGTTAAGTTAAGAAAAAAACCTAGTGCTTTTCTTAACTTAATAACATTGATTTTTTATGTAAAAATTGTTTTTAATGTATAAAACATGCTCTTTTACATACAAAAAATGTGGCTTACAGCTACCCCTTAATGTATTCTAGTATTTGCATGGACGCAACCATCCTTCATGACAAAAGCATTAGTTTACATGAAATGTATAAATACTTGTTTTCTTGAATTAGCATTATACACACTTTGTGTTATTAGTGTACAGTTTACAGTCCATCATTTCAGCACAGTTTGATCTTTTGTAGTACTTTCTTATTTAGCCAGCACAACAGGTTCTAATTAGTGTCACCAGTCTATGCAGCTTATTATATATTCTACCAATGCAGAAAAAGGTTAGACGCAGCTTAAAACCACAAATTCAAAAGTTCATAGCTAAATTTATTTAGTAGCAATTTTAAAAAGGGAAAACCTTTTTTTCCACATGACATTCCACCACCTGTCTGATTGTGCAGGGCATATAATGGTGATTTCAGTTTTACTAACCTACCCGCTCTTAGAACTTTTCAGATGTCAGGTGTCATTTGTGATGATGTACTTAGTCAAAGGTGCTTGACCGTTTAGTGTTACAGTAAATTGCTTCATTAATCAAACTGTGACCGAGAAAATACATTAGGTTTAGCACCAGAAATGTTCAGCACTAAATATAGCCACTGTCCACATACATACTTCGGATCTGAAGGTTGACAACATTTTTGTCCCAATATGAAAAATGTATTGCACATAATATAATCTATAAAATACTTATAATCCATATGTTTGTGGTTTATACATAAAAAACTGCATATGGCAGATCTTTTAGCTTTCTCTTCTTTTTTTTTTATTACTTATTCATTGTTATGTTCTCTGTCTATTCAATCAAGAATTCTTAACTATCACAAAATGACAAAAAAATATTGAAAAACATAATCTTGTAAATATAATCTTTTTTACTGGTTTTAATCTTATTATATTTATTGATAGTAAAAAAAAAAACAATGCAAATCGTTTTATTCTGATTTGCAACATCATGTTCTATGTACCTCTATTTCCAAGTCCTCATTTATTATATGCCTTTCAAGCTTCAAGATAATATATTAAACATTACCGTAATTTATTTAGTTTACAATAGACAATGGTAATCTATCAGAGGATACAGCTCACAGCTGGAACTGTAGGATAAAATGTCCATGAAGTTGCAGAAGTTATCCAGATGTTGTCCTGTAGACAGTTCTATTCAAATCATATTAAAGCATATATCTGATTAAGATGCAAGTGTAAAAAGGAGCTGGTGTTTGCTTAATAAGAACGACAACAGTGCCACCCACCCAGACACTGACTTAACAAAACCACCAGCATTATACAAAGCAGGGACATGTCACATTTATCTTCCAGTGCTCTGTGCCTGGTTGTTATTTGCTAAGTTAGGATCTTTCCTGTTGGCTGGCCGAACACAGTGCCCGCCATAGGCCTCTAGGTTGCACGGCAGAGATTTGAGTCAATATCTAACCGTGACATCGAACTCTACCCTAACGCTAGGAAATTAAGGAAAATCTTGGCGGAAATTCATTAAAATCTCGGTGCACCACCACTGGTGGCGGCCAACCAACAGGAAAGGTCCAAGAGTTATAAATGCATGTTTATGAAAACAAGTTGAAAATCTCTATGTAACTTATCAAACCAATTTTCTTTGTTACACTATATTTCAGATGGTCACAGGTCTGGCCAACCCAGTCACCTCAAGTAAATATCTGTAGCCAACATTCAGCTTGGGCATTTAGATGGCTATTATGGTACTTTTTTTTATTTTTGAATAACTAAACTTGATAATGGATAAAATGGGTGTATCCTTGTAAACTAATGAGCTTTCCATGAGAAACTTGCTCAGAATTCAGATTCTCCTCCACTTCAGGAAGCCGCTTAGCAGAAAACAAAATATAGAATTTACAGTAGTATTATTAAATGTAAAAGGTAATATATTAGACATTATATACATTGTTTTCACATTCAGAAAGCATGTTGCCTATGTTCAACTGTAGTTGTTGAAATTAGTATCTTTTAATGCAAAGGTACAGTGGCCCTTTAAGAAATGTTATAAACACGATTACAATTTGGCTTTGTAAGCAGGCTAAAGTAAAATAAATCTTAAAAGTAATATTACGGTCTCTGGATTAACAATAATGGCAAAAGGTTTTTAGAAAGTAAGAAAAAATAATACAGAATTTAAATATTTAACTTTTATATCCTTAGAAACTTATGAGATTTCCATTGCTCTACCCTCAGTGTTTCCTTCCACATGTGGACGTAGATCAGCAGAAACGGAAATAGTGGCATACACTGCAGCATACATGAATATAACATGCAATAAATTAAAAACCACACTTTTTTGCTTTTTTTTTATATATATTTTCCCAATTATGAAGTTTAATATAGAATTAGAGTGAGCAATAAATATTGCTATGTTGCCATTGGTTGAGTTTGCAGTCTCTTCCTCTACCAAATATCGTTAATTAAAAATATGCAAATTTTGATAATTGAATTTTATACAGACAAATTACCAAATATCTTGAACAAGTCCCTTATATTTTAATAGTCCTTAATAATAATTCCAATGCACAAAGGACTCTGTAAAGATATACTGGTATGTATAATGTAAATAATAACTGAGACCAGTTTGGCTGACACATTTGCATTTCTGTATATAACTATGCACTGAACTGACAGTAACAGCTGAGGGGAAATAATAGCAATTCTAAGACAAGTAAAATAAGTTTAAGTTCAACTGCTATGGAAGCGAAGGGCTCGATTACATGGCTCCCGTAGGAACTCCCACAAGGCCCATACGTAGCTATGGGAGCTCTTATGGGAGAACATACAGCTATTACATAGTTCCAGCAAAAAAACTTCTGTAAAATGTACTGACTTGCACCCAGCTTTCTAGCTCTTAAGTGTACTCACAACCTGCCTTACATTTACTAGTATGAGACTCCCAGTCTGCTATGGAGACTACTGCATTTCAAACACTACCTACTACCTCACATGAGCACACTACACGAGCCCTAACATCCTCCCACCCATCTTTCTACCCATCCATCTATCTATATAATCCTCCTACCATGACAGGGAAGGGTTTAATAAAAAAAAAATATATATATATGCCAATGTGGGGATAATAAACTTGTCACCTATACGACCTAGAACCCCTCGTTGATTGAAAAAAAATGGTCCTCTTGCTTGATTGAAGAGCCTGGAATATTGTCTTCTCTTTTTGGTGGGGAACTGCCATCATACCAAAAAATGCGCTGCACTAAATGTTAACGAATGTTAAGTTAATATTCTCTTCTCTCATTGGCTGTATCAATAGCCAATCATATAAAGGCAATACTTTTTAAAACCAGTCGGAATAGGATAAAATAGAGCACTCTAATTGGTTAAAATACTAACCAATCAGAATGCACAGATTTCGATAACTGCATTCTTATTGGTTAAAATCGTAACCAGTCAGTAGCCTTCTCTGATTGGCTACTGAGTAACTAATATTTATACTCAATTCTAATTGGCTGACATATGATTGGCACTTATTTTAGTCAATAAAAAGCCTAGAAAAATAGTATATAAGGCAAGGATGCGGTGAGGTAGTTGTTATTGACTGTGAAGCTCCTCAGAGGAGAAGCTCTGTAGATGTATTTTTTTTAGTGCAGTTTTACTTTTTCAGTGTTACGGTTCTATCTATGGACCAAAAAAGGATTTCAGGGTCAGTCAAGCAAAAAGAGGGACACTTTCCTCAATCAACATGAATGTGCACACTTTTCCAGGGCTGAAGATTGCGGACATTGCTGGAGGATCATCAAGAAGGGTAATATATTAATTACACTTTTTTTTCATTGCAGCTTTTAGTATATTTTTATTTTTGATAAAATTATTTATTTATTTATTTATTTTTTTGCAATTCTGTATTATTATAAGTAATATTTTTTTCTGTATTTATTTTAGAGTAGATGTGTTGGGGGGAGGGGGTGTAGGGCTAGGGTCTATGGAGGTCCTTATGGACTCCAATAGGGGGATAGGGTACATCATGCTTCATAAGGACCCCGATGGTACATGGCAAAGGAGTATGTTTTAGGTGCCATGGTGGTCTATATGGACCTCTATTGTTATAGGTTCCACACAAGTGGAGATATAATAGTAAGGGGGTAATCAAAACCAAAAGGGCCAGAAGCAAAATCATAGTCAGACAAAGCAGTGTCATAGCATGCGATTCATATGCAGGAGTTAGAGAAATCAAGATGACACACCAGAATCAGGATCAGAACCAGGAGATCAAGTGGAATACAAATGCACGGCAAGCTGCTAGTACACAGCAAAACAACTGAGCATTGCTACTGCAGCCTTATATAGGCCCTATTGTACTCTCATTCTGGCAAGACCCAATTATCATAATCGTTCAGTGCAACAACCGGAAGGGATTTGTGAATGTGAAATCTGTCCCGGATCACAGTACCATGGATCTTACTTTGCCTAAACTCTATCTCTAGTACTGGAAGGCAAGCCTATATGCTAATGCAAGTGACACACACAGCAAGGGTGCACCCAAAGACTCTGTACTAAGGAAGAAGTAGTAAAAGTCATTAGGTTATCATGAGGCTCATAGGTGTAGCAGGGCCAGGGCCCCCCCATGGTAAAAGAGTTAATGATAGCGATAGAGATCTTGGGGGTACTTAGGACATTGCATAGGACGTATGTTATTTGTTGATAGTAGGGGTGTGTCGGGGTAAATGCGGTGTTGATCGACCCCACCTCAAAGGGTGGTAGGAAGGTGCCTATAGGTGTTGAAAGGCCCTCAGAAATACCCAAGCTCATAGCGGGTAGTGGGGCGTAATAGATTAAAATTTTAGTGAGAGCTGTTACTTGTGTTGTAACAGTTCTTGGTAGGGGTTTAGTTGGTGCAGCAGTAGGTTGAGTTTATATATAAGGTTTAGGCTTAGTGTGAGCACCCAGAAGGCTTTACAGAAGCAGATAGGATTAGGTTGGATTTCTTACGGGAACCATGTCATCGCACTTTAGGTAAAACTCACAAGTAGGACAGGTAACACTTTATACGATCACTCGTTACGTGTAAACCCTAAGCGTTTGTTACAGGCATAATGTAATAGATATGTTGGGACTTACATGAGCTTTTCACTTGCTAGCGTTCCTAAATCTGTAATTACGTTTTAGGAGATAACTGCATATACATTGTCCGACAAAAGGTCATGCCCTTTATTATGTATTATATATTAATATGGGAAAAAGAAGATTTTTGAGAATTTTGTTTTTAATGATGTACTTCCTCTATAGGGTACATAATTGATTTATAACAATTAATAAACCTGCTGGTACTAATCATACAGCTGTTTTTCTTAGGTATAGTGTGTTATATCTTATTGTACATTTTTAATTTATCATTTCCGTGTCCCTTATGGAAATTTAGCTGTGTTTAGCTGGTGCTCAGACACAGTTGCCTCAGCCAAACTAAGAACTCAACAAAAGTCCCTTATCTGTGAAATTCCTGTTCAAACTAACTCAGCATTTCATTATAAGGACAAAAAGTTCCGTTCTTTGTGTTCTTAATCAATTCTTATGTCATCGTCTGCAGGAGGCAACAACCTTCACTAGCAAATAACTCTCTGGTTTAATTTATAGTATCATTTCTTCTATCAGTTAGTTATGATGCTATAACATAGCAGGGCCCAAACATGTCAAAGCTATTTCCCCTGAAATATCCAATCAATGTACCAAATAAAGTCTCAAAAACGTCTTTGAATAAATATGGGAGACATAGTTAAATCCCGGCTCCCACAAACTGTTCAACATAATGCAGTGAGGAACCTGCTAATTTATTTTAATAGTTTAGAACAAGTTTTGTCTTTTACTAAAATATTAATTATTAGTGGATATATTTATTGTATGAGGTCTTATTTTACAGTATTTTAGACCGTGTAAACGGTCCTTGGGTTCCCTGGTCGTCCAGTGGTTAGGATTTGGTGCTTTCACCGCTGTGACCTGGGTTCAATTCCAGTCAGGGAACCAAGAGGTTACACCACCCTGAAACCATGCATTCTTTGGCCTGGTCAGTACTTGGACGGGAGACGGCCCAGGAATACCAGGGGCTGTAAGCTGTGGCCCACTGGAGAAGGAACTGGCAACCCACTCTAGTACCTCTGCCATGAATAAAAAGTGGATCAGCATGGTGTGATATAGTCCATGAGGTCACAGAGAGTCGGAAACGTCTGAAGGACAATACAGATTTTAAAAAATGTTTTATCCCTGATGTGCTTGAAATTCATAATATTGTAAAATATGTTCCATATTGTATTCAAAAGCTTATAAAAAGACGCACAAAAGTGTCATAATCATAATATACTCTTATGAAACATACAATAATTTAACATTCTCTGACTTGATAATGTGCCAAATGTTTTTAAAATAACTTTAAAATAAATACACTATTACATTTTTAATCATTGTATTCAATTTCCCTTTATTGCCGCACTACTGGTCTCTCTTTGTTCCTAAAAGACAGAGGGCCTCATTCAATTGCGATTTGGCCAATTGAATAGGGCTCTAAATAAGCACATAGCATATTTTTTTAAAGAAGTTTTTAGTTAGTGAAAACCTTGCTTTTGGATAGATGTTTACTAACTAAAAACTTCTTTAAAAAAATATGTTATGTGCTTATTTAGAGCCCTATTCAATTGGCCAAATTGCAATTGAATGAGGGCCCTAGACAGCTGGGAGCAATGGGAGAAACCTGCAATTCAGATATCATCTCTGTTATGCCACTTTGAATAGCCACTTATCAATAGAACTAAATAGCTGAACCAGTCCCAGTAAATAATCCTCCCCTCAGGCAACAGGAAGACTAGTATTTCAGATGGAAGTGTCATGACAGAAGCCAAGCTTCCTAAATATAAGATTTTCATTCATTTTAATGCTCATGGTTTATATAGCTACTAATGTTGTTTGCTTATTACATTTATCACAAAGATGTGACGTTTTTCTAAAATACAGCGGTCCTTGAAACCTTGGTGGACAGGACGATAGAGATTGAAAGACCCGATATATATATAAAAAGAAGCACACAGTCTTAATTCAAATCACAAGTTTGCAAAGTCATGAAATGCCTCCCTGGGGCAACATTATGTGCAACAGTAAAAGAAGATCCTGCGAGTGGAGCTACAACACTTAAACAATCCATGTCCTGTAGCACATTCTGCTGTTTAATGAAGCCTGCTGCTATTACCCAGAAATATGAAGGAAGCAAAGATGAATCCTGTGATTTATAGATCTCCATACTTACCTTAATGCATTTCACTCTAAAGTGCTTAGAATTATAGTGTGAACATGGCAATGCATACTTAATAGGAAATTAAACTGAAATGAATACAATATAACATGCTACCTGATGGCCATGATCAAGTACTGTAGGTCAGTGGAATACTTAGCTATTAACCAAGGTCTTTAAAAGGAGCAATGACAAAGCTTCAACGGATTTCTCTAAAGTCAAAGAATGCAAAAAGAAAAAGGGATCTATCCTGTTATGTGCACGCACGGCACGGGAAGCCTCCTGGTGCCGGGCGAGCTGGTGTCCCGATGTACTCCCTTAGCCCCTAATCCTAACCCCCTACACCCCTTGCCGGCCCTAACCCCCTACACCAGTTACTGCCCCTAACCCTAAACCTAACCCCCTAATCCTAACCTCTAACCCCTTGCCGGCCTTAACCCTAACCCCCTACACAACTTACCGCCCCTAACCCTAAACATAACCCCCTAACCCGATTCTTCTAAGCCTCTTAGCCTAACCCTATCCCCCTAAAAGCAACTTCCTAACCCTAAACACCACTTACCGGCCCTAACCCTAACCCTCTAAACCTAACCCGAAATCCCCTAACCACTCACCGGCCACTTAGAGACAGCTACATCAGGACGTCGGCGGCACGCTTCCCGTGAGTGCACATAACAGGATAGCTCCAGAAAAAGACTACAAGGTTGAGATAATTTATGAATTAGAAGAACCTTGCAGATATTTAATGATGTCACTAAAAATAAAGCGAGTGATCTACAAGGATCTACTAGAAATTATCAGGGTCTTTGCTTATGATCGGTCAACAGTTGTATTTTGACACATAAGTTAACTAATGGCACATAAAGCTGTAATCATCTACTTTCTGTATTATAAGAGAGACTGCATACTCAGTTCTAAGTGGCTGATATATGATTGACACTTATTTTAGCCAATCAGAAGCCTAGAAAAATAGTATATAAAGGCAGTGACATAGTGAGGTAGTCCTCAGAAGAGAAGTTGCATGGATGTTTTTTTTTCCAGTGGGTTAGCCCTTTCCATGGACTGAAAAAAACATTCCAGGATCAGTCTTTGAAAACATTTGTTGTGTGACTTTGGATGTAAGTAATATTTAACAGCTATTCCGCATATTGCAGATCAGAAGAGATCTTAAAAGGTTGAACTTGATGGACAAAGTCTTTTTTCAACCTCAATTACTATGTAACTATGTAATATTAAAACCAGGGTTCCTTCGTGGTCCACTGGTTACGATTCGGTGCTTTCACCATTGCGACCTGGATTTGATTCCAGTCAGGGAACCAAGAGGTCACGACCAACCTGAAGCCAAGCAGGGTTGGGCCTGGTCAGTACTTTGATGGGAGACCACCTAGGAATACTGGAGAAGCAAATGGCAACCCACTCCAGTATCTCTCCCATGAAAACCGAGTGGATTAGCATGACCATGGACCTAAAGATGTCCTGGTATGTTACGGTCCATGAAGTCACAGAGAGTCGGAAACAACTGAACAACGCAAAAAATTATATTAAAACAAAGAAAACCAACATAGTTTTCCTGGGCTATTCCACTTGTATTCTCACAGCTGCCAATTCTTTTATCACTAATTTACTTGGAATATAAGACAAATCTGTTTCTTATCTCCATCTATTAGATGTCCAGGGGGTTGCTGAGGATCTGCCTAGAATATTGTCCTATATATTACTGACCAGTTTAGGTTTGTCTGCGTGGAAAGGATGAAGATAAAAACACCCAGTCTGACTGGGCAGATTATCTCCCATCTCTCTGGACACCTGATAGGGGGTAAAAAAAGAAACCTATTCGCTTAAGTCAGAAACACTAAAGTCCAAACTGCAATTTTTAAAGGCTACATTGATCTTTGTTCAAAATACTGATTTCATTATATATATGTGCTTGTTAATAAATAAACATTATTGTATGACCGGGACAGGGGCCCTTTAATATAAAGAATCCATTTCAGGAATTGTGATAAAAATGTGTGTCCTTGGGACTGTGACAACTTGTTGCAAAGCGAAAATATAAAGAAAAAGTTTTTATTCACCAACAAATGTGGGGCTATTAAGTCTAGAATAAATTATGTGATTGTTGTTTTTATTTGGGACTCTTATTCTTTTATCAGTCCCAAACAGACATTGTAACCTTGTTTTGTTGAGTGAAATGATGCTTATTCTCATGGGGCCTCATTCAATTGCCATTTGGCCAATTGAATAGGGCTCTAAATAAGCACATAACATATTTTTTTTTAAAAAGTTTTTAGTTAGTAAACATCTATCCAAAAGCAAGGTTTTCACTAACTAAAAACTTAATTAAAAAAAATATGCTATGTGCTTATTTAGAGCCCTATTCCATTGGCCAAATCGCAATTGAATGAGGGCCATGGTATTTTGTGCAGGGAGGTTTTCCAATATTAAAGTAAGGTTTATAGCATCATTTCTAGCATCAATGTTAGATACTAACAGCCCTATTAAAGTCCAGCCTCGTAGATAAGAGGCTTCTACTTAAATGCTACGTACTGCAAATTTCTCAAAGTTACGACGCTATTAAATTATCCCTGCTGCGAGCAACGTGTCATCACTGCGATTATCTTGCAGGCTCTCACACCTCATCAATTGCTGCGGGGGTCCTAAACAGGACCTCCGCGGCAGTCCCCCACATAAGGGTTAATTAAGGGCTTATGGCAATCTGAATTGACCCCCATGAGTTATAGGGTGAATTAAGTGCTTATGGGGGTCTGTATTGTCCCCCATGAGTTATAGGGTTAATCAAGGCCTTATGGGGGTCTGTATTGACTCCCATAAGTTATAGGGTTAATTAAGGCCTTATGGGGGTCTGTATTGACCCCCATAAGTTATGTGGTTAATTTTAGTTGGCCGGGGTTAATATTTTTTAGCGCAAGTCCTTTCAGGACCCTTACGGTCCTTCAAGGACCCGCAAGGCAGGAAATTTAAAAATGTAAATGCAGCAGGGTCACAATCGGTGCCAATAGGGGAATGTGGGGGGCTGTGGGGGTCCCTATGGACCCCTGCAGCAAGGGATTAATGTGAGGACACTTCGGGGGTCCCGATGGGGACCCCCAGCATAGAGGGGGGTTAATTTTAGGTGCCGCAGCCGGGATTGCTGATAGTGTGCCGCAGGCCCATTTACGGAGCCGCTGTGGGGAATTTAAAACTTTTAAATGCAGCAGGGGCCTGATCTATGCAGCATGGGGATGTGTATAGGGAGCAGGGGGGAGCCGCACACGGCTGTCTCGGGATGCTCCAAGGCAGCACATAGAGGCTTTAGGATCCCTTGCTAGCACTTTTTGTGCCCGTAGGGATTCTTCCGAGGTGCAAGATTCACCTCATAGATTTAAGGCTGCGTGTGACTCCGTAGCTCTCTCGGAGCCTATTCTCAGCCATTTTTCGTAAACATCTCACAAAGCAGGCTGCAAGGGATCCGGTCCTCGCAAACAGCAGAAAACTGCCTTTTGCGAGGACTGAGAGAACTAGGAGGGCTAATTTAATAAGGCCCTAAATGAGCACTTGGCAAGTAAGCTCTAAATGAAAATTCCCGTTAAAAAGTGCTAATGACACCTAAACAGCTTTAGGCAAAAAACAAAAACAAAATAAAAGTAGGTTATTAGCAACAAATACATATTTCTTTTGCTACAACAGACTTTTCCAGCTCTCGCCCTCGAGGACAGGAGCATGCTGGACATCTATTCCTGTATTATTATTTTGTTGTCTGTAATATTTTGCTCTGTTTGGAGTTACTTTAACTAACTTTCAGCATTATATGGTCACTACTCGAGTCAGAATGAGGTGTACTTTGATACCAAGTTAGCATTAAAAGCATATCTAAATTTCCTGGATTATGAATGCATCTGATAGAGGAGAATTAGTAGTGTATGGAAAAAAAATGCATGAAAAAATCCCCAAATAAACATTAATTAGCTTACCTTGAAGTTAGCAAAGTTTCTTATGGCTTTTGGCAGTTGCATTTGATGGTGTACGCCTCTAGCAAATCCCAGCTAAATTAGCATAACATTCATATTTAGCTGTGCCCAATCAGAAGCAGGCTAATACATTGTACCAGTCTCCACCTCTTCAGCTTCAGACATGCTCAGTACAAGAACTGAGGCAATAAGGGCAGATATCTGCCAGCACTTCCTCTGCTACTTCTTCCTGCTGTTTCAAAGACTCTTACTTTACAAAAACTGTCTCACTTGGGATGTAACTGTACTTCTTACTAAATGCTGCACACACAGCAACTCTGTCTGTGCTGATCTCTGGTGTGGGCGTGTGCACAGCAGATACTGCAGCAGGAAGCAGCCAGGCGGGTCACATCCCATCAGTGCTCTCCTATTGGCTGAAGAAGCCAGAGCAGGTCAGTAAATAGTTAAAATTGTCCCCTAAATATTTTATGAAATGTGCTGCATATATCAAGGATGGTTTTTGCCTAAGTATTGTAGAAATATAATAATCCAGGAAACTTAGATATGCCTTTATCCGTCTGTCTAGTGCAGGGTGCGTATGTCATATGCATTTGTTTTTTATTTTTTACTTAAAAGGTTTCCCTGTTTTCCCTTTTTCTAATCTAACACATACTTATATCAGAAACACACATTACATTGAGTAATTCTATACACATATACATTTATTTTATTTAAAAAAATGTTTTTCACCCCCCTCCCCCCCCAGAGGTGCCTATATAGGTTCCTGGTACTAACCAATATAGCCACTGTATTCAAGTAGATTTCTAACCCTATACTAACAGTCAAGCCAACAGCAGCACAGTGCAGAGATCCACATTCCATGATGGTCTGCTGCATAGACTGATCCAAGACATTGCAACAAAGTTGTAACTGCCTCTGATTGGCCAAAACCATTTATAAAATATTATGATAAATTTATCTAGTGTTTTTAGGGGCATTCATTCTCAAAATCATCGTCAGAAAACTGAAGAAATATGCAAACTCTAGAGTAAGTTTAATAATGTTTATTCAGGGATATTTTTCATGCAAAGAAAATATTTTCATACACTACTGGTTCTCCTCTATCAGATACATTCATAATCCAGCAAACTTCTGTATACCTTTAACTCAACTCTTCTTAGCTTATATATGAGATCTAGATTTTTTTTGTGGTCTCCTTCAGTCTAAGACACAACTGACATTTGCTTTATTTCTTTATTTCATTTCATTTTTATTTCATTTTAATAATGGTTTAATAAAAGTTATAACGGATTTATAGCCTAAAAAAAGCCTGTTGTTGAGGTTTTAATTAGCAATACACCATGCACCCCTTGTACTATTACTGTAAATAATTGTGTATGAAGTATCAACCTCTTTATGTTTTATATTTAGTTATTCCTGTATTTGAACAGTCTTGCTCTATATTACATGACAATATATGACCATAGTGTGCTAAGCTTAACCCTACATAACCATGTGCAACAAAGTATGCCAGATTATTTTGGGAATTTTATATAGGACAGGGAGAGAATTTAATATTGGATCACTCTTGGAAAACCTGTACAATTAGACAGGGCATATGTTCTCAAATGTTACATCTCATACCATTTACCATTCACCTTCTAGGACGGATATACTGTAATCCCTTTTATCATAAGGTCTGTTTTCTTGTTCCATCATGCTCACATTTTATTTCAGAGATCCCACTTTCCAAAATGGAGTGAAAAAACTAATAATATTATCTCCAATAAATCCTATTGCAATTCTGTAATATCATAAGTTTCCCGATAAAATGTAACCAAAAAAAAAACTTTTTATTTTAAAACTGGCCTGACAAAGCACATTAATTACATGCAAATGAGTACCTCCAGTTAATCCTACAGATTGGTTGTGAAGTTAATAAAAACTAAGTGGATGATCCTGGCCATTATCAGACACAAAGGAAATTAAATCAGAAATATTTCTAGTAACCCAAAAATGTGAAGCTTCTGGTACACAACTGAAATCCAAATGTGACACAGTTTAATTAACTACTTTCATCCTTTTCCATCTGCAAGGAAGAGAGGTTAATGAAAGGGCATCGTAATGTTGATTGTAATAGACCAAAGAGAATGCTAGTCAAAAGGATTAATCTTAGAAATACTTATGAACTGGCACAAGTATATTAAGGCTAGGAACATTATTAACCCCATTTGCTGTCATGGTCTATTGATGTTCTTTCGCATGCTTAGTTTCATTATTATTGCGATTAGCTGTGAAAGTTGGGAGGGGCAGTAATTCCCTGTGCTACGTCAGTTTTAGAATATCAAAAAAATTAAACCTACACATGAGCCCAGAAGGCGCTCATGTTGATGGCTGCAATCACCACCGAAAACCGGAGCACTTTGTCGCTGATCGCGAGGCACGCAGTTTACTAAAGTAACGTCCGAAATGGTATCAAGCGCGTAACTCGAACCACTGCCAAAAAAAGCCAAATAATAAAAAAAAAAATTTACACACTCACACACAGCACAGCGGGAGAGACAGTGACTGAGGTTGCAAGTTAATTTGAGGCATATTTGGCGTTTTTCAGTGATCGAAAATCGTCTAAGCAAGAAAAAAAATGGCAGCAGAAAAACGGATGAAAATGAGGCTGAAGGCAGGAAAAACGACCCCGAAGCCAGTAACACTTAGCACAAGCCAGTAACACTTAGGTGAACAACGCAAGCAACGGCACCCATCACGAGCCACGCAAAACTGCAGCACCGACACAGAGGAGAAAGACACAGGGGAGGGGTGAGAGGGTGGAAAGAGACACAGGGCTGAAAGACGGACGAAAAGAGACACGGTGGGAAATAAGGAAAAACAAAAGACACAGGGCAGGGAGAGAGGGGGAAACAGACACGGGTCAGAAACTGGGGGGAGGCTCGCGATGAGCGCCGAAGGTGATCACATTGCCTGGCAAACAGCATTGACAGCCTTTAAATTTTAATGCCGTCATTTTTGATGGGCAAGTAGCTAATAATAATAATAATAATAATAATAATAATAATCTTATTGAGACCCAAAATCCTGGAGCTCAACATCCCGGTTCTATAGCATGGAATTCAAAACGCCAAAAAGGAAATTATGCAAAATCACAGAAGTGGATTATTTAAAAATAGCAAATTGTGCTTCTATAATTTAGAGAAAAGTATATCATTTTTGGTTGAGCTTTATATTCAATCCCGTATTAAGTATTTCAGCCATGTTTATTATACAAAATATATAGCATCTTAATATTTTTTCTCGTTGGGCTATGATGTATAGTTACAGCTGCAATATCGAGTACATTCTTTGTACAAATTAACATTTGAAAAACATATATACAGTAATTAGATATAAGTATACGTTATCTCAGCTGGACCCTGGAGACATCCATGACATGTTGGTGAAAGCTGCATTTGTGAGATGTGTGTTTACATCACTGCAGAGCAATGCTTGCATATCCCGACTGTGAGGGGGAAGGAGTGTGGTGTATAATTCAGTCAGATCCAATTATCTACCAAAGCCTTATGACCTCTCCCTGTTCCCTTCATTTACACTGATAAATATATGACCATGATCCAGCTCTCAGAAAGTGATGTACCAATGACAACATGGATTCCTCTACTCAAAAAATTCTACTTGTCTCAAAAAATGTTTTAATGTTTGCTACATACTTCACAAACAAGTTTCTTTTTTCTTGAACTCTACTGCTCCTTTAAACAATTATCAGCAATAAACTATATCATAGAATGATGATATGTTATCCCAGTTGTTAAATAATGTAACATCTCCTTGGTATGTCCATAAATATATTCTCAGTTAAGGCCATTTGTCAAGATAACCAATGCTCCTGGCAAAGATTCACCAAGTAGATAACAAGCCATTATTAAATCATGTTCTCTCTTGCACAAGGTGATAGGGTTTTAACAAAAGTGTCTCAGCCCCAGCTCTAATCACTGCAGTAAGACAGGAATAGTATTGCTCCGCTTCATGGTCACTGATAAATTGGAGCCACCAGCAGTTTTATTATTTACATGGGCTCTGTAAATCAGCCTGCACATTATTTACAGCCTAGAAAGATTGATTACATGGTTTCTTTTAGAATCCCTCGTTTCTCACATGAAGGGCCCTCAGAGCAACGACATTAAACATGTGGACAACCCTATACTTCTATTATATTTCTATTATAATGTCATTTGTTAATGAAAAGTAAGTTAAAACATACTGAAGATTAGTTATACTCTTGGAAGGCTCATTAAAAGCATTACTGTATGAAATATATTCTGGGACAATAATTAAACAAGAATAACGATTGTTTTAAAATAGAAAAAACAACATGTTTCTGCTATTCCCTGAAGCATCCATTACACTTTGGTGAGTTGGCATGTGAGTGAGGGTGCTTACATTTTTAATTGAGAATAACTTGCATATAACCTTGCAAACTACCTTCTCTGTTAGTGAAAAGGTAGGTGTCAAATACTATAAGATCCATTTATATAACACATACTCTCCCTCCGGCCCCATGTCTCCCTCTACTGTCCTGTCAATGAATACATGCCTTTACTTTCCAAACAATCAAGAAGAACCTTCTTGAAAAAATGGAGCCTTCTTTATAAAACCAGGGTCAGTAAAAACAAAGAGTTTCTCGAAAATGGTTTTATTTTAATTTCCTAAGCAACTGCTAAAGTTATTGTATTCTTGTAAATGTCATAAGCATGGAAAGGACCACTTGCTAAACTAAAGTGGTCCTTAATGTATCTGGTTTGCTTTACTATCCACTGTGTATAATGTTACTGGCTATTACATGGCTTTTGTAGGAACTCCTACAAGGATAATAAAGCAACTTTGCGGTGCTATTACATGGCTCCCGCAAAATAACTTTCAGAAGATTTACGGACTTGCACCGTGAGGTTTTTTTGCCCGTCACTCACTCACAACCTGCAATACGTATACCTGTAGGAGACTCGGAGTCAGAATCTCAGTAATCTTCAGAACAACGCTAAGGAACATTACCCACTAACGAACATACTACACTATCCCTAAGATCCTCCCATCACTATATATCTACCCATCTACATAACCCATTCCCTGCCATTGGAAGAGGTTTAAGTAAAAAATAACCCACATATGCCCCACTATCCCCTTTGAGCCTGGTTATCTCCGTGGGATTCCTCCATACCTAGAGATGTCAATGGGCCCCCTTCCTCTTACCTACCCACACCAAATACATATTACCGACCCATTGAGTTTCCAATAGACCCCCATAGTCCCTATTCCCAATTGGGGTCCCTACATATCTCTATGGGACCATTATAGAGTAGGGGGAGGGGGAAAGAGAGACATATCAAATCTTTTTCTTCATATGTTTTTTTGTTATTATTATTTTTATTGTGATAAAGGAAAATTATACCACCATAGGGTAAACATTGAGAAAACTAAAATTTTCTTCATATGTTTTGATCACAGAAGTTGTAAAATGGGAAAATTGTTCAATCCATAAGAAGAACATTCGGTACAAAAGGATATGTATATACTCTTTTTAGAGTCAAGGTTATGCCAGGTCAAGTGTGATGGGGTGTTTATGAAGGTGAGGTCTTGTTGGTGAGTATGTATGGATATATGAAAGAAACAGACAGTAGATGAGGTCCTACACCTTCATCCATATTTTTTTAAGTGAGAAAGGTCATAAGTTAGGTCAACCTTGACATCTTAAAGGGCCACACTTTTCATGTTAAACCTATTTTTCAGTTAACTATTAATTAACATTGAAATAGAAGTGCAAACAGCAGCAAAGCAAATCTTTAGCCAGAAAATATAATTTAAGGGCCACTGCTGTACCACTCACTACCTACTCAGCTTTGACTTGCTGCTATTTGCACATGTATTTTTATGCTAATTAATAACAAAAAAATAGATTTAACATGAAAAGCACTTAAACTGCCCCTTTAACTATTTCCCTAAACTCACAAGACACATATTTGAGATACATACTGAGGGGACAATATGTCCGCTCATCTTAATCTACCAAATACCTATTTAGTTTTGCATGTATCAGAATAATATAAAATCATAACTGCCCAGTAGTTTAATAATCTATTTATATTTCTTACTTTTAACCCTATGTTATGTATAAAAGGATGGCAGTATAGTAATATCACTGGCATGTTGAAAGAACCACTTTAGTCATATATTTAAAATATACTCTTTTGAAGAGCTAGCATTCTTGTTTCGTCTGATCAACTTCCTGAGGTGGGTGGATACTCTGAATACTGTTGTGGAAAAAATCATACAGAGAAGAAGCACAATGGAAATGTGGCAACCAAAACTGCCATGAATAATGTATAGCTGATTAAGCAGCAGCAGAATCAGCTGAGAAAATAAATTGATTTATGCAGTAAAGAATTGCATATAAAAAATGTACAAATTCGGTTTATTATTATGGATATATGTTTTTGTTTTCAAAAATGTTTTTGTTCACTATCAATTTAGTTATTCAATAGGCCATATATAAAAATTGAGCTGTAATGTGTCCTGTCATTTCTTATTCATCATGTGTCTGTCTTTCTCACATTCTCATCATCACATTTTCTTTATTTTCCTTCATGCCATCCTTCATTCTAGTTACTGGACAATTCTTCATTTTTTCACCCTGTTCCTCATCCTTCTTCCGTCAGATAAGATCTCTCGGGATGACACCAGCTCAAGAACTGGCTTTTGAGACCCAATCAAGTAGCACATAATATTTTAGTAGTCGTATAAGGATATCTATATTTCATTTTCATTCTTGCACTTGATTCTTTATTTGAAAAAAATAACACTAATGGAGAAAATGATGTAAAAAGTGTTTATACTGAAACACATTTAGGCCGTTACAGATAACATTAGCATTCCACCCAAACACTGGTTCATACCACAGCATCAGTTCTGAGAACTAAATGGGTTAAATACTTATTTGAACTGGAAAGTACTCAATCGAAATCCATTACCTTAATGATAATCTGCTTTCACTGTCCAGCGGGAAAACATTAATTGTTAGTAACACATGCTGAACTATGGGAAATTCCACATCATTTGCATATATTTCCCCAGTAGTAAGCACTGTCCTTTTTATGCACACTATTCCCTAGACTTACGTGATAACTACCAAATGCTGATAAACCCTGTGCTTTGCATTTTAAAAATACTGAATGTGTCTGCTTCTGCATGAGCCGCTGCTAGATCCAGTGTACAAAAATACAGAGTGTCCTTTGTTATATATAAAATCACAGTCTATGTGTAAGTGCAAACGAAGCCGTGGAGGCTTCTGGTCTTGTGACCAAGGCTCAAGGCGATAAAATTAATAATATAAAAACGGCACAAGTTTGACATGTGACATTCCTGGGTGCCCTAAAAATAAAAATAGATGTGCCGTCTTCAGCAAAAGGAAGTACTGTGCATATGTTTTGCATATGATGTATTCTGCAGGAAAGTGCATAATATAGCCAAATAAAAAATGACAAGTTGGTATAAACAAAATAGAACGGAAAACTATGCTTGAGGCACAGCAATAAAATGAGTACATATAATATAACAAAACGAAGTAGGTGGAGAGAAGGTGCACAAGCCCCAAGTACGCTTTAGTTTTATAAAAGTCACTGGATTTTGATATGACTCTCACCTAGACAGACCTCCGACAATATGAGGTATGAATATCACATGGAAATCAATGCAACCTTTATCCAACTGTTCATCTCTTCTACTGACTTTACTCGTCACTGGGAGACTCGTAGGTACACTTGTCAATTGTTAGTATACTATGTATGTATTATTAAATGTATGCTGTTGAATATATACGGTTTTCCTGCACCCCTGGTCCAATATATATATTGTATAAGATACAGTGGTGGTGTGATAAAATGGGAACACAAAATTGGGAACTGTAAAAATTCCAATTGAGACTATATATCTCAAGTAAAGATCTTTAATTTCTTCCGTAATTATTAAAAGTTTAAAAGATATGTGTGTGTATATATA
Source organism: Discoglossus pictus (assembly GCA_027410445.1). Classification (NCBI taxonomy): domain Eukaryota; kingdom Metazoa; phylum Chordata; class Amphibia; order Anura; family Alytidae; genus Discoglossus; species Discoglossus pictus. The sequence goes on along the minus strand of CM050164.1, from coordinate 72,342,601 downwards.
TATATATATATATATATATATATATATATATATATATATGATAATAATTGTGAGGACAAATATATGTATGAATACTAAAACGTGTTTCGTCGCTGATCCTGCAGCTTCATCCGTTAGATATCCCCTGTATACTTTTGTTCAGGATGAAAAATCATACGTATTAACTATACTATTGGGATTGTATTAAAAGTCTTTTATTTAAAATGCTCTTTTGAGTGCACACCGATTATACAAGTGACTTTCAGCATAGAAACCATCATTACCCACTACAAAGCTCAGTCTTTTGTCTCTGCTTTAAGTGCACTATCTGTGAAGGAGGGAGGTAAACTTTCACAAAATTCTAGAAATATGGTGCATCTGATATCCCAGCGTTTACAGCTCACAATAAGGAGAACCTAAATATAGATGTTGGAGCTCTTTATTAAAAATAGTTACTTTCATTTACTTTAGTGGGAACAGGATGCCTTTTGCCACTCAGCTGTCCCTTACAGGAATAATGAATAATGATGTGTACACTTTCCAACAACTTAAGGGCTTGAGAGGATATTGTGGTTTCTCCCTTCTGGACAGCAGTTAAGAAATGTCTAATACGTAACCTTCTCTTCTTGTCAGAGTAGTTGATTTGAGCCCTGCTCCATTCTTAATGCCTTTGGACTTGAAACATATTTGTGTTCCATTTTATTTAAAAGAAGTCAGTTTTTTCGATACATTTTTGTCAGTAGCAATCTTCAACATGAATATCCAGGGAACCTAGTGGCATAATCAATCAAGATAAAGTTGTGCATCATTTCAGATGGCTAGGAGTGTGTTAACCAAGCTCCTTTCAAAGGCTGCATAATTTGTAACTGATCGACAAAGTGTTCATGGTCCATTTTGACTGATTAAGTGACAGACCAAGTAGCACACAATTATATACAGTAAGCAGGAGGAATGCATTATGACCTGTGATTATATATATATATATATATATATATATATATATATATATACACACACACACAGATATACATGTATATATATATATATATATATATATATATATACACATATATACAGAGAGAGAGAGAGAGAGAGAGAGAGAGAGATAGAAAGAGAGAGAGCACATTGTTCTCATTATAGCACAGCCCGCAGTCATATCAGTAAGAATAATAGAGGACAAAAAAATCAGAGGACTGAGCACTACATCTCCATCCTCAATACACCTAAAGATCTCACCATTGCCAAACATTTATAATTTGTTAAATAGACTTATATGACATAATGCGGCCTTGGGTGTCATAATGTTATACCATTAGATATATCTGTGCTCAAATGAACCTCTTCAACCATTCCTGGATATTGTGTACGGATACACGTGGTCATAGGACAACATATGTTTTATTAGTTAAATGTTTTCCATGCTATTGCTAATATATGTTTGCTGTAAAAATAACATACCGGTACTATCAAGAAATATCCAATTATTGTGCAGTATTCTATACTAAGATCTTTTTGGGGACATTTACAGTACAGTCGGTGCTTAGGTAGGTTGTGTTAATGATAAAACCATGTGTATTTTTAATATACAATTTGAAAACTTTGTTAACCTTGTTTGATAGCTTCCACATCCTTTTGACATTCACTCTATCATTTGTAATTTAAAACATTCCTTCAACACCCCATTACTTCTTCCTTTCTCACTCTAATTTCATAATTTACACACCCTGTTATCAAAGATGTTTACTGAGAAATTCAATCAATGGCAGCACCATTCCTCTATACATGTAGTAGCACCTGGCACACTTCACCACCCTAAGCATCTCTTGCCGCAGCCATGAGACATCAACCATAGACACTTCTTAGGCCACACAAACTGAATATAAACTGCTTAGAATATAATATAGTAGACCAAAATTCAAGATATAATATTTGGTTATAACTTTTCATTTTGAAGAGAAGGCAAAATCAGCACTGGTCCTCCACAATCCCCATTTGTATAATAGATTGTCCTTGAGCTTTAAAAGATTCCCTTCCCTTTCTCCTACCTTTTCAGGGACTATACTTGGTAATGCACATTAGATAAGAAAAGAAACCTTTCTTAATATGATTTAATTTTGGTCAGCTTACAAGAATATACACACTATATATTTTTGGCGATTGCATAGATATAATTTAGGTTATTCTCATGAATTTTGGACCGAGAAAATGACATTTTAATATAACCAAACATTAAACATGACATCTTAGTGATTACAGGTTGTATTTTGTCTCTCCAACAGCATATTTATAGCACCCATTAGACTGCATTAAATCAGGCAACACATTCATTTTCAGCCATTTGAAACTGCATCAGTAAATTGCACGTAATATAGAAATTTGTCACAGAGAAAAAATATGCTGTGTTCTTAGCAAAACAATTTAATGTATTGCTATTGCTTCGGAAAAAGGAACCAAAAAGACAAAATAATTATGTGTCTATGCTTTGGGAGATCAGCTTTATTTCTCGGATGAGGCCCATGTAGACCACAATGTACTGTATGTCTAAAGAAAGACATTTTTTTTTTATTTGTTTTTTTTTTAGAATTATTCTTTTATTGAATGAGACCATGATGGAGTGTATGATCATATGAAAAAGATTTGTAAACCGAAAATGTTAAAGCAAAGACAAGTATGCAATACAAATTTTGTAAATCCAAAATACTAAATTATACATTATAATGTTAACAAAATTGAACTGTCAAAGATAACCATTAAACAAAAAAAAAAGAAAAAAAAAGGGGGGAAAGGATAGAAATCCTTAAAGGCAAAGTGACTTGGTAAAGGGGGATGATTTTAAGATAAAAAGGAATTCCTCAATTTAATGGAATGGATCTCAGATTTTGTTGTACATTTCTCTTGTTCCAGGGTGTCAATTTTTCTTATAATGAGATAAATGTTTTTCAAGTGTGTACATTAGTTGCTCCAAATAGGCAACTTGTCAATGTTTTGATTATAGGAGACCAAGATAGATTTAATATTTTCCATTTGGAAGCGGTATGTAGTTTAGCTACCCCAAAAATAGTAAATAGTAATTTATTATTGAAAGTTTTTACAGTTTCTTAGAAAATATGCCCATCTGCAGAGGTGTGGTGTAAAAGTAAACTGTCTGCCATACATATCTGTAACTATACCTTCCAATTTGAACCAGATACATTTTCTGCTGGGCAAGACCACCACATGTGGCACTGGGTGCCTATATTCAGGCAGCCTATGAAACAACTTTGGGACATATTCTATTGCCCAATTTGTAAATTTATACATACTTAACACTGCTCTTAATATTGCCACAGATTCTATTAGCTACTTGCAATCCGATTACAAGTTCCCAGCCCACAATCACTAGGGCCAGGCAAAGATGCAAATTCAGCCTTAGAACTCCGTTGGTTTTAGCACAGCCTGAATATTATGAGCTCTAAATAATTAAAAGTTACACAAAATCAATATTCTATTAGACCCGTAGCTCTAGCTCACATATAAAGTCTTACCTGCAACTGAAAAAAGTATCACTTTTATGTCAAAAATATTACGTGTACATTAATACATACGAATTCGGTTTCCTTTGCATCTCCCTGGGGGAAACCTTGTTCGGATTATGTTGCTTGCTCCGTTCGCGACTCGTTGGACTGATCTTTTGCTTTAAACTCGACACTTGAGACTGATTGCGATCATGACACCACACTTCTGTCTCTGCAGCTGTACCTGTGCCCGGCCTGTGTCGATAAGAGCCAATGTGCCCAGACTGTGCCAGTAAAAGCCAATGTGCCCAGCCTGTGCCAGTAAGAGCCAGTGTGCCCAGTCTGTAAGAGCCAATGTGCTCAGCCTGTGCTCACAAGAACCAAATTGTAGTCTGTGCATATAAGAACCAAAGTTCCAAGCGATAACCTGTCTCCTCCTTCTCTTCCTCTACATCCCATTGGGCCCTCAAGTCATCTCAGTACAGTTAAAGTGAAGATAAATTCTATGTTATTTTATCTAATTATTGTTTTTCTTATTTATGACTGGTTAATTTTAAGGTTTTGTATCAAAAAGCAAGACCATCAGTTCAATCTAAAAATGTGAAAATTTACATTTATTCCTACAGGAAATGCTGGTTTGTTTCGCATCCTACCGTCCAGAACGGACTTGAACCAAGGTACCACTTTATATACGTTTTTTTTTTTTATTGTACAGTGGTAGTACATGTCCTCCTTTTTGTCTGTGTCACATGAAGAAGCCTCTGTATAAGGTGTGGGGGTCGACTGTGCAAGGAGCTGCTTCTGGGTTCACTCACAGAGCTGGAAGGAAGAGTATGCACTAAGTGTCCCCATAATTTACATAGAAGCCTTCTAGTGAGACACAGACACAAAGGAGGACATGTAACAAAGCTGCAGGAAACGCAAGTAGGATGCTTGGATGTTCTTGTAGAGGTATCATTTTATTAATAGCTTTCTGCATTAAGTGCTTCTTTCACTTATCTGCCGACCATAAATGGTTAATCAACTTATCAGGTAGTAACCCGATTTATTGCACAAGTTCGTGTTAATGCCTGATGAGTCCCACCAGGGTTAAACACTTTAAGGGTAGGGTGACTAACTCATGTATATTCACACTGTGCTTCGTTACAATTGCAGGTACATGGTGTAAACATTTTATGGATATAGCATTGAAGACATTATGCAGCCTTCATTTCATGTTCTCACCTACAAATTCTATATGCCATTTCTATTTACTGCAATCATTTTCAATAGGAAACAATATTTTAAAGCAGAACATTTATATTTGTTTTACACAAAATATTAGATTTTTCATGAATTGCCTTTTTTTAAATATTGTAGTGAACAGCAAGCTCAGACCATTTAATTGTGATGTACTTGGGCGTAACTATTTATTAACTAAAAACACATGTATAGTAGGGTAAAAAAAGATACTACTTGCTAAGAAAATCATTTAAATAAACATATTGGCTGCAGCTGTATAGCAGTAACTACAATAAAAATCACCAGACTGCAGTTCATTCATTTTGAAAATAATGTCTCTATAATCTAAAACTGGTGCAGTCATAAATAAATGCTTTAAAATCCATGATAAATTTACCAAAATTAGTGTGTGATGATGTATTGTGGCATTTTACTTTTGTTGAATAAAGAACTGTAATTTGGTTTAAATATCATGAATGACTAATATATTCTTGCTTCAAAAGTTTAATTTTACAAAATGATTCCATTCAAAATGCATCCATAAATATTTAGGCATATTAAAAACCAATAAGAAACCATTGAATTTGAGATTGCCATGCTATTTTGTAAAGTTATATTGTAAATTATAAGTTAAATATATTAAAATTAAATTATCACACATAGTACATATGTCATGCCCAGGGAAACCCCTGGACTGCAGACTTAGTAAAATGCTATGGGCCTGGGCTGGCAACAGTTATATCCCACAGGATTCTCATATGGACTGTCAAAATTGTTCCTGTTTTCCCTAACACCAGGGATCATGGACTATGCTCAGACAGATGACCCTGGTCTGGGCCCCCATGGTGCTGTTCCCCTATGTATTATAGTTCTGGGTGTATTGTTACATATATGTTGTTTCATGGTTCTGTTTATTATAGGGATGGGGTCCCAGGGACAAGGGGAACCAGAGTGGGAAATATGGGACAGAAATAATGTGCCAACACATGAATATTTCCCTAGAAGATCAGATAAAAGGGGCTAGAGCCTAACAAAATAAGCAGCTCATGTAGGCAAATAAGATAGAGGGTCTCCAGTATTGTTCTACTTTAAGTACCACTGGAACTTCAACAACTTTGAATAAGCTAACCTGCCCTGATAATTAGCTTACTGCTCTACAGGGGTAATTGAAGGTCTGTCATCACGAGATGTACAGGGTCTCCCAGTGAATCAGGGGCAGCATATTGCTAATTGGCCTCTTTTCTGTGTACCTAAGGAGTGGGGGTTGTCATGATTGGCCAGCCTGTGGCCTGTGACAATCTAAATAAAGGTGTGGCAGTTTTTTGGACTTACATAATCAAGGTGTAAGTGTCATTCTGTGAATTAATCCTAATATTCTAAGGAATTGTATGGTGTATCCAGTGGTGAAGAATAGTAACAGTCAGTGGATATTGTGTTCCTGATATCCCAGGCTGTTGAAGCAAGCTCCTGGGCGTGGTACTTGGGTTTGGTCCATCTTCTGCTATCAAAGGTGTAAAAGGACAGCACGGTTCTGCTGAATAGGTTTGAACCAGGTTCTTGCCAAGTCTAATTGAAGTAACAGATTGTGACAACATAATTTTGAAACCTAGGCTCCCATTCAATTGTACGACCGTAACTACCTTCATACATGCCGCAAGTTTGCGGGTTAGAAATTTGTTACAATTCCGGCTGTATTTAATGGACTCGTGCCGGAAAGTACAGAGCTAATGCCTAAAACCATGAACCCATCCGTAGCATTTTAGGGCATAATCTTGATCAATTAAGCAAGCTCGTAAGTTACAATTTAGACAGAGATAATAGTAAATTAGACCGTCATCATGTGGCCTGTATGAAGGTAATTACGGGCTTGGAATTAAATGTGGGCCTTTGACACCCAACCCCTATGCAAATTCTATTTTACAGATCACTCGCAAACCAGGGCAGTGCCGTTGATTAAAAAAAAACAACAGAAGAACATATTAAGGGTACTCAAGACCACTCGCAAAGGCTTTTAAAACATTTACTGAGTGCCACAGCAGCAGTTAAAGTGACAGTATAGCACACAAAATACTTAAAAAGGATGATGTTTCAACATTCTTTGACAATTAACAGTCTGATATCAACAAATGTGTAATTATAATTTATGATAATGTATTATTATGCCGTTTACTAGACAACATTTCGGGTTTTAATTTGTAATATCTCGAGTAACACACAACCCAATACTCATGGGGTTAATACATGATACCTAGGAACAAATGTTCTGTTCACAATGTGTGTATATACATATACACATACATATTTATTTACATCAAATACACTTATTTCTCAATATTCAAGCGTTAAATATAATTGTAACATATATTTAATGTCATGAAATAAAAATATAATTAAAAGATAATATATTTATAGAACTAAGTCTTATAGTTTCTTGTCGCAGTTACAGCACTTTTATTCAATATAATAATTTCTAGGTTCTCAGTTTCTTTTGGCTCCTAGAGTTGTTTCTCATCCATAACGCTTGGTTTGGGTAAGCCCTATACTAGACAGGATTTAAAGATGTGGGCTGAATCCCGTAATGTGGGGGAGCTAAAGATTAACATCAAGGAGTAACAAGAGGAAAAAAGCTCCAAGAGTTAAACGCCCGATTTACACAGGGCCCTTACTTGGACATGCATCAGAATACACTCTATTTTATATTGAACTGAAATAAATAAATAACATAAACATATAGTTCCCTTTTACACCAATTTACTGTTAGAAAGGAGATATACAACATATCTATTTAGTATATATTGGTAATCAAATTCATCCCTGTTGAGAAACTTCTCATGAGCTATTGGATAAAAGCTGAATACCCATTTTCACCTGAAGAATAAGAATTCAAGCTACACCTAATATTGTGAAACCTTTGATAAAGACATCAAAAGCGACAAGATTCTTGAGATATTAGGGACAATATTCTAAAACACACTACATAGGCTGCGGTTTTCTGTGTTCCTTGAGGCCTTAGAGAGAGGCCACCAAAGGATACTTTCCCATTTTATTATTAATAATAATAATAATATCATCATCATCTAACATTTATAATGCATCAACATATTCCTCAGCGCCATACATAGGTTGAAATAGAACATAAAAACAATATCATTATAGATTAAACAAAAAGAGAGCCCTGTCTTGGAGTTTAGAATCTTGCATATTGAGTACTTTTTCAAGCATCCTATACGATTTTAAACTTTCCAACTTACAGTGTAAGGATCCAGGCAAACCATTCTAATGCACACCGGGGCAGGTTCACTATACATAGCAATGGCTGTGATGTGCATCCATGAGTCTGCAATGGAAATAGACATCACAGCCTTCAATTATCTGCTTTGCCGGTTAGTAATTCTGGAGGAATATATGAACAAAACTGAGTAAACATCATAGTTTGACTCCAGTTGTACCATGGGAACACTTGAATATACTGAACCAATACATTCTGCACATAATTTCCCTTCTACGTGAGACACATATAGTCCCTGAATATCAGAGGGAGAATTAAGACTTGAAAAGAGAAATAGAAAACAGTGAAATAAAAATAAATAATCATATTTTCTGTTACAGAGATCTGAGCTGAGACCAGCTTAACTTCATTACTCTACAAATATAGATTTAACTGAATTAAACTTTTAAAAAATGGTCAATGATCAAAAAATGGGCGGATCACTCTTTTAAATCATTATTTAAGCTGGAAAATATAGTTTAGATATAAGACAACATCCAGGTATTTTTACACAAGAGTAGTAAAATAAAACTGATTACTGCCCACATGCTGTACTCAATATTTGACTGTTGTAAATGGCAGACAGGAGTTTATCTACTAGTAGATAATTATATTTACTTGGACACTTCCCTTCAAAATTCAATTTTCATATAAATATTCTATAAAATGTTGTTTTTTAAATCAAATTCTCAATAATCCAGATAGCTATTCCCTTGTTACGAATAATTTATGAGTTTTGTGACCTTTACTTGAAATTTGGAGCTTCCTATAATCTTTGATTTATTCATTTTATTTGCCTACTTCTTTTCATCACTCCACTCATACATTTTGTCAATCTATAAGCAGGTGCACTAGACCGTGAAAGGGTTAACATCTTCTCATTTTCTAGAGTCCCAAATGCACTTGAAGAAATGCCAAAACATGACACTTAAAAGAGATAATTTCTGAGATTACTGGGAATAGCTTCATCATTTGTGTCCCTACAAGGACAGCATGCATTTTCCCAATTTCATCCTTCATTTCACTGGCAGATGTTCGTGGCTTTGAAACGCTGTCACTTAGAGTTATCTATTAATGCTGCCGAAAATACCTGTTACTAGACATCCTGCATCGAAGATATTGCTTTGGCTACAGAGTCTATCACCAGTGGACTGGACACCACCTAACATGCAGAAGACAGATTCACACCGGGATGCACATTCATTCCAGGCATGTTTTTCCCCAAAACTTTTTATTAGCTGTTCTAAAAATTTATTTTGTAGGTATTATTAAAGAGAAGGTAACATAAATCAGCAAAAAATCTAAATTTCAGGTGCCTAAGACTACTGATATTGTCCATCCAGATAAATCTTTATTGACACTTCGAAAAAACAATGCAGTAATAGGTTACTTAGACCAAACTTGAGACTCAACTGGGAGCACAACAGATTAGTATTTACTTATGCTTCACTTCCCACCATAATAGTGAGGAAAGAAATTCAATTACTCCAAATCTCATACTTTAGTGGCATATTCCATGAGATGAAAACATCTATCTAGAATAGCTTAATCGCATAGAATATTTTTCAGTTATTTTCTATCTCAAATGCGGTGTCAATTTATTAGCAAAACTGTCTCAATGTGGTTGAACTAGAGCTCCTTGTCTTAAAAACACTTAAAACCAAAATAATGATCCATGTAATAATAATAATTGTAGATCTAATTCACCACTATAACTGTTTATGTCCTAGATCATTGCAGGCTTTAACAGTCCTATCTCAGGAACAATTCCCCATGGCTGCTCTTGCAGGAGCCTCGCAATGTTAGGAACTAACTGGGCTAGTAGTTGAATTCTTTAGTTCCCTAAATCATTGTATCCCTATAAAGCCTGATGTCCATTTCGCTGCTATTGTATGCAACCTTCTCAAAAGCAGTTCTATAGTGAATACAATGCGAAATATAAAGGCCTCAAGCAACAGTGTCATCTGATTAGGACAACGTATCTCATTGGTTAAAGAAGGGGCTTGTCTCAAGGTAGAGTAATTGGTGTAGTTCAATGGCTAATCACCTACTTCCACATCATCAAGACTGATCACCCAACTTAGAAATGACTCCTATGTAATAATGGGCTTCCAAGGCTTTTTGAATTAGTTTTTTTATATTCTGTTCAATTGAATTAAATTAAAGAGCACAATAATCTTTGTAACTTATTATTACAGTACAGGGGTAGTCTCATTATTCCAATGGATTATTATTACCACATGTGAGCCATTATAGTATTGTTATAATTATTATTAGTATTATTCATCAGGGATCCAACTTGCATACAAATCCAACTTAAGAATGTTCTCAGGAACAGACCTTGTCCTTAACCTGGGGACCTCCTGTATGTATGTGTATAAAGGTATAATAATGTAAAGATAGATACGGTAGATAGATAGATAGATAGGTATGTAGATAGTTGTAGAGAAACACTTGGACTTCTTTGTACCCTCTCCATAAGCCAAGCTGAGTAAATCATTAAAATAAAAAAATAAAAAAAAGGAGAAGAACACATAATGTTCTAGTTCTACGATGCCGTTTCTTGAAGGTGTTTGAAAGAGTTAAGTAAAAAAAAATGGACATACCATATATGAGATTCCTGGTAATATTCTCCATTATGTACATTGAAATCAAGCATCAGCTTTGTTAAAAATAAATCTCATCAAGATTTTCTGTTTGTTGTGCACTTTTTTATGTTTGGAGTTTTTTTTCTTGTACTTTCTTCACAGCTTTTTTTAAAACCATGAATTGTTTGATGTAAGGCTATTTTCAACCAGTAAGACAGACTATTGAATTCTCACATTATGATTGGCTGACAGGTCACTGAAAGCACCCTCTCAACCAAGTAGTTGCTGCTAAATTATTTTAAAAAAAAGCTTATGCTATGGGACATCTTCTTCAGTGGGAGAAGCTTCTCATATCAAGAGCTTCTTAAAGTTTTTTTAGATTTTTTAAATTATATATATATATATATATATATATATATATATATATATATATATATATTTGTATTGGACAGTTTCTACAGGCTACAAAGGTATCCAATCACGGGAAAACCTTTTTTTTAAACCTAGGGAACCTAAAAGAGTATGCCTATGCAATATTGTATGTGCTTAAACGATTACAAAAAAAATGTTCACTATACCTTAATAAGATTGCTAAAAAACACTGCATTCATTTACATGGAGGCAGTCATCTTGGAATAGGGATCGTCCTCTCCTCCCCCAGAGCACAGCCCAAAAAAGAAAAATTTTTAATAAAACGCCCATTTCAACTCTATTTTGCCCATTTACATCACAAAAGAGCCAGAACATGTCACTCAAGCAAGTGATGGGGAGGTTCCACTGGAGTAGAGCCTCACATTTGCATATTGAGTTGCAGGATAACGTCATCGATCTGTAAATTTAATTGCTTATACCTTCAGGAGCGGCAGATATTTGGAACCTATATAAAGTTGGGCATGGTGTACTGATTTCTGAGAAGTGGTTATGTCCTTGATTGGGTTGCTTGAAGAGAGGTTTTGGCGACACTGGTTTTGATTTCCAATTGGGTTTTATTATTTTAATAGTAAGACTGAAAGAACCATTGTTATTAGAAATGGTTTGTGGTAAAGCCAGAGTTTTGACTGCATAATTTTTGTACTATTAAAATCCTGGTAAGAGTCTTATTTAAGCAAACACATGATAACACATTTATAGTGAAGTGTAAACCATTGGCTCATTAAGCTCCAAATCCCTTGATGGGACTAATGTGATTGAACCCTATATATTTGAAAAACTTAAAAGTTGGTTGTAGATGATTATAAGTTTCAATGGACCAATATATATATTTATAAATAAATACGATGATCAGCATTTTTTACTATCTCTGGTCTATTACAAGGATATGTTGTACCCCTAATTTCAAGACATATAATGTCTTCTTCATTAGCAGTGACATCTTTGCATAACCATCTTTTGTTTGACTGAACACATTGTTCCCATTCAGTTTTAGTGTTTGCACGATGTCAGGCTTCGAAGCCATGTTTAACTACTGTACTACAGTATTGTTGAGCTGTCTAATGATGCCTTCTGGAGTACCATGTGTCTTCAATAAGAATCATTACTCATCCTCTTCTTACATCTATGTTTAATATGCAAATTCCGCACAATCTGTCTTGGAAGACTTGAGTTTTGCTTTGATACGTATTTCAAAGTTATCTAATATACACGTTATGTGCTTCACCAACTCCTGAATAAGTATTACAGAGAGGTATTTCTGGGGGAAAAAATAGTAGTAAACATGGTAAAAAAATAAAAATAAATTCGGCTCAGCATGTTTATTAATAGGCCTCTTTGATGAACACTTTAAAATACAGGGGAAATCGTTAAAAAATATTTTTGGAGATTTCTAGCATACCCACAAATTTGCATAAGAAACTCCAGCTGAGTATCAGAGTAGCACTTGCATGAGAGATGTTTTACATGTATCAGGAGTTCTGTACTAGCACACAGGTTTCCTAATCCTCAAGAGCATACTCCAACCTAGCATTACTCCTGTTATACCTTTTTCCTGGATTTGTACTCACTTTTCAGGTGTGCTTCACTGTGGCTCATTACCCCACCCTTTATAATCTGCTATAAGCCATTGCTGTGGCAAGTAGATATTGTCTTGCTCGGTGAGACTGTCTGTGAATGTTTTTAGTTGGAAATTATTTCTGGTCTTTTGTTGCCAGAACCATTCAAGACATTAGATAGCGCTGTTAATTCGGTTTGAGTTCAGTGATCTGACCCTGGACTTCACCTGTCTACCTCCACTCCTGTCCCATTGACCACATATGGTAATACACCAAGCTTTCTACTACTGATTCTGGAATATCTGCATAAAAGGTATATATATGTTTAACTTTTTCTAATCTAAAACACACTGCTTATATCAGAAACATGCATTACATTGGGTCATTCTATACACACACAGATTTGTTTTATTTCAAAATAAAACTTGTTTTCCACCACACCCAGAGCTGCTTACATAGGCACCTATTACCTATTAATAGAAACACTTCATTCAAATACGGATTTTTACAGTTTCCTAACCTTCAAACCAGCATCAGTGTCTGGCTCTTTCTGTTTCCTTCTACAGGGGGACTACACATCCCATGATTCCTTCTTGCACAAACTTGTATTGTATTAAAATGTATAGCTGCCTGTGATTGGCCAAAACAAATTATGAATCTTATGCTGATTTTAGTAGCGATTTTCAGGGGTGTTAACTCGCAAAAGCTGCTTCTTGCAAATTCAGGGGATTTAGCAAACATCTGGATGAGTTTGGTAATGTTTAGTTTAGTATTTTTTTCATGCAAAAAATAATATTTGCATACACGACTGATTCTCTTCTATCAGATGCATTCATAATTCAGGAAACTTAGATATGCCTTTGAGCCTGTTTTATCCAGCTTGATGTAGGACATACGCCAGTCATACTTGCAGGTTTATTACCAACTCATGCCTTGCAATCAGCCAAGTGGTAACAACTTACAGGTAATAGAGAAACAGATACTGGGGAACTAATAGTTTGTGGGAGTGAGAAGATACTTTCATGCTCAGAAGAACATCTTGAGGGCTGCATGAAAGGCTCAGCTGTTACTGCGAACAACTGCAGTATTATATTGTAGAAGCAGGGAGCACAGTCACTATGGAACCAGGGAACTTTTATAAAGATTTAATAACCCTTTCTTAGTACGGCCTATGTTTTCTTGCAAATAAAGAGACACAAACAAAAGCAGTATGGGAATGTTCTGGTTTCAAAATCACTTATAAGGAAATCCATCTTGAACATGGTATGGAAAATAGTCAATATCTCTACCTTGGTGACATGTTGGTATCAGGGGGCTCTAGACTGCAACATAACATTGCAATAAATACAGAGTGTATTGACTTTACAGTGGTATATAATTAAATCTGTACATAAATATCACCCTGATCCATTCCCTTAACAGCCATATACATATCTTTACAGTATTTTTCTTACACTTGTCACCAGAAAAAAAAGTACTGCAGTAACTGCTCCTTTAAAAATCCTGAATCTGAAAGCATAAATTAAAGAGAACAAGGGAAACTAATAGTGATGTCGCAAACTTCAAATTTTGGGTTCGCGAACAGCGAACGCGAACTTCCATCAAATGTTCGCGAACGGGCGAACCCGGTGAACCGCCATAGTCTTCAATGGGCAGGCGAATTTCAAAACCCACAGGGACTCTTTCTGGCCACAATAGTGATGGGAAAGTTGTTTCAAGGGGACTAACACCTGGACTGTGGCATGCCGGAGGGGGATCCATGGCAAAACTCCCACGGAAAATTACATAGTTGATGCAGAGTCTGGTTTTAAGCCATAAAGGGCATAAATCACCTAACATTCCTAAATTGTTTGGAATAACATGCTTTAAAACATCAGGTATGACAGTAACAGACCAATCTCCCCATTTAATGCACCGCAAACAACTGCAAACAGTCCCTTTGCACAACCGCAAACTCCCCATTTGCACAAGGTTGGATACCAAGCTAGCCATGTCCCGTTCCTTGTCCTCACTGATGTCATTGAAGGTCTCTTCCTCCACCCAGCCACTAAGGGTCCCCGAAAGGTGACAACAAGCCCCCTGGGACGCCTGCTGTGTTTGGTCTTCCACCTCCTCAAAGGCACCTTCCTCCTCTGACTCCTCTTCTTCAGACTCCCAGAGTCTGGGGGCTTCCACTGCCCAGCATGGAAGATTATACACAGGTCAGAGTCTGGTGGCTTCCACTGCCCAGCATGGAAGATTATACACAGGTCAGAGTCTGGGGGCTTCCACTGCCCAGCATGGAAGATTATACACAGGTCAGAGTCTGGGGGCTTCCACTGCCCAGCATGGAAGATTATACACAGGTCAGAGTCTGGGGGCTTCCACTGCCCAGCATGGAAGATTATACACAGGTCAGAGTCTGGGGGCTTCCACTGCCCAGCATGGAAGATTATACACAGGTCAGTGTCTGGGGGCTACCACTGCACAGCATGAAAGATTATACGCGTTGCCTCTGTCTGCGTTATTATAAAGGTGTGCACTGTTAAGTAGTACTATTCCCATCGGTTTAATCCCTGTTACGTCCACTATCAGATGACGTGTATATGGCATGGATATTTGGAAGCGGGAGATGGAAAAAGATGCTTGGTCGGTCCTCCCACTTCAAATTTGGGGCACTGCGGTGCAATCTAAGGTGCCACCAGATATGAGTGTCACTGTGCACTGGCAAAAGTTGGCAGAGTAGATGCAATAGTCTTCACACACACGCCTGTAGGCAGGCAATTGCTATTCAACCTATTACAGTCAAAAAAGTGTTGTTGTATGCCACTGAGCACAATATAAGCTGTGAGCCTGACACAAGCAGGCAACTGAAATTAGATTACAGGAAAAAAATGGTTGTTTTCAATGTATATTACACCACCAGGTATGAGTAGTGAAAATAAGCACAATATAAGCTGTTAGGTGTTAGCCTGTCACACACACACGCTGGCATGCAGGCATAGATTACACCAAAAAAAATATAAAATAAAATAAATGATGTTCAAAGTTTCCTCAATGATAAAGTATAGGTGGCGAACTAAAAAGCGCATGTGTTCGCCGTTTGCGGCGGACGCGAACATGCGAAAATCGCCGCGAACTGTTCAGGACATCACTAATGATGAGTGAATGTCTTAGTTGTGTCTTGGGTAAGGTAGTGACGTATTTTGTAGAGAAGACAGAATTGTGTTAGTGACTGTATAAGGAATGAAAGAGAGGGCAGGGTCCAGTAGACCCCCAGGACAATGGGCCTGGGAGGTGGGAGTGATGATGGCGTTGTCAACAGTAAGAGATGTGTGAGGAATTAAAGCTGTAGTAGAGGGTAAGAAGATTAGGAGTTTGGTCTTATAAATGTATAGTAAATAAATAGTACATTTATGTTCACTTTTAAATGTCTAAATTATTTTTTTTTTAAACGTGTTTCCTGCTCAGAATTCAGAGAAATACATTTATTACACTGCACTCTGGGAAGCTGAGCAGGACATGCAAATGTGTACGCAAATGCTTCGTTCTTCTATGTATAACAGTTTTAAACATGGCTTCCTTTAAGCTTATGCCCGCTGCATTACACAGCTTTTATGCAAAGCCAAGGTTGGATTATTCACAAGCTGAGATTCCTACCCATGGACAGCCCTTTCCAGGTTACTGCCTATTATCATCACAGACACATCAGAAATCAAGCTATAAGTCCCTAGGGTGCCATGAGTATATTTAATACTATAGCACACATATACAAACATATATATATATATATATATATATATATATATATATACATAATGTATACATATATAGACCTGTTTGTATATGTTTGAGTGTTATACTATTAAATATACTCTTGGCACTGTAGGGCCTGATTTGGGTTAATCCACCCCCCACCCATACACAATCTTACACATACAATACCAGATCTCCCCCATAAGCATGTGTACCCTCTCCTCATACAGACATAAGGACAGGGAGAGAGTGAGACACAGGGAGATTTATTGGTGAGAGACAGACACTGACAGAGGGTGAGACAGACAGGGATATGGACTCACCTGAGCTCTGCTGCTCCTGTTTCCAGAGCTCTTCCTCCATCACATATAGGCCGGGGTGGTGACAGACATGTGACAAGCTTGGTGTGTGGGGTAATCAGCAACAGACAACACCAGTATGGAGAAAACTGCATGCCCTCTTTAAGCAGGGAGGTTTTTTTTTCAATAAACTTTATTCAGTTTGTTGGGTTTGCCCCAATGCATTCATGGAGAGAAAGAGAGATTACAGACGGATCAAACATGTGGTGGGGGGTCAAGGAGAAAGGGGTGGGTGTCCTAACTCAGACCCAGGTCGGCCTAATGATTTACCCTGATGTAAATGTACTAATCATCACAGTACTCTGTAGGCTGACATGTCTATTTTGCTACAACATTTATAACACACAACATACAACACAGCCCTTCACATGTTTAGTAAATCCGCCCCTATACTATATTTATTTACATCTATTTTTAGTAAATAAATAGTACATTTGTGTTCACATCTGAACACCTAAAATAGGTTAAAAAATGTATTTCCTTCTCAGAATTCAGAGAAATACAGCTATTCCTTTGCATTCTGGGAACCTGGGCAGTGGCATGCACATGTGCCCACAAAGGCTTCTCGTAATCCAATACCATTTTAACCATGGCTTCCTTTAAGCATATGCCTGCTGTGTTACTCAGCTTTAAGCAAAGCTCAGAAAGGATTATGTACTACTGTACGGTGGAGGGCTTCTATCTCCCTTTCGTCCACCATAAATAAAATGATTGTTGTGGTTATCTATTTTTAAAAAGATGCTCAAACTTACTGTGGGCCAGCCCCATAAAGTCTTATAAAAAATACTGTAGTGGCAGCCATTGGATAAATTGCCATATATCTTCTAGAACTGGAACTTGGGTGATGTCATAAAGCCCTCAGTGATGTCACGAGGATCTGCAGTATAAAAGTCAGCTCACCTATTGCTCTGTCTGGGATTTGTAGCCAGGTGCGAGAGAGAGAGAGAGAGAGAGAGAGAGAGATTTGCGATTTGTGTTATTCTATTTTTTGCGATTTTTTATATTTTTTGCGATTTTTGTTTTTTTTTTATAGTTCTGCTTTTTTTTCAATTCATTTATATATTATTTTCTTTTTTTCTTTCTTCCTTTTTTTCCTATTATATTTTTTTTTCTACAGGCCTTTTATTTTTATATATTTTTTTATTTCTTTTTTTATTTTATTTTTATTTCCTTTTATTTTATTTTATTTATTTATTTATTTTGTTTGTTTTATATATTCATTTGTTTATTTATTTTATTTTTATTTCTTATAATTCATTTATTTTTTTTTATTTTTTTTTAGTTTTATATCTTCATTTGTCTATTTATTTGTTTTTTTATTTCCTATTATTATAATTCATTTATTTTTTTAGTGTTTTTACTTTTATATATTCATTGGTTTATATATTTTTTATTTTCTATTTATTTTATTTCATTTTTTTATTTCATATTATTTTAATTTATTTTTTTTACAGGGTTTTTAGGGAAGTTAGATAGAAATATATAGATAGATTAGTTAGATAGGTTATTAATTAATTTATTTTATTTGTTTATCTGTTTATTTCCTGTTATTGTATTTTAATTTATTTTTTTATTGACATTTTTATTTTATTTTTATTAGATAGAAGTAGGGCCGTTAGTTAGGGTTAGGTAGGTTTCTTAGGTAGGGTTCCTAGATAGTATTGTTAGATAGGGTTATAGATAGCTTTGTTAGATAGATTTTTGTAGATAGCTTTGTTAGATTAGATAGGGGGCGACAGCGACAGACGACTGACTGACTGACTGGACTGACTTACTGACTGACTCACTAAAAAATCTAAAAAAATCCAAAAAAAGTGACTGACTTATAGACAGGACAGATAGTTAGATAGGGAAAGACCCAACAGGTAGAGAGTTAGATAGGGACACAGACCCAACAGAGTTAGGCAGGTTAGATAGGGACAGAGACCAGACAGTTAGATAGTAAGATAGGGACTGATAGGGAACGACTGACGGACCAAGACAGGAGGAGCATGGAGGGAAGGAGAGATCCTTCAGATGCAAGGAGGAGCATGGAGGGAAGGAGAGATCCTTCAGATGCCAAACATCACAGGTAAGAAACCTTATGGAAGAATTAGTAGGGCCACTTTTTAGCTGCTCCATTTTATCTCCTATAATTGATGGTCATGTACACTGTTTGGTGGGTTTATGAATAATCAATAAAAAAGCAGAACTGTGGGGAGTGATGAGCCACAAGAGCATGTCTAGATGTACTTTACGTGTTAGTCTTGTATTAAAGTATCAATCCTTGGATGGTTAGCCCCAATGCATGGTTAAGTCCTGTATATTTAGTGTTGCAGAATGTGATCATCTTCATTTCAAATGTTTTTACATCCTTCATTTATTTTGAAAATACAACAATTTTCAATTGCAGGTTTGGTATCGAGTGATCATTCTGGGTAAAATGGTGTCCAACTGGGGTACAAATAACTGTCTTCATTGTTCTTTTTGATGGGGTGACTGTGTAGATTCATTCAGATTAAATCACAATCCCATCCCCACATTATGCTTCCTCTAGATACTCCTTTCCTCTCCATGTTCATATACTTTACTATATACATCACTCTCCCATAATATAAATACTTATTAATAATATTTTTTTTTTAGTCACAACAAGGGCAAGAGACCGAGGACCTCTGCTTTTGGGAGGTGAGGAACAAAAAGACTTGAGAAAGAAATAACCTTATTATACCTCACTCTCCCATAATATTAATATTTTGTATTTTATTTTTTTGCCAAAATAAGAACGTGAGACATAGGGACCCATTTTCTGGAATGTGAGGAATAAATCTGGACCATAGCAATAAGGGTTATAGACCAGACTACTTAGGTGGTCCTAGGTCCTGTTAACTCCCTAGCATGGGCTAGATATTTGAATAAGATATTGATCAATAATAAAATTCAAATTCGTTGGTGTAAAAAAAATTATATTCAATCTTACCTTACTGTTAGTTGCTGCTGGTATCCACCAAATATACACTATATGGTCAATGGGGGGAGATGGCTTTTTCTACAGATAGTGCTAAATGTTAAAATACAAAGTGTACCACCTACACGATGATCTCCACTGGAGACTTATGTTAGAGATTTCCATTGGCAGTAAGCTTTTGTTGTTGATGCAGCCTTTGAATTATTCTTCCATTTTTAGCTTTTCTGATTGTTATTAAAACCCTTTATAGATACGTTCCATCCAAAATATATTCCCATTCAGTACAGTACATTATAATTACTAATAAGCAGGCAGGAAAGGTGGTCCTGGAAGTCTCTTAGCAGTATTGAGGTGGTCCTTTTAGGTGACATCTTTATTATAATAGACACTACTTGTTCCTGAAGCATTACATATTTGTTTCTTTAACACTTTCTCCTGGCTTGGAGATTAAGTGGTATTAAGGGGTCTTGGGTATATGTTGATTAATTGGTGAATTCAGATAAGATTTCAGTACAGGACACCTTCCCCTTCCCTCTCATAGGTTCATTAGTGGCAGTGTACAAGTATATTGTAAACCTTACTTGCACTAAAGTAACTGAACTTATGTGCCTTGAACATATGGCAGCTTCCATGTACTAGCAGAGCCACTACAATGAATATGTTCTATGACAATGCCCATGACTTACATAGCTGCTGATGTTATCTACTACCCTTTCTGTAATGTAGCATTTTTGCACATTATCCCTACATATTTATTTACAGTCCCATTCCCACACACCTCCTCTGTTTCATCTCTGCTTTCCTCTCCATGCTCATTTATTATATACATCACTCTCCCATAATATTACTATTTTGTATGTTTTAGCCATAATAGGAGCACAAGGCCCAGTATCTCATCTTCTGTAAG
This sequence comes from Discoglossus pictus, assembly GCA_027410445.1. NCBI lineage: Eukaryota > Metazoa > Chordata > Amphibia > Anura > Alytidae > Discoglossus > Discoglossus pictus. Next base: position 72,322,115 of record CM050164.1, on the reverse strand, counting down.
GTGTGAGGTACAAACTCACTTAAGAAAGAAATAACCTTATTATACATAACTCTCCCATAATATTAACATTTTGTATTTTTTAGCCACCAGACCAGCATGAGGCCCGGGACCTCTGGGAGGTGAGGAATAAACTGATTGAGAAAGAAACAACCTTATAATACATCACTCTTCCATAATATTAATATTTGTATTTTTTTACCCATAGCATGGATATGGAGCCTCCTAGAAAGAGGAAATTTGAGGGTCAGGGTGACCCAACAAGGTACAGTAAACAAATTCATATTTGTTCCCAGTGCAATTTAAATAGAAAAATAGATTTGACAGCAGATATGAACCAAAAAGTCTGGTCAATATATCTGCATGCATGCTTAAATAATCCAAGAGGTTGACCTTCTTTTCACCAGGCATGCTTGAACTATTTTACTGCTTTTCCCTCGTACTTCCTTATTGGTATAAGTTTCCACTTTCCTACTACCCTTTCTGTAATGTAGCATTTTTGCACATTATCCCTACATATTCATTCACAGTCCCATTCCCACACTATGCTTCATCTAGATACTCCTTAGTCAGAACAAGGGCAAGAACGTTAATACCTCCTCTTCCTCACTCTCCCATAATATTAATATTTGTATTTTTTTAATCTCAAAAGTAGCTTGAGGAAAAGTGCCTCCTCCTCGTGTGGAAGGTGAGTAACAAACTGACTTGAGAAATAAACAACCCTATTATTATACATAACTCTCCCATAATATTAATATTTGTATTTTTTTAATCTCAAAAGTAGCTTGAGGAAAAGTGCCTCCTCCTCTTCTGGAAGGTGAGGAACAAACTTCTACTACACACCAGTACTACACAATAGATATTTCCAGATCCTACGTATGCTGTACACATCCCTGAAGAATCATCTCCTTGCCATGTCTTACCTTGAACCCAATCACTTACTATCACAAGCCTTGTTACTATAGTGTGTAGAGATCACTCCCTATTTATAAAATGGACTTGATAGAGTAATGGTGCAGCTCGTTTTAAGTGGAACATGACCTTGATGTTTGTTAAGTTCTTGTACTGTGATATACACTAATTTCTTCTGCTAATTTCTTCTCAGGAGTAAGAGGCAAAAAAAAACAAGACGCAACAGGGCCACAAACAGGTACAAAGGAAACTAATCATTTTTCCTTCAAGTATCAAATAAAGAAACATAAATTTGACCACAAATACAAAACAAACAATCCATCTAGCCTGCCAATTGTATCTATATAAAAGCTTAGTATGAAATGATGCAGCAAAGCTCCAAGGTCCATTGAAGAAATGAATAGTACACAATAAACAATAGCCTTTCTGCTCAACCCAGTCATGCTTGAATTTCTTTGCTGTTTTTGTCACTATTAGTTCAGCTGGAAAGGTATTCCACTTACCTACTATCCAAAGCAGAATTTCATAAGTTTCCCATCATGTAACCTTATATAAAGATTATATCTAGTTCTTGAATTCCTATTTTTCTGGATGATTACCATATATTTGAAGGTTTATTCAATGTCACCTTCTCTATTATATTCTGGGGACTATGTTATAGATACAATTACGCAGACTATATTATAGATAAATGAATGAGTTAATATTATTATTTTGCATTGCTTCATAGGACGATGGACCGGAAGGAGCCAATGGAAATGGAGAGTTATGAAGACATATTTATGGAGGAGATGGAGGTACAGGAGTACCAGGAAGTGATCATCGAGGTTATGGACACAAGGTGAGGAACAATCTTATGTTGCTTATAACTTTAACCACATATTTAGACTAAGGCCTCTTCAAGTTAAGTTCATAAAACCAATATTTACAAGTCTCACATGACTTTACTCCACTCGGCCTCACTATTCTCCATCTATGTTATCATATTCACTAAATGTTTCTCAGACCTTACAATGCCATTCCACCCTGTGTTTAACTTAACTCTGCTTTGCTCTCCTTGCTTGTTTACTGTAACACTCTCAGTATACAACAGACAATATTAACACTTAACATTTTGTATTTTTTTGTAGCTAGAGGAACTCCTGACCTCCATCAATGATTCCACAATGCTTCATAGCTCTCTATTTCCATAGTAAGAGGTTCCAGATTTGTCATTTCCACCTAGAGCTCCTGACAGTCCGGCCCCACCCAGAGAAACACCAGCAAGACTAGCACCAACAGGTAAACAAAACTAATATTTTTTACCAAAAAGTATGATTATTTTCCTCTGTCCTCATTATAGACTTTGTATGTTCAATGTTACTATATTTGTACCGGTCATATGATGCTATGACCTCTGTATGTTAGGTGATGTAAGCTGTCTTTCACAACTTACAACTAAGCTGCAATCTGATTGGCTCTTGAGCTAGTTAGTACCTGCCTTTGTGTGCCAATCAGATAACAGAGCTCAGTGTCAAACGTGGAGGAGTATCTGGCAAACAAGCCAAGGTGTATAACCTTTACTTAGATAGTTAACCTGCTCTAACATATAGTTACACCACTAAAAAGGGATAAGTAATTTTACCTAACTATGCTATTCACCCCTTTTTTCAATATTGCGAGTGGGCCACCTGTAAAATATGAAAAAAGCCAACATGCAAATTACAGCAAACTTTCCTAATGATTTTGTTCATATCAGTAATATTATGAGTTGCTTCTGCACTAAATCTCTATTCAGTTCCATCTTCCTCACAACTACTTATAACTCATAACTCGTACATTTTCTGATTTTGGCTAAAATTATTATGAGTACTCTATAATACCCACAGAGGCAAATAAAATGCCTTCGCGGCTGCTTTTCCATTCCCTACTCCTGATCGCCTCCTTCCCCGCTCACACACAATCCTCCATGGTAGTTTTGCCTCCTTCCCCGCTCACACACAATCCTCCATGGTAGTTAGGGGTTAATTTAGGTACCATGGAGGCCCTTTAAGCAACAACATAACACCATGACTCCATGGTAGTTAAGGTGTTAATATGGATACTAAGGGAGTATTTATAGATCCCCTGTTGTGTTGGGGGTGTTAATAGTTATACAGTGGGGGGCCCTTTATGGCTTAGAATTAATATTTAGATTCTGTAGGGGTCCTTCGGGGGTCTTTTACGGTCCCCATGGTATGTTGGAGGTTTTAATAGTTATACCCTGAGGCCCTTTAAGGAAAGCCATGGATTACAATTATTATTTAGATACTGTGCGGGTCCTTCAAGGACCTTCGCAGCAGGGCTAATAATTAGATGTGTCATGGGGGTCCTCGAAGGATCTTGTGGAATCTGGGTCAACTGTTTAAGCAAGGTGAGAGGGTCCATTAGTGACCCCTGTGGTGGGGGTTAAATTGTAGGTGCTATTGGGTTCTGACACATGGTGAATAGTTTAAATACCATGGGGGTCTCAATGGAACCCCCATGGTTATGTAGATTGGGGTTCATGGGAAAACAAAGGATCGGATCTGAAGGAGCCCTCGCTGAATCTGGATTAGATATTTCCTGTTGGAATCTGGATTAGTTGTTTGTCCGTTAGGGACCCGTGTGTGATGGTTGTTACATTTTAGGTCCGCCTATGGAACCCCCATGGTTATGTGGATTGGGGTTCGTGGGAAAACAAAGCGTTGAGAGTGGGGGTGGGGAGTACAATCGGGAGTGAGCAGGGAAAGGTGTTAGGTTGCTATAAGACATTTTGAGAAGTGTTGGATATCTGAGCTTGAAAGATGGATTTTTTAAGCATAAATTATATATATAGATTTATACTAACTGGGTATGCTCTTGTGGTTTATCATCTCTACTGGACGAGATTACTATTGAATGTACTTATAGAACAACACTTCAAAACACAGATATCCTCTCTATCTCTCTCCATTTAGTTTATTAATATTAATATCTCTGTTATTATTTTTAAGCAAATAAAATGTCTTGTTATTTTGTGAATTTAGTGTTTTATGGCCCTATTTCAGATAACCACTCTTATGCTTTGTATATTTTTTTTCTTTTATCACTGTTATGCTTTATGTATTTTTCTTTCTTTTCTCTATTATTCCCCCTTTCTCCCTTGTAGCGTAAACATCTTTTTGTCTCTCTCCCAGTAACTTACAATCTCTCTCTTCTTGCAGCTTTGCAGGCCACATCTAAGGTTCTGGTCAGGCACATCAATCATTGCAACAATTACCTCAGCTCTCCATCTCTGACTATCTGTGGCTCTCTGGATCTCAGCACACCAGGCACATCTGTGCTTTAGGCCAGGCACATCATGGATTCCATGATCTCATCTCTCCGACTCTGCCAGGCAAATCTGGCAGCCATTGCCCCTCTCAGCTCCATCAAGATTATCTTCATTACAACAGCTACCTCTTGTCTGGCATGACCAAGACCTACCTCCTCTCTGGCCATCACCACTTGTCTGGCACCACCCAGCACTACCTCCTCTCTGGCAGCACCCAGTAGTACTTGCTCTCTGTCATAACCCATATTACATCCTATCTTGCACCACCAAGAACTACCTCCTGTCCTGTCTGGCACCCTTCAGTGCACCCTCCTCTCTGGCACCACCCAGAGTATCAAGTAAACAAAAAATGTTCCAGTCATCGCCTTGTCTGGCACCATCCAGTACTACCTCCACTCTGGCAGCACCCGCTACTACTTCCGCTGGCACAACCCAGATTACCTCCTTCCTTTCGCCACCAAGAACAACCTCCAGTACAGTCTGGCACCATTCAGAGCACCCTCCTCAGAATATCAAGAAAGCAATAACGTTCCAGTCATCGCTTTGTCTGAAATCACCCAGTATTACCTCCTCGCTGGCAGCACCCAGTACTACCTCCTCTCTGGCAGCACCAAGTACTAATTCCTCTTTCACAACCCAGATTACCTCCTGTTGTGCACCACCAAGAACTACCTCCTGCCCTGTCTGGGGCGCCATTCAGAGCACCCTCCTCTCTGGCACCACTCAGACTACCAAGAAAGAAATAATGTTTCAGTCATCGCCTTGTCTGACACTACCTCCTCTATGGCACAACCCAGATTACCTCCTGTCCTGTCTTGCATCATCAAGAACTACCTCCTGTCCTGTCTGGCAACATACAGAGCACCCTCCGCTCTTAGTACCTCGAAAGCAATAATGTTCCAGTCATTGCCTTGTCTGGCACCACCCAGTACTACCTCCACTCTGGCAGTACATGGTACTACTTCCTCTGGCATAACCCAGAATACCTCCTGTCTTCAGTACTACTTCCTCTCTGGCACAACCCAGATGACCTCCTGTCTTGCAACACCAAGAACTACCTCCTGTCCTGACTGTGTCACTATTCAGAGCACCCTCCTCTCTGGCACAACCCAGATTACCTCTTGTCTTGCAACACTAAGAACTACCTCCTGTCCTGTCTGGCATCACTAAGAGCACCCTCCTCTCTGGCACAACCCAGATTACCTCTAGTCTTGCAACACTAAGAACTACCTCCTGTCCTGTCTGGCACCATTCAGAGCACCCTCCTCTCTGGCACCACTCAGATTACCTCTTGTCTTGCAACACTAAGAACTATCTCCAGTCCTGTCTGGCATCACCCAGAGCACCCTCCTCTCTGGCACAACCCAGATTACCTCTTGTCTTGCAACACTAAGAACTACCTCCTGTCCTGTCTGGCACCATTCAGAGCACCCTCCTCTCTGGCACCACTCAGATTACCAAGAAAGCAATAATGTTGTCCTATCTGTCACAACCCAGATTACATCCTGTCTTGCACCACCAAGAACTACTTCCTGTCCTGTCTGGCACCACCCAGAGCACCCTCCTCTCTGGCACAACCCAGATTACCTCTGGTCTTGCAACACTAAGAACTACCTCCTGTCCTGTCTGGCACCATTCAGAGCACCCTCCTCTCTGGCACCACTCAGATTACCAAGAAAGCAATAATGTCGTCCTATCTGTCACAACCCAAATCACCTCCTGTCTTGCGCCACCAAGAACTACTTCCTGTCCTGTCTGGCACCACCCAAAACATCCTCCTCTCTGGCACCGCTCAGAGTACCAAGAAAGCAATAATGTTCCAGTACTGAAAACCCAGTGCTGAAATCTAAATACATTGCTTTCGATTCCTGTCTGATTAAGTTTTTAAGTCTCCTGAAGGGTTCAAGATTATGTTTTTATGACAAAGAAATCATAGACTATCAAAAAGAAACAATTGGAAAACCACTGATATACAACTGTAGTGTGGCATAGTCAAGCTAAGATTGGAAGAATACCAGTAGGAAACTGACTTCTTTTTCAGTAAAAAAAACTACTGGGTGCTGTCTTTGTATCCAATAAAACTTTCTGTTGGCACTAAAAGAAATATTCGTTATCTGATGGACTCTCTAATTGGTAAAGCTTTATATTCCTGGCACGATTTTGACTCACAACCTTACGACCACAGACTGTTTTTCCTTTTTTGAGATGTAAAAATAAATATCTAAAAACCAGTAGTGTTTACACATTTTATTAAATGAAAGATTTAAATACAGTAGAATAGGAACTAGTAATTATAGTAATTAAACATAGAAACAGAAAATATTATAAATTATAAACCACCCCATCACACACAAAAAATTATAAAATCACATCAGCAAAATTATACAGAATATAATGTATTTACTTAATCTATTTACTGTTATATACTTTATATCATTGAGAGTTCATAAGAGATTTTTTCTTCCTAAACTAATACAGATAGTACCTGCTGTGGTCTACCCTCTGTAGCTCATGAGGACGCTGTAGTAACTGTGTCACAAACTAGCCAATCAGTGGCCAAGATCCTGCAACATTGCTGCACTAATTGGCTAATTTGGAACACTGAAGTTCAGATTTGATATATTCATGAGCATCAGAGGGAAGACCAAAGCAGATACAATTAGGATGATTTTATGATGAAAATAACAGAGCTTTTAAGCTTTTCTTATTCAAAATAAAAAAAAATGTTAATAGATGATATATTGCTTTTTTACTTTTTTTTCTGATGTCTAAAACCAAATACATTTAATTGTACAAAGAGCTTGTCAGAACCTTAAATTCTTCAGTATTTAAAACTTCAATTAAACCTTTATGGATTATAATATAGTCTTATAAACCGTATTATAAATTGAAAAGGTCAAACATCCCACACCAAACATTTGAAACCAAACATTATCCAAAGGGATAGCAAAAAAGATAAGGTCTGGCTTTGATCATCCTATAGACTGTAACAATGGCCCTTTAGGGAACCTCACAGTCATGGGCGTAGGAGCCCCCAAAAAAGGGGAGAATTCAACTCTACTTGCAGGACAGGAAGCAAGGGCAGAACTACAGCCGGTATTTATATTATAAATATATATGGGAAAGACATAGTGCTCCATAGCACTGGCACTCTCTATGTATATTATATATATACTGTATATATATATATATATATATATATATATATATATATATATATATAAACTTAAGGGTCAAAGCTTTCATGGGCAAGACATACTAGTGGCCAAATCTGGTAATGCATGACTAAGGTTTGTATGTTTTGATTCCCCTATTACTTAAATCTGGGGGTTAAGGTTCAAGATAATGTTCTGTAGGGTTGGGTTCAGATATAAAAATATTTCTCAAATTATTATCTTTTATTTGTAACGCACCAACATATTCCGCAGTGCTATACATTACGATGAAAAATACAATATTAAGGAAGACAAAAAGTGGAGAGCCCTGTCTTTGAGTTTAAAAGTTTCCTTGCGTAGAGCTTTTTCCAAAGCATCTTACAAGACTGAAAACTCACCAACACATTTATATCCATTATCAAAAATGGAGATATTGATGACTAGAGAACACCATCTCACAAATTTCATGTAAAGAAGTCATTAGTCAAAGAAGAAAACATGGGCCAATGGTAACTCCACAAATGAAATTAGAGAACCATCCATGGGACAACTATAATGTGGACACTAGCTTTATATAAGTGTGGCGAGAAGAAAACTATTGCTGAAAAAAAACATATTAAATCTTGTTTGAGGTTTTCCCAAAAGGCATACGGGTGGCACCTCCAACATGGAGGTCAAGGTTTTCTGGTCTGGTTAGACCAACATTGGACTTTCTGGCCTTAGTACAAAACACTATGTGTAGTGCAAATCCAACACTGTTCTTCAGCTGGAAAATACCATACCCACGGTGACGGGGATGCTTTTCTTTGGAATGGACTGGGAACACAGGTCAGGATTGAGGGACACTGGTCAGGATCGATGGAGCCAAATACAAGGTGATTACAGAGGAAAACCTGTATCAGTCTGAGACTGAAGGGAAGGCTCACCATTTGTCAGGACAATGATCCTACAGAATATGTTAGCATGTTACAAATAAAGGATAATAATAATAATCCTAAACTACATTGGAATGGTTTGATACTAAGAACCTGAATGTCCTAGAATGTCCCAGCCAAGCCCACACCTCAGTATCATTGAGAATATGTGACAAGACTTGAAGACTGAGGTTCACTGTCTCCATCCAACCTGGCAGAGCTTGAGCAATATTGCCAAGAAGAAAGAGCAAATATTTGCCGAGAACAATGGGCCATGCTGGAAGAGACTTACCCAAAAAGACTCACAGCTATAAATGCAGGCAAAGGTATTTCTTGCAATTATTGACTCAGGAGAACACTTATGGAACCAACGCGTTTGAGTTTTTTGTAGCAGCCACACAGAGGAAACACATGCCAGCAATCACAGGTAGTGATGTCGCGAACATAACATTTTTGGATCGAGAACCGGCAAACCCGGCGAACCGCCATAGACTTCAATGGGCAGGCGGATTTTAAAACCCACAGGGACTCTTTCTGGCCACAATAGTGATGGAAATTTTGTTTTAAGGGGACTAACACTTGGACTGTGGCTTGCCGGAGGGGGATCCATGTCAAAACTCCCACAGAAAATGACATAGTTGAAGCAGAGTCTGGTTTTAATCCATAAAGGGCATAAATAACCTAACATCCCCCTCCATCATCATCCTCCCCTGTATCTCTTTACCCCCTCCCTCATCATCCTCCCCTGTGTCTCTTTCTTCCCTTCCTCATCACCCTCCCCTGTGTCTCATCCCCCCTCCCTCATCATCCTCCCACCTCCCTCATCATCCTCCCCTGTATCTCTTTACCCCCTCCCTCATCATCCTTCCCTGCGTCTCTTCCCCCTCCATCATCATCCTCCCCTGTGTCTCTTTCCCCCCTCCCTCATCATCCTCCCCTGTGTCTCTTTTCCCCCTCCCTCATCATCTTCCCCTGTGTCTCTTCCCCTCCCTCATCATCCTCCCCTGTGTCTCTTTCTTCCCTTCCTCATCACCCTCCCCTGTGTCTCATCCCCCCTCCCTCATCATCCTCCCCCCTCCCTCATCATCCTCCCCTGTATCTCTTTACCCCCTCCCTCATCATCCTTCCCTGCGTCTCTTCCCCCCTCCATCATCATCCTCCCCTGTGTCTCTTTCCCCCCTCCCTCATCATCCTCCCCTGTGTCTCTTTTCCCCCTCCCTCATCATCTTCCCCTGTGTCTCTTCCCCTCCCTCATCATCCTCCCCTGTGTCTCGTCCCCCCTTCCTCATCACCCTCCCCTGTGTCTCATCCCCCCTCCCTCATCATCCTCCCACCTCCCTCATCATCCACCCCTGTATCTCTTTACACCCTCCCTCATCATCCTCCCCTGTGTCTCTTCCCCCCTCCATCATCCTCCCCTGTGTCTCTTTCCCCCCTCCCTCATCATCCTCCCCTGTGTCTCTTTTCCCCCTCCCTCATCATCTTCCCCTGTCTCTTCCCCCCCTGCCTCATCATCCTCCCCTGTGTCTCTTCCCCCCCTTCCTCATCACCCTCCCCTGTATCTCTTTACCCCCTCCCTCATCATACTCCCCTGTGTCTGTTTCCCCCCTCCCTCATCATCCTCCCTTGTGTCTCTTCCCCCCTCCCTCATCATCCTCCCCCCTCCGGGAAGAGACACAGGGATAAGTGTGAGGGGTGTTAGGGTAAGGGGTGTTAGGGATAAGGGTGAGGGGGTTAGGTGTTAGGGTGAGGGGTGTTAGGGCTAAATGTGAGGGGTGTTAGGGTGAGGGGTGTTAGGGATAAGTGTAAGGGGTGTTAGGGTGAGGCATGTTAGGAATAAGTGTGAGGGGTGTTAGGTCTTAGGTATAAGTGTGAGAATGTTAGGGTTAGGTGTTAGGTTGATGGGTGTTATGGATAAGTGTGAGGATTAGGGTAATGGGTGTTAGGGATAAGTGTGAGGGGTGTTAGGGTTAGGGTGAGGGGTGTTATGCATAAGTGTGATGGGTGTTAGGGTAAGGGATGTTAGGGTTAGGTGTTAGGGTAAGGGCTGTTAGGCATAAGTGTAAGGGGGTATTAGGGTTAGGTGTTAGGGATAAGTGTGAGGGGTGTTAGGGTAAGGGGTGTTAGGGATAAGTGTGAGGGGAGTCAGGGTGAGGGATGTTAGGGTTAGGTGTTAGGGATAAGTGTGAGGGGTGTTAGTGTAAGGGGTGTTAGGGATAAGTGTGAGGGGTGTTAGGGTTAGGTGTTAGGGTGAGGGGTGTTAGAGATAAGTGTGGGGGGTGATAGGGTGAGGGATGTTAGGGTTATGTGTTAGGGATAAGTGTGAGGGGTGTTAGGGTTAGGGTAAGGGGTATTAAGGATAAGTGTGAGGGGTGTTAGGGTTAGGGTGAGGGGTGTTAGGCTTAGGTGTTAGGGTGAGGGGTGTTAGGGATAAGTGTGGGGGGTGTTAGGGTGAGGGATGTTAGGGTTAGGTGTTAGGGATAAGTGTGAGGGGTGTTAGGGTTAGGGTAAGGGGTGTTAGGGATAAGTGTGAGGGGTGTTAGGGTTAGGGTAAGGGGTGTTAGGGATAAGTGTGAGGGGTGTTAGGGATAAGTGTGAGGGGTGTTAGGGTAAGGGATGTTAGGGTTAGGTGTTAGGGTAAGGGCTGTTAGGGATAAGTGTGAGGGGGTATTAGGGTTAGGTGTTAGGGTGAGGGGTGTTAAGGATAAGTGTAAGGGGTGTTAGGGTGAGGCATGTTAGGAATAAGTGTGAGGGGTGTTAGGTCTTAGGGATAAGTGTGAGGAGTGTTAGGGTTAGGTGTTAGGTTGATGGGTGTTATGGATAAGTGTGAGGGGTGTTAGGGTTGGGTGCTAATGTGAGGGGAGGATGATGATAAGGGGGGAAGAGACACAGGGGTGTCCTTGCAGCAGAGATCAAAAGAGTCCTTCAGGACTGTATTGCACACTGTGTACAGTAGCCTAGCTATGGTTTTCCCTATTGATGCAGTATCACCTACACTCAGCCTCCTCTCAGTAAGACTGCAAGTTAGTTATGATTCCAAAGTGGCTGCTGTCCATGAGGTAAAGGGTCTGGAAGGCAGGGTATGATGCTGATTGGCTGGAATGTGTCTACTGACTGTGAGTTGCAGGGTCAAAGTTTGCTCAATGATAAAGTATAGTGGGCAGATCGAACATTGCATATGTTCGCAGTCCGCCGGCGAACTATTCGCGACATCTCTAGAAACTAATGTCAGCGAGGCACTGCTCAAAGGCTGCTGTATTTACTGCTCACATCTATATTATCCGTCACACTGAATTCCAGTGTGATATTCTTGCCGCTGGATATTACGAGCGGAAAGCAATGTTCAAGGAGGGCCTAATGTTTTTCAACTGTCTGAAGCTGAATCTATGTGAAGAATGAAAAATACTTTGACATCTCCTTTCATCTACATTTTTCATTAAGGAAACATTTTTTGTTTAAAGAAATCACTCTCTTGCCAGACATTGATTTCTATAGCAACATTATTAGCTCCCAGCCAATGGCTCACGTTATTAATACTCAATGTCAACTTTCTCATTAACTTCTTCCATATGGTTATGTCATCTCTAGTTTTGTTTTTGCTGGAGGGCCATGAAACAACAATCTTATTTAATTGGACACAAAACTCCCATTTCTTTCTATTATGTTGTTAAAAGAGCATTGATAAATAGTAATAGTAAGTTTTTATTTGAATAATCAACAACATCCAGTTTAGAAAGTACTATTACTCTTCATCAACAGTACCAACAGTATATTTGATTGGGCATGAGCATTTGCAGGAAATATTTCTCACTACTGATAACATTGTGCTTGCTGTATACGCATAGTGTAAAGTCAAATTCACTTCAATTTGCAGTGGACAACTAAGAAATTGGTTGCGGAGTTAGAGAACGCTAGTGACTCTCCATGGAGCTCTTTATGCTCATTATGCTCATTGATCTGGAGGTATCATTCATGTGACTATGTTATTATTTTGTGCTTCTCTTACAGGCAAATAATTTAAGTGCACTCAAAAGTAAGTATACTCAATTGGTGACACTAAGGGCTAGATTTATATAATAGTGTTTTCTTTATTAAGATAAATGAACACTAACTCATGGTTTTTGTTATGTGGATTTATCAGATAGTCTAAAAAATTCACTGCTTGGCAAATTCAGTTGTGTAGAATAAGAAAGATAACATTCCTAACACAAGGTAAAATATGAATCGCATATGTTTCTAACGTGAATTTACAAACTTGTTTGCAAGAGAAAAAATAGCTAAAAAGGTTAAAAATAGCTTTTAATCAAACTGCAGACTGCATTTGCAAGAAATTTAAGATTTTATTCTTACAGACTAGTTAGAAAGTGTCAGGCAAATGCAACCGTCATTCAGAAGTTATTTTCTCTATAGGGCTTCATGAGTGATGTAAGGGATGTAAGTGAGCTGGATTATGAGTGCGTCTGATAGAGGAGAGTTAGTAGTGTATGAAAACATGTTTGTATGAAAAAATACCAAAATACACATTTAAACACTTATCTTGAAGTTAGCAAAATATCTTTTCATTTCTGTCAGTTTAAACTTAAGGTTAACACACTCCAAACCCAGGCTAAATTGGTATACAATTTGAAAAATTGTTTTTGCCAATCAGTAGGAAGTAAAGACTGAAACATTTGTATCACAATCTGGCAGCCTACAGTATGTTGTGAAAATTGGAGGCTCCTAAACCTTATTCCTTCTAACTGGATGACCAGTACATTATGAAAAATGACTGAGACCAAAATGGTATTCTAAGCTTAACTCTAATTTAAAGGGACACAGTCTCGCTAAGAACAAGTGTGTTTCTTCTTGAAGAGCATTTAAATCTGCCTATACATTATACTAGCCTGTTTTCTAAACAGAGACATTCAGCATTGTTTATCCTGTACTGTTATGTTAATATGAGTCTTTATATGCTAACTGATGGCTCATTGTGCTTGATAAGGGTGGAGGATTGGATCTAACTGTATAATAACACTGGTTTCTTGGCATTTTAGCAAAAACAGTGTGTCACGGATTAGCACGTCAACAATACCACTTATTATTCACAAGTCACATGCTTGCAAAATAATTTACTTTGAAAAACTGACTATTCATTGTTCTAGCCAATTTTTCGAGTCTCTTTTAGAAGAACAAAGCAACCAAAGTAACATCTACTAAATACACATTTCAAACTGTGATTAAGTCTTTATTGATCCTTGGAGAACTCCTGTTGAAAAACACTGCTCTAAGTGATACAGAGTCCCAAATAAACAGAATTTGTCTTATCATAAAATATATGTCCTCACTATGGTAACAGATGGGAGAAAACAAACTTGCCTGCTTGTAGAAATGTGAGATAGTTAATATAAAAGCAGATTGGGAGCAGCAAACAAGACCTATTGGATACATTCAATCAGTTACTATGGAGTGAAATGACACGAAAAAAAACACCCTTGTGCTAATATTTTCATTTTCAGACTAAAAGGGTGATGACTTGCTGATAACAGATCTCTCACAAAAGCAGAATAGTCTGCTTGATAGCGGCGGCCTGCAATTAAATGTCTTTAAGTGGAAACATCACACAGGCAATGAGAGCACTTTTGGGGGATTTGGGAGCCATGAGGAGCGTGTGGTCTGGGAAGGCTTGATTTGTTTTGTGAACCGGGCAAATCATTTATTTATCTCACTGTGTATACACTTAAGTCTGGAAAAAGAGGATACTGTGCTGAGGCTTTGAAATGTATCGGGAAATGGTCCAAGGGATTTGCCTTGTCCTTAGTCTTACTAAATGTACAGATGTTCACACATATGAACATACATTTACTTCTATTGATGTTAATATAGACATATATATATATATATATATATATATATATATATATATATATATTGAACCATGTTAGTATTAAGTACATACATCATTTGTTAATATGTTAATCTGCTATATTCAGATACATGGTTTTGTGCTATTGGTTTGAGAATATGAAACCACAGTGCCCTTGACCACCTTACGATATAATAGTAGATACTCCCAAATAATCTTGGACAAATTATCTGGATGAGGATGGAAGACATATGACACAATAAGAAGGGACACAAGGACAATATATGTCTAGCAACGGAACGGAAAGGGCTGGTTGTAATTGGAGTGTGGGGGTACACAAAACCCAATGGACATAATAGCATAAACCTATGGGTAAACTTACTTACAGCTGGTCATCAATTACAGTCTTGATTTAAACCATGATAACCTAACATGAAATAAATCATCTGCCAATCTCAGACATTATTACTTACACGCTTGATACTCCAGTGAATTCAATAGATAAGACAAATTTAATTTAGAAGGTGTTTGATATGATAATATCATGTATTTTCTCTTGGTATAAAATGCATATTCTATACCTTTAGTTTTTGTTTTTACAGAGATCTGCAGTACAGCGCACCTAATGTTTCAATGGGAAACCCCGTCGCACAGAATTAAAATTTAAGGTTCCTGGCAGTGACTTATCCTACAATGACCATGAAGATTTTTTCCCTAACATAACATTGATAAACCTATGGTTTAATGTGTCCACAGCAACATGATACAGATGTAAGGGTCTCTTTCTTAAACCATTGGTCATTAATTTGCAGCAAGTGAATGCATTGAATACAGAAATCGCACTCAGCTACATGTGTATTTGTTTAGATATAACCAAAGCAATGTAAATAGGAGTGAAAGAATACTTACAATACAAAAAGCAATATACAGTACAAACATAACAGCAGGCAATAAGAATAGGATTCCATTATATAGATTGTAGGCGAAGGATTAAGTTCAATAATTGGTTCTGGACTGTCCCTGCCAACAATCTGAATAAGAACCTGTGCGTGGGAGGGAAGAACTGATGGATCCAGGAATGTGAATGTTTCAATAAGATATTTGAATACATCTTAAATCCTCTTATTTTTCTTATGACTCAAGTCACACAGCTGCTATAAAGTAATCATCAAGTAAAAAGGACCAATTGAATCATCAATAATAGACACATTTTATGTACATGCTCGGTTATTTCACGTCTGCTTTCTGTAACTTGTATGTAATGCTTTTTGAATGATCAAGTGTAAATATATTTAAGGATACAATAATGTCGGTATAATGTGCCCACGAGAAGAAAGAGTGACACTAAATTTATTTATTAACATGAAAATGGTTAATGTTTCCATTAGCTTGTGTTTGGAAAGTGACCAACAGTGTGCCCTATTCTATTGCCCAAATCGTAAATGTATACACACTTAAAATCACTCTTATTATTGTTACATATTCTATTAGCTACTCGCAATCCGATTACGAGTTACCCACTCACAATCACTACGGGCCAGCTAAAAATGCAAATTTGGCCATAGAACTCCATTGGTTTTAGCACAGCTTAAACATTAAGAGCGCTAAATAATTAAAGTTACACAAAATGTATATTCTATTAGACCCGTAGCTCTAGCTCGCAAATAAAGTCTTAGAACCACAACTGAAAAAAGTATCCAGTTTCTATCAAAAATATTATGAATGCTAATTAGGACAACACACAATACTGAACTTTAAAAGCATGGGAAGGCATGGAAACACATTCAAATTAATTTCAGAGCAGTCTCTTACAAACAAATATGAAATTAAAAAATATATATTTTTAACGGTTATTTCTGAGTAAAATCGATCCAGGGACTCAAGGGGTTAATAAATATCATGAACCCCACTTGAACTAGAAGAGATGATCTAACACATTTTATAGATTGCAAGACCGATCGCCAAATATTACTTTTTGGCTCTAATTAATTCATACCCTCCGACTGCAGATTATGTCTACCTTCCATCTTTTACTGACATTATGTACTCAGACATACTCAGTTACTATTGGCTGTAAGAAGTAAATAATGGGCTTGCTTAAATATTGTCAGATCATATGATCACACCCCCTGAAATCCTACATAAAAAAAGGCAAGGTTTTACAAGTTTAGGCTTAAAGAGGTAAATTGCAGGCTTCAGTCAATAGAATACATCTAAACACTTAAAGAAAAAAACACTGGCAGCAAAAAATATGGCTTAGAGTAATTTGCGGGCTTCTAATAGAATAGGGCTCAATATGCAATACTGGTAATTTTGGAATATTAGTAAAATACATCAAATAATAATCTGACCTCAAGCTTCTATCAGTCAGAAGGCTATATTCACTGAGGAAGGGGTAGGGAATATTAGTTCTGGACTGCTGAGCACTGGTCATGGGTTTCAGGATTTCTCTGTTGTGCAAAGGTGAGTTTGTTAGAATGACAGAGGTACTGACGGACTAATCTGTAGAGAAACCCTGGTATATACAGGTCCAGCTTTACCATTAGGTAGAATAGGCAAGTGTGTTAAAACAGACTTAGAAGACACCTTGTATTTTACACATAGCTCCTTGAAGTGCTATGCCTTGGGGCCGGGATAACAAAGATCCTCTGTGGTTGGCTGAAGGAGACACCTGAGGAGCCCTTGCTTAGGGGCACCTCAGGTGTAAATCCTGCCCTGGTAAAAAAAAAAAAGTTTATTTCACTACATAGATAACTCACTTTAGTGTAAAGGTAGGCAACGTTGGCTCTAGAGTACCAAATTCAGGATTACTATATTTTGAGGAGTCGTTTTCTACATGTTACGTAGGTAATGGAGATTCTTTTTTTCTACAGAACACTCTTCTTAGCACTTGTAGTACAGAGTCACAAAGGGAAATTTTTACTAAATGTGTTGTGAAGTGCCGCAATTGTTATTTGGTCCCAAGGAACATTGAAGTAAATCACAGCCACTGCGATGCCTAGTAAATAATGTCCATGTGGAGGATAAACCTTGGTATTGTTTACAGAAATCATTGGGCATACAGGTCTGGTGAAGACTAGTTTACTTCTTTCTATGTAATTTTGGCTTGTGCTGTGAACAGTCTTTAAACATTAGACAGTCTATAGTAAATGTAAGAAGTAAACAGAACAAAAAACACACAAACAACACTTTTTGATATTGCAAAATGGTAGACTCTCAAATGGCCTACAGATCTGGTGGGTCTCGTAATACAATGTGAGTTTGACACTTGTCAAAACATTTATTGGGTTGATGTTTTACTGTATTATATAAAAATGTTGATATTTTTATTTTATAAATAACTACTAAAGAGTAACATTGTAGGCCTTAATTGTTTTATTTAAATTATAGGCCAGATTGTTTGCAGCCAATGTAATGACCTGTAATTTGCAAGTTAAATAAACAGTTTGTTGGTTTATCATAGTGCATTTTTGTTATTTTTGTGTTTGTTTTTATATAGTGTATGTTCTTGATTAAAATATGCTTGGTCTCTTCTGTGATAAAACAATTATTATAGAAAAGAAATTTATTTTTTTGCAGCTTAGCAGTAATGCAACATTTCTTTAATAGTATGGGAATAGGACCCAAGATGCACTAAACATTACAGGGTTTGCAAAGTGCAATGTCTGTTTTCTCTGTTGAAAATTGCCATGAGTCTTTAACAGCCCCATCAAGGCTTAATGCATTTAGGGAGAAGTCTGAGAAAATATTTGAGACTCCTGTGTATTATACTAAATGTAATGTACCATTAGTGTAACCATCTATTTGCGTAAAGTAAATAATAGTCCCTACTGAGCACACTTACATGTCTCACTCACGGCAATATACTTTTTCTCAGAACTTCTCAGTAAACTATTTCCACTTTAGCTAAGGATTCTGGGTAGCCTCATGCAAATGAGGCTCAAAATGTACCACTTTTTTTGCCTCAGGCCCACTTACCAAGGGAATTCATTTGGACTGTGTACCCTGCTCTCAGACAGGCTTCAGAACATAGCCATGGATTAGGGTACAATGCCAGAAACCCACCCACAGTCCCTTGAACGCAGTCTGTGAGTGGGGAGGGTCTCTGTCATCTACTTCCTCCATGAAACAGACATGGTCACCTCCCTCTGATTATCAGGCAGACAGTTTAGGAGGTAAATGGAGATCTAAAAGATGTAAAAGCTTAGTTCTGTGTGAAAAGAGGTGATTTTCAGTATTATGCAGAGAGAGATGTGTATACTCAATATTATCAGAAATAAAGCGTAACTAAACAGCATAGAGAAAGGTAAGTCTGAGATGTCCATTTCTTTCTGCCAATCAAAGACTGGGATTTGTGGCGCCAGTTTCCATTAAAGAATATGAAACTCACATTTTGTAGCAAGTTTTGAGCTTGTCATTTGGATAGACCCAACATTAATGCTTTTCTAGACTCTGTCTATAAATGAAGGACTGCCACCATGAAGAAACAAACAATAACATGATCTTCCTGCTTCTTGTTCAGCAATTGATTTGTTGCAATTTCCTAATTAAGTTGCCAAATACCATTAAAATCTCAGTGGCTAGCTCATCCAAATAGAGTACATGACAAATCTGTCTATAAATCTTTTAATAATCAAGTGAAGTAATAGATTTCATTTCCTAATCACTAAAATTCCAGTTGAAATGCTAGTCAATGTGAAGTGTTAGTCAGTGAAAATAACAAAGGATTAAAACCTCAGGTGAGCTAGTGAATGTTGATGTCTTTCTTTCTTTTAGTTAAAATCACATTCTAGCAATAATTTATAAAAAAAAGTATTTAAAACCCATGAAAATCTACATTTAAAGAAACCCACGATTTAACATCCCCTTTAACAGTTCTCCCCAGTCTTCCACTTCCATAAGCGGCAAAGCACAGCTTGCCATTTTGTAATTGGTGTCGCCTGTTTTCACTATCCGGTTTACTCAAAAAAATATTGCAATATTTTATAGCTCATTGTTCAAAAAGTAATACATTTTATAGTCCTACATCTCCAGTGTAATTTACATAGATAATAATGTTTAATCTAGATTGGAATTTAGGAGTGATGGAGACAAATGTAAAGTTACCATGTGGTGAAACATAATCCACTTATGAGCTTTAAATTTAGAAAAGGCAGTGATGTGAGGGAAATAGTAGAAAGAAAAGCAGGTTTATATGAAATATCAAAAAATGGAGAGGTGTTGGGGGTATATGTAATATAGGGTTGGTATCTTGTTTTGCGTCAGGCACAGTTAACAAGGGCAATACTTTAGGACTATGTGCCCTGCTCTCAGGCAGGCTTCAGAACATAGCCATGGATTGGGTTATATAATGGAAAAAGTGCATGTCCAGTTGGGGGAATATTTGCACACAACTGCTAAAATACATGATCAAATGTGCTGGAGAGTTTTTAATTTAAACAATATTGGGAGTAGCTAATATTAAGTGGCAAGTGAGGAGTGGGTTTCTGGGGTTTAAGCACAGGTGCATGTCCTACAGATCGTGTAATAGTTCTGTATTCTAGTCAAATTATCATATAATTAAAGAGTATATTAGTTTTTTTGGTTCCATTTTGAGTAAGAAAAGGATGAGAGCTAGAGATTTTCTGCAGATGACTGAAAATATTTGGTGGATGATAGCGTTATAATTTGGTGCTTAGAAGGCTTGGTGTGATTTTGTTTTTTTTTAAAAGAAATATTTAAGGTATTAGAAGAACTGTGGAGGATGTGTGTAACAACAAGAAAGCAGCATTGGACATTGTATACTGAAGAAGAGATATTTCTAATAGAGCTTTTGACAAGACATTAAATGACCATAGAAATCCATTATGTATTTATTTTTGAAGAACTAGTCCTGATAATAGGCAATACAACTTTAAATATAGCTTTTCATTTAACTATTATATGAAATTATACTGTAGTGCTTTGCTCCATAAGGAGTGGACCTGTCAAACAATAAGATTTCTGTTTATTTTATTGAAAGACAACCATTATACATTTCATTTTAGAGCACTTATCAAATGTCATTCACAATTACACAGCTAGAGTCACCTAGGAGGTGTTTTATATTCTCCCAACACAATGAGATTTGAAGCTCTGTGTGCGGAGAAATAACTTGATAATACTGGGCACTTTGCTGAGGTTTTGGCATATGTGATTATTAGCGCTTGTACATCATATCAGCATGGACTATCCCAAGGACACACCGCAATTACACATTGCTATGCACTGATTATATACAAAGGCAAAACAGTCATTAAGATAAAGTCTGACTGGAAATGTTTTGATTAATTAAACTCACTTTCCCTGAGTCATTATTGATCAGGTAATATTTTAAAGAAAATGTCTGGCAGAGGATTAATTGGGTGTTATTGCTATTATCTAAAAAAGGAAAATGAATTTGTTTTTTTGCTCCATGACAATACATCAATGAATATGTCATCCCACTGCTCCGCCATATCAGGCATGTAATTCTCACAAACAAATGCATTTGTCAACATGTTTACAGAAATATCATGGCTCAGCAGGCAAAGTAAAGCTCTACGTCTCATGCATTTGTAAAATAAGCCATGTGAGCTGCGTTTGCTAATAGATTTTGGTATGTGACACATGGTGGGAGATTTAATTCCTATTTCAAAAATAAGTCTAACAAGATTAGAAATGGAAAACACTACAGAGTTTGATGTTGTGTCCACATTTCAAACTCTGTATCATATGAATCTGTACTTACCTAAGGTTTGCACTTCTAAGTAGCCTGCATGTTGGTAGACTATAAGCCAATTGTGGTCTCTCGTGTTGCCTATCTGCCTGACCTTAAAGGAATTATGGGTACTGGTTATTTAGTTTTTTCTTATTTTTTTTAGCTGTATGGTTGTATGATGATTTCTATGGTAGGGCTATAGGAGATAGAATTGAGGACATGGTAAAGGAGGAGGCCAATTTTAAAATATGGCCTTGAAACAGTAGTGAAGATAAATCTGGAGCTGGGTATGGTGCATTGAGTATGCCATTTGTAAAACATTTTTTTGGTAAATGGTCATGTTTCCCAGTTTTTGTAACTTTATTAATTGTGATTAGTTAAATACTTTATATAAAAAAAAATATTCATGCTTGCAAAAATTAGATATTTTATTGTTTAAAACATAGAAGGTAGTAAATGTCTGTCAATATAGATGACGCTAGCAAGTTATCTACAGAAGCTTCCATCAGTTTGCTATACATTATCTTTCATCCACAATAAAAAATAAAATCACTGCTTAGAGGGATGCTTTAGAAAATCAAGATCCTGTGCTCATCTCATTCTTGCCCGAATCCTTTTTCTTTTCTCCAGTAATGCAGTTAAATAGTCGTCTACACCTTTGACCAGACCATGCAAAGGTAACGATATTGTGACAATGTTAAGTACCTGTAAGTGATGCAGTTAACATTCAGACAGCTTGTAATCAATCATCAGCGCTAAGCCTCCCTCTGAATTTGAATGAGAAAGCAGCAAGAATTGTTATCTTCTATCTCAAGATTAATGACTTAGCCAAAATGTTGTTTATTTCCTACAGTATGTGGCAAAGCAAAAAATGCGCATATCAGATCGGCTCTGCTTGCCTAACACATTGGGTAGGAATATACATGCATTTCATTTTTCATTCCGACTAGCCAATTTTATCACATGCTTTCACAAAGCAGGAGGCTACACAGCTGGCTTGGAATTATTACTTGCTTTCTCTTGGTTTATAAATATGGTTAAATGCCTTGGTGTGGTGCCATTGGTCTATTTAAATAAATACATTTTTATGACATAAAAAAATTCTAAATAAGAACACCTTGACTACAATAAATATATGCAAGTCGCCTCTACAGCTAGAACGGTGACCAATCTGTCTCATTCTGTTAACTGAAGTCGAGTCTCACAGTTGTTCACCTAGGTGCCAAAACAGAATAATGTTACTAGAATTCTAACACCTTCCCTTAGAGCCGTCTAACTCTTCTCCTTAGATCACTTGATTTTATATCCGGTACGTTTCAATTTATATTCCCTATATTCTACTTTTTGCATCAGTTCCTTATTATAATCTCTACTATATATTCTACAAGCCTTATAATATGTTCCCTTGTGCACTTACTTAACCCATTTTACCCTTGTATAGAGTGATACTGAAAATATTTGTGCTTTTTAAATATGGACTAACAACGATTACAAAAATACAATAGGGGTAGTGAACTTTTAAAAAGAATCATTAAGGTCTCATAACATTTGTACAAATGAAGTCAATGTGCAAGATCAATATATCTTTATGGTTGCTCTCGAAAATATTTTAAGACAATGGCTTTCAAAAAAAACTTTGAAGGAGGGAGATAACAAAGTTTTTTTTTAACTATTACATTCGGGATGGATAAAGAGCAGATTTAAAGAAGTAGCAGAAAGGTGTTATTCCAGATTCAAACCCATGGACGTCTATTGACTATCCTAGAGCCACAGTTTATCCAACACAGTTTAGAATTGTATCATGGGCAAATGCCCTCTGTGACATTTGCAGGTGCGTTTTAAAATTGTTGGTGTTGTTCAGTCGTGTTCAACTCTCGCTGAACATATGGATGCAGCACTCCAGGCACAACTGTTTCGGGTTGAGCTTATCCATATGGTTTTCTTGGCATAATTGCTGGAGTGGGTTGCCAGTTCTTTCTCCAGTCTAACCTCTCTGCTAGGACCTGCACATCTTGGGTGACCCTACAAGGTTTAGCTTATTATTTTAAATTATCCTATCATGCTTTGATTACAAGATGCAAATCCATGTACTTTTATTCTTGAAATAAAAAACAACAACAGTATCTGCTTTGTGTCCCTCTGTGCTAGAATTGCCAAGTGTAAGTTATGGCATTTTTTTCCTATGATTATTCTATGCTGCTTCTGCCACACACAAATTGTTCCCTCTCTGTGAAATCCAATTTCCTCTAGGTTGAAAGTAGAGACAATTTCCAGAAATTCAGCCATAAAACACTGAGGCTTTTAGTCACTGGTCTACTGACATTCAGTGAAAAAATTGCATTTCATCATTTTAGACAAAATCAACTCTGTACACTTGGGTGAGTTTGATTTAACTATAATACTATTTTCTTTGTTCATCTGGAAATGGCTTAAGGATATAGGTATATATGTCTGTCTAACCTGCACATCAAATATTCATTTCCGATGAAGAATTTGTTGGTAATAAAAGCACACACTTAAACGTTGATTCAAACATAATTCCAATGGCACAGTTGGCTGATTCTACACTTAAGTAATTTACAAAATGAAAATGATTTGTTGCAGGATTCAGAGGAATATTTTTAGCATTATTTATATAAGATGGGAACATTCTAATTGGAATACAACGAGATTCATGCTGGAATTCAAAGAGTAAGATTTACTTGAAGTGAGATTACACTTGGCAATTAAAGGACAAGTAGCACTACTCATAGAACGGAGATTAGTGAGAGCAGACGTGGGGAAGGGGATATACTAAAGAGCAAAAGGGAAACGTGAAGAAAAAAGGACAAGAGTGAAATCAAAGGAAAAAGTGAAATAAGATAGGGCCCTAAATTAATCCCTGAAAAAACACTTACGAGTGCCCTAACTGAAGAGTAAATCCTACATAGCTATGCTAATCACCCATCTCTAAAACATTGCGAGAGAACTCCTACGGGTCACTGCTACCAGTGAACTTCAAGACACAACTGAAAAGAAAGGCATACATCTCCATTGAGTTTTGCACTGAAAATAAATTATGAGTTACTCTGTTAGTCTCGCAAATCAGGGCACTGCCGTAAATGCAAACAGCATAAGAAAGATTTACCAATACCAAAGACCACTCACAACTGGTTTTCATTTAGCATTTAAAAGTGACACTATAGCACAAAAAGCATACAAAATGATGACATTTTAACATTATTTGGCACTTAACAATCCAATATCGACATATGTGTAATTAAAATTATGATATGTTAGTATTAAGCTCGTTTTGGGATACAAAATCCAGGGTAACAAAACCACGTTGCCAATGAAAAAATACCCTGATACACGGTCTATAACTATATCATATTTTAACACAAAATAAACACTTTTTTTCTGATTGAAGCTATAAATACAATTGTCACATATTTTTAATATCAAAATGTATTAATATTTAAAAATCAATTACTTTAAATATATATCTTTGTTCCCTTGCAGCAGCTAGTTATAAGCAGTTGTTCCTGCACTTCCCACTCATTATAAGATTTAAGATGCTCCCATTTCCTATTGGATCCTACAGCCCTGTCTCATCAGCCAAGCTTGGTTTGGCTACTCCCTGCACAGAAATCTGTGGCATCTAAGGCAGGATTTCCAGCTGTGGGATAAGTGCCCTAATGTGGGGGAGCTAAAGTTTAGAATAATGTTGTAACTTCAGAAGTAAAAGCTCCCGCAGCCGATTTATGGCAATACCGCTGTTTACAACGTCCAATTAGCCATAGTCAGAGAATGATTAGTAGTGGGGAAATGGGAGATTAACGAGAACTGGGCAAGAGGAGATTAGAAAGGCAAGTTAAATACAGGAGGGTATGCAACAGCTAATATAGAGGTTAGAGCTGCTGCCTGCTGACCTTGATTTATTATAGCCCTTAGCCAAGATTCCTGTGGCCTTTTGGGAGCTCATGTTTGCTTTTGATGATAAGAAGTTATATACATAGTCAGAAGAAATATTTAAAAAATATCTTAAATAGATCGGAAAATATTAAAGATTGGGGTAAACTGGCATTTAGTACTTGATGCAGTGATTTAAAGCCAGTTCTGGGACATGTGCTGGTCCAAGCCCTTATCTACTGGACCTCAGAAGCGAATAAGAATGAGGATAGCCTACCATTTTAAATACACCACTACGATTATTCATCGTTATTGATTGATTATTGATAAACGTATCTTCAGTTAAAATATACTTTATTCACATCAATGCAAGGCTCAATGAAAATGTAGTCTACCGCCCTGCTAACAATGTTATGGATCTCAGAGGAAGTCCACATTACCATTGACATAGCCATCTGGTCCCCAGAGCAAAAATGTAAGAGCCATTGCACTGCAAATATTTAAGTAATGTTATTTTCATACAAGCAGACTAAATACTTATTCCATCCCACAGAGTTCAAAGTTCAAATCCTTGAGAACAGCCAGTAATACATAAGTCCAACAATGACATAAGTGACCAAAGTTGAACTATTTAGACCACAGAATTCCTCATTCAAAACATTTGCCCGCTAGAGAATTGACTATTTTCATATATTTACAGAAAGTCCTGAATTAGACATGATAATTCATACATTAAGAACTACTATGCCGTTCCACTTATAACTAAAGTATAATCAAAAGGACAAAAACAACATATATCAGTGCATAGCATTGAAAGTTTTATTGAAACAAACAGAGGTATAATGTACTAATACTGAAACTGAATCAATTAGCTTCATTTCAGCTGCAGTTACTAATCATTAATGTACTTTGCTCCAGTAGTGTGCAACATGCATTAGCCTGTGATTCAGAAAGTGGTAATAGGAGCCAGTTCTAAGTACTTGTAATGAACTGTGGATTCTGCATCATTACATCCCACTGTCTCCAGAATCAATAACTTCTGTCATGTTAATTGTAAACAGCAAAAGCATTTAATAATAATTTTAATGAAATCCTAAGGCCGCTTTTTCACGGTTACCTGTCCTGTTTAAGTTTTGAACATTGGTTCATATCGTAGACAAGGTATATCACATATAATAGTTGTCAAACTGAGAGACGTCGTCACACTTTGCGTGTTGCGTACGAGTTAGCCGATGAATGCCACAGGCGCTCATCGCTTGCAAGCCTCGCAAAGCGAGGCGAGCCATTAACACGTAGCACTTGGGCTATGAGTGCCAAAGGCGCTCATCACTGCGAGCCGTGAACACGTAGCACTTGGGCGATGAGTGCGCCTGTGAGCAATGCGTAGCGAGGCGAGCCATTAAGGCACTAGAACTATCAGCACAAACACAAAGAGTCAATGAAACACGCAGGACTTAGCTGCAAAACACTTCCTAAACGCGGGTTCGCCTTGACGCAAAAAATTACCGGACGAACGGCGAAAACAAAAAAACAATAAAAACAAACTAAATACACCCAACACAATTACAAAAACCTCACAGACAGCACGGGGCCACAGCCAGGACATCTGGGAGTGAGGTGGAACGCAAATTTAACCCGATTTAGACGATTTTCGCCACTCGAAAATAGTCTACTTGAGGCAAAAAATGGCCGCAGAAAAAAATGAAAATGAGGCTACACCACCCCAGACTGGGCAAAACACTGCCAAACGCACTTTACACATCAAACTACAAACTCCAAAATACACTATTACAAAAGCCGGAAAATGCTCACGAGACGCATATTACATTAATACCATTACGACTATACAATGTCGCTTCACACAATAAACCAACGGCTTTACCTGGCGCACGCAGCCTATGTATAATGCACCCTTGGAACATTCATTACACTTTATCATCAGGGCACCAAGACTCAAAATTTATATATTCTATGCTGTCGGAAAATAGAAACAGATTGTTAAATCTTCAGACTATTGCTACCTGCATACAATAATTATAAATACTTAAAGTATATTAATTTATTACATAAATAATTCATTATTACTTAACTACATATACATAAAAAAATATATATATATCTCTTTATCATGACTCATGAGGGTGCTCAGAGGACCAAAAGATCATGACAGGAGAGGCTTGCAATGAGCACCGAAGGGCTCAGCACAAGCCTCGCAATGAGTGCTGAAGGTCCTCACAGTACAAAACGGTTTACATTGTCTGGCAAACAGCATTCCCATGGCTTAAAATGTTATTGCCCCGTCATTTTTGAGTCGCTAGTACAGATATAAAATCCATAGGAATTAAAAATGTTTTTAAATAATCTATAGCTGAAGTTTTTTTTTTCCATTAATCTGACTGTCCCAAGTGTTGGTAGGCTCCACACACAATAAATGTGTAAAACATTTAATATTAAAACATATGACGGAAAATTTGGGACTTTCAATTTTGAACTTGAAAGATGTACTGAAGAAAAAATTATATATTTTCATCTTTGCTTCATGTGTGAACAGTGGTAGATGAAGGTAGAAGTATAACAGGAATTGTGGTATAAAGCGGTGTTATCATTCCTGTCGACAGATAGACTGGGCGTTCTTGTAAAGCTGTGCTGTGCACTCCATCCAAGAGTAATTCAGACTATTAAACGCCTGAGCAGAGTTAGCCATCTGCTGCGGGTCTATACGGAATACCTCTTCGTAATTCAGTGCAGAAAATAGAGCTATAAATACACATAAAGGCTGTGTGTGTGACTGCTTGGTAAGTCATTGTCACAGTCATTACATTTTATGTGCCACAAGGCTCTGGGCTTTGTTTGTATTATTTGCTTTTTAACCAGTCCAACGATCTACCACAGCTGGACGTCCACTGAAATCCTACAGAGATGTTTATTTTTGCTCGGTGCCAAAAAAGTTAGGAACTTTGATATATTCAGAACTATAAACAGGTTGTTACAGTCAAATAGCAGCCCACAAGTCAGCGGAAAATTGTACAGAAGTTTCATTTTGGTTTATATATTCAGAAAACATGTAACATACTTATCTCAGCAGACTTAGCCTTTATTATCAGACTATACAATGCGGTAAATTGATTTTATAGAATGTATCTGCACTAATGGTAGACTACTGCAATCTACATTATTTGTATCCAAAACAAGTTAAATAGAAAAACACAGTCATTTTCTATTTCAGTCGCATGCACAAATTGAGCTTGTACTTTCAATAAAGAAACACTATAGTCCCATTTCTACAATTTGCACTTTTTAGGAAATATAATATTATTTACTGTATGTAATCATTGCCTTTATAAGCTAGTTTTTTCAGTCACCCCTCTGTGTCCATGTAAATCAATGAGAATTCTATCAGACCTATTGAATGCACTGGCATTTTGAATTGACAAATTTCCAGATAGAATGGTGCTGAACTTCATTCAATGTCTTCTCCTACCTGCAGACCATCAGATACAAAAATGGTAGCATCAACTGCAGTATAATTGCATATTGTTGTTTAGTTGTTTAGTGGTATCAGACTACCCATTACCCTATGGACTGTAGCACACCAGGCACATCTTGTGTCTGGGTGTTCTAGTCCATAAAGTTTTCATGGCGAAGATACTGGAGTGGATTGCCAGCTCCTTCTCCAGTGAACCACAATTTGTCTAGCCTCTCTGCTATGACCTGCCCATCTTGGGTGACCCTACACGGTAAAGTTCAAAGCTTTTTGGAAGTACACAGGCCCCTTTACCATGACAAGGTTGCAATTCAGAAGGGGATAATTCTATATAATATGCAATAAATTTAAGGTTGTATTGTTTTTACTTCCTAAAAGATTTTTGCGTTTTCAAGTAAAGTCCCTCAAATGAGAATATTGTACTACAGTGGTGATTTAATGTAACTTACAAAATGTGTGCCAAACAAAACAAGTTGTTTTGAATAAATATGAACCTTTCTTGAATGTCACACAGGCTAATTTTGTAACACAGGACCCTATTCTGTTGCCCAATTCTGAATTTATACAAACTTAAAATTACTCTTAATATTGCCACATATTCTATTAGTTACTCAAAATCTAATTACAAGTTACCCCCCCAAAATCACTATGGGCCAGCCACAGATGCAAACCCAGCCTTAGAACTCCATTGGTTTTAGCACAACTAATATATTACGAGCTATAGATAATTAAAGCTACACAAAATCGGTATTCTATCAGACCGGTAGCTCTTGCACGCAAATAAAGTCTAACCCGCAATTAAAAACAGTATAAAGTATTCTGTCAAAAATATTATGAGTACTAAATAGGACTCACAAGGCATTTTTCAAACACTTAGTAAAACTGTAACCGCAATTAAACTACTGTACTTTAAAAGCATGGGAAGGCATGGAAAGAAAGTTGAATTAATTGCAGACCACACCCACAAATTTGCAATCAAAAATATTATTTTTAACTGTTCTGAGTAATATTGATCCCGGGACTCATGGTTTAATACAAATCATGAAACCCACATGAACTGAAACAGATGATCGAATGCATTTTATAGATTGCAAGCCCGATCAGCAAATATTACTTACTGTCACTAACTAATTTGTAGCCTCTGATTGCAATTACATCTAACTTCCATATTTTACAGACATCATGATGACGGTCTCATTTACTATTGATTGTGTCCAAGAAGTAAAATTACACGTTTGCTTAAATAATTGTCAGATCATATGATCATGCCCCTGAAATCAGACTTAAAAAGGCAGGGTTTACGAGTTTAGGCTTAAGGAGGTAAATTGCGAGCTTGAGTCAAAAGAATACATCTAAACATTTGCGGGTTAGAGGCATTTGCAAGCTTCTAATAGAATAATACTCAAAGTAACAATATATTGTTCTCAATATTATAATTCACTTACATTTCCCATCAAGCTTTATTTTCAGTGATACCAGACAAACATTGTAATGGTGTTAAAAGACATATACAAAGAGCCTGATTCAATTAAAAGCCCGCATCTCTCGGTATATGTCTGCGGTCCTGCTGCGGGCTCGCACTCTGCTACAATTCCGGTGCTATTCAACTGAACAAGCCTGCAAGTTAAGGGCCCGAATGCTGAAACCGTAAACCATGCACTGGTCCGTAGCAGTTCAGGGCGTGAACATGATCAATTAAGCAAGGCCGTAATCACCCATTTAGAAACAGCCAATAGTAAATCAGACCGTCATCATTACAGCAGTAAAACATGGAGGTAAAATATCAATCAATTAGCGTTTGGGGGTCTGATATGCAATTGGACAAGCAAAACCGCAAAATACAAAATAATAAAATTGAATGTTAATACTCTTCTAGTCCATGAGAGTGACCTGAGATGTATTAACTCATTGATTCCAGAGATCGATATAACCCCGAAATGACACATAAAAAAATATTTGTTTATTTTTAATTGCCAATTTGCGAGCTGTTGTGCAATTAATTCTAATGTATTTTAATAGCTTTCCCCGTCATTTACAGTGCATTGATTTTTTATTTGCATTTACAGTGCTACGGACAGGGCATCCTGGGATTTTCTCCTACATTTGCCGGCTTAGGGAATTGTAGCAATTGAATAGCGATTTGCGATTTTAGCAATCGTAACGCTTGCGGACGGAAAAGATCAAAGGCTTTGATGGGCTGTAAGTTCCGGGTTTAACAACCACAGAGTTTTCAAAGCCATAACCCATAAACCGTATGGAGTCCGCAAAAAGACGCCATTTGAATAGCAAATTAACTTACGGCCTCACTTACGGGCTCCAGTAACTTACAATTGCTCAATTGACTAGGGCTCAAAGTGTCCACAAGAACTGTGAATTTTCAAGGGAAAAAAGTCTATCACTGATATATGGTATGTAAATAATAAAGGGCTTTGTTCAATTCAAGTAATGTAAATTAAGAAATTACATGTTTTCGACTGTGGGAGCTTTTTTTAGTAATGTTACACATGTATTTAATTGCTTTCACTCTTAACTTAAGTATTTCACTTTAGAATGACATGTCTACTCGTAAAATTACACCAAACACTGCATTTCTTCATAAGACAAAGCCCTAGGAACCAATAAAAAATGTGAATGTCAGGATATTGTATCTATAAGTAAAATTGGAAGAAATAAACACACACAATTTAAGAAAGTATTTTGCAAGTAAAAAAGGGCTAGCATTTTAATAGGCATTGCATTAGAGCATTTGTTTTAGTCCATGTGGGTTTCCTGATATGTATTAACATCTTGACTACTGGGTTCTGTGTTAGCCTGGATATTGTATAATGACATGAACATAATAATAAATAAAAAATTATATTTTTAAATTACACATGTGTGCCTATGGGACTGTTAAGCATTACATTCTAATGCACTTTCATGCTTTTTAATGTGTTTTAAGTACTTTACTGTCTCTATCTGCTGCTGCAGGTCTCAGAAAGGCTTTTAGAACCATTTGTGGATGCACTTCAGTGCACCTAATTATTTTCCTATATATTACAAGTCATACTTAATTTGCGAGTGCTCAGTAAAATTTTAATTGAATTTGGATTTGAAAACGTAACTTGTAATAATACGGATGTCAGAAAATCAATGGGAAAGCTTGCTGTAGTTTGCGGGTCTGGCTTGTTCGTGGTCATTATGAGTAGCTTACTTGCAATCAATTTGAGTAATTCAATTGAATAGCTAAGTAAAGTTACTTACCATTTTTCGAAAGAGGGAACTGAGTAGGGACCTAAGCTATTACCACCATTATCACCATATTCTGGCTCATGGGTAGGCAATGCCTGTCATGGAGTTCTAAAAACAGGTCAATTTTTTAGTGTTTCAATGCTGTGCACACAAGTCAATCTTTGTGTGAAATCTTGGCCTGTGGTTAGCAGTCAAGGAAAAAAAAAAATTGATTGCTCCTATTCTAACCAATTGCATTATAGTGAAAGGAACAGGAATAGCAATGCAATCCCTTAATTATACGAACAATAACATCTAACCAGTGTGGAGACTTCCAACCGTTTCTTTAATAGCGTTGTTTCCAACCAATAAAAAAGCAAGCCAATAAAGTAATAGCTTAAACATATTGCTTAGAGTCTGCATTAGATAAACCAAATTGCAAGTTCTCAAAATAGGGTGTGCTTCTATATACTAGGTTTAAGCCATCTCATCACCTACTAGCCAGAGAGCCTGTTAGAGACACCAATCCCATAATTACCTTCATACAGGCCTCATGTCTGTGGGTTAAAAAAAAGTGTTATAATTACTGGTTGTATTCTATTGACTCATGCCAGCAATTAAGCAAGCCCGTAAGTTACAATTTAGACAGAGCCAATAGTAAATGAGACCGTCATAACGATGTCAGTAAAAAATGGAGTTTAAACTACAATCAATTAGTGTTTAGAAGTCTGATGCGATTCGCAATCCAGCAATATATAAATCAATAAAAATGAATTAAAAAGCTGTGCTAGTCCATGTGGGTGGACTTATATGTAATAAATCCTTGATTCCCACAATTGATATATCATGGAATAAAATGTACAAAAATATTTTTTTTTATTGCAGTTTTGGGAGCTTGAGACAACTGTGCAATTAATTTGAATGCCTTTCATTGCTTTCCCAGTATTTTAATGTACAGTAGTGTGTTTATATTTGCTTTTACAGAGTTACAAACAGGTGTTTAATCCACTTTCAAGTCCTTTCTAGTATTCGTAGAAATGTTTGATACATTTGCCATTTACGGATTTTAAGGCAATTGCAGGCTTGTTGAATTGTTGCAATTGAATATGGATTAGCACTGGCAACATTTGCGGGTTGCAAACATCAGAGGAGTAGATCGAACAGCGTTACGTTTTTTACAACTGCAGTGACTTTGAGCCTGTAACTCGCAAATGGATTGTGAGTAGCAAAGTGTGGCCAACTGAATATCAGTAACTTTTACGGGCTACAGTCATTACAATTTGGCCAATTGAATGGGGGCCCAAGTCTATTAAAATCATAGGTAAAAATAGCTAGAAGTCTATTCTGAACTTAAGCATATTTATAACAGAGCAGTGATTCATCAATTATGCATTGACCCTTTCTATCATGAAATAAATACTGCAATGGATTTTGAAAAGACGCACAACTGCTTGCCAAAATCCTTTTTTTAGCTTAAGTACCTGTGTTATCAACATCATTTAATCAATTAGAGGTGATCCACTGCAAAACAGCAGAAAAACAACATAGCAAACTCCATGTGTCAAATAGTGATGTGTTGGAGTACACTTGGAGATGTAAAATTGTCCAAGATTTTATCAAAAATGTCACCTTTAGTGCCATGTGTCACATGTGGAAAAAACATTTACCCAAATAAATCCCCACTGTTATCCCTTGGGGTGCAGTCCTTGCGGTGCCACACTGCGGCCAGATGTACTTCAACCTTTAGTACATGAGGGCATGTATCTGATTTGCAAATTTACTTGAGGCATGTACTGTACTAGCAAAGGCAACTTCCAAACCACGGCAAAAAAACAGATACACATAAGGCGAGAAGTCTGGAAAGTGCAAAAGTAAATGCATGTTGGCACAAAGGCATCATTAAAGGAAAAATACAATATACTGTGAGCAACGGAAGTTGTACAAATCACACCCAGATGGTTCATTTATGAACGCTATTAATTAAATGTTAAGTCAGTTGAATTTTTCGGTTATTATTTTACTTTGACAAGCACAATGTTAAAAAGGGAAACAGCAAAGGTAATAGTTACAGAAATTAAATAATTACAATTGTAAAATTTTAGGTGTCAGATAACAAATTATTTAAAACGTACTTCCTGCCTGCTACTAACTTTATCCAAGATAATTATTTAACGGTCATAGCGACACTGATAAGCAGGAAGAGCATACCCAGTTGTCTATTTATAACAAAGATAACAACAACAGAAATTTTAATTTGCATAAGGTTTTGTGATTATGCAGATTTTTGTAGAAAACTGCCACTGATTTGAATGCATAACTAATCTCTGTGGCTCAGAGTATCAGAACTGACAGTTCTTGCCTGGCTGTGGGAAAACAGCTCCATGGACTGAGCTATACTGTATATTTACATATGACTATGGCTATACTATATATTAACAGATGATAAAAATATACTGTATGCTGATCTAAAGATCACTTCTTTACATAGTTTTTGACAGTATATCAGTAGAAATAAATTTCTGCAACAGAAAACCTGTTAAAAATACGTCAGACATAGAACTTTTTCGTTCTACATGCATTTTTAACTGAGAAATCAAATAAAGTAAAATCTGTGTTTACATGCATCACTGACTGCCCACTGCCAGACCCACAGCTACAGTTCTGTGTAGTGAGCAAAAGAAAAGAAAAAAAGATTTAACCCTTAACAAATCCATCTGTGTACAACATGGAATGCTGGAATCACCCAAACAGCTCAGTTACAGGTTAAATAGGCAATTCAGTCTTGAGTTCAGGAAAAAAACTACTAACTAATGTACACAATCTTGTGCCCTTTCACACCAGGAAGAACACTTACAGTGAGGTAAATCGCCCTTTAATATTTACATATTATTTCACTATATATTTGGTTTATATTCTACAAGATTATATATATATATATATATATATATATATATTTACATATATATACACACACACACATATATATATATATATATATATATATATATATATATATATATATATATATATATATATATATAAATTATAAATAGCCAACAGAGAAGTTGGTGTTATACTGTTGGGAAGTGCCAGTTACAAACACAATGACAAATGGTCTGTGATTACTTGGGATACAGATGCTGGGCCACCATTTGGACAGCCCTAATATTATTGCTCACAGGTCTTACAAGGTCATGCAATTTAAAACATAATTTAAAGGT
The DNA here is from genome assembly GCA_027410445.1 of Discoglossus pictus. Taxonomy (NCBI): domain Eukaryota; kingdom Metazoa; phylum Chordata; class Amphibia; order Anura; family Alytidae; genus Discoglossus; species Discoglossus pictus. Next base: position 72,287,458 of record CM050164.1, on the reverse strand, counting down.
CCATTACACTATTGTCAGGACAAAATCTATCCCTGTGCACAATGAAACTTCCATTATCCCTGTTTTATAGAATCATGAATTATTAGTATTTTTTTAGTAATTTGTAATTCTTTATTTGTTTACCTCTAGGTGGCTGCCACGTTGCTTTTCCATTCCTCACTGCATGTAACTTGTGTAAGGTAGGTTGGCTGCAAACTGTAAATTGCCATATTGCATATTGTAATGCGTATAGCACTAGTAACAGCTTCCAGTTTTGGTAAATAGGGAGCCTCTTCTCAGACATGTCTTTCTAATAATAAAAGCCTATAGCTTAAAGAGATATAGATGTTTTCTGAATTTTACTAGGTATATAATACACCTGTGCGTCTATTTACTTTTATGTACTTTATTTTATTAAGAAGTATTATTATTATCATCATCATCATCATTATCATCATCATCGTTTATTTGTAATGCACCAACATATTCCATAGCTCTGTTTTACTGCCTAAAATCAAACAAATATTACCTGCTTGGGTCTGCCCTTTGCAGCTCACGAAGTCACAGACTCTGCTGTCCTTACTGCTTACTGTACTGAATCTCATACTAAACAAACAGTCAGTGACCATCTTTCAGCAGCACGCTGCAACATGCGGCTGAGACGTGGCTAGGGCACTACACTGCACATCCAGCACTACAGAGTCTGTGTCTGCATACGACGCAGTTGGTAGACCCATATAGGGACTATTTGTTTGATATTTAGGCAGTAAAGACAGAGATTATAATCACTTCTTAATAAAATAAAGTATATAAAAGTAAATAGATATACAGGTATATTTTCTACATAATAAAATCGATAAAGCTTCCATATTCCTTTAAAAAAAATGTTTGCAAAATATATATTTGGAAAGTACATAACTAAAGAATTTTTTTTATTTACTAGATTTCTTTTAATTATTGAAAGCAGTGATTGATAATTCATTTCTTAAAAACATATCAAAGACATGCTTTATAGGGCCAAAATAATTTTATATTCTGCTGTAATCTACAGTAGATAATGTGTGCGTTATATCTTGATGAAAAAGGCCCTTTTCTTAGTAAAACCTTCCTTGTAAAATTACATTTTTGCGCCTCAGTCTTTCACCTTCCCCCAAGGCAAAAGCGCATCTCATAGAGTATAGTTAATGACATACTAGGGGACTATTACTCTGATTAAAGGTAGCCTTTAGCACTTAAAACCATTAACATGATTTGAATAAGGAACTGTAAATGGGTACCTGACGATTGTCCATGTTCATTAAAGTTCTATGAGGTATCAAATGGGTTCCCCAAGGCTGCAATAAAAAAACTGAACAGAAAGCAACCATTGTGGCTCTTTCACAGTCTTGGTGAACCTTAGTAAATCTTCTGGAAGAGCACTGTACAGGAAGGCACATGTTTCTCTGATAATGTGGGAAAAAAAGGCAACTGAACAAGTATGAATTTATGATTTCACTACTAAAATTGAATATTTTTTTTATAAAATAAAGTGTTTTGCAAAGTTGTTTAACTTAATACAGACTACAGTAAACTGTAATGCGAAGTGTTGTACAGAACAATGTGGAGAGTGTTACACATCACAGTATCCCTTTATGTAGAGGAATATGAATATTGAATGCTCAAGTCCAGTAGGTCACTATTGGACATGTATAGAGTTCAAAAAGCAAGTTAGTAACTCAAAATAATATTCTTCACTGCATCTAGAGAACTAAATAATAAAAAAAAACCTTTGTCAGTACCCAAATAGCCATCAACATACTGAGCCATCAACAATGTATTTATAATTCTATTACTACGAAATTAGAAATCTACGTAGGAAGTAATGAACAGTAAAACCCCAGTTATCCGGCACCCACGGGGACTCCCTATTGCCGGATAACTGTAGTTGCTGGTTGATTGGGAGTCCCCAAATGCAAGGGTCTAAACAACCCTTAAACCACCCAAACCTCTCAAAATGCCTTTAAATTGGGCCATTTAGGGCCCAAAAAAACAATTAGAAAAAAAGTTAGCATTTCTTTTTGCAGTCTCTAACTGCCGGATAGTGCTGGTTTAGCCGGAGTTTTTTGAAAATGGGGAATTGATGCCGGTGCCGGTTGATTGAGAGTCCCGGTTAGTTGGGTGACGGATAACCTGGATTCTACTGTATTTACCATAAATATCTAATCATTTCAGATTCGGTAACATAAATGGATTTAAACTTACTTATAGACAAATTGACTTGGGGTAGGGTTTATAATGAACATTAAAACTAGGTTTTATACTAGCTATGCTTGAGATATGCTCTACACTCTGTGTGTCTCATTGTGCTAATTTGTGGCATAGTGTGCTTGATTACTATAGGAGAGGAAATGAACAGCATGGTAACATGGGACAGACTATGCTTGGCATCATTACAAAAGCAAATTAGCATACTACTCCTCAAATCAGCATACAGAGCCACATGAAAACAACAATGTGTATCTCATGATTGGTTTTACAAAAAAATGGTCATTACAGTGGATTGCCAGTTTACAGAATTTGTTAGAAGAATCCTTTAAAAAGGGGTGAATGTGACCCTAATAAGTCTCACATATCAGCTGTATAATAACTATATTGTTTACATATTTTTTTGTAAAACAAGTAGATAACTGCAAAGGAAGATCTTCCTTTAGGCTACCGAAACATCAGTTTGTTGACTTTTCACTCATTTTGCTCATCCTTGGCACAGTGCTCTGCATCCATACAACATACTGTGCATAATTCTGTAGTGGTGCACCATGTTGTGGACATATCATCCCAGTCCAATGCAAGAAAAGACTCTTAATTGTGGCACATAAACGAACAGCTAGCTACAAAAGACGTGAAAGGGTGTTGCCTGTCCTAAGTATTATGTGCAACTAGCGACTTGCCCGTCACAAAATGACGGCAATGAAATTGTAAGTGAGCTAATGCGGTTTGGTGTATGATTATCAAATAAATAATACTTTAATAAATGAATATACTTTACCTATTTTTAAGTAATATATGCAGGAAGCATTGTGTTGAAGAGCTGGCAATCTGTTTTCATGTTGCTGCACCATATACTGTGTGTTTTCAGTGCTGTGGAGCTGCTGTGTAAGTGTCAGCAATGTGTGCAGTGGGGGCACAGAGGACCTCTGCAAGTGAAGCTACACCTTCATTTAACCACAAATTTCGGGGGTTTAGTGACCCGAAAATCACCTAAGCGAGAGAAAAAATGGCCGCCGAACAAAACGAAAACGAGGCTAAACGTCCCTAAACACGCAAAACACTACCATAAACACGCGAAACACCACCAAACAGCTACGCATATTCCGAAAAACTTGCACGACATAGAAAAATAATATTATGAAAAACTCGTACGACATAGAAAACGAACGACGCTATATCAGCCACATTATATACACCAAACACCCTTAGCTCACTTACAATTTCATTGCCGTCATTTTTTGACGGGCAATTCGCTAGTACGTAATATAAATAGCATAATCAATAATATATATAATATATTTTATTTCATTCAAGGCACAAATGATAGGTCACATCAAGGTAACCTAAAATAACCAGGTCTACAGAGGTCAAGTTGCCAATGGGTTTGTATTCCCTATTACATTGCGTCTTTCTGCAGCTTGGTGTGCTACATTTCCTGCAGATGGATGAGTCAATACCAAGGAGACAATTGTTTCAGGAGGCATGAAATTCAGTTATGAGCCACGCTCCATTTAGCAATGGAGGATAATCAGGTACCTGACGTGCTCATGGGAGGCTCACGAAAGGAGGGGGCGCGATTCTTCACAGATCAGGGTTACAAACTCATGGTATTAACACTGTGAAAGGTCCCTGTAGAAACAGCATTTACAAGAAATGCTAGTATCATTGTCAAGTAAGTGTCTCCTGTGACTGGAGGCACAGATGGAGCATAGAATTATTGGTTAGCCACACTCCCATTTATGTTCTACAGTTTAGGACTTCTGCAGAAGAGAAAGGGTTACTACAGTATGATAGTTGCCCTTTGCTTTAACTTTAGATGTCCCCTCAGATCACAGCGTCCTCACAATATAAATTACTATTTTTAAGCCACCACGAATGTACACATCAATTACATTTATGGTGCTGAATGCCTTGTTTCAGAAGCAGGTTTAAATAGGACTGAAGGCTAATGCACATTTAACCTATGGCAGGCAGCCTGCCCATTAGGAGCTCTGCCAGTTCAGCTTCCTTACACAGCTTAATTTAATGAGCTGTCTGCTACCCATTGTATGGTCTGCAAATAAAGCAGTGCTGGGTAAGATCTGCTGACACTAATCTACCGGTTTCGTCAAGAGCTATGGGAACATGTTGTCACTGGCCATTCTAGCATATGTTTTGTTACATTGGTTTTTGTGTGTTTTGGTATTGTCCTCTAAATACACAAACCATTAGAGATATATTGCTAAAGAATAATTTTGCTATATTAATACTTTATCATAGCTAAAAACAATTGATAATTTCATTATATTCGTACACCATGGTGAATTAAGACTGTGTGTTACTTTTTAGTCAAATGATACACAATAGATGGCTATACCATTGCAATTAGCTCCTTATTTCACCAAGATACACAACAGCCTGAATATATACTGATGTGATCACTCGATGCCACCACAATCTTTATATAATAAGATTTTATTGCCCCTTGTGAAATTGCGGGCAGGCACCTCACTAGCACGGTGCTATAGATGCCCTGTATCTTCCCTCCGCTCATTACCTCCTCTCACTCCTTTCTGCAGGACATTTTCTTTGGCTGCAACTACTTTGTGGCCTCCTTGCTTCATTAATAGTCATTTAAAACTAGATACAGGGGATAGATTTATCAGTTCAAACTACTCTCCAAAATGTGAATATGTACTGTTTGAACCCATAGCTATACAATCATACTAAAAAGCTCTATTCAGTGTAAACAATTTCTATAGCAGCAAGACTGATAATGCAGTCAGAGAGTGCATTATACAGACGTTAAAGCCTAAAAATAACGTTCTCCATTCCATGTTTACAAGTGCTTGTAGTCTTGGAAATAAGCTTCCAGAACAAATTTCTATAATGGCTGAAGATTATTTGGATTGGTGGCTATAACAGAATCTTTGCATAATGAATCGCATGAATGGGACATAGTTATACCTAGTTACAGTATATTCAGGAAAGACATGATGAGCAAACTTGGAGAAGTTGTTGCTCTTTATGAAAATGTGTAGTTTAGAATACTGAAGAAAATATTTTGCTAACTATAGAAAGAGAGAGCAAAGGTTAGGTGTAATTTACAGGCACCATGGACAAGATGATGTATTACACAAAGCACTAGTGCAAGTAGTAACTAAAATGAAAATGAAGGGGGAGGTAATAGTAACGGGGAAATTTAAGCTTTAATAATTTTCAACATACCAAGCAAGCGGCATCACTTACACAATTTGTCTAGAAGACTACGCTCAAGGAAGCTAGATTAGATTAATATTCACAAACAGCAATATAGATGTATATCTAGATAAAAGCTTATGATCTAGTGTTCATCATCCAGTATGGTTTAGTATACAAGTAAAGCCTATGTCGAACCATAAAAAAGTCTTAGATTTGCAAAAGGCTGACTTTTCTAACATGGAAAAATGCTTAACCAATTCCAAGACAGAGCAAAACATATTGAGTGGAGTGCGGTAACATTGGCAACATCTAAAAAAAATGTAGATGCTATCTCACGGTGCATTAAATATGTTCAGAAAAGTGAAAGAAAACCAATCTGGTACATTAGAGAAGCGGCAGCGATTTAAATAAAACAAAATAGCATATAGATAGAAATATGAGCTGTCAGAGAAAGATAGAGAATTATAGAAAACCAGAGGCAGGTGAAACATTTTATCACATGTGCCAAAGTCCACACAAAAAAGAAAATTGTACAAGGTATCTAGACTTTCTTTAGGTATATTTGTGAAAAAATAGAAAAACGAATGGAGGAATAGTTGATTTAAGATAGCAGATCTTAGCTATACAGAGGAAAACAAGGACATAGCAAACCGCCTGCGGCTTCTCCTCCATTTTTTTCAGCTGACATTGGGAGGGTGAATTTCCATTGAGGGGTGCTGCATTGGAAAGTGAACTAATGAACTTTTAAAGATAATTTAATATTGAATATTGCTTTTTTTAAGTGACTGAATACATTTTTATGAATGATCAAAGCCTAATAAAGTCTCACTCATGTTGTTAGGGTATTTGAATGGTCCTTTTCGCATGCACAATCTGCACACCCTATTGTGCCCAAATGATACACAACATACAACCGGTAACACAGAGACACAACCAGCTGCCAAAGTCACTGACCATTATGCATATTTCTTATTCTCCTGCCTTACACTCCAAGTACAACCTCTAGATTGTAAGCACTTTACAGTAGGGATCTCAACGATGTAGCATCAAGTTGCCTTATGTCTTGTTTAAAATGTTGATGGCTCTGCTTTTTGTATACCTAAAGTGTATTGGTTATACTTACTAGAATCCTGTAAACTGAACTATGGGAAATGTTTGTGCTTTATAAGCAAAGAGTCATAATAACAATAATAATAAAAAATATAGTGACGATATAAAAAAGCAGGTAAAGATAATGATTTATGACAATGCATTGTAATCTTTGCCATGGATTGTCATTAAAATTACATAAAATGTATGTTATATATGTTGAGTATATTGTTAAACACATAGAACACATACAATCATAGCTTAGTACACCAAGGTAAGGCTAACATTGCTATTTGTGAGTAAAAAACAGCCATCGCCAACTTACCACCACACATCCTTCCCTCCATTTTAATCAACCCCTGCAGTTCAAGAAAAAAAGACACTTGTCAAGTATGTACCAATCTAGGGATAGTAGCAGCTCCGTAATCCATGGACATAAAACATTTGAGGAAAAATCTAAAGTTTTGAAAACTCTGTTTGTGAGTATAGGAATCCATTTTGTGTGTGTGCTACATCACTTCTTTAGAGCGGAATCATGAGGGTCTGTGTTTTGGCCATCAGTAGAGAGAGGGTTGGGGAAGCAAGGAGCATAGTCTTTGTTAAGATAATTGGATATGATTTAAATTGATGCCACATCCCCTCCCATCACTGGTCCAGGAAATACAGCAGTATCTCTCCATGAGTGTGAACACCCGTCTTTCATACACACACCTTCCATTTATGTATCATGGAATTCAACAGAGCCCAGCAGAGCCATCAAAGTTTTTTTCTAAATTAAAAACTAGCTGATTTTTTTCCTGCTTTATTATGCTCTTAATTAGACACAAAGGGCCATGGATTCTATTAGCTGCTCGCAAATGCCTCAAACTCACAAATTTGGCTGTGGGTGATTTTTTCAATAAATGTTTAGATTTATTCTATAGACTCCAGCTCGCAAATTCCAAAGTCTCATTTCAGGGGGCGTAATCATATGATCTGACAATATTTAAGCAAGCCCGTAATTTACTTCTTAGACACAGCCAATAGTAAATGAGACCGTCATCATGACATCAGTAAAACATGGAAGTTACACGTAATCTGCAATCGGAGGCTACAAATTAGTGAGAGCCAATAAGTAATATTTGCAGATCATGATATCTTTTAACCCCTGGAGTCCCATGATCGATATTACTTAGAAATAACATTTAAAAATATTATTTTTAATTGCATATTTGTGGGTTTGAGATTGTTGTGCAATTATTTCTAATGCCTTTCCATACTTACAGTACAGTATTGTGTGTTTAATTGCTGTTACAGCTTAAATAAGTGTTTGAAAAAGCCTGTGCGAGTCCTGTTTAGTACTCATAATATTTTTGACAGAAACTTAATAATTTTTTAGAATTTATTTGCAAGCTAGCTCTATGGGTCGATTTTGTGTAACTTTAATTATTTATAGCTCCTAATATTCAGGCTGTACTAAAACCAATGTTGAGTTTTGCCGCTGCAGTTTTAAGTGTGTATAAATTTACAAATTGGGCCCAAAGTTTTCAAACTATTTTTTTTTCCATCTTGAACTGATCCATTAAGGATTGTATCTCTCTTAGAAACAGAATGTAAACACTATTGTACTGTGTGGGCAACAAAGTGCAGAAAGATAAAGGACAGTCATTTTGAGGCTTAGGGCAATATCTGGGTTCCCTCAAGTGAATCCAACTGAACATCCCTTGTGTAAATACTAGTAGGGACATTCTGCATCTGACGTGGGGATATTTGCACTTGAATTGCCCTTTAATACCAATTCCTTCTATACCAACAAGCCTTCTGTCATTTTTTATCACTTTTGATTCTAAGTAACTGAAATTGAACACGGCAGAATCAGGTAATAAAACCCAAATTGAAAAAAGGATATAAGCAAAAAGAACACAAATATAAATAACTATCCTTTATTATAGAATATATTTAAATAATATATATTTAATATATTTAAAATGCATACTCTTATGAAGAACTACACTTGCAAATGTCAATATTTTTAGAAAGTAAACAAAAAAACCCCTATATTTTTACCTTTTATTTGCAATTATGCTGCTGTGGAATCTACCATTTTGTTTTCTCCATATATATTTCCTGAATCTTCTATCTGCACAATGGGAATGTGGCATCTAAAAAGTGCCACTGCTTTTCACTGGAGTAATAGAAAGCTTATTAGTTTACAATGACAAACTGTCCTTTGAAAGTATCAGTAAAATTAATTGTACATAAAATTACATATTTTTGTTTATAAAATCATGATGCCTGTTATCAAGTATAGGTATTTAAAATATCATGAAGATAAAAATATCACCGTGGTCATGTAATATGATGTCATTACGCCAGAAGTCATGCTGCTGGATATAAACAAAAAATATACCTAGACATCAGTTTATTTAAGTTAAACATTTGGGTTAATTATAGGTCTAAAACTGTACAGCACAGGCCAACCTCGCCCAACATTTAACTCTGATTCTGTCATACAGGAAATCCAGTGTCTTCCTTTGGGTGGAGGCAACAGCTATATCTGGAAGTTCACAAACACTAAGGTTTCCTCAGATGCTAAACAAAGCATTGTAAAGATTGTTATGTTAGTACCAATGATTTAGGATGTGAAAATAAAAAAAAAGTTATATTTGCTATGTATCTCTTACACCCTCAAATAAAGAAAAAAAAAGTGCCAGAAAACAATGTAAAAGAATATTTTTGTTGTTTTGGCACAAAATATAAACTGTAGCAGGTTTATTAAAAAATACATGCCTCGCTGCTTTCAGGGTCATTAGTAGAGATGAAGTAGATTAGCTTAATTTTTGTACATGGGCGACTAAATGAGCACGATTCCATTAAGTGAATTTCGCATTGGCAGGTACAACTGTATTCTGAGTCAAAATGAAGCTGCAATGCAGAGAAGACAGGAATGTGCAAATTAAAATAACATGGCACCTATGTATAATAGGACAAAACATAAGTGAATACAGATCATGTTTCCAGCCACAGTTCCTCCCACTCCTCCTAGGTTTCTATTTTTTTATTTTTTTTTTACAAACAAAGACTAAATGTCGGTCATCATTAAAGCAAAACTGAATACAGGCATACCCCTCTTAACGATACCCCTTATATCGCTGATTTCCTGCTTAGCACTTAACCCACACTATAGCAATGTTTTTTTTTTGCCACTGTTCAACGTTTAACACTGTGCCCCTGATATAACTTTTTTTTTTTCTCATCAGACCCCTTTTAGCTCTCCGGCCCATCTGCCATGTAAAGCGGACTGTTCAGTTAATGTTTGTGGTTTCTTTAAATTCTTTCTTTATATTTAAAAAAGATGTTCAGTTTGTGTTGTTATGTTTGCTGTTTCTTAAAAGTTTAAATAATACCAACAATTTTCAAATTTCAATTGCTTTTGTGTATTTTTTACCCGTCATTTTTTGACGGCCAAGTCGCTAGTAGTAATTATAGTCTTCATGTTGTTGAAATGGCTTTATAAACCGTCTCAGACAAACGAATAGCAAAAAGGACATTATGTGTTATCACATCCTAAGTGCTCCCAACCAAAAGAATAAAGTTTCTAATTTAAAAACAGGTGGTGGCAATTATGTGCACTTGTTTAGTCGCACCAGTTTCTAATTACATTCTTGACAGTTATGGAAGCTGTAAGAGTGCACTTACTTTTTCCACAGAAGTCTACTGAATATTAGGTATTTTTTTGTTGTTAAATAATGACAGTAAATGTTTTGTGAATTATCACATGAGGTTAGTTTTGTCTACCATTAGGACTTAGTGATGGACATGTATGTCCTAATTTAGTTACATAGTAATTGAGGTTGAAAAAATACTTTTAGTCAACCTTTTAAGATCTCCTCTGATCTGCAATATGCGGATTAGTTATTAATTGAGAGAGGAAAGCAATTAGAAAAAAAAAAAAAACAGTGAAACTTAGCCAATTGTCTCAAAAGAAAAAAAGAAGAATCAATTCCTGACCCCAGATACTGGCAATCGGATTCCTCCCTGGATCAATACTCTCTCTCTAATTAACCAGGATAACCCTGAATGGCCTTTTTAATTAAACAATATATCCAGTCCCCTTTTAAAGTTATTTATCGAATCTGCTGTCACCACCTCCTCTGGTAGAGAATTCCACAGATTAACCACCCTTACTGTGAAGAACCCTTTTCTTTCTTAAAGGTGGAATCTTTTTACTTTTAACCTCAAGGGATGTTCTCGTCAGTTTGAAATCTCTCAGCACAAAAAGCTAACTTGGCAAATCTTTATACTGACCCTGGATGTATTTATATACTGTAATCATATCTCCTCTTAGACACCTTTTTGCTAGATAAACTAAACTTAATTTTGTTAGTCTTTCTTAATACCTTAGCCCCTCCATTCCCCTTATTAGTTTTGTTGCCCTTCTCAGTACATTTTCCAGCTTTAAAATGTCCTTTTTATGAAGTGGTGTCCAAAATTGTACTCCATACTCCAAATGAGGGCATACTAGAGATTTGTATAGTGGCAGAATTATATTTGCTTCCCTGGCTTCTATACCCTTCTTAATACATGCTAATATTTTACTTGCCTTTGCAGATGCTGCTTGGCATTGTGCACTGTTACCTATGTGGTTGTCCACAAGCACTCCCAAATTCCTTTCAGTATCTGATACCCCTATATTTGCTCCATTAAGATTATAAATTGCATGGCTATTTTTCCTTCCCAGATGCATAACTTTACATTTATTCATATTAAATCTCATCTGCCATTTAGATGCCCATTCCTCTATTTTATGTAAAGCCCTTTGGAGGGTAAGTACATAATTATCTGATTTAATTACCTTGCACAACTTAGTGTTATCAGCAAAAATGGAGACACTACTTTCCAGTCCAACTTCTAAGTCATTAATACATATGTTAAAAAGGAGAAGACTTAATACTAAACCACGAGGAACCAACTTACCACATTAGTCCAATCTGAGTATGTTCCATATACCACAACCCTTTGCTTCCTGTCTTTTAGCCAGCTCTTGATCCATGAGTAGATATTTACTGCAAGTCCTGTATCCCTTAGTTTGCACAATAGTCTTCCATGTGGCACTGTAACAAAAGCCTTTGCAAAATCCAATATATTGCCCCAACATATTCCATAGCGCTACATATTATTTTACAAGGACACACCCAGTTGCAACAGAAACTGCAAGAAGCAGGCTCAATAACAAATACGGAAGCAAAGAATAATTGCATATAAAAGTAAAAAAAAAAAATAATGCCAGTGTTTATTATTATTTTTTTACTTTCTAAAAACATATTGACCATTAACAAGATTGTTTTTTAAAAAGACTATATATATATAAAAAAAAAAATCTGAATTAAAATGTATTATTATTATTGTTGTTTATTTATAAAAATGTATGTGTTAATATACTCCCTGGATCCCTGAGTGCACCAATTCAAGGGATTGCTCTATATCTTCTTTTTTTATTTATTTACCAAAATAAAGGAAGCATAGTTATTGGTGTGCATCTAAACAAACATCATGTTTTGTTTGTGTCGTTCAGTCATGTGTGACTCTCATGGACTGCACACACCATGCTGATCCACTTGGTACTCATGGCAGAGATACTAGAGTGGGTTGCCAGTTCCTTCTCCTGTGGGTCACAGCATACAGCTGCTAGTATTCCTAGGTGGTCTCCCATCCAAGTACTGAACAAGCCCAGCCCTGCTTGGCTTCAGAGTGGTGTGACCTCTTGGTTCCCTGACTGGAATCGAACACAGGGTGCAGTGCTGAAAGCACCAAATCCTAAACACTTGACCACCAGGGAACCCGAAAAACAAACAGCATATTGGTCCACTATTGTTGGATAAGAAATAAATAGTATTTTGTTACTAGCGACTTGGGGCAATAAAATTGTAAGACAGCTAATGCGGTTTGGCACAGACATTTTTTTTGGTGGTCTGAAATCCTTTGACGCTCATTGCGAGCCTCGCGCTGAGCACCATTGACGCTCATCACGCGGCTCGCAATGAGCTTCTTCGGCGCTCATTGCAACCCTCTTGGTTGTTGTATATTTTTTTTATCAGAGGCGCTTTTGCTGTCACTGTAAGATCTGCTTTTTGCGCTTAGTGCAAGGCTGTCCCCTGGTGTAGTTTGTGTGCTATGAGCAGCGTTGGCGCTCGTTGTGAGGTGCGCTGTGAATGGCTTTTGCGTTTATTGCGATAGTGTTTTTTTTTTTGGTGTATATGTATTTTTGTATGTTAATTAAATAAGTAACAAATTTAAAAAATAATATACTTTACCTATTTGTAAGTAATATATGCAGGAAGCATTGTGCTGAAGAGCTGACAATCTGTTTTGATGTTTCTGCAGCATACCATGTAGGTTTGCACTGTTGTGGAGCTGAGGTGTAAGTGTCAGCAATGTGGGCAGTGTGTAGTGTAAATAGGCTGCATGCGCGAGGGGAAGCCGTTAGTGTAGCTGTGTACTTCCGCATTGTGTAAGTTAGTGTTGTAAAATGGCGGCGAATGTGTAAGTGGTATGCGGGTGTGGATGATTTAGCGTCCCTGCTAAAAGTGTATCTTGTACCTCGTACAGCTTTTTGGAAAATCCGTATGTGCTTGGTGGTGTTTTGCAGCTTTAGGGTCGTGTAGCCTCGTTTTCGTTTTTTTGCAGCGGCCATTTTATCTCTCGCTTAGGGGATTTTCGCGTGTCTAAACTCTGTAAATTGGACTTAAAATTGAGGTGTAACTTGCAGAGGTCCTGGGTGCCCCCCCGGTGCCCCCCCTCCTTGCTCTGGGTATGTCATTTTTGGGAGTATTTATGTTTTTTTAATGTTTTCAGCTGCATGCGGTTCGGCCGTTAAGGTCGTATTTTTGCAACTTCGTAATGGGTCCCAAGGCTAATTTTTTTTATAGTGTAAGTCCGTAATTTTTCATTTCCAAGTCCCACGTCTCGTATTTTTTTGTATAAGTCCGTATTTAGTTATTACGTGCTAGATGTATTTTTTCAAAGTCCCGCTTCTGTGAGTGTTTGTAACCGCTTATGAGGCGTTGGCTCATTGCAGCCGACGTGGGAGCCACCACCTCCGGAAATGCGGCCCCTGGCTTTGCGAGGGACCGCATTTGCGGCCTGCAATGAGCCTTCGGCTCATTGTAGCCAACGTTGCAGCCTCCACCTTCCGCAAATGGGGCCTGAGGGACAAAGTTCTTGCGAGCTCGCAAAGCAGGACAACGTTTCGTAGTTTGACAACTATTATATGTGATAGGCTTTTGTTAATAGCTTATTCCATCATTCTATATCATCACATAGACATCTGTGGGGGTTCCTTCATTAGAGTACCCAAATGTAACCACTGCAGTTTAATATGTACATTTTGCATGAAATCTACAATGAGAACAGTCTCAAGATAATTAATTCGATCTGCTATTTCCTTGCAACATATATCAATTCTAGCTTGTTATGCTGTTCATGTACTTGCATTCTGTACTCTTGTGCCTCTTTCCTACCATGGGGCTGATGTATTTTTGTTAGTATGAAATTGTTGTATACATTTTCTTTAATATTCTGATTTTCAGTTTACAGTTTATTGTGTGCGGTTTCTTTCTTCACAACTCGCACTGTATTAATTTTACTATGGCTAATGTCAGCATCTCAAGCCCTGCTTCCTAATATGATATGGCAGGTCCCTTGCTCTTTTGACATAAATGGTAACAACCTTCCCTCCAGGGCTTGTGCAGACTTCTACAGATTAGACTGACCCCTGCAAATCTCTAATAGGTCTAGCACAGACATCCTCAGCTCAAACGTGTACTCCCAAGAGCAGATAGAAAACTACAGCAGCCCAAATACCTCATCAGAAATCCAGAATATACATGTGCTTGTTACTTGTCTTGTATGGATAATAAACAAAAGGCGCAGATTCACTAAGATTTGCAGGAGCTTTGAAGCAGAATTCCGAACGCAGTCCTCAAAGTCCTTGAGTCCTCAAAGCTTAAAAAGGAGCACTGTAGTCCTAAATTTGGAATATACTTTTTTTAGAATGTAAATATATATATATATATATAAATATATACAGTAAATAAATAGTGCATCTGTGTTCACGTTTGAATGTCTAAAACAAGTTACGAAACCTGTTTCCAGCTCAGAGTTCTGAGAAAAAAGAGTTATTACACTGCATTCTGGGAAGCTGATCTGGGACATGCAAATGTATAACTCAAGCATCTGCTTATCAACTTCCTGAGGTGTGAGGAAATGTTTCTCTATTTACACAGTGGGAATGTATCAACTAAGACTGCCGGTGCCTTTAAAAGGAGTTTGTGAAAGACTAGTTTACAAGAACACCTTATTATAGAGCAGCAAGCAGGATCAGCTGAGAAATTGAAAATTTACCCCGCAAAATCAAATAATTGAATGTAAAAGTCAAAAATGGAAAGACGGTTTTCTTTTGTTGCTTTCTAAAAAGTTAGTTTTCCCATTCACAAGCTCACTACTTAAAATACTGTAGAGAAAAAAAATGACTGCAGTGGTCCTTTAATGAGTCTACCCCCAAATGAATGTATTTCAAAGTAGCAATTCACACACAATCACCTTCCCTTTTCTTCATCCATTTCTCTTTCTGTCTAAGATGTCATGCATTGACCTCATTCATCCACAAACGTCTCCACCATTAACCAAATTGAAATGGTAATTTACTAAGCTACAGTGTACTTAGTGTTACTGCTCTTAGGGCTAGAAGTATGTGTAAAGGTTGTGTGCTATGATGGAGGCTGACCCATTAGCCTGATCAAAGCAGCCTAGTAAATTATCATTTGTCAATATCCAAGTACTCATGCCATTTATTCAAAGCCTGCTCATTTTTTTAAAAGCTGTAATGTAGCACTCTGTCATTTCCAAAAAGACATGTCCTCAATGGGCTACAATGCGGAGACCTCTTGCCAGCACCAGCAAGGCCAGTGATCCCTGATGTTCTTGGCAGACTGCTAAGTACTCAGTATCCGGGAAATGTCGGCATCTGATAAAGGGACTGAAGACAAAGACTCAGATGGAAACAGCACCCTACCTACAGAAAGTGAATTCCTATTATTCGGATGTAGGATGATTACATATATCTAAAAAAAAAAAAACACACATTATATATATATATATATATATATATATATATATATATATAATATTTTACTTTTTTGTGCTTTTTTTCATTATTTACAATATGGTCTTTTGATGAACTGCTCTTGATATTGGGAAAGCGATTTTTAAAAGGAAAAAACAACACTTAATTTAATTTATTATCTTATATAACATCTATGTATCTAAGGTATCTTTCTACCTATAGAAGCAGATAAGCAGAGAGAAAACTGTGGCTGTAGAATAATTGCACATAATAGTAATTTACGTTCTAAAAACTTTTTGTGCATTATTATGTATACTTCTTCCAAACATTAAATATGATCATTTTACTGATGGGTTTTGCAGTTTAGTGAAATGGAGTTGACACCTCATCTGGATGTTTCTGGTGAGTGGGTAAAACTGCCTGTGCATTGCGCTAGGCGTATTTTCCTAACGAAATAGGTCTTGTGCATTGTATTCGGTTTTCTCTGGATGAGATAGTATGATGAATGGTAGAATACATGCTCATTTATTAGGATAATGATTTTCTGTGGTAGTCAATAATACATCTAATTTTCCTCCTTCCCCATAGTATTATTCAGGTCATACTGCTAGGGTCGTTCCTACACTTTTGAAGAATAATGTAAGTTCTCATTATTATATAGCGTCACTACATAGGGAGACCAAACAACAAAATTGTTTTTTAAAAAAGAGTTATTTAGAAAGGGTGGGCTATTACAACTGTGCTCAGTCAGTAAGAACATATAAAGTGGTATTGCCTATAATTGTGGCAGAGAACCCAAGACCCTTTGCACCGTAAACATATTGTAAGAAATTAAAATACAACTGATAGCATATTTAAATACATGCTAACCTTGATGCAGTGAAAGTCTGAAAGAAATGGTATAGAAGTATGGATTCAGATGCTGGTCCACCTATTCACTATCCCTAACAGCATGAAGTGGCAACGGAACTGCTGAAAGCTCATTGAAATTAAAATGAGAATGCAATCAAACCATGTCAAATAATCATGTTTAAAAGGAATTTTTATTGCCAATTCCTTCTGGAGATACACACATATATATATATATATATATATATATATATATATATATATATATATATATATATATATATATATATATACATATATATATATATATATGTATATATATATATATATATATATATATATATATATACATACATATATATATACACACATATATATATATACACACACACATATACATATATATACACACACATATACAGTGGGGAAAAACGTATTTGATTCCCTACTGATTTTGAACGTTTGTCCACAGATCAAGAAATGATAAGTCTATAATTTTAATGGTAGGTGTATTTTAACAGTGAGAGACAGAATAACAAAAAAACAAACAAACAAGAAATTTTTTTAAAATAAATTGATTTGCAGGTCAGTTAGGGAAATAAGTATTTGACCCCTTCGACTTTGTACTTGGTGGCAAAACCCTTGTTGGCAACCACAGAGGTCAGACGTTTCTTGTAGTTGGCCACTAGGTTTGCACACATCTCAGGATGGATTTTGTCCTACTCCTCTTTGTAGATCCTCTCCAAGTCATGAAGGTTTCGAGACTGATGTTTGGCAACTCAAACCTTTAGCTCCCTCCACAGATTTTCTATGGGATTAAGGTCTGGAGACTGGCTAGGCCTCTCCAGGACCTTAATGTGCTTCTTCTTGAGCCACTCCTTTGTTGCCTTGGCTGTGTGTATTAGGTCATTGTCATGCTGGAATACCCATCTACGACCTATTTTCAATGCCCTGGCTGAGGGAAGGAGGTTCTCACCCAAGAATTGATGGTACATGACCCTGTCCATCGTCCCTTGGATGCGCTGCAGTTGTCCTGTCCACTTAGCAGAACCCCCCCCCCCCAAAAAAAAATAATGTTTCCACCTCCATATTTGACAGTGGGGATGGTGTTCTTGGGGTCATATGCAGCATTCCTCCTTCTCTAAACACGGAGAGTTGAGTTGATGCCGAAGATCTCAATTTTGGTCTCATCTGACCACAACCCTTTCACCCAGTTCTCCTCTGAAGTTTGCCAATGAACATCTGAATGATTCAGACAGGCCTGTACAAGTGCTTTCTTGAGCAGTGGGATCTTGCGGGTGCTGCAGAATTTCACTCCTTCTCAGTGTAGTGTGTTACCAATTGTTTTCTTGGTGACTATGGTCCCAGCTGCCTTGAGATCATTAACAAGATCCTCCCATGTAGTTCTGGGCTGATTCCTCACTGTTCTCATGATCATTGAAACTCCACGAGGTGAGATTTTACATGAAGCATCAGACCGAGGGAGACTGGCAGTTATTTTGTGTTTCTTCCATTTGCGGATAATCGCACCAACTGTTGTCACCTTCTCACCAAGCTGCTTGGCGATGGTGTTGTAGCCCATTGCGTAGGACTACAATCTTGTCCCTGACATCCTTGGACAGCTCTTTGGTGTTGGCCATGGTGTAGAGTTTGGAATCTGATTGATTGCTTTTGTGGACAGGTGTCCTTTATACAGGTAACAAGCTGAGATTGGGAGCACTCCCTTTAACAGAGTAATAATCTCAGCTTGTTACTTGTATAAAAGACACCTGGGAGCCAGAAATCTTGTTGATTGATAGGGAATCAAATACTTATTTCCCTCACTGACCTGCAAATTAGTTTATAACTTTTTTGACATGTGTTTTTCTTGGGTTTTATTTGTTACTAGCGAATTGCCCATCAAAAAATGACGGCAATGAAATTGTAAGGTAGCTAATGCTGGTTGGTGTATAATTATGAAAGGTCTAATACATTAATAAATGAATATCTAATGCTGTTTGGTGTGTAATAATGAAATATATACTACATTAATAAATAAATATACTTTACCTATTTTGAAGCATTGTGTTGAAGAGCTGTCAATGTGTTTTGAGGTTGCTGCAGCATTAGTGGTGTGGAGCTGCTGTGTAAGCGTGCTGAATGTGTGCAGTGTAATACTGTGAGTGCGCGAGACGAAACCGTTAGCGTAGTGGTGTACTTCCGCATTGGCGTAAAATGGTGGGTTATCTGTGGTATGCGTCCTTGCGGATTATCCGTCGGTGCTTCGTGGTGTTTTTCGAGTTTCGTGTGGTGTTTTGCGAGTGTGTTGTTGTGTTTTACGTGTTGAGAGTGCTGTAGCCTTGTTTTCGTTTTGTTCGTCGGCCATTTTTTCTCTCGCTTAGCGATTATCTTAGTGTCTAAAGTGTTTTATTTTTATTTAAATGAAGGTGTAACTTGTTTTTTTGAGGTGCTGGATGGTTCCTGTTGCTGTAGGTATGTTTTTTATGTGTGTGGTGTGTGTATTTATTGTGTTTGAAATGTTTGTATGTCGGCGTGTTGCGTCCGATGTTTGCGAGTTCGTAATGTCTGGTAACGTGTCTCATATGGTGTTTGCGTGTGTAGCCTCGTTTTCGTTTTGTTCGGCGCCCATTTTTTCTCTCGCTTAGCAAATTTTTTAGTGTCTAAACTCTTTTATTTTGAGTTAAATGAAGGTGTAAGTTGCATTTTTGAGGTCCTGGATGCTCCCTCTTGCTGTAGGTAAGCTTTTTATGTATGTGCTGTGTGCATGTATTGTGTTTTAAATTTTGTAATGTTCGCGAGTTGCGTCCGAGTGTTGCGAGGCTGTAATGTGTGTTTAACGTGTGTCGTATGTTGTTTTTTTGTTGGTCGTAAAATTTAGCGAGTGTCGTAATTGGTGTGTCGTGTAGTTTGCGTTGCGAGGTGAAGTTTGCGAGGGTCGCAGTTGCTGGCATGGAGCGCTTTTGGCGCTCCATGCCAGCAACTGAGGCCCTCGCCCACTGCCCTCGCTTCGCGAGGGCCGCGGCTCGCTATGCGAGCCAGCAAGCGTTAGCAACAACTCGCATGCTCACAACTATAAATGTGATTCTGTCTCTCACTGTAAAAATACACCTACCATTAAAATTATAGACTGATCATTTCTTTGCCAGTGGACAAATGTTCAAAATCAGCAGGGGATCAAATACTTCTATCATTCTTTTGCCCACTATAAGCTGCATGACGTTGTGGTTAATAGCCTTCCCACAAAAAATCTAGCAAAAGTTATATACCAGCCTCACACTGATAAGACCCATTTAAACATTGAAACAGTAATAGTCTGTGGGTAGGATATAATTTTTGCATAATCTTTCCTATGCTATGCTGTGTTACAACAGACATATGCCATAAGGAGGCATACTCAAAATCATATTGGATTAAAGAGTGAATATGTATTGTCCACGCCTAGTTCCCCAGAGTGTAGCACAGCACAATGACTGTAATTCTTGGAATTCTGATCAAGAAATACATTTAAGTTATTTTTAGACGTTCAATTGTGAAAACAACCTGTTATTCCTCTTTTCTCGCAATGCATACTGCCATCTCGTATGCTGCGACATATGGTCACAACCCAGTGGAGGGGGTCTGTTGTAACCACAAAACTCCTGCCTTCAGCTACAGTAATTCTTCCTCTGGAATTGTGAGAGGGATGGCTTCTCAGTGCCTAGAGGTCATAGCAGGATCAGCAGCAGGAGCATCAGGATCAGTATAACCGGTACAATCTGCTCTTCGGTGTACTTGACAACAGAGTCAGAGGTGCTCAATCAGAGAACAGCTCTATGGACATGATAACCCACTATGAGAGCAACCTCTTTTAGCTCGATTGTGCCCTTCACAGGGAGAAATATCCTGTAGTATATCAGTCTGGTCCCACTCACTGGAGTGTCCAGCCCCGAAATACTAGGCATTTCTACCCAGAACAGGAAAAACAGCAAACCCTAGACATACCTTTCAGGCTTCATTGGGCCTTGTCAGTGGGGTGTAGCTGAACTCCCTAAGGCCCAGTGAGCACATAGTCCACGTCTGGAGTCCCCTATACCACTTAGGGAGATTAATTTGCATAAACAAAACAACATAGTCTGAGGTGCTCAGTCAGGGAACGGACTAACTTTAATAAGTTAGCTCCTTGCTTGAAAAGGTATGGGAAACCAATCCTACCTGCAGATCTCATTTGGTTCATATAAACCCTTCTTCTAGGATAGCAGTATCAGTTCATAATGCAGATCCAATGTGATTCTTCAATCTCTTTCTCATAGAATAGCAGCAGAGGTTCAAGATGCTAAGTGATTATAGCCCAGTAAAAATAATAAAAGTCTTCCCTCTAAATGAAACACACCATACATATGTGTCCCAAACAGCATAAACTCCATTGGACAAACCCGAGTTTCAAACCTTTTGCTCCAATGAATTACCACACGTGGGCTAGGACTGCCATTATCTACGTCTGGTCAGGATCTGGGCATAGCAAAGGGTTGATAAAATAATTTGAGCCCTGGAGCCAGAATTTCTGTCCGGGGGATTGTGGTCCAACGTAAATACAAGAACATTTTGATTAGCTACAAAAAGGAATGTTGAAACAAGAGGTCTTGCTTTGAAATTGCATGTTGGAAGAGGTGATAAGCAAAAATAACAACGGTCTAGGAGGGTAGTAAATAAGTGGAACAGACTCCAAGAAGAGATGGTAGAGATAAGAACAGTAAAGGAAGTTATGCATGTTTTGGATAAAATATCCTAACGGTAACTAAATCAAGCTTTAGAAAGTTAAAACATTGGCATTCTTATCGGAAATTGGTTTTAGCACTTGTTTTCTTTAGAATAATGGTTCCACTATTTTGTAGATTTTTTTGCAAATTCTATAGAAGGCAAAAGAATCATAAAGTACCTAAAAATCACCTAAAAACATTGTGTGGACAGAAGCCACCCATTCAATGCAAAGATAGCACCCCTAATTCATTTTCAACTATAATGGTGTTACGTTACTTTTTATGCGCACATTCTTCTAAAAAAAAAATCATTCTAAGATGTGAATTACTTTGTTCTAATCTCTGCATGTGCCAATAACAGTTTGGTAAATCTATTTTAAATGAAACGCATATATCTTAAATCATACATATTTAGCCTGCAGGTATGTGCTAATTACATATCTTAAAACATATTATTGGTGCTATTTTGGATTCAGAGCTTTATGATTGTGAGTGGTATATAAACACATGCTGGGTAAAAGGTGGTGTCTGAAAATAGAAACGCTCTGTTGTTGTGTTTACATGAAATTACCAGTCTGCTGAGCTCAAGATCTTGTGGAAGCTGCTGTTTCGGTCTTGTGAGTTCTATTATATGGGTTCAAGTGTTATTTATTAAAAACTGAGATGCACCAAAACAAAATGCCCGTGGATACATGAAAATGCCACTATAAACAAGTCACATAAAGAGAAGATTTTTTTTATATATAAAGAAGTGAACAATGATGAATTTTACTTATTGCTCCTATGCATTTTCTAGTGGTAGATGAATTAGAGTGATAGAGCGAAGTTTAGAATATGCTAGAATTTAAAACTAAAAAGGAACACAATTATTATGTACTGTGTTTAGTTTAAAACCACAGCAAAATAAAAAGCATGAGCATGTCCAGATGCCAGCGAGTACCAGGGGATAATTGACCTTACCCATTCCCTGCAGTCTGGGGGCCTCATTCAATCGTGATTCAGCCAATTGAATAGGGCTCTATATAAGCACATAGCATATTTTTTTCAGACGTTTTTAGTTAGTGAATACCTTGCTTTTGGATAGAAGTTCACTAACTAAAAACGTCTGTAAAAAAAATATGTGCTTCTATAGAGCCTTATTTAATTGGCCAAATCCCAATGGAATGAGGCCCTGGGTATGCTTAGACTTTTAATTCCACTATGGCTTTATAATGAACATAATATATTCAGAGTCCCAGGGGTAATTGGCAATAATTGGCTACTTTGAAAGATACCGTATTTCAGTCTATCCCTTAGTAGGTGGTCCCATACTTTCTTTGAAAGTTTACTGAAAGAAATGCAATTGTTATAAATTATACGCAATGGATAAAGAATTTATTATTGCCTATAATTTTATATAACACCATCTTTAGAACCTTTTTATAGTAGTCAGAGACTTACCTGCAGCTGTCTGCATATATCCTGCAAGGGTGCAAATTCTTCTCTCGCACAGACCATTGGGCAGGAACAAGGTGACAATGGCCAGCAAGCAGCTCATTACCAGGAGAGCACAACCTCCGGAGCACAGCACAGCACTGGTCTGAAACACAAAAACATAGCCAGTGTTAAAATATACACTTCTTCATGCAGTCAATTAAAAAAACACTACAATGTAATGGTTTCACTGCTCTGATAGAGTTAGGTCAATGTTCGAAGCAGGATGGATATGGTGTAGGGGTAGGGTTGATGTAATGTAGTGTGCAGTGTATGACAGGAGTGCAACTGTACAGAAAGTAGTGAAAAGGGTAGGGATATAGTAATACTATTAGTAACAAGTATAAGGCTACGGATATGGCTCATACTTGTTGGGTCAGATATTAGTAAGAGGTGGATTCATGGGAGGCTGCAGTTGAGGTAGGGTTAGTGATAAAGTGACAGTAAAAAGTTCCACTAGTGATAGTAATAGGAATCTACAGCTTTATTAAATTGCTATTTGGTCAATTGAATAAGGCTCTATATAAGCACAGAGCTTATTTTTTTACAGAAGTTTTTAGTTAGTGAACTTCTATCCAAAAGCAAGGTCTTCACGAACTAAACTTCTGTAAAAAAAATATGATATGTGCTATATAAAGCCCTTTTCAATTGGTTGAATTGCAATTTAATAAGGCTGCTAGTTATTTGTAGTAAATTCAAAAAACAAGAGTTAACAGGATGTGATTTGGGCATAATATTGGTAAGGCTAGTGTTATTATCGGTAGAGCTACCACTAGCATATGTACGGTTATGGTCCCATTGGTTTGACAAGCAACACACACTTTGACCTGTCCACATGCTTCTGCAATACCTTCTTTTGAATAGAGACTGGTATTTGTCACAAATAGATTCACCTTTGTTTCTTTCATTAACCACCCACTTTTCTACCACGTAAAACTAGCCTATCTCCCCTTATCCATGCCCTATCTACATCATGGAGCACAGTGTAAGACAATGAATAAACAAATAAATAAGGTATAGTCCAAAACTCACATTCATGTCCCTCTTCAACCTTTTGACATATCAGGGTACGAACATCACACATAAGTAACTTATTGACAGATGTACCACAGTATTTACAACAATCTTATCATATGTCTCAGGGATAGCTTTAAATAACTAATGGATTGGTCTCGTTTTCTTGAGCTTTTCCCCATTTTATTCTCACACCCACCACCAAACTAATGGTTGTAAACATAGTATTTCTACAACAAAATGATAAAAAAAAAAATGTATTTTAATTATATTGCAAATAGCAATTGAATATTATTAATATTACTAACAACAATAATAATGACTATGAATAATTTCAAAGACGCTGAGGCAAAGGAACTGAAGGAAAAAGGAAGTGCAGTGAACACACAAATATAAATATATTTTATATCTGTTTGCAGTCAGCGCCTCTTTTCCTCGAATTTGCTTTGAACTTGGAGGAGGTGAGATGATATCAAGAGAGCACCAAATTGACTTCTTTAGAGAGCACCGCTCCCAGTGAACATTAAAAATGTCCTGTCAGCCTGACCTATTCAGTGTCCCATAATCCTCGCACGGCCCTGCTCTCCCATATACCGAATACCTTCTGCACTCCTGGGATAAATAGACTTCATATACAAACATGGATTTTCTCTACAGATAAAATTAAAGTACTAAGTCTTTTTTACTGTGTAACATTTTTCAAGAAATTATATTGAGACCGTACAAAATGCAGATTTTCTATCAAGGAAGAAATATTTGTCAATACTTGTGGGGTTGTTAACCTTTAATCAATCAACTAATCCATCAAACTATACCTGCAGATGTTGTAAGGGTCAGGGAAGGGACATTTTTAAAGATCAAGGAACACTAAAATTAAGTTGGTGAAACCCATAGTATGGACACTATTATTTGACAAGTAAATGTATGCATGGTTCAAAAGACATATACACACACACACATATATATATATATATATATATATATATATATATATATATATACATACATACACACACACACACATAGACACACAGACACCAGGGGCGGATCTACTAGTGGTGCAGTGCACCAGGGCCTCCTCTAGGAAGTCAGGCTGTGAATTTGTTTAAAACTTTTTTTCTGTAGTGTTGGGCTCCCTTCCCCAGTCCAACGCACCACATCCCACACTGGCCCCCCTGGACTTCCCTCTGCCTCCTTGGTCGCACAGCCCCTGTACAGAAATTGATGCATTCCGGTTTAAAAAATAGCATTTTTACTGAAGCTCCAGAGGTGGCAGTGTGTAGCAGTTCTGCACGCTGAGGATGTGTATCAGTCAAGAAAGTAAGAAATCAAGCAGTGCAAAGTGACAGCAAAGTACAGGGGGATGAGTTCTGTGAGGTGGGGCAAAGGAGATAAGGATGGGTGCTATGTGAGATGGGTGCTGAGAGGGGTTGGGTACAGCATGGGGATGGATGCTGAGAGAGCATGGCGGCTGATAAGGACTGGGTACTATGTATGGATGAAAGCTAAGAGGGGTGGGTGCATGTTCAGAGGGATTGGACCATCTCGGCGCAACAGCGCACCCTCCCCTGTAGAGCATGATGCTGGAAAGTGGAGCAGGCCCTTCCTGGTGCTGTGCAGCAAGTGTAGGAGCTTCACATAGGTAGGAGGAGGGGAGCAGCTATGGACAGGTGACTTGGGGGGGGGCAGAAGGGCAGAAATGGGAAAGGTTCTTCCAGAGAAGTGCTGTTATGAGAAGGGGTCTTAGGTAGTGGAGCTGTTATGGGAAGGAGCCTTGAGGAGGGGCACTGAACTAATGAGTACCAAGAGGCCAGCATTCTCTAGCTCCGCCACTGATACACAGGGACATATACACATTCAGGTCTTCATAGGTTGCCAAGGGTATTTAGCTTGCAGAATATTGCAGTGATCATAACAGATGTATAACATGCATGAGGTCATAAACCAACATGAGTATCACAAGTAAGGCTCTAATATGCTTGTAAGGCTGTTTAAGTTTACAGAAACCATAAAGCTGAACACTTATGTTGAAATATGGCTTTAATATGAACAATCATGAAATTGGTAAAGCCCTACTTCAGCTTTTATTGATTTTTTTTTAATGTATTAGTTTGTAAGAGGGCATACTGAAGGTCACTGCTCACTGAATAACCAAACTGTACAGACATATATGCACACACAGACTCACAATAAAGCATACTAATAGCTAAAGTCTCTGGGCTACAATATGGGGCAAAAGAAATTCATCAAATTTATCAAATAAATGCAGTCTTGTTAAAGTAGGATGTCATATATTTTTGAGAAAAGTGGAATCTTAAAGTGGCTGACTGACAAGCTCGGAACATCTTGTTCCTAAGGAAAAGCACAGTTTAGCCTGTCTATGACACAGGATGATGGCACAAGTGCTAAGTAGTTTCTCTCTGCATTAGGTTTCGAGTCACATACAGAGCAACACAGATTTAGCAGCTATTCATTATTGGATATGACTATTCTGACATATTATATGTTCCCCAAGCCAGCTGAAAAGCTCTATTATATATAAAACTACAGTTTCTTCTTAACCTCTTGGAACGTGGATCCAGTGAAGCTGTAGCACAATTATATTATTTGTGCCTATTGTCTTGATAAGGTATCGTGCTTGTAATCACCAAATAAATACTGTGTCTTCTACATAGTCTGTACATTCAAATAATTTGTGTACACAACCAAATAATAACTTTATTAATTTCGACTTATACTTTTATAAATCAACGTGTGTTAAGTTAAAAGACCATCACACAATGAAAAATATATATATTTGTTTAAAAAATGTAAGTCTGAGTCAGAGCTCTTAATACATTTTGGGAGTCTCCCACATGCCTTTTCGCAGACTCAAAAAAGTGCCATTTTGTTTTTTGGTGAAAGTAATGGCTCTCTTCTGGCCACTCTGCCATAAAGCCCAACTCTATGGGGCGTATGTCTTATTGTCATCCTATGTACAGATACTCCAGTCTCTGCTGTGGAACTCTGCAGCTCCTCCAGGGTTACCCAAGGTCTCTGTGCTGCCTCTCTGATTAATGCCCTACTTGCCCGGTCCGTGAGTTTTGGTGGGCGACCGTCTCTTGGCAGGTTTGCTGTTGTGCCATGTTCTTTCCATTTGGGTATGAAAGATTTGATGGTGCTCCTGGGGATCATCAAAGATTTGGATATTTTTTTTAAAACCTAACCGTGACTTGTATGTCTCAACAACATTGTCCCTTACTTGTTTGGAGAGTTCCTTGGTCTTCATGGCAGTGTTTGGTTAGTGGTGCCTCTTGCTTACGTGTTGCAGCCTCTGTGGCCTTTCAAAAAAGGTGTGTATATGTAATGACAGATCATGTGACACTTAGATTGAACACAGGTGGACATCATTTCACTAATTATGTGACTTCTGAAGGTAATTGGTTGCCCCAGAGCTTTTTATGGGCTTCATAACAAAGGGGGTGAATACATACGCACACGCCAATTTTCTGTTTTCTATTTCTAAAAAAATGTTTTATGTATATATTTTTCTAATTTCTCTTCACCAACTTAGACTATTGTGTTCTGATCCATCACATGAAATTCAGATTAACAAAACATTGAACTTAAAGCTGTAATGTAACAAAATAGGTAAAAAGTAAAGGGGGGTGAATATTTTTGCAAGGCACTGTGTGTGTGTATATATATATATATATATATATATATATATATATATGTGTGTGTATATATATATATATAGATATATATATATATATAAAATCGCTCCCTTGTTCATACAGTAATGCTACGTGTTGCTATGTCTTACAGGTCTCTCTCTCAACACAGACATTCAGAGGCAGCTCCTCCTGCTGTGGACGGTCCATGATTGAATACAGATGGTTCTGACAGACAAGCAAAGATGACATATAATCACCACCTGCCCAGCAAGTACTGATTGCTGCTGGGATGTCAGGCCTGGTTAAAAATGCAACTTTTCTTCCAGCATCTTTTTTTTTAATGATACAGCTCTTTGTAGCCAAGGTTACCTTGGAAACCAACCTAATAAAACCTTGTGCATCCTCCTTATCATTGAGCAGGTGATAAATCAGCCTGTGTGCTGCAGATTGGATCATAAGCATATTCCCTTCATATTGATCGTTATGTTTTTTTTCTTCTGTTTCTTCCTTAAAGTACCACTCTGGTCAATTTATTTTTTTCTAATTTGTTCTTTTGAATAATTTAACTTTATAGTAGGCAAAATGTGGCGTTCTGAGCGTCTCATTAGGCCTACGGATAGCACTGGCAACTTTAGGTGCCACATTTCCAGTGAGCAGATAGAAACTTCCTGAGCATGTAAAGGGGTAAGAAATTGTTTTTTTTCCAAGCATGTAAAAATCATGTTTTAAACATTACCAAAGCTATTTTTTCATTACAAAATATTAAGTAAAACGTGTTTAAAGGTAAGCCCTCTGCATTTCCTGTTAGTTTCAATGAATATTAGGCTGTAGATCCCATTGGCTGATAGAGGGCAGGCCCACAAGAGCAGATAAACTTCTGTATATGTTTTTGAACTTTTTTTAAATATCGTCTCAAACACACTGACAAGTCATCCTGATACCCTATTTCTAAGGCAACAAAGAAAAAAATGGTTCCATGTCCTTTTAAAAGTCTATAGATTCCATTTCAGCATAATTGCATTTAAAATGGAATAAATTAAAAAGGCAGTATTTTTTTTCTTTTACATTTTAATAATGTTGCCCTTTTTCAAGTGAAGTTATTTAAAGCGTATACAGTAGTACCTTGGCACTTGTCTGCCTCAAAACTCGTCGATTTTGGTATTTGATACATTTTGACAAGGAAAAAAGTGCTGCAGCACTTCTCGTTTGAGACGAAATGGTACTGGGATTGTTACATCCAAGTTTGATAGTCAGCGCTCTGAAATGACTTGGTCCGTGATGGACAGTTCCCAGGTATAAGTCAAATCTAATATGGTTTGGCCCTTTCAGTAATGTGCTGCTGTCTCCCAATCAACGCATAGTTTGCTTGATACCCGTTGCGCTTGCTAAGACCTATATGAGTCAATTTACATTGCTCCTAATGGGAACTCCTTATGTTGCGTCTTCTAGAACCAATTAACATCAAGTACCAAGGTACCACTGTACTTTCTAATTATGGCTAAAATGTAATTCCATTACTAATTAGTCCCCCCCCCCCCCAGGTATCTACATTGATATTCATTGTATGACCAGTGATGCTGAGATTACTGATAGTGCGCCAATTCCAGAGTGCTTTATTGTGAAGGCTGTAATATGCTACACACTTCAATCTTTATCACTTGAGGTTGTAATATTCCAGGAAGATTAATAACAAAAGGGGCTTGATTTGTTTGGCTCCATATAATATTCATAGAAGAGTAGTAATTAAAAATGTTATTTATATGCCTATAAAAAGGGATATTTATGTCCATTGTTTTAACTGCCAGGCACATAAAAAGACACAAGGACATAGAGTTTTTCCCAAGAGTATAACTATCAGAAAAAATAAAGGTTTGCTGTTGTGCCATGTTCTTTCCATTTGGTTATGATAGATTTGATGGTGCTCCTGGGGATCATCAAATATTTGGATATTTTTTTTATAACCTAACACTAACTTGTACTTATCAACAACATTGTCCCTTACTTGTTTGGAGAGTTCCTTTGTCTTCATGGCAGTGTTTGGTTAGTGGTGCCTCTGGCTTAGGTGTTGCAGCCTCTGAGGCCTTCCAAAAAAGGTGTGTATATGTAATGACAGATCATGTGGCACTTAGATTGCACACAGTTGGACATCATTTCACTAATTATGTGACTACTGAAGGTAATTGGTTGCACCAGAGATTTTTATGGGCTTCATAACAAAGAGGGTGAATACATACGCACATGCCAATTTTCTGTTTTCTATTTCTAAAAAAATAGCTTTACATATATATATTTTTCGCATTTTACTTCACCAACTTAGACTATTGTGTTCTGATCCATCACATACATTTGAGATTAACAAAACATTGAACTTAAGGCTGTAATGCAACACAATAGGTAAAACGTTAAGGGGGTGAATACTTTTGCAAGGCACGGTATGTCTCTGCAATTCAGTTTTACCTGGAAGCAGACAGACATGAGTGACTGAGCCTGGGCAGTGTTGGCGTTACAGTCCCCGGGTTCAGCACCGCACCCTCCAGCCGGACGTACCTGTGTGTAAGTGAGGAGTGAAAGCAGCTGCTGCTAGAATAGCCCTCGCTGACAAATATACTTAGCAGAGTATCCTATGTGCAGCTAATCTCGGCCTATGTTATATGTAGCTCTCAAGCAACCAGAAACTACATTTATCCGGCATCTACCAATCCCTGTTGTTGCCAGTTAACTCAGTTAACATTGTACAGTGTACATTGTTCTTTTTTCAAAAACAATGAGATTTGTTAAAATATACTTTTAAAATAGGACATTAATCAAATCAGTTGCCACTTTACAATGCTGATGGTTTAAACAGAGAGGCCATTAGCCAAATACAGCTGAATCTCCAAATAGACACATGCTTGTCAACTTTTCAAAGTATTGATAAATCTTACACATTTCCTTAGGCTCTACCAGTAAAATTGTCTACAGCCTGTATCACAAAATGGAAAATATGGGAGGGGCTCCAGTGGAAAAAAAGCTAATTTCACACTTTTCCCCCTTAGAATAGAGGAATTTATTTTAACAATAACACATTTAAAACTGTATGTGCTGGTTTTTATACTTTAAGAGACATGCAACACATTTTTCTTCATGCTTATGGCATGATGTAATCATAAAAGTGTTTTTCCCCCCAAATGTAAACAAATTAAAGGTACACTGAACTATTTGTACAATTTGTAAGTGGATATAGATATAGCTAGAGATGCCCCCACCACCACCACCACCACCACCACCACAACGCTGTGACATCAATATTCCATATACTGTTGGAAAGTTCGGCTACACAATGAATTAAATAAAAGATGGAGGATGATCTCTGGAGGGAGAATATGAGGGGGATGCCCCTATACTGTACAATATGAGTAGCAAAATAAAATAAGCATGTAAGCCAAAATATGTTATATATTTCACTTTTTTTTTTTTAATGAAAAACATAAAACAGATTAATCCTTTAACCAAAGTTCCGGTAGTCTCTAGGATCCATTGGCAGAAATGTATGACTCAAACGCTATATTACTGCTTTCATTGGCTGAACTGGACAAGCCCCCATTGCAGTTATCGGAGTCAGTTTATATCAATACCCTCTACCAGATGCAAGAAATTAAAAAATGCTTTATGAAAAAATGATGAAAGCTGTACCATTATTGTAGGCATTTAACTAGGGCAATAATTTTAAAACTTTCTATTTCGGTTTCTGAAGTTAAATTGATGCCTACAGAACTCCTTTAACTTAATAACATCATAATTGAAGACTATCATAAAGCAAATACTGAAAACTTTGTGAGACAGAGGTAAACTTTTTGTGGTAGACCTTCATTTGACTCTAAGGTCTAAGTGGATGACACGACATGAGTAGAGCCTTTGTTTACAGCAATCTCCAGCCACTAAGATCAAAAATCTAATTTCTTCTAGGTTCCACTCAGATGGTTATTAAATAAATATTAAGAGGAGATAAATATATAATCATTCCTTTAATATTTAATTAACTTATATTATAGTCTATTTTATAAATTATGCTTCCCAAGTGTGCTGTGAGATTGAGGACACTTTTAGTGAACATATGGACTTGTGTCTGTGTCAGATTTGTACAGATGAGATCTCGATTCTTCCTGCTGAGCTTTAGGTACAAACGAATCCTGATTGCTTCTGTGCCATAAACTCCAAAGCAGCGCTGAGGTCCAGTGCATCAAATATTCATTAAGATAAATATTTCAACACAAGAAACACCCGCCTCCATACTTCTCCCACTCATGAGGAGTTAATTGTTTTATCTCCATTACAGAAGAATAGTACATAATATATCTTGGAAAGAAATGTACTCATAGGCCTCTGTAGAAATGCAGGGATACAAATTAGTTATTTAATTACTGTTTGGCCATGTGTATCTACAGCACCGCTGTGACTATAGGCTGGAGGTCCTGGCCCATCACTAGAAGCAGACTGATCATTTGGTTTATTTATGACCAAGTAGGTGCATCTAAGGTCAGACACACTTATATTCTCTCTATTTCTCTCGGTTTGATGAATAAACAACAGGAGGATGTTTTTCTGCCACACATTAGATAAATAAAAACATTTCATGAAAGTGCCTCCTAAGAAAATATTAAAGGACCACTGTACTGCATTTGTACTACTTGTTTTGGTGTGCATAGGGTATTAAAACGACATTAATTTTTTTTTTTTTTTTTAAATTAGCTTTTAAACTGTGTGTTTTCCCCTCTAGCAGAACTGCATATGTCATTTCTGTGTCATGTGTCATCTAGGGCTACGCCAGCTCTTCCTGTGTGCTGGATTAAAAATAAAAAGTTTGTGTAAATTCTGCTTCAGACTGAGCATGCTCAGCCAAGGGGGGGCAGGGTTATGATGACTCATGCACCGAGTGGCGCCTGTGGGGCAACTGCAATAAAGCTGTTCCCTCTGTGTAGGAGCTAATGATGTCATGAGGCAGGGCCAGTGACATCAGCCCGGCCTGCTTCCAAGCTCCATGATAGTCCAGCACATAAAGCTGGCCAGGCTCCTTTATAGACACATGTAGGAAGAAATATGCAGCTCTGCTTGAGGACAAAACAGACAGTTTAAAAAGGGCAAGAAAATATGTCAACTTTTATTTTAAACTGCATACAGTCATTAATAGAATATGCCCAGCAAATAAACCTATGAGCTTTACTTATAAACACACTACAGTGGCCATTAGAGCAAGCTATTTGTAAAGCTTATAAATTCAGCTAAGCTTTTTACAAAGAAGGAATTTGAATAGCTGCAGACAATGGTGATGTTACCTTTTTAACTAACTAAAGTAATGGGCACCACGTAAGAATGCAATGCTGTGAAAATATGCAATATGGCCTTTTTTACAAATCCTGGCAATTTAAACAGAAGTTTGGGTCTGAAATGTTGGGCAGAGGCTAGAGGCCAACTACTATCAGTTCAGCTTTTTACAAAACTTTTATGACATGCACATATTTTTAGGACTCACATAATTGAGAAAGACAAGAACATGCCTTGCATAGAGTAAAGGATATTGGTTCCGACAGTGACTTGTAGTGTTGACCATAGTCTCACATATAGGAAATTAGGAATAAATTTGCATCTGGTACTGTAGGCTTGCCAAAACAAAAGCTCATACAGTGGTACCTCCACTCGCATCTGTTCTGGTGTGCGTAATTTTCGGGACTCAACGCGTCATACATGGGGATAGATTGCTTAGAACTCGCCACTTGCTCGGTACTCAATGCATGGGTCTGATCAATTGCTTGGAAGTCGTTGCACTCGCGACACCATGCACCCTGTGTCTGCAAGAGAACATGTGCAGCCTCTGCCTGTAAGTGCCAATCTGCAGCCTGCATCTGCAAGAGCCCATGTGAAGCCTGCGTCTGCAAGAGCCAATCAGCAGCCTCTGCCTGTAAGTGCCAATATGCAGCCTGTGCCTGTAAGTGACAATATGCAGCCTCTGCCTGTAAGTGACAATGTGCAACCTGTGTCTGTAAGAGTCTATGTGCAACTTGTGTCTGAAAGAGCACATGTGTCGCCTGTAAGTGCCAGTCCAGCCTGTGCCGGTAAGTACAAATCTGCAGCCTGTGTTTGAAAGAGCCCATGTACAGTCTGTGCCTGTAAGTGCCAATGTACAGCCTGTGTCTGTAAGAGCCAATCTGCAGCATGTGTCTGAAAGAGCCCATGATCAGCTAGTGCCTATAAGAGGCAATCTGCAGCCTGTGCCTGTAAGAGGTAATATTCACCCCCTGCTTGTGTCAATGTACAGCCTGTGTCTGTAAGAGCCAGTCTGTAGTCTGTGTCTGTAAGAGCCAATATGCTTACAAGAACCAAAGTGTAGCTTGGACATATAAGAACCAAAGGTCCAAGCAATAACCTCTCTCCTCCTCCACATCGCCACCATCCCATAGGTCTCATGTCCTCACAGTACAGTTAAAGTGAAGTTAAATGCCATGTTATTTGATGTAGTTATTGTTTTTTTTTTTATGTCTGTTTAGTTTTTAAGTTTTGTATCCAACAACAACACCATCAGTTCAAACTAAAAATGTGAGAAATCTGGGGTCCGGAATGGATTATTTCAATTTACATTGATTCCTATGGGAAATGCTTATTTGGTACTCAACCTGTTTGGAACTAATCCTGCCGTCCAAAACGGATTAAGGCCAAGAAGCGAGATAGCACGGTATTTGCAAATAATGAACACACTTTTAGAAAACAAAACATAACACATTGACATTTTTTCACTTTCACATGTAACATCCCCCTTTAAGGTACAAGACGAAAAAAAATTCTTTCCAAAAGCAAATATGGATGAAAGATTCAAATGTTACAAGTAGCACTAATACAACATTGGACCCAAAGTAGAACAAAAAGTGTCTAAATAAAGCACACAGCCTTAAAATGTAGTATGGCAACATCTTTAAAAATGAACAGTTGTACCGATGTAAAGCTGAATTGATATTATAATACATCATATAATTGTAATTTATTATCATTTATTTATAATTTACTATAATACATGAACAGTTTATTAAGACTATAATACTTTAATCACATATAATAGTTGTGGTAATTGCGAGTTTGTCGGTAATGCTATGTTAAAAGTTACGGGCTTTCGCATGTGCGCGCCCCTCAAGACTTCTTGGTGCTCATGGCGAGGTCCCCGATGAGCACCAAAGACCATAAGCCTTTGGCGCTCATCGAGAGGCATGCCCCACTTAGAAAAAGGTTCACAATGAGCGCCAAAGGCCCAAAAGTTGCGTGTTGGACAACGCCTGCAATGAGCGGCAAAGCCGCTGATCGCTAGCCCCATAAAATAGACGGGGAAGGAAGCTTGCAATGAGCGCCAAAGGCGCTCATTGCGAGGCATGCAAGGGAATTTAACCACAGTAGATCCACAATAATAAAAGTAACCAATTAATGTACTCATAAAAGAGAGAGTGGGGAGAGGCAAACAAGTTAAAAGGGTGGAGAGCCTTGCATTGTGTGGCAAATAGCATTGCCAGGCTTAAAATGATATTGCCGTCATTTTTAACCAAGAAATCACTTGGAGCTCAATCACATTAAGCACGGGTTTAATGAGTGATAAAAAGGAACCAGCAATACCATCTCTTGTTAACTAAACTAATCCATGATAAGGGAATTTAACCACAAAGCATTGCCAGGCTTAAGATTGTATTGCCGTCATTTTTGACAGGCAAGTCGCTAGTACTATAGCAAAATGAAAATCTCTCTCTAGTACTGCGATTAGGTAGATATGACAATAATCAGATGAGCTTATTTCCCTTAAGTTCAGAGATTCACTAGATGTGTAGGGGTCACAGCCTTTAGTAATCCATCGACCTGTCCATGCAAATCTTAGTAACGTTTTGTTAATTGTTTCATTTTCTTTTCCGTCATGCTGAAGGCTGTTTCACTTATTTATTACTCTTTTTGCCTCAATATTTTACTCTTAAATTGCCTACTCTCAATTCATGATAATTATTAAATTCATTAATATGTGATTTTGTTCTAATTTATGTATGCCCTTCATGAGAAACAAACACAAGTTAGTGGAACATATACAAATTTACTGCGCTAGACGTAATAGACCATTGTAGTACATAGAGTACAACGGACACAGAAGAGATTTCCAAAGAACCATTGGAATAAAGGTATTAGTAATAAAACAAAGTGTCTGGGAGAGAAATTGTGCATTGTTTTGCTGATGGAACAAACATTTGAAGCAGAATGGACGTTCCAATAACAAAATGATTTATGGCTTAGATACGGTAAATTAGAGGTAACAGTTTAATTAATAAAATAACAAAGCACTGGTTTAATGGCCTAACCATGTTCGATACTACAGAGGAAAGGGATCTGGCTTGGAGTGATATCAGATAGCAAAAAGAAAAGGACAGAAAGCAGCAGAGATACCCAATAAATCACAAAGGGCTCAATCAAATTAAGCAGAGGTTTAATGTGTGATAAAGTAACCAGCAATAACATCTCTTGTTAACTAAACAAATCCATGATAAAGGAATTTACAGTAGATCCACAATAATAAAATAACCAATCAATGTACTCATAAAAAGTCACTAGCTGTCATACACTTATACGCACTTCTTAATGAAATAAAAGTAAATAGATATATATATATATATATGTATATTATATTATATTATATACCTAGTAAAATAAAAAAAAACTTATCTTTAAATGCTTGAATAAGTTGTGTTCCAATGAACTTTGATATGCGTCCCATCACTTAAGCTAGTTAAAGTAATTATTTTTCTTCAAAACCTAAATACCAATATCAACTACAATTAATAATTAGACTGGGGGGTTGCAACCTTTTAAAAAACTACAAAGCCAATTTTTTTATTAAACTTCAAAGCAAGATATGAACAAAGGGTCAACAATGATTATTTAAATAACTTAAAGGGTAACTGCAGTAGACATAGAAAAAGGGTTTATTTCTTTGCTTTAATAATTGACTAGTGACAAGTATTCAAAGAAAAAAATCCTCAAAATGTAAAAACCTTGGTATAATAAAGTAAAAAAAATCTGAGAACGAACAATACCTAAGTAGGTTTGTCCTGTAGGTCTGGTTACCTATTAAGAGAGAAACCTCTTTTAGCTCACTTGTGCCCTTCACAGGAAGAAATATAATGAAGTATATCAAAAGAGTGGCCCAGCCCCGAAATACCAGGCAATTTAATCCTGAACTGGAGAAAAAGCAAACCCCAGACGGGCTTCAGCCTTTATGGGCCTCGTCAGTGAGGTGCAGCTTTACTCCCTAAGGCACAGTGAGCAAGGAGTCTACGTCTGGTTCCCCCTATCACCCTCAGGGTGAGAAAAACCCTTAAGGGTCATTTGCATAAACCCCTACTAGGTGTCCAGAGGGTTGGAGATTATCTGCCAAGGAGGCAGTATTTCTCTGCAGTAATACTTGCAGGCAATAAAAAAGGAGGAAACTTATGACAACCTCCTGATGAGATAAGCTCCTAATACTGGGATACCCAATAAGGGGTGGAGACAAGTAGGCCTGTTGGATGCTAAAATTCTCAAATACAAGTTTTAAAAAGGTATACTGATTTGTTCTCTTAAGTTATGGCTTTTGCTACAAATTAATTAGTAGTTTAACAAATTCAACTATTTTATGGCTACTATGGTGGTTCTTTAAAATATACATGAATGTTATGTTATACTTGATTTGACATACTTTATAAAAGGATATCTACCAATGTGTCTTCTTAGACATAAAAAAAATATTCGGATTGGTAGAGGCAAAGATTAAATACAATTGTCAATAATTGTTAATTCATGTATACATGCCTCTTCAAATCCATTTGTAACATATACTTATGTGTATGCCAAAAGAGTTACACACCCCAACATTATATATATATATATATATATATATATATATATATATATATATATATTAATATATATACACACACACACATATATACATATATATATATATATATACACGTATATATATATATATATATATATATATATATATATATATATATAAAAAAAATAAAAAGTACATCTGTGTTCACATTTGAATGTCTAAAGCAAGTTAAAAAAACCTGCTTCCAGCTCAGAGTTCCGAGAAAAACAGTTATTACACTGCATTCTGGCAAGTTGAGCTGGGACACACAAATATGCCCACAAATGCCTCGCTCTTCATTACGTAGCCATCATCAAACATGGCTTCCTTTAAGCTAATGCATGCTGTATTACACAGCTTTAATGCAAAGCCAAGGTTGGAATAAATATATATATATATATATATATATATATATATATATATATATATACACACACATATATATATATATCTTTACTCATACACATTGGTCTCCAGAGCCATTTAAAAAACCTTAAAACTAAAATGAAACTTTCATGGTGGGTGGCAGGGTAATCGCTAGGTGGCTTTGCAGACAATTGCTGACTAGGGACAGCAGGCAGGACCAGATCACTATCTAGTAAGTACAGGGCGATACATAGCTATGGACAGCAGTCAGGACCGGGTCACTATCTAGTAAGTAAAGGGCGATACATAACTAGGGACAGCAGTCAGGACCTGATCACTATCTAGTAAGTACAGGGCGATACATAGCTAGGGACAGCAGTCAGGACCGGATCACTATCTAGTAAGTACAGGGAGATACATAGCTAGGGACAGCAGTCAGGACCGTATCACTATCTACTAAGTACAGGAAGATACATAGCTAGGGACAGCAGTCAGGACCGTATCACTATCTAGTAAGTAGAAGGTGATACATAGCTAGGGACAAGTCAGGACCGTATCACTATCTAGTAAGTACAGGGTGATACATAGCTAGGGAGAGCAGTCAGGGCCGGATCACTATCTAGTAAGTACAGGGCGATACATAGCTTGGGACAACAGTCAGGACCGGGTCACGATCTAGTAAGTACAGGGCGATACATAGCTAGGGACAGCAGTCAGGACCGGATCACTATCTAGTAAGTACAGGGAGATACATAGCTAGGGACAGCAGTCAGGACCGGAGCACTATCTAGTAAATACAGGGTGATACATAGCTAGGGACAGCAGTCAGGACCGGTTCACTATCTAGTAAGTACAGGGCGATACATAGCTAGGAACAGCAGTCAGGACCGGATCACTATCTAGTAAGTACAGGGCGATACATAGCTAGGGACAGCAGTCAGGACCGGTTCACTGTCTAGTAAGTACAGGGCGATACATAGCTAGGAACAGCAGTCAGGACCGTATCACTATCTACTAAGTACAGGAAGATACATAGCTAGGGACAGCAGTCAGGACCGTATCACTATCTAGTAAGCAGAGGGTGATACATAGCTAGGGACAAGTCAGGACCGTATCACTATCTAGTAAGTACAGGGTGATACATAGCTAGGGAGAGCAGTCAGGGCCGGATCACTACCTAGTAAGTACAGGGCGATACATAGCTTGGGACAACAGTCAGGACCGGGTCACGATCTAGTAAGTACAGGGCGATACATAGCTAGGGACAGCAGTCAGGACCGGATCACTATCTAGTAAGTACTAGGAGATAGATAGCTAGGGAGAGCAGTCAGGGCCGGATCACTATCTAGTAAGTACAGGGAAATACATAGCTAGGGAGAGCAGTCAGGGCCGGATCACTATCTAGTAAGTACAGGGCGATACATAGCTAGGGACAGCAGTCAGGACCGGATCACTATCTAGTAAGTACAGGGCGATACATAGCTAGGGACAGCAGTCAGGACCGGATCACTATCTATAAAGAACAGGGCGGTACATAGATAGGGTCATATGATGTATATAAAAATAAATCAGATGGGGTAAACGGAGTTACTGCGGCACCGGTGGGTGGTAAGGACATTTTACAATCAAAAGTTGGCGGTAGGTATTAAAAAGGTTGACAACCTCTGTCGTAGTGTAATCGTAAGGCAATTATAAATGTCAGTCTTATGGGGAAGAACTACTAACTCTGGTGCATTACGCATAACTCTTCCAGCCTCAGGAAATAACAGCCATTGTTGTGAGTAGTCAGGCAATTAAAGAAATGTAGGATTCACAATTACACATTTTAAGATAATAAAATATAAGGATTGTGTATGGGCTTATAATGTCATATGTTAGCTCAACTTAAATATAGGCTATATGCACAAAGGCCTACATACAAAGTGGGGAACTGGAGATGAAGTGATCATGTGATTTCAGTTAGTATAATGACTGCTCTTACTTTTCTTTAGGCAGTGCATCATAATCTTCACGACATTTCAATGGATAATGCGTTTATTAGAGGCAAACTTTTAAAATAATGATATTAATCAGTTAATTAAATGAAGGGAGTTATTACATAAAGTGCAATAGTGCCTATCAGGGCACTATTAGACTGGAAGCCCTATTAATATCAATGAAACCCTAATGAATAATTCCCTACAGCCCTGCAAGGAGTTACTTGCTCACTGATTAGTCTTAGCCATTACCATGTGCAAGTGCTGTATTGGCTTCTTTTATAAAGCGGGTAGTTATTAATGTGTGCCTTGTGCAGCAATAAATCTACTCTGCCTCTTGTTGGCGTGGGATCTGGCTGGGATTTCCCTTCCTGTTTCTGCTTTTAGTCTCTCATCCCCTATGTGTCACTTCCTTGCTTTGTCCTGGAATTTCCTGATAATCCTTTCATTCTTATTTATTCACAATCTTTCTTCCTTTACCACTGGTTGTAACCAGCACTGGTTATTTTAAGCGACTAATATTTTATTTGTATTTAAATTTGTTTGTGTAGTGTTTCAGCTAAAAACAGAGACTAAGGATGCACCTGGGTTTTTATTAACAATATACAGATGCAGTCCCAATTACTAGAACACCTGCATTCATTCAGGAATTAATCACACCTGGAAATAATATACAATTCCCCCAATTGGCAGCAGTGGCAGGTAGATAGCACCAATGATCTCACCCAACTATATAAAGACCATTGATATTAGAGATGAGCAATCCTTGAATTCAATTCCTGGGCAGGAGCAAAATAGTGTATTTCAACCTTGGACTAAAGCTGGTCATGCAGTTGGGTGCCAGTAAGTTCCGGCTACCTAATATCTGGTCTATATTAGTCAGTGTAGACCATGGCAGCTACTGAGAAGCTAGAGAATGAGCTCTGTAGAGGCAAAGATGCTGACATTTTTAATAACAAGATGAATTTGTATTCACAAAAGTGCGGTCTGGATAGATCTGCCTTCTAATGTTAGTTAATGTGTTTCCATTGTTTATAGTACTACTAGCGCAATGGAAGCTTCTGGAACTCTAGAAATAAAACATAATAATAAATAATAATAATAATAATAATAATAATTAATTGGAATCCCAAGAGGCTGTCTGTTTCTCCAAAACCTTCCTCCACAACAGTCCTCCTAAAATACAGTGAGAGTTTTCCTTTGGTTTGAATCCGATTCTCATGACTGGACAAATCTCATGCATGGAGCTGGTCACCAAATTCTTAGGGTCTGGTTATATATATAAGCAAGAAGTTTCACATACAGTATGCTTACGGAAATGTGACTGGATATAGGGATGTTGTGTTGTGCATTTACGCTCACTAATCCAAGGCATCACACCTGCAACTTTGGCAGCATGCTGCCCCTGAAAAATAGACCCTGTTGGCCCAGACAATTCCTCTTTGGTTGTTGTATTTGGTTTATATGTGTCTAATATGTTCTAGAACTATAAATCAAAGAATCAATGGTAATTATATAGATTTGTATTATTAGGAATAACCCAGACTTGATATTCAATCAAAGGGAAATGCATGGGCGTATGTAGGTTTGATGCCCTAGGCTATTCAGATTTGTGCCCCCCTCATGCCCAACTCAAAACTCCTCCCTGCCTCTTTCTATATCCGTCATCATTAGTTTATGTATGGTATGTCAGAAAGTGCCAAGGACACAGTTTATGCTCAGATATCTCTATATTCAGTGATATTTCAGTCCGTGAAACATATTTAATTGTACTGCATGCAATCTTCAGGTAGCCTGCTGTCCCCTGAAACTTTGCACGCAAGACAGTGGTGTTGCCATTACCTATAGTTTTAAATTATACCATAGTTGGAACCTCAGCTGTCTCACTTTAAAGACTTTATATGGTGGCAATGTTTCTTACACTACCACACCTTCTCTAACATTGCAGCAACAACTTATTTTCCACAGGACAAGTTTCACTTGTAGCAAGATCCTTAAATATTGATCTCTTGTGAAATGAAAAGCCCACTATGAGCTATAGCATTGACAGTATAGAAGGATCCAGATGGGAGACTATAAAATGTATGTTCTCTTCTGTCCCACTCACACAAAGATTAACTGTTCACATTCCTCCAAATTAATAGGCTCCCAGTGGGATAGTAAATATCCTGGTCCTTAGGTTTCAATAAATCTGTTTGAGTTACAAATCCAATAGTCTGTAAAGGGCATGGCTCTTGGGAAGTGAGGTTTTCTCCCCATGTGCCCTTAAACAGTCTGTCACTTCAGGATTCATCCACAATGTGGATTATGGCTGAAACATATTTAAAAGTTCCCTGTGCTTTTTAAAGCACCACATACATTCCAGGTTTACACAATGCTCTTTTGAAAAGTGACAACTGGATGTTTTTTTAAAATATACAGCCTTACTTTAAATAGAATATCAAGCTATGCATCACAGGGAGCTGCCATTATTGACTCGGATTATCTCATTTAGCACTGTGAATGGAAACTTCCTCCATACTACAATAACATAATATGTAATACGATATTTTTCAAAAGGCATGTTGTCTTTTGTAAAAATAGGACTTCAATGGTCCTTTAAACATTTTTTCCTAAATATTAAATTGACTCATTGCCTTAACATCTTCTTAAAACCCTTATTTGGTGATTTAAATGGAATAAACAAATGAGAAATGCATGGTTAAATACGTTTAGCAAAATGTTATTTTAAAAACTTAAATAAAAAAATATATATATTTATTAGGAATGTATGCTATGGTAGGTGTTGTTTACCACACTTTCCACTAGATTGACAAGGTGTTGTAGGGGTTGAGAAGAATATCAATGAAGAATATCAATGAAGACTACTGTGCCGCTTCCCTATGTGGAAAATTGCAATAGAAGCTTCAGAGAAGCACTTTACAGCCCATGTGAAGTTAGTGAAGGTAGACGTGTATCTACCCCTTTAGATAAGCTTGATCTTACAATGTTAGATGTTGGTGTCCCTATAGGAAATAGAATGTTTGTGACTTCCTGATAACCAGCTGGATTCTAAAGCACATCCAAAAAGCATGTAATACAGTGATATTGATTATTGTTTTACTTTTTATACATAATGATTAATAACTACATATTCTTAGAAGAAAAAAAAAGTTTTATGTGCCAGTAAACATCAAACCACATTGGATATGGGAGGTCTGACGAATAAAGAGGTGCATTAATAGCTCCATGCTTTATATATAATAGCAAAAGCCTATGGTTGTCTTCATTGCTCCCTGTCAGGAGGTGAAACAGCAGAAGCCATACTGGTAAAACAACCAGCCATAAAACAAATGATACCTAAAACTAATATCTAGACAGCATTGACCCTCTAGATCTATCTATTGTGACAAGTTGCCAGTCTCCAATGTGTTTTTGCCTGGCACTTTGATGGAGGAACACAATTACAGGACGCTTCAATAGGTTTCCAAATTTTACTGTAATATTAGCCACATCAATACAACAAAATAATACAAAAAAAAAACAAATAGAAAGAAAATAATAGGCCTAGCTCGCACTGGAGGATTACCTTTACTCTTATAGACAGTTGTCTAACTATTTGGTCCCAATCCAGCTAAACCTGGGTGGTGCAAAAACAATAAGTCAAATAGTTTGGTTTAAAAATCACTGGCCTGTATTCTTCAGAACTGCAGGTCTTCATTCTGTTGCAGAATGGTTTTCAGCTCCAAGCTGCTGCATCTTGGTCTGTGTCAGCTTCAGACAAAACACCTGTGTTTCTTTCTTCAACTTAAACTCTGCATGCACTCCTCTATCTGTGTGTCTTTCTTCACCCCTCACACAGCTGCAGGCCATACACAAAGCCTCCCAGAGGCTGCCAGCTGAAGTCCCAACGGCCCCCCTCCAAATTCTAGTAGCAGTCTTAAGTCGGGACTCTCCAGCTGCATTTAATCGACTGCCCGGGA
This sequence comes from Discoglossus pictus, assembly GCA_027410445.1. Lineage (NCBI taxonomy): Eukaryota > Metazoa > Chordata > Amphibia > Anura > Alytidae > Discoglossus > Discoglossus pictus. The sequence continues at coordinate 72,243,921 of CM050164.1, read as the reverse complement.
AGTTAACTTTCAGAACTTCTGGGGAAAGAGAGCTTTGTAAAGTCTGTGGCTCACACAAACCCCTTGTATCACTGTCACACTATGTATATAGTGCATGAGAAACATAATTTATAATATTTGAAGTTTACTGAAAGAACAAACATTAAATGTGAGATTTCAGAGGTGTTTTGGAAATGGTGACTTACAGACATAGGCAAGGGAAGTAAGATCACATGTCTTCAACCATATAACAGATTGGCTTCTAGCACAACCATACTCATTTATTCAAAGCAATGGCCTAGGAGGTTTCAAAGTATTTGCAAAAATATGGAAGCCCTCTGTCTGCTTTGAAAGCTGGCTGGATATAAAAAATAAATTCAGTTTAATTACATCGTCTCAACTTTTGTCAAAATTGTCGCTCCTTTAATGTATGCGAAAAGAACGTTTGTGTTCAAAATGAGAGGTGTCTCTTTAATGTGTACAGTATGGATTCTATTTGTATTAATTTAAAAAGCAAGTACATCAGGAGAGACAAATTAAGACAAATCTGAAATTGGTTTCATATATCATGCGCTTTCAATCATTGCCCTACAAATGCATCAATATATCACAGTCTCCTTAAATTATAGTTTTTTTTTACTCCTAATATCTACGGTAGTACGGCGAGATCCTTATATTGATGAGTGTGTGAATACTTAAATTCATTTGTTGCATTTAACATATTATTCCATGTGTAAAATGTTTCAAATGTGAGAAATTTTAGATTTTTTGCTGAAGTCACAAAAATAATAGGTTTAGAAGATATATAGTATGATATGCCTTTCAGAGATGCTGTCCTAGATCCCATCCACTCCAGTTTTAGCTACTCTAATACTTCCTGCTCCCCCTCCATTCCTTACACTCTTTCTTTGTGCTTTTTTCCCCCCGCTCTCTTCAACATCGGTTGATTTCTAGTTCTCTTGGAAATCTTTTATGGCAATGCTAAAATTGTAGTCTAATCAAAACTTCTGACCCTTCTGACCTGTCTGTCTTCCTAGGCCTGGGCCTCAATGCACACATACATCAATAACAGAATCTGAAAGGTCTGAAAGCTCAGGTGTGTGTGGGGTGGGGGGTGGGACGAGAGTCACAGGAAAAGAATATTGTATAAAAGACAAGAAAATGGTTAAAAAATAATTCATATTACATAATATGCATGGTCATACATTCACAAGGTTGGAAAAGCTTGATAATGACAACTCAAAAACTTAATTGTGAAGTCAAAATGATATTCAGACTTAGACCATCATTTACAAAATTCAATAGAGGTCATTTACATAAACCCATGCAGAACAATAACATGCATACAGAGCTAAACTGTCCTGTGTCAGTCTCCACAGAAAAAATAATTCACCGTGAATTTTGCACAAACTGTGGCTCCCATGAGCAGAGAGATATACATTTATACCCCAAGCCATGTCAGCTTCAAAATAAAGCCAAATATTTTTATGTTGACGAACCAGCTTCCTCTTTTTGATTGTTTATTTACAAAAAGGTATAAAATCCTAAATCAGCTAATTAAATAAAACAAAATACTAATTTTAAAGAAAATACTTGAAATAACTATCTCCTAGGTAAGTATTCCTTTATCAGTAGTATAAGTTGATGCACAAAGAGTAATGATACGCAATCTCAAAGCACACAACATTTCAAGTGGGATGCATTATTTTGAAAGCAGATTAATTATTTTCCAGTGTTTTTATTCACAAACGTCGGCAGGGTTTGCACAAAATACTGAAAACTCATAAATAATCAATAACAGATACAACTTTGTTTTTTTTCTTTTCCCTGGAATCTGGAAGAAAATGGAGAGAAACTAGAGAAAGAAGAGATACAAGGATAGGCTGGGGTAGAATTTGAGCTAGTCCCCCCACCCACAGAGTGACAATTGTGTGGTAGGAGTTTTATAAATATATATTCTATTGTATAGGAATCCGTTTGCCAACTATAATCATAGAGCCTCATTCAATTGAGGCTTTCGGGAGATCCGGGCTCGGAAATGTAGCCCGCAAGTTAATTTGCTATTCAATTGGCGTCTTTTTGCGGGGTCCGATCGAGTTACGGGCTCCAACCTGCGATTCACTGCGATTGTTCACATCGCAAGTTAATGCTCCTCCAAGCCTTTTATCTTTGACGGCCGCAAGAGTTGCAAATGCTAAAAATCGCAAATCTATCCGATTCCCCTTCGATAACCACTTGGTCAAGCCTGCAAATGGCAAAAGTCGAACCATAAGTTACTGGTACCAAGGAGGTCTCGCAAAGAGCTTAATGACATATCCTGCCACTGTAAATGCACATATACACAGACTACTGTACTTTTATTAAAAGTGAAAGTGATGTTAGGTCTTAGAATTAATAGCACACCATTTTCAAGCTCGCAAAATCGTCCAAAACAAATACTTTATTTCATGTTTAATTTCCGTGTTATATCGATTCTGTGTTAAGACATATAATGGAACTTGCATGTAATAGAATATCATATTTACGGCTTTATCAATATTGCATTATATCTGGAATTTGGGTCCGATCGTAACTCAAACCCCTAGGACTTCAATGAAAAATGGAGGTTGGATTTCAAAGTCCTACGGGCTTGAACCACGAGTTACGATCGGACCCACATCCCATTGGTGGTTTCTAACTGGGAGATACGGCCTTGCCTCATTGATCATGTTCAAGCTCGTAAATGCTACTTTGGAAAACATGGTTTGCGAGGTGCGCTATTGGTCTGGGACTTGCGGGCCCGGCCAATTGAATAGCACCATAAGTTTGTGGCCGCAGCAGGATTGCAGCAGGCCCGCAGACATACGGCCTACTCCGATCGAGTTGCATCCTCTAAAAGTATGTATTGTTATTTGTGATGCGGATTATTACACTCATCATTCTGCTTACTGTCTGACAGCTCTGTGATTCACTTTTTATCCGAGTCACTGGTATTTTCACCCTCTACATTGAAATTCAAGATCTTCCACACATTACAAGAATGGGAAGGCAGTTGACCAGCCAGTCAATAGTAACTCAGGCTTACAGTTCAGCTGACACGTTCATAGTGTTAGCAGTGGGAGTTCTTTTAGAAAACAAATTATTGTCAACTCCCTGCTGGTTTACAGTCTGCAACCTCAGGGCCAGGAGCTCATCAGATACTCTCTGTGGGTTTATGTTTTCTCTTAGCCACTTTGACATACAGTATGAACGCAGTAGGACGAGTCCCGGTGTTGTGTGGGTGGAATCTTTAGAGGGATCTGTATCAAACTGATGCATTTGTTCAATGAAGCAGCTTAAACCTTTTCTTGTGCCAATTCCAATTTGTGCAGGTGTCAAGTTTATCTGAATTCCTTACAGCTGGTGCTGAGCTGTTAAACTCAGAAAATGAAAAAAAATTCAGAATACACTAATGTATAACAGTCAACACAGACACATACTCACAGGGATTTAGGGTTTTAGAAAGTGATTGAACAGGTTTGTAAGGAAGACAATAGATAATCTGTAAAGTGTGATGGTCCATGAAAGGTCCTCCATTATATTCCCATCAAGCAGCAAACCGATTACCATATTATGCTCTCTCACTATACAAATTGTGTATACATCAAGTGCCATACTTTACGGTTTCAGTATGGCACGGGATCAAGGGTAGCACGTCAGTCAGCATTAGATGTATATACAATGTGGATAGTGAGAGAAAAATTATGTGGTCAGAGATTTTCTACCTGATGAGAATGCAATGAATTTAATATCATTCCCATTATTTGGTTCTGGGTGACGTCACAAGGCAATGTGTGCCCACATGGTGTTATTCGGAACTGAGCACCAAAATTGGAAAATATTTTATTTCACAAGAATGATTCCGCTAACCTGGGCCATCCATCACAGGATTGGACAACATGATTTCCTTTGGATAACAGGTTTAATAAACAAAAAATTCACTTTTTGGAATTGACTTTTGCGTTTTACCTACGACTACTTGAACGTGCCACATCACATAAAGAAACACAGTTTTTTGGTACAACGGATAATAGTGCATTTGAATATTCAAAGAGAGTACCATTTTAGTTTTACTTCTGCTCGATTAGGCCATCTTATTATGGGCAGTACTAGCTAATTGCAGAGGGATAAAAAGAGTGTATAGGTATTTACATAGGGCCATATTCAATTGGAAGCCCGCAACTCGATTGTGGACAGCTGAATGTCTGCGAGTGAGTTGCGGGCTCCCGGTTCCTCTGCGGGGCTATTCAATTGTTAAAGGTCGCAAGTTGAAGGCCGAAGGCAAAACTGTAAAACATGCACTGGTTCGGAAAAGTTGAGGGCGGGAACATAATCAATTAAGCAAGCCTGTATCCTGCTATTTTGAATCAGCCAATAAGAAATGAGACTGTCTGAATTACAGTAAAACATGGAGGTTACATGTCACTCAATTTGATCGTACTTGGACCCCCGAATCTGAGTCGCAAACCAGCAAAATAAAGAATCATGGAAATGAATGCCAATACTGTTCTAGTCCATATGGGTGGCCTGATATGTATTAACTCATTGATACCCGAGATCGATTTAACCCTGAAATGAAAAATACTAAATAAATATTATTTCTTGACAATTTGCTAGCTTGAGACTGTTGTGTAATTAATTCTAATGTCTTTCATTGCTTTCCTCATTATTTACAGTGATTTTATATTCGCATTTACAGTGCTACAAATAGTGTTTAACCCCCTTGCGGGTCCTCTCTAGCGCTAGTTGTATTTTCTCCTTCAATTGCCATTTACGGGTGTGAATACATTTGAGAGCTTGGGGAAATTAAGTAATTGAATAGTGATTTGCTATTTTAGCCTTGTGAAAGTTACAGATCAAAGGCTTCTGGAGGCTGTAAGTTACGAGTTTGATCAGTGACCTTTTTTTCAAGCCTGCAGCTCGGAAGCCGTTCCGAGCCCACCAAAAGACGCCAATTGAATAGCAAAATAGCTTGCGAGCTCACTTACGTGCTTCCGGATCTCAAATTCGCTCAATTGAATGGAGCTCATAATCTGCAAATATAGCTATGATTGTGGGCCCTGGCACTTTGCACCTGCTGCACCAACAGTAGCTCCGCCACTCTCTGTGTCACTTGCTGATGCCCGCATATCTGATTCTATTTCTGCTCATTTATAGTAGATAGACGGAAGCTCTCCTTTATTGAATTGCTCAGCAAAACATTAGCCCTTTGTAAATCCGAAGAGACATCTTTATAATTTCTATAGAATAACACAGAAACGGATGGTTTAAACCTTTTCTGAAAACTAATTGGAATCCTGATGGAAATTCAGACATTTTGTAGACAGTGCTTGCATCATGCCATGTCTTTAATAAGAGGCCTATGAATGAATATTTATGTAGCACTATTGTGATGGATAGATCTGTGCAGAGTAATGTATGTGAGAATATATCTACGGTATATGTATGTATATGTGTGTATACACCACATCTGCTATGCACAGTTTGTGCCGCCTGGGCATTGCATAAAAATTTACAAACTGAAACACACAGTTAGTAAATAGAGCATGAAAATGTGAATGCCACTCTGAACCGCATAATTTAGTAATCTTGCCACGTCAGGAATCTAGCAGGAGCTCCCAAGGCCGGCGAGGAGCGCTGCGCCTGCAAGCAGGTTTCTCATTAGACCTATTTCTCAACTTGGTCTGACAGCAGACAAGCATCTCAGTGAAATACAGCCAAAGTCTCATTAGGGATTAAAACATAGTCATTGGCTCTGAAAGTCAGTGGAATGAAGGATTACAGTGTGTCATCAGACATTTAAATCTATTAAAATCTCTTATAGCTATGTTATTAAAACTACACTGATGCTTGAGAAGTAATAATGACAATAATCTATATATGAAAATAGATACTATTTTTTCCTCTCTCGTGGATATATGCCATCACCCCAAACTCTATACGAACTTTCTCTGTGTTGTTATCTTGTTATATCTCTCGAAAGCTAGTCATTCTATATTAAATGTTTGCCCAGTAAAAAAAAGGTATATATCTGTTCCTGTTTCCTTCCTCGCCCAGTATTTAATAAGTATTTTTAAAGGGGTTTCCCAATGTCCAGTTGATTTGTAAAAGAAAGAAAAAAAGAAAAGAAAAATATCATGATATACATACACACACACATTTATTTTTATATATATATATATATATATATATATATATATATATATATATATATATATATATATACACACACACACACATACATATATATATATATATATATATATATATATATATATATATATATATATACACACACACATACATATATACATATATATATATATATATATATATATATATATATACACACACACACACACATTTTTATGAACTTTACAAGGATGTTTCCCCCTCTATCAAACAAAAGCATCTAATAAATTAGTGGAAATTGTGCAAAAAATGTTAAATGTGTTGAAATACAACAGAAAATTTTTTATCCAACAAGACAGCCATTACTAAATAATGCTTCCACCATTTTACATTTTTTATTTACAGTGAAAATCCCAGGTGTGCTTTTCAGCAGTTCACACATAATATTTTGGGATACATTTTATTTCTCAATGGAGCCATTCTATTGGTTTATTAGTCTATTATGTGAAGGTAAACTTGGCAGTGGGTGGAGGAACCATTTGGACTTGGATTACTTGTTTAGTAGAGGTAGGAAGAGGTTGTAACATCTTTCAAAAAAAAAATGTATGGTGCCTTAAATATTGCATTGAGAGAAAAAGAAAATGTTGTAGAACCTTTAAGCAAAATGTCACATCAACTGTCCAGTGCGTGGTTTCATCAATGCCATTTTTGCACATGCTTCATTGACCATTTAAGTTGCATAGTGGGTTTTCTAAAATCTCACAATATCTAGTTTAAGGTACAGCTAATAACTTTATATTGCGCTTTCAAAATATTCCCATGCAGCATCTATTCTCCAAAAAAAACCTCCTTCAGTCAATCTAAATGTCCGGATACTCTCTTCTTGAACTGCCTGTATGTAGTATGGTTTTCCTCAAGCCTCTGACATAATGTAAACAATGACCTTCACACAGTAAAGGACCACAACCATTATTCCATGCTCATACTGATAGATCTGCTGTCTCACAACAGTTGACCCCACTCTTTCACACAACCTTTATCACCCAAGTATCTATAACAAAAGCAAAGGCTCGTTTTTTTATGCTTATCTCTAGCTAAACATCGCTTTATATATCTGCTACTTATGTTGTTTGAATGTATACTCAAAAGGTGTGTCATGGGTATACTACTCTTTTGCTCTTTTTGGACTAACTAATCAAATTATTTAACTTAAAATACCACTTCTATTCTACTGAAACCCATTCTATCTTTGACTCTTTGACCATACACCTGCAAAATAGATTAGTACAATAAAAAGGGATACCTACCTTCCGATATTTCAAAGGGCTATCCAGAGCCACTATATTCTTTAAAAACTAGGCACTATTAGGTAGTGTTACCGACATACATACAATACTGTAGAACTGACAAGTTAAACTTTTATATTTCTCCCAAATTTTAGAGAAAAGGAGTGGGGAAGTAGGAGATTGAGGTCGATTTTCAGCCATATTTGGGGTTTTTCGTCAGTCTAAAAAGGCTAAGTGAGGAAAAAAGTGGCGGTCGAAAAACTTAAAAATTCTGAAACTGGATGAAAAATGCGGCTGAACAAAGCCAGACACGAGGGACTTCGATAATACACGACGGCAAAGTAACACTTACACCAACAACGCCAGGGACTTTGTAAATAAAACCAAACGTCAGTCAGCGCGTAACATGCAAACATTCAGCAGATATACAGAGGAGAAACACAGGGAAGGGACAGGGGGAGATGGTGGAAAGAGACACATGGCATTCCCAAGCACAAAACTTGCAGGTTAACAAAACCTGCAATGAGCGGCCGATACAGTAGGCGGGAGAAAAGGCTCGCAATGAGAGCCAAAGGCGTTCATTGTGAGCCACAAGATGAGCGCCAAAGGTGCTCTTTGCTGGGATCACGATGAGCACCGCGAGCGGGAAAGGCTTGTAATGAGCGGCGAAGATGATCAGTGCAAAGCAAGAAAGTTGAAGGCGCTCAGTGCAGGGCTCGTGATGAGCCACGAAGGAGCAAAAGCCTAGTATGTTTAATATTCTATGTATATAATATGTATAAATAAATGGTAATAACACCAAATTGTGGATAACTCCATAGTGCAAGACAGACGTAATATGAACGAATAGCACAACCCAGTTTTAGAAGAATATTGCTTTGCTGAAACTGACGTTCTGAAAGGCTGAGATATCTCTGAAAGGATAGGGGTTAAACTGGGACAACCAATGTATCCATTTCATGGGGAGCTTCAATTATGTAAGACAGTTCAGTATTAAATAATCTAAGACTATTCCTATCAGGCAAGTGTATAACCATCCAATCAATGCACTGTTCATTACGTTTTTTTTGCTTCAGAGAATAGGAAAAACGGGACAAAGCCGCTGTTTTGTACATGCAAAACTACTTAGTATTCTGCACAAGAAGATAAGACTCCTGGCTCTCAAATCACTTCTGACTGAGTCCCTAAAAGAAAGATTTTTGTAGGTCTTAAGAGCTTATGTAAAACATATACGAACAACATGGAACCTGGCCAAGGAAGTGCATGTATTATTTATACTGTGCATCTATCTATATAACGTAGATAATGAAGTTTCAGATCTGCTGCAATTACAAAGAGTATTGTGCTACTGGTCACAATTTCTTCTTGTGTGTACTATTTGCAAAGGGAATTATTTTGCTTAAAAGTCCCACAGTACTCGGTTATATTTTTTACAAACATTTTTGCTATATGAAACACTTTGGACTTAAGTTTTACCGTATTGGTCCGAATATAAGACGCACCCGCATATAAGCCGCACCCGTAAAGTTCAAGGGGAAAAAATAGAAAAAAGATAGTACTCACATATAAGCCGCACCCGTAAAATTGGAGAGAAAAAGACTCTCAAAGTGATCAGCCATTGCAAGAAAAAGGCTTTTTTTGCAGGTTACAGGCTTTACAGGACGTTAGAATCACTAAAACCGTAAATCGCTATTCAATACCGCAGTCTAAAGCACTAAAATCGGCAACCTTAACTCGCAACCGCGCACCCTTAACTCGCAATCGCGCATATCGGCAGTAATTTTGCATTCGCGAATAGAAGCCGCACGCGTTACAAGCAAAGTTTGCAAATTGGCAATGATTTTTTTACGGTCGCGAATATAAGTCGCACCCTTAACTCGCAAGCTCAAAAATCGGAAAAAAGTTGCAGCTTATATTCGGACCAATACGGTATTTTTCCACACATAGTGCTCAGTATAGTGGAACCCATTTAACCCCTCAAATCATCCCTTTATGGGTATAATCCTCCAAATTGTTCTTGCATCAGTACGTGCACAAATTATCTCAATGCTGAGGGAGGAGGCACGCACGCCCTTAAACAAGCTCTACTTAGGGCGCCTTTCATTAGTTAGAGAGATAACAACGAGGGAAACTGAGGGGCAAATGGCAGCCCCTATGCTAAGCATTATCCGTGACAAAATAAAACAGTGTAAGCCCAAAATATTCAATATATATTTCACTAAAAATATCCATAAAAAAAAATAGAAGAGATTCATTTTGATTCCATGTAAAAAATGTTTTTCTGGCGGTTAGCTGTCCTTTAAGTTTCAATTCTATTTTGATTTCTCATAGGTCCTGTGGGACCAATAAACAAAAAAAGAAGCTTTCTAACGGCCAGAAGCATGAAAAGAATCTGTAAGCTAAAAATAAAAACTGTGACACTCTAATTTCAGCAAATCAGCAAATTTTATTAATTATTGTGAGTCCTGGGAAAAAGCTTCCTCCACTTTAGTAAGTAATCACAACAAGAGCTGCCATATTGTTGTCCCAAGACAGCCACATCTCATCCTGTAATGCTGCTACAGTTTTTTGAGGATTTACATAAAAGGATTGATGGGATAAATGTGTATTTCAGTCAAGCTAAAAAATAACAACAATGTAGTTGAATTAAATCAATCTTCAATAGATTAATGTCAAAACACAGCAAGCGTGGAAATGTAGCAGTCATGCCCAAAGCAATCGCTTCATGCAAAGCCAATGTTTTGGCACACTTGGAAACATCACAATTAGACGACTGATCTCAAGTTAGACTACCTACTTACTTCAAAAGCTCACTAAAGATGCATGTTCAAAAAGCTTGTAACTTAAACCTTATTATACCCAACTGATTCCAACAAACATACTCCCTGTAACACTGTCATCTCCTTAGGCTACAGCTTCCTTACTGGATCACTGCCCACCATGCATCTCTTACCCTGGTCTTACTCACCCAGTCATACCCTCTAGATTTTAAGCTCTAAAGAGCAGGGAGCCATTGCATCAAAACATATACAGAATGATTAGACTGTTTTGTCTTTATGTTTCTGTGTACCTTACAATTTGTTCTCTTGTATTTATTTTACCTATCCTACATTACATTAGCCATTTAAATACAGTTAAGAAAAAGGGCTCCTATGCTAATGGAGTGGTGTAATGCGCGGTATACTCGTAAAATTGACTGAAGGAGCTTTTTTTCCCCCTTTGTTACACGTTTATGTTAGTATTTTCACCTGCAATATTTCAGCTCCCACATTTGTAAATCCTGCCTTGCCCAGAAGAGATTTCAGTGTAGGGAGTACCCAAACTAAGTTTTATGGATATTAAACGGAACCAATAGAAAATGAGAACTCCAGGATTATTATGAGGGAGAACAATCCCACAACTGTGGTAAGGAACAAATTATATATATATAAAATAAAAAGTACATCTGTGTTCACACTTGAATGTCTAAAGCAAGTTAAAAAACCTGATTCCAGCTCAGAGTTACGAGAAAAACAGTTATTACACTGCATTCTGGGAAGTTGAGCTGGGACACACAAATATGCCCACAAAATGCCTCGCTCTTCATTCCTTAGCCATTATCAAACATGGCTTCCTTTAAGTTTATGCATGCTGTATTACACAGCTTTAATGCAAAGCCAAGGTTGGAATAAACACAGGCTGAGAATCCTATCCATGTACAGTTGTTACAAGCTTACTGGCTATTATCAGCATGGAGCGGGATCTCATCCTGTGTTGTGGAAATTATGAGTAGGTAGTTCACCACAACAATCATTTATAATATGGTGGACAAAAGAGCGATAGAAGCCCTCCACCGTACAGTAAATAAAAAGTTTTCACACTGGAATGTCTAAAGCAAGTTAAAAAACCCGCTTCCAGCACAATGCATTAGATCATTTGTTCCTAGGCAATGTGGTTTCCTGATATGTATTAACCCCTTGAGTACTGGGTTGTGTATGACCCTTGATGTTGTATAATAAAACTGACATAATACAATATCACATGTTTTAATTACATATATGTTTATACTGGTCTGTCAGTTGTCAAATAATGCTGAAATTTCATAATTTTTTATTGTTTTTTTGGTGCTATACTGTCTCTTTAATGACTGCTTCTGTACTCTGCAATTCTTTTGGCAACCATTTGCGATTGGTCCTTGGTACTTGTAATATTTTTTTCAGATTTTTGATGTTACGGCACTGCCCTATTTTGCGAGTGATCTGAAAAATCTTATTAGCATAGGGTTTTGATGTAAAAGTCTAACAGGAGTAACTCAGGATCTTTTGTCAGAGCAAAAATCAATGGAAAAGTTTTCAATGTTTCAGAGATGGGTGATTAACATAGCTAGGTAACTTTTACTTTGTTCTTAAACCTGGTGTAATTTTGCAATATAGGGATTAGCATTGAGGCAAAGGTTTGCACTTTATGTATAAAGAGTAACAATAATAAAAAACAACAACAACAACAATATGCTAATTCACATTGATACAGGCAGCGGAAATAACTCCCTATAGCTGCTATGAATGTGATTCTCAGAACTCAAAGCACCCATTAGCCACAATTGCCCAAGGTGGTGCCTTAGTGGATAATATTATTGAATTGTACTTTACTTTGTTGAACTGTTGGGAGTTGCTATGAAGCCTGCAGTAGGAAATGCTAACTTAAGGTGATGCTAGTAAGCAAACCTGTTAACCTGCCCCTAAATAAATTAATTTAATTGGTATTTTAATAGTACGTGATCTGCCCTAGGTTTCTCAGCTTTACTCGTATTTTATAGGAATTAAGGACCTCTAATTCAATCATTAACACATTAGAGTGAATGGTGTATCTGATCAAGATACCCTATAGATTATAGTATAAGTTTGGTTACACGTGTATTTTTTCATGACCAAGAGATATAAGCACATATGAATAAATATTGCAGACACACTCAGGGTGTATTGATCCGTTATGGCAGGTGTGCCAAAAGGCAGGTAACTGGATTTAAGATCAGGTGGTCTAATAAAACTGACTAAATGTTATGGACTCATCTGTGCTTATCCAGAGATATCCTGGATTCCTACCCTTCAGGATGCGGTTTGTCACACCTGATTTATAGTGTAATCTTCCTCATTCCATTTTGATCACACACAATGCTTCAAAAACTTCCTGTTTATTGCAAAGTCTCTTCCTGTGGTGTCACAGTTCGAGGCAAAAATATAATTTAGGACTACCTCTGTGAACCAAGCTTGTAATCTCTAGGAATTGTATAATTCACTAAATTTCATGCTGTTTTTTTTCCCTGAACCTGGCTTTCGACCATCAATTTTTCGCTAAAAGTAAATTATTAGTGGTCTTTAAAAAATCAACACAAAAAATACACTGTACAAGCCTTTGTTTTCTAAACCCCCCCCCAAAAAAATAAAATAAAATGCATGATTTATATTCTTTTGTGTCTGTGGCACCATATGTAAGAACATCATTACTTAGGGGGCTAAGGAGCTGAAAGATAACAGGTATAGGGCCATATTAAATTCCAGCAAGTCCAACGTGTAGCATGTAAGGGCTGTGCGCTTCAAATTTGCCATACTTACGTTGCTATTAAATGAGAAACTGCTGCGAGGGAGAGAGGCTCTCTTGTAAACCAGTTTGCGGCCGACAGGGTTGCATGCTCGAGTGCAAACAATTAAGCAATCTGGGAGTTACAGGTTCAGATGGAGCCAATGTAAAAAGAGATAGTTAGCGTTACGTCACTGAAAAAGGGGAGGGTAGATTTCAAAGTCCTACGTGCTTCGATTCCAGTTTGCGATCGGTCCCACGGGCCAGATATAATGCAATATTAATAAAGCCGTGAATATGATATGCTATTACATGCGAGTTACAGTATATGTTGTAACACATTGATTGCAGAGATCGATATAAAACACAAAAAATAATCACGAAATAAAGTATTTTTAGGGGCCAATTTGCGGACGTGAGAGTGTTGTGCTATTAATTCTAAGACCTAACATCCCTTTCCCTTAAAATAAATGTACAGTAGAGTGATTTTATTTATATTACATGCGCTACTTATTGCACTTTACCCACCTCACGGGTGTTCTAGAGCACACGTTGGCCTTTGGGCTCCATTTGTGTTTTACATGCTTACTCGCGAGTGATCACATTGCAATTTAATAGCTGAAATCAGTTAGCGGTTACGGGCATGACAGATCAAAGGATTTACGTGAGCGAAGTTCAACGTTGCTCTCCACGTAGCCTATTTTAGGCTATCCTGCGTGTTACCATGCAAAATCGGCTGCGAGCAATGTTGCGAGGCATCTTAGCACGCAAATAGCCCTAAGATGACAGTTACGCACTAGGTTTTAACACGTAGCCCGAATTTAATAGGGGTTATAATTTGTAACCATCTCAAAAACGAAATAGCATATTCAGCCAATAATCGCCATAATGTGCCACTCAGAATAAGACCGTTCCATACTAAACTTGACAGTGTTATCTGAAATATATGTCTATAGTATTTTGATCAGGATCAGTGGTGGGGAATTGTATTGTCCATGGGCCTCATTTTATTATCGGCCGTAGGAGATGCGGGGCCGCAAGGACCGGCCGCAAGCTATTTGCCTATTCTATTCCCTTCCGGCCGGGGATTCCGGCAGGCGCCTTGTTTTCCCTTGCGGCCGCACGCGCTGCAAGAGATTCGGCCGCAAGAAAATCCTGGTTGCTATTCAATTGCTCCGGGAACCCTCTCTGCAAGGCTAAAGCTTACTTGCAGCAAAAAGGTCCCGCAGGCACACAATTAAGCACATTTTAAAGCTATAATAAAGCCATCCTGCACTCTGAGGAGAATATAAAGTGATTGTAGGTGTTAGCATTAATAGCACAACATTCCCCTATACTCAAATCCGTAAATAATTTTTTTTAAAATTTATGTCACATATCCATGTAAAGAGTCCCGAGGGCTTGGAGCACCTCAGACCCGTCCACGCTGCGGCCGGAAAATAAACAGTTAATGTAATCTCAGATTTGGGCTGATGTGCAAGCTTGAGAGGGGGTTGCTATTAATCCTCATGCCCCCATTATGATCCCTAGCATTTACAGAGCTGTACAGTGCCGTCTTGAATTTATTTTTGCATTTAAAGATTTCTGAGCTTACGGCCGGTTGCAAGATATACGGCCGGCCGTAAGGGGGATATCCTTACGGCGCCGTCTATTTGAATTGCAAGGTAATGGGAGCCCCGCAAGGAATCACAGCTTTGCGGCCGATTTACGGACGATAATAGAATGAGGGCCCATGAGTGCTAGGAACCCATTGAAAAAAAAATAAAAAATCAGCAGGAGTCACGAACGCACAGAAATAGTCCACCAACAGCCTAAAAACAGTAAACCTTAACCACTGCACACAGTTTTTTTTTAGGTTTGATAGCCAAGATTGTTTTTTTTCTCGGTCAAGCCTGTTGGCATTATCCAGCCCTATTCCTTATATCTCCCTTTTTCTCATTGCTTTCTCTCCCTATGTACGTGAGCAAAAGTACCTGGAAATTTTCCAACTTAACTCACCCTGAGACCATAAATTTACCAGTGCCATTCACTATGTGTGGCCTTTTGTGAGGCGCCTATTGGCCATTGATCCTAATGCGGACCTTTCCTGTTACTGCTAGTGCAAAGCAATGCTGGCTTATGGAATGCAAGAGGCTGTGATGAAATAGACATTTGTATTGATTCCAACATCCAGAGAACCACATAGAAGCAAGCATAGGTATCTGACTGATGGGCTTGAGATTCCCCACCCTTGATTTAGGCAATTTATCTTCAAAAGTTTTATTGTTCGCTTGGAAACAATACAGCTAATCCGGTTCCTACCAGCTAATAGAAATCTATTGATCTTGCAGTGTATTAAATTAGGAAACAAGTTGGTCTATTCATTGGAATGCAGAATAATCACTGCAAATCTACTTTATAGAGGAAGGCGTGCACAGTTTATTGAATAGTAGCTGGACAGCGCATAGCTCTGGTCACTTACATGTTAAGCTATATGTTAGATGTATACAAAACCACTTCCAAGTTTCTTCATCTTCTTCTGCTCTAGTGCATGAATGAATATGTAGTGTGTATGTAGTATGTGTACTGTATGTCTGCACACTGATAACAATGTAAGCCAATGTGTTTATCGAAGTAGCAAAACTGCCAGGCATGGTTCTATATAGAGTCATAAAGCAAAGGAGTAGGGGAAAATATACAAAATAGCTAAAAGCTCTTTTTTATACATATATGAAAACATAAATAAATAACTAAATATGAAATGTGTTTCCATTTAGCACTCAGAAATTAATTATGGGACATTGTTGAATGTGAGTTCTAGTGGAACATTACAGTAGTAGTTCATATTCTTAGCTCAGTGGAATTTTTCTGATTCAACCCATTTTTTAATGGATGCTCTGCAATGCAATAGCAGGTTTTTGAGGGCCCTTGAAAAAACAATTTTATTCCTCATACCTAAAAATATTTTTTTTGCAAATGCAACACAGTTTGTTTTCTTTGACCAAAGTCCCAACATACATTTTTTTTTCTTTACATCATTCAACATGAAGAATATGTACATACACTTGTCCATATCAACCAGTGAACTGTAGTGGTTGTGCCCAAATTACCTTTTACCCTTAACCAAGCAGGTAAACCAGAACAGTGTCCTCCAGTATGTCCTATAGTGACATTTCCTAGTTACAAACTACCAAATATTTTGCTCATAATAATATGTTTTATTGAATAGATAGAAATGAATAATGGCACGTGTAGCTTGGAAGGAAGGAAAATCTATCCCCAATACTATGCTATGTTTAGAAATGTATACAATTCTCAAGACAGTGTTCGTGCCTAAAGAACAATATTAGTCTAATAAGGGGAGCACAGATTAACAGGAGCAATTTTAAATATACAGCTGAAATGGTAGATGCAATTGCATTTGCATGTAGCTCTGTTTCATGTTAGCGGTGTCTTAATTAACTGAGAGATGGAGAGATGTTTGTCTCATTTATAGGATGATTAACATATACCTCAGGGAACATAAACACAAATATAATTTAAAGGATCCTCTGGGGGTTAAGACAAATTTCATCACAAGCCATCAAAAAAATAAAATACAGTCTAAAAACTTAAAGTAAAAAAGGTAGTATGGAACGTTTTTTTCATACAGGAAGTATACTTTTTTATTTTGAATATTTTAAGAGAGATCAGGAGTCACTTCTTTAGGCTTTTATGATGTCCATAAAGAGTTGATGTAATGGTTCAGCTTTTTTTTATATTTATCTTTATTGAGATTAACAACATAATGCAATGTCAATTAAAGTTCTAGCATACTGAGGACTGGTAATAATATTGATTTGATCAGTGGTGGGCAAATTGGTCCTATGAGGGCTGCAAACAATGCAGGATTTCTGGACCTCTCTGCTTGTGTACTGAAGAGCTCTGAGACTGATGGATCCAACTATGATATGGCAAAGAGATATTAAAATATTGGACTGTTGGCAGCACTCATAGGATGTAGCTGTCCACAACTGTGTTAGATAATGAAAAGGAATTAGATGGGCCATATGACTCATTTCATCTAATGTGAAATAGAAGAGCAAGTTGGAGACATATGGGAAACAGAGACATAACATATTAAGACAGAGGGACTTGATAGTCTGCAATATTTTATTATTAAAAAGCCAATCTAAACAGAGCATGTGTATAAACTATTGTCACAACCATTTGGACGACTAGGACTATTGGCCGGGTGATCTACGACCTGCAGTTGCTGCCACACCCGTGGACCAGGGCTATTTTTATAGCCAGCATATCTTGTTATGAAAACAATATAACTCCCTGACCACTGGTTATATCTAGGATGACCAAGGGTGGACATTTACCCATATCATTCCCTGGGTAAACAAAAGGGTGGGAGCTAACTGTCCATTTTAACATTTCAGTGCCTTTATTTTGTGGAACTTATGTATTTCAGGGTGTTTTAAACGCATAGAGCAAATAAAAAAAAAAAAATATTGGGGGTTGTGTCACTTTAAGGCTGACCATTAGCCACTTACAGAAGCCAACTGTGATGCCCAATTTTCTTCCAGTCTAGAGATGTAGTAGGTCTCCAAGCGGATGAGAACTTGCGATCACTGCGACAGACTCCATAAACTTGTATGAGGATCATCCTCCTCCTCTTTCCCCCTTATGATCCTCCTCACTTCCCCCCGAACCTTCTCCTCACTTTTCCTCGGATCCTCCTCCTCACTTCCCCTTTCTCCTCCTCACTTCCCCTCGGATCCTCCTCCTCCTCACTTCCCCTCGGATCCTCCTCCTCCTCACTTCCCCTCGGATCCTCCTCCTCCTCACTTCCCCTCGGATCCTCCTCCTCCTCACTTCCCCTCGGATCCTCCTCCTCCTCACTTCCCCCCTGATCCTCCTCCTCACTTCCCCCTGATCCTCCTCCTCCTCACTTCCCCCTTGATCCTCCTCCTACTCCTCACTTCCCCCCTGATCCTCCTCCTACTCCTCACTTCCCCCCTGATCCTCCTCCTACTCCTCACTTCCCCCCTGATCCTCCTCCTACTCCTCACTTCCCCCTGATCCTCCTCCTCCTCACTTCCCAACTGATCCTCCTCCTCCTCACTTCCCCCCTGATCCTAGTCCTCCTCACTTCCCCCCTGATCCTAGTCCTCCTCACTTCCCCCCTGATCCTAGTCCTCCTCATTTCCCCCCCTGATCCTAGTCCTCCTCACTTCCCCCCTGATCCTAGTCCTCCTCACTTCCCCCCTGATCCTAGTCTTCCTCACTTCCCCCCTGATCCTAGTTCTCCTCACTTCCCCCTGATCCTAGTCCTCCTCACTTCCCCCCTGATCCTAGTCCTCCTCACTTCCCTCTCTCTCCTTACTTTTTATTGTAATCCGATGAGCTGCCTGCTCATCTCTCCCCCGCAGCATGGCTGCCGGCAGTGAAGTGACGCGCTTGTGACGTCACGTCATTAGCATATCCCGGTCAGTTCATTGCCGGAAGACATGCTGCAGGGGAGAGATGAGCAGGCAGCTCATCACATTACAATAAAAAGTGAGGGAGAAGTGAGAAGGAGGATCATAAGGGGGGGAGGGAGGAGGATGATCAGGGGGGAAGGAGGGAGGAGGAGGAGGAATGGCGGGAAAGAGAGGACGATAAGGGGGAAAGGACGGTATGATTATGTCAGTATTTTTTTTATGTACCGATTTAACATTCTAAATACTGACAAAATCATACCGCCAGGAAGGTTAAAAGTGATTTTTATTTTATAATTGTATTTTCTCACAAAAGATCAACTTTTATCACAATACAATAATAAGTTGCTTATACTGATCTTCCATTATTAAAATTATGAAAGATAAACCAATACACTGGCTCTTAAAGGGAACCTTTACATGGAAGCTCTCACTAAAATCTGTGCTACAAATAGCATTACCTCACCTAAAAGTTACCAGTTGTCTTGACTCAACTTGCTTTCTACCAAATGCTTTTGATATAGATTATACACATCAGTCTCTGAGCTAACATTTCTCTGAAGATCTTTTTAGCTTGAAGGGCCTTTTGATGGTGCATGGCAAAAATGGAAAATCCATTCTGTAACAGAGGTAAATTAAGGTAACAGAGGAATAGCTAGTGAGGAGAAAGAGAAAGAAGGAAGGAAACAAACAATGTGTTGTAAAAAAGGGACAGGAATGAACCTGAATGGTGGGGGCCTCCCAATGCCTTTAACTGCTTCACAATATGCCAGATACACTGTACTCTCCCCTATTCAAATTAACTCACAACGATCTTGTATTTATGCCATCTTTTCAAGGTGTATTTATGCTTCAACAAACCACAGGTCCAGGGAGACACATTTAAAGGTAGCAGACAATTATGGACTAGAACTTGTTACACAATGCACCAAATAGAAGCGAAAGAGCAGATAACAGAGAATATCTGAGGATGAAGACAGCTGGGAAGAAAGATAAACAATGGTGGAAAATGGAAAGCAAGTGAAGAGGAACAACAACAAAAAATAAATATCTAAAATATACAGGTTGTGGTTGAACAATCAAGTGAAAGTAGGCAGAATACAAAAGTACATTTCTGTAGAGTGTGGTCAATATCTGCAATCGGTCAACCTGCCTATTGTAATAGAAAGCATTTTTGTATGTAATAACAAAATAGTATAAATTTAATTTAAGGTGTAAAATGAAGAGAATTGTTTACTATTTTAATATACTTTCATTTTATACAATTGTTAAGTATTATTTATATCTTTTATTGTGCATTCTGGTTTTGCTAGGCTTCAACAGAAAGAAAACTGAAGTTTGAATCATACTCTGATTATACCAAACAATACAAGATGTATAAGGGCTAAAGACAACCTAATGGTAGAGTAGTGCGAACTTATGGACAATACAAGTATTTTTTCTTAAGCTTTAGAACTTATGAACAATACAAACTGTGCTAATGACCAGCCATTCAGTAGGTGAAATTGGTACTTTTAAAGTTTATGACGTGTTTTATGACTGAAATAAAAGCAATTATGTCACAATACCAAGTGCATTAAAAGTCATCATTACGTTGTTTGTGCATGGCTTCAACAGCTTTTAATTGGAACTCCAAATGCAGTCCATTAGGTCTTACCAATGAGTGGGGAAGAAGAGGTCAGAACACTTTACTGAAGAATTTTCAATTCCTCCTCTGATTCTAAACCACCAAGTTCCTACAGTGGAAATACTGTGAAGTAATTCGGTCAGAAATCAGGTCCGATGTTAAATGGGCTAGCTAATAGTTAGTAATGCTTGCAGATAGGAATCAGGTGAGTTGGTATATTGTTACAGTATTTAGCACTATACATGCATGTTAATTTCTTTTTCTATCCCCCTCCACCTTTTTTTAGATTTTGTTTTTGTCACCACACCTGTGTGAAACTGAATTGAATTACACAGTCCAGAGGTTGAATCAGCTGTTTCATTGAGCAGATCTAGACAAGTTGTAAGTGCTATGCACATTAATGGTTTCTTCAATTAAATTGAGTCATTTCTGATGATCCCTTTTTCCCCCCAATCAGAATCTGGTTGCAGTGGTGTAGTGACATGTGACCCTGGTAGTAGCTATGCGTCATGCTTATTCTAGGCTATGGCATTACCCCCTTTTTCCCCCAAAGCCTCTTTTTCTCCTGGGATCCACCGTCGCCACACCCATGATCTTAATGCACGGTCTTGTCCATTGAAGTAATTGTAATGCCTTTCCATGCTTTCCCCATATTTTAATGTCCACTGGTGTGTTTATATTGTCTTTTACAGTGTTGAGAAATTGTCTGTACACACTTTGCGGGTCCTATTTGCGGGTTACAGGTTTGAACGCCAGGGCGTCTTTGGGAATCCGTAGTAATTTAATAGCGATTTTCTAACGTAACAGTTACCGGCTTGACAGATCAAAGGTTTTGAGGCAGCAGAGTTCAGATTTCGACATCCTGTAGGGTTTTTACGCCTGTAACATGCAGGTCGTTTGTGGGTAGCTTTAAGAGGCCAATTTAATAGCCGTAAGTCTTGTGTCTCGGCCTGTGTTACGGCTACGGTTTTACACGTTGGGGGAATTTAATGGGGCTGAGTGTCTCTCAATGAAGAGAATACAGTGAAGTGTGAAACTGTGAAGCCAGTGTATTGCAGGACCCAAACCTTTATTTCCCTCTTCAGAAGTAACTCCCACGTGTCATGACTATTGCAAAAAAAATTCCCAGGACTGATGCGGATGACATGGTCTTTTGGGAGAATACATTTATTCAAGGATGGTTGAGGATGTACGTTGAAATCCAAATCCATGTCAGTTTCAGAACATAGTAATGTTTTGAGGTGCCAGTCATATTTTAAATGACTGACCTGAGGAAGCCTATATGGGCAGGCATATGACAAGCTCTTTGAGTTTTAATCCACTTTACAGTAAGTTAATTTACAGTGGAAAAATGCCTGCATGTAAGTACTTGCAGTGCCGGGTTAATACCTCCTACAAGGAAGACAAAGCAGATCCCCAGACAATGTATGGTTAGATCCGAATGATTGAGCAAGGAAATACAGGTCATCGAGGCTACCAAGGAGAATATGCCTGTCTGACATCATCCCCAGCATTGATATTTCAAGTTTTAAATGGTGGACTGGGGTATATATGTTTTAATCAAGGAATGGGGTATAGGCCAGGAAGAAAGGCAACATGCATGGAGCAAAACTATAAAACTGTTCTTAAAGAATCATTGCACAATGAAAGAGATATATACAATAGAACATTTTAAGACCGGCTAATAGAATTGTAACGGAACCCATCACTGTTTTACCCTGTTTTATGGTTATTTAATTCTTGGTTAAAATATGATCACATTGCTGTACTGTAGATATGTTGTTTTATGTTCTACAGAATATATTGGCTCAGAATATTACAGCTACTAGGCTAATAGATAATCCTATTACAGAGACTCCTTTATAAGATAAGGAAGTCTATTGTATAAAGTCTTTTATTATGAGACAGAAAACAAAGAGTATAATCTGATCCATGTCTGATTGCATCAAAGTAGCCAGGTAGCCTAGGGGAGGTGTGACCACAGCTATTGTTCTCTTTATGTGTATTGCGTGGCCAAATATGGGCACGTGTATTGCCTGTGGGAAGAGATGTGTATAAATATTTCTGTACAACAAAATAAAGTCAGTATTCATTTGACTCCCAAATTGTGTGTCGTCCAATATGGGAGGTCGGGGATGGTGAAACTGTAGTGCCTCTTGGGTATTTTACTTTATACCAGCGGAGATATTGGATTCGTGTTCCAACTCTGTTACAAGAATCATTTAAAAAAGGTAATCCAGCTAGTTTTTAATAAAAAAATAAAAATAAAATAAAACATTTTGGTGCCTTTCCAGGATCCTTAAGGGACCCATGATACATTGGTGGAAATGTGTAAGAGGAGTGTTTACATTTCTGGAGAGCTATAACGGGCTGCTTCTGGGCCAGTGAGGGAAAAGTGGTGTGCTGTCAATTTCAAATCTTGTCCAGTTATCAAACCAAGGCTCTGGACT
Source organism: Discoglossus pictus (assembly GCA_027410445.1). Classification (NCBI taxonomy): domain Eukaryota; kingdom Metazoa; phylum Chordata; class Amphibia; order Anura; family Alytidae; genus Discoglossus; species Discoglossus pictus. The sequence goes on along the minus strand of CM050164.1, from coordinate 72,221,426 downwards.
TCTGTCTGCTCTCTCCTCTTACACCCTTGCCTCCACCAATAACTACAAATACATACCTCCACCATCCAGCTCTCATAAATGTGATATAACAAAAACAAAATAGATTCCTGTACTTATAAATAGAGTCTTGAAAACATTCAGATTTCCCCCCTGTATATTTTTATGTCCATGGGTTATAAACAGCATTGATCCTTTAGCAGAACCCCTACTGCATGCTGCACAAGAGTTGAAGGCAAGATGGAAGTTCATCATTCTGCAAGACAATGGCCAACAGTACACAGCTAAAGCTACACCGAAGAGGCTAAAGAACAATCTGGCAATGTCCTAGATTGACACGGAATTAAATGTTTGTGGCATAACTTAAAATCTGTTGTCCATTAATACTCCCCAATTAACCTGACAGACTTTGAAAAGGTATGGTAAGGAAAATGGTCAAAGATAGGTGTTAAAAGCTGGTGGAGATCTAGCCAAAGTATTAACTCAGAGGGTAGAGATTTCCCAAAGTAATATTAGAATATATCATTTTCTTCACAATAAAAACTTAGCAATGCATAGTGTTTAGATAAATGTGAGTATTGTTAAGATACATTAAAATTCTAAAACTGTATTATGTGATAATACATTTAACTTGATATTAAAAGGCGATTTTCATTGTACAGCTTTCTTTTAAAGGAGACTCTACACTGAAACAAAACTTGCTCTTATATTAAAAAGAGTCAATTTCTAAAAGTTCAAATAAATATATTAAAGTAATAGTACCTGGCTTTTGCTGCTAAAATAAATCTGTCTGAGGTGATGGAAGCTGCTGAAGACCACAGAAAAATGATAGTAATTGCACAGATTAGAACTGTATCTGCAGTTTGGATCTTGGAAGTCACTCTTGACCTACAGATAACACAGGTCAGAATTCTAAGTATCAGTGACAGAAATGGAACATCATTTTATATTCTAATAGAGGTTTCTATCTCTTAGACAAGCAGCAGCAACTGGCAAACTAGTTAAGTTCCATAACTTTTAAATGGATACACTTATTTTTATATTAAAGTTCACACCTAGAGAATATTAAGTGGGGCTTACGGTTTAATTTTCAAGTAGTAAAATCAGTTGTATAAATAGCTTTTAAAATTTTGGTAAGTTTGGAAAAGTTAATCTTTACTACTAAAAGGTTCTGAAAGTTGGACAGTTACAGAGTCTATTTAAATAGATATTTATGTGCAACAAACATATCTGACCAGCAAAAATATGCTAATACAGTAGACTCTCAGTTAACTGGCACCCATGTGGTTTGGTAGATGTTGGATAAATGTAATTTCTGGTTGCTTAAGAGTTACTAGTAAAAGAGGCCTAGATTAGCTGCACATAGGATACTCTGCTAAGTATATTTGACAGTGAGGGCTGTTCTAGCAGCAGCAGCTTTCACGCCTCACTTACACACAGGTACGTTCGGTTGGAGGGTGCGGTGCTGAACCCGGGGAATGTAACGCCAACACTGCCCAGGCTCAGTCACTCATGCCTAGCTGCTTCCAGGTAAAATTTTATTGCAGTGACTTACAGTGGATGAACTCTGGGGCCTGTAAGCATTTTGTGGCATGACAACCTGGCTCCTGGCATATGTTAAGCCCTGTAAATTAAAAATTGTATTTAAAGTACAGTATTCATTTTTTTTTTCTGGTTGCTTGAGAGTTCTGGTTTCTTGAATTCTGGTTAACTGAGAGTCTACTGAATTACAAAAGGATGCTGTTTCCATTAAGCAGCCCTTTAGCACTGAACACAAATGACACTCCTTCAATCACTTGAGAAATGCGTCCAGAATACATTTCATTTGGACAGGTCCAGCAGCTTTTTCATCTCGCTGGCATGGATACAAAAGAGCATTACTTCTACGGCCCAGCTGGAAGTGCCGATCTAACTCCGTCTGTTCCCACAAATCAGAAAAAAGCATATTGTTGTGGTTTTGTACTGTTCTGTTACACAACATGGGGCAGTTGTTAGCAGTTAATTAAAAGCTGGGTATACAACTGGTGAATGTACAATTAACCCCCTAATTGTTTAGCAGTGACCTAGAGCCATACCATGTGAATTGGAGCACCAAGGGGATTTCCTGTTTTCTTCCCGTGTAAAGACAGAGGAATCTGAATCTGGCTGTGACAACTTGTCATGTGGGAGTAGTAGGCAACAAGTCAAATGTACCATTCAAAACTCACATACACTAAATATGAATTCTGTCTGCAAAGATAACTATGGAAAGGTTCAGTTTGTTTTCTGGGAACCTGAAATTCATAAAAAGTAGAATAATTTAACAGCCTAAAGAAACATGGTAGCCTTACTCAAAAGCTGTCCATTGTTTACCCCAACCCCTTGCCAGTTCTCCTTGAGAATAAGAATTCCATTTCATTTAAAGGTCATATTCCAAGATTGTTTTCTCCCCCACAAGTTTAAAAAGGAAGCATTTGAGCAAGGCTTTTTTTCTAGGGTTATTTTTAACGTGACTTAAAATTATGTTCAAGCTATTGTCTTTGCTTTAGTACACTGGTTCCACATTTATATTTTTAGATGTTTTTATGTATTTCTTAGACAGAGGTGAGCACTGATTTGTCTGTTTAATAGACATATACATATTCCAGGCATTTCTGAATTATTATACTGTATTTAGCCGTAACAATTCTGTTGGAAGCATATTCCACTTATCTAATACCACTTCTATATAGAAGTCCATGTTTCCTTCCATACAAAAGTGTTATAGTTGGTAGTCTTTCAGTGATATAAAAAATGCATTCCAGTGCTTGCAACTTCCATGGCTATATGTACAGTCTCATCATCATCATCTTCACCATCAGACCGGTCAAATTATTGGTTGGAGGTATTATCTTTAAAACAGCACAAACAAAACTAAAACTACATTTAAAATATACTGGGGTCAGAATTGCTAAACAAAGGGACCTATGTTTTTGCCCAATTTGGAAGTTTATACACACTTAAAACTGCTCTTAATATTGCCACATATTCTATTAGTTATGCACAATCGGATTATGAGTTCCCCGCCCACAATCACTACGGGCCAGCCGAAGATGCAAATTTGGTCTTAGAACTCCATTGGTTTTAGCACAGCTCCAGTATTACAAGCTCTAAGTAACTAAAGTTACATAAAATCAATATTCTATTAGACCTGTAGATCTAGCTAGCAAATAAAGTTTGACTCTCAAAAAAAAAAGAAGGATCAAGTTTCTGTCAAAAATATTACGAGTACTAAATAGGACTCACAAGGGCTTTTTTAAACACTTATAGCAGCAATTAAACACACATACTTACACAAATATGCAATTAAAAATATATATTTTTTAAATGTTATTTCTGAGTAATATTGATTCCAGGACTCAAGAGGTTCATACATATCATGAACCCCACATGGACTAATACAGATGATCTAATACATTTTATAGAATGCTAGATTGCAAGCCGAATCGGCAAATATTACTTATAGGCACTAATTAATTAGTAGCCTCCAATTGCAGATTACATCTAACTTCCATGTTTTACTGACATCGTAATGATGGTCTCATTTACTATTGGCTGTGTCTAAAAAGTAAAAATTACAGGCTTGCTTAAATATTGTCATATGATTACTCGCCCTGAAATCCGACTTAAAAAGGCAGGCTTTACCCATTTAGGCTTAAGGAGGTAAAATTGCAGGAATACATCTAAACATTTAGAGAAAAAAAAAAACACCTGCAGCAAGAATTATGGGTTAGAGTCATTTGCAGGCTTTTAAATGAATAGGGCTAGGTAAAAGAAGTCGGTAAAAGGACACACTAGTGGTGGAAGCTCAACATGCACTTGTATAAGAACAGTTACATCATATTTGATTTTGAATATATTATCTTGTAACCAAAAAAAATAATATTTAGATAAATAAAAAAGTTACAGTATTCAAGCTCAAATCTGTCATTTCACAGTCAGATGATCTTACGACTAGTTTATACCTTTACATTTGCTACAATGAGGGGGGAAAAAAAAAGAACAAAGCGAGTATAGAACAAATACTGGAAATGTAACATTTCCTACTCAGCTTGAACAGCTAGTTTTAATTAGTGTCACTATCAGGGGTAGCTCGTTCTATATTCTGCTAATGCAGGAAAGAACAAAACCAGCCTAAAACCATTAACTTCAAAAGCTTATAATTAAGCAGCAATTTAAAAAAAATAAAAGCACTTTTCATATGCTTTTCCATCCTCTCTGTCTTATGGTGTAGAGAGCATCTGCTATCCCTTTAATTCTTATATTTTTCAAAACATGTTACAAACTATAAAATAAAAAAAAATAAAAAAACTTTAATTGTCATGCTTGGAGAATGAAAATACATATTTGTTGAACTATTTATAGAGGAATATTCAAACATATTGTATAAACCTTGTCAATATTCAAATGTATATAGGTGTTCATATAATGAAGAAGACCAAAGTAATGGACAAAACATGTACATTTTATGCTGTTCTTTGCACATATTCAGACATATGTGCCCAACCACGTCCCATTTACTTGAGCACATCCACATCCCAGTTAATACTCCTCCTATCACCTTGCTATATTCCAGATCATAGGTTTAGGAGTATAGATGTTTATCAAAAAGTGTTAGGTGCACCATTATTCTATGGTAGTGCACTGGCCTCTTTAGGGTACTTTCATGTGGAACCCAGCTTGGAGCCTGAGGGGGAAAAAATTATCCTACTGGTAATTCCTCTCTATTCAGTCCTATTGTCAAGTGTAAATTGTTTTTCTCCAAGTTGTACTATTTTCATATCTCAAGTTTGCATTTAAAAGATATACTTATGTAGACCTCATCCATAAGAATTATGACCCGATTAAACAGAATGTAATTAGTAATAGAAGATATGTCATTCTGTACAATTATGTGACTATGTTTATTTCTTTGAGGATAGGAAGAATGAAGAAGATTTAAAGTGCTAGATAGCAAGTAAATCTCTTATTATCTAATATCTTTAAATGTGACTTGGATTGCGATTTCACTTTGTATCATAACATGCCTGGTATGTCTTTTTAATATTTATTATAAAATACAAATTGTTAAAAAAATTAAAAATAAATCAATTCAAAGTGCCAATCTTTCAAAATAAATGAATAAAATTGTAAACTGAATACAAAGATCCGCTCACTGTCCCTTGGCATCTATTCTTCATTGGAACAAAAGCAAATATCTACTACCTTGACCAAAACTACTACTAAGTCAACTAAAAAATTTAAGGCTGTTTTTATTTTAAAGTTTCTGAAAATGTGTTGCTGGTTAGTCTATTTCTTCATAAGCGCACTCTTTAAACATAAGTTGTTGTTTTTTAACTACTTTCAAGGACTCTTTTCAGGAGGAAGACAAAAAAAAAGTTCATCATCATAATTATTCTTCAACAATTTAGTTTGTACTTCTAAGGACCAATTAGCATGGAAGGCATCTAATCAAATTAATGGTTTTAATGAAATTACACAGATGAAGTGATTGTTATGGATTATCTACTCTGAAGTTGGGCACGAGTTCAAATGTTTGAAAGTAATAGATGGAAGTTTGTTGGCTCGAAAAGCTCAATATTGGCTCTACTCATTGCTTAGCCACTCAACATCCAGGAATTGGGTATATCTAGGCAAGTACAAAGGAACTGGCACAAAGAGATGTGTTATAGAGCACTTACATTAATTGGAGCACTGTATACTGTACATAAATATGGCTTCGGTGTAGAGCACTTAAAAGCTGTCATTCATGTTCCTAAAACTCTTGATTATTAATATAAGGTTTAATCACTTCCATCCAAAATAATGGTCTACCAATTGTGTCTGTGTTATACAGGGATCATGTACAAAGAACAAACAACTATACTTTATTATAAAGTAGTAAGAGTACAAGTGTCTTGGTGGACCACTTGAATATTGTGGAGTCTTGGTGGACCACCAAATGATTTTTCAGCATCATATTTAAAGGCATATTGGTTCGCACACCTGAAAATCCTTGCTAAAATTAGCATAACATTCATAATTTGTTTTGGCCCATCATAGGCAGCTATATATTTTAATACAATGTAACAATCAATGACGATAGTTTAAGCCGGAAGGAATCATTGGGTGTGTAGTCCCCCTGTAGAAGAAAGTAGGAGTCAGGCACTGATCTGTAGATCTCTGCATTGAGCTGCTGCTGGCTTGAAGGTTAGTAAAGGGTTAAAATCCATAAATGCAGTGTTTCTATTGGAGGGTTCACTGTGCCTATATAAGCAGCTCTGGGGGGGGGGGGGGGGGGTTGGAAACACAATAAAATAAATCTGTATGTGTATAGAAGGACTCCATGTAATGTGTGTTTCTGATATAAGTAGATTGTGTTAGATTAGAAAAAAAGGTAAGTACAGGGAAAATTAGATATGTCTTAAACATTTATGATGTATTGTGATATATTACAATATGTTATGTGTATTTACAATCAATAACATCTAGAATCCTGGCACTTCTTTATTGCTTGTTATGCAGTTTTTTTTGTTTTTTTTTAAAATGTTTTAATCATTTAGATTCCTATTTCTTTGTGATCACAATTGTCCTGTAACGGCCTGATGGTCAAGAACCACTGTTGGAAACCTCCAGTCTAAAGTGTGACGAGATCTCTAGAACTTGAAAAAAGGCTATGTAAAATAACACAATTTCAGACCATTGCAGAATGAAAAAAAAAAAAAAAAAAAAATATATATATATATATATATATATATATATGTTTGGAAAATTTGAGTCTGACTGAGCATAATTCAGTAGAAAAGAGGCATACAGCTAGTTTTTAGTTAGGAAACAATATTTTTAATGCCTCTGAGGGGATCCATTATACATTGGTGGAAGCTTTGTGTCTGTACAAGAAGGGATTTTACATTTCTGGAGAGCTATGGTTCATTTGATGCAAGGATTTTGCTTCTTGGCCAATGAGAGGGAAGGGATGTGATGTCAAATTCAGTCTTATCCAGTGATCACACAATTTCTCCTTACTTTTGCCTGCCCCTCCTTGCACTACTCTCTCCACCTATAAATACAGTCACACAATATGTATTCAGAAAGTTAAAAAATAAATAAAAGCAGACTAACTATTATATGCAATCATTCTTGAGTAGCCTTGTTTCTCCTGCATATTTCCATTAGTCCCACAGAGCGCCAACACCACTTTTTAATTGTAGTAGCTGAAAATTTCTCTGCATTAGATATCTCCTTTTATTTCTAGAAACAGACTATACAGTTTAACTGCAAAATAAGATACAGCAATATTTTTTACAGCATATTGTAAATGCGGAACCACAGTGATCCTTTAGTAAACGGGTCTCACTGAACTACAGATTGCTCAACTACCAACAATGGTGCATATGAAGAGAGTATCACCCCAAATTCTAGTTGTTTTTTTAAAGTTATTCTTAAAGAGCATGAAAAACGGGTTGTGTTCCATGTATTAGCCATTTTATTCTAAAATTATGAATTCCTGAGATATGCAAAATTGTTTAAGCTGCATTAAAATGCAAATGAGGGTCTCTGAGATACTAATTAGCTGGTTTCATGTGCAAATTAGTATTACAGTCTGCTTGTCCGTGGTGGCCAAAGCAATGTCCCCCATGTCATCTGCTTGTCCGTGGAGGCCAAAGCAATGTCCCGCAATATCCTCATGCGCTTACATCCTCTCCCCCACCCTTTCAAGCACTGTGAGATACATATTAGCACACCGAGCCAAGCATTATCATAACTGAGCTGGACAAACAATGCTGAATATCTCAGGAATTATGTTTTTAATGAAAACAACTTGTTGGGATGCTATTGTTCCTTTAAGTGTTGAGGATTGGCATTTTCTACCACTACTCTAAACAATAAAATCTGAAGTGAAAAACTGATAGATTTGAATAATTCAAGACTTTCTTGGGTAGGCTTGGAATATGCATACAATATTGCATTTGTTAACCTAGCCAAGGTTAAAGGGGGTAGAACAGATCTCCTACCATTGTGCAAAATGCTTTCACAGCTCGCACATCGGAGGGAACTGGGGAGCTTGCAATAACATCACCCAAATACTTTGCTTTATATTCTGACAGCTGTAACCCAGGAATACAAAGGTTGTAGATAAAGCTGGCTGCCCAGTGCAGGGTGATGTAACGGCCCCCGTGCACGGACTCATAATGATTCTTATGTTTTCAAACAAGTTATCAGCATAACAAAAGGTGCACTGGTCCATCTTATTCCTAGAAAATAAAAACCTTTAGATTTCTTTACCATTCAGACCACCAAACACAAAAAAGGGAAACCCTCTCATGTTCTCAGAGGTTGGCTATTTCTGTCCAGTTTCTACATATTGTATATTGGGCACCACACAAACCACCACCATTTGCAAGTGATATTTTTGGATCATTGGTGAAACTTTTTGCAATATATATTCTGCATTACAGCATTGACAAGACCTTTAAACTTGCAATTATTGAACTTTATTATCTGGCCTTCAAACTTGAAAAGGATATCTGTAGATCACACAGCTACAAATCAAAAAATGACTGTCTTGTTTGATTGTAGTTAAGAAATGTAAGCATGCCCCAAATAAGTATAATTTAATTTGGATGATTAATGGTACATTGAGATATTTTTTTGACATTGTTACGTGGTACCTGATAATGCTTCACACAGTGTTTCTTATGCTGGGAATAAACTGCTTGAAATGTATAATAGTTTTTGTGGCTAGTCTGGTCAACCAATGTGCAGGAATATAGCTATACGAGTCATTTCATGTTGTTGTTCAGTCGTGTCTGACTCTTGGTCACCCTATGGACCGCAGCATGCCATGCACATCTTCAGCCTTATTAAATTGCAATTCGGCGAATTCTAAAGGGCTCTATATAAGCACAGAGCATATTTTTTACAGAAGTTTTTAGTTAGTGAACTTCTATCCAAAAGCAAGGTCTTCACTAACTAAAAACTTCTGTGAAAAAAAATGCTGTGTGCTTATATAGATCACTTTAAAGTTTGCCGAATTGCAATTTAATATGGCTGTTAAGTGTCTGGTTGTGCTAATCCATAATGTTTTCATGGCAAATATACTGGAGTGGGTTGCCAGTTCCTTAAACCGCAAATTGTCTGGCATCTCTGCTATAATCTGCCCATCTTGGGTGACTCTACATAATATAGCTCACAGCTTCATTGAAGTACACAAGCCCCTTCAGGAGTATATATAGGCGTCATACTGGTCTACTAATTAGTTCAAGTATCTTACATACATACAACATTATTAAATTGTGATTCAGTAAATTTAAAGGGCTCTATTTAAGCACACAGCATTTTTTATTTACAGAAGTTTTTAGTTAGTGAAGACCTTGCTTTTGGATAGAAGATCACTAACTAAAAACTTCTGTAAAAAAAAATATGCTGTGTGCTTAAATAGAGCCCTTTTAAATTTATTGAATCACAATTTAATAAGGCTGTTAGTTTGTAACAAGTTTAATCAAATTTAACTTAATATTTTTTCCAACAAAAAAATATTTTTTAATCTTTAAAAGATGTTCTTTTAAATGCAGGATAGGAATACATATTTTTTCCTTTCCCTTTAATTAAACCAAGTTTTTGGTAGATGCGTGGTCATATTCACTATCAATGTGAGATTGTGAAGACTAAAGTAAAGGACCGTGACAGCCTCAGAGAACATCTCGTCCCCCCAGTTCCTACACCCATGTGTACAAGTCGCCTATTGATTATAAATATGGGCTCTAGTCACTAGTTCGAGCCCCTCCGGTTCCTATAATATTCGGATAAGCACCTCTTTACAGTTAATATGATTCCCACAAGATTTTAGCAACTCTAGACTTTGAGGGCTGGTATCAAGCTGTATCCTGTGATGACAATATGCTGCTATGAAGAAGAATTACATGGAAAGGGGCAAAATGTTTTTAGAAAGTAAAGAAAGTATCCATTATTTTATTAAAGTGACATGGAAGGTTTTAGGAATATACTATAGCTATGTATCCATTTACATTTGTTTTTTTTGTTTGTTTTTATAAAGAAAGGCTAAAAAGCTGCTTAAATCTTACAAATGGTTCCTAAATGGTTACTCCCCTCTGCAGCTCAGGAAGATAGTATACTTCTAAGTATAGGGTGTGCAGCGTTTCATAGTAATCACTAGTAATAGTAATCAATGGTACCATTCTGCAACATGTTGCTTGATAGATGTCACTGACAAGCTAATATTAAAAACTGCACTTCATAGTCTGTGTATTCATGGGCTGCATGAGCTACAGGCAGACCAAAACAGGTACAAATGTAATCACTTTATGAACTTCTTAATAAAATAAAAAACACATACACCAAAAAATATATATAGGTATATTCTATTATTTTGTGAAAATCCAGAAACCTTCCATATCCCTTTAATCAAATGCAATTATGTGGGTTTAAAAGCTACCATGTTTTTCCTGTGTATGCTTCTGTAAGTGCTAGGGTCCATTATTCTATAGAATTGTAGCTCTCTTTAGTTGCAGTGTCTTTAGTACAATTAATGGAAATCTCATCAGTATAGGGCACCTCCTTTATGAGTCAACAGCTACACAAACAATGGCCACTCCAAATAAAGAACAATTTAAAAACAGTCCATATAGGATTTAAGGAGACATTCACTTCACATTCTGATATATATATATATATATATATATATATATATATATACTATATATATATATACACACATATACATATACACACATACATACATACACACAACGGTAATGTATTATCGGTGTAAACATATAACAAACAAAACACTATTCTCACAAGTAAGTCATAGATGAATATAGGAGGACAAGCCAACTGCACGAAGGAGCCCAGAACGTTGGACGAGATACATCAATAGCACAGACCTTTTAATTGGATAGATGTGAAAAATTATATATATATATATATATATATATATATATATATATATATATATATATATATATATATATAGTCTATTACATTGATCTAGTGGTTTACATTTTGGATAGGTTGTACATGAAATTTGTATAATAAAATAAATCACAAATAAAATTCCAATATGTGTAGATCTGTTCATCCAACATAAATCACAAGCTGACATACAATACTCAGAGCACAATTTCCAGTGATTGTGCTAATAACATGGTCACTGATACCAGGCAGCAACTCATACAAATACTGGATTTCCTGTGACTACACACATTTACTGAATACACATCCTTACTCCCTCATGCCCCTCTGCCCATTAAACTATTGATTGTCCACTTCTTTACTGCTGGCACTGAGAAGACTCTCAATGGAAAAATGCTATGTACTGATATCACTAATATCTTGCATAATTCATAGCAATACACGCAGACAATACACATTGACCCAGATTCACTAAGCTTTGCAGGGACTACACTTGGGAAAATTGCCCTTGCAACCTCTTTTTATATCCCTTGTGAATCTTAGTGAATGTGCCCATTGAACAAAAAATATATACATATATTAATTAGCACTCTACAAATACAATATTATTAACAATAGAAATACATGTAAGATCACACACATACACCTACTGAATACGTATTTAAGAGTGTCTGTATTTGAAATCGTTTTTCTTTGAGTGTGGTATTATATAGAATATTCATATATGTAAGTGAAAATGAACACATACAATAATCACCAGTTCCCCTATATAAATTGTTAGAGTGTGGTATTATACAGTAATATATATATATATATATATATATATATATATATATATATATATATATATAAATGAAAATGAACATACAATATTCCCCAGTTCTATATAATTGCTAGTGTGTGGTATTATACAGTGTGTGTGTGTGTGTATATATATATATATATATATATATATATATATATATATATATTAGACACACGTAAATGAGAATGAACACATACACTCTTCACCAGTTCTATAGAATTGCTAGAGTGTGGTATTATATAGAATATTCATATATGTAAGTGATATATATATATTATATTAATATATATATATTTTTTTTTCATATGTAAGTGAAAACGAACACATACAATATTCACCAGCTCTCCTATAGAATTGCTAGAGTGTGGTATTATACAGTAATATATATATATATATATATATATATATATATATATATATATATATATATATACACACATATGTAAAGGAACATATACAATAGTCACCAGTTCCCCTATATAATGGCTAGAGTGTGGTATTATACAGAATATTCATCTATGTAAGTGATGTGTGTGTGTGTGTGTATATATATATATATATATATATATATATATATATATATATATATATATGCTACAATAATGCTAAGTTCTTCCACATTATGTACATCTCATGGTGCCTTAGCACAGTAGTCCCAGCTGGCGGTGGCATCTCTCTGGGGTCTCACCATGGGGGGCTGGACAGTAGCCCTCACCTGTTCCCATTCTGTGTGGTCAGTACCACTGATATCACTGAGCACTTTACATGATCCCCCAGTAGGAGACACATTAGCTGCTAATTGACATGATTAGGAATGAATTGGTATTCAGAGTGAATGGAGAAGTGACCTCATGATCCCTGATATTATGGGGTGTGGCATGAGGTCCCCCCAGGTGTGTGAGATGCCACCAGCCCTGAGTGTGTCTGTCACCCACCTGCCAGGAGCTGGATGGGATGTCATTGAACCTGACCAAGCCTCCAAAGGTGTAACAGCTGGACATCTGCTCCAGGCTCTCCGAGCAGTGCCACAACAAGCCAAAGCTCACCGGCTCCAGCCTGTCCGAGCTGCCGGACCTCACGATCCAGGAGGGGGAGAGGAAGCTGAAGCTGCACACAGCCACCAAGCAAGCGGAGAGCAGCACCCAGAAACAGGACACACAGCTGAACATCCTGGGCTGCAAGTGGGGAGCCAGCCCCAGAGCCACATCCAGCCCTGCTGTCTTCTTAGGGTCCAGCAAGGAAAGCATCAGGGAAGCACAGGCACAGGAATCCTCCTCCTCCTCCTTCCCCTCCTCCTAAATACAATGGGATCCTTCTAGATTGCCATCAGGATGCCCCCTGGGGTTCTGCTCACACCCCACAGGGTATGGTGACAGGTGGGGTACACAAGGGTCCCCCAAGGAAGCAACTGCACAGGCTGGAGGAATGACTAAGACTGTGAGAAGGATTTATACACAGGGGCACATGGGTGCTGCACTCCAGCAGGGAGGGAGGAGGCTCATCATACTGGGAACCTCTAGGACCTGCTGCTCAGACAGGTGTCCCTGTGCCTGTCACTCACGCAGAGGGCGTGTCCTAGCAGTCATGTGACTGTCATCATAAGTATGTGTGTATGAATTCCTCCAGACTCCTATACCTGCACTGGCAGCTCTGTGATGTGGCCACTATGTAGCAACACTAAGCAGCTAATAATATATCTGCTGATAGTGCAGACAAGTACATGATGCTGCCCATAAGAGGTGCAGATCTGGGGAAATGTCTCAAAGAAACCTCACTTTGGTTTGGGTAAGGATTATGTTTAAAGGCATTCTGGAAAATATAGTAAAACATATCCATGGTGTTTTCATGTAACTAACATTTCATTCACAGATGAGAACATTGAAGCAATGAACATGAGCTGGATGGAGCTCAGAGGGGCACTGACTGACAGATGTACCTGTCAGTCACTGCCGCCTCTGGGTCACGGAGAGTCAGACACGACTGAATGACTAAACAACAAACATTTCACTCAAGAATGCACATTTTCTATATATTTGTTTCCAATTATAATTTTTTTGTATCTGCCAAATTATTGCCTTATATCTGCTTATCAGCTTTACATATATACCTGATTGTACACATTACGTGTGTTAATGTAGAATTGAACATAGTATATAAGGAGATCATTTTCACAGCATTTTCAAGAAACAGTATTATATTTGGTATCATGAATCGACCTCCCCGGTTACTGTGACCTATACATGTTACATAGGGTTATTGCATGTGTCAATGTACAACACACCCTGGAAGTGTGTATGCTTTCTTAGCATTAGCTATGAAGAATCTAACGTAACACCCTTCCAGGAAACATATGAAGTCATATTTAAATATTTAAGTATAAATAGCAGTTCTCAAATATTTTAAGAATATATGTTTCTCTCCCCTCTTGCAGGATAAAACTAACACAGGCAGTGATGGTGGGAGTGAGGGGGTACATGGCTGGCACAAATCGCCTTGCTCTCAAGAGATGGAAATATTTACAGTATTTGGAAATAAAGGATCTCATAAGCTGTGTCTGAAACCCTATTTATATTTATGTATATATATTAAGCCAGGAAACCAGTTTTATGTGGAAGAAGTTTACAACATCACAGCTCAAATGTAAAGGACCACTGTAGTTTAGGAAAAACTTAACATTTGTGAAGTATATAAAAAAAACTAACTATCAGTAGCATCTATGGTCCCTATTCAATTCCCTCTTTAGTAAAGTTACACCCCCAAAAAGTGGTCTGTAACTTTCCTTAACTATTCCATTGACCCCTTTTTTCATGATTGTGAGTGAGCTACTTTTAATATACGAAACAAAGGCAGATTTGCAAATTATAGCAAGCCTTCCCATTGATTTTACTGTTATCAGTTTTGGTCCTAACCTCTGATTTTCTTAGCGATGATCCGAGGAGCCAATCAGGTTAACACCTACCAGGGTCGGTTGGCTCTCAGGATGACGCAGGAGAATATAAAATTCCAAAGTTGTGCAAACCTATTTACCTATGTAAAATGTTAACCTGGTTGTATTATGTTTGTGGGATATATAAAGGAGTTCCAGGGAATAAAGATTATGCTCTGTTTGGAGAACATATATATGGTGTGTTAAATTGAGAAAAGGTGTGTCTAGATATAATACTTTGTACATTATCCAGCCATATATCAGAGACCAAGGGGGTAGAATTGGTAATTAAAGGGATTCACACATCTGAAGACTAGCAGCCTTATTAAATTGTGATTCAGTAAATTTGAAAGGGCTATATTTAAGCACATACAGCCTTATTAAATTGCGATTCGGTAAATTTAAGAGGGCTCTATTTAAGCACACAGCATATTTTATATACAGAAGTTTTTAGTTAGTGAAGACCTTGCTTTTGGATAGAAGATCACCAACTAAAAACTTCTGTAAAAAAAATATGCGGTGTGCTTATATAGAGCCCTTTTAAATTTACCGAATTGCAATTTAATAAGGCTGATAGCATATTTTTTTTACAGAAGTTTTTAGTTAGTGAAGACCTTGCTTTTGGATAGAAGTTCACTAACTAAAACCTTCTGAAAAAAAAATATGCTATGTGCTTAAATAGAGCACTTTTAAATTTGCTGAATTGCAATTTAATAAGGCTGTAGGTCATGACAGATCCTTCTCTCTCACCTCTCCCTCGATTGATAACTACAACATACATATCATCCAACACTCAGGATGTGATGTAACAAACACAAAATGGATTGTTGTACTCATAAACTTCAAAATTCAGATGTTCCAAAAAAAATGCTTTATGTCTACGGCTGATATTATTATTATTATTATTTTGGTACATACCTGACAAGCAATTGTCTTTTTTTTGTATCATATTAAAGCAAACCTGAAAATAATAGTTAAACTTTAAAGATTGTATTTATTTATTTTAAACGTTCTAAAAACATTTGCTCGTTATCAAAAGATTCATAAGGGCATAATATAAATATGATACTTCAGTGTCTGTTTCCATGTTGTTTTTCTTGACCATTTTTCATGAAAATGAAAAAAACATTGAACACCGCATAGGGATCTTTAAATTGAAATTCATCTGGGTCACATTAGTGAGATAGGCTGATAGTTTACATATTTACTCACCATGTGATCTGCAAACATTCCTTATTTTGATCTTGCTTCCTCCCTGTAAAATCAAGACTTATACACGTAGGCGTCCTGTAATATCATATAACATTATCTCATCATTTTCATAATTAAATTATTATATTTCTTGTTTGGAAAAACTTGTAGCCTCATATTTGGTGCTGAAAACTAAAGTATCATTTTTTTTGTTCTCTTCTGAAGTACTTGATGTACAAATGTTTTTACAATGATTAAAAAATAACTACAGCCTTTAATTTTTAACTATTATATGTGATTTGTTGGTTCCTAATAGCATTAGATATCTGTAAAGGAGTCGGAGGAACCATAGATCCACATAAGATAATCAGTTCTGGTGTAGCATGTTCTCTAAATAGTACACATGGCAACATAATGCTTTGTAAGAGTAACCGTCCATAGGATAGCCCCCTTAAGTTACAGACTGACCGGCTATCGAATAAAGAATCACCCAGGAAACAAGAAGTGCCGCCAAAATATATGATTTTCTCTAAAAAAACATTTTACGTTCCTATCTGGCATAGCTGCAAACGTTTGTTTGTTAAATAATTCACAAACATGTAAAGCTTTACCTAAACTACCTTTACATAAACACTGAAATCCCTATTGTCTATTATTAAAAAATATTGTGTTTTAAATATTACAATTTGTATCTTGTATGATAAATGAGTGGTCCACTTGTAAGTAATATGGCCTGCTATCAACAGCACACCCAGTTTTTCTTATAAACTCCATATGTACATGTTTATGTTTATACAAAGAGAGTTACACAATGTTGTTGAAATAAGTTCCTCTGTCTAATTTCATTTTATCCAACCCCTAATCCATCTCTTTGTGTCCATTCTAATTCCAATAGATTCGAGATAGAGCAAAGAGTGTGTGTATGATGAAAAAGATACAAGAAATTATCCATCTAAATAGTACAAATAATGTGCAAAATAAACTGTGCTAGAAAATAATGTAATATTTGGGGAGACACTTAGCTGACTAAGAGCCTCATTCAATTGAGCAATTCTAATTTACGGGTGCCCGTAATGGAGCCTGTAAGGTAATTTGCTATTCAATTTGCCTCTTTTTGCGAACCGCAAACGGTCTACAGGTTACGGGTTCGAAATCCTTGCGGTTGTTACAGCCATAACTTACGCCCCATCTAAGCCTTTGATCTTTCCCGTCCACAAGAGTTATGATCACTAAAATCGCTATTCAATTGCTACAATTCAGCAAGCCCGCAAATGTTTTCACACCCGTAAACGGCAAATGTAGAAGAAAATCCTACGAGTGCTAGAGAGGACACTCATAGGGGTTAAAGACAAAATAAAAAAATCAATACTGCACTGTAAATGACAGGGAAAGCGATAATTGCACAACAGTCCCAAGCTCAATCAAAAATATTTCAATTAGGGGTTATATCGATCTCGGGAATCAATGAGTTAATACATATCAGGCCACCCACATGGACTAGAACAGTATCGGCATTCATTTTTATTATTTTGTATTTTGCAGTTTTGCGAGTCTGATCGCATATCGACCTCTAAACGCTAATTGATTGACATGTAACTTCCATTTTATACTGCAGTATTGATGACGGTCTCATTTTCTATTGGCTGTTTCGAAATGGGTAGTTAAGGCCTTGCTTAATTAATCATGTTCCCGCCCTGAACTGCTATGTACCAGTGTATGGTTTACTGTTTCGTTTTTCAGCACGTAACTTGCAGACATACAGCCTGTATACCGCGAGATGTGGGCTTCTAATTGAATGAGGCTCTGAATTATCAAATTCATCTGCTTTTCACCCTGCAGGGAATGTACTAAAATGAATTGCAAGAAGATTGCGATATACAGAGGCACATTGAACATAATCGCTACTCAGTTCTCCATGCAATTTTTGAAATCCATGGTATTATAAGTAGCTTTGGGACGAGTTGTGGAAGTGCACTACTCCATGTTTGACAACCAATATGGCACCTGTGCAGATAGACAGAACTGTTGTAATGCTCAAGCTTGACCCCTTTGGCTCAACGTGGATGTGCCCACTTATCCTGGGCGAAGATTAAGGACAAGGATGTTGCAGATCATCAACAGAGGCTTGGTATATAAAAAAAAAATCCCTAATAGGTGTCTTTTTTTGTAAGTAACTTTTTTTTTTGTTGTTGTTTGTAATATTTTTATTATTTATTTTTGTATTATTTTTTTTTCTATTGTAATTCTTTTTTATTTTATCTAATTTTAATGTAAATATTAATTTAATTGTGTGTAGTGGCTTCTCCTATGGGGGTCCAATGGTGCGTATGTCCATGATGGTGCCATTGGGGATTATAGTGAACTTCATGATAGGGGGTTAAGTTATGACTCCCATGGTTATAGGATACTATACCACTCGGGTGCATAGAAACCCCCATGATTATAGGTTAGTTACCCCCATGGTATAGGGTTAATACTAAGCACTGTAGGGGGTGTACTTTGATGTGCATCAAATGGTTAAAATTTACCAATTGTAGAATTTTGTCACAGGCTTCTACACCTCATTACATCCACTACAATAGTTTAGTAAATATCCACTTTAATTTTCATTGAATTCCTGTCTTTCCACTCCAATTGTCACAATAGATTGGGGGAAAACTCTGGTCTTGTGCATCTCAGTCTTTCTTTCAGCCACAGCAATACGCTTCACCTTGGAGGTTTGGCAGACTTTTTGAATGAGGCTGCACCATGCTGGATGAATCAGTGCTAAGGTTTCCTAGGTGGCGGTGTTGACCTCAAGGGACTTCAAGGAGAGCTTCTTTTGTCCTCCATGGGAGCACTTTCCATGAGTGATTTCTTCGTAGAAAAGCTGTGTGTGGTGCTCTCATCTGACATTTTGACAGCATGCCCTGCCCATCTGGTCTGGGCTTTCATCCGCAGTGTATGAACTCATGGCAGACTTGCTCTGGGAAGTACTTCAGTATCTGACATTTTGTCCTGATTCTCAGATGCTTGCACAGACAAGACATGTGATTGTGATGACCTCTTTCAGGCATACCGGAAAGTTGGAAGCACCACTGCTTGGTATACCTTCCGCTTCTTTGGTAGGCAGATCTCTTAATGTTCCCAAATGTTGGGGCATAATCTGCTGAAGGCAGAGCTGGCTTTTGCACTTTAGCAACTATTGACAATGCTTAGGAAAGGGTACTGCCTGGGTAGGTGAAGCAGTTGCCCTAACTCAACGATGGTCTGAGATCCATTGACTAGATCCATTGATATGGTTTCTGGGGCGTGACCACTGTTGCATACTAACATCTGCTTGGAGCTACAGGTGAGAACTGAGTGTCGGGTGATGACTAAAGTGAGTGAGCTGCTCTGCCATAAGAGGTACTACTCCTCCCTAACACCCTATGATAGCTATTATAATATAGATACATAATGAAAATCAAAGAGCGGGATTCCCAAAGCTTCACGAGAGTTGCTATGTTCTTCTGTTAAAAAAGGTAGCTATACTGTTAATTTTCTCAAATGCTCTAAATAATAGCTGTATGCGGTGTTACATGTATAATATTTAAAACATGTTTGACAAGTGTTTTCCATTTCTTTTTATATGTTACAAACACAAGTACTAGGTGAGAGTAAATGGTGATAAAACATTGCTCTTGATGATGATGGTGATTTCAAGCAGATGTTTATGATCAAGTCTGTTGAACAGCAAATATTTATGGAAAAAATACCAAGTAAAGAAATAATGGTAAAAGTAATAGAAGTTGACAAGTTCTATTATCATATGCAAACAGTGAATATAGAAATGCATCTACTACAAATGACAAATATGTTATAATCATATTATTATCATGAATAGTAACACTATTAAAGGGATAAGGATTGCCTTTTTTTCTTTCTTGCATCTGAAAGAGGGTATTCGTGAATGTGTCACAGTGTGTTTTATTTATTCAAATTATGCTTCCAGACCATAAAGTTGTGGAGAGAGGTGTTGAGAGAGGGAGAGGAGTGGAGAGAGAGAGTAGTGAGGAAGAGGAGCAGTGCGAGGAGGATAGAAAGGGAAGATGAGGAGCAGCAGGGGGGATTAGAGAGGGCCCACCATGGCCGCAGTGGAAGTGGGTGGAGGGAGGGATGTCCCAGAGGCAGGAATATATAGAGCAGGGAAAGAGTGGACTCAGTCCTGTTTCAAGTGGTGGGGCAAGTGCTGGGGAGGGGCAGGCTGCAGGAACAGACCAGGGAGGTGAGCCACCCCAGGCACAGTTTAGAGGACACATCATTGTGCCATCCATGCCCGTGCCAATATTCTCCACAGGGGCAGGTATGCGAGGCTTGACTAGAGGGCCAAGATGTGGAACGAGGTAGCCAGGGAAGTCAATGCCCTGGGAGTGTATGTTAGGGATGTGAGGTATGTCAAGGTGAGGATGAAAATGTCAGAGAAGGCAAAAGATGCCAGAGCAACAGATGGTTACCCTCTGATGAATTTCCCTCTTGGATTCCATGTGCACCACAACAATAATATTAATGCAGTCTACTATTTTTAAGACTGTGATCTTTGGATATAACACACTTATATTCTTATTATACCATAATACATGTGTTTCTAATGGTTAATGATTTGTAACATAAACATACATTACATTTAGTTAATTATCTCTTATGTGTATCCATATCAAATTTCAGTATGCCAATTCTGTGTTAAGATATAGTGGATGTGTGTAAATTATATATTCAGAAATCATCTGCACAAATAGATTATTAAAATATGGATAACAGCATAATCATATTTATATATCAATTGGAGTTGATGGTAAAATATATCTGGACACCTCTTGTCTTCATGCATTTGATCACTGTAATCTTTCCATGGTTCCATGTCACTAATATTATGTCAATTAGAAAATAATGTTGCTATGGCCAAGGTGATTATATTTCCCATGTAAATGTGATGTAAATAACATCATAATTTAACATTAAATCATATATTGGTTTGCACAACCCCTGACATTTGCATTAAGTGTAACATCATGATGAAATGTTTAGCATTATTTAAGCATGTTCATGTGAACAGTCCAAGCCATAACAATGACACAGGCATGTTGCCTTAATTAATATGACCAAAGTGTGTTCATGCAGTATTTTACACGTTGTTAGCACATATTTCTTTGTGGAGGAATCTAATTTGTGGAAAATACTAATTAAAGGGCATACATATTTGTATATGCACTATGGCCTGAGTTAGTTTTGGAGCTTTAGTGTAGTGCTGAGCTTTCCAGATAGAGGGCAACTTTCTCAGTTCAAAGTTACTTTCTTTGTATATGCTTAGTACTTTCTTATGTGATTAGTCATTGTCGTACCATGATAATTAATATTAGTTGTTTTGTGTTTTTTATGCACCTTTTTTAGCTTATTCTAAATTTTCAATACATTTTAAGTTTTATTCCCTATTTATCCCTAATTTATATATTTAAATCATTACATTGTAATACTGTTCTGGATCATCATTACACTTAAGTTTTTTTTTTTAACAAATCACATGTAATTTTCATAATTAATTAATACAATAACACTAGATATACAGTGCCTTGCAAAAGTATTCACACCCCTTGACTTTTCACCTATTTTGTTACATTACAGCCTTAAGTTCAATGTTTTGTTAATCTGAATTTTTTGTGATGGATCACAACACAGTAGTCTAAGTTGGTGAAGTGAAATGAGAAACATATATATACATAAAACTATTTTTTAGAAATAGAAAACATCAAATTGGCATGTAAATATGTATTCATCCCCTTTGTTGTGAAGCCCATAAAAAGCTCTGGTGCACCCAATTACCTTCAGAAGTCACATAATCACTGAAATGATGTCCACCTGTGTGCAATCTAAGTGTCAGAGGCTGCAACACCCTAAGCATTAGGCACCACTAACCAAAAACTGCCATGAAGACCAAGGAACTCCCCAAACAAGTAACGGACAATGTTATTGAGAAGTACAAGTCAGGGTTAGGTTATAAAAAAATATCCAAATCTTTGATGATCCCCAGGAGCACCATCAAATCTATTATAACCAAATGGAAAGAACATGGCACAATAGCAAAACTGCCAAGAGACGGCCGCCCACCAAAACTCACGGACCGGGCAAGGAGGGCATTAATCAGAGAGGCAGCACAGAGACCTAAGGTAACCCTGGAGGAGCTGCAGAGTTCCACAGCAGAGACTGGAGTATCTTTACGTAGGACGACAATAAGCTGTACGCTCCAAAGAGTTGGGCTTTATGGCAGAGTGGCTAGAAGAAAGTCATTACTTTCAGCAAAAAAAACAAAATGGCACGTTTTGAGTTTGCGAAAAGGCATGTGGGAGACTCCCAAAATGTATGGAGGAAGGTGCTCTGGTCTGATGAGACTAAAATTGAACTTTTCGGCCATCAAAGTAAATGCTATGTCTGGTGCAAACCCAACACATCACCTCAGCCAAAGAACACCATCCCCACAATGAAACATGGTGGTGGCAGCATCGTGCTGTGGGGATGTTTTTCAGCAGCCGCGACTTGGAGCTGTGATTGCCGCAAAAGGTTACTCTACAAAAGTATTGACTTTAGGGGAGTGAATAGTTGTGCACATTGACTTTTTCAGTTATTTTGTCCTATTTGTTGTTTGCTTCACAATAAAAAATAAAATAAAATCTTCAAAGTTGTGGGCATGTTCTGTAAATTAAATGATGCAAATCCTCAAACAATCCATGTTAATTCCAGGTTGTGAGGCAACAAAACAAAAAAGATGCCAAGGGGGGTGAATACTTTTGTAAGGCACTGTAAGTTAACATATTGATTATATGTTTACATATTCTGACATGCACAACAGCAATGGCTGGGGACTTAACAGGACAGGTGTAGACAAGATTCTCCTTGTGGTCTTGCTGGCCTTCCTCAACAGCTACATCTACATCAGTGCGATATCCCATGTCATCATTTGCCCCCTGTGCCTATAACACTCTGTCCCTTACATGTTCCCTAACTCAATCTTGTGCATGCCCCGTGCTATATAGGAATTTGCCTGTGGAGGCTCATCTCCAGCATGGATTACAGACCCCATTCACCTATAATTAGTGCCAACCAATAGTCTCTTTAAACCCTCAGGCTGTCCATTTTGTCGGTTCTCACACACTGGTGTAAAACACCAGTAAAATGTAATGTAAAATGTGACATACATGATTGCTTTCAGTAATGTGATGTGCTCTGGATCCATGCTATTGATGACTACTGTTTGAGGTGTGGCTAGTCCTTTATTGAAGTACCTGTTGTAGGCCATGTGGGTTTCCTGATTTGTATTAACCTCTTGAGTACTGGAGTCTGTGTTGATATATTACGAGGAAGTGTATTATTGCCAATAGTTAACAGATTCACAGATATATGCAGACTCACACATTATATTTTATATTTTTTAATGGAACATATGTGCCTTTGAGAATGTTAAATATCAATTTATATTGCACTTAAGTTGTTTTTCATTATATTTTAGAAATGTCTCTTTAACTGCTTTTGACAGGTCTCAGCAAGGCTTTTTAGTGACCTTACCGGTGGTATTCAGTACACGTAAAATTTTAGATAAAAATCAGCTACTGTGAGGCCTTGCGTAGCTTTAATAACTTGCATGAGGACTGGGCTTGGAGTCAAAATCAATGGAACTGCAGATTGTAACTTAACATAGGTTGTTTCTGTCTATTTTCCTGTTGATTTGCACATCCCTGAAAAATGATTGATAGATAGGTTACACCATAAGTGCCTAAGATTGGAATGTAGCCCTGAGAATGTAAACATAATACAGTCTCTAACTTATTATGTTTTGTATGCAATTGTGTTTTAATGGAATTTACCATTTTAATTTCTGCTGATTAGCTTTGTGATCTGCACAATACAAAAATGCCAGTCATTTCAAGAGGACCAGTGTAAAACTCATTAATTTACAGACACACCATCCTCACAAGGTAGCAGTCATAATAATGCCAGAAAATTAAATGGAAACCTGCTGCAAAGAATAAGGCCCCCATTCAATTGCAATTTTGCAAATTGAATAAGGCTCTAAATAAGCACATAACATATTTTTTTTTAAAGATGTTTTTGGTTAGTAAACATCTATGCAAAAGCAAGGTCTTCACTAACTAAAAACTTCTTTAAAAAAAATATGCTATGTGCTTATTTAGAGCGCTATTCAATTGGCAAAATCGCAAGGGAAAACAAGGCGCCGGCTGCAAGCCTGCCGGAATCCCCGGCAGAAAAGGGAATAGAATAGGCAAATAGCTTGCAGCCGGTCCTTGCGGCCCCGCATCTCCTACGGCCGATAATAGAATGAGGCCCAATGTATATTAGTACATGATCACATATTATAAAGTGCTTGCTTATATGTCTGTGTTCATAATGTTCTTACATGACATGTGAAGACATGCTAATAAAAATGTGTTCAATCATTTATGCCTAATAAATATTACTCATTCATATTTTGGGCACTGACTTTGGTGTTATAAAGAACTGAGGGGGGACATTTAATCGATAATGGTATACATTAAACCATGTCTGGTCTATAGTGCCATTGACATCCTTGTAAGCAATGTTTATTTTATACATAGAAGGTTTAAATATTAAGAAAGCACTTTAGCAGGGCATGTGTCTATAGTATAAAGGTATTACTGTAGTGTTCATACAACAGGGCTTCATTTATTTATTTAGTTACTGATTTGCAATAACATCAGTATTTGTAGAAAAAAAAATCAATTTCATTATTTAAACTATATATATATATATATATATATATATATATTGAAACATTATGTGAACTAGTTTTATATATATATATATATATATATATATATATATATAGTACTTTACATAATTATTACTTAAGAATATATTTCTAATTTTTTTTAAACTGTTAAGAAAAAAAACACCCTCAGCGAGAATTGAAACTTAGGACCTACTCCAACACAGACATAAATACTCCATCTGCTCAGTTGCTTTATGGGCTGCTAGAAGATAATGAAGTAGATCAAAATTGCAGAGCATATATAGGGAACTGTGGTAGTTTCACTTGGAAACTGAACTTGGACTTGCATCTCCAATTCTAACATCTCCTGTTTGGGTAAAGTCCACCATGAACTGTGGAGGAATATAGTGATGGATAATAGGCAGAGCTAGCAATCTTCAGTTTCTATTATTAATTTTTAGACTGCCCCAGCCAAAACCAGAGCTGTGATGTTTTATTGGTGACTTTAGCTTTAAAATTATTTACATTTGTTGTGTGGCTTCTGTTATGAACAGAAGGGCCCACTGGGCTGTTTGGGGCTCATCAGTTATTATATGTGTGGTCAGAAGGTACTAACAACTTGCTTAACAGTCATATCTGAGATATTCTAAGGGTTAAATAATTCTAAAGAATTTATATGGCCCTGCGATTGGCCATGTGTGACTGCTCTGGCTTTAGTCTGGAAGGGGAAAGTATAGTTTTATAATGCTGTAAGTTGAGATCTGGCATGTGGGGGGAGTGAGATCTTTGTGTGTTTTTAGATATTTCTGCAACAATAAAGAAGTGTCAGTCTGATTTTGGACACACTAAACAAAGGTGGTGTCAGAGTCTGCTTGTACTAATCAAAGGCACATGGTGTGTGATTCTTAGATCCTAAGAAAAGGGGTCTGATGGTGCTGGTCTCTTCAGAAATGATGCTGTCATCTGAAGTGTCTGTTGGTGTCGAGATCTAAATGAAAGGTTGTGACCCGTAGAGAGAGAGAGAGAATTGGGGTGAGCATAGTCCCCCAAATCTGGTGGGCTTGACAGCTTCAGCCTGCCTTTAAGCTTTCAAAATTATAGATTTAAATGTTCATTAAGATCCCAACACCAAAAAAGTTCTCTAAAATTAACAGAAAAGTATTCAGCGTCCCCACCAGTGCTTTCCTGTCATCTTTTAACTTTTATACTATTAAAATGATTTTGTTCTTTAATACTACATATATTTAAACTTTATTGTGATTGTGTACTTAACCCCATATCATAATATATTAAAGAGTCCTTGTAGTCCTTTATTTAAATTATTTTGCTAAACTGTACTTGAAATGATTTAGAACATGACAATTAATATAGCCTTTAATTTATAACATTTTATTTGCAATTATGATACTTTGGAATGTACCACTCTGAGACTTCCAATACAAAGGCTTGATGGGAATGTGGAAGCTGAAACTGCCAGTGCTTTCAATATGACTAATGGAAATACTGAGAAAGTAGGAGAAATAATTAATTCAAAAATTAAAATGATATCCCACAGTAAAGAATAATTGCATGTAAAAATTTACAATTTACTTTTTTACTATTTAATTTTGGCTCATTATCAAATAAAGTTATTCAAAAGGCTAGGTAGAAAAAGTGAGTCCTATTTAATGCAGAAATGTTCAAAGATTTTGCTATCAGTTCTCCAACACTTAACCATTAGTACATCTGGTCCCTTATGTTGAATATGCTACATAATGTCCCATGTGTGCTCCCAAAATGCCATCACAAAACTGACCTCTCACTGTGGAACATATTATTACTCAATATTATCTGCCAGAAATCAACATCAGTTTTTATTAATTCCATGTTTTCTTTTATCTTGTAAATTCAACAGGTTACAACACATCTGGGACGTAATCAGTTCATGCTTTGAAGATCATACACAAAGGCAGTATATGCTCGTCTATACCTTGTCACAGGAAAACTCCATATGTGCAAGTGTGCATCAAGGTTTATTTGCTAAAATACTGGTTGTAAGTAATGAGCTATTATGAGTAACAATGTTCAGCAGGGCACTTTGTATAAGAGATTACATGGGGACCCCTGCAGTTCTTACTCAAGTGTTAAATTAATGAAGCTTTGATAAAGTTGCAATAAAAGGTGATTAAATATTCCCCATTTGTATGAAATTATTGGTGCATAGAAATATTGTTGTGTTTGTTGTTCAATTGTGTCCAACCCTCTCTGACCTCATGGACAGTAACACAACAGGCAACTCTGTCCACAGTCAAGGCAGAGATACTTGACCCATGCATGATCCATTTAGGCTAGGTAATGAAATAACTGACACGACAACTGGAGTTGGGAGAAACAACGGGCCACAGCTTTATTTTGAAACAATGTAAACAACAACCATAACTTATTTAAATGACTAATTTAGTCCTTTCCTTCCGGGGGAGGAGCCCGGCCACGAACAGTGACCTCACGCTTTGAGCCCTGCCCAAAGCCCCAATGCTTATCTTTAAGCATGCCCTGTGAGGTGGGGCCATCGCCCCCTTAGGCCAGTGGGCCGGGCAACTCACCTCCCGCCGCCAAGTCATAAATTAACATTACGCAACATACAATAGCCACTTCTCCGAATTCTTTAACCAAAATATATATTAATTTCAATATTTCTTATTTATATTATATATATATATATATATATTTTTTTTAAAAGAATACTCCATATACATCTGTTAACAACAAGATTCAGGGTGGGTGGGTGGGATTTCAGTCGGGAGACCGCCCTGCTGTGATCAACGGCGCGAAAACGGGCTTCCGACACGCCCCCCGACGCACCTGATTGGCTGATAGCCTCACAGGCTCCGCTGGGTCACGCGACGCTACGGGCTGACCCAGGGAGCCTGTGCAGCCTCCGCGTCATTCATGACCCATGCATGATCCATTTAGGCTAGGTAATGAAATAACTGACACGACAACTGGAGTTGGGAGAAACAACGGGCCACAGCTTTATTTTGAAACAATGTAAACAACAACCATAACTTATTTAAATGACTAATTTAGTCCTTTCCTTCCGGGGAAGGAGCCCGGCCACGAACAGTGACCTCACGCTGCCCAAAGCCCCAATGCTTATCTTTAAGCACGCCCTGTGAGGTGGGGCCATCGCCCCCTTAGGCCAGTGGGCCGGGCAACTCACCTCCCGCCACGGAGCATGCGAGGGACGCCTCCCGAGGCTGCGATCCCCCCCTGCTGGACATTAAAGCCAAAGCCCGCAAAACACTCTCCCTAAACTCCAACATCATCAACTCGTACCCTATTTCCGTAAGATGAACCTTATCTTTCGCGAAAAAATCATCAGCACCGACCGGTTCGAACTCTTTATACCGGATGGCAACGAAACCCTGTTTCCTCACAAAACTGGCGATCTGCTGGTTGATCTTTTGTCTAGCCTTGTCCAAACATACTGGGTTGCGTGCCTTACGCCACGATCTTCTCTTAATCATCTCGGACCAGATAAGGAACGTGCCAGGGAACTTCTTCACCCACTTCTCAATGTCTCGTCTCATTACTTTCAGCATCTGTCTCATGGGAACTGTCCCCAAATCATTCCCGCCGGCATGAATTATTAACACGCTGGGCTGACCGTAACGCTGCGCGTAAGTATCCAGGAGACCGTCGAACTGCGCCCACCGCAGACCCCGAATGCCACACCACCGTACGCGCAAGTCCGTAACAGGAAAGCTCAGTTGTGCCTTTTCTTCGGTAACTGCGGCTAACCTGTGGGCCCAGTACACGTATGAATGGCTCACAATCCATAGTTGCTTCTGTTCCCCTGAAAGTAGAAAGCAACACCATTATACCACTGCATTTGGCCTTACATAGGACCGAAAACGTTCTGAGTCCCACCTCCCGATGCGCTTCACTGTCGCGTCGGGGAACCCCAACCTAGCCGCTTCTGTGGCAGCTCCAATCCGAAAAGAGTGTGTTCCGAAGTCGGACTGCTTAAAACCGAGCCGATGCAGTGCGCTTTTTAAAACTTTTTTAAATTGATACTTTGACAGTGCCGTTCCATCGGTGTGTACCAGCAGCGAACACCGTCCCGCCGGTCGCTGCTTAAGGTACTCCTTTACACATGCATATGGGCAACACTCCGTGCCAACCTGATGCAGAACAACTTCTCTTCCTTTTCCCACTTGGTCAGTCTTTGACCTCCGCAACCACAATACCTTCCCTGAGGCAGGTATCCACCAATTGCAGTCCCCCCGAACCGTGTCTACTATTCGCGACTAACTCCCCTAACCTAAACGCTCCGAAGAACGCCAGGGAAAAAGCTGTTCGGAAAAGTAGGGATTCAAAGGGGTTCCTGCAAACCACCACCAACTCCTGAGCCAATCTCAGCAACAGCGCAAATGTTATTGGCCGCCTACTATATGGCCTTTGCGACCCGCTGAACATTCCGCGCACCACCTTGCGCACTAGAAACTCCTTTGTAAGGTCCCTCTGCCCAGCAAGCTTAAACATAAAAGCAAGCGCCGTGACCTGTCTCCCTACTACGGTCCTTGATTCGCCTTGCTCGGCGCACCGCAGCAGGTACCAAAGCAGGATCCCTATGCTCTTCTCTTCCGTCGTGGCACCACCTGCCAGTGCCACTAGACTATCCCATTTAGCCCACACACGTCTATAAGCGGTCCAAGTCGCTGGGGCAACAGACTGTCTCACGAGTCTCGTTACCTGACAGCTCCAATCTCCCAAAGCTCCTCGGGGATGTGCTCCCCCAGGGCGTTCGCATAGGGAGCCAGCACCTTGAAGCGGTCCTCCTGAAACCGAGAAAGGGCGTAAGCAACTCCGTTTTCCACTACTGTCACATGTCTTGCCTGAAACCATATGTTCAAGCGAAGACAACATAGCACAAGATGCCGGAGCAATCTTATTACCGGTACGGATGCTGCCGTGATGTTGTTCACGGCCTCCACCAACCCTTTATAAGCCGAATGGAATATGACTCGCCTGTCCCTGAAACAGGCACCCCATAAGTGAACTGCTACCACCATAGGGAACAGCTCAAGGAATGTAGGGTTCTGCATTAAACCCGCCTCTTCCCATTCCTCCGGCCACGCCGCAGCGCACCATCTCCCTTGGAGATAAGCCCCACAGCCAATCGGTCCGGACACAACGGTGTGGAGATCTAGCTCTGCGCTGGTGGCGCCCTCCTTTTGAAGGAGCACCCGCCCATTAAAATTGGCGAGGAACACCGCCCACACCCTCGCATCATCACGCATAACCCTAGAGACTGTTAGGAAATGATGCGGCTTCGCAATCCCTATAGAAGCCAGTGACATCCTTCTACAGAATATCCGCCCCATGGGGATAATTCTGCATGCAAAGTTCAACTTCCCCAATATTGATTGCAACCGCCGCAGAGTTACCCTCCGCTCGCCCTGTAGCGCCTTAATCTCCGCTTGCATGTCCACCACCTTCTCTAAGGGAAGACTGCACTCCATTTTGTAGGAGTCAATCCGAATCCCTAGAAAAGTCAATTGTTCCGTAGGGCCCTCCGTCTTGTCATGGGCCAGCGGTACCCCGAATTCTGTACAGATTTCGGTAAACACGTCCAGCATGAAACGGCAAGCATCGTTTCCTGCTGGGCCAACGAAAAGGAAATCATCCAGGTAATGGGTAATACTCTTGTACCCCGCCTCGATGCTCACGACCCATTGTAAAAATTTGCTGAAGGCCTCGAAGTAAGCACAGGATATTGAGCATCCCATGGGTAAACATAAATCAACGAAGTAACTTCCGTCTACGAAGCACCCCAGCAGCCGATGGCTTGACGGGTGTACGGGGAGCAATCTGAATGCTGCCTCGATGTCCACTTTTGCCATAAGGGCCCCATGGCCCTCCCTCCTCACAAGGTCGACCGCCCGGTCAAATGACTCATAAGACACAGTAGCCTGGTCTTTTGAGATGCCATCGTTTACCGAACGACCTCTGGGGTAGGAGAGATGTTGAATCAACCTAAATTTACCCTTCTCCTTCTTGGGGACCACCCCAAGTGGAGACACGACTAAGCCCGGGATGGACGGGGCCGCAAATGGCCCTGCCATCCTCCCCAATTTTACCTCATTGAGCACCTTAGCTTGAGCTACCCCTGGGAAATCCCTGGCCGACTTCAGGTTTGGAACAAGAAAACCTTGAATGTCGACCCCGCATGGAATACGGAATCCTTCTCGGAAACCGTCCTCCAACAGGCGCTCCGCTTCGGCGGTGCCTGCCAATTTACCGTAGCGTTTTAGCCACGGCAGCATGGCGGGGAGGCGTATGGGCGTCCTGCCCCTTTGCAGGAGGTTCGTCCCTGTCTCCCTCTTTTGGTCTACCGCATCTAGACAGGGGGTGTTCCCCTCCACAATTCGAGCATGCGTGCTTAAACCTGCAGTTAGGGGCCCATCTACAGACCCCCTCGTTATACGCAAAACAGGTCTTAAGGCCTGCTCCTGAGGCGTGGGTGGGGCCCTTAGCTCCACCGGCACCGCTCCGAAAGGGCGTCGTGACTCTCATGGGTGTCATGATGTTTAGCCAATACGCCACCGCTTTGTCACTCCACGCCATGCTTGGCCTTGAGGCCAAGTATTGCCGGAACTCCTCATCGTACCGCCAACAGGCTGTACCCCCGTAGACCTTGTGAGCATTCCGAAATTCGTCTATGTAAACGAATAATCCCGAACTCTGTTCGGGGTGTCGCTCACACAGTACGCAAGCCCAAATTGAAAATGCTTGCAGCCATGTATCAAACGTCCTAGGTAGCCTAGCAAAAGATTTCCGCCGCTCTTCCCCCTTCCTGGGGCCCCTCTCAGCCAAATCTGTTTGCTTAGACATAGGGAGAAGGGAGAACAACTCTATAAATTCCCTCCTCCAGATCTTTTCCTTAACCTCCTGGGTAAGGTGTCCTACGAGCATAAGACTATAAGTCTCATGGCTGCGTCGGTAACTCCTGCATTGGTACTACCTATTGCTGTAATCGCATTGCCTACCGGCTCGGGCGCGCGCATGCTAGGTAACGCCTCGCTTGCGCTCGCTGGCGCCACTGCGGCTGCTGGCTGGGACCATGCACCCTTCGCTAGCCCCCCTATCCAAGCTCCCATTTCGTGCTCGCTAACCGCGATGTTGTGCGCAGCTAGTAGAGTCTTCAATGACCCGATAAACCCTCCCTTGTCTGCTGCGCAGCTCAAATCTGAGCTCTCACCTGCTTCTGAAAGCTTTGGAGTGGATACGGCCAACGGAGTATCCCTGCGTCTCTCCTGGCGCTCCGGGGACTCTGACCGTCTGGCCGTCCGCGGGCTTCTCCTCTCAGATCCAGTGCATGCACAGCTGCACCGACAAGATCTCCTGCTTCTCGACCTGAATCTCCTTCTAGATCTGTGGGTACAAGAAGAACAGTCACTAGCTCTCCGCGACCTGCATGCCCGTGCCCATATCGCCCTTTCCTCATCTGAGGAACGGTCCTGGTCACCTAAGCCTGCGCGGCTGGAGTAGGCTAGCACTGCCTCCGCAGCCCCCTGTAGGGGTTCCCCTGAGACTTCCTCGGGCGTTGGAATATCCAGATGTTGGTCGGTCTTAGACCCTTTGCGCTGTGTCCTAACCGTCTCGCCCTCAGTCTCTACTCTGCTACGTCTTAGCGGTGTGTGCGTGAATAGTAGCGGACTGTACCTGCTCGTAGCCTTCTTAGCTCGAGTGGGGCGTCCTAGCCTCGCCACTGCCGCTGTCACTGGCATGTCATCAATCATGACCATGCTGTCTTGGCTATTCATTTCCCTGATCACTCCATCTCTTCTTTCTCTCGTCGTCGCCATGCTCCTCTCACCGCCAATTGGGCGTCCCTGTAAAGTACCAGAAGCACTGTTATTGAGGGAAACCCCAGGGACCGTCTGCTCGGCACCGTGAGGGCCTGTAGGAGCCTTTTTAGGACTCCCGGCTTTTCTCTTACCCCCTGCACCCCCCCTACGGGGTGTTAGAGGGGTGTTTCTCGACCTTTGTCGCGGCCTAGGACCTTTAGGCAAGTTGGCTGGTGGTGGCCGGAGTGCTAGGCCCTCACCCCCACCGCCCGTGGTCCTGGCGCTCGCCTGCCTGGGGGGTATGGGGTCCCGGCCGCCCTGACCTGTAACCCCCCCATCTCTTGTGTCTCTGCTGCCTGATGGACGGGGGTCTGGTAGCCCTACAGTGGTGGGATGGGAAAAAAAATCCTGGAGCCGTCAGAATTGGCTAGGACACCAGCCACCGCAGACTGTTCCTGTTCAATGTGCTGAGCTCCAAGCGCAGAAGGCATGGGAGGTCCCAGCCTGTCCTGCACCCACCTGACCCCTTGGCTTAGGGCACGGGTCCTAACTTCAGCCAGCAAAGCCTCTAAGCCTTCTGGATCCATACTAAGTCTACCAGGGTGACAGACAGGGGGGACAACAAGCAGCAGCACCAGGCACACACAGCCACAGGGACACACACAGCCAAACACACTCACAGCGCAGACAAAACACACAAAGACACAAAACGGAGGAAGAAATACATAAAACAATCAAGATTAGCCTCAACAAGTACATCCCCTTATGTGCTGGTAAGCTGGGGTGGAATTCTCAGTATTTAAACCTTCCTACTTTAATTTTTGGCTGCAGGACCTTAGACCTCCGTCCGTTTCAGTCCGGAGACCTCGCTGCTGTGATCAACGGCGCGAAAACGGGCTTCCGACACGCCCCCCCGACGCACCTGATTGGCTGATAGCCTCACAGGCTCAGCTGGGTCACGCGACGCTACGGGCTGACCCAGGGAGGCTGTGCAGCCTCCGCGTCATTCAGGAGTGGGTTGCCAGTTGCTTCATAAATGGGTCACAGCATACTACTCCTGGCATTCCTAGATGATATCCCATCCAAGTACTGACCAGTCCCAACCCTACTTGGCTTTAGGATGGTGTGACCTCTTGGCTTCCTGACTGGAATAGAATCCAGGTTGCAGAAGTGAAAGCAATGAATTCTAACCACTGGACCACCAGGGAACCCTATTGAAAAATTACAGCATAGACATTTTACATTCAAGTGAGACAGATTGTTTGTCCTCTTTTCCGACGGATAATCCGCAAAGATGCATAACACAGATAACCCGCCATTTTACGACAATGCGGAAGTACACTAACGGTTTCGTCTCGCGAACGCACACTCTTACACTGCACACATTCATCACGCTTACACAGCACCTCCACACCACTAATGCTGCAGCAACATCAAAACATGTCAGCTCTTCAACACAATGCTTCAAAATACGTAAAGTATATTCATTTATTCATCTATTATATATTTTAGTATTACACACCAAACAGCATTAGCTACCTTACGATTTGATTGCCGTCATTTTTTGACGGGCAATTGGCTAGTAATAATAATAATACTGAGTTGGAACTTAAAGACATAGCAATCTAGTGAAGATTGTAAGACAAATTCACGGTCACTATTGAACAAAAACAACCTTACAGATGTGATTGATCAACAGATGATAGAGATTAATGAGCAGGGATGAGGAAAGACTGTTGGAGAATGGAGAGAGTTGTTAAATGTAAGAATCAGATGGACGCTGGGAGGTCTGAATGCCAAGAGGATACAAACTGTAAGAGTTTAAACTGAATAGAGAAAGGTTGGTAAAGTAGAGGAAATGATAAAGGAAATGAGAGAGAATAAGAGATAAATGAATTGAATGAAAAAGAAAAATAAACGTGTGAAGAGGAGGTAAACATTAAGGCATGTGGAAGTAACATGAATAAATGCAGGTAAATAAATACATAGGATGGGTTAACAATTGCAATGTGAAATAAAAGGAGGGATGAGGTAATTTTGTGGGACAGGATTGATGGATAAAACAAAAAGGAAGACAATGAAGGCTAAGAAATGAAATGTATGAGCAAGAGAGATGACACATAAAAGAGAATTGATGAACAACATAAAAACAGGGCACATAGATATATAGGAAGGAAAATGCTGCAGGCTGAATATCCGAAACATCATCATTTATATTGTGTTCTGCGAATTTAGTGTGCAGTATATATACTAGACTGTGATATACTTTATATGCATGTGCAAAACAGATTTATGCTGGATAAATATTTAAATGGAAATGATTTTTAGAGAAAGAAACACCACTATGGTCCT
The DNA here is from genome assembly GCA_027410445.1 of Discoglossus pictus. NCBI lineage: Eukaryota > Metazoa > Chordata > Amphibia > Anura > Alytidae > Discoglossus > Discoglossus pictus. Next base: position 72,186,633 of record CM050164.1, on the reverse strand, counting down.
TTTATATAAATAACCATGTAGTGGGCAATGTGTGGTCAAAGCCCAAAATATAAAGCCTTTACATTTTGCAACTTTTATAAGTAAATATTTGCCTCATTATGTTGTTTTCCTGTCTGCAGCTGCCCGTTACTTCCTGAGGTGGTGTGTGTTCTTGTGAACTGCCCATTTTTGAAGTCTTATAAATAAAATAGACCATTTTGTTTTTGTTAGATCAATTCCTGACTGCTGGATCATGAGGTTGTGTTTCAGCGGAGAGAAGGGTTAGATAACCGGATTCATTTGTCAATGACACCACGTCTAAATGTCCTTCTTTTACAACAGTGGTTGTGAAAATAATAGCTATAACATAAAAAAACAAGATCACATTGCCGTGGGCCCACCTATCAACAGAAATTTCACCTGTTCCCTGCTCAGAATTCCGAGAATAACTGTATTTCTCTGAATTCTGAGCTGGAAAGAGTTTTTTTTTCTACTTGTTTTAGACATTCCAATGTGAATGCAGACGTACTATTTATTTACTGTGCTACTGTGCGGTGGAGGGCTTCTATCGCTCTTTTGCCCACCATATATTAAATGATTATTGTGGTAAACTACCTACTCGTAAGGTCCACAACACAAGCTGGGATCCCGCCAAATGCTGATGATAGGCAGTAACCTTGAAACAGCTGTCGGTGGGTAGGATTCCCAGCTTGTGAATAATCCAACCTTGGATTTGCATAAAAGCAGTGTAATGCAGCAGACATAAGCTTAAAGGAAGCCATGTGTAAAATGGTTTATGGATTGAAGAGCAAGGCATTTGTGGGCACATTTGCATGTCCCTGCTCAGGTTCCCAGAATGCAGTGTAATAACTGTATTTCTCAGAATTTTGAGCAGGAATTATTTAGACATTCAAATGTGAACACAAACGTACTATTTAATTCTATATCTATCTATCTATATATCTATATATCTATATCTATCTAAACACAAGATTGTATATACATGTTTCCATTACTTATTGATTAATCAACATTCATAATTATTTAGAATAATGTGTTTTGACATTAGGTCAAGCACCACTTTGTCACAAAAGCAACCTGATTAAAATGATCTATAAATTAATTTATTTTTCTCAATAGGTCATTACAGTAAATGCAAGCAATGTTTCTGATGGTCTTTTCCTGCTTTTTATTAAAATATATACATATTTTTAAATAGGGAATATAGCAAATATACCAGTTATGGTAGAAATGAACAGCCTTATTAAATTGTAAAAAAATATGCTGTGTGCTTAATTAGAGCCCTTTTAATTTTACAGAATCGCAATTTAATAAGGCTGTAATTTCCTATCTAAGTAGTCCGAATCAGCTAGTAGGCTAGAGTAGTCAAAGATCCTTATCCTCTCCTACCTGTCACCTATAGCGAGCGCCAGTGTGGGTTCATTAGAAATCTAATCCCACACAATAAACAACCCCTCTTCCCACTGCCAAAAGATCCATATTGGGATTAATTTGGATCTCCTGTCTCCATATATCAGGCAGGCTAAGGGAAGAGATTAGTTTCTCTTCATTACCACTACACCACTACTAAACTACTTATGCCTCCAAAACTCTCCTCATAAAGATTTGGTAGTCTTGTTTAACACACTGAAAAACAAATCATCAGCCTTATTAAATTGCGATTCGGCCCAGAGCATATTTTAAGCACAGGGCATATTTTTATATAAGCACAGAGCATATTCTTTACAGAAATGTTTAGTTAGTGAAGACCTTGCTTTTGGATAGAAGTTCACTAACTAAAAACGTCTGTAAAAAAAAATGCTATGTGCTTATATAGAGCCCTTTTCAATTGGCAGAAAGGCAATTTAATAAGGCTGCATGTATGGAATCAAATTAAGTTCTCATAACATTATATTCATTCCTTCTCAACCAATTAAAACGTGGGTATTCAAATGGGTGTTCTCTTATTGGCTGAATCAGGGAATTTTGGCTCCAATGACTGAAAGATGCCTCCCTGTGAATGCAAGTTTATATTTGTGTGTGTTTTTATGTGTGAGTACTCAGTTAGCCATTAAAAGGTATCATGTATACTCAATATGTTTATTTTTTCCCTCTAACACGGTACCAATCTACTCTGTGTGTACAGTAATTGATGGGTGAGCATGTAGCAAACAGCAAGGAAAAGTAAGTGGGAAGGGAGCACTTATCTGAATGGGCCTCCAAGGGGACAGAGAAATGGAGAATAAAGGAGAGAAATAATGGAGAGGCGGTGGGGAGGCAAACTGTTTTGCACTCAGGCTCTCCATTAATTAGCTCTGCCACTGACCATTAGCATATACAGTATATTCTGAGGGATTGTAGGGGTTTCTTCACTAGTCTTTAGTGAATATGTCCCACTGATTAAAATATTGGTGTACAGAAATAATGATTATAAGGCTCAAAGTTCATTCATGAATAAAAACAGTAATTAATTTTGTGCCTTAATTGTGTTATTATTATATTTTAGGACATTACATATCCATTTAAAATTACGAGAAATAGTGCAGATGATTGACAGAACTTGCACATGTGAGTTCACAATCTAGGGTTGTATACCCAGAACCTATAGTAATAGGATGAGTGGATTTTGCAATGTTAAGGTTACAGTGGTAATATTTTTTTCTGTATTGTCGTTTGAATAAATATATTTTTTTGCCATGCAAACCTCATTTGGGAAACCGATTATACCTTGATCAAAGCTTGGATAATGTAACCTCCACGTATATAACATATGACACAGTGCTGAAAGTATATACTTACTCTTGCATGTCAAGTGATCTTGCAAGATCTTGTGACCGCACTAAGATGCTGTAAATGAATGGTTTGACGGATGAGTTCCAACAAACATAACTTTTGTTTATATGAACAAGCACACACGCAGATATTTCAAGAATCACTGCAGACAACTTTATCAATATAGTCTTTTGAATAACCAAACTTAATAATGGGAAAAATGTTTCAGAAGGTTAAAAAATAAATGCATCCTTTACTTTTTTTTTTTTTATGTGATCATTTTTACTGCAGGCTTCTACTTTATTTACCTAGTAAACTTATAAGCTCTTAATGAAAGCTCTGGCTTCTTATGCATTCAAGGTCTTCTCCCACCTCATGAAGTAGATCAGTGGAAAATGTTTATTTGCAGAATTACAAATAAAAAGTAATACATTTGGTCCCCTATTCAATTGAGCAATGTTAGCTACTGGAGCCCTTAATGTAGCCTGTAAACTACTTTGCTATTCAATTGGCGTCTTTTAGCTACCCGCAAATGATTTGCGGGTTACAGGCTGAAAATCCCTGCAGTTGTCAAAATCGTGACTCTGACCCAGCTAAGCCTTTGATCTTTCAAGCCCATAAATGTTACAATCGCAAATCGCTATTCAATTGCTACAATACCTCAAGCCCGCAAATGTTTTCACACCCGTAAATGGCAAATATAGAAGAGAATCCTACGTGTACCAGATAGGACTCACAAGAGGGTTAAACACCTGATCTTAGCACTGTAAATGCAAGTACAAAGTAACGTCTGCACTTTAAAATATGGGTAAAGTGATGAAAGACATTAGAATTAATTGCACAACAGCCTCAAGCTCGCAAATCTGCAATCAGAAATTATTTTTTTCACCTTTCATTTCCTTGTTATATAAATCTTGGGAATCAAGGAGTTAATACAGGCCATCGGCATGGACTATAAAATTTTCTTCATTCACTTTTTATTATTTTGTGCATTGCCGGATTGCGAATCTGAGCACATATTGGACCTATAAACGCTAATTAATTGACTTTTAACCTCCATGTTTTAATGACGTCACAATGACGGTCTCATTTACTATTGGGTGTTTATAAAGCGATAGTTACGGCCTTGCTTAATTGATCATGATCATGCTCTGAAATGCTACTTAAGGGGTGCATGGTTTACGGTTTAGGCTTTCGGCCAGGTAGCTGCAGGCTTCAGCAATTGAATTGCTCTGTAACTGTTGCACATTTCAAGCCTGCAGACTTACGGCAGGTATTATGTAAACTGCGGGCTTGCAATTGAATAAGGGCCTATGTTTCTACATCTTAAAAATATTTTACTTATTATTCAGTGCACTCCACAGTATATAAATATATTATAACTATGTTGGGCTTTTAAAAGTAATACAGAGGTTAATATTGCAAAATGCGTGAGAATGGTACAATGATAGATGTGTGTGTGATGTCTGCGATAAGTCACTAAGCAAAATATGTGTGAATGAAAAATTGTTAATACAAGAGTAAATATACTGAGAACAACATGCACATTCAAGGACAGAGAGAAAAATCATAGTGATATCCTTCCCAAAAATGCAAAGCATTGATTTTATTTAGTTGTTTTGCTTGTGTTTGTGCATAACTGCAGTCTCCCACCAGGCTATTTACATGACTAATGGGCTGATTAGTTAGCCACTGACAGGCTGGGAATAGGTTAGTCCATTAAGTGTTCTGCTGGCCCATTTTGCCTCCCAGAGTGAGATAACGCAACTGGGGCTTTTATCAGGCTCTGTCCTCTCTACTGTACCATTTATCACAACAACAAGAACAGATCAATAGAAGAGTTTGAGGAGAATGCGTCAAACTGTGTTTATTTTGGATGTGGTTTATCTAAATCAAACACTACGTATAATGGTTGAAGGTATGAGGCAGGTTACAGGCAGAGTATGGAAAATGTATGTAGTGTTTGCAATTTCATAATCCCTAGAGAGATTTGTTTCAACTCAGGATACATTACCACACTCTGGAAATAATTGGTCAAGAGGCCTGAAGGAGAACACACAACATTATCACTAATATACTGAAAAAGCTCCTGAAACACATCATAAAACAGGCTGCAAATCATGGAGCAATAACTTTGTACACAGGTTAAAACTAGATTGTACAATAACTTAAAATTATTCTTTTACCTTCTTTTATATGTACAGTATTATGTTTTTACAATATATTATATTACACTGATAATAAAAAAAAAAAAATCAAATAAAAATTCAAATAAAAAAAAAAAATCAAATCACATAGTCAGATTACATCCAATCACACTGGACAGCCCCCTTGAATGTTTTCTATGTTTTAAGAATGCAGCCGTCCAATCAGAAGAAGTTGTTTGGTCTCTGAGGCATTAGCTGTGACATGTAATTCTATACAGAGAGAAGCTAGGTGGCAGACAAAGAGAAGTGAGACGTCCTGCAGTGCCACAGGTAGGTTTGAATGCTTACATTTATTAATGTAAACATTTCTTATTTAAGAAAGAATCATTTAAAGAAGTTTAAATATTTCTACATATTTAACTTATATACAGTACTTTACCTTTCATTGATACATGTCTGAGTAGGCTGTGGCTGTTAAATATTTCACTGTATTTTTGGTGAATGTCTGATTGCTCTTAGATATTTGGGCCAATCTGATTATATACAGGCATTAGGGCTTTTCAAGTTAAATAATTTTTAGTTCACCAATTAACACTAGAAATAAATGTGCAAACAGCAGGAAAGAAAGGCTTTAGCAAGAAAAAAAGATGTAAGCACATAGAGCCCCGTTCAATTCCAAAGTTCAAAAGTTCAATAGATAAATAGCTATTCAATTGCAAATGGCCAAAAAATCGCAAACGCCCCGTCATATGTAGCATCGTAAAACTTGATCATGGTTTATGATGCAAACCCGTAACTATTGTCTTAGACTGAGCCATTAGGAAATGAGATCCTCTGCATGACGTACATCCGACATCGGGTTCAGATATCAATCGAATCGGGTTTAGAAGCACGATCTGCAATCATACCCGTAAAACATAAATGTGCAAATCAATAAAAATGAATGAACACAGTGGTCTAGTTCATGTGGGTGGCCTGATGTGTGTTAACCCCTTGATTAATAGAGCACAGAATTAAACCAGTAAAATAATATTTTTTTCATTGCCCATTTGCAGCCTTGAGACTGTAGTGCAATTAATCCTAATGTTATTAATCACTTTCCCCTTATTTTACAGTAAATTATTGATTATATATTTACATTTACATTGCTACATTAATCTCTTTAACCCCCTTGCAAGTCCTAGTTGGAACCCGTAGGATTTTCATCTACAGTTTCTGTTTACGGGTTTGAATGCATGCTGAATCGCAGCAATTGAGTAGCGATTTGTGATCATAACTTTAGCGGGTTTGACAGATCAAAGGCTTTAATTGGTTCACAGCTGCAATGTTACCGTTTTCAGCGTTTTGCAGCCACGAACCCGCAAATTGTTAACAGACAGCTAAAAGACACCAATTGAATAGCAGTTTTATTTGAAGGCGCATTTACTGGTTCCTTAAACTACGAATCGGCGAATTGAATAAGGCTCATAGTTTCCATCACTCATGGCTGCTTCTGCACTCCTCCCCTGCCTCCTTCATTGTCCTCTACATATAGCATACAGATGATAATTATTGTTATTATCCTTTATTTGTAACAAATTTGTTTATTTTTACCATATTCCGTAGCGCTATACATGAGGTTAAGAACAGGGCAAAATACAATATTAACAAATTGAAAAGAAAGGAGGGCCTGTTTATGAGAATAGAATCTTATGCTCTTTCCCAAAGCACCTTACAAGATTGGAAACTTGCAAACAATCTAAAGGGAATGGAAGAGGAAGAACCATGGGCAAAAAAAGCAGATAGGGATAAGGATAGATCAGGGAGGTGGCAAACAGTTTAAATAGGTATGAAGTTAGAAAGGGTTTCTATTTAGCAGGAGAATGAAGGAATCAGATAGAAAGTCATTGTGAGGTAAATGGCACAAGAATGCAATCTTCACCTAGTGGCCAGACAATATAACCTGCAAATGGGAATGTCAGGCGATTTGACTATAAAGCTGCAACAATTAGAGGTGGGTGTGAAGGAGTTGGTTAGTGTGCCATCAGTAGAAGAATGGTTATGGCTGGAAACTCCAAAGTGAGCATGTTCTATGTTACAAAGATTCTGGAAGCCTCTACCATGTCCAGTCAAAGATACCATTAACGTGTCCATTTTTTAAATTTGACTGAAGACACTTCTCTTCATTAAGGCTTATGAATAATATATAACCCCCCATTCCACCCCCTTCATCCCGGAGCTTTGAGTCCCTTCTAGAAGAAAGCTCTATATACCACTGTTCCTCTTCTTCTTCTGAATAAGTTAAGTGGTTGTTTTTGCATAGGCCCATGAGGCCCAGGCCTAGGGCATCATGTTTTCAGAGGGCAGCAGACTGCCTGAAGATGCAGTGTAGTATATTGAAATATGTTTGTATATGCACAAAAATGTCTATATGCAGTGATATTTATGTCTGTAAGAATATACATAAATACACATAAACATGATTTGAAATACAGAAATGGGAAAAGAGATGGAGTACAAGTGGGGTATGAGGGTGCACAAAGCTATATGGCCAAGTGCAGCTTAAAACCTAAATGCGCCCATGATATAAATGCATTGAACTCACCAGTGGAACAGTTCAATATTAACATAGACAAACATTGAAAAACAAATTCAGTTCACTGACACAATCTAATATTAGCAAATATAAAATTTCAGGTGGTTCCCACACTGGCATCCTGTGTTTACTGCAATGTGCAAGTCTATGTGCTGACTAGGACTCTGCTACTGCACGTCCAATGCTGTCTCTGGGCAGATATTGAGGACACAGTACTAACGGTATAAAATACTGTGTTACTGTACAATAAGATAAAATTATTTATTGGAATATCTTCCACATAATATAAAGCAGTACAAACACATAATCAGGTCTTGATGGGTGTTTACAAATGTAACTGATTAACTTGGAAGTGATGGGGTATTTAAGTGTGGTTATAATGTCTATGAGAATATCAATGTTTGGTGTATTTAATTTGTCAGATTATACTATTTTTTAATTCTAGCAGAATAGGCTAAACATGCTAAACATATAAAAACATGGAAAGGTTTTTAAACAACTAGAAGTCTTATAATCTAGATGGTAACTGAAAGTTTGACATCTGGCCTAATTATACTGTCCACATTATTTCTATGCTGTAAAAATTAGCTAGTACATGATATCCTATCCAGAGAAAATGGCACATACACAGCAGCGTTAGATGTCATCATATCTGTTTCTGAATGATAAAGATTGTATAGCTTGTCAAAGGACTACTATAATGCAGCAACATTTATAACCTTTGAGTAGTAATACTCAATATTTTTCACTGTATGTTATATGGTATTTTGGCTTAGTGGTTTAGTAATTGTTAGCTCACACCTAGCATACACAAAATATAAATATGCTGTAGCACAGGGGTAGTCAATTATTTTTAACAACATTCATCAAGGTTTAAATGTCTTTCTGAAAATGAAGATAGTCCAGCAGGTATTCCTGTGCATGGGATCAGCTGCACCTCACTAGGTTGTTCATTGTTGTTCACCCTCCATAACAGAATTTATATAAAAGTCAGAAGCCATGCATCTTGTAGACAGACCTAGCTGCTGTATTAAACCAAATGAGTAGAGAACGAAGAAGGAAATAAGATTCAACATCAAAGTTCTAAGACTAGTACTATCATTTATGTTAAAGGACCGCTGTGATGACCTCCCGCTTCTGTTGGGATCAGAAAGATCCTAAATCAATCTCACCCAGTAGGACCATCTGTTCTTTGTAAATCCCTGATATTGGGAACAGAACAGAACCAACCCGATTAACATCCACCAAAGCACCCAACAAACCACAGTAATCAGCCACCCAGTAGATGTTACCTGACTGTAACAAAGCCCAATGCAGGTCCAGCTGTAATAATCCCAATAAGAAGGATGCATTACACACATCAATTCTGTAGTTCAAACTGATAACAAACTTTTATTCACGTGGTACAGTATTTATGCACACCCAGTCCAAGCATGTCCATTCTTCACAGACAAAATGTCTAGTTAGCCCCCACCATTCTGCTGGACCCCCTTCACCCCAGGGACATTGGCTATACACTCTATTAAACTCCCTGGGGATAATGCAGCATTTGAATACCAAACATACTGGGTTGCCACCCTTCCACCAATAAATTCACACAACAATGCACTTCCATTCACCCTGATATTGTGGCCCTCTCCATGAACAACTTGGCTCCCCTATCGCACAGGGCACACAATAACAAGGTGGCTGTCATAGTTCAAGTGCCCAGAAGGAAGAAAGAATACCAATAGTCTATGTTAATCTTGGGCCCCCCATAGTCCAAGAATGCCACAAAGTATGTATGGACATCACAACCGCTGTTCCCTTTAGGTATCTATGACACTTTGGTAAATGTTATGTATGTGAGCTTGCCATTTATATCTCTGCAGTTTACATTACAAAAGTGTGCTTTTGAGTATGTGTGGTGGAAGTTACTAGGTGTCAAATTTTAGCATGATTATATAAATAATCTCTCTTCCCTCTCCATCTTCCCTACCCCTCTTTCTACAGACAAACACCTCGGATTTCAAGCTCACAGGAAGAGTTGAAACTAGACAAGCTGCAACAAATCTATATACAGTGTCTACAAATATATATGCATTGTTTACACCGTTGCACAGCTGCTTATGTTGTTAGTTTGTGACATATGTCACAAACGTGACATTTTCCATAAAATACACTGGCCATTTAAACGCTGCTTCCTATGAAGACATTAATTTGTTTGGTGACACAAAACATCTTCTACTGTTGCATGTTGGTGGTACCACCATATTTATTCTTTTAATACTCCTACATTTGGTGCATTGCTGACCATAAACAAATATTCTTGTCAAATTGAAGTTATGATTTACTTCATTGTATATTGTATATTGGCCATTTCTGTAATGTTGGCATCCGACAATAACTGAAAATACAAAAGGCTCTGTGGTACATGGCAGGATCACAGGGTTAACCTTTCTGGTTCTGGTCTTTATTGATCCTAATTGTGAAGGGGTGGTTGTATAAACACAGAAGAAGATTATCAATAAGGGCAGAAGGTTTTATGTATTGGTTTATTGAAGATGACAAAAGAGAGTTGTTTACTTTTGATAGATGATGAAATAAAATGTGATTGACCAGTTAAGTATTTTTCATGCGTTGAAGATAAAGGATGGAAGATTCAGAGGGAATTTATGAAATGACTACTTTAAAGAGAAATGGAAATAATTGTTTTCTTTGTTGTATCAGAAAGAGGGTGTTCTCTAATGTGCCACAGTGTGTTTTCTTCTTTCAAATAAAGGTTACTAAGCTCCCAAACTTATTAGGAAGCCGAACTGCTCTTGGAGATAAGCCTACAGATTAATGTATACTCTCGGAGTTTCCTGTTAGTTTCAATAAAGTTTAAACAGGTTTGCATGCAAAAAACACTTTAAATGCATAAAAAAACAGTTGCTCTCACCTCAAAGTATTCGTGGTAGATAAGTGGAATTGCCTCCAAAAAGATGTGGTAGACAGAAAGCCCAAAAAGGAATTTAATAATGCCCAAGATATCCATAATAACGCACAGTGAATTAATTACCGTATATACTCGAGTATAAGCTGAAAGGCCCTCCTCGGCTCATACTCAAGTCACGCTCCCCCCTGTGTCTCTCTACCCCCCCCGTGTCTCTCTACCCCCCGTGTCTCTCTACCCCCCGTGTCTCTCTACCCCTCCGTGTCTCTCTACCCCCCGTGTATTTCTAAACCCCCTCATCCTCAACCCCCCTCCTCATTCTAAACCCCCCTCATTCTAACCCCCCTCATCCTACCCCTCTAAATACCCCCTCTCCTTTTCCGCTCACTTACCTGCATCTGAAGCTTCTGCTCCGTCCTCCGCTCCTTCCGGCGTCTTGACGTGGCGCGCATGTGACGTCACGGCATTAGCATATACCGGGTGCCGGCACCCGGTATATGCTAATGACATGGCGCGCATGTGACATCACGGAGCAGCAGCTTCAGATGCAGGTAAGTGAGGGGAAAGGGAGAGGGGGGTAGTTAGAGGGGTGGGATGAAGGGGGGGTTAGAATGAGGAGGGGGGTTGAGGATGAGAAGGGAGGATGAGGAGGGGGGTTGAGGTTGAGGAGGGGATTGAGGATGGGGGTTGAGGATGGGTGTTGAGGTTGAGGATGGGGGCTGAGGAGGGAGGTTGAGGAGGGAGGTTGAGGTTGAGAATGAGGAGGAAGGTTGAGGATGAGGAGGGAGGTTGAGGATGAGGCGGGAGGTTGAGGATGAGGAGGGAGGATGAGAAAGGAGGTTGAGGATGAGGAGGGGGGTTGAGGTTGAGGAGTGCGTTGAGGATGGGGGGGTTGAGGATGAGGGGGTTGAGGAGGTGGGGTTGAGGGGTGTTGAGGAGGGGGGTTTAGGATGAGGGGGTTGAGGATGAGGAGGGAGGATGAGGAGGGAGGTTGAGGATGAGGAGTGGGGTTGAGGCGGGAGGTTGAGAATGAGGAGGGGGGGAGGAGACACAGGGAAGGGAGAGGGGGAAGAGTCACAGGGAAGGGAGAGGGGAGAAGAGACACGGTAGAGAGAGGGGGACACAGAGGGCACAAGAGGGACACAGGGGGCAGAACATTTCCCACCCTCGGCTTATACTTGAGTCACTCATTTTACCCAGTATTTTGTGGTGAAATAGGTGCCTCGGCTTATACTCGGGTCGGCTTATACTCGAGTGTATACGGTATATGTTTTGAGAACTTGTATCGATAACAGGGCAAACTGTTTTGAATGTAAACAAAAAAAACAACAACCTCCCTATTCATTTATTAACAATGTTACGCAGTTTTCGCTAAAGGCATAGACATTGCTTGTTTTCTTGACCTGAATAGTCACCTGGGACTGGACCTTGAATGCAGACAAGATTTCGATTTGCTTCTATTGAAAGGACTTGCATTACAGTACAAGTTTTTTTCTCAGAGTTCAGTTCAAAATAATATTATACAGTACTCTGTATGATGTATGGAGTAATTATAGTAAAGCAATATTATAGCTATGTAGGTAATATATACAGTGGGTAAACTTTCCAAAGGATCGGATGCAGCTTGTTGAACTAAACTGTGCAACATGGCCATCCAAATGGGAGAGAGAATTTAAATGTAAAAAGTTTTAATTAATATAAATTTCATATAGAATCTGGTTTTGTGAGCAATATTGAGAAAACAAAACAAATCTGCAGCATTTGTAAGCTGTTTAATTTATAAAATATTTTGTGATAGCTCCAATTCCAAGATTCCTATGAAAAACTCATGAAATAAAATAAGAAAAGTATCAGGTATAAATGCTACACTCAGGGTTAAATATAGCAAACTATATTTTATTCTATGAGGAACAAGTTTATCAAATATTAAAATCCAAAAATAAAATAACTTTAAAACTGTAAAAAATAGTTCAAATTCTTACATATGGTACGCAGCTGTGGATTTAAAAAAAACATTATATTGTACACGTAGGCCACGATAACTTGGATCTCTAATCTCTATCTAGGTACCTAAGACAAAATAGAGTGCTGTAATTTACTAACAACATTCTCTTGGTAGTTCTGTCATGAAGATGTGTTCAGCAAAATAGCAACTCTGCAAGTCTATAAGAAAGAGCGAAGCCAAGGACCATATGTTATAAAGGGTGAACTATTGGGAATTCTTGGAGATGTCAAATCTTAATACACGTGACCAATATGAATAAGAATGGAGAAGTTTCTCCATTTAGTACATCTGATTCACATTGCATGTCAAATCAAAAGAGAGTTACAAACATGGATATTCGGATTCTTTACTAGTAACGGATATAGAATGGGGCTTGCATTATCTCTATATTGAGTGCTTCCATGGATTGTCTTAGACACGTTAACATCCAAACTCACTCTTCAAAAGCTTCAGTAGATCTATCATCATTAGTGATCCTGCCCTTAGATTATAGTTGTGTTTTCAAACTTCCTTTCAGCCAAGAAACACTATTTATGCACAACCCAAAGGCTCCAAAATGTCTCCTGTAAAACCCCTCAAGTCCTTAACCTGTATTCCAAAATGATTCTCCCGTGTCCAAAGCCTTTACCATTAGCGCAAAAGAGGTCTCAGTAACTCATAAGACATACCCAGAACTTAAAAAGCTTTATCGTGGACCCTATCAAGATTACTGCAAAGCTGCTCACATAGTGTTATCTTTCGGGTAATTGTCTTATGAAGCCCTTGGGATTCCATGGAACACAGTTTAGAAAATCACTTGATTACAGCAGTCTTCCTTAGATGGCCCCTGAAGACTCAAACTCTATGCTGAAAGGGAAAAGGCGTCACCCCACCAATTAAGTAAATGGAATATTAATACTACATTCTAATTGGATAGGTGATAATAAAATTGTACAGTGACTAGAAGGGGCTTTATACAAATTGTTCATTATGAAATATTATATTTTTTACTTTTAACCACACACATTTATTTCAGAAACTGCTCTTAAGCTCTTAACCCAAACCTGTTACATACAAAGCTTTAAATGGATTCTTGGTGCTTTTAAAGAATCCACAATTATGAGTAGAGAGTGTTTTCTATCAGCTGATGTTGTAATTAACTACACAAATGCCCACTTGGAGATTTTCTTATATTGATAAAGCTATATTTCACGCAGAACCTGTTTCTAGATGCCCGCGGAATCAGCTATGACTTGATAGTCTTTACAAGGTGAAGCTGATCCAGTTGAAAAAAACATTCTATATCAATTACTATTGATGGTTTACAGAATTACATTTTTTTTTTACAAATTTCAGATTGGCACGCTACTTCAAAATATTAATAAGAAATTAGATTCATTTTAGACATGTACATTGTGGGCTATACAAAGACAAATCTATCACAAGTTTGTCCCTTTGATGATCTGGCATCCGTGGTGCCTCAAGACAAATTCTGTATGAGCTGAAGAGGAGCCATAGGCAAAATTCTTCATAGGGGCCAACTGTAAGATAGTAGTAAAGAAGGAGCATGACCATTGTAATTATATTAATAACTAGCGAATTGCCCATCAGAAATGACGGCAATGAAATTGTAAGGTAGCTAATGCTGTTTGGTGTGTAATAATGAAATATGTAATACATTAATAAATGAATATACTTTACCTATTTTGAAGCATTGTGTTGAAGAGCTGCAAATCTGTGTTGATGTTGCTGCAGCATTAGTGGTGTGGAGCTGCTGTGTAAGCGTGATGAATGTGTGCAGTGTAATAGTGTGCGTGCGCTAGACCAAACTGTTAGCATAGTCGTGTACTTCTGCATTGGCGTAAAATGGCGGGTTATGTGTGGTATGCGTCTTAGCGGAATATCCGTAGGTGTTTTGTGGTGTTTTGCGAGTTTCTTGTGGTGTTTTGAGTGTTTAGGGTGCTGTAGCCTTGTTTTCGTTTTGTTTGGCGGCCATTTTTTCTCTCGCTTAGCGAATTTTTTGGTGTCTAAACTCTTTTATTTTGATTTAAATGAAGGTGTAAGTTGCTTTTTTGAGGTCCTGGATGGTCCCTCTTGCTGTAGTTAAGCTTTTTATGTATGTGCTGTGTGTATTTATTGTGTTTTGAATTTTGTAATGTTCGCGAGTAGCGTCCGAGTGTGGCGAGGTCGTAATGTGTGTTAACGTGTGTCGTATGTTGTTTGCGTTGCGAGGTAAAGTTTGCGAGGGTCGTAGTTGGTGTGTCGTGTTGTTTGCGTTGCCTTCGGCGCTCCATGCCAGCAACTGAGGCCCTCGCCTGCAGCCCTCGCTTTGCGAGCCCGCAAGCGTTAGCAACAACTTGCATGCTCACAACTATATATGTGATATGATATTTTACTTCCACATTCACTCCCCTTAATGGACACTGTAGTCATACATGTGTTATTGTGCCAATTTTAAACATTATGAGCCTCATTCAATTGAGGCTTTTGGGAGATCCGTGCTCGGAAATGGAGCCAGCAAGTTGTTTTGCTATTCAATCGGCGTCAGACATCTAGATACCGGCTCCGAGCTATGATTTATAGCGATTTTAAAAATCGCAAGTTAATGCCCTCCGATCTTTCACTGTTGCAAGGCTAAAATCGCGAATCTCTATTCAATTGCTTCGATTCCCCTCGTTAACCACTCCGTCAAGCCTGCAAATGGCAAATATCTAACCACAAGTTAATGGTACCAATGAGGTCTCGCAAATGGCTTAATGACAAATTGGAGCAGTTTAAAAGCAAATAAACAACAATACTGTACTTTTATGAAGAGTGATGTTAGGTCTTATAATTAATAGCACAACATTCTCCAATACTTTATTTTATGTTCAATTTTCATGTTATATTGATCATGGCAATCAATGTGAAGTCCTACAGGCTTCAACCTCCAAGTCTGTAGGACTTTGAAATCCAACCTCTATTTTTCAAAGTCCTACGGGCTTGGAGGTTGAAGCCCGTAGGACTTTGAAAAATGGAGGTTGGATTTCAAAGTCCTACGGCCTACACTTACGAGTTATGGGCTTGGAGGTTGGTCATGATGACAGTCTCTGTTTCCATTGGCTGTTTCTGCATCAGGAGTTACGGGCTTGCTCCTGTAACATGTTCAAGCCCAGAAATCGATGACAATGGTTTCTGATTTTTGCTATTGGCCCCTAACTTGCGGCCACGGCCAATTAAAAAGCACCTTAACTTGAGGACGCTGAGGGCCCGCAGCAGGCGCGCAAATGTAAGTCCAACATTAGGTAATTTACGATGCCTCAATTGAATGAGGCTCTGTGTTTTTCTTTGCATGGAAAGTAAGCGCTTTAAGGCTTAAAATGTGTTGCTTGGATTACTGTATAAACTGCTGTTGGAAAAAAGTCAGGGTCTCCATCTGACTTTTTTTTTAATCTGAGTTAGGTCAGCCAGTAAAAGAGTAAATGATTTATTCATAAAACTCCATAACTCAACTGACACACCCAATTTACTGTTAGTTAGAAGGATGTACTGACTTTGTTCCAAAAGTGTTTTGACTGGCAGATCTAGAAGCACAGGTAGACATATGGCACAGATAGCACCACAATTAGGAGGTACTAGAGAACAGGTGTCACAGGTAGCCAGATGAGCACGCAGCACAGCAATGCTAGTAGCCAAGTGGAATAGCAGGGCAAGTGTCACAGATAGCTAGATGATCAAACACCAAAGCAATTCAAATAGCCAGGTAGTGCAGCAGGTGTCAGATGTAGCCAGATGAGCAGACAGCCCAGCAATGCTTGTAGCTGGGCGATGTAGCAGGGTAGGTGTCAGAGGTAGCCAGATGAGCAGACAGCCCAGCAATGCTTGTAGCTGGGCGATGTAGCAGGGTAGGTGTCAGAGGTAGCCAGATGACCAGACAGCACAGTAATGCAGATAACCATAAATGGTCTAGAACAGCCAGGAGCTCCCAGTAACACCAGGATACACGGACAATAGGTGGAGTGACTATGGAGTGTCTGGTTAATACAGCTCAAGTACTTTTTAGACTAAATTAGCAAGTCAGCTGAAATGGTGCATAGTCACTTTAAATCTTGTGTCGAATGTGCATGCCAATGTCACAAAGGGCCTCATTCAATTGCTACGTTTTAGAGATCCGGGCTCGCAAATGGAGGTCGCGAGCTACTTTGCTAATCAATTGCCTTCCATCAGCGGGCTCCAATCAAGTTACGTGCTGCGATTGTTCAATTAAAGCTTACTTCCCTCAAAGCCTTTGATCTTTCACAGCCGCAAGAGTTGCGGCCGCAAAAAATCCCAATTCGCTATTCAATTGCTCCGATTTACCTTCCGTCAAGCCCATAAATGGCTAAACTCGAACCACAGGTTACCTGGCCCAAGGAGGTGTTGCAAAGGGCTTACTTACCGATCGAAGCACTTTAAAAGCAAATAAAAAAGCAATCCTGTACTTTTATTAAAAGTGAAAGTGATGTTAAGTCTTAGAATTAATAGTACAATATTCTCAAGCTCGCAAATCGGCGTAAATAAATACTTTATTTTATGTCTTTTTAGGACTTTGGAAATCAACCTCCATATTTGATTGAAGTCCTACAGGCTTGAATAACGATTTACGGGCTTAGAGATCATTCAAGCCAGTAGGACTTTGGACGGAAATTGAACATGAAATAAAGCATTGCATTTTGGCGATGTGCAAGCTTGAGAATGTTGTGCTTTTAATTCTAGTTTCTCCCATTTTGTTCCCCATCATTTACAGTGCTTTACAGTGCTGTCTTGAATTTATATTTGCATTTACAGTTTTACGAGTTTGCGGGCTTGAAACACGAGTTACGGGCTTGCGGCCGCCATCATGTTCAAGCCTGCCAATTCTTACTGCCGATAGCATGGTTTGCGATTATCGAGAAGGGGGACTGACTTGCGGGCCCGGCCAATTGAATAGCAGCGCAAACGTAGAGCAACGTGAGGCCGCAACTCGATCTCAGGAAATCAGCTATTTCTGATCGAGTTATGGTCCGGAATTGAATGAGGTCCAAGGTCGCCAGGAGAGGTAAGTAGCGTGGGCTAGGGCTTGGAATGGTCCCTGGGTTAGACAGAGACATCACTGCCCTATAGTTTTATATTATACCATATATGGAAACTTTAATAATAAAATATTTTATAAGCTCCATTTTCAATAATCGTTTAAATGTCCACTAATTTACACACATATATATATATATATATATATATATATATATATATATATATATATATATATATACAGTAGAATCCTGGTTATCCGGCACCCTACTAAACGGGACTCTCAAGCAACAGGCACCGGCATCATTTCTTCATTAAAAGAAACCTCTGCTAAACCGGCATAACCGCAACTATCCGGAGTTCAAGACTGCCAAAAAATAAATGCTAACTTTTTTCTAGTTGTTTTTTTTGGCCTAAATGGCCCAGTTTAGGTGTTAATGCCTTTTTAAAGGCATTTTTAGATTTTTTTTTGGGGGGGGGGGGGGTTAAGGGTCGTTTAGACCCTTAATTTCGGGGATTAACTGGAAACTACACTTATCCGTCAATAGTGAGTCCCAATAGGTGCCGGATAACGGGGGTTTTACTGTATGTATATGTATATTATTTGACTATAAAACATTAGAGCAGCCAATAGCAGCAGCAGTTAAAATATTTATCAGTATTTTTGCAACACAAAAGCTGAGAATCACGGCTTCAGGTACATTGAACTGTCATTGGTTCCTGTATAGTCTTTCTTTTTCTAGAATATAGATACTAAAACATTGCACACATATACTGTATATCCTAAGCAATCTATCATAAAACAGAAAGATAACTTGCAGTGCACAGCAGATGAATGCTTCCTGAAGGGTGAAGTCTACAAAAAAATAAGATATCATAAACTGCATTTTTTAAGTTTCATCTTGTATGATTACTACCTTGCAGCATTGGAAGAGCGGAGAGATTAATGAATCACACATAGTGACAAGAGCAATATGATTACTTTCACTCGTCTTGTGAGACTAACTTTATCTGTATATAAAATGCACACGGCTGTCTTCTGTCTCCATTCAATATGCAATAAAGCCATCTTTCCAGTGCTAGGCTGAGAAATATTCATCTGGGGAAAACACGTTCATCACATTTTCTACAACTCGTTAGGGCTTCTGGTATCAGATATTTTTAGATAAAATGTTGTGCAAACTCAAAAATTACTGTTTTATAAAAGGAAAGGTCTTGTGCCTAAATCAGCACTTTCTTCCTTAATATATATAGGATGCATATTTGGTAGTCATATGGTATACAATGGAAAATCCAGAAAGTTGACAGTCATTAGTCTGTATGTACAGTACCACTGTATTTTAAAAATGAACTTACATGGTTGATTCTGTTTCTGTAGAAAGTTTCCATTTTGTCTGATTTTAGCACTTCCCGATGACTAATAGCATATATGTGACTGTGTTTTCCAAGGAGAGAGCCTGCTTTAATTCCTCCAACAATGTAGGACGACTATACTTCAATAATAATGGCTGTTAAAGTACGTGCATAAGTATACTTGACTTATAATGGTTATACTTTGTAATGCTAGTAGTTATACTTTGATCTACACCAGTCAGACACCGGAACACACAGCAGGAGCTGCTACAGCTGCCCTGCCCCTAATTATGCAAAAGGGACAGAACCAAGCAGCACAGCATGTCAGGCAAAAACCTATAAAAGTAAGAGCTTTAAACTATAACTACTACATTACAAGGTTTAGAGATTATAAATCAAGTATTTTTATAGTACAGTGGTACTTTAAGGGCACATGTAATGCAACATATTTCTAAACATTAGAACTGGTGCTTTTTCAGAAAACATATGAAGTAATATCTAGCAGGAAATGCCTCAGAAAGTCCTTTGCTCTATAGTTTTCATTGGCAGACAAAGGCAGTTATACATTTAAAGCATTTTCTGCCTTCATTTCAAGTAAAAAAACACTCCTATAATGGCTCAGCTGCAACAAAGATAAATCTTTTTTAAATAATTGCAAAAGATTTTTTTTACAGAATGCCGGTGCAGCTTCCACACCCCACCAGGTTGTTTGTGATTTTACTACAGCTACGGGATATGGCAATTATGGTATACACTACATACCCACACTATTCTCATCTGTGAATTGGATTTGACATTGTATGAAATATGATGTATTTAGGATATATACTCATAGCATTAATTATCTGACCCTAATAAGAGGGAGACAGAACAATTATTGGAAATAAAATAGGGTAATAGAACAGATCAGAGGATAAAGAGATGATGAGATTCTGTACTACTATAATAAAACCAAGCTAATTCCTGAAAACAACATCTTTGCTTTAGTGGAACAGCTCCACCTTCCTGTCAGTATACCTTACACGCTCTGCTTTTATCATATTCACTGCACTTGTAAGCAATAATAGTATTTGTTATACAGTAGGAAGTGGTGGAGCTAGTGAATGGACGGCCCTGGTGCAAAAAACATTTGGGGCCCCCAGGATGGAAGGGGCGGGAGCAAATTTGTTTTTGAGTGGCCCCTCCTGATGCCAACTCACTTATATATATATATATATATATATATATATATATATATATATATATATATATATATACATATATGTGCAGACATACAAATATTTTAAATACGTGGGTGGGATTCCTAGCTTGTGTATAATCCAACCCTAGCTTTCCTCAAAACTGTTTTATACAGCGAGCATATGCTTAAGGGAAGCCATGCTTGATATGGTTATGGATTCCAAGAGCAAAGCCTTTGCGGGCACATTTGCATGTCCCTTCCAAAGTTCCCAGTGTAGTCTTATAACTTTATTGCTCGTGGAATTCTGGTCATGAAACAAGTTTCTTAACTTGTTTTAGAAGTTCAAATGTGAACATAAATGCACTATTTACTATATATATATATATATATATATATATATATATATATATATATATATATATATATACACATAAAAATTATTTTCTTGCACTGGGCCCCCTCACTCGGTATATATATATCCATATATCTATATATATGTCAGAGGCGATAGCTCCGCCTCTGACATATATTTTCATGAGAGTATGTTGATCGCTGAAATAAAGCTATTCGTCATACAGCACGTATGTTTAAATTATGTATAATTGAAGTGCAGCTAATATTTTGTAAGCTGAGGGCCCTATTAAATTCTCCCTCGTAGTTCTCTCGGTGCTCGCAAAAGGCAGTTTTCCTGCTGTTTGCGAGAACCGAATCTCTCGCAGCCTGCTTTACGATATGACTGCGAGAAAATGGCCGAGAATAGGCTCCGAGAGAGCTACGTAGCCTTAAATCTATGCACGAGTCTCGCATATCGTAAGAATCCCTACGTGGACAAAAAGTCCACGCAAGGGATCCGAAAGCCTCTACGTGCTGCCTCGGAACAGCCCGAGACAGCAGTGTGAGGCTCCCCCCTGCACCCTATACACATCCCCATGCTGCAGGGGTCTCTATCAGGACCCCTGCAGCACCCCCACATTAACCCCTTGCAGCGGGGGTCCCCGATCTGCATAGATCAGGCCCCCCGCTGCATTTAAAACTTTTAAATTCCCCGCCGCGGCTCCTTAAAGGGACCGCGGCACACTATTAGCCAATCCCGGCCGCGGCACTTAAAATTAACCCCCCTCTATGCTGGGGGTCCCCATCGGGACCCCCGAAGTGTCCCCACATAAACCCATTGCAGCGGGGGTCCCCGATCTGCATAGATCAGGCCCCCCGCTGCATTTAAAACTTTTAAATTCCCCGCCGCGGCTCCTTAAAGGGACCGCGGCACACTATTAGCCAATCCCGGCCGCGGCACTTAAAATTAACCCCCCTCTATGCTGGGGGTCCCCATCGGGACCCCCGAAGTGTCCCCATATAAACCCCCTGCAGCGGGGGGCCCCGATCGGCACCGATCGTGACCCTGCTGCAATTCAATTTTAAATTTCCCGCCTCGCGGGTCCTCAAAGGACCGTAAAGGTCCTGAAAGGACTCGCACTAAAAATAATAACCCCAGGCAACTATAATTACCCCATTAACTCATGATGGTCAATCCAGACCAGCATAAGGCCTAAATTAACCCATTAACTCATGATGGTCAATCCAGACCACCATAAGACCTAAATTAACCCATTAACTCATGATGGTCAATCCAGACCACCATAAGACCTAAATTAACCCATTAACTCATGATGGTCAATTCAGACCACCATAAGACCTAAATTAACCCATTAACTCATGGTGGTCAATTCAGACCACCATAAGACCTAAATTAACCCATTAACTCATGGTGGTCAATCCAGACCACCATAAGGCCTAAATTAACCCATTAACTCATGATGGTCAATCCAGACCAGCATAAGGCTCTATTTAACCCCATCAGTCCCATAAGGGTATATTATTACCATTATGGGCCTGTTACAACCCAACATTAACCACATAAGTGCCATGATGGTCCTCAAGGACCATCATGACACTAACTACAAACACTACACTATAACCCCCAATAAACCATTTAATCTAAACTAACCCCCCTCTACACTAATCTATTAACACTTACACTACCTACCTACACTACCTACCCCCTAATAAACCTCCCCAACACTCTAATTACAAAAAACAAAAAACCTACAGTACAAAAAACAAAAAAACCTACAGTACAGAAAACAAAAAAAAATTACACACCTGAAAAGGAAAGACAGATAAACACAATACAATAATACATATAATACATTACATACATTACATACAATACATGACATTACATATAATATATTAAATATAATATATTAAATATAATATATTACATATAATACATTACATATAGTCCTAATCAAATACCCCCTATCTATCTAACATACAATCTATTTAATTTAAAATAAATCCTAACTATATCAAATACATCCCCCTATCTATCTAATATACAAAAAATCCTAACTACATACACAGACCCTTATTCTAAAATAAAATAAAATAATTACAGTCCTAACTACATACACAGACCCTAATTCTAAGCTAAAATCAATAAATTAAGACCACTTACCTTTAAGATGTTGCTTCAGATCACTAACCTATGGGTCAAACAAAAAAAAAAATTAGTACAAAACATTAACATCAAATAAATAAACATTATATACATTCTACATATTCAACTCACCTTTACAGCATGTCCAGTCACTGTTAAGCTCTTCCGGCGCGGCCCTGTTAAAAAAAAAAAACACAATACATGAATACATGAATACAATATATAAACAATAAATAAAATACACAAATAAACATCTAAATATACATTTAACTTACCTCCCCGCGATGTCCCCGGCCTTCTCTCCTTCAGCCCCGGCTGGGCCGCGGAACCATTCGCGCTCTAAAAAAAAAAAAGAAAAAAAACTAACGGAGGTCTGCACTGGCAGACCTCCCCGACGCTACTGAACCTCCCGGAGTCGTTTCCGGGAGGAAATTGGCATTGGCGGCTTGTGATTGGCTGAAAAAGCTGTCTATCAATTTCAGCCAATCAAAAGTCGTCAATGTGTGAGCCAATCAGGATGGGATACACCCCAATATCCCACCCTGATTGGCTAAAACAGTTGTCTATCTTTATGGGAACCAATCACAACGCTCAGATGCCTTCAGCCAATCACTATGGGATACACCCCCACGGAGTGATTGGTAGAAGACATCTGCGCATCCTGATTGGCTCCTACATTGACGACTTTTGATTGGCTGACAGCTTTTTCAGCCAATCACAAGCCGCCAATGCCAATTTCCTCCCGGAAACGACTCCGGGAGGTTCAGTAGCGTCGGGGAGGTCTGCCAGTGCAGACCTCCGTTAGTTTTTTTTCTTTTTTTTTTTTAGAGCGCGGATGGTTCCGCGGCCCAGCCGGGGCTGAAGGAGAGAAGGCCGGGGACATCGCGGGGAGGTAAGTTAAATGTATATTTAGATGTTTATTTGTGTATTTTATTTATTGTTTATATATTGTATTCATGTATTCATGTATTGTGTTTTTTTTTTTTAACAGGGCCGCGCCGGAAGAGCTTAACAGTGACTGGACATGCTGTAAAGGTGAGTTGAATATGTAGAATGTATATAATGTTTATTTATTTGATGTTAATGTTTTGTACTAATTTTTTTTTTTGTTTGACCCATAGGTTAGTGATCTGAAGCAACATCTTAAAGGTAAGTGGTCTTAATTTATTGATTTTAGCTTAGAATTAGGGTCTGTGTATGTAGTTAGGACTGTAATTATTTTATTTTATTTTAGAATAAGGGTCTGTGTATGTAGTTAGGATTTTTTGTATATTAGATAGATAGGGGGATGTATTTGATATAGTTAGGATTTATTTTAAATTAAATAGATTGTATGTTAGATAGATAGGGGGTATTTGATTAGGACTATATGTAATATATTATATTTAATATATTATATTTAATATATTATATGTAATGTCATGTATTGTATGTAATGTATGTAATGTATTATATGTAATATATTATATTTAATATATTATATTTAATATATTATATGTAATGTCATGTATTGTATGTAATGTATGTAATGTATTATATGTATTATTGTATTGTGTTTATCTGTCTTTCCTTTTCAGGTGTGTAATTTTTTTTTGTTTTCTGTACTGTAGGTTTTTTTGTTTTTTGTACTGTAGGTTTTTTGTTTTTTGTAATTAGAGTGTTGGGGAGGTTTATTAGGGGGTAGGTAGTGTAGGTAGGTAGTGTAAGTGTTAATAGATTAGTGTAGAGGGGGGTTAGTTTAGATTAAATGGTTTATTGGGGGTTATAGTGTAGTGTTTGTAGTTAGTGTCATGATGGTCCTTGAGGACCATCATGGCACTTATGTGGTTAATGTTGGGTTGTAACAGGCCCATAATGGTAATAATATACCCTTATGGGACTGATGGGGTTAAATAGAGCCTTATGCTGGTCTGTATTGACCATCATGAGTTAATGGGTTAATTTAGGTCTTATGGTGGTCTGGATTGACCATCATGAGTTAATGGGTTAATTTAGGCCTTATGGTGGTCTGGATTGACCATCATGAGTTAATGGGTTAATTTAGGCCTTATGGTGGTCTGGATTGACCATCATGAGTTAATGGGTTAATTTAGGTCTTATGGTGGTCTGGATTGACCATCATGAGTTAATGGGTTAATTTAGGCCTTATGGTGGTCTGGATTGACCATCATGAGTTAATGGGTTAATTTAGGTCTTATGGTGGTCTGGATTGACCATCATGAGTTAATGGGTTAATTTAGGCCTTATGGTGGTCTGGATTGACCATCATGAGTTAATGGGTTAATTTAGGTCTTATGGTGGTCTGGATTGACCATCATGAGTTAATGGGGTAATTATAGTTGCCTGGGGTTATTATTTTTAGTGCGAGTCCTTTCAGGACCTTTACGGTCCTTTGAGGACCCGCGAGGCGGGAAATTTAAAATTGAATTGCAGCAGGGTCACGATCGGTGCCGATCGGGGCCCCCCGCTGCAGGGGGTTTATATGGGGACACTTCGGGGGTCCCGATGGGGACCCCCAGCATAGAGGGGGGTTAATTTTAAGTGCCGCGGCCGGGATTGGCTAATAGTGTGCCGCGGCCCCTTTAAGGAGCCGCGGCGGGGAATTTAAAAGTTTTAAATGCAGCGGGGGCCTGATCAGTGCCGATCGGGGACCCCCGCTGCAAGGGGTTAATGTGTGGGGGCTGCGGGGGTTCCTATGGACCCCTGCAGCAAGGTGTTCATGTGAGGACACTTCGGGGGTCCCGACAGGGACCCCCGCATTGAGGGGGGGTTCATTTTAGGTGCCTGGGGGGGGTTTGGAGTACCCCCCACGGCAATGCTTATGTGGGGGACTGCCGCGGAGGTCCCTTTTAGGACCCCCGCAGCACTTGATGAGGAGTGGGAGCCTGCGATATCATCTCGCAGGCTGTCACTCCTCATGTACATTTACGCAGTGTAGATACGTACGGCCCTGCTGCGTAGCTCATACGTTGCTCGCAGCAGGGCTAATTTAATAGCATTGTAAGTTAGAGAAACTTTGCAGTACGTAGGGCTTAAGTAGAAGCCTCTTATTTACGAGGCTGGAATTTAATAGGGCCCTGAGTTTGTAAAACAGTAATAATAAATAAAAAAATGCCTGCAAAAATTACACACATGATTTGCTTAAGAAGTAGCAAAACAAAATGTGGTTGTTAATTGATGTATTTAATGAACCTGACAAGAGTTACTGTAAATGTTTGCAATAGAATAAATATGGCCTAACCTCAATTGCATTTGGCTCACACTCCCTCTAAACCTTAGCTAGGTGCTATGAAGCACATCAGCAGCCGTCATATGCAACTAACAGAAGGAGACACCTCCTGGTCAGAGCTGCTAACTGCAGATTAGGGTCTTACAATATATGAGTATGTTTAGGTGAGTGATATGTTTCCATGTTTGAGAGTAATTCAGGCCGTGTGAGCCAGAAGATGAATTGGTAAAGTAAAGCTGCTAGAACAAAAGGGAGGCAATGAGTATATATATGCCTTATAGATTAATAGTTGTAAAACATATCTTTACATGTATATTTATTGTGAGATCACTTTTAGAATAAAGGGCTTTCCAGACATAATTTCACAGTTTGGGCTCGTCAATCACATATTATAATTGTCTAACTACGCGTAGTTAACCCGGAGCACTTAGGCAATGAGCACCAAAGGCGCTCATTGCGCGAGGCGAGCGTTAAACCCCGGAGCACTTACGAGACGCAGGACTTAGAAAAAAAAAGATACGAAATGACAAAAAATTACGAGATTAGCGGCCAAACCAAAAACCCGAAAAACACGCTAACTACACCTAAAAAAAATACAAAAACATCACAGACAGCATGGGACAACAGCCAGGACGTCTGTGAGTGAGCTGGAACGCAAATTTATCTTGATTTAGATGATTTTCGCCACACGAAAATCGCCTAAGCAAGGAAAAAAATGGAAACCGAAAAAATTAAATTGAGGCTACACGACCCTGGACCGCGCAAAACAGTGCAAAACGCATAGCACTTTACACATCACACTACGACCTACAAGATACACTATTACACAAGCCGGAAAATGCTCACGAGACACGTACCACATTAATAAGATTACGACTATACAATGCCGCTTTACACAAAAAAAACAACGGCTTTACCTCGCGCACGCAGCCTATTTAGAATGCAGACTTCAAACATTCATTACACTTTATAAGCAGGGCACTAACACTCACAATGTATATTGTATGCATACGCAAAATACAAACAGATTGTTAGCTCTTCAGCCTATTGCTCGCTGCGTATATCAATTATAAAAAATATAAGTATTTGTATTTATTGCAGAAATAATTAATTATTACTTAATTAATTAATTGAATAAATCATTAATTATTACTTAACTACATATACATAGAAATATATATCTCTCTCAGAAGAACAAAAGTACACCACAGGAGAAGCTCGCAATGAGCGCCGAAGGTCCTCACAGTATAAAACGGTTTCAATTATGTCTCAAACAGCATTCCCATGGCTTTAAATTTTATTGACCGTCACTTTTTGTGATGGGCAAGTCGCTAGTCTATATTATATTTGTGTGTTCTAGGTTC
Organism: Discoglossus pictus; assembly: GCA_027410445.1. Taxonomy (NCBI): domain Eukaryota; kingdom Metazoa; phylum Chordata; class Amphibia; order Anura; family Alytidae; genus Discoglossus; species Discoglossus pictus. The sequence continues at coordinate 72,159,608 of CM050164.1, read as the reverse complement.
AATAGAAATAATAAGAACGGGCAGTGGTGGAGCTAGAGAATGGAGGGCTCCGGTGCAAAAAATTATTTTGCCCCCCCCCCCCCAGTCCCCCCCAAAGTCGGGTTGTGAACAATTTCTTGAGCTGCCCCCTGCCAGGTACCATCTCAGCCCCCCCAAAACCCATTCCCCTCCCCATGTCTCCTTCCTGTAACCGCACCCCTCCCAGGACCCTTTCCCATAGCTGCTACCCCAAGATCAATTTTCATAGCTACTCCCCTTCTTTTACTTCTGGCCTATGTGAAGCAGACACACACACACACACACATATATATATATATATATATATATATATATATATATATATATATATATATATATACATATAGTATCTATTTATAGCACCCAGTTTCTATATCAGCAGCCATGTTTACATAGCACCCACCCCTTTTAGCATTCATCCCTACATAACACCCAGTCCATGTCAGCACCCACCTCACAGAACCCATCCCTTAACAGCACCTGGTCACTCTCAGCACCCACCTCACAGAACCCACCCACTGTACTTTGCTGTCATCAAGCCTTGGTTTCTCTCTCACCTCTTCCTTGATTCATATCCCTGTCATGCTGCCACCACTTGGAGCTTCAATAGAAATACTCTACACAAAATTAAATTAAATACAAAAAAAGAGGAGGGCCCTGGTGCATTGCATTACTGGTAGATCCACCATTGAGAATGGGTAGAGCACATTCGTATCATATGTGACTTGGGGCTGAAAGTTGTTATGATGTTTGAGCCGGCAGAACCCTGGCAAGGGGGAGAAACGTGAAAAGATGGATGAATGATGTAGGTACACTTCTGCTTTCCTTATCCTTAATACAACCCTCATTTTCTTAACACACATAAGCCTTGATTCAATTGTAAGTCTGCAGATTGCTTTTTACAGGCTGTAAGCCTGCGGGCCTGAGATTTGCTACAATTACAGAGCAATTAGATTGAACAAGGCCGCACGTTAAGGACCGAAGCCTCAAGACCATAAACCCTTCCCGCACCCACAAGCTGTTAGGGGGCTGGAATAAAAGCGGTCCGCAGTTACATTCCAATACCGTAATCATGGAGTGTGACACAGGCCTCTCAGCCAATAGAAAGGGGCTAGCCGAAGATGATTGAAAGAGAGAGATTATAAAGTTGCGTTCCACCCGCCCATGCGTGGACTGTGTTGTAGATTCTGACGAAGTAGCACACAGGTCCCGGAGTCGGTGGTTGGTTATAGAGAAAGAGAGAGTAGGCGAATTTGGAAAGCAGGATCTTACGATTTTATTATTTTACATTATTCTAACTACTATTTTACACTTACATTTTGATTACACATATTTACACATAATACAAATATATTAAATAACATACATAGATACACATAGAGCTAGGTCACTCCATACACACGCCCCATCCTATACCCCCAATCCCCAACAGTTAATAAATACACATAAAACACATAGATATACAGTAATACTTATTTTGATTTATCCTTATATTATTTGGGGGATAATTATGGAGGGAGGAGAGAGGAGTGGAGAGGAGAGGAGAGGTGGGGAAGAGGAGAATAGGAGAGGTGAGAAGGAGAGAGAGGTGGCCCTGGGGTGTGATGAAGGAGAGGAGGAGGTGAGGAGAGGACGAGGTGAGGAGTGGTGTAGGAGAGGAGAGGGGCAGAGTGGAGGAGGTGGAGGAGGAGAGTGGAGAGAATTGAGGAGAGTGAAGTGGTGGAGGAGGTGGAGGAGGAGAGTGGAGGAGAAGAGATGGATCAATGACAGCCCCGCCCCTTAATATGTAGCTCCCATAATATTAAAGCTATCATATATCCAGATATCTAAGACATAATTGTTATTAGCTTGAATGTAGACTAATACAATGGCATGATAATGACAGCTTGCAGTAATATATGCACTAGTGAATCATGTGATCCTGACATCAATATCAGTCTGAAAACAGATCCTTGGGTCTGATGTAAGTGACAGTGAATCTGGCTGCTGACCTTTGTGTCATCTCCGTATTATTGTGTATTTTCCCCTATTGCTGATATCATGAGTATCCTTTAACATGTGCTAACACTGTCTAGCTGATGTATGTGATATCAATGTTGCTCAACAATATCATATGGAGAAGGTGATAGTACACCTGGACCACTGACGCTGGTCACAGCTAAGCATTTATTATCATTAATTATTATTATTTATGGTCATGGCCAGTCAGATATTCTACTAGCTAATGATTCGTAATGCTTGCAGATGGAAATCAGGTGAGTTGGTATATTGTTACAGTTACAGTATTTAGCACCGTACTGTACATGTTTTTTTGTGTTATTTTTTTACCCTCCTCTACCTTTCATCAGATTCCGGTTGCAGTGGTGTAGTGACACATACGATTATCCTAGACTAAGACATTATCCCCTTTAGGTATCCCCTTTTTCCAAAAAAGCCTTTGTACAGTCTTGTACATGTCTGAATGTGCTCTGTGTATGAAATAAATCTTTGTTATACCGTTATCACTGTGTTAGTGTGTTTTCAATGGTTGGGGTTATGGGACATCCACATGCATCATATTAGTGTCACATTCCTATATATGTAAGTAATGAGTCCTAGTTACTGTGCAATATTTTAACACATTACACATATAGTTGTGAGTGTACGGGCCGTTGCTCACGCTTGCGGGCTCGCTTAGCGAGGGCCTGCGGGCAAGGGCCTCAGTTGCTGGGATGGATCCCAGCAACTGAGGCCGTTGCTCACAGTTGCTGGGAGATGTCATCTAGACCCGGGGACCTGCGCCATCCCAGCAACTGAGGCCCTTGCCCGCAGCCCTCGCTGCCCTTGCCTGCAGCCCTTGGCCTCAGTTGCTGGGAGATGTCATCTACACCCGGGGACCCGCGCCAGGCCCACAACCCACCACACAGGAGTCCACCAGCCACCCGGACAGGCCTCCGACACCCACGGAGGAGGCTGGGAACCCCGCCCCCAGGGATAGGGCCGAGCCCGACATCCATGGCCCCCAGGACACGGTGAGCCTGCGGCCCTGCGTAGCGAGGGCTGCGGGCAAGGGCCTCAATTGCTGGGATGGAGCGCCATCCCAGCAACTGAGGCCCTTGCCCGCAGCCCTCGCTGCCCTTGCCCTTGCCCTCGCTGCCCACAGCCCTTTGGCCTCAGTTGCTGGGAGATGTCATCTACACCCGGGGACCCGTGCCAGGCCCACAACCCACCACACAGGAGTCCACCAGCCACCCGGACAGGCCTCCGACACCCACGGAGGAGGCTGGGAACCCCGCCCCCAGGGATAGGGCCGAGCCCGACATCCAGGGCCCCCAGGACACAGTGAGGGTCATGAGGAACACAGCAGAGGGAGAGGGGGGAAAGGGTGGAAAGAGAGGGAGGGAGTGGGGGGAAGAGACACCGGGGATTAGAGAGGGGGGAAGAGACACAGGGGGTTAGAGAGGGGGAAGACATTCAGGGGGTTACAGAGGGGGGAAAGAGACACAGGAGAGGGAGTAGAGGGGGAAGAGACATAGGAGAGGGGAGAAAGACAGGGGAGGGAGAGGGGGTGGAAGAGACACAGGGGAGAAAGAGGGGGGGGGAAAGAGAAACAGGGGAGGGAGGGGAAAATACATAGTGGAGGGAGAGGGAAAAAAGAGACACAGGGGAGGGAGGAAAGAGACACAGGGGAGGAAGAGGGTGGGGAAAGAGACACCTGGGAGGGAAAGGAGGGGGAAATGACAAACAAGGGAGGGAGGAGAGGGAAATGAGACACAAGGGAGGGAGGCGATCGCAGAAATGAGACACAAAGGAGGGAGAGGAGGGGGGGAAGGAAACACAAGGGAGGGAGGGGAGGGGGAAAAGGAGACATAAGGGAGAGGAGAGGGAAAAGGAGATACAAGGGAGGGAAAGGAGGGGGAAAGGAGACACAGCAGCACCCCACCACTAATGCTCCAGCAACATCAAAACAGATTGCCAGCTCTTCAACACAATGCTTCAAAATAGGTAAAGTATATTCATTTATTAATGTATTATATATTTAATTATTACACACCAAACAGCATTAGCTACCTTATAATTTCATTGCCGTAATTTTTTGACGGGCAATTCGCTAGTATAATAATAATACTGATAGGATACTCGGCCTGTGTTTAATCCAACCTTGGCTTTGCATTAAAGCTGTGTAATACAGCATGCATAAGTTTAAAGGAAGCCATGTTTGATAATGGCTATGGATTGAAGAGCGAGGCATTTGTGAGCACATTTGCACGTCGCAGCTCAGCTTCCCAGAATGCAGTGTAATAACTGTTTTTCTCAGAATTCTGAGCTAGAAGCAGGTTTTTTTTACTTGTTTTAGACGTTCAAATGTGAACACAGATGTACTTTTTATTTGCTGTACTACTGTAGAGTGGAGGGCTTCTATCGCTCTTTTGTCCACCATATTATAAATGATTGTTGTGGTAAACTACCTTCTCATAAAGTCCACAACACAGGCTGAGATCCCGCTCAAGGCTGATGATGGCCAGTAAGCTTGTAACAGCTGTACATGGATAGGATACTCGGCCTGTGTTTAATCCAACCTTGGCTTTGCATTAAAGCTGTGTAATACAGCATGCATAAGTTTAAAGGAAGCCATGTTTGATAATGGCTACGGATTGAAGAGCGAGGCATTTGTGAGCACATTTGCACGTCGCAGCTCAGCTTCTCAGAATGCAGTGTAATAACTGTTTTTCTTGGAATTCTGAGCTGGAAACAGGTTTTTTAACTTGTTTTAGACATTCAAGTGTGAACACAGATGTACTTTTTATTTACTATATATATATATATATATATATATATATATATATATATATATATAATATATAGGGCTAATACAGATGACAGGTCCAATTTGTGATACTGTGGAGTATCAACATTCCCCTGAAGGTCTGATAACAATATGACCGGTGATAATGTGAATTGATTGATAGCAAAACACTTGATGTGATTTCATCAAATGATTATGGGTATATATCTTGGCACATGGCCACCAGCAATGGCGTGGGACTTTCCAGAGTGGGTTAGAGTAGATTAGTGTGGTATATGTTCCCTTGTTCCCCTTACCTTGTGGTGGTGAAGGGGCTTGTGTACTTCAATGAAGCTGTGAGCTATACCATGTAGGGTCACTTTAGATGGGCAGGTCATAGCAGAGAGGTCAGACAAATCACAGTCCACTGGAGAAGGAACTGGCAACCCACTCCAGTATCTTTGGCATGCAAACCTGCAAGTGGAAAAGCACAGAGACCTAGCTAAGTGTGCTGCAGTCCATACGGTCACAGAGAGTCAGACACTACTGAAGGACTGAACAACCAAATATAATATGTTCCCCTGGTACTTGATATATGTCACGTGGTGGTGTAATTTGGCCACTAATTATTTTCCCACTGTAGATCTGATGAGTGAAATGTATATATGATGATCTTTGTATTTTTAGGGTCCACATTATAGCCTCTGTGAGAGAGAAAGGGATAATATGGCAGGCAGTTTCATATTGTTGGGTTAGAATTTAATCAGGTAGTGTCTCTTTAATTGCTTACAGCATCTTGCAGCCACACTTTCATATTGGCATATGCATGACCATTCCAACACATTCCAAGTATTAGGTCCTCTCCTTTTAAACATATTTATTAACGACTTAGAGGTGGGACTGGAAAGTAGTGTCTCCATTTTTACTGATGACGTGAAGTTGTGCAAGGTAATTAAATCAGACGATGTGCTTTCCCTCCAAAGGGATTTACATAAATTAGAGAAATGGGCATCTAAATGGCAGATGAGATTTAATGCAAATAAATGTAAGGTTATGGATCTGGGAGGGAAAAATAACCATCCAATTTATAATCTTAATGGAGCAAATCTAGGGGTATCAGATATTGAAAGGGATTTGGGAGTACTTGTATACAACCACCTAGGTAACAGTGCTCAAAGCCAAGCAGCAGCTGCAAAGGCAAATACAATATTAGCATGTATTAGGAAGGGTATAGAAGCAAGGGAAGCAAATATAATTCTGCCACTATACAAATCTCTAGTACGCCCTCATTTGGAATATGGAGTACAATTTTGGCATCACTTCATAAAAAGGACATTTTAGAACTGGAAAAAGTACAGAGAAGGACAAGAAAACTAATAAGGGGAATGGAAGTTATGAAGAAAGACTAACTAAATTAAACTTATTTTCTCTAGAAAAAAGGCATCTAAGAGGGTATATGATTACCCTATATCAATACAACCAGGATCAGTATAAAGGTTTGTCAAGGGAGCTTTTTGTGCCAAGGTTTTCATTTTACATAAGGACATCCTTTGAGGTTAGAAGTAAAAAGATTCCACATTACAGAAAGAAAAGGGTTCTTCACAGTAAGGGAAGTTAATCTGTGGAATTCTCTACTAAAGGAGGTGGTTAAAGTAGATTCAATAGATAACTTTAAAAAGGGATTGTATATATTTTTTTAATAAAACAGGTATTCAGGGATTTCCTGGATAATTAGATAGGCAGTATTGATCCAGGGAGGAATCCAATTGCCAGTATCTGGGGCCAGGAAGGATTTTTTTCCCCTTTTGAGACAATTGGCAAAGTTTCACTTGTGTTTTTTTACTGTTTGCCTCTGGATCAATTAACAACTAATCTGAGGAGATCTTGAATGGTTGAACTTGATGGCCTAAAAGTATTTTTTCAACCTCAATTACTATGTAACTATGTAACATATGAGATTTTTTTTTTTATATATCCTATTTGTTACTTGGGAATTGTTGTGCAATTAATTATAATGCCTTCTATTGTTTCCCCCATATTTTAAAGTCCATTGGTGTGTTTTAATTGTCTTTTGCAAACTAGTCTGTAAATCCTTTGCGTGTCCCATTTAGAACCCATAATATTTTGGCCGACATTTGAGGTTTGCGGGTTTGAAAACAATTGTGGCCTTGGGTAATTGTAGCAATTGAATAGCGATACGTGATTTTAGCGATTGTAACATTTGCAGGATTGACAGATCAAAGGCTTAGATAGGTTGTAATTTACGGGTTTGACAACCGCAGTGATTTTCAGCCTGTAATGCGTAGATCATTTGCTGCTCGCTAAAATATGCCAATTGAATAGCAAATTAATTTACGGGCTCCCGTAAAAAACACTTGCTCATTTAATTGAATCACACTGTCCTGATTTAATTGTTTAAGGACCCATATTGTTAGTAATTTATGAATATGTCCAAGGGAGCATGACATTGTTACATTGGGATTATGTGTTATTGTGTGGTTATATGTTGCCTGTACATGGTTATTATGTATCCTAGTTATACTATATTATAAGAGGGAAAATGTTATTTAGAACATATGTGGAATTGGTAGAAATGATCTGCCTAGAAGTTAGCTGCAGATCATTGCACACTCACACATACAGACCTTGGGTCAAGACAGATGCATGTACTTTAAGTAGTCCTAAGCAAACACTTGAGTTTAACATAAAGGTTTGTTCACTGGATATCTAATGAATTTGATCTCAAGAGCTTTGATAGCCCAAGGTTGCAAGCCAGATGGTCTGACATCACACATACACAAATGTACATAAGGGTGTGGTATTGGAGAGTATAAATATGTTGTTTTGATCATTCAAGAAAGGTTGAGAGATAGTTTTCTCATAAACAAGGTGTGAGACTATTTCTGTGTGTTGTATCCTGACTTGGGGAGTGGTCTTGCCATGGGCCACTAATAACCTGTATGCAGTATTCTCTGCCTGTACCTCTTCAGAAGCCATCTTTTGTGCCACAAAGAACAGGAACTACATGATTCTGCTGGGGTAGGTTTGAACTAGGTTCATATCAAGCCCCCTTGAAGAACCAGATTGTGACACACACATAATATCAGAGTAATACCATGATTGATGTCAGCGTGCCCCACAGTGCGTGACACCATCACTGGTACTGTAGGTATCCCTTGAGTCTATATTTTTGCCCTCTTGCTCCCCTTCCCCTCTCTCTTCTCCCTCCATACTTTACGCAACCTGTTTTTCCCTCTTAACTTAGCCTACCCTCTCTCTTTTTCTATCCACTTACTCCTACTCTCCCTCCATCAACACATATTTTCCCTATCCCCACTCAAGCATGACTTGCTCCTTCACCTCCTTTCAGGGGCAGAGCTACAAGTGGTTCAGATGGTGCAATGCACCAGAATTGTACTTTAGAGCTGTGTAATTTTATTGTATTGTTTTTTCTGTAGTTCAGGAGCCTCCTACCTCAGCCCAACTGTCCTTGGCCCCCTGAGCCTCCATGGCACAGCAGTTCCCCCCACCCCCCGGAAAAAAATGTAGTTGTGGGGTGATCATAGTTTGTGAAAGTGGTTTGCTTTTAGAGGTGCTAACTTTCAATTTGCCTTGGTCTCAAAAAACCCTAGTGCTGGCCCTGGACCATGATTCAGACCATCTCCTGAACCTAGCACGTCTGCAGTTAGTTCAACTCCTGAGCGTAGCATTACTGCCAGTCACTTACAATTTCTACTGTTAGTGTTTCTAATGTTCTGATTCCTTTTTTTGTAGTTTTAACCTTTAACCTCTTCTTTACAGTAAGTCTACCTTCTTGTACTATTTTCAGACTCATTACGTTGTGCAGCCCATGCCTCTGCTTCTGAAGTCCATTCCTATCCTCACTGTGCCATTTATTACAGGTAATATAAGTACTACATTTGTGATTGTTCTTGCAATTCTTTATACATGTACCAGTTTATTTAATCTTCAAAATAGATTTTCTTCTCTTACACTAATGGCGACACTGGGTTCATATATGTTATTAATTTTGTCAGTATCTTATTTAATTTATTTTGCAGTATCATGTTCTCAAAGTTGCTTTTTAAGATCACAGGCCCCACTTTTATTTAGAAGTAACAATTGCATTAACATGTGGTAACATATGGATTGGGTTTTCAGTGGTAATAAAAGCAAGACAGTCTGGCTAAGTATCCCTTCTGTGCCTCTGGGATTTATTTGGGTAAACAATGATTTATTACTGATTTTCACAGTCCTTCTTTGTGTTGGCAAAACATGTTTAACAAATATCCATGTGTGCATATTGCTTTTTATTCTCTTCAATCTGTTTTCAGATATTTCATTATATTTCTGTTCCTCAAGGGTCTTTTTTTTTTTTATTTTGGCATCATCTTCAAAGCTATGTGAGCTACAAGATACTTTTAATATATTACAGTCAATTTGCTCTGTTTTTTGTTTTAAAAAGTACTGAAATACAGCTCACCTATATTATTTGTGAAGATCCCAGATAGGGGTGCTATTCAGCTCCAACACTTCCTGTCTTTGCGCTACAGGAATCCTCCTTTTACAGCTGGCAATCTTCTCAGAAGAAATGGGCCTCTCAGTGACTGTCAGTCATATCAGGATCAATAGCATATCAGGAACACAGGCTCAGCATAGCAACATGATTTCTAGCATAGCAAATAATAAATGCCTTCCCTCTTAAAGAAATTACACCATTCCCTATGTATTCCATAAAGCATGGTTTAATATTGACTCTCTCACTGCATTTTCAAAACAGCCTACACCAGTTTTTCAGAACAAACGATTTACATCACAGTGGGCTGGACATATGTAAACTCTCCGCCCAGATTAGCATCATTCAATAATAGCCGTGCCATTTGAGATATGTGGCCGGCTTGGCTTGCCTGGCACAGAGAATCAGAGTGGCAAACTGAACTTACCCCAACGTCCTGCAGTGACATCTTGTGGATAAGAATTGGAATTACATGTCCTTTCTGCAAGAGAAACAGCTCTATATGACACGGGCTGGTTTATTTTATACAACTATCCTTTAAAACATGACAGTATATTAGTTAAGGGCAAACCGATCTTCACATTATTATAATATCAAGACCTGCCCTCCATACCCAATGCCCATCTTGGTGTAAATTGATAATTTTATAGTTCAGCTTATTTAGTTCAGAACTACAATTCCATACATAAACTGGGACACAAGACACAATCCTCAAAAGCCAAAAGGATGAGAGTCTGCATAGTCTCTGACTCAAACAAGGTAGAATTCCTAGTTTTCTCATTCCTAAATATTGCAACAGGTAAAAATCAAAATACACAATTTAGCACATTAAAGGCCCTATTAAATATGAGGCCCGCACCGACCGTGGTACAGCCTGTGGTCTTGAAATTTGGCGGAGGTACAGAGTGATTAAATTAGACAAGCCCTTAACATACGTAACCGACATTCAAATCCATAAATCATGCTTCCGCACGTTCCATTTGCGGCCTTGAACATGATCAATTAGTCAAACCCATGGTTAAGGGTTTAGATGGAGCCAATAGTAAAAGAGATTGTCATCATTACGTCATTTAAAAGATGGAGGTTAGATTTCAATCCCTTATGGGTTTGAGGTACGAGTTGCGATTGGGCCCGCATTCCAGAAATAATGCAATATGAAATAATCTATACATATTATATTCTAGTCCATGCAAGTTCAATTATATGTATTAAATCCCTAAGCGGTAAACCCTAGGGTTAATTTTCTCTTCCTAAAGCGGTAACAAAGAGCCACGCTCTGGATTACACACTTTCTCCTTTCTTCCCCTTCCTCTTCCTGTGTAACATGGTCATCCTTCCCCTGCAGCACGTCTTCTGGCAGTGTTGGAGGGGGGTGGTTCCCAAGTCACACGCATGTCACGTCAATAGAGACTCCCGGACATTGCCAGAAGACCTGCTGCAGGGGAAGGATGACCATGTTAAAGTAAGAGGATGGGGAAGGGGAGAAGAAGGGAGAGGGGAAAGGGAAGGAGAAGGGGAAGGAGAGGGGGGATTATGTGCTGCAGGGGCTGGGGGGAAGGGGCCACTACAATATGTAAAAAAATTAAATGTAGGGGCAGGGGCTGGATCAAGGTGGTCTGACCCCCAAGTGAACCACTTTAACACTCGGGGGTACCGACACGGCCATACTGCCAGGAGGGTTAACACATTGATTGCCACTATCAATATAACACAGAAATTAAACATGAAATAAATATTTTTTTATTGCTCATTTGTGGGCTTGAGAATATTGTGCTATTAATATTAATACCTTACATCAATATCCCTTTAGTTTAAAATACAGTATTGTATTCATTCTAGCTTTTACAGTGCTATGGACAGGAGTTTAACACCCTTACGGGTCCTCTCTAGTACCCATAGTATTTTTGGTTCCAGTTGCCGTTTACGGATTTGAACACCTGTGCGTCCTTGGGGATTTGTAGCAATTTAATAAGGATTTCCGATAATAACATTTACGGACTTAACCGATCATAGGCTTAGCTTTCTGCCTGTAACGCACAAATCGTTTTCCGGATAGCTGAAAGAGACCAATTTAATAGCCGTAACTCTTGTTGGTTCCTTTACGGGCTACGATTTCTAAAATTGTAGCAATTTAATGGGGCTCTAAATGGTTTACTCCAACACTTGGACTCCAACACATGTACTGTGACATACTGAAGCAGAGCATGATCCCCTCCCTTTGGAGACTAGGCCGCAGGGCAGTATTCCAACAGGATAACGACCCCAAACAAACCTCCAAGATGACCACTGCCTTGCTATAGAAGCTGAAGGTAAAGGTGAAGGACTGGCCAAGCTTGTCACCAGACCTAAACCCTATTGAGCATCTGTGGGGCATCCTCAAACGTAAGGTGGGGGAGTGCAAGGTCTCTAACATCCACCAGCTCCGTGATGTCATTATGGAGGAGTGCAAAAGGACTCCAGTGGCAACCTGTGACGCTCTGGTAAACTCCATGCCCATGAGGGTTAAGGCAGTGCTGGAAAATAATGGTGGTCACACAAAATATTGACACTTTGGGTTCAATTTAAACATTTTCACTTAGGGGTGTACTCACTTTTGTTGCCAACGGGTTAGCCATTAATGGCTGTGTGTTGAGTTTTTTGAGATATATTAAAAATATAGGGGCGTACTCACTTTTGTGAGTTACTGTATATATATATATATATATATATATATATATATATATACACTGTACTGTATATATATATATATCACATATATAGTTGTGAGCATGCGGGCTGTTGCTAACGCTGCAGGCTCGCGTAGCGAGCCTGCGGCCTTTGTGAAGCGGGGGCCGCAGTTGCTGGCATGGAGCGCCGAAGGCGGTCCTTGCCAGCAACTGCGGACCTCGCAAAATTTACGGAGTTGCGAAACAAAAATAAGAGATGCGTTACGAACCCATTACTACCTCGCAAAAAAACGTCCGAAACCCGCGCCGAAGGCGCTCTTTGCCAGCAACTGCAGACCCCGCAAAATTTACGGAGTTGAGAAACAAAAATACGAGACAAGTTACGACCCATTACGACCTCGCAAAAAATGGCCGAAACCTGCGCACATGAAAACATGAAACACACAATAAATACACATATCAAATACATAAAGAGCATACCTACAGCAAGGGGGGGGGGGCACCCAGGATCTCGAAAACTGAAGTTACACCTCAATTTAACTCCAAATAAAAGAGTTTAGACACCCGAAAATCCCCTAAGCAAGAGGAAAAATGGCCACCGAAAAAAACGAAAACGAGGCTACAGCACTCTAAAGACGCAAAACACCTACGGATTTTCCAAAAAAGACGTACGAGACCTGAAAACAAGGACGCAACACGAAACACATTACAAACACAATAAATACACACAACAAACCCATAAAAAGCTTACCCACAGCAAAAGGGGGGGGCACCCAGGACCTCTGCAAGTGAAGTTACTCCTCGATTTAAGTACAACTTTTGGAGTTTAGACACTTGAAAATCACCTAAGCAAGAGAAAAAATGGCCGCTGAACAAAACGAAAATGAGGCTGAAGGTGCCTTAACACGCAAAACACCACCAAACACCTACAGATTTTCCGAAAAAGTCGGACGACATCTGTAAACAAGGACGCTAAATCAGCCACAGCCGCATACCACACATTAGGCGCCATTTTAGAACACTAACTTATACAATCCGGAAGTACACAGCTACCCTAACGGATTTGCCTCTCGCACTCACACTATTACACTACATACTGCACACATTCATGACACTTACACAGCAGCTCCCCAGCACTCAAAACACACATTGTATGCTGCAGTAACATCCAGATTACCAGCTCTTCAACACAATGCTTCCTGCATATATTACTTCACAATAGATAAAGTATATTAATTTATTTTATTAATTATTCATTGCCATACCAAAAAAAAACACCAACGCTGCTCATAGCACACAAACAACCAAGAGCCTCGGAATGAGTGGTGCACCGAAGGTGCTCAGCGTGAGGCTCGTAATGAGCGCCGAAGGATCTTAAAACACCAACAAAATACATTTTGCACGCAAACAACATTACCTGCCTTACAATCTTATTGCCATAATTTTTTGACGAACAAGTCGCTAGTATATATTTATATATATATATATATATATATATATATATATATATATATATATAATACAATATATGATTTTAAATATCTTATCAGCAATCGAGAAATCCTTATTAAAAAAGGTACTTATCTGTTCCGTAGACTATATTTTTGACATTACAGTTTTTACTCATAGATCTATAAATAAGCACCTTCAGCGCAATGCTTTTGTTGTCTTATCCATTTAGCATCTATGGTATGCTAAGCATTTTATTCCTATAATTTTTACACCATAAAGTTTGTTGAATGTTATGATATGTGTAGTCTCCTTAATGGTTGGAGTTACCTTTTAGAGATTATTGGTAGAGTGAATTTTAACAAGAACAAGAGCACTGACTGACTGCCCTCTCCTCCGTGAGACCTGTGCTGGACAAGTCACTATATTTTGTAATATGGGCTTGAAGAAGAATGTATATTAACATTTATAAAGCATTTAATATGGGAGTTTGTTTTGAACAGATAAAACTAAGACAACACTAAGACAACATAGAGACATTTCCAAACACTGGAAGAAGTGTATACACTTCCCTGGTTAACTCAGGCTTCATTGTGTAAGGACACAAAAAGTAATTAAAAGAGAGTGATTGAAAAATGTAAGGGACAATATGAATTCCAGCCCCTTCTGGATCGCTACCTTGTCATGGTGAAAGGGCTTGTGTACTTTAATGAAGCTTTGAGCTAAATCATGTAGGGTCACCCAAGATAGGCAGGTCATAGCAGAGAGGTCAGACAAATAGAGGTCCACTGGATAAGCAGCTAGCAACCAACTCCAGTATCTTTGCCAAGAAAACCGTATGGATGAACACTACCAGAGACATACTGTAGATGTGCATTGCCTGCTGCGGTCCATAGGGTCACAGAGAGTTGGACACAACTGAATGATCGAACAACAACATGAATTTTAGAATTAAAGCATCATTGAAGTGTAATATTTATAGTTAGAACTTGACAGACATTTTTTTTTCTTTGTAAAAGCATTCAAAACTTTGGACTGATGGGAAGAACATTAGACACAGATAAGAGCTATATTCACTTTTCTCAAAACATCAGATGGCAGAATAACCTCAATGGCAGAATAACCCCCCATAAAAATACCTCCCCGCCCCAAAACTACAAACAGACTCCCAGCCTAAATTGGTATCCCCCATGGCATAATCAGAGTCATCTAAAGAAAAAATGTTTTTTTCCAAAATGCTTTTATGTTCCTGTCTTGCACATCTACTAATGTTGTTATTTTGTTACATAATTAACAAGCATAGAAGTGTTTACCAAATCACAGTATTCCTTTAAGATGACACATACAGCCATGATGTAATTAATTATAACATTTTCACAGATATCCAGAACAGAGTCAATATCCCTAATAGTCGAATTTTTGTTTCATATCCTAGATATTGAAATGAAAACAAAGACGACATATGGTGGTTGGGACACTGTGATTGGGATGCTGCAACATAATGGGGCTACACTACATTTGCCAAATTATTAGTTAACACAGGAAGTAATCCAAAAGAGGTTGGGAAAAATAAATGTTAATACATCCACGGGTACTGAGGGAACTGGGTTCTTTAATAGCCAAACTTATTTTTTCAAGATTCACTCAACACAGAGTCTCTACCAGATGACTGGAGAAAAGCAGATGTGATACCTATATTTAAAAAGGGAGCATGAGCAAATCCGGGGAATTATAGACCAGTGAGCCTCACTTCTGTAGTGGGGAAGCTTTTAGAAGGGTTAATAAGGGATAATATACAAGAATATATCTATTTGAACAGGATTATAAGTAGGAGTCAACATGGATTTATGAGGGATAGGTCATGTCAAACAAATCTAATTAGTTTCTATGAGGAGGTTAGTATGATCCTGGATCAAGGCAACTCAGTGGATGTAGTCTTTTTGGATTTTGCAAAGGATTTTGATACAGTGCCACATGGGAGACTATTGTGCAAACTAAGAGATACAGGAATTGCAGTAAATATCTGCTCATGGATTGAGAGCTGGCTAAAAGACAGGAAGCAAAGGGTTGTTGTAAATGGAACATACTACGATTGGACTAATGTGGTAAGTGGGGTTCCTCAGGGTTCAGTATTAGGTCCTCTCCTTTTTAACATATTTATTAATGACTTAGAGGTAGGATTGGAGTGTGGTGTCTCCATTTTCGCTGATGACACGAAGTTGTGCAAGGTAATTAAATCAGATAATGATGTGCTTTCCCTCCAAAGGGATTTACATAAAATAGAGGAATGGGCATCTAAATGGCAGATGAGATTTAATACGAATAAATGTAAAGTTATGCATCTGGGAAGGAAAAATAGCAATGCAATTTATAATCTAGGGATTTGAGAGTGCTTGTGGATAACCATCTAGGTAACAGTGCTCAAAGCCAAGCAGCAGCTGCAAAGGCAAATAAAATATTAGCATGTATTAAGAAGGGTATAGAAGCCAGGGAACAAATATAATTCTGCTACTATACAAATCTCTAGTACGCCCTCATTTGGAATATGGAGTACAATTTTGGGCACCACTTCATAAAAAGGACATTTTAGAGCTGTAAAAGGTACAGAGGAGGGCAACAAAACTAATAAGGTGAATGGAGGGGCTAAGTTATGAAGAAAGACTAACCAAATTAAACGTATTTTCTCTAGAAAAAAGGTGTCTAAGAGGAGATATGATTACCTTATAGAAATACATCCAGGGTCAGTATAAAGATTTGTCAAGGGAGCTTTTTGTGCCAAGAGGTTTTCAACTGACAAGAGGACATCCCTTCAGGTTAGAAGCAAAAAGATTCCACCTTAAAGAAAGAAAAGGGTTCTTCTCAGTAAGGGTGGTTAATCTGTGGAATTCTCTACCAGAGGAGGTGGTGACAGCGGATTCGATAGATAACTTTAAAAGGGGACTGGATTGATTTCTAATTAAAAAGGGAATTCAGGGTTATCATAGATAATTAGAGAGACAGTATTGATGCAGGGAGAAATCTGCCAGTATCTGGGGTCAGGAAGGATTTTTTTTTTCTCCCTTTGAGACGACTGGCTAAGTCTTACTTGTTTTTTTTTTTTTCTGTTTGCCTTCCTCTGGATAAATAATAATAAAAAAATAATAATTAAATGATTGATTAATAATAAATTAACAACTAAGTAATTCATATTTATTCTGCATATTGCAGATCAGAGGAGATCTTAAAAGGTTGAACTTGATGGACCTTAATTACTATGTAACTACTATGTAACTATATGGTAAAATATCAACATTTTGTGGGATTGTTGTTGTTTTTTCTTTAAGTCGTTTCCGACTCTCTGTGACCTTATGGACCTCAACACACCAGGCACATCTTAATGTCCACAGTCATGCTGGTCCACTTGATTTTGATGGCACAGATACTGGAGTGGTTTGCCAGTTCCTTCCCCAGTGGGCCACAGCATACAGCTCCTGATATTCCTAGGCGGTCTCCCATTCAAGTACTGACTAGTCACAAACCTGGTTGGCTTCAGTTGAACCTAGATCACAGCGGTGAAAGCACAGAATCCTATCCATTAATCATTATCCAATATTGAACTGTACACACAATCACAGCAGACAATACCTAATGTAATCTGCCTTAGTTCCTTTGCAAAGCCATTGTCTTAATGGGCTGAACAACACATTCAATTAATGTTTGATTTTGTAATGTCACATATCAATGCTGTTCAATGTTTAGTATTCTATAGTTATTAGTTATGGTCACTAAACCAAGGACAGATTAATATTCGCCTTATCTAACCATTAAGTTCTTATTATGGAATATAATGTCATCCCTCCAAAAGACAAGTTACAGGAAGCCATGAAATGAACGCACATGATTAGTGCCAATGTTGATAGATTATTCACAGACAACATGTCTTTCACTGCTTCATCTGGCATAATGTTCTCTCTATAGCTCAAACAGGACTACATATGTGTGACATGTTGTTACTAGCTATGTTTAATGCATTATTGTGGAAGTTCAACTTAGTGGATCTCTGGTATTTATTTCTATTTGTATGATGTACCATTTAATTAATTGCAATTTTTTAAATCAAGTGATCTTCTTAAGAGTGTCATCCAAATGTATCATTGTAAGATCACAGAACAGTAATCAACATACTGTCTATATTATATAACTTTATGGTTTGACCCATATTACTGTATTGATAGTACTGCTTGGATATCAACAACAATTAAGACTGCTTTTAGAACTCAACTCTACAGATCCATATTTGTGTTGTATTTTATTTTATTTATTTTTTGCTCCATACATAGCATTCCAGAGCTGTGTCAAACTATGTTTTAACTTTTTATATCATTTGCTGTGTGAAGGTAAATGGGAATCTCTTCTACTAGGTGGCAATCATTCTAGAATACTGATCAGAGTAACAAAATAAGTAGGTGCTATGCACTATTTGTCTTACTACAACGTTGTATAAGTGCTATGCATTTTTCTACAGTGGTGTTAGTTAGGTTTGTCATTTTATTTTAAGTCAGCTTCTTGGTCTCTCTGGATCAAATTGAACCGCACTGTATAGTCTTGGTACTTTGCGGACCCTGCTATTTATACATTCATTTTTTCTTATTTTCATATTTTATTGGAAAAGAGCATTTAGGCAATTCATAAATAATTTTCACTAACATTGAGTAATAAATAGTATACAAATATTTGTGTGTGTTTGAAAATCTTTCCATGCTTCCAACTCCTCTCTCACACATAGTAACTATGCAAGACCCTTACATCCACGTCATCCCATGGAGTCCAGGCAGCATTGACATCCAAAACTCCCTCAGCCTTCCTCTCCCTTTCCAACTGCATTCCTTCAAGATGTGTCAAGATCAATAGTCTAGAGCAATATTGTAGATAGTAACCAGCCAAAGCTCTCAAATTTAAAAGAATACCAGCAGTGTATCCTCTAAAAGGTGTGAAAGTATATGGTTTATGAGAATACATTTCAATTTATTTTTGACCGTCTGTATACTTAATATGTCAGATTTACACTGTTTGGCTATATAGCTCTTAGTAGCCAACATCAAAAATTGTAATAATGTATTATAGGCATTAGAGAGACCTTGTACCGGTAGGCCCTAAAAGACATGATCCTATACCTGGGTTTAGATTCAAGCCAAACATTTCAGAGGCAAAACACATCACACCCTGCATCATTTTTGAAATCTAGGACAAGTCCACCAGGTATGAATAAACTGACCCAAGAAATGTGTTTCTTGTATGAATAACAACTGTGCCTAGGGCAGGGAACTCAAACGTACAACTCTCTCTAAGTCCACAAATAGAAATATTTAATCTATAAATAATTACAAGTCAGTTTAAACCAACTTTAACTATTCAGATGGTGTGAAATGTGCTACATGATCTATTTCTGGCAAGGTAGGGTCACTCCCAACTATCCCCAAATACTCCATCCTGAACCCTGTTATTCCAAATGTAAGATACAATTAAGAGGAACTTTTTTGAAATGGGTGGACAGGGGTCAAGTTAGAGGGATATCTCAGCTAAGCCTAAACAAGACAGTACAAACTTGTGAAAACCCAAACAAATAGTATACGCTTCAACCAGTCCAAACTCCAGACCTCTAGAAAAAAGTGAAGACAGGATCCAATTAGGGTAGAGTTAGGCGCTCCACAACAGCTGCTGCTAATGACTTGATGACCTCAGGAGGAGATTGCCCACCACCTATGGAATTCAATGTTCTTTTCTGTTGCTTCTCTTGTGGCGCTTTAGAATATTGCCTTGCAACTCCGGAGCTGGATCTGGTTTGTTACGATCACATAGTTCATTGTCTGAGATTACGTATAGCAATCTGAAAGGGAAGTCCAATTTATACTTGATATTATGTTTTGCCGAAATGAATAGAGTGGGCCTCAGCAGTCTGCACTTCACCAGAGTCATCAGAGCAATATCTTTGAAGTTTGGATCCATCAGGGCCAGAGACAGTCTCCATGTTCCTAGAGGACGTTAGAAACATGCCCCAGATGCTTTGGTGTAAAACTCGTATGATAATATTCCTGGACTGATCAGGGCCCTGTGAGATCTTTCTATTTCCAAAGTACATTTTGATACCTTAGGAAGGATAGAGCTTATGGGTTTCTTTAGGTAAGCGTGAATGTCCACAATCAACTCCTCTCACCCAAATGGTGTGCTGGCGATATCTATTCTCCAAGTCCTCTAACTTATCTTCCAAGCTATCAATGCTTGAGGAGTTCTTGAAAATTTTAATTCTTCTAATCTCCTGCCAAAAACTTTCTCCAGCATCAAATAAGACTGCTTTATGCCACGGTCCGCTACACTCTTATCTGTCTCAATCTCTGAGTCTTCTGATGACCATGACACATAACCTTGAGTTGGAAGTGAGCTTGAAATTCTGGCTTTGAAATGCTCTGCAGGTAGACCCTTCCTTGACTTTCCCATTGCTTTTGACAAGCAGCTTCAGACAGAATATCAAGGAAGTGTAGCAAACGTTTAATAAGGTTGAATTATGGAAATGAACATTCTTTGGAGTAGATAAGCCCAGGTCAGACTTTCCTTTTTTTGTTTTTCAATTACTTCCTGTCACTGACCCCTTTTCCCCAGCCTGGTTGTTGGCCCATTAAGTTCATAAAAGTACAGACTTCTTGGCTCTGCCACTGGATTATCTGCATGGACCCCTATTGTATTTGTAAACCTTCTTTGTTCCATTGTTTGCCAGTTTAAGCTAATCTCATCAGGAAGATAGGAGGTCAGATTAAGGTAATCACGTCTGATATGTGCTAAAGACAGCAGGATGTGTATTGGAGTTAATCATATTGATCTCAGGATGTGGGGTCATCTCCTGTGATTGCCTGCCACACCCCTTCTGTGTCTATAAATACTAAAAATACTACTATGATTTCCAAAAATAAATCAGTTCTCTTGTAGATACATAGAAATCGTGTATCTCTGATTCTGTTCCTGGTGGCTGCGATCCTGAACCTATCTCCGCCCTACAAGTAACCTGTCCTGTTCATTACCACAGGAAGGTTACTGGAACTCCTGGAAATGCTGATTCCTGATGGACAGGCTCTGACTGACGCAGAAGCCAGATATCAGGGTGCTGTTGCCGAGATTTCAAAGAACCCAACGACCTGTAGCAAGTGACTCTGGGCTTGTTTAGCCCCTACTCACGGATCTTCACAACTGGTCGGCAGTGGTAGAATCTCGATGCAAGAACCAGCAGCAATGATGGAATATGGTGGTCTTTTGAAGACCAATACTTTCGGCAGCTTGGCGGGAAGCAGAATCCACTCAGCCATTTATCCAAACCTTCAAATCCAGGCCCAAGTCCAAAGAAGGCCAGCCCTGGATAGATGGGGTCAGGGACCACATGGAGGCCTGCAGAGCAGAGGTGATCAGGGAGGCTAGGAGCCTCATCATCAGTATGCTGGAACGGCGAAGGCAACGGATTGTTACAAGGATAGGTGGACATCTATTCTAAATCAGCGGATGGTTTACCTTGGGCTCCAGCTGGGTGAGAAGCTAGCAGAATGGCTTGAGGACCTGGTGTGGTTGGAGCTCATCTTGGAACATGAGTATGTGGACCTAATGCTTCCAACTCCTGCATCACAAGGGCCCTCCTTTTACAGGCTTGGACTGGTGGAAGGGCTCCCGGATATGCTGCAGGGAGATCCAAAGTGTGGCCTTGGAATGGCAGACCTCTGGGAAATCCTATTTGCACAGCGCCGAAAGGATGTGGAAATTGAGCCAGGTACAGCAGAAGGTTTAAACCGCTGGTCCATAAAGAAATTGATTTAGAAAAAGAGAATGAGTAACTGCTTGAGGAGGTGGGCCCAGGTGGGACCTGGCTCAAGTACTTGGAGCTACCCCATGCTACCCCAGCTGAGCTAGCAGAAGAAATGGACTGTTGGCTATACCCCTAAAAGGTGGAGGAAGGACACCAGAAGGTACCTGGTGATCTGACCGCTACAGAACAGGCGAGGTCAGAGGGACTGCTGGGAACTCACCAGGATAGGGAGGCCGGGAGAACAGTCCAGACTCTGGTAGATGCAAGACCGGGGAGCAGTGTAAAGCATCAACAGCAACTGGGAGATGGTCAACAACCAGAAAAGTTCCAGCCGCTAACCAAGGGCGAGGAGCTGGAGACTGAACTGTTGGCAGAGAAAAGTGCAAGCCCTGAGAGTACCCCAAATACCCATGGATTGTCAACTGTTCTGAACCACAGACTGCTAATGTCCAGGCGCCAAGGCTGACAGTGAGGGAGAGTGTGATACCCACTCACTCTCCTCCCACTCCCACCCCTGTGACTCTGTCCTCCCACTAACTGCTCCCCACTCGTCTCAGCATATATGTGTATATATATATATATATATATATATATATATGCGCACAAATCAAACACACATGCTGAGACGGGCGGGGAGCAGTTAGTGGGAGGGAGTGGGGGGACAGAGACACAGGGGAGGGAGTGGGGGGACAGAGACACAGGGGAGGGAGTGGTGAGAGAGTGAGTAGGTAGAGAGATCTATAGGGGAAAGGGGGTATAGGGCATAGGTACAGCATAGGGGGGGGACAAACAACATGGGAGAGTGTGAGGGGGACAGACAGACACATGGGGCAACTGAGAGAGCAGAAGGACAACTAACTTGTGTCAGCTGGAAGAGACAGACAGCTAGAGGAGAAGAATAGAGAGGAAGACAGATAACAAGAGGAGTGGTGCTTACCTGCGAGTGTTGCGCGCATATGACGGTCGCGCAGATGGTAGGCGCTCTGTTTTCTATGTGCATACATGTCGTTCATACCATTGCCGGGCACGCTGGTGTGTAGGCGCGCATGTGTCGGAGCGCTGTGGTTGTGGCGCATGTCTTGTGCGCCCAAAAGATGTGCTACCGTAAATTATACAGGTCAGTGATTTAACAAACTATTTGGACTGTTTGGTTTACTCCACCAAGGCTTTGGATTAGAGTTGTTTAGTGAGAAAACTATTTATTAGTTAAGGTAGTGCTTCAGTGGAACCTAGGCCGATTATTTTCTTTAATTTATCTTGGTTTGCTATTTTTGTGTCAGTGGCTACATTTTAGTAAATTGTAATGTGCTCCTCCATCAAAGTGCCTGAAACACACTGGCACAAACCCAGATGAAAATGATTTTTAGATAAAATGCATTATGCATTGTAAGAACGTGTTCACAAAGAAGTTTGAGGCTTGGTAGCTTTAAAAAAGCTGGACACTGTACAGTAACAATTAATGGAATAACCTGGTATCAAGAGAACTGTTTATAATTTAGGCAAAATAAGATATATTTTCTAAATTAGTTTCACAAATGATGTCAGATATTACTTGAATGGTACACAGTTCACTGTTTAAAAGAAAGTGAATGACATGCTAGTTATATGTACAGCTCCCTGTCTTACAAAAGTGTAGCAAAAGAAACTCCACATTGGCAAATCTGCCTTTTCCTTTCTCCATTCTATTGTATTGTTCTTTTATTCCCGCAGCCATATTTACTCTAATCAGAGTCTGACGGAGGCAGACCATGTTAATTTCTCAAAGGAACTGTCTTTTTGTTAATATAAAACCATTTCTTGTAATGTACAAGTGTCCCTGTCAGAAAATAATGCTCCTATTGACAATTTTCTAGCAACTAACATTTTTTTTTAAATAGAAACATGAGGCGGTCAATTGGAATAACTGAGACACTGTCATCCATTGTCCAATGTATAAAAAAACAGACAGGACTAGGAGCAATCTCTTAATTAGTGCATGAGCTACCAGTCACATGTTTCAGATACTACAAGATTTACAGTTGCTGGCA
The DNA here is from genome assembly GCA_027410445.1 of Discoglossus pictus. NCBI lineage: Eukaryota > Metazoa > Chordata > Amphibia > Anura > Alytidae > Discoglossus > Discoglossus pictus. The sequence continues at coordinate 72,136,345 of CM050164.1, read as the reverse complement.
AGGCCTTCAGCAAATTCTCAGGAGCAAAGGATACACAAATGGCCTTGCCACACAGTACTTACAAGAATCTCCATCTCTTGTGAAACCCTACATTTTGTGTCACATTTTTGCATATCTAAATAAATATCCAATATCTACAACTCTAAATGATCTAAAGCTAAAATCTGTAAAATTGTAGGGGTTGTGTTGCCCATTTTATGGCAGGCATTTTTTCTCCACCCCAGAGTAGGATTGGATGCTCATAATTTCCAATCATCTGTGATTCTTAAAATCTGGGGCTATAAAAAGTGGAGTGGATGACTATATCACCTAATGAAACTGCTGCATACACTCAATACATTACATTATGCTTTGGAACTATCACAACAGGACTATAGCACTCACATTGAGATTCTTCAATGATCCCCAGTTCCAGCGTTATTTAACTTCCAGACTTAACACTCTGTCTCCAGACTTAAACTTCTTTACTTGTGCATTGTGATTATAATATGTTTGCTGGCACCCCATTCTTCCAGCGCCTCTCAATAGCGCAACATCATCAGAGAGCAGAGAACTGCGCACTGATGGTGCTCTGTGCTCCAGCCTGGTTCTGTGTGACCTGCCCCTGTCTGGTGCCCCCCATTTTACAATACACCTCCAATGTATACGCTGCTGAGTCACACATACCTCACATGCCACATTACCATTAGATTGTAAGCTCTTGTATAATGGGGGGCACCAGACAGGGCAGATCACCCAGAACCAGGCTGGAGCGCAGAGCATCATCAGAGTGCAGTTCTCTGCGCTCTGATGACGTTACGCTATTGAGCTGCCGTTAAAGGACGTGACACCATGTTTGCTAGTGTCCCTGGGATTTATCCATATGGTCTCATACCAGAGGGGCTTGAGAAATGTATTCCCTATTTTACATAGTCCACAATATTTCACCTGGCACTGCTTGGTTTTCCCTTTCTTCTCGCAGTATGTCCAGAATCCTTCTTCGATGATGGCCATATAGAAGTTGAAAAGGGGAAAATCCAGTAAAGGCGTGAGGCACTTTCTTGGGGGCAAAAAGTAAAAGTAGGCCCCAGTTTTTCACATCTCATGCTGCAACTTTTCTAAGCATGCTCTTCGGGTCCTGTTAAATCATTCCACCAATCCATCTGTCTGTGGTTCTCAAGAGATTTTAATCTGTAGAAGCTTGCACAGGCCTTTCATTATTTTTGGATCTAGGATCTATCAGGATTTCCTTTGGAATTCCCACCGTTGAATAAAGTTTTATAAGTTATTTAGCCACATTCTTTGACGTTGCTTTGAGTAGTGGTATAGCTTCTGGATATCGTGTACTAATATAAACTGGTGTCCTTTGGCTGATTTTTCTAAAGGTTCTACAAGATTCATAGCTATCCTCTCGAAAGTTTTCTCATTTATTGGTAATGGTATCAACAGGGCCTGCAGTTCAGGTCGAGGTGAGGTCACCTGGCATTCTGGACAGATTGCACAATACTGAGCCACTTCTGCATATATACCTGGCCAATAGTAGCTCTTCAAATTCGTCCCAATGTTTTGGCACTTTCTAGATTTTCTCCAAGCCGGTTTTGGTGAGCCAGCTAGTACTGTTCTGTATCCATGTCAAAGTATTCTTTCTGAGCTTCACCACATAAGTAAGGGGCTATGATACTAGCCCAGTGACTTTGGGGTCAAGCTTCCTGGTGGTGATCCTTCCATAGGTCAAGAGGTATGCTTCCACATCAACTTTACTAGTCGTTGTGTAGGAAGAGATTTGCTTTAACCTTACCACTGGACAGTACTTCTTGAAACTTGGGCCTGTTGTGCTTTGTCCTCTGCTGCTTGTCTCAGCAACTGCTGTGTAGTTTCTTGCTGACATGTGTTGCCCATTTTATGGCAGGCATTTTTTGTACCAGGGTGTTCACATTGTTCTCCATCTTAAACCAGATGTGACAAGCTCCAGTTTCCTATGGGTTTGTGTCTGTGTTTCAGGCACTTCATAGGAGGAACACAATACAATAGGCTGTATAAAATGTTCCAAGTGCTACAATAATAACAACAAAAATTAACTGGGTTGAGTAAACAAACAGTTCAATAGTTTGTTAAAAATGACTATCCTGTATAATCTTCAGATTTCCAGGGCTCTGCTCTGTTCCAAGTGGCCATCATCTGTAGGATGCTGTCTCATTGTGTGTGTCTCTCTCCAGTTCAGACAAAACTGCAAACAATCAGACCATTAGGAGGCCCTCCCATACTCCACGAGCAGTCTAAAGTTAGGCCTGCCCAGGTGCAGCTAATTAACTGAGCTGGAAAGTAAACCCCTGCAGTCCTACTGGGGGAAGAGAGTTTTAAAGATTCTGTGGCTCAGATAAACCCCTTGACAAATATTTCATGCTGTACATTGCTCATTAATAAAATTAATATTTAATGATTTATAATTGCAATTCACTCTCACTTGTTAGAGATTTAACTTAAGCTCATGAGATTTCCTCCACCCTGATAAACTCATCAATGTGGGAAGGGATTTTAAGTTGAGAGACAAGTCTAAAGGGCTGTAAGAACAATGCCATTAGATAAGAGACAGAAACATACTTTGATTGGCAGCCCTCAAAGCAAACATGTGGTGCAAAAGAAAATTACTTTAACATAGTCAATGGAGACCACTTTGCTGGTTTCACTGTGTGCCTGAAAATTTGAGACTGCCTGCTAGACAAAGCTGCCACCTTATCCCATTGACCTTACAGTAAAGGGTGGATACAAGTCTGATTATAGAAAACACGCTTAATATTGAGTTCATACTTGCCATAATCTCATTGCCAATGAGACCTACATACTATAGTAAGCTTTGTGCATTTTCAAAGTTTTACTTAATATTTATGTTATATTCAAAGCATTCTCTTTGAAATGCATGAACATTTGTAATCCATGTCCCTTCAAAGAGCTTAATGTACCACAGTGTGTTTTCTTTTTTCAAATGAAGCTTACAAAGCAGAAAATTGATTAAAATGTTTAAATGATCTGGGAGCTTGCCCATGTGAGTCGATGAGCAGTAATATAGATGTATGAGTCATACTTGTCTGACAATGAACTCCCCCAAGGAAGGAGTCAAATCCAGTGACTTCAATCAGGTTTCTTTATTTCAAGCTTGGAGAGCCCCAGCAGTAGTCTTAAGGAGAACATATGCAGTGGTCTATCTTACCACACCTGCACCAGCCTTTTCTATGACAACATATGTCCAGCATAAGACATAAAACTTATCTGAATGAGTTAGACAGTGAGTTAGACACGTTTTGTGAGGCCTGAGCCTTAGAGAATTTTCCTGCATCCTTCATATGCCAAGGTGTCAAGGATATTAAGTCATTTGATTATATGCATGGCAAGCAGTAATGTTTCTCTACAAATCACAAAATCAAAAAATGGCTTATTACACAACCCAGCATAATCTACCGTAATATGGCTAATTTTAAGCATATGTCTGTTATATTACACAGCTTTAAAGCATACAAAGGATGGAGACCTACCCAATGACAGCTGTTTCAATCTTAAACAGATCCCAACAATCCCATCAATGTGGGGCTGGTACCTAACTCCTGCTATAGATTCTGTGGGCAGGCTATTAACCACATCAGAATTTAGCATATGGTGGGCAAAAGTGATAGAAGCCCTCTGCAGTACTGTAGTACTGGAAGTAACATCTAAAATAAGTAAAAAAAAATGTTTCCTGCTCAGAATCCTGAGAAATATAGTTGTCACACTGTATATATATATATATATATATATATATATATATATATATAGAGAGAGAGAGAGAGAGAGTGAGGTAGCCGTGAATGTCCAGTAATCCAGTTGAATAATAAGAGTATTGCAGTGAATAGTGATTCCTTTTTTATTGGACAAACGTATTCATAATAAAGCGACGAGCTTTCGAGAGATAATGCCTCTCTTTATCAAGTCAAAAAGCGATACTGGTACAAGTATGAGCTAAAAACAGCAAACAGAAAGAGATGGAAAAAAAAAATTGGAAAAACAAGAAAGACAAAATGAATTGGGCAGAGTTAAGTGAGAAACAGACTAACATTGTGAATAATGTCCTTATAGGTCAGTAAGTAAATAGATCAAGTTGTAGATAAGAACACAGCAGAGTAAAATAAAGAGCAATACATTTCAGCATAGCATGTAGCTTACAAAAACAGCAATAGAAGGGGGAGATAAGTGGAATGTGTGGGCTATAAGACATTAAGATAGTGGGCCAGAAAGCCTACGCTTAATAATAATAATAATAATAATAATAATAATAATAATATATATATATATATATATATATATATATATATATATATATATATATATATATATTACACCACACATAATAAAACATGTTATGTATATATATTTCTGTATTTAGAAATGTGGCTATAAAAATTGTATTTCCTTATTTCATATTCAAAGGTGATACAAATCTGATTGGGAGCCATACTAAATAACCACTGTTCCTTGGACACCATGATGATGCATGTATCAGTACAAAAGGCATAGAAGAAAATGCCTTCTACTCTTGTTATCTCCATCTTATGCCACTGCCATGAATAAAAGCTTCATAGACATGAAACCATGTCTATGTATCATCTTCTAATCACTGGATAGCCATAGCATATCTTACATTATTTGCATTCTTAAAAGGTTGTATTACATGTTATATAAAACATTGTTTTGTATGTTAACAGAGAGAGCCCTAGACCTTTTTTCTGAGCCTACGCTGCATTATTGCATTTATATCTTACACCTCAACTGGAGCTTCTGAAAGGCATATCTAAGTTTCCCTGATTTTACCTCTTTCTAATTTAATCATGTTGATTCCTCTCGATCAATTAACAACTAATCCGCATATTGCAGATCAGAGGAGATCATAAAAGGTTGAACTTGATGGACTGAAAGTCTTTTTTACAACCTCAATCACTATGTAACTATGATTCCCTCCTGCACAAACTGTCATCATTGATTGTTAAATTGTATTAAAATGTATTAGCTGCCTGCGATTGGCCAAAACAAATTCTAAATGTTGTGCTAATTCTAGCAGGGTTTTTCAGAGGTGTGAATTCAAAAACTGCTGCTATGTGGGGGGGCTTGTTGGCTGGGGGTTGTGTGTCTGCTGGGGAGGTTGTAGGGCTGTATGGATCTGCTGAGGGTGTTGTGGGGCTGAATGGGTCTACTTGTGGGAGGTTGTGGGTCTGCTGGGGAGGGGAGAGGTTGTAGGGCTGAATGGATCTGCTGGGGGCGGTTGTGGGGCTGAATGGGTCTGCTGTGGAAGGGGGGTTGTGGGGCTGATTGGGGCTGCTGGGGGGGTGAATGGTGCTGTTGAGTAGCTGAATAGGGCTGCTGGAAGGATTATGGGGCTATGGTGGGCTGAATTGGGCTGCTGCATGGTTGTGGCTGAATGGGGCTGCTGGGGAAGCTGAATGGTGCTGTTGGGGGGTGAAAGGTGCTGCTGTCATGAAGGTGAATGGGGCTGCTGTGCATAAGCTGTGCGCAGCACCAGCATATGGTAAGAGGGTTAATGGTGGAGGGGTGAGTGGGGGGGGGGGGGGGCAGGTGAGGGGGGGACGAGACATGGAGGGGAAGAGACATGGGGGAGGGGGAGACACACAGGAGAGGGGGAAGAGACATGGGGGAAAGAGACACAGGAGAGGGGGGAGAGACACAGGGCAGGTGGAGGGGGAAGAGACACAGGGGAGGAGGGGAAGAGACACAGGGCAGGGAAGAGGGGGGGAAGAGACACAGGGGGGGAAACATGGGGGAAAGAGTCATGGGGAAAGGCATGGAGGAAAGAGACACAGGGGAGGGGGGGAAGAGACATAGTTTTTTGTTTCTTCTTACACTTTATCAGCCTCATTAAGAAGTTAAGAAGTTTTTAGTTAGTGAAGACCTTGCTTTTGGATAAATGCTAACTAACTAAAAACTTCTGTAAAACATATGCTCTGTGCTTACATAGAGCCCTATTCAATTGGCAGAATCACAATTTAAAAAGGCTGTATATTAGCAAAGCAATGTAACATTACAACCAAAAAGGTTTATCGGGGGGGGGGGGGGGGGGGGGGAGATAAACAATACAATTAAAACAATACAAATACAAACTATTTGCTTACAGGTACATCTCAAACCTTCTCCTGCAGTTCCTTTTCGGCTCCGTCCACCATCTCCAGGGATCTCCCACATATCTGGACCCTCACAGCTAGGATTAAGTGTTTTAACAGATTGAGTGTCAAGGTTATCCAATATGTATCATATTAATTCCCATTTTATCCCACCAATATGCTATCTGTCCGGGCAATCCAAGGTGACCATATCTCCATAAATTTTGAGATAGTGTCTTTTAATAAGTGAGTCAATCTCTTGTTGATGAGAATAAAATTAATTTTATTCAAAATCGCCTATAGGCTAAGTGTTGACGATCTCCACTGTCAAGCAATATGGCTTTTTGTGGCTAACATTAAAAATTTAAAGAGTTGGTTGTGATGGAAAGATAAATTGGGGACTGGGAGACCCAGAAGACATACTCCAATATTTGCACTGTAGATGCTAATGCAAGAACGTTTTCCCATAGATCTTTAACCATTGGACATGTCCACCAGATATGTATGAATGAGCCTGTATTTCCACAGTCTCTGAAACAACTATCAGTTTGGACAAGGCCCCATTTATAAAGCTTAACAGTAGTATGATATGTCCGATGCAGAACTTTTTTTGATGTTTCAAAAATGCTATAATTCATGGATCCCTTTGTGAGAGTTTGGCAGGATTTCTCCCAGACTCTATCACTCAGAGATTCTCCCAAATCCTCCTCCCACAAATGCATATACTTCAGCTTTAATGTTAGAGCTGCTTCACTGAAAGAATTATACAACAAGCTAATGGTTTTGCTCAACTGTGGGTGATCCCTACAACGCTTAGTAAACTAGTTATCAATAGGGTTTACAAATATCCGTGTCCAACTTGTTATAAAGTGCTTCATTCTACAAAAATTGTAATGTTCCGCCAAAGGTAAATTAAAGTTATCTCTCACATATTCGAAAGTTATACTCATATTATTTGTGAACCAATCCCCAAATCTCAGTAACTTATTGGATTTCCACCAGTGCATTGAGTTAGAAGTGAGTTGAATGTGAAAATGAGGATTGGGTATGACCGGGGTGAGAGTAGATAGCCAAAGACCAAATGTTAAGTGAGTGTTTGATAAAAGGGTTAGGTATTGGCCCAAGCGCTAACCTTGGTTTAGGAAGCCAGATTACTGTGTCCTACGAGCACAGAGACATTTCTAAATTTTCAGTAAATACCCAAAGGGGTTGATGCAATGAGGAGTTGGAAAAGGGAATAAAGTATTGTTTAAGACTTGGACACGAAAGCCAACCCTTTGTTTTATGCAAATACATAATTTATTCTAGATATTCTTGGGGCTCTACCATTCCATATAAATTTAAACACCAAGCTTTGAAATCTTTTCAGTTCTTTATAATCTATAGCGATCCTGAGGGTGCAAAATATAGAAGGTGGGGAAGAATATTAATTTTTACAAAATTGATTCTCCCCAATGAGGATATCTGCCCCTTTGTCCACATTGTTAAATCTAGTAGTAAATCTCTATACATCTCTAAATTAAAAAAATTGCCATTGAAACCAAATGTATTAAGCACTTCATGAAGATAGGGCCATTCTAAAGTATCAAAGGCTTTTTCTAGGCCAAGTGCTAATAAACACATAGGGGTTTTATTATGAGTAGCCCAAGAAAGGGAATACAATATTCGTCGGATATTATCCCCCGTCTGCCTATGGGGGATAAACCCTGCTTGGTCTTTGTGGATAACTCTTGGAAGAAAATTAGGTATCCTGTTCGCCATTCATTTCTCTAAGATTTTTATATCCCCATTCAGCAGTGAAATGGGATGATAATTATGAACCTCAAGTGGGTCCTTTTGGAAAGAATACGATATTCGCCTGGTTCAATTCCTGAGGCATCTGATGTTTCTCCAAAATTTCGTTAAAGAGGTTTATCAGATGAGGAGAAAGGAGATTGGCATATTTTTTATAATAGAGATTAGTAAAACCAACCAGACCCGGGGCCCACCCCCCACCCAGGCCCTTAATAATTGTTTTAATTTCAGCTTCAGTAACTTTGGAATTTAATATATCGTACTCTTGGGCTGGTGACAAGAGTCCAGAAAAGGCTGCCTTTGTCGATCCTGATTCTGTGTATTGGATAGATATATAAAAAAAAAAAAGTAAAAATATGTCTTTTGAATCTTATTCGGGCTGACTGTGATATCTCTAGCAGGAGTTCTGATGCTAAATATTCTTGACTGAGACTTTGTATTTTTGAGTTTTCTAGCCAATAATGTATCAGGTTCATTAGCTTTAGCATAGAACTTGTGACCTGTCCATCTCAGCGCCTTTTCTGTGCGATCTGATAAGATTAGATCCAATTCTAGCCTAATTTTATCAATCGGCTTACGCAGTTGTTTGGAGGGGCTCTGGTGATTAAGTCTCTCAAGTTCTAGTAATTTTTTCCCCAAAGATTCCTCCCTAAGCCGCATTTGCTTTTTTATGTCCAGAAGCTAACTTTATAAGAGCCCTTGATGAAAGCCTTATGGGCCACCCAAGTTCATCCAACGTCCGATTTGTGATTAATATTAGTGGAGAAATATAGCTTCTTATCCTGGGCAATTTGCTCCCCGATCAGTGGATTGGATAGAATTCTCTCCTTAAGCCTCCATGAATATGGTGGTTTTCTATTCTGGCCTAACTTCAAAGAGAGATAGACCAGGAAATGGTCAGACCACGAGCACGGACGGATATCCACCTCTTGTACACCTCACATCTGATATGGCAGAATCAATTAGAATATAATCAATCCTAGAATAGGATACATGAACCGAGGAATAAAAGGTGTATCCCATCTCGCCTTGGTGCATCTGCCTCCATGAATCAAGCAAATTAAGTTCCTTTAGAAGGCTATCAATTTGCTTCAACTTGTTTGAAAATCTGCCAAAGTTCGCTCCAAACATCTTGGCTGCAATGACCAAAACATTTTCCTAGGATCGGAAGTCTTCCAGCTAGTAATTAGCAATATTCATTCCAGGTGAGAAATTAAATATGTACAGTATTATGCAAGAATTGAGCCAGTACAATCAAGCCAGTTCTGACGTCAAAATCAACCATTGGTTGCCTGAAGAGTGGCCTGGAGTGGGCCCTAGTTGATGCTCCACTTGCTTGCGTTGTCTCCTGGATCTTTGAACTTCCGTCCACTGTCTGGCTGGTCATTGCGGCAAACTGGAGCTTGAGAAAGTCCTAAGCTGTCCTCTCTAGTGTGACAAGATTTAATCGAGACAGGGTTGCCCAGCACTCTTCCAAGGAATGGACAATGTGGGTATTCGCACCAAGCTGAAACATAAGGTTGAAGGGGAACCCCCATCGATATCTAATATTATTCTTAATCAGGATTGACAGGGCTGGCTTCAACTGTTTATGTTTGAACAGTGTACTTGGAGCCTGGTCTGCAAAGATTTGTATAGATGCTTCATTCGGACCAGTGATGTTCTGTGACTTTCTGGACGCTGTAAGGATTAAGTCCCTGGATGCTTGACGCAAAAATCTGGCTATCACATTCTTGGGTAGGTCTGATGTATTAGGACCTCCCAACGTTCTGAGGGCTCGTTCAATATCCCATGAGTCCTGGGGGTGATAAGGCAAAAATGTATGGATTACAGCATTTATATAATTCTTTAGATCCATAACTGACATCAGAATACCTCTAAATCTAACGTTGTTTCGCTGTGATGTATTTTCAAGATCTTCAAGTTTGCTTTCAAACAGCCTTATTAAATTGAATTGGGCTCTATATAAGCACATAGCATATTTTTTTTACACAAGTTTTTAGTAAGTGAACTTCTATCCAAAAGCAAGGTCTTTACTAACTAAAAACATCTGTGAAAAAAATATGCTCTGTGCTTATATAGCGCCCTTTTCAATTGGCCGAATCGAAATTTAATAAGGCTGTAAGGCAGCAATTTGAGAGGTATTCTGATCTATATCTGTTGAGCATCGAATATTTGGTTTCCAACACTTGGGTGCGTTGGCCCAGGTCTTGAATGTCCTGTTTGATTTCTCTAACCTCTTTGTCAAAATGTGACTGCTGCAGGCTATTAAGTCAGTTAAAGATAAGTCTGAAAGTTTGGTCTGCTGTTGCGGAGATGTAGCATCATCATCCACCCCAGAGCCATCAGATAAACCCATAGTGGGGTTTGGAGGCAATGTTTGAGCCTGTTTTTGCTCTGAAATGTGATATTGGATACTTTTAGCAAGCTTGGGTTTCTTAGGCTTACCCATTTGCGTTTACAATACCACTTTGGTGCGTTTAGGTGTGCTGAGCAAATCCTGCCTTTTTATTTTTTATTAGTTTTTATTGCAGGTATACAAAATGCAAACAATTGTACAGTAATGTGCAAAATAGAACATTTCACAAACATTAATCTTGATTCTATAAAATTGTATCCTGCCTCCTCCCTTTTTCTATATTTGAAATCAATCCAGGCCTTTCCTAACTATACTAGCATGTATCCCTAGGTCAATCAGTAACACATACTATTCTTTTTTTTTTCCTCTGCTGCTATCTCATCTAAAAAATCTTTAGTACTGTACCTAAATCTCAATGTTATGACTTCGGGATCTACCTGGGAAAAAGAGAAGACCTAACTTTTCCTGCCTTCTAGCACTTACATGTCTGGAGTAATATATAGCTTTTCTTTTTTTTTTTTTTAGCTTTATAGGAAGAGTCACCTAATATCTTGTACCAGATTTAACTTAAGCAAACAAACTTAAACCTTTTAACTGACACACTAAGATTCAAGTCTTCAGCTTTAGGTTACACCCCCCATCTCAATCATGCTTTAACTCAATCTTATCATACTTTTCTTCTCCACTTCGGTGCAGTTCTTCTCCCGACTTTTCCCCTCCGGTCTCCAGCCCTCTTTGTTCCTTGTCTTTAGTGCTTGGGTGCCCTCTATCCCCACTTATTGAAGAAGTGGAATTTTGATATCTGTGTATGCTATCCAAGGGCCCCAAATTTCCAAAAACTTGGGAATTGAATCCGCTAGAGATTGGGACCTCCTTTCATTAACCGCTATGTAATGAACCCTAGCATTAACCGCCCCTATCTCCAGTGTGCTTTTCTTCCAACTCCTGGCTATATGTGATTTTGTTGCCAAAAAAATGAATTGTAATAGTCTGTTATGGGGGATAGAGAGCGATGCCACTGGCAGCCCCAGTAGACAGGTTTCAGGTGTTACCCTAATGTGGTGCCCAAAGATAGTTTCCACCAGAGCACCCACTGCTGTCCATAGTTGCTGAACCCTTGGGCACCTCCAACAAAAGTGATAAAAAGAGCCCAACTCTGAGCAGACTCTAAAGCATCTCGAACTTTCCGTTCCACTCCATTTGGCGAGTCGATCCGGGGTAGTGTACGCGCGGTGTAGGACTTTAATTGATGTCTCTAACATGCTATAGTTTAGCGACCCCCTCATGATGTTAGCCCAGGATGTTTCCCACGTTTCCATCTCCCAGCTTATGGCCAGATCCTTTTCCCATTCCCTCATATACTTATCTTTGGCTATCGTTTTTGGGGTATTAAAGACATCGTAGAGTTCCCCTATCACGCCTCTCGAGAGAGGGGCCTTCTCGCACATTCTAGAAAATCTATTATGAGAGGGGGCCCCTGAGTTCCTGATTAATCTACCGACAAAATGCCTCAGCCTGCTATAGTTATAATGTTCATATAGAGGGATGTCAAATTCGTCCCTAAGAGTCTCAAAGGTTAACACCCGGCCACCCCGGTCTCTCATCCAGTTACCCAATCTGTCCAGATTATTGTTCTTCCACCACTGCTGGGAGGCCCGTGAGATACCTGCCGGAGCTAGCGGGTGAGTGAAAATAGGTGTTAGGTAGGAGGGGCGGGGTAGGAGGTCTGTGTGGCTGTATGCCCATACTAGGTTAGCCGCCGAGTTTCTTATCATTGGGTTGGAAGATTTTTTTATCTCTAGGGGGGTTGGGTGAAGCCAGACCGCCGCATCCCTTGTATGGGGTTTCATGTCCCAGTTTTCAATGAACATCCATGCCGGATGGGCCTTGGAAAGATGCGCCTGGGGAATAAAAGCTAATTGTGCTGCTCTATAGTATAGCTTTAAATTAGGACACGCAAGCCCCCCCCTGGACTTATGCTTGTACATGTTGGTCTTTGCTTTTCTGGAAGGACCCTTGCCCCAGACAAAATGGAAAACCCTTATTTGAAAATTGGAGAGGTCTTTCATGTGTATCTGAATCGGGAGGGATCTAAATATATATAGCAGTCTAGGTAAGATGTTCATTTTGACCGAGCTAATCCTACCAAGCCAGGAGATATTGTACTTTGCCCATTTGTTCATCTCTTCCTGTAGTGTGCGGAACAGTGGCAAATAATTATCCTTATATAGATCCTGTATTTTGGCTGTCAACCTTATTCCTAGATATTTGACCCCCTCCCCGCCCATTGAAACTTAAAGCTCCTTGTGAGGGATACTTTCTCTTGGTGTGGAATATCTAAGGCCAATGCTTCAGTTTTTTCCACCTTAATTTTCAGTCCCGAGAGCGTTCCAAATCATTCAAGCTTTTGCATCAGAGCTGGTACCGATCTCATTGGTTCCGAAATGGAACACAATAAGTCGTCCGCAAAGAGCGATACCTTAAAATGTTGTAACCCAACTTGGATACCTTTTATCTCCGGGGAGGTTCTAATCGAATGGGCCAAGGGCTCTATTGCCAAAGCAAAAAGGAGCGGTGACAGTGGGCATCCCTGTCTTGTCCCTCTCTGGATGTGGAGAACTGGCCTCCCCCCACCCGGAAGTTTTAAATTTGCTTTGGGATCTTTATAATAAGTCCGGATTAAGTTGAGGAACTTCCCTGTGAACCCAAATTTGATCAGCGTAGCTCTCAGGAAGGGCCATTCCAGGGAGTCACAGGCCTTTTCCACAGCCAGAGAGAGCAGGCAAGCCGGAATATTGTTTATCTTAGCATGATGGACCAAATTCAAGATTTTCCGGATATTGCCGCCCGCTTGTCGCCCTTGTACAAATCCCACTTGGTCATTATGGACGAAGGAGGGGAGAAACCCTGCTATCCTATCTGCCATGATCTTGGCCAATAACTTGATGTCGTTATTAAGAAGTGAAATTGGTCGGTAGTTCTTGGCATCTAGTGGGTCCCTCCCCTCCTTGGGGAATAAGACCAGATCAACTCTATTGAGTTCTGGGGGGATTGGCAGGCCTTCCAGGATTGCATTAAACAATGTGGTCAAGTGTGGTGTCAGTGTGCCTACAAATTTTTTGTAGTACAAATTCGTAAAGCCATCTGGGCCTGGGGCCTTACCTATTTTAGAATCTAATATAGCCTTACTCACTTCTTCCGGGGAAACTGATATATTTAAAGAGGCAAGATTTTCCTCCGTAAGTTTAGGTAGGTCCAGAGAATTTAAGAAGGATTGTGTTTCCCGCGAATCCAGGGAGTTCGAAGACTTATATAATTTGCTATAGTAAGCATGGAAGATGTCTTGGATCTTGGAGGGGTTAGAGGTCACATTCCCTTGGGGAGATTTTATTTGGAAAATTCTGGATTGATTTTGCTTCGATTTTAATTTTTTGGCTAGAAATGTGTCTGGTTTGTTTGCTTTGCTGTAGAATTTATGGTGCTTTCTCCGTTCTTTCGGATAGCATCATGTCAAGCTCGGCCCTGGTTTTCTCAATCTGGGGCCTATCCACCACTGGGTTATTTTGCTGTTTAGCCCTTTCTAGTCTTATCAGCTCTTTATTCAGTGCATTCTCTTGGGCCCTACAGTGTTTTTTGTGCTCTGCGGTTAATTTCATGCAAACCCCTATGCTTTGTGGGCCACCTACACCCAACCTATTCCTGTCTCCTTCCTAGTGTTCTCCCTAAAATACAGGTCTAGTTCTTGCTGTATCCTGTCCTTGGCTTGGGGGGAAGCTAGCAGCATCTCGTTGATGCGCCAGGTCAAGTGGGGGGTGTTTGCTGTGCCTAGGTCCAGGGTAATTTTAATAAATGAGGGATCTGACCAGGTACACAGAATAATCTCCGCTCCCTTTGCCTGATCCAGAAGTGTAGAGTCTATAATGATATAGTCAATTCTCGAGTATGAGTCATGAGGGAATGAATAAAAAGAGTACTCCCTGTCTTTAGGGTGGAGGTCCCTCCATGAATCTACCAACTTCAGGTTGGCGAGGGGGGCCCTAACTTGTTTCAGTTCGTTGGAAAATTCGGGCCCAGCTATCCCCCTGGACCTATTCAGTTTGGGGTCTAACACCAAGTTTAGGTCCCCCCCCCCCATAACTATTTTGCCATAGTCTCCCTTCTCCAATATCTTGAGTAATTTTAGGACAGTGTTATGGGGATTTGTAGTTGGGGCATATACCGCGACCAGATTATGTTGAATACTTTCCCTGTCATGATCATGTAGTGACCTTCTGGATCCATTTTTTTCCCCTGGAGTACAAACGGAAAGTCCCGATGCAAAAGAATTGCTACCCCCTCCCTCTTTGCCATCATACCCACTGTGTAGAAGTTTGGGTACTGCTTGTGGAGGTATTTAGGGGGATTGCTACGCATAAAATGTGTCTCCGGTAGGAAGATCACTGAGGGCGGTGTTCCTTGTATGTGAGAAAGGCTTTGCGCCGCTTGTGAGGGGAGTTAAATCCCTTTACATTGTGGGACAAGATCACAAATTCTGGCCTAGCCATTTAATCCCAATCTATTCGTGGGTGCTTTGAGTAGCTTATCACTTACATTCTTCCTGCAGTGTATGGCATTCTTACCCGAAGGCCGGAGGACCGGAGATGGAAGGCACCCCAGGGTGACCAGGAGACGGAGTGCACCTGCATCGTAGAGAGACCAGGGATGGACTAGGGGGAGTAGAGATAGACATGTCACATATAGAATGACTTTCAGAGAGAAGTGCAAAAACACGTGTCAACAACAACAAAATAATTTTAACTTTCTTGCTTACCCTGCCACTATTACCTTGCGCTCTAGCGCACCTGGAGGGCACGAGGAACCGGTCCTCCTGCATACTGCCCTAAAGTGGAGGTATACTGATACTTAACTATCGAACTTTAACCTTATTCGATAAGTAGGTTTAATCCCTGCCTTACCCCTAGAGCCTATCCCCCCTTGCATAGGAAGAAATAGAAGATTCCCCTCAATGTACATAGTTAAACCTGGCAGACCCCATAGCTATAGCACACCCCAAAAAGCTTATAGTGTCCACTGAGTTTTTGTGCGAAGCAAGACCTAATTGGGAGTTCTCCTCATCCCCTCTCAGGGGGATGTCTTCATAATTGTGATGACTCTGGGCCCTCCCGGGCCTGAGTCGGGAGATGTTGGTCTGCCTTCTACTTAGGTTGTCTTGGGCCCCCTTCACCCGCCGCCTGTGGTTGCCGATCTCTAGCAGCTTTTTGTCTCTTTGAAGCTGGGACCACAGTCCATTGTCTAGCGGGTCTATCTCGCTTGTCCCCTGGTTCTTGGTCATGTGGGTGAAGACTTTCACCATCTTTCATTAAGTTGAGGGAAGAGAGAATGGACTGGCATTCCTCCACATCTTGAGCCACAAATCTGTTTCCATTTACCGTAAACTGGACGTTGAAGGGGAAACCCCATCTGTAAGGGATTTTATGCTGGATAAGTACATCCAATGCCGGTCTCATTTCCCTGCGTCTCGCTAGAGTAGCTGGAGAGAGGTCTGCATAGACTGGGATGCTAGCGCCGTCCGGACCTTTAATTTCATCTAGACCGCTTGCGTGGTATAGGATCTGGTCCCTTGTGTGTTGCCTCAGAAAACGGACTATGATGTCCCTAGGTGTGTTAGGGTTCGGGGATGCCCCTAGCGCTCTGTGTACTCTTTCAATACCAATTTCTCCCTCCTGGGAGTCTGGGAGGATGGACTTCACTAGATCCAGGAGATAAGGCGCCAGGTCTGTGATTGAATTAGGGACGCCCCTGAATCTTACATTATACCTCCGCGATCTATTCTCAAGGTCCTCCAGCTTTAGCTCGAGCGAAGTTATTTTCATTGTGTTTGTGTCAATGTCCACTCGGTCTTGTCCTTGGGCCTCTAGGATATGATCCATTGACGATTCTAGCACGTTTGTCCGTTGGCCCAGCTCTTGGATTTATTGTTTCAAATCTTTAACTGCTAGTGAGAGTTGTAATTTTAGCATATTCTTGAACCAAGCTTTGGAGTCCTTGGATATATTTGGGTCCATCATACTCCCTTTCTGAGTGCTCTCAGCATCCGACACATCCGATGTCCCCGATATTGACTCCGGGTGGGGGGACCATCTAGCCGTGGTAGAGGGAAAGTGCTCTGTTATCCGTCGTGACCCCTCGCCCTTTTTGGTTCGGACCATCATGGCTTTTGCGCCACCCGCCTTAAGTTGGGGTATATTTGAGCCGGCTCTAAACTTGAGCTCCCCGTTTGATCTGATCGGTGCGGGGGGGGTCCCGAGGCGCTGAGTAGATATGCTGCAGGAGGGGTCTTCTAAGTGCGCTTTGAAGCTTAGAAGGGGTGTTGGCAAATCTATAGGGGTGCTGGCGTTACATTCCCCACGTCCTTACTTTTATCGGGTTGGGCATCCGCCAATAAGTCTGTTCTAATATCCTCCAGAATCCAAGCCCACCGTTTATCGGGCAGATTATTGTGTTAGATCTTCCCAAATGTGTCTAATAAGCCGTCTCAGGTATAGTTTTAGAGTGTATGGTTATATCTGCCGATAGTGCTAAAGTCTATCTCCAAGACAAGGATAATCCAGTTGGAAGGATAAAAAGTAAAGTGTACAGTGAAAATTGTGGTAAAGCGTTAGTCACTTGGTCCAAATCCTGCCTTTTAAGCGCTGTAATCCAGGTTTCCAAATACATTGCTAGGATAGTAATATACCCATATGTATTAGAGAGGCATGTATGCAGGTTCAGTAAAGACAGTAATAGAGTTCACTCCTGTAGCCTAAGAAACTAGGCTGTTGAATATAGGTAGGAACTCTCACTAGATGACTCATTTCTAGAGAGTAACTTGTGGAGAGAGGATTCCCATCATCCCCTTTTGGATAGCTTATATCCTCTGAGAGGCCTGAAGACCAAGCCCAATGAATATGGGCATAGTTTACATATTAATCAGCATGTTATAACTAATAAAGCTGCAAATCCATTCTGTATTTCCTGCCAAATTGTAAAGACAATGTTTATTGGGCTAAACAGATTAGGGTCATAGCAGGCACTTATGGGGTTAAAGTCAGTGAGGGAGATTTCCCTATGTATATTGATAGAGTTTGCTTTTCTCTTAACTCCTGTGCTCCTTGTCTTAAATTTGTTAACAGGATATGTTCCTTTACCAGCTCAAGTTGTAGCAGATTATACTTAGTGGTTTGTATTATACTTTGTTGGGGTGGAGGTGTATCACCTTTATTATATGCTGGAATGACTCTCTAAGTATCCTGCGCATTTTTTGAATGTTCAGCTTATCCTGGTTCCCTTAAATAGGAATGAATGTTTTTAATAAAGTTAGAGTAGCTTGAGCCTCTAAAATGGCTGGCACGGAGCTCATGTGCTGCCAATATTATGGGATTTTCAACAAATGTCTTAATGTAGGTAGAGTTGTGTTAAACAGATTATTGAAGTTGCATATGCTGAGACAGTCCCATTACAGTGTAACTTGTTGTATACAGTATATACACAGTCTTTGACCACAATTATGCAGGCACTGCTTTAAAACCCCTTGTCACAAAAATCCTGCCTTGAGTTTTAAGTGTGTATAACCCTTGCTCCTTGATGTCTGCTACTGAGTTTTTGGCCAGGGTGGGGTAACCTCTTATCTGATCGGGCTTTGTCTTTGATTATTCAGCTCCCTGGGGTTTTGGCTATCACCAGGTACCTCACTCCGTAGCCCCCCTTCTTCTCTTTTTGACCTTCCTCCTCCGCAGCTCCCTTTGACTCAAGCCACTGCTGCTGCTGTCAGGTGTCCCTGTCTCTCATTTCTGCTCCTGGCCCAGTCGCCTTGGATTTTTTATGTGTCCCACTGCTATAGGGCATCATTTTATTCAGCAAGCACTGCTGAAGCCAAAAATAGTTTTTTTTAACTATGCAGAGTTTGATATTTGTGGATGAAATCCCTATAAAGTGAGTCTTCTCCTGTGGAGCTCTGCTCACCCACGTCTGCTTCCTTTGCCAGCAAGCCACGCCCCCAAGGAAATTTACATTTTTAAATGCTGCCGGGGTCCTGATCGGAACAACCCTGGCAAGAGTTAATGGTTGGGGCTCTGCAGAGGTCCCAATCAAGACCGTGCAGCATGGGGGATTCATTTTAGGTGCTGCTGGGGGTATTTGTAGTATGCCCATGGCAGGTTTAACCATATAGATGCTGCAGGTCATTTAAAGACCTGCAGCAAATATTAAACGCATATCTAAGTGTCCTAGATTATGAATGCATCTGAGTGTAGGTAAACTTTTTTTTTGCATGATAAAATACCAAAATGAACATTTACAAACCTGATGTTTGCTAAATCTTTTCAGATTGCAAACTGCAGATTTTGTTAGTTGACACCCCTGAAAATCCCTGCTAAGATTAGCATAAAATTCATAATTAGTTTTGGCCAATCTGGAACAAGCAGAGGTTAGCTGATTCGTTTGTATCATAATCTGGGGTTCCTGTATTGCAATGCAGTCTGGGATATGTAGTCTCTCTCTATCCTTGTGATCTGATTCAGTAGTGAGCTCAGACCCCAACCCAACCATGTGATTCTATCCTGCAGCAGTTACTTCCCGTGGTAGCTACCAGAAAGGTCAAACTCTGTACCTGGCTGCTCTCTTTAGTGTACTTGGTTATGTAACCTTCCTGTGGGTGTGCAAAGCTGGATTTTACTCTCCAACAGTTAACGTTGAAAGTGCACTGAACTTTTCTATATAACACATATTTTTCACTGCCTTTTTTTACCAAACATTTGAAACCCGGGAAACGTATATATACTTTTAATTAATTGTCCTTTAAGAACCTGTGTTGCGAGTGGGGGTTAATGATGGGTGCCAGGGAGTCCCCATCGGTACTCCCTGGCTTATAGGGGTTTATAGTTGGTTCCAGGGAGTCCAGTTTGGGCCTCCCTGGCTTATAGGGGTTAATAATGGGTGGTAGGGGGTCCCGATTGGGCATGGGCGGATACTTTAAGGTGCAAGGGGGGTTCTTTAAGAACCCCTTTGCAGGGGTTAAGTTTATTTTCCATTGACGTTTGTATAGACCCTCATTGTTATGTAGATGGGGTGATCGGGCAGTGAGCAGGTTTGGGTGATGCCCAGGGATTCTGTCCGACTGGGATTTAAATGGAAGGAATCCCAGGGCATGATTTTAGGGTTTCCTATTGGCTCGTAGAGCTGTTTCTGATCTAACTTCTACACTATGTAAATCTTTCACTCCCCCAGATTAGAGCACTCGGCCCACAACCGTAATTCCTGCCTTATTTCTGTGTAGGTAGCAGCCAAAAAAAACTTTACGGATGAGACACAGCTCTAGGAGCCAATAGGAAATGTGAATGTCCTAAATCTTATAATGAGTGGAAAGTGCAGTAACAAGTGCCGTAACTGGCTGCGGCAATTAAACAGATTTATAGACAATGCATAAAAGTATTTGTTTCTAAGCAACATGGTTTGTGACATGTATTAACCCCTTGAGTACTGGGTTGTGTTTTACTCTGGATTTTATATTATAAAATGGGCTTAATACTAACATATTATTATTTTAATTACACATATGTTGATATGGGATTGTTAAGTGTTACATAATGTTGAAATGTCATCATGTTGTAGTGCTTTGTGTGTTATACTGTCACTTTAAATGCTACTGGGGGACTCAGCAAAGGTTTGAAAAACAGTTGTGAATGGTCTTTGGTTTTCGAAAATCTTTCTTCTGCTTTTTGCAGTTATGGCAGTGCCCTTATTTGTGAGTGATCAATAAAATCTTATTAGCATAGGGTTTGGGTGTCAAAGTGTAAGGGAGTAACTCGTAATTTATTGTCAGTGCAAAAATCAATGGAGATTTATGCCTTCCTTTTCGGTCGTGAAGTTCATTCGGAGCAGTGACCCACAGGAGTGCCTCTCGCAATGTTTTATGGATGGGTGATTAAGATAGCCAGGTAGAATTTTTGTACCACTTGCTATTATTTTTTTTCAGGGATTTGCATAGAATAGTCCCTAATTGAATACACTCACTGGCTACTGGGAGTCTGGGTTTGGCAACTATGTTAATCCACCTTAAGGGCGAGTCTGTATCGGGTAACTATGCTAATCCACCTTAAGTTAGAGCTTGAGTCTGGTAACTATGTTAATACTTGTGAAGTGGGAGTCTATATCTGATAAAAATGCTAATTCACTTTATATGCGAGTCTGTATCTACTATCTATGCTAATCCACCTTATGTGCGATTCTGGATCCGGTAACTATGCTTATCCACCTTAAGTGCACACAGGGCCGTGAGAGAGGAAGGGGCGGGGTCTGGCTCTGATGCTGGTGCATGAGAGGGATACAGGAACTGCTGGGACTCTGCTCTGCTACCGGCACAAACAGGGAATTAATATAAAAGTCTGCATCATAAGCAGGACCGCTGGACGGAGCCTCCAGACCCGGGACTGTCCCGACACGAACGGGACCACTGGCAACTATGCCATGTCCTTCTTCCGCAGGAAAGGTATGACCGGCCGGCTATTGTGCACCTTGGGAGGGAGAGAGGGGAGGAAGATAAGCAGGAAGGCCGCACATCAGGCGGAGCATCACTGGGAGAACTGGAGGGTCCGATACAGGAGGAAGCTGGAGGTGACAGTGAGGAGGAAGCTGAGGCACAGAGGGTAGGCCTGAGGTGACTGCTCACAGGCTACAGAGAGTGGAAAGAAGGCGTGACAGCTAGGAGAGGGTGCGATAGAGGGTGAGATAGATGTGACAGCTAGGAGAGTGTGCGAGAGATGTGACAGCTAGGAGAGTGTGCGAGAGATGTGACAGCTAGGAGAGAGGGTGCGAGAGATGTGACAGCTAGGAGAGAGGGTGCGAGAGATGTGACAGCTAGGAGAGAGGGTGCGAGAGATGTGACAGCTAGGAGAGAGGGTGCGAGAGATGTGACAGGTAGGAGAGTGTGCGAGAGATGTGACAGCTAGGAGAGGGTGCGAGAGATGTGACAGCTAGGAGAGGGTGCGAGAGATGTGACAGCTAGGAGAGGGTGAGAGAGATGTGACAGCTAGGAGAGGGTGAGAGAGATGTGACAGCTAGGAGAGGGTGCGATAGAGGGTGAGATAGATGTGACAGCTAGGAGAGTGTGTGAGAGATGTGACAGCTAGGAGAGTGTGTGAGAGATGTGACAGCTAGGAGAGGGTGCGAGAGATGTGACAGCTAGGAGAGTGCGAGAGATGTGACAGCTAGGAGAGTGTGCGAGAGATGTGACAGCTAGGAGAGTGTGCGAGAGATGTGACAGCTAGGAGAGTGCGAGAGATGTGACAGCTAGGAGAGAGGGTGCGAGAGATGTGACAGCTAGGAGAGAGGGTGCGAGAGATGTGACAGCTAGGAGAGAGGGTGCGAGAGATGTGACAGCT
Source organism: Discoglossus pictus (assembly GCA_027410445.1). Taxonomy (NCBI): domain Eukaryota; kingdom Metazoa; phylum Chordata; class Amphibia; order Anura; family Alytidae; genus Discoglossus; species Discoglossus pictus. The sequence continues at coordinate 72,114,656 of CM050164.1, read as the reverse complement.
AGGAGAGAGGGTGCGAGAGATGTGACAGGTAGGAGAGTGTGCGAGAGATGTGACAGCTAGGAGAGAGTTTGCGAGAGATGTGACAGGTAGGAGAGGGTGCGATAGAGGGTGAGATAGATGTGACAGCTAGGAGAGTGTGCGAGAGATGTGACAGCTAGGAGAGGATGCGAGAGATGTGACAGCTAGGAGAGAGGGTGCGTTAGACGTGACAGCTAGGAGAGAGGGTGCGTTAGATGTGACAGCTAGGAGAGAGGGTGCGTTAGATGTGAAAGCTAGGAGAGAGGGTGCGTTAGATGTGACAGCTAGGAGAGAGGGTGCGTTAGATGTGACAGCTAGGAGAGGGTGCGATAGATGTGACAGCTAGGAGAGGGTGAGAGAGATGTGACAGTTAGGAGAGGGTGCGACAGATGTGACAGCTAGGAGAGGGCGCGACAGGTGTGACAGCTAGGAGAGGGCGCGACAGGTGTGACAGCTAGGAGAGGGCGCGACAGATGTGACAGCTAGGAGAGGGCGCGACAGATGTGACAGCTAGGAGAGGGTGAGAGAGATGTGACAGCTAGGAGAGAGCGCGACAGATGTGACAGCTAGGAGAGGGCGCGACAGATGTGACAGCTAGGAGAGGGCGCGACAGATGTGACAGCTAGGAGAGGGCGCGACAGATGTGACAGCTAGGAGAGGGCGCGACAGATGTGACAGCTAGGCGAGAGATGTGAGAGGGTATTAGAAATGTGACAGCTAGGAGAGGGTATGAAAAATGTGACAGCTTGGAGGCTGGTGAGACCTAGTGCATATGACATATAGGAGACAATAGAGAGACTTGGTGGATATGAAAGCTAAGACACAAGGGAGAGGCCTGGTGGAAGTGACATCTAGAAAGGCCTGGTGGTTATGACATCTACGAGACTGGAGAGAGGCCTGGTGGAAATGACACCTAGGAGACTGGACAGAGGCCTGTTGGAAGTGACATCTAGCAGTGAAGCCTGGTGATTGTGACAGCTACAGTAAAGGAAAGAGGCCTGGGGGAAGTAACAGCCAGGAGAAATGCTTGATAAATGTGCGGACTAGGTAAGGAAACTGGTGGAAGTGACAACTAGGAGACAGGAGAGTCCTGGTGCATATGCATGCTAAGAAAGGGGGTCTGGTTTGTACAAGAGCTAGGAGACAGGAGAGAGTCCTGGTGCATATGCATGCTAAGAAAGGGGTCTGGTTTGTACAAGAGCTAGGAGACAGGAGAGAGACCTGATCGATATGAAAGCTAGAACAGAAAAGAGGCCTGGTGGAAGTGACATTTAGTGAGGCCTGGTCATAATCACACCTAGAAGACAGGAAGAAGCCTGTTGAAGTGACAGCCAGGATACAGGAGATGGTCTTGAAGGGAGACCAGGTGGAAGTGACAGCTAGGAAGCAGGAGAGAGGCCTAGTAGGAGTGACCGCTAGGAGACAAGAAAGAGACTTATTGGAAGCGGCAGCTAGTAAGCAGGAGATATGACCTGTGGATGTGACAGTTTGGATATAGAAGAGAGGCCAGGTTAAAGAGACAGCTGGGAGGCAGGAGAGAAGACTGGTGGACATGACAGCCAGGTGACAGTACAAAGTCCAGGTTGATGTAAAACAAGACCAGGAGAGAAACCTGATTGCAGTTGACAGCTGAGGGACAGTGCTCAGGTTTAGTGAGTGTTACAGCTATGAGATAGTGGGTAGGTCTAATGGTTGTGACTGCTAGGACACGGTGGAAAAGCATGAAGAATGTGACTGTGGACAGAAGAAAAGGCCTATAAAACATGTGACATATCTAGCCAGGGGTGACAGGACGGCCATTTTGTTCACGGGCATATAAACCCGAGTCTGGTTGTAGACTATATCACACATAGCGCAGCACCTCCGGGATTATGTAAAGTGACTAATATACAACAAGAAATGTGACATTGTAGTGAGTGTGACCTGACCTCTTTCAGTCTAGGAGTCACCAGGCACAGCTGGACTAGGGCACTGGCCAAAGGTCATGAACCTATGGAATGGACTAGTCATAGTGTTACCTTTTAATTACCCCCCATTACATTCAACTGTGTGTAGCTGAATAGACCGTGATAAAGGCTTGGACCGGAGCAATACTGGTTCAGGAATCTGGGTTAGTCCTGATCAGAGTCGGAGTTCTAGATGTGTTATTTGCTGTGACATAGATACATTCCCTGTGGTGAGAAATGCTTAACATACCATCAGTAGTTAGCCTTGAAAGTGAATATACAGGGAAATTAGGCAAATATTTCATGTTTATGTAGATATAACTTGAATATATATTGAATACAAGTTGATTATAATCTGGATTCCCATTTGGTAATTAACATATTCTTTTGTCATCCATATAGAATTTTTTCTTTTTCTAAAATGTAGCACCACATTCTTTTTTCTCAATGACCAATGTCCTTGTCAGTATTTTGTACTACAGTTCTGTATATAGTGAGGCTGACCGGCGTTATTGAATTCATTCCCTAAACTCAAACAAGTACAAGCAATCCAATGAGAATATCTCAATGGCTTTCAATGTTTTAAGGTCTGCTAAACTATTTAAAATGTTATTTTGTTTGTTGTCTTCAGGGCCACATGCATTGTATTATAGTAACATAACTTCTGCATAGAAAGGCACTGAGGTGCCAGGACGTTACTGTTATAAGGTAGAAGGTGTATGGCACATATTGGATGCTTTGCTCTTCCCTATGGAGTCAGGATGGCCTAGGATATAGGTTCCATTTAACAGGGAATGAGAGATAAATCCGCTAGGCCTCCCAGACTCTCATTGACAATCACTATCAGGCTTATTGGTTCAAGCTCAACTATTTTAGCAGGGAGATGGTCACATGTTTAGGCATGGGAGGCAGTGTAGGAACTGGGGGGACGAGTGGGACAACCCCCCCAGATTTTTTCATACTGTGAGAAGTAGTTGTGTGGTATTTTTATACTACATGCAATATCCCGCCCACAGATTTTCTTTGGCTTCTACACCCATGTGTTTAGGCACTGGAATCTGACTCGCTGAATGCAATGGTATGCAAGGCTAAGATGGGGCAGAACAGGATAAATAGCAGACACACTACCAGTGTGTTCAAACTTATGGTTTGCTTGAGTTGATCCAGAGGACAAAAAAAAAAAAAAAATTAAATTTACCACTTGATCTTCTGCAAAAAAAAACAACTTACATGATTCCTTCTGGATCAACCATTCCTATTATTTCAGGGTTTTTTTGTAATTAAGAATTCACCTGGATCATGTTATTCTTTAAAAGATGATCTGTTGGTATGCCCTGCTTTCTGATGTTGCGGAATGTATAAATCTTTTTAACCCAATATTTTGGACCAGGTAGGTTGTTTTATTTGCACTCATTTCCTAAGGAATGTGTTCTCTTTGCAGGCGATTCCCCATATCAGAATTGACATAAGAGCAAGTCTTGCCTAAGTCTTGCCTAAGTAGTGCACACAGAAACAACATTGAGTACTCTGAGCATACAGTCAGACATTAGATGTACACACGTTGGTATAACAGATTTGCAACTTAAACATACATAAATAATACTGTAAATTGCTTACTTTTTACATACTCAGGTTCATGAGGGAGCACAGCCTCTACCAGGAAAGAACCCCCATTTGTACCCACAGTAAAGTCTATAGTAATCTGCCAGGATAGTGGGCAGTGCCCCATTTGTACCCACAGTAAAGTCCTCACCTTGTCAATGAATGAAGCAAACTTGTTGTTCAGGTTCTTGATCTGCTCCTTCTTCTGGGTACTCACTTGCTGGAAGTGTATCTCCAGGTTGAGGGGGGCCAACAGGCTCTGGTTCACACTCACTGCAGTGATCAGGGCTCCTGCTGCCATGCCAGGTCCATAGCCTGACCTGTATCTGCTGCCAAACCTGGAGCCCCCATAGCTGGAGCCCAGGCTGAAGGCTGTAGTGCTGGTTCTGCTGCCCTTCGGACCCTCCTCTGTAAGAGAAGCTGCTGAAGCCTGCGGGGCATGGGGCTGCACTGCTGCTTGCCCGGTAGGACACTTTGCTGAACTTGATAGACAAGGTGACAGAGAGAGGCTGAAGACATACTAGGGTTCTTTCCTGTTATAGACAGAATCATCCACACCTGCGTACCACATACACATTCGCCGCCATTTCACAACACTAACTTACACAATGCGGATGTACACAGCTACACTAACGGCTTTCCCTCGCGCACGCAGCCTATTTACACTACACACTGCACACAGTGCAAACCTACATTGTATGCTGCAGGAACATCGAAACAGATTGTCAGCTCTTCAGCACAATGCTTCCTGCATATATTACTTACAAATTGGTAAAGTATATTCATTTATTACTTATTTAATTAGCATACAAAAATACATATACACAAACAATGTGAAAATAAATATTGCAATGAACACAAAAGACATTCACCGTGCTCCTCACAACCAATACCAACGCTGCTCATACCACACAAAATGTACCAGGGGACAGCCTTGCAATAAGCGCAAAAAGCACATCAGCCACAACCTTACAATGACAACAAAAGCCCCTGTAATAAAAAAATAAAATAAAAAAAAAACAGCCGCGCAATGAGCGCCGAAGGTCCTCACGGTAAAAAACGCTTTACATTATGTCTAAAACAGCATTCCCTGGCTTACAATTTCATGCCCCCCATTTTTGACGGGCAATTCACTAGTTAAAAATATTAATCACAATTGTCATCTTATCCTTTCAATGCCTTAAATAGTTTTGAAGTTCTACTGATGTAGGGAGGACTGGACACTACATGGACTTCCCCCTACAATTCAGCAGTTACATTTTGAAGCAGAAACCTTTCATACATCATAAGGCACATCTTGCCACTCTGGTCCATGAAATTGTATGAAAGATAATGGCTGGGTTAGTATCTTTGAACAAGCTCTATCTAACACATGTGTGGATAACAAGAGATCCAGGAGGCACATGCAGGCTCCCAGATCCTTATCTGTAGCCGCACCCTCCTTTTCAACAGTACACATCACCTTTTACTCCAGCATATGCCTAATCACAGTCTTTTATAGGTATGCCAAATGGTGGTCTGCCATTGCTTTTGGTAACCAAAGAAAGCCAGTATCTAGCTCCGCTTTTACATAGTGTCTTATCTATTGTTATGAAGGAGATGCACCCTTAAGTCTGATAGCTTTAATTGGACCAGCATAAATAGATCATCGGAGCACTGTGAGGTCTGATGACATCTTGTGATTTCAGCTATGTATCGGTTTAATCAAATTTATCATAATATTACGTCCTATTTTTCACAGATTTGGTTAAGTTTATTTTTAGTAAAATTGATTGTTTTTTTTTTTTATTTTATTTGTTTTTTTATGAGCTTAGTTTACCTTAATTGATGTACTTGGATATGAGTCTAGATATAGACATTGTGTGCTTAACTGATAGGAAGAGGACTCTGGCTTTTTTCTGGAGCTTCCTGTATCTGTTTAGTGCCCTGGGTCAGGACCACTCCCACACTTTTTTCTTACAGTTTTAGACTGCTGTGATTATTGTGGCCTTGCTTGCTTTCACATGAGTAACAGCAGACTAGTTTTACAGGAATCCGCAGATACATTTGCCATTTGAGGTAGTATTAATACTCATGTAGAATTCGGATATATATAGAAATTTGGTTATAATACTTGCTCTTCAGGAAGAAAAATTTATATAAGTCCAACAAAAGTAACCCACTATGTTTATTTCTACAAGCTGATAGTATGCTGATGCGAACATGCCCTATTCATACATTTATGGGGAAAATACTCTTAATTTTACTCATTTAGGCCACATATTCAATTAAAAGATCCTGGATTTATATTTATACATTTTAATATTTACAAAATGTGCTTTTGAAGAATTACACCTGTGTTATATGTTCTTCCTTCCTACCTTCATTTATTTTGTGTTTCTTTTGTATACTTGTTTCTACATCTCCTACCTGCTATACTACCCAAATAGCTCAATATATTCTTGAATCTACAACTTAATTCCTCACTTTGCTTTCCTCCTCATCTTCACCAGCACAAGGAGCACCTTTGGCACTCCTTGCCTAGCCGCAACTGCGGCCCTCAATACGCATTTTTAACGTTGCGTTTCCAACGGGTTTTGGCAAGCCCGGCTGCTGAGAACTATAAATGTGATACATAAATATTCAATAATAATTCCCACCTCATTGCCTAAATTCACACATACTCCAATATAGCTTGGAGGCGTGGAGATGGAGGTAGAGGAAAATGTGATAAATACGTTTAGATAACAAAAAAGACAAAAAAATTAAAATAATAGAATAAAAATGTTTTATTATAGTTTATGTTAATGTTTATTGGCAAATTTATCAAACAACGCATAACAATGTTCTCTCTGACAATTCCTATACATGTAACATCAAATATTACAACTGTGTGTTTTTGCCAATACTTTCTTCTAATAGAAAATGTGATGATAACAATCACCACATATACACCCTTGCATTTATTTATAAATGTGTGGAATCATCAATGTAAGGATCTGCCAATGTGGAGATTAGTTTATCTACATGGTCAGGAAGCAGTGGCATATTATGCCAAGTCCGTGTTTGGAAAATCCCAAGATCCAGAGAGCCTAATAGTTTTACTACTTGCTTCGACATTTTTCTATAAACACACTCCATACTCTTGTCTCACAAGAAACTTTGGCGGCCTCTTCAGTATGACTGGCTCCTAGGATTGCTATGGATTTCGGTTATTTCTTGTGATAGATAGCACCTGCTAAAGATGCATGTCCTAGGGAGCATACATGGTCTTGTATTCTGCTCCAGCCAACCCCAGTGTTTCATTATATCTTTTGTGTAGACCTTGCCCCCTTGCTTTTGTTTAAAGATATGCTGTAGCCCTATCCCTTCAGACTCCCAAAATACGTCATCCTCCAGAAATATCTCTTCAACTGTATCCCCTCATACCCCCTCATATCTCCTAAATATCATACATGTTCCATTGAACCAAACCAATGACCCAATACTCACTAATCGGCCCTGGCTACCTAGTGAGAATCATTGGATACTGCAAGTCGGCCATTGCTGTATACTAATGTACTGCCCTTGATTGATAGACAAGCATAATCATAACATGCATTAGGATGGAAGTGTTGAAAGGCTGAAAGGAAATACAAGAGATTATAAAAGATGTTATTAGGATTACAACATTATCATTTTGTTTTTGTCAAGAAGAACACATATTTACATGTTTTAATATTAAACTAAATTTTTTTTTTTTTCAAACATCTTTTTATTAAATGGAGTTTGCATCAGAACAGAAGTGGATTAATACATTTCAACCATTGGTGAGCAAATATATGCAATGTTCATAGTAGCCATACTTGTTGCATCATATTTATCTAGTACATATAGGAATTCCTTTATAATTTTTGTGCTTGGAATTGTACCACATTGCTTAACATCACCTAGATATCCTTTGGTGTTCTCCAAATTTTTTTTTTTTTCCTTTTATATTGTCTTCTAACATTTTATTCTTTACACAAGTTAAATAAAAAATACAATCAATTATCAACTGGGGAGAAAGGGGGGGGGGGAGAAAGGGTAGGTGGGGAAATAGCACACTCACCGTCTCGAGTAACACTGGTCGCAAGTAGGCTCTGGGGCCCCATCCGCACCCTCCGCGGCCCACCGGCCCATCCCCACCCCGAGGCTGAGGTCTGAGCTAAACTGTGGCACTATGTGGGGAGTCCAGCCAGGGAGACCAGATATCCAGAAAGCTAGGATAGCTGTGTTGCATGTAATGTGTCAATTTTTCAGTTTATCCTGGTAATGACATAATTTAGATTTAGTGTAGGGGTTCTCCAGTGTCTGGCAATAGTATGCTTAGTGGCTAAAGTAAAATACTGTAAGAGTGCATTACACTTGGGGGATATGTTCTCTGCCTTCCCTCCTAGCAGGCAAACCTCTATTGTGGGTGTTAGTGGGCTATGTATTAATATTAAACTTCAATTTTAGCGAAGAATATTTGGGGTTTCCATGTTTTTTTTAGATGAAAAATTTTCAACTCCAATGTCTTTAATTTGTGGATTCTGAAAGGATTTACACAGCTTAGGTTTTTGTGTGAGTTTCCACTGAGTCTGGTTTGTTTTAGTGGGCGTTTGTATTTATTTGCGAATAATAGCTAGTAAATAAGCTATACCGTGATGTTGGAGTTTTAATACTTTCGTGTACTCTTTAGTTAATTTTATATGTCAAAATATTCTTCATTCTGACATAGAATTAAAAGGACATTGTACCCCAATGATTTAATTATGCTACTTTAAAGAACTACTATTGATAATGGACAAAATGTTGTTATCTTCTAATACTGCCTGTGAGTATATGTTTTCTATTGAGTAGGTGGGACCCTTGGAGACTGAGACTAGCTTATTGTCACTCTGTGAATTGCTATTTGCACTTTAATATCACAAACAATAGATTTTGCTTATCTGCCTTTCAAGAAGTAAGTAGCCTTAGAAGTTGAGACATCGCAGTTAGCTAGAAGACAACAATGGACATTACCAAGAATACATATCATTGCATATAATAGGTTCTAAATGAAAGGTTGTCTTCATTTTTAATGTTCTAAAAACACTTTGCCCAATTATTCTAGATTTTTAAAACCGCATTGAAAATATAGGAATACAGTGTCTAAGGCCATATTCTTCCTTCACTTGTGCACATCAACTGCTGAAGAAAACAGTAGGAAGCTGTGGAGGCTCTTACTCACTTACTTGTGTACTCCTCACCTGATCCTCCCGCTTGGTATATAGTTCTTCATAGCTCCCATATCAGGGGTGGGATTGTCCTGCTATACAGTAGAAAAGCATTTAGAGTGCATACAGATTGTTTTTGACCATAGAAAATGATTACCTTATGAAAAAGTGTGGATTTTCAGGGTTTCAATTCATGAGCCTAAAATATTTGGAGCAGCACATAATCCCATTGTTTATTCTTCAAGAATGTCCTTCTTGACTTGATTGGTGCAGATTTAACCAAACATCCGGCTTGTGAGGGTGGCACGTCTTTTGCGAGCTGGACACCAGCGCGCCGTCATCAGGGCGAAGAGAACTGCGCCCTGATGACGCTCTGCACTCCAGCCAGCAGTTCGGAGTAGGATAAATAGAATGCCAGCCTGCCTCCCATCTGCTACAAAGCCCCCCATTTCATATTTACTGGAGGCTGCCAAGGCTAAGGTAAGGGTGTTATACATGCCAGTCCCACTGCCCCACAAATATATAGCCCCATACCTTAACCTTAGCAGTTCTCTGCGTTCTGGTGATGGCGCGCTAATCGGGGTGCCGCTTGTGAGTAAGCCTTTTTACATATAGATTAATATAGAGAGATCTATGAATATCTACATGAGATCTATAAATATAGGACTTAGCTTAAATGGACACTTCCTTTTATTTGCAGGTTTTTGTACTAAGCTCATCTCCTGGTATAATAAAGTACTTTAGTACAAGCATTCTTTAAATGCACCTGCCTTCCTTCTATGTGTGTACATATGCTGTCATGCATACAAGGCCTATTATATGCCTCACCCATACGGTGTGGAAGACCAGCATCTGTACAAAGCAATGGAAAATCCTCTGGCAGGTGCCATGTCATTAAGATCATTGCTTTTGATGAAAATAAACAATACAATATATTATCTGCATCATAATATAATTGAATAGTGCATGTAGTGCTGTGAAAAAAGTGTATAAATAATTATATCAAAGAAAAAAAAAATACTCCGAACCATAGAGACTCCTTGTAACTTTTAGGTGATGTCATCTTTTGTGTTCACCCCAGGGTAATATGTGAAAAATGTTTTCAGTATTCATGTTAGGCCTTCTATTTTAAGGCTTACTCTTATTTCTCTGTAACACCCATTCTTATGTTCAGAGGGTGTTTTGACAAGATGATTCAGTTTATCACAGATAAAAAAAAAAAAAAAAGAGCATTGAGATAATTTACATAATACTTACCAAAACTCATCCTGGGTTTGAAACTAAAGATAGATAACTATCTTTGATTTTTCTTTACACTTTTATCACATTTTTCTTTTACATATGGTGTCATGCTACAGTTCAAGTGATACTATAGTCCCATATTTTAAATATTAATAATGGCCACAGATGTTATGGAAAGTTTAAAAAATAACAACCTTTCATATATCACTAATTAGGCAACGAAATATAGTCTTGGTCATCTACTTTGGTATCTTAGAAAAGCCTCTCCTATTTATGTCTCAATTTCCAAGGTTTCTTCCTGCTTGAATGTCAGGTAAGCAGTCAGTAGTCTTTGGTGAAAAAGTGCAAATAGTTACCGTATTCACTCAGCCTCCCAGGCCCCTATTCAATTGAGCAATTGTTTACTGGAGCCCGTAAACTGCTTTGCTATTCAATTGGCGTCTTTTTAGCAAGGCGCAACGGATCGACTGGAACAGGCTGAAAATCCCTGTGGTTGTCAAAATCGTAACTTACACCCCATCTAAACCTTTGATCTTTCAAGCCTACAATAGTTACAATCACTATTCAATTACTACAATTCCCCAAGCCTGCAAATTTTTTCACAAGACTAAATGGCAAATGTAGGAGAAAATCCTACGGGTACCAGATAGGACCCGCAAAGGGGTTAAACACCTGTTCGTAGCACTGTAAATGAAAATAATAATCGATACTGCACTTTTAAAAGACGGGGAAAGCGATGAAAGACATTAAAATGAATTGCACAACAGTCTCAGGCTCTCAAATCAGCAATATCATTTTTTTTTTAATGTTTCATTTTGGTGTTATATCAATTTTGGGAATCAAGAAGTTAATACATATCAGGCCACCCACATGGACTAGAACAGTATCACCATTCATTTTTAATATTTTGTGCATTGCTGGATTGCGAGTCCGATCGCATATCAGACCTCTAAATGCTAATTGATTGACATGTAACCTCCATGTTTTACTGACGTAATGATGACAGTCTCATTTACTACTGGCTGTTTCTAAATCGGTAGTTACGGCCTTGCTTGGTTGATCATGATCACGATACATATGACTGCATGGTTTACGGTTTTGGCTTTTGGCCCGTAAGTTGCAGGCTTGTTCAATTGAATTGCTCTGTAATTGCAGCAAATTGTGGGCTTGCAATTGAATAAGGCCCCATGTGTTCTTTTTTTATTCTGTCCATTACATTACACCTTTAATGCAAAGTCTGAACGACTCCAGCCGCTATTTAAAAAAGATAGGAAGAGCTCCGGTCACAAGATGCTGCAAAGTCTTGTTTTCAGGTAGCTAGAAGTGTTACACTGCGCTGATCTCAAGAGTATTTTTCATCAAATCCTTTTTGGATTACGTTCTTAAAGGCACATAGAGGGTTCCCTGTTTTAATATTAAATGATGTACCTGTATATTTGCATATTTAAAAATAATTGTATTAACAACTGCTTAAAAGATCTATTACTCAATGAAATCTTCCAAACAGACCGATGGTCCATCCCCTGTAACTTATACATACAATATTTCTATAGTATCAGGTACACCAAAACCACAGCCCCATGGATTAAATGTTATCACTTTAAAAAAAAAAAAAAAAAAATCTGAAAAAAATGAATCTTGCTAATCATGATTAGCATCCAGTCCTAATAATTAGGGAATACTTTTTAAAGGAGTTTTTCTTTTTTTACATTTCTAAAAAAGATTTTTGCTCATTATCAATATTAGTTATTTCAAATTGCATAAGAAAAAGATCAGACTGCAGTGACCCTTTTTAAGGCAAGAGCTGTAACTGCGTCTGATTTGATGACCACGTTGTAAACATTAGAAGCAGACTTATTTAAACTGGTTTCCTAGCAGTGGCAAACACTCTTACATTGGTATTAATGTTGCTTTCACTGTGCATAATGAATCCCTTCAATTTACAATTACTAAAAGTATTACATCTTATCATCCCAAACGTTCCCATGGGTTGAGCATACTTTTTAGGTCCAATGGACAGTAGTTTATAAAGTAAGTCAAATTTGGATCATAGTCCGATTTCCATATATAACCATTTTACCGCTGACCACCAGACCTGGTAGAGCTCATTCAGAGGAGCAAGATGTTATCAAGATTCTCTAAACGTTATGATGTTTGTTGTCAGCTTTTCTTTAAATTCATGGTTATTATCTGCATACTTTTTACTCCCTGTATGGCCCTGGTATGTATATGCAGAATTATTCCACTTCAGGTTACTTTCACTTTTACAACACTCCTAATCACATTAGAAATACACAATGCTGTAAGGCTTAATGTTATAAATAAGCGTGGAAATAACTAACAGAGAAGCCATTGTTCATGTCACATGTAATACCTTCAAGGATTTTGCAGAGGTTAATCATAATGCGACCTTGCAAGACTAAGGCGTTCTTTTTCTTCATGAATACATATATATATATTTACTCACATTTACACATTTTAAAATGAGTTAAGACTTATTTTCTACTCAGAATTCCAATAAATTCAGTTATTGCACTGCACTCTGGGAACCGGAGCAGATACATGCAACTGTGCCCACAAGGGCTTCGCTCTTTTATCCAGTACCATTTCACACATGGCTCCTTGTAGGCTCCTTTTAGGCATATGCTTTCTTCATTACACAGCTTTAAGTAAAGTCCAGGATGGATTATGCATAAGCCAGGAATCCCACCCATGGACAGCTATTTGTGTAGTAGATTTTAGCTTATCTTTCAATATACAGTTGTGCTCAAAAGTTTGCTTAACTGGCAAATTGTAAAACTGTGGCATATATTTTCAAAATATGACTGATCTTGCAAAAAAATTATTTTATTGAAGGATAGTGATCATATTAAGCTATTTGTTATCACATAGTTATTTGGCTCCTTTTTAAGTCATTATGATAACAGAAATCATTCAAATGGCCCTGATCAAAAGTTTGTATACACTTAGTACTGTGTATTTCCTCCTTTGGCATCAATGACATCATGCAGTCTTTTGTAATAGTTATCAATGAGGTCCCTAATTCTTGCAGGTGGTATAGCTGCCCATTCGTCTTGGCAAAATGTCTCCAGGTCATGCAAAGGATTTGGTCGTCTTGCGTGAACCGCATGAGATCTCCCCAGAGTGGCTCAATGATATTAAGGTCAGGAGATTGTGATGGCCACTCCACAACCTTCACCTTTTTTATGTTGTAACCCCTGGAGGGTCAACTTGGCCTTGTGCTTAGGGTCATTGCCATGCTGGAAAGTCCAAGAGCGTCCCATGTGCAGCCTTCGTGCAGAAGAAGGCAAATTGTCTGCCAGTATTTTCTGATAACATGCTGCATTCATCTTGCCATCAGTTTTCACATGATTTATTTGTATTCCGAACAGTTTTTCTGGCAGTTGTGGCTGAAATCTTTCTTGGTCTACCTGACCTTGGCTTGGTATCAAGAAATCCCTGAATTTTCCACTACTTAATAAATGATTGAACAGTAATGACTGGCATTTTCAAGGGTTTTGATATCTTTTTATATCCTGTTCCATTACATTGTTACGCAGGTCTTTTGACAGTTCTTTTCTGCTCCCCATGGCTCAGTATCTAGCCTGCTCAGTGCATCCGCATGAGTTAACAAACTAAGTGACTATATACAGACACTAATTGCAATTTAAAAAGCCACAGGTGTTGGAAATTAATCTTGAATTGCCATTGTAACCTGTGTGTGTCACCTTGTGTGTCTGTAACAAGGCCAAACATTCAAGGGTAAGTAAACTTTTGATCAGGGTCATTTGGGTGATATCTGTTATGATTTAAAAAGGAGCCAAACAACTATGTGATAATAAATGGCTTCATATGATCACTATCCTTCAATAAAATATATATATTTTTTTGCATGATCAGTCATATTTTCAAAATAATATTTTACAAAGGAGATTTTCTTACTCATTTTCCTGAATTTTATGCTTAGTGTTTGTATCATATTCCTATCTACATGTTGCTGCAATCAATTGAACGAATGTTACAAGTTTCTTTTATAGGACATTCAACAGCCTGTTTTTCAAATACCGACTGGAAGTTGGCATACTTCCCTGCTGGTCTTCTTACTGAGTGGTATGAGCAAGTCATGAAGAGGTTAATATATTGCTACAGTTGGGCTTTTAAAGGGTTATACATTTTTGACTACTGTATTATGTGAGTAGGAAAATCTATGGTGGTATCATGATGTGGGTGGGACTCTAAACATTCTGCCTTTTTGGAAGCTTTGTATGATGTCATGAAAGAAAGAAGGTTTATCCTACCTACAGAGAAAACGGTTTAAAATCTGAGACAAAGCAACGTCTGAAAGTAGCTAGCTATATTATTTTGTACCCCTGGAAATCTATCAGTTCCACAGCATGCCAACTATAACTAATTATAGGACTAAGCTTCTTATCCCTGCCCTATGTTAGTAATAATCAGGTGTGCAAAACATCCTTTTAACAATGTACTGTGTAATAGACATAAACATACTCATTTATCAAGTTCTTTCTTGGTGCCCCTAAGAACTCCAAGCCACCAAACAGTTTTTTTTTTATTGTCTGATGTCTTAATGTTTCTCTTGTGACCAGGGCAGTGCTTGTGTAGTTTTGTGGCATTTTATAGGGCTTTACAAATTCCTGCAGCTAGGGATCTAGGGTGCCTAAAAGTCTATTGCTGGCTCCTAACATTAGTTATATATTTCTATATATAATCCATACCCTGGTCACTAAAAAAAAATGTTTGTCTGGCTCCTAATTAAACGGACTGTTTCCAAAGTTTCAGTTAAGTTTTAGTCCCTCAGGTAAGATGGTTAAATATTAAATTGCCTAGGTGGTGGAAGCATTGTGTTATACATTTTGAGATCTAGGTGACTCTTTACTGTTGGTGTATGTAACTGATAGCTTATATTTAGAGTCTGCACTTACAGGGATAACCACTTTGTCATTAGTGACGTGAGACCTCGCCCGCACCTTTTTTATGCTATGTAACCTAATACCACACTTTAGTGAGACCAGCCCTAGGTCACCCATGGTGACAAAGCTGATTCGCATATCATCCATTTCATTGCAGTAAAATAGCAGACATATATTTATTTGTATTTAGCGAATGGTTGTATTTCAACATTCACAAACCGGAAGTTAATGAGTGAATTAACTATTCATGACGCAGTTACTAGAGAATAGCAAAATGTAAATCTGATCGCAGATTTAAATTGTTTGTTGATTTAGACATCCTCTTCTGCCTAGCTTCCTGCGCTTCCATCTTATAAAAAACACAAATATAGTTTGCTCTCTGTGTATTTTAGAAAGTTGCTATTCCTTATTTGTGCAACATTCATACCTATTATTAGTCTTCTGATGCTAAATCTGTTTGAGTATACTGTACATATCTGTATAAAAGCATAGCTTTCACTTCCTAAAACATCTATACTAATTGATAGAGAGTTTTAAAGGGTGGTCCTGGTGGTCCAGTGGTTACGACTCTGTGCTTCCACCGCTGTGACCTGGGTTCAATTCTAAGTCCGGGAACCAAGAGGTCACATCACTCTGAAGCCGAGCAGGGCTGGGGCTGGTCAGTACTGGGATGGGAGACCACCTAGGAATTCCAGGAGCTGTATGCTGGGGCCCACTGGATAAGAAACTGACAACCCACTCCAGTATCTCTGCCATGAAAACCAAGTCGATCAGCATGACCATGGACATAAAGATTTTCTGATGTGTTACGGTCCATAAGGTCACGGAAAGTTAGAAACGACTGAACAACACACAGCAAATAAATATATTGCATAGTGTGTCATGAATTTTAAAACAAAATCAACATTTATTTACTTATGTTCTCTCAGCCACACTGAAGTCTGCTTCTGAAACTACAGAAACGCCATCTTGATTTTATTGAACATGCCAATAAAACTGTCCAGTGGAATGCGGTTTGGAGCTTATTACTCTACCGTGCTCCATGCACTTACTTGTAGTGCGGTATAACTTATACAACCCCTTCTGGATTGCTATCTTGTTGTGTAGAAGGGACTTGTGTACCTCACTGAAGCTGTGAACTATACTATGTAGAGTCACCCAAGATGGGAAGGTCGTAGCAGAGAAATGAGACAAATTACGGTCCACTGGAGAAGGAACTGGCAATCCACTCCAGTATCTTTACCCAGAAAACCATATGCATGAGCACAACCAGATAAAAATGTTCCTGGCGTGCTGCGTCCATATGGTCACGAGAGTCAGACACAACTGAAGGACTGAACAATAGCAAAACTTCTACAATGCCCAGAATTTGCGATTCATGCTACACTTGCAATTTACATGAACATTGGGTATAAGTGGTGATGTAGTGTAAGAGTCAGAGGTAAAATAGATGACACCTTAGTGAGCACAATAATTAGGTCACAGACATAATGAAGTCTACACTTTTGTGCATTCTTTTCTCTAGTGTTTTCTCTGTCTATTTAAAAAAAAAAAAATCAATGAATCCTATATGAGACTGCGGGTTATTACATTGCTTAAGCTGTTTCCCTTTTAATTGCATCATTTGTTAGTAAATAATACTGCGCAATATTCAGTACTTACATATTTTATCTCCTAGCTTTAGATAATCTCATAATTACTACTGGGAAATAATATTGTACAAGTGCCACCCATAAACTGTAGTTGCAAATATTTTTAATAGGGCAAGCAATCAAATCACATTGTTTTTTTTACCATGTATTTAAAAGAGAATGTTTTAAACGTTACATAAATCCAGTAATAAAGCAAATTACTTTAGTTACTACCTATAAATATATAATAACAGGATTAGAACATGTGGTAAAGGGCCATTGTAGTCCTGTATTTAAAATATACTAATTTGAACAGCTACTCTTAATAGTCTAAATATTTTCATGATATACAAAAATGAGCCTTTTATTTTTTACCTTTTCCATGCAATTATGCAGCTGTGGAATCTACTGTTTTAGTTTCTGCTGACCAGCTTCCTGAGGTGGGAGGATAATTCACAGGAAGCTTCTAACTGCACAATGGGAATGTGGCATCTAAAACAGCCTGTAATTTCTATAGGACCAATGGAAAGTTCATTAGTTTACACAGACATACTCTCCTGAGAGAGGATCATTCAGAATATGTTGAGAAAAAAAATGAAACACTGCAGTAAAAAAATAAAAATTGCATATAAATGTTAAGAATTGTGCTTATTTTTCACTTAAAAAAAAATAATTTTGCCCATTATCCGGCAAATACCAGGAATCCATGACACTCAGAAATCACACGTTGCAAATTACATTCCTTACATTAGAGAAACTGAACAGCTCTCCTATTATAAGTGGCCACAGATAAGGAGCCTGTCACATGAAACCTGATAATCTTAAATTCCCTCGAAGATTTGTGACTACTCTCTAAAGCCCAAAACAAAACCCTCACTATCACTTGTTTTTGTTTAAATTGTTCATTAGTGTCCAGCTCTCCGTGAACCTTTGGACGATAGGGTTATGTCTCTGCCAAGAAAACCATATGAATAAGCACAACCAAAGTTTTAGGGGACTGCAATTTGTCTGCCATGATCTGATCATCTTGAGTGACCCTAGATGGTATAGCTCACAGCTTCATTTAGGTACACAAGCCCCTTCACCACAACAAGGTAGCGACCCAGAAGAGGCCCATTACATAGCAATTATTAAATAAATATTATGGGTCCCACAGGACCCATTCAATAAGTTAGGGGCCTTTGATGCCACCTTTCCCCCACCCCATGGCTGTGTGGGGGCAATTAACTCCTATAATAATATCCCTACCTATATCTACACCACCATATTCCACCTCCCGGTGGCACAAAAGAGCAGGCGGGTGCATGACGCAGTAGCCTGGAAGGCACACATCACCATACTGCGTGCCAGCCCGACATCTGCCGCTGAAGCCAGACGGCGCACCAAAACCACTGTAGTTTATTTTTTCTTACTCCGTAATGACAATCTACATAGGGTTATTTAATTCTCTGGGGAGTGATTTGTTCTAACTGTGCATGTGCTACATTCCAATAACCATTCAATTTACCTACATCTTTATATCACTAAACAGGGCTTGCTGTAAAATTAAACCTTCACACTTTAAATTATTTTAAATTATCTTCAAATGTACAAGGCTATATTAAAAACTTCAAGAAATGATATTTTTACAACAATTTAAAATATGTATTAATGTTGCTAAAAAAAAGTGTTTTAACATTATTAAAATATTTTAACATTCAAATATCTTCTAGTTGTATATTGTATTAATGTGTACTTTTTGTGTTTTGTAGTGAAAGGAAAAGACCAAGAAAAGCCAGAATTGAAAAACTTTAAAGGTAAGATATCCTTGGCAAGTTGTTACACTACTAGTTATCTTAATGCTTCATATACAATGTGGGATGCTAACCCTCTGTGGTGTTTAAATACTTCCCCTGCTATAGGGGTCTGCTATCTGTGGTTTGAAATCCAAATGTACAGATAAATAAATGGATATTTTGTCATCCGTTTGGGGCAATGCTAGAGAACAGCAAACATAACTTATTGTGTCTGAACAGAGAACCTAACTGTACAACTTGTGTTGTTTTTATATCAAATCAGAGCTGTGATTTCAAATCTTTATTAGTTTGCTTCATTCTTTCTTTGTTCTCTAACTTGCATCCATTTTTTTTTACAACATAAGTCTTACCAGTGATCTTGCTATTGTAAAGCACTGCGACTTAGTGTAAGGTATGGGCCCTATGCAATCTTCTAGTAGGGCAGATCGTTATTTTCATAGAAGGGTGATCTGTTACCCCTAGGGGTGATCTGAACTACTATATATGTTATGAGCTTTTTTTTTATTGACCCCTGTAGTGTTTAGAGATGTGGGGGGCCCCCCACATTATTTTGGACTGGGGCCCTCCATTCACTAGCTCCACCACTTACTTACATATATAACTTACATATATAACTTCTTACTTACATATATAACCTCTCTCTCTGAGCACGTTCATAACTTATTTTCAAACACTAGTGCAGTGTAAAAGGAAATAGTACAATAGTACAAAGAGTGTAAATTAATTATCAAATATGTTAAGTTTATTTTAATTAAAAACCGTCTCATATAGTTTTTCTTTGCTGAACTATTTCTCTGAAGTTTGGCTTAGTTTGAAAGGTTGCAGACCATTGCACTAAGCTTTAGTTCTTTACATATATAGCAATTATTTTTAATAGGCACTTATTTATATGTAGTAGTTGGCCTTAAAGGTGGGGCGAGCAGGAATATTTAAATGGACATTAAAACCAAACGTTCTTTCATGCTTTTATAGAATCATCATTTTCAGCATTCACATATTTGGTTGCTTTGTCGTTTTGCTTGGAAAATAAATGATATATTGTTTAATGTGAAAGTTACAATGATGTGTTTAAAAAAATGTGTGATAATGAGCATTTATCATTTAGATGTTATTTGGGGGAAAAAATGCTTTTTTTTTTTCTTTTTTTTTTTGTAAACTTATATTGTAGTATGTTATGTTTACCTATGATTCAGTTTTGCTGATCCAAACCTGTGTAAGGATATTTTCCTTCTGGGATATTCACAAGAATTGATACTTTGGCTCATACTGAAAGCAATGCATGCAGACCCCCTGGTAAGGATAAGCAAGAATATTAGCATTAGTTAAACTGTAAAAATAGATAAACAGCATAGGCATGATGGGAGGATCCCAAAGGCTGAATGACAGGTAACATTATCAACAGCAATGCATGCTTTTAAATAACAATATCCAATTGATGAAGTACTTATTAACTATGTTTTCCCTTTTATGCTGTGTTTTGAAACCTGTGAGGTACCCCTTTGAAGTGGCTTATCTTCTTGGGAAATTGTTTGTTAGCTGTGCTTGCTAGTGGGGGAAGAAGCAAAGACTTTATTTACGTTAAATTGTTAAGACTTTGGAAAAGCACATTCTAGTGAATACTTTTTTTTTTAGTTGCTTTAATGTTTATTTTCTAAACTTCATATTATTAAGTGATAAGATAATTGACACAGGTACTTTTTCTGAAGATGAGGTTTTACAAGCATCATCAAAGTTAAAATTGAACAAGTCTGACTCAGGCAATGTACATCTAAGGGTACCGAAGGAGCTTAGGTCAGTACTTAACAAACTGAATCATCATTATTATTAGGAGTCATTCTAGATAGCTGGAAAACTGCTATTGAAGTGCCGCTACACAAAAAGGATAATCTAGAAGATGCCAGTAAGTTTGATATCTGTAGTGTGCAAGCTAATGGAAACACTTTTGAAAGAAATGATTAGAATTATTGAATATCTAATCTCTAACTATTTAGCAGATCACAGGATACTTGGCTTTACTGCTGGGAGATTAGGTCAGACTAAGTGACTTTTTTTGATTATCTAACCAAAGTTCTAGACCAAGGTGGTGCAGTGCTAAAGCTTATCTAAATTTTAGTAAAGGATTTGACACAGTCCAACATACAACAATTGCAAAATGCATAGTCTGGAAGTAAACTCAAACATAGTTCAGTGGATGGGACTCTGAAGGATGGGTGTTAGAGACTCATAGTTGATGGGAGACAGTCAGAGTAAATGATGGTTACCGGTGGGGTATCGGTGCTGGGACCTCTTTTGTTTAATGTATTTATTAGTGATAATACTAGTGGGCTTCAAGGGAAAGTTTGGCTCCTTGCAGATGACACAAAAATATGTAACAGGGTAGACATTCCACGAGTTAAAAGTCAAATGCTCTAAAATATAATGAAACTAGACTAATGGTCAGATATATGGGATCTAAAATTAAACACTGGTAAATACATAATTATGCACTAGAATATTTACTTTGGTAAAATTAGGATGGCAACAGATGAGGAAACGGCTTGATAGTTATTATTTTGCCTATTTTTAAAAGTAGGTAAGCAACAAAGCCACTGCAAAAACAAGTAGGATGCTTGGATGTAATAGTAGAGGAAATAGCAGAAAAATAGGTATGTATGCCGCTCTATAGATCCCTGACCTTACCTAGAATACTTTGTCCAAATTATCCCCTGCTCCGACTGTTTGCATTGGACACAAGCCCTGTGTTTCCCCTCAGGCTCCTCCTGTCCCCAACCTCTCCAGGTTGAGGGACATACCCTTGGCATTCTTTTGTGGCATGCCGAAGAAGAGCTTCTATTCTATTGTGCTCCATATAGTGCACTTCCTTGCCCTCGTGACCCATCCAGATAACATCAGGAGGCGGGTCGTACCAGCAGACAAGGGCAAGAGGAACTTTATTCTGATTTGGTTCCACAACCCATCAGGGTTGAGTTGGAGAGTTCTCCATGGTGCACTGAGCACGAGAAAGCTAACTTCACTGATTCTCTTAGCCAAGTTTCCTATTTAAGTCCAGAAAGCAGTGTTTGGTAGAGGGGGTTCCATTGTCATCGGAGTCCATGTTGCGCTCCCTTATCTGGGCAGAGTATCACCTGGCCTGGCCACTGGGAGGATGGAAGAGTTTATCTCCCAGTGGGCTGTGCATGGTGTGCTCTGCTCGCTATCCCCCATTTGGATTCTTTTAGTTTCACCCTCCTAATTTGATTTTGTTTTTAGTTACAGTTTAAATACATGGAAAAAATAATGGTTAACATAATCCTTCCCACCTCCAGGTGGGGATGTCAATGAATCTTTAGATTGACCTTATAAAAGGCCAATCAATGCCAACCTATGAAAAATACACTTTGTCCAGTTATTGGGAGTGTATCTTTACAAGAATATAATTAGACTAGACTAGAAAGAATACAAAGAAGGACAACTAAAATGGTGATTAAGTATGGACTTCATGACCCGAATCTGTATAGTGTAGAGGACAGAAGGGAGATGTCTAATATTACGGAAAGCTTCAAATATATCATAGGAACATGAATTTGACGGAAGATAAGAATAAAAAATGACCCTGTTGTCAGCCCATTTTATCAACATAATTAATTTAGCCTCAGGATAGTCTTATACTTATCCCATGCTTAACTTTCCTAACTGTATTTGACTCTACCACTTCAACAGGAAGGCTGTTCCAATCACATATAATAGTTGTCAAACTATGAGATGTCGTCACGCTTTGCGTGGTGCGTACGAGTTAGGCGATGAGTGCCGAAGGCGCTCATCGCTGCAAGCCTTGCGAGGCGAGCTGTTAAGGAACTAAAACTCGCAGCACAACAAAGGAGATGAGTGCCAAAGGCTCTCATTGCCTGCTCACCTGGCGAAGCAAGGCGAGCAGTGAAGGCAATGAAACATGTGGGATTGCCAGCCTGCAAACAGTTGACAAACGCGGGACTTAGAAAAAATTAATTACGAGGCGCAGGACTTTAATAAAAAAAAAAAATACGAGATAGGAAAAATACGAGGTTAACGGGCGAACACACTAAAGACACAAAAAAATACAACAAAAACATCACACACAGCAAGGGGGAACAGCCAGGACGTCTGGGAGTGAGGTGGAATGCGAATTTAAGTAGATTTGGACGAGTTTCGCCACTCGAAAATCACCTAAGTGAGTAAAAAAAATGGCCGCCCAAGAAAATGAAAACAAGGCTACACTACCACGGACCGCGCAAAACACTGCCAAAAGCGTAGCACTTTCACACAGGAACGTACGAACTACAAAATACACTATTACAAATGACGGGAAATGCTTGCAAGCCGCTTGACACATTAATAATATTACGAATCTACAATGGCGCTTTACACAACTAAATCAACGGTTTGCCCTTGTGCACGCAGCCTATTTCTAATGCACAGTTGGGATATTCATTACACTTTATCATCAGGGCACCAACACTCAAACTGTACATTGTGTGCTGCCGCAAAATATAAACAGATTGTTAACTCTTCGAGCTATTGATTGCTGGATATATTAATTAAAAATAGGTAAATTTTATATTCAATTATTCAGTACTGAATTCATTCATTATTAGTTAACTAAATATAGATAAATATATATATATATATCTCTTTCTGATGAGTGACGAAGGTGCTCAGAGGAGCAAAAGTACACAAGTAGAGGCTCGCAATGAGCGCCAAAGGCGCTCAGCATGAGGCACGGAACGGGCGCCGAAGGTCCTCCAAGTACAAAAAACTTTACATTGTCTGTCTGTCAAACAGGCTTCCCTTGAATGTTTTTTGTCTCTTAGGCAATGCACCATTTTACTTGCTTTTCTTTGAATTTAAAATTTTTCCATGTCTCTGCATCCTGGGGTTTTGTCGTTATATGTGACTTTATCTCCCCTAGGGCTTGCAGGTGAGGACACAGAATGAAGTGTGGAAGGAAAGGGCCATGTTTGATAGAACTACCGTTGTGTCTAAATCTTTCAGGGCTTCAGCTGGTACATAGATTTACCCCACTGTGATGCCTGGATTAATTCTGAATTAAAGTGTGAACAGCAGCCAGTTTGAGTAAATATTGCTGTTTTATCATATATATCACTGCCTCTGGATTAGGATGACACACTATTTTAGCATCAGTCTGCAGATAGATCTCTGTACATGCGTCACTTCGCCCCATGCCACCTGTTTTAGCTTCTTCTCAGTCCCAGCAGTGGCATTGCTGGGGCTAGTGGAGATTTCCTGCAACCAAGATTTTGGGGTAGTCACGGGGTAACTCTGCTGGCAGTTGCTGTTATTGGAGGAGATGGGGTCATTTTTGTCTCGGGACAATGCTGTGCAGTGTTCCCGCTTGATTTTTTTCAGTGTAAATTATTTCCCCGTTTGGTCCCTGAGACTTCTTAGGAGAATAACCTTCATTTGAATTTTTTTGTTGATCATTAATAATTGTAAAAGAAAAGTGAGAGATGAAACTAGGCGTGTGAGTGTTTTTCCTGTTGTCAGGCAGTGGAAGGGTTAAAAGCTGTTTTTTTGCAGCCTGATTGCTGCTGGTTTCCAATAGGAAAAACAAGGGGGGGGGGGTGGGGCCTTTGTTTTTCTTTTTAAAATTATGATTTTCTTTTTTTCTTTCTTTTTTTCTTTCTGTCTTTCTTTTTTTCTTTCTGTCTTTCTTTCTTTCTTTCTTTCTTTCTGTCTTTCTTTCTTTCTTTCTGTCTTTCTTTCTTTCTGTCTTTCTTTCTTTCTTTTTAAACTTTCTCCATTTAGTTTTTTTTTTCTGTTTGTGTGTGTCTCCCATGAAACACAAAATAATCATTAAATTAAACCTATACCCATACTAAGAAAACAAACTGAGTTGGCTTTAATTGAGAAGAAATTAAAAATGTAAAGTGAAGGTGCATTGCTAGGGGAGGGTGTGCTAATGTGCCAATGTGTCTGGCTGACCGGTCACTCTACTGGGATACAGAACTGCCTCCTTTAAAGATTACATAAAATTATAATAACAAAAATAGACAGCCCCAAGCACCCAGTGTTATTAAGCAAACATGTGCAAAATACATCTTTGTTTTTGGCCCCTAAAACACCATTTTAGTCGGTCAATAACACCCTTTATGAGAGTTGGAAGGAGGAAAATTGAGGATCAATATGAGAAAGTACTGCTTAACAGAGAGAGTAGTGGGTAAGTATAACAGCCCTCCAGTGGAAATGGTACAGTCAAACCCAGTTAAGGAATTTAATCAAGCCTGGGGTATGCTAATGCCTAATTAATGCAAACTTTTAGCTAGATAAAATGGGCATAACCGATGGGCCTTTTAGATTTGTATCTGCCATCAAATCTGTTTCTGTTTTTCAATTTTAATTTCTTACTAAAAAAATATTTTGCTTTTATATTAAATCTCTACTTAATTGTGGCTAAAATATTCCTCTGCTTTGGAAAAAAAACAACAATATGTTAATATATTATTTCCAATTAATGCTTAATAATAAGATTATTCTACTCTTCTGTTCATTTTTGTCTGTGGAACTGTTTTAGATGTTCATACAATTCCATACACTCATAAAAAAAAGAGTGAGAGAAAGAGTTAATTTTTAGAGACCATTTCAGCCAAAAAATTGAGGAATATATTTGTCATGAAAACATCTAAATTCTATAGAAGTTGAATAAGAGCAATGGTGTATAGCAATGTATTTCCTGAAAGAACCTTTATGACCCATTAACCTATTTTCTACCAACAATGAATTTGTTAATAACCATTGGGCTCCCAGAAGTTACCTAAAATGTTTATTTTCTTTTCAGCTTCCGCGCCAACGCCTGTACATTCCCCAGCAAGAAGCCCCAAAAACAATGCATTACTGGAAGCAGCTGGACCAAGCCATGTGGCTATCAATGCTATCTCTGCCAACATGGACTCCTACTCTAGCAGTAGGACGGCTGCTCTTAAGAAGCAGCCGATGCACATGGAACCTACGCATTTCGGAGATCTGGGTAAGGTGTTAGACTTGGCCTTTTGTTTCATTGTCCTGAAAGAGCATGCTTTCTGTTGACTGGAGCAGGTGTGGGAGAAAAGTTAGAGTCTGTCTATGGTATGCAACTTTTTTGAATTTAAATCTTACAAGTTTTTTTTTTTCTTTGTTACATCAGAAAGAAGGTGTTTTTGATAATGTGTCGCAGTGTTTTCTTTTTTTTTCAAATGAAAGCCTCGGACCACAAAAAGTCATTCAGTAGTTGAACTGCTCTTGGCGTCTTGTCCAGCCAATGAGATCCTCAAACTAAAGTATGCTCTCCATATTTCCTGTTTTTTTTTTTAATAGGTTTTACTTTAAGGACTGCAAAAGTCGCCATATGTGCTCTGCGCTATTAGATGCAGTAACTTTCTAAAATTGAATTCATGGCGTTATGATCAGAGTTTAGGCTTTTTCAGTGTGTTGCCTTGGCCTGAATGAGTAATAAGCTTTGTATCGCATGTGATGTAATGAATATTAATAAGAATCAGGTGTAGGGGTTTTGATGTGGCTTTGATTTGAGTGATTTGTAATTACTTGAATATACTCTAGTAGCTGGTGTTGCGACAGAACAGATATCACAGTAGGAAAGGCTCCAGTCTGTGGTGGTGAAGATCCTAGGTATACTTACTTTTTTTAAAGCAGAGTGTGTAGGTGTAATGGTAAATGTGTTTCATAAAATATTTTTATTGGTAAGTCAATGGTTCTAATCCAATGTAATCCAGTGCCTTCCATTGTTTTTTTTTATTGTTTTTTTGTTGACTAATGTATATATGACTGTGGGCTGTGCACAGGCCTATATTAGTGTAGGTCAAAGTAAAGAAACCGTAAATACACTAAACACATTTGTACATCTTGAGAGTTTGAGGTACCATAGAACTGTAAGGAGACACAGGGATTGCTCAGGAATAAACCAGAGAGAACAAATAAACTAACAAAATAACACAAAACATATCCGAAAAGTGGTTACATAGTAATTGGAAAAAGACTTTCAGTCCATCAAGTTCAACCTGTTAAGATCTCCTCTGATCTGCAATATGCAGATTAGTTAATAATTAATTTGTTGATTAAATAATTATTAATAGTATAGTATTGGAGGATGAATAAAGAGTTAGTCCCTCAAGTTCAACCTTTTTAGATCTCTATTGATCTTTTTAATGTGCACTATTTATTATTAATTGTTAATTGATCCAGAGGAAGGCAAATAGAAAAAAAAAAAACATTGAAACTTTGCCAATTGTCTCATAAGGGGGAAAAAAAGCAAAATTCCTTCCTGACCCCAGAAACTGGCGATCAAATTTCTCCCTGGATCAATATTCCTTCGCTAGTTATCTAGGATAGCCTTGAATGCCCTCTTTATTCATAAATATATATAACCCCTTTTTGAAGTTGTCTATCAAATTCGCTGTAACCACCTCCTTTGGTAGAGAATTCCACAGTTTAACCACCCTAACTGTGAAGGACCCTTTTCTTTGTTTAAGGTGAAATCTTTTTTCCTCTTACCTCAAAGGATGTCCTCTTGTCAGTTGAAAATCTCTTGCTACAAAAAGTTCAAAATAAGTTTAATTTGGTTAGTATTTCTTCATAACGTAGCCCCTCCATTTCCCTTATTAGTTTTGTAGCCATTCTCTGTACTTTTCCCAGCTCTAAAATGTCTTTTTTATGAAGTGGTGCCCAAAATTGTACTCCATATTCCAAATGAGGGCGTACTAGGGATTTGTATAGTGGCAGAATTATATTTGCTTCCTTTCTTCTATACCCTTCCTAATACATGCTAATATTTTACTTGCCTTTTGCAGCTGCTGCTTGGCTTTGAGCGCTGTTACCTAGGTGGTTGTCTACAAGCACTCCCAAATCCCTTTCAATATCTGATACACCAAGATTTGCTCCATTAAGATTATAGATTACATGGCTATTTTTCCTTCCCAAATGCATAAACTTGCATTTATTTGTATTAAATCTCATCTGCCATTTAGCCGCCCATTTCTCTTTGTAGGGAAAGTACATCATTATCTGATTTTATTACCTTGCACAACTTAGTGTCATCAGCAAAAATGGAGACACTACTTTTGAGTCCTACTTCTATATCATTAATAAATATGTTAAAAAGGAGAGGACCTAATACTGAACCTTGAGGAACCCCACTTATCACATTAGACCAATCGGAGTATGTTCCATTCACAACAACCCTTTGCTTCCTGTCTTTTAGGCAGCCCTCGATCCATGAGCAGATATTCTTCAATTCCTGTATCCCTTAGATTGCTCACTAGTCTTCCATGTGGCACTGTATCAAATGCCTTTGAAAAATCTAAAAAGACTACATCCACTGAGTTGCCCTGATCCAAGTTCCTACTAAACTCCTCATAAAAACTAATTAGATTGGTCTGACACAACCTATCCTTCATAAATCTGTGTTGACTGCTACCTACGATCTTGTTCAAATAGACATATTCTTGTATTCTGTCCCTTATTAACCCTTCTGAAAGCTTCCCAACTACAGATGTGAGGCTCACTGGTCTATAATTCCCCGGATTTGCTCTAGATCCCTTCCTAAATATAGGTATCACCTCTGCTTTTCTCCAGTCATCTGGTAGAGACCCTGTAGTGAGTGAGTCTTGAAAGATTAGATATAATGGTTTGGCTATTACAGAACCCAGCTCCCTCAGTACCCTTGGATGTATTCTATCAGGACCTGGGGCTTTATTAACATTTATTTTCTCCAATCTCTTTTGGATTTCTTCCTGCGTTAACCAATTATTTAGTGAAGGTTGTGTAGCCCCATTATGTTGCAGAGTCCCAACCACTGGTACCTCCCTTGTGTATACCAACAAAAAAATCCTATTTAGCTCATCTGCCTTTTCCTGGTCACTAATTATCAGATGGCCTGTGTCACATTGCAATGTTCCTATAGCTTGGTGTCCAACTGGAGTACAGAAACTGTCCTCATTGTGCTTTTTGATGGAGCTTCTGTGTAGATTCATCCACAAATGTAGTTTCTGGCTGGTTTCCCCAATGTAGCATCCATTTTCACATAGAGTACATTGTATCATGTACACCACAGTGGGTGATGTGCATGAATGTGAGCCTATATATATATTTATATATATATATATATATATATATATATATATATATATATATATATATATATATATATATATATATATATATATATATATATATATATATATATATATATATATACATACACCACCTTATGACAATGTTTACCTTGAACAGGATTCAGTCTCCCATAGGTTGTGCTGATTAGTACCTGTTGGGTTCCACCAGGTAAAACTTAGTGCGGTAGAGAATAAAAGGAGTGCAGTAAGGCTTTTGGGACCTGGGGTGCCCTGCTATGTCAGGAATAAAGCTGGTAATGAGCGGGTTGACTAGATTCCCTTGAGTTTAGCCCTCTTGCGCCCAAAATCTGTCCCTTCTCAAATTGTTTGTTTTTAGAATATCGGTTGTATCATTGTGTTTTAATTAATTTGTATTAAACGTTAAGTTTTACCTGAGGATTGATCCATTACTAGAAACGTGTTTTGATTTTTTTCTTTTTTGCTGAGTACCAGATTAATAATTGTATCTCATTCAGGGATTTATTTCCCATACTTAAACTTATTTTTATATGTGTATTAATAAAATTTAAACAACGTATTACCTTCTCAGGATTCCCAGAAATACAGTTATTGTGCTGCATTCTGAGCCACTACAAAAACTGTTTTTCTAGGAAACCTGAGCGCGTAATAGGTTGTTAAAACGTATGTTTAAACTTGCAGATGGGCTTACAAATATATTATTTGTTTATATTGTTGGAGAAAAAGCCATTCCCACAAACCACAATTTACTCAAACCCAGTCATGATACCAAAAAAATAGAGTCCTCCGATAATTTTCCTATTAGATTTTATTTATACAAAACGTGTGTCGGCAACCAAAAACTTCCAAAATAGCCGCTGCTGGCTGACTGGCTGGCTGAACAAAAAAAATAAACAACATAGTTTTTTTTACATAAAGAACATGGTATAACCCATTACTCATGGTACAATCCATTGTTTAAGCCAATAAGATATTATTTATATTAGGTGATCCAATAAAATAAGGTGCATGCCGTTTGCACATGCTTAATCATATCTGGCACGTCACTATGCACACAAAAACTCTTATTTGTTATTTCTTAGCATAGGTTAAACATGACACCCTGATCTCCTTGGGCTTTGACCTTGTAGATTTACTGAAATACATATTTGTTTAGGTTAAATAATTGTTGATTGTCTCCCGAGAACAATTTATTATGAGAAGGATTTGTTTACAGTTATAGAAGAAAACAAAAACAATGATTGTAAGTACAAGCAGAATTACCTCCACGACCTGCTATGAAAAATTACTGGTTCACAGCTTACATCATAGCCAAATATCATAATTGCTGACATACCAATGAAAAAAATCTTAAAAACAAGTAATTTAAGCCATACCAACACAATGTCCGAGTCAATTCTCAATCAATTTAAAAAATGTAATCACATTCTCCACATGGTTTTTCACCCTCTAACTGATGATACAGATTACATATGGCAACTTTCAGGGTACTTTTTAAAAAAAATTTTTTTCATGCAAAACAAAAATCTAACATTTTTTTTTAAATGTTTGTTGCATATGCATTTTTTTTATGATGACTACCAAAAGTAGGTCCCATGCCACTGATGATTTCTGAGCACCCCTGGTTTAAGCTGTGCAGATCAACTGCTTGTGCATGAGAAAATGATAATATAACCTAAGTGTAGTGGGTGTATAGAGACCACTAGATACATGATGTATTATCACTCTCCCACAAAGAACATAGCATGACAGATGTTGTTTATTTGTAAGGTATGTTAATGTTCTAGGCATGTCTGTTTCTCTGACGGAAAAAAAAGAAGGTATTTTGTGTCTGATAGAATGAAGATATAAATAGGCAGTAGACTACAAAAAAGATATCCACAAAGTCAACTAAACACCAGTGATGATGCATGGCTATAAATAAACCTATGCAGTAGTCAGAAACTCTAAAGAGTTCAAGTTATTGTATAAATATATAAACAATATCAATTGAACAGTATTAAAAACATGCTTTTTTTCTTGCAGTAAATGATATTGACAGACATGAGTATTTTCCCTCCTGGGGCTCTGAATGGCTGGTATTCACTGGAAGTGCATAACCTAACCAAATCAGCTGATACAGGTCTATGGGCCTCATTCAATTTCTACATTTCTGGCATAAGTAGCCGCAAGGGGAGGCCACAAGCTACTTAGCTATTTAGTTGGCTTACGTTTGTGGCCTTACGAGCCTCGAGCTGCGATCCCTTGAGATTTGTTAAATTGCAGCTTACTTCCGTCAAAGCCTTTTGATCTTCCATGGCCGCAAGAGTTGCGGCTGCAAGATATCCCTATTCACTATTCAGTTGCTACGATTCACCCTCCATCAAGCCCATAAATGGCTAAACGCGACCCACAGCTTACTTACACCAAAGAGGTCCCGCAACTGTCTTACTTACAAAACATAGCACTAATTAAGCTGGCAATTGAATAGCAGTGTAGACGTATCACTACGCGGGTCCGTAGCCTGATCGTAGGGAATCGCAGACTATGGCCCCTACTTGAATGAGGCCCTAGGAGTTCTTCAGTTCTTGGATTAACAAGACTTCACCTCTCTCTGGTTGCTGAACCTGATTTTGATAGTTCTGTAGTCTATATACTTAAGTATCATTTTCTGTGATGTTTTTTTTTGTGAGTTCTGTAACCAAATCATGTCTCTTGCCGGAAACTTCAGTTTAATTATACACCTTTTGTTTGTTGACATATCATCATGATAGATGGAAAATAGAGTGTATATGAAATTTGAATTATGGTTATTGAAATTGGCAACGTTTGAATGCTTGTTTACTAAACCTCGTAATAACATTTTTATGGTTCTATTTTAATATCCATTCACATAAAATTCTAAACCGGTTTCAATTTCAGAACTTGAAATAAATATTGAATAATAATAGTACACACAATTTATACTTTATTGACACTTTTGTGCTGTGTGTATATGTGTGTGTGTGTGTGTGTGTGTGTATATATATATATATATATATATATATATATATATATATATATATATATATATATATGTATATGTGTGTGTGTATATAGAGAATTAGTAGTGTATGAAAATATCTGTTCTATTAAAAGTTTAGTTTACTTACAAAATTATTTGCGCAAAAGTCAAATCCAGCATGCATACATAAGCCGGGTACACACAGGAAATGCAGCAAAGTACATATTTTGACCTTTCTGGTACAGAGCACAGGAAGTAACTGTTGCAGTTCTTGATATTGAGCACACCAGAAATCACTGAGGTGAAGAATGATTCAGTGTATTATGCTAATTTAGGTGGGGTTTTCTAGGGGCGTACACAATCAAATGCAAATTTAAAAAAACATAGGAAATTTTGCTTACTTCAAGGTAAGCTAATTAATGTTTATTTTGGGATATTTTCATGCAAAATATTTTTTCCATATACTACTAATTCTCTATCGGATGCATTCATGATCCAGCTCAAGGGATATGTACAGTGGATATAAAAAGTCTGCACACACCTGTTAAAATGTCAGGTTTTGTACCCTTCTCCTGACTGATACCTTTTAACAATGAGATCCCTCTGATGCTTTGGAAGCTCTCTGTGGACCATGGCTTTTGCTGTGGGATGCGACTAAGAAAATTTCAGGAAAGACCAACTAGAGCAGCTGAACTTTATTTGGGGCTAATCAGAGGCACTTTATATGATGGCAGGTGTATGCTGACTCCTATTTAACACGATTTGGAATGTGATTGCTTAATTCTGAACACAGCTACATCCCCAGTTATAAGAGGGTGTGCAGACTTATGCAACCATATTATTTTATTTTTATATTTTTTCTTCCCTCTACCTAAAAGATTTCATTTCATTTTTCAATTGAGTTGTACAGTTTATAGGTTACATTAAAGGTGGAAAAAGTTCTGAAATGATTTATCTTTGTCTCATTTTTTTACAGCACAGAAACCTGACATTTTAACAGGGGTGTGTAGACTTTTTATATCCACTGTACATATCCCTTTAAAGATATATTGAGCTTCTTCATGCACAAGGTTTTCCTAGAGCCCCCAAATTGTAGAGCACATTTGGAAGATATTAAAAAAGGTTATGATGTAAAACCAACACTACATTTCAGAGTCTTCTAGTGTACTGTTCAGATTGTATTTTATGGTTTTGTGAAGAGGTGTAACCAGTGAACTATTTCTCCTGTTGTTCTCATGTTTTATCCCACTGCATCTTCTACATGATTAGTTATATCTGTGGAGTAATTAATGGTTTGTTTTATGTAGAATTTGCTAACAAACTACAGAAGCCAGTTATATCATTTTGTAATTTCCCAGAATTTCTGATTGTGCACAAATGAATAGGAGTAGATACATGCTTATATATTACTGGTTCTAGATCCTTGTTAGTGAAACCAATGGAAAAATCCAGACTATGGGCCTCATTCAAATGCGATTTGGCCAATTGAATAAAGCTCTATATAAGCACATAGCATATTTTTTTTTATAGAAGTTTGTGAAGACCTTGCTTTTGGATAGAAGTTCACAAATTAAAAACTTTTGTAAAAAAAATATGCTATGTGCTTATATAGAGCCCTATTCAATTGGCCAAATCGCATTTTAATGAGGCCCTATGAGTGATGTCAGACTTTTATTTCTAGTCAACACCTTATACAATGCATGTCCCCATATAGCAAGACTTGTTCAGGACAGTGGGTTAAGTGTCACTGTTCCCACCACCTGTCATTCCAGTTATTTTAAAAGATCAGCATTTTTTTTTTTTTTCCCAGCAAAGTCTATGATTAAATACATGTTTCCAAACCGGTAGCATTTCAGATACAGTGCTACAATAACCCGGTTTGTTAAAAATTACAATAATGTAGTATATAAATGGATTAATGAAATAGTTTTTACATATGCTTTATTTTAACATAATTTCTTATTTGACTCCTAAGTATTCCCTACAGACTGGGTGAAATGCAGCAGTTGCAATAGTAGTACCAATATGTAAAAGGTGGTGTACATAATGAGTAAGGAGAAACAAGCCTGGTTCTATAAATGATACAGAGGAAAGGACTATATTAACAGCGTGTCCTGATACTGAAACAGTGCATGCTATAGAGATCAGATTCAACTGCTGCTGGTTTCTACCCACTGCAAGGCCAGTGGCTTTAACTAGCAAGCAGTGCTAATTTTTCAGACTCAATGTTGTATTGACATAATGTTGAGTGGAGGCTTGCTTTGTTCAGTGGTTTCCTTGGCAATGTGGCTCTATGGGTAATTGTCTCCCCTCTTACCTAATCAGATTGCTTGTAAATAGCTTTAGTCTTGCTTTATCCGAGCCAAACCTTCCCCTTTATTGACTTTTTAGGGGTGGTGATATTCAGCTCAACTGAAGACTGACATTCTACTCCTTGAATGTAAAATTAACATTGAATATTGCTTTTATAACTGATCGATACATAATTAAAACAATTAACTCATTTTGATATGGTATTAATTACAGTGGTTCTTTAATCATAGTTTAGCACAGTTATAATATTTGAAGTACAAAGACACAACCTTGCAAATGCAGGAATTTTCTCTATCCAATATCTTGTAACAAAGGAAAGGCCATCAATGTGGGAGTATAATAGGAACAGATAAGCCCTTCTGGGCTGCTATTGCTCCTGGAAGACAGTTGATGCAGGCACTAAATACATTTTTCATACAGACTTGTGGCAAAAAGATATTGTTTTGCTGCTTCGTTGTCTACCTACTCCTTTTGGCCTAACTTGCCTTCACTTTCTCTCCTCCTTAGTCCTAGCTTCTTGTCTGCTTACCCAGCAGATTTACCTTCAAGACTTTGTTGCCCTATGCATAAATACATCCCTGAAGTAAACACAATTAATATTTCTCACCTGCACCAGGACACAGCCTCCTTATTCACCCCTCTCTGTCTTTGCTTCCTGGAGGACTAGCTTCTTGTGAGATCAATATGCAACAGTAATGAAAACGTGTGTACTTCTGCTGAGGAGGGTGTGCCTGTTGCATTAAGTTAAGACTTTAACCCACAATTATTGTTACTTTTATTTCCTATAAGTGCCCTTTTGATACTTTATTTTATCACTGGACTTTAACTCTCATTAAACAAATCTGATATTGAGTCTTCAAAACAGCTCCATCTTGAAGACAGCAAGCACACGCAGAAGCCGTTACCTGTTTTAAATCCGATATTCTCTCAAGATTTGTCAAACTACTAAATGGTAAATGCTGCTTGAAAAATCTGAACATAAAGAATGCTGTAAGAGAATCTTACAAGGAGTCTGTCTTGAAGTAAGTCTGTGAGCGAGATTTTGAAAGTAGCTTTGATGTGGTTCTAGTGAATAATATAATGTATATTTATGTCTAAGACCTTAGTCATAACACACTGCTACACTTTTAAGTTGCTTATATCAAAGGCATTTGTACCAGTCAAATGCAATACGGTCTGCTTTTGCAATCCTTAATTATTTTGTCTTTCGTCAATCTTCCTTTTGTTATTTCGATGTGCCTTTTTATATTCTGGTGTAGGGGTAGTCAATTGGCGAATCTGTGCCTGAGTTAGGACCTTGCAGCTGTATTAAATTCCCCTAACATGTAAACTCGTAGCTCTCAAGACTTACAGCTATTAAATTGGCCTCATAAACCAGCCTGCCGACGACTTGCGGGGTAGGAGCGAGGAAAACCCTACGGGACATGAGATTTTGACTTGCGAGCTTGCAAATCCTTTGATCAGTCAAGCCCGTAACCGCTATGTTCCAGTTCCGCTATTAAATTGCATCAGGATCACGGCGTTCAAGCCCGTAACACGCAAATGGAGGCCAAAGGCCAACGAGTGCTAGAGACGACCAGCAAGGGGGGTAAAGTCCAATCCATAGCACTTAAAATGCACATACTACTTTTATTAACACGGATAGTGATGTTAGGTCTTATAATTAATAGCACAACATTCTCAAGCTCCCAAATCGGCCCCGAAAAATACTTTATTTCATGACTATTTTCTGTGTTATATCGATCCCGGCAATCAATGTGTTAATACATATAATAGAATATCATATTTACGGCTTTATCAATATTTCATTACATCTGGAATGTGGGTCCGATTGTAATTGAACCCCGTAAGACTTTGAAATCCCACCTCCATTTCTCAGTGACGTAATTCTGACAATCTCTGTTGCCATTGGCTCCATCCCAACTCGTAACTACAAGTTTAACTAATTGATCCCGCACATGCAACGAGCGAGAAATGGTTTGCGTGTTTGCCTCTCCAGCCCCTAACTCGCAGTCTGTTCTAATTTAATAGCCCCGTAAATCTGCAACTTTTCAAGCTCGCAGCGGTTGCGGGTTCCACCTTGCACTTACGAGCTTCGAATTTAATGTGGCTATTAGTTTGCTTTATTCTAGACTTTCACCACTCTGTTAAATGTACTATTTTTCATTCCTGAAGCGTCCAAATATATCAGTAATCTATTAGTTAAAGTGATTCTGCTCTCTGTTCCTTCTTTAACATGTAAACACCCCCTCTGTGCCCTTCTGAATACCGTTATGTTAAAATATCTGTGTGCCTCTCTGTAAAAAGTCCAGAATCCCACTTTTTTGTTACTAATACATATTGACCTTGAAAACTTTGAGCAGCCCTTCTCTAAAGTGTGACTACTACTTATAAGATTATTCGATATACTTTGTTCAACTATAATATGATTGCAATACGATTCTTCCTGAATTACTGTTTTCCACTAAATTAGTTTTTTTCATTTAAATTTTTAGCTAAATTTCTGTGCTTGAAATCATTCACACACTTTTACAATATAACTAGCGAATTGCCCGTCAAAAAATGACAGCAATAGAATTGTAAGGCAAGGAATGGTGTTTGGCCTTTGGCGCTCATCGTGTGGCTGGCAATGAGCGCCTTTGCCGTTTATTGTGATCGTGTATTGTGGTATTTTTTTAAAGTTTTTTTTTGTATATATGTATGTTGTAATGATAATTAAATACTAAATAAATGAAATCATAAATTAATAAAGCTTAACTATTTGTAATATATGCAGCAAGCAATGTGGTGAAGAGCTAACAATCTGTTTTGATGTTCCTGCAGCATCCAATGTAGGTTTGCACTGTTGTTGAGCTGAGGTGTGTCAGCAATGTGTGCAGTGTGTAGTGTAAATAGGCTTTGTGCGCGAGGAGAAACCGTTAGTGGACCTGTGTAGTTCCGCAGTGTGTAAGTTAGTGTTGTATAATGGCGGCGAATGTGTATGCGTTACGCTGGTGTGGATGATTTAGCGTCTTTGCTAATACTGTACCCCGTACGTCTTTTTGAAAAAGTAGTATGTGCTTGGTGGTGTTTTGCGGCTTTAGGGGTCATGTAGCCTCGTTTTCGTTTTATTTTCGGCTACCTTTTTTTCTAGTGTGTGAACTGTGAAAATTTGAGTTAAATTTATGTGTAAGATGACTTGCAGACATCCTGTGTGTCCCCCCTTTGCTGTGTGTGATGTTTTTATTTGATTTCTGTTTCTATTGATTTATTTTTTCGGGTTTTCCGGTGTGCGCGGTTCTACCGTTAAGTTTGTTTTGCAGCTCGTATTTTTATTTATTTATCGTAAATTTTTTGCAGCTCGTATTTTGTTTTATGCGAGTCACGGTTTCCTTTTGTAAGTGTTACGGGCGTATTTTTTTTTGTTACATTTTTTCAAAGTGCTACGGGTCTTGCAGTGTGAATAGTGTATTTGAGTGTTGTGTTCATGTGTAATCCCGCAGGTCGTAGGTATGATGGTAAAGTGTTGCGGGGTCGTAGGGATGAGCGCTCATCTCCACCAGCACAGGGAGTGCCTTTGGCACTACTTGCCTGGCCGCAACCGGGGCCCTCGCTTTGCGAGGGCTGCAGTTGCTGCGGGCTCACTTTGCAAGCCCGCAGTTTCCCCATTGCGTTACCAATGGGGTTTGACAAGCCCGCCTACTGACAACTATATATGTGATCTGTGAATGCCTGAAAGTCATTTTTGAAGAAATATATGTACCAGCCAGACGGAGTGTCTTTCAAATATACCCTCTGAAGTATACTATTATGTGACTAGGTACTCTGAGGGGAAAGATCTGTATTCATTACTCTCATTTAAACTGATTATTTGCTTATATCTCAGGGGTATACAATCTTTTATAGCCAAATCATGTCAAAATTCAGAGCAAAAGCGCTAGTATTTAAAAAAACAAAAACAATTTCTATTACTGAAATTATGTATTATGGAGAATGGAATTGTTATGTTATAACAACCTGTATTATGTACACTTAGCATTTTTGTTTGAAGGGCAGTAATGCTTTAAAATAAAACTATAATCTATAGATATAAATATAAAGCTTTTGTGACATGTAAGTCATTAGTATCAATATAAACTGATTTTCAATTCATGGTGATTTAAAAAAACATATACTGAAACTACTGGATACCATATCTGATTATTATGCATTATCTATTCCCAATCTTCAGTGCAGGTTTTCTCCCCAAAAAATCAAGAGAATTGCAAAACATTGAGAAGTTTATCATTTATATTTACCAATTGAAAGCTGGCTGTTACATGAAAGTGAATAAAGATTAAAATGTATGTAGAAAGTAGGAGGTATCAGGAATCCTATATAGATATACGGTAATGTTTCCATTATTGAAAATCTGTTTCTATTTTCCATATGACTTTCATTTGCAATGTACTGATTGATCCTTGCAGTAGATTTGCATGTACGTCCAACACCAGTATGTAAACTGTGCCATCAAGGTACAATATCAGTTCACCATTCATTTATACAAAATTGCATCGATAGCCAATTATAGATCATTTTGTATGTTATCTTGTGCATCGTAGTTTGGTGTTACTAATTATGACTGCATTGAACCAGGGTTTATGTTTGATTTATTTCTTCCTTTCTTATTCACAGGCAGGTCTTGTCTAAATTACGAGGCCCAGGACACCAAGTCGAGCCTTTCAAAGACCCTCGAGCAAGTGCTACAAGACGGTGTAGCTCTACCTTATTTTATCCAATTTATGGAGCTCCGTAGAATGGAACATTTGGTGAAATTCTGGCTGGAGGCCAAAAGTTTTCACTCCACTACATGGTCACGAATAAGAGCGTACAGCTTAAACACGGTCAAGCACAGCTCCTTGGCAGAACCAGTATCACCATCTCCAAAAAGGCCAAACCAGCCTGTAACATCATCCCCTATTTCTGTTAATAAGCATTCCCAAGATTCGTATAAAATCCCACATAACACATCTCGGTTGAAAGGACTGGATTCGGGTGGAAAGCAAAACATTGCGTCAAACCGTTTTCAGTCTGAACAGAAGGTTGGAGGGAAACCAGCCATCCAACTAGAACTGTTCACAGAACAAACTTTACCCATGTACGAGCAGTCTTCCATGCTTTCTGCGTCTAACAGAAACAGCCCGACACATGAAGGACTTAAAGACCTGTCACAGAAATTAATGAAGAGTAAGTTCTCTGCTTACATTTTGTATAGAGGATATGGTTAATCACTATATTCCCATATGCTCTTTTAAAGTAAAAGGAGACTCCTCAAAACTGCTTGATTTAATTTTGAATCTGCAACATAAACCATGATCTTCCCATTTAAAAAACAAAACAAAAAACAATCTCGGGATTTGTCCAGAAACGGTACTAAAATGCACACTGCTATAGCGGAAACTTGCACACTCCGTTATACCTCTCCTTGTTTCTCTATAATGGGCCTAGATCTATTTAAGATAAATTGTTGCCAATTGAAATCTGAAAGATTTATCTTACTTACTCAGTGTAAACCAAGTAGTTTTGAAGTGTTAGTCTCCCTTTTTGTTGATGCTTATTTACTACAGGATTTCTGCTTCTACTGGGGTTTTGAAATTAGGTAGAAATTACATACTTTGAGGTAAATACAATTGCTGTTTTATTTCTATTCTGAATTCTACTGAGAATTAATAACTTGTTTATAGGACCACTGTGATCATCATTTTTATATACAGTTGTGCTCAAAAGTGTACATACCCTGGCCGAAATTGTGAAAGTTTGGCATTTATTTTGAAAATATGACTGATCATGCAAAAAACAATGTATTTTATTGAAGATTAGGGATCATATGAAGCCATTTATTATCACATAGTTGTTTGGCTCCTTTTTAAATCGTAACGATAACAGAAATCACCCAAATGGCAATGATCAAAAGTTTACATAGCCTTGAATGAATTGCCTTGTTACAGAAACTCAAGGTGACATACACAGGTTAAAATGGCAATTAAAAGTTAATTTCCCACACCTGTGGCTTTCTAAATTGCACTTTGTGTCTGTGTATAACTAGTCAATGAGTTTGTTAGCTCTCACATGGATGCACTGAGCAGGCTAGATACTGAGCCATGGGGAGCAGAAAAAAAATGTCAGAAGACCTGCGTAACAAGGTAATGGAACTTCGTAAAGATGGAAAAGGATATAAAAAGATATCCAAAGCCTTGAAAATGCCAGTTAGTACGGTTCAATCACAAATTAAGAAGGGGAAAATTCGGGGATCTCTTGATACCAAGCCAAGGTCAGATAGACCATAAAAAATTTCAGCCACAAGAAGAATTGTTCAGAATACAAAGGCGAAATACAGGCTGCTCTGGAAAAGGACGGTGTGGTTGTTCCAAGGAGCACAATATGACAATACTTGAACAAAAATGAGCTGCGTAGTCGAGTGGCCAGAAAAGAGTCTTTACTGCGCCAATGCCATAAAAAAGCCTGGTTACAATATGCCCGACAAAACCTTGACACTCCACACAGCTTCTGGCACACAGTAATTTGGAGTGACCAGACCAAAATAGAGCTTTATGTTCACAACCATAATCGCTATGTTTCGAGAGGGGTCAACAAGGCCTATAGTGAAAAGAATACCATCCCCACTGTGAAGCATGGTGGTGGCTCACTGATGTTTTGGTGGGGTGTGAGCTCTACAGGCATGGGGAATCTTGTGAAAATTGATGGCAAGATGAATGCAACATGTTATCAGAAAATACTGGCATACCATTTGCATTCTTCTGCATGAAGGCTGTGCATGGGAGGCTCTTGGACTTTCCATCATTACAATGACCCTAAGCACAAGACCAAGTTGAACCTCCAGTGGTTATAGCAGAAAAAGGTGAAGGTTGTGGAGTGGCCATCGCAGTCTACTGACATTTAATAACATCAAGCCACTATGGGGAGATCTCAAACGTGCTGTTCATGCAAGACGACAAAAGACTTTGCATGATCTGTTTTGAATCTTTTGCCAAGATGAATGGGCAGCTATACCACCTGCAAGAATTAGGGGCCTCATGGACAACTATTACCAAAGACTGCATGCTGTCATTGATGCTAAAGGGGGCAATACACAGTATTAATAACTAAGGGCCATTTGGGTGACTTCTGTTATCATTATGATTTAAAAAGGAACCAAACGACTATGTGATAATAAATAGCTTCATATGTTCACTATCCTTCAATTAAATATATATATATTTTTTTCAGACATTTCAGTAAAAGGTATTTTAACATTAATTGTAAGATTGAGTTATGTTGTTCTGGCCTATTGCCTCTACACTTGCTTTATATTCCCATGAACTGTTTTTGAAGTGAAGGTATAGCTTTCCAAGTTACAGTATGTTTATGAAGAATATTACATATTTATTTATTCATTTTAGTCATCACAAAATTTAAAAGTCTAAACCTTTTTTTGTATTCTGCAGCCCATGCCTGTATATGCAATAGTCCTAATGATAAGAACTGTGGTAAGCAGATTGGTTCAATGGGGGGTCCAACTGTCCAGGATTTCTGGATTTCTCTTCATTTATAAGTGATTACTTTATTCATCTGGATTCAAGCACAGAGATTTTGAATCCTGGACTGTTAGTGATCTCTGTATGATCAAGCTGGCCACCACTGGTTTACTTAATCAATACATTACAATAAAATGACACATCAATGTGTATAAACACTTTGTATAATACTTACATAGCTATTAAAGCTTATTAGATTTTAGATGTTTCTTGCAAAAAAATTAAATAAAAGAATTGTAATCCTTTTAAATAAGGGCTTTGTTTTTTTTTAAAATATATGGCAAACAAAATGAACCTGCAGTGTCCCAATAAAATACATTGGGGACTTATCCTTTTATAGTTACGCCACTCAGCACCACCTAGTGGCAAGAATGTGCTACATACTCTTTACAATGTACACATTTTAAAATCAAACAACTAATGTGAGGATGCCTAAATGAAGCCGAATCGTAACCCTATGCCTAACCCTAACTCCTAACCCTATGCCTCACCCTAACCTCTCTCCCCTAGAGCAATCTATTTTAAATTGCATTCGTAGTACTGCATTGTGCGCGGTAAGTGGCGCTGCACTGTGCACGCGATGGTGGCGTATTCACAGCGGGGGTGCGTAGGCTCGGCGCAACTATAAGAGGAAAGGACCTACATTGGCTATTCTAATGTAGGAAAGAAGCCCATGTCTGACAACAATGCTTAAACAAGAGAAATTGCTTTGAACATGGAGGGAAACGAAAGCAAGTAGACTACTTTACGGAAATCATAGGAGTATTGTGGAATAGCTATCCGGTAGTGAGGATTGTAAGCTTAAACTGGGCTTATATCTACAGCCAGTAATATTTAAAGTTAATAAAATAATGAAGATCTGCTGCACCAAATGTTTATAGCTCACATTAGCTTAAATTGTTGAGAATTGTGTAAAAGCTGTTTTTAATCTGCCACTTACTACATTGAAAAATTATTATAATGGTAGTTTTTACTGCAAATGTGTACTAATATGCCTATCATGTTTATACATTTACCACCTGCCTAAAAAGCTTAATTAATTAATTAATTCATTAATTCATTATCAGGATAGCCTGAGACTTTTTACTAAATTTGTCCCTAACACTTTTGCGGGAAACTTACAAAATGTGTATACTTTAGGGGAATTAAGTCCTCTTGTCCTGATATTCTTCTTTCTCTGTATAAAATGTCCCTATAGAACATAATTTAGTCCCTTAATACAAGTGTAGGAAATCTCAGATCCAACGTTTAGGCGTGGCCCTCTGCTTGACTGCACGTGGCCATTGGCATGTTTTGTACCAGTGCAACTTTATATTTAGGTCATGTTCCACTGACAAACAGGTAGGGACAGAATACGGCTTAATTATCTAACTGCCTCTCGCAGAGTTCTGTATAGTAAATGCAAAATTACATTTTAATATGTGCTTGGTCTCTGCGTGAGTTCAGTTGGAAAGTTCCCATTTATTGAGCAGAAAGGAGTCTCTACCAACAGACTAAAACATGGCTCACTTTTAAATAATAATTTATTTAAGATAATTTTTTCCATTCCCAAATGATCTAATTTTGTGTATCAATACCCCCATTGTTTTTTGTTTTTATCTTCTTCATGATGTCAATGCTTTGTGGGGGTTTCTATTATATTGGTGCTCTGGTCGAAGACTCAAGGATGTTCTAAACGTGCTTTTTACATTCATGGTTTAAATAGCTACTGCTGTTCCTAGTTTGTTACATACTTGACACTTCATACATTAATGTGGTCTTATTTTCTAATGTTGACCGAAGAGCTCAGCCCAAAAAAAGTTTCCTCACTGCTCAGAATTACAGTTCCCCCTAATCCATTTCATGCATATTTATACATTTTTTAGTGGGCATGCCATATTTCTCTTCATGCAGAATATGTATTTGCAATACTTCTGCCATTTTAACATTTTTCGACTTTTATCAACAGGTTTATTGTCTTTACTTTAACATTTCAGTTATTTTTACAATTTTTGTTTGTTTTGCAAATTAACACATATCTATACAATATCT
Source organism: Discoglossus pictus (assembly GCA_027410445.1). NCBI lineage: Eukaryota > Metazoa > Chordata > Amphibia > Anura > Alytidae > Discoglossus > Discoglossus pictus. Next base: position 72,071,294 of record CM050164.1, on the reverse strand, counting down.
CTGTTTTCTATTGTAAAATCACATAACCCTGCATGAACGACATATTGTTATTATGTAGAATCGGTAAGTTAAAATGTTTACTGGTATGAATGGCACTCTCTCCATTCTAATTTGTAGCCCAGAATAATAAACCCTCTGTTCATTCTATGTATTAAACATAAATTGTATTGTTTTCATGGGTGTATGTTCTATCTCCCCTAGGTATAGAACGGGATGCTGTTAATACTTTCACCAAATACATTTCCCCGGATGCTGCTAAACCTATCCCGATCAGTGAGGATATTAGGAGTGATATTGTAGGTGAGTTTCATTTGAGGACCAGCGTTTTTAATTCAGTTTTTCATGTTGAATAGATTGGATTTTTGGCTAAACGCAATGAGTAAAATAATTTTGTAATGTAATTCCTTAATGAGAGTATATGTTGTATTTTTGTTACCATAGACTGTCAGTAATTATATAGAATGGTACTGCTAATTACTAATTTGTGTATTCATAAATTCACAGTTTTATTTTCTACTGTGCATGGTGGTAGTTATGGGTTCAATTCACTAAAAGTTCCAGGATTAAAACCTAAGTTGATTGAAAGAAGTTGACCTTAAAGAAACACACAATGTTCCAGATGCCTTATTCCATTATATCAAAGGAATTTGCATTTTTAGCTATAATTTAGAAAAATATATATTTGCTAATAACCTGTAAACTTGCAAAATGCTTTAGTTGGATGATTTTTTTTTTTTATTTTTATGAAATGTCTTAAGTGTCTCTTGTCAGAAGGAGGCTCTAGTATGGTTTACAACTCCAGTTATTGCATACTTGCGTCTTTCTTCTGAACAAGAAGTGTTACTTTAGGAGTTTTGTTTGCTTTTATATTGTAAACTTTCAACGTGTAGTTACCCTTAATTGATATGCCGGAAACATTGTGTATGAAATGTCACATAATTAAATCATTTTTCTAAAATAAGCAGTATTAATTTTCCCTTGGAAAACCCTCTTAATATATTTTTTCCTTATGTTTCTATATATGTATATATTTTTGGAGTTATTAAAAAAGCAATACATTAATTTTATATAATACAAATAAACTGATTGATTTTCATCGGCTTGCAACATAATTGTAGTGCCTTAAGCACATCACGAGTTGAACAGCTTATCACCAGCTGCTGGTGTTATAAAATAGAACAGGCCTTCATGACTGTATAGAAGAATAACGGAGAGTATTTATTTCTTGCAGCTAAAATATGTGGGGAAGACGGGCAAGTGGATCCCAATTGCTTTGTGACAGCACAATCCATAGTGTTTAATGCCATGGAACAAGAGTAAGTTTCTCTTTCAATACATCAACAATTAACTAGTACTTTGCTCTAGCTACTAAAGAGAGATCTTTCTTTTGTGGGTAGCAGCTTTCATTGGTTTTGATTTATAGGCCAAATACATGTACAATCTCAGAACAGCAGACTATTATTATCTATTAAATATATAATGGTATAAACATATTTTTAGGGCAGCTAATCGGATAATTCCATGTGTTTGTATAATGGCACCACAGATGGGTATTTGTTACTTGATTGACACAATTTTTGTGTGCAGTTATTATAACCGTAATATCATCATTTGGCAATACTAAAAGCCAAGTATAATTTGAAATATGAGTATTGTTTGATATGACACAAAGACACTCGCTCTTTACATTTTTTTTAATTGAACGTACAAAGAAAGGATACCTATAGTGACCTATGAATATTTATTATTTACTTGATCCCACTTGTGTACTTTCTACTATTCCAACCTGTCCTCCCCTGTTACTAGATACCTTTATTATTTATCTGCTGTCCCACTTGCAGTGTAGAAGAAAAAATTTAACTCTCATGTTCACCAATAGGAGCTCTCAAGTATATTCTTTTGAATTCTCCACCTCACTCTAGCAGACTCCTCCCTAGTCTTCAGATAATCAGACATTCTCTGAAAACCCACTTGTCCAGAGAACCAAACAATGCCCTGTGGAACTTTTATAGTATAGGCGAGCAGTTGAGGCACGCGGGACTTGCACTGTGAGACGAAAAACGTAGCACTTTGCCGCTGACCGCGAGGAACGCAGGTTGATAATTTAACGGCAAAAATTAGTTCAAGCGAGTGTTTCGAAAGACCGGCAACCAAGCAAAATAATAAAAAAATAAATAAAAACACACTCGCACAGGGGGAGAGCCAGAAAGCCTGTGAGTGAGGTTGCAAGTGAATTTGAACCATATTTGCCGTCGGCTAAGTGAGGAAAAATATGGCGGGCGAAAAACTTGAAAAATCAGAAACAGGATGGAAAAAAGCAAGGCACGCGGGACTTAGAAAATACACGATGGCAAAGACCGTAACACACACAAACAACAAAAGGCACGCGGGACTTTGGAAAAAAAAACAAAGGCAGACACACAGAGGAGAAAGACACAGGGAAGTGACGGGGGACATGGTGGAAAGAGACACATGGCATTCACAAGCACAAAACTTGCAGGTTAACGAACCCTGCAATTAGTTGCCCGTATGGTAGGCGGGAGGAAAGGCTTGCAGTGAATGCCGAAGTCACTCACTGCGGGGCTCGCAATGAGCAACGCAAACGACAGAGGCTCGTGATGAGCGCCGAAGGTAATCATTGCAAAGCAGGAAAGTTGAAGTACACCGAAGGTGCTCAGAGGTGCAAAAAGCCTCACATTGTGTGGCAAACAGCATTGCCAGACGTACAATTTCATTCCCATTTTTTAACAGGCAATTTCCTAGTAGTATTATAATATAGTACAGGTAGGATCCCCTTCTCGATTTTTACCTTATCTTGGTGAAGGGGCTTGTGTACCTCATGAAACTGTGAGCTATACCATGTAAGGTCACTCAAGATGGGCAGGTCATAGCAAAGAAGTCATACAAATCGTGGTCCACTAGAAGGAACTGGCAACCCACTCCAGTATCTTTGCCATGAAAACCTTATGGATGGGCACAGCCAGTCACAAGATGTGCCTGGTCGTGCTTTGGTCCATGTGGTCACTGAGAGTGGGACAAAAGTGTACAACAACAGGTAGGATATTGGATATCATTGTCCGGATTGCAGCCCTGCACAGCCTCATGCCTCTCTATTTCTATCCTCGTATTGCTTCAGGAGTAAACAGGGTTAAGGTGGGCAGTGAAGGAAACGGGTCTTTGCCCAATTATCCTGATTTGTCGGACCACCACTGGTTCGACAAACTGGCTAATCCGGCATGCTACTGGAGCGGAGGTTTCCGGGCTTTTGGTGTCCTACCTGTAATAAATAAACCCTTTAGAAATGTTTATGATTTTTTTTTATCAAGTAAATCTAAAAAATTCAACCCTTTTATTTTAAGGTCACTTAAATGGTAGAACTAGATCTTGTGGTAAATGTTCAAGCGGGACCTGTAGATCTTGGGTTGGCAAAGAGCACACCATGTTCAGACAGGATGGAAATCCACACCGATTGTGTAGCTAGGTGTGGGAGCGCAGGTGTGGGAGAAGATGAGAATGGCTATATGATTCCCCAAAAATCTAGATTCCGTGTTACTAAAGCCTAAGTGAATATGTGCAGTCTTGGCAGGTATTTTACCCAAATGCCTCTGACCTTACAGCACAGACTAGTACTTTTTTCCTACCTTGTACTACCATAACAATAAATGCATACATTATTTTCAACACATCAAATATCCCACCTCGGGATCTGTTTGGGAAAAAAAACAAACCCACAAACCACATTTTACTCCAAAACCCAGTCATGATACCAAAAAACAGAGTCCTGATTTTGTTTTGGTTATTTGGAAAAGAATGAATCCGCAACAGAAGAACCGTTACAATTGTCTCCAGCTACTTACTCACTGGACACAAATACAAACAAAGCATGGCTTTTTATAGGATAATGGGCATGGTATAACCCATTACTCATGGTACAATCCATTACCTAAACCAGTAAGATATTATTTATATTAGGTGATCCAATAAAATATGATGCATGCAGTTTACACGTGCTTAATCATATCTGGCACTTCACTGTATACGCACAAAAACTCTTACTTGTTATCTCTTGCACATATGTCAAGTGTTGTCCTTGTAGGCTTACTGAAATACATATTTGTTTAGGCTAAATAATTGTTGATTTGTTTCCTGTACAAGTTTTTATTATGGGAAGAAGGACTTGTTTACAGTTATAGAAGAAATAACAATGAATTTAAGCAAAATGTATAATTAACTGTTCCATACCTCATGGCCTATAATGGAAAAATACTGGATCAGAGCTAAAATTCACAAGTGCTAAATGATAAATGCTATATATATATATATATATATATATATATATATATATATATATATATATATATATATATATATATACATATATATATACATACACTAAAAATGGAAGGATATTTGTATTTTTTAACAACAGATCTTTAAATCGTACTGCAAAAAAATCTTTAGTTAAACAAGTTTTTAAACGCACAGAAGTGAAAAGAGCAGTCCTGTTTCATACCACCTGAGATTAACCTGAACATTTCCAGAGGTAACTGTGCCACAGATTGGTTACGACTGTAGCAAGTCAATCCTGATATTAAAAAAACACATCATATTGTTTTTAAGCTACAATACATTTATAAATGTCATCCACACTTTAAAATAAAAAATAAAAAAACTTTCTAGCTCTAAGATCTATTAGTCATTGGAACTTCTTTGTAGCACAGTCTTGTTTATTACGTCAGAAATTGCAACGGGTAAGGATGTTTTACACTATTTTAAATACTCCCCTTGTGTTAGATCTATATTACCACAAATGCATTATAAATGTTGTTGATACTGACACAACTAACTTGCTGCTTGTTAGTAATATCACACAGTCTTTTTCTTTATACATTGTTGTACCACCTTTTTTTCATGGTAACGTTTCCTGTTATTTCCAGGCACTTTTCAGAATTTTTGAGAAGTCATCATTTCTGTAAATACCAGATTGAGGTGCTGACCAGTGGAACGGTTTACCTGTCGGATATTCTTTTCTGCGAGTCTGCATTGTTTTACTTTTCAGAGGTAAGAGGTTGCTTTAACATTAAAGGGATAAATACCTGGCCAATTAAATATGTCTGACCAATGGGCAATACCACATTGAAGCTCCTTATTCTACAAAATGGGAGTTTTTGTAATGGACAAAAACAGGTGCTCAAATGTTATTTTCAGATTCCACATACAGACTGTAACATAAAAATAATGTCAGTTCCCATAAAGTGGCTCATATGAGGTAAATTAATTGTTTTTATATCAAAAACTCTTGGTGATGCAAAGTTATGCTTATGGGTTATATTGTATATATTATTATACACTATTGTTCTATCACTTTTCCTGTCTCCTAATAGAAATTTGACTAATACCGCCCAAGCCTACCTGGCTTCTGAGTTTGGTATAATGTCAGCCGCAGTCCTGCATAATTTTATAATTTCACTGTAAAATATACTTTGGGCAAAAATCCAGATCAATTGTATGTATTAATGTTGCTCATTCTGTTGCCAGAATGAGTTTTGCTGCTGGATTATTAGTCTAGTCTCTATAATCTATTTTCCTTTTTGCAAATAACACTGTTCTCTGTAACATTTTGAAAACAATTGGCAGATTAACACCATAAATATATTATGGTTCTGAATATTGAATTGCTGATAATCACAATGGATTTAATGACCTCTGCCAGTGTTGTCATTTCCTTTTTTTAGACATTACTTTCTAAACATGTAACATTTAGGCATTTCTTACAGGGATGGAAGAAAAGATTTTGTTCCAAATATGATATCATTTTTTTTTTTTAAAGTAGGTAACAGAAAATGTATGATTTTTTTTTTTTTTATGTTTAATTACCCTGTAGAGGCAACAGTTACCCATAAGAAAATCTTGTTATTAGACGTATTTTAAATGATACCATATTTAATGTCAGTGGAAACACCATATACAGATTAATTGTGTGGAGAACTGATCTGTTGAGCTGCTGGAGACATGTAAAGAAGCTTTAAAATAATTTTTATTAACCATAACAAATTTGTGTATTACAGTATATGGAGAAGGAAGATGCGGTGAACATATTGCAGTTCTGGTTGGCAGCAGATAATTTCCAGTCTCAGCTTGCAGCTAAGAATGGACAGTATGATGGACAGGAGGCTCAGAATGATGCTATGATCTTATACGATAAGTAAGTACTTTATTAGGTACTAACCATGCTCATCACAGATAAATTACTAATATATATCTGTGTGCTATGCTCACTGGTTGTAAATCATATATTTATTTGCATCTAAAATGTAAAATTGGTCACATAGGATGTTTTGAATGTATGAAAAATAATGTTCACAAGTACTCCTCTCGTGAATTATTATATGATTTAGTGTTAAAAAAATCTGTTCATTTCAGCTACATTTAAGCTACTACAATTGTTAGTGTTCAGTATTTGCTTACATTTTAATAAAACAAAAATATTTATAGAACGTTACCCATAATAACTATTTTTAAAATGTGATCTGTGCATTGAAATCTATTTACCAGGTAAAATGCTTACTAATATAGGGCCATATTCTATTAGCTACTTGCAAATACCTTGAACTCATAAATTTGGCTTTGGGTGTTTTCTTTTATTTTTTATAAATGTTTATATGAATTCTAATGCCTTAAGAATTCATTAGTGCCAATTAGTAATATTTGCCGAATATGTAGCAATTTTAAGAGTGATTTTAAGTGTGTGTAAAATTTACCAATTGGGCAATTGAATCGGGCCCATACTTTGACCTTTACAGATGTTATTCTATGGAACCTATTCAATTAATCTTTTTTTGTTTTTTTTGTTTAATTCATGCTATTTCAGACTTGATAGAGAGGTCAAACCTCTCGAAAGCTTGTCAATATAAATAAGGTGTTTGTCTAATACAACATACTGTAACAATCATAATATATATATATATATATATATATATATATATATATATATATATATATATATAGTAAATAAAAAGTACATCTGTGTTCACACTTGAATGTTTAAAGCAAGTTAAAAAAACCTGCTTCCAGCTCAGAGTTCCGAGAAAAACATTTATTACACTGCATTCTGGGAAGTTGAGCTGGGACACACAATTGTGCCCACAAATGCCTCGCTCTTCATTCCGTAGCCATCATCAAATATGGCTTCCTTTAAGCTTATTCATGCTGTATTACACAGCTTTAATGCAAAGCCAAGGTTGGATTAAACACAGGCTGAGTATCCAATCCATGTACAGCTGTTTCAAGCTTACTGGCTATCATCAGCATGGAGCAGGATCTCAGCCTGTGTTGTGGAAATTATGAGTAGGTAGTTCACCACAACAATCATTTATAATATGGTGGGCAAAAGAGCGAAAGAAGCCCTCCACCGTACAGTAGTACAGTAAATAAAAAGTACATCTGTGTTCACACTTGAATGTTTAAAGCAAGTTATATTATACAAGTTATATTATACACACACACACATTTAATCTCATGTTTGACCCTCATCGGATTTTACCAGATTAACTTTCTGTTTCTTGAATAACTTCATGGAATAACATAGGAGTTGCAGCAATCTCATCTCAACTGTGAACTGTAGTGACTATAGCGTTTGTCCTAAAACAAGCAGTCACAAAATTAATATTGTGATAAATATAGGCCAAAGTTATAACATATTCCAATTTTGCCTGACTTGTTCACTAGGTATTTTTCCCTACAAGCAACGCACCCTCTTGGCTTTGATGACTCTGTGCGGCTGGAAATCGAATCTAACATCTGTAGGGAAGGTGGGCCTCTCCCTAACTGCTTCACCACTCCGTTACGTCAGGCTTGGACCACCATGGAGAAGGTGAAGTCATGTCAAGTTTACAACTATTCTTTGTATACTCTTGTGACTAAAAAAACTGTGCTTGCTGGAAAGGATTTGTCAGCCAAGGATAAGGAAAGCTGGAAAGCTCAACAAATATTTTAGTAACACTTACAGATTAATAAAGCCTTAAAAATACATCTAATTAAATACTGTTTTCAACTATTTGAATGTGCTAAATGGATCAGTGATTCTCCGCTTCAGTTCTGGGACCAGTGCCGGTCTCTGAGGAACAAGAGGAGTGATAGGAGACATATAAGCATACCACTGCCATTAGTCACTTTATAAATAGTCTATGGATGAACTTAACTGATGTGAAAATATAGAATCACCATGATAAAAATGTTTCACCTCAACGACTAGGGAAATGAGCATTGGAAGGTAACCAGCCAGTTCCCATATCAAAAAGGTATAAGGCCATTGGCACAGATAATGATCAATAACTGGAAGATAATTCTATATCGGCATGCAAAAGAAGATCCTTTTCTAGCAACATCTTTAATGCATTAAAACCTACAAGATGAGATTTTTAGCACTCTGTGATTTATCACCCCCCTGGACCACCCTCTCATTTTTTCTCCTCTAGTGTACCTACAAATATTCTTGGCGACTTCAATATTTTCATTACACATATCTCCCTTACAGCTTCAAAATTACTTTCCCTTACCTCTTTCCTTGGCCTCTCACAGTGGAGTCCTTATCTTTACAAACCTCTGCACCATCTCCAACCTTGTCATCTCCCTACTCCCCCTATCGGACCACTACATCCTATCCTGCAACCTCTCCACACCTTACACTCATGGTCACTCGTGAATCCCTTTAAATAAAACCTAGAGAAACCTCCTTGACCCACAACAATGTTCAAATGTGCTAAAGTCCCCTCTCAGCACCCTCATCTGCCCTGATATTGTCACTTCACAGTACAACAATGTACTAAATTCAACATTCGACACTCTTGTTCCAAAGCTACAGACCAATCCCCTTGATCTCGTCCACAGTCATGGTTGTATACAAACATGCTATCTCCAAAGATCCCCCCCTTACCTCCTACTCCTTACTATCTCACTGGCACCTACTTAATAAAATTGCTAATGTCCGAAACAAACTCTTCTCTCCCCAATCCCACATCTACAAAGGGCTTCTTTGATCCTTTAACTGAGGATGAAGTCTCTGGTCATCTTACAACCTCTCACCTTACCACCCACTTGATCCAATACCAAATTGCTCACAAAAAATCTTTAGTATAACACACCACTACCTGTACTTCCATCAGCCTACTTCATTGATTACTGCTATCTTGCATCTGTCTCGCACCCCATCCACATTGTAAATTCTTCAGCGTAAGAAACTCTATTGTCTCATATTTATATTGTACTTTATTCGCATTTGTAAATAGCGCTACAGAAAATGCTGGAGCTTTATAAATAAAGAGCAATAATAATAATAATAATATGTGCATTTTAATTTCAGGTCTTCTTGCCTGGTTTTCTCTCCAGCAATTTGTATTATAAGTACTTGAATGATCTCATACACTCTGTGCGAGGGGATGAATATAGTTGGAGTGGAGGAGGGAATGCTACTCATGGGAATCATGGCACTCCCAATCATGAGCCCTATGGAGCCACTGCAGATAACTCTGGCTCTCAGGTACTGTTACAATGTTACAACTAACAACATTAGCAGCTGTATAAAAAGGTTTTTGGAAAAGTCTGGATTTTTTAAAACTTTATGAGTAGTGTGGAATCCATTTGTATTTGTTTCATTACATTCTGAGAGATGGCAGATGGGGTGTGTCTATTGTATATATCAGTGGCGTGAATGAAGGGAAAGGTGGGAATAGCGAGAAGTCAATAGTTTTTGTTATTTGGATAAGACTTAAATTGACACCACACACCTTCCACCTCACAGTCCATAAACAGGCAGATTGCATCAATAGATACAACCACTGATCTCCTGCCTCTCAAACACACAACTTGCGCTTATGTATCATGGATTCCTCTAGGGAAAAGCAGATGCTTGTTTTATTACCTTTTATCTTTTGCTTAATTATGCTTTTGGGGTCAAAGTTTTCAAATAAAATACATTTTGCATAATGGTCGTTTAAAGCATTTACATATAATGGAAATGTACTCACAGAGCATGCACCACATAAAATTAAGTTTATTTTATGTTAAAGAGCACAGCTAGATAAAATGTTATGGAACTTGCCTGTTATTACTCCATGTCGGTGAGGGATTATTTTTCCAGGATAACTATTGCACTATATGTACTAGAACACTAATGTTTATTATCTTTATATTCCAGACTAGTGTAAAAAAGAGTAATGTTAAAATTCTGAAAAACTTTGATGAAGCAATAATTGTCGATGCTGCAAGTCTGGATCCTGAATCACTATATCAACGAACATATGCAGGGTAATAACAGTTATTGGTTTTATATACTTTTGTCTACGGAATTAATTGGATATATAATCGGTAAAAACAAGTACTTTATCAGTTAAATGTTAATTTAAAAAGATGTTTTCTTATAATAAATGTACATTGAAGTTTGTAATGTTAACGTATAAATCAACCTTTCTGATATGCCCACCAATCTTATGTTGTAATCTGTTTCTAAAGTGCAATGATCACATAATAGTTGTCGTAATTGTTAGTTTGTCCGTAATGCTATGTTAAAAGCTACAGCTTGCGCATACGCAATGAGCGCCGAAGGCCGTAGGCGCTCATCATGTGGCCCACACAACACGCACGACTTAGAAAAAGGCTTGCAGTGAGTGCCAAAGGGGCTCATTGCGAGGCCCAAGATGAGCGATCATCGCAAGGTCCGCATAACTTTGAAAAGGCAAGGCTTTGAAAAAATTACGCGTTTAACGGCCACCATTGTTTTTTTCAAGACTGTAACTTGGAAGCTGTTCGGAGGACCCCAGAAGATGCCAATTGATTACACACAGCACAGGGGGACAGGCGGGGAGCCTGTAAATGAGGTTTAAACCTAATTTGTTCGTCAATTGGCTTTTTTTTAGGTCAGAAAACGGCTAAGCGAGGGGAAAAAAAAATGGTGGCCATCCCGAAAATGGTTTCTGACCCGTACAACACAGAGCAGGGAGAGGGAGGAGAAAGCTACAGGGGAGGGAGTGGGGGGGGGGGGGGGGGAAAGACACAGCGGAGGGAGATGAGGGGAAAAAATCACAGTGCAAAGGAGAGGGGGCAAAGAGACAGCTGGAGGGAGAGAGGGGGAAAAAGACACAGGGGTGAGAGAGTGGGGAAAGGCTTGCAATGAGCACAGAAGGCGCTCATTGCAGACCTCGCAATGATCCGCGAAGGAGCTCAATGCAAGGGATGAAAGTTGCGGTTTGGACGACGCCTGCAATGAAGGCGATCCTTGCGAGCCCCATAAAGTAGAGGGGGGGGAGAGGCTTGCGATAAGCGCCGAAGGTGTTCATTGCGAAGCATGAAAGTGGCAGATTGGCCGAAGATGATCATCGCGAGGCCCGTAAAGTAGACGGGGGGAGAGCCTTGCATTGTGTGGCAAACAGCATTGCCAGGCTTAACATTTTATTGCCATCATTTTTGACAGGTAATTCCCTAGTCACTAATAACATTCAGTTGATTGATTATTTTACTGGACCAATATGAGCATGGGCAAACCTCAGTGAGTAGGTAGACAAGGGGTCAGCAGGTACTCAGATTAGTAGCAGAAAACAATGAAGGCAGACTCCCATAGATTAATTGCCAATAATTAGTCGTCATTATTCTGTAGAAATCTTTTAACATCCTGTTTGTGGATCAGAAAAAAACAATTGACCGCTAAAAGTTCCAGACTTCAGTATAAAAGATCTATAAGAAGATTTTTTTTTTTTAATAACATTCAGTTGATACAGGGCTTGTCACTATCTAAAGGTTTAAAATACACCATATGTTGAACCTTAATTGTGGCCTTTAACATGTAGACGATTGTCAGAGAATGTGTTTATAATGTATTCTAGAAATATATTTAATATATGCTTATGTATGTGACTTGTACACTGTTCCCTATTACGTTCATGATGCTGTGCAAGGCATTTAAAGGTGCTCTTAAATCTCACACAAAACTGCGCAATCTTTTAATAATTCCTTTATGCATAGTGTTGTAACAACACTGTTTATCAAACAGACCCCTAACAGAAAGACAACTATACACAGCCTTGGTTAAATAAATAGTTTGCTTGTTGTTCACAGGAAAATGACGTTTGGCACAGTTAGTGATTTGGGTCAGTTCATCCGTGAATCGGAACCTGAGCCAGATGTGAAAAAATCCAAAGGTAAATGTCATTATTAATAATGTGAATAAGTGATATCTGCACCTTAGCTGATCAATTTCCCCTCAGAATGCACTATATATGATAGACCAGTGATTAAAAGTCCTGTTATCCTCAGATCGTTTATTGATCCACAGACATGAGAAATTCTTCCGTAATTCCTTAAGCTTAGAATTTGTGCTGATCCCTTGCCCTTTAAATTATAACACTAGAGCGTAGTCATACAGATAATTTAGCTACATTTTCTGTCTGTACACTGATGTATATGTACAGTGGCAAAAAAAGTATTTTTTGGAAGAACGTATAGTCTGTGGAGAATTTTTTGTGCGCATGTAAATGAAATTTAGTGTCTAGTCACATCATCATTATGCATTTGTGCATAACGGGTGTAATATTTTCAAAGTGTGTTCTTTTTGATTAACAATAGGTTCAATGTTCTCTCAAGCTATGAAAAAATGGGTCCAAGGAAATACAGATGAGGTGAGTATTTATGTGCCTGTGAAATAGTTTTTAAGTTCATTATAATGATTTTTAAATGTTTTCAAAATCTTACTCTTTACATAAATACCTAGGGCCTCATTCTATTAGCGGCCGTAAATCGGCCGTAAGGCTGCGATTCCTTGCGGGGGTTCAGTTAACTCGCGATTCTATTATACGGCCCCGCAAGGATCTCCTTTTACGGCCAGCCGCATATCTTGGAACCGGCCGTAATCTCAGAAATATAAAAACTCAAAAATAAATTCAAGCCTGCACTGTACAGCTCTGTAAATGCTAGGGATCATATTGGGGGACATGAGGATTAAAAGAAACCCACTCTCAAGCTTGCACATCTGCCCAAACCCGAGTTCAAATTAACTGTTTATTTTCCGGCTGCGGCGTGGGCGTGTCTGAGGTGCTCCAAGCCCTATGGACTTTTTACATGGATATTTTACGGATATTAAAAATAAAATATTTTACGGATTTGAGTACAGGATAATTATGTGCTATTTTTTCTAACACCTAAAATCCCTTTATAGTCTTCGCAAAGTGCAGGATGGCTTTATTTGAGCTATTTTATGTGCTTAATTGGTGCTAGCGAGACCTCTTTCCTGCAAGTAAGCAGCGGCTCGTTTTTAGCCTTGCAGAGAGGTTTCCCGGAGCAATTGAATTGCAAAACTCTTGCGGACGTTTTAGATCAAAGGCTTTCCTCTGGCGCGAGCGGCCGCAAGAGATAGCAAGGCACCGGCCGCAAGCCTGCCGGAGCCTCCGGCCGTAAGGGAATAGAATAGCCGAATAGCTTGCGGCCGGTCCTTGCGGCCCCGCAACGGCTGCGGCCGCTAATAGAATGAGGCCCCTAGTTAGTTGTCAGTATATTATAGTTTCTCAATATTACAAGTTGAAATTATTTGTAATGATTTGGTGTATTCATCTGGAACAATTCACGTATTTCTTACACTTCCTTAACATTCAGAATTTCATTTATTGTCATTTTGTATGGGAATTGATATAACAGAGTAACAAATTATAAAAACAGAAACACATAAATATCAATTGTAACAGTAGGCAGTCGCACAACCCTCATATGTGCTTTGTGACTGCCTGCTGTTGGCTAAAAAACACAGGTAAACATTGCAATTTGAGGAGGCTTAATCCTTCCATTCAACTTAAATGAGCACTATCACAGAATAGTAATTTGTTATTATCTAATTGCTTTGTCTTCTTACTGGAAAATCATGAATCTTGCTCAGAAATTGTAACCTGCTTCTACGTACTTGTACAATATGTCATTTTTTTTTTTTAGGCTCAAGAAGAGATGGCATGGAAAATAGCTAAGATGATTGTTAATGATGTCATGCAACAGGCAAAATGGAATACCCCGTCAGAACAATCTGCAAAAGTTGGTCTTTAAAGATACAAAGTAACGAAATATGATAGTGCTCACTTTTTGACTTTTGCTTGTCAATACTAAATATCTTGAATTTACACATTTGCATCATACAACATTTATTTACATTGCATATTTTTTGGGGTTCTCCGTATATGTTTAATAACCAATAACTTACTTCTGATAAGGATCACTCTGATAAATGATCACTCAAATTGTTGGCATCTCTACAGGGTTTATAATAGATTGAGTAACAAGTACAACAGATCCTCATAGTGTGGTAGTTTTGCTCTTAGTTTATTAAAATCTAGACAGTTTCCCCAAATTAGCAGTCCTCTTTCCTTTTGGCTTTTGGCTCCAAAGTGAACACCAGTACTGAAGGATTCTGATCCTCCTGGAACACTGCATACTCCAAAAGGACATACTGATAAAGGGATACCCTTAATCACAACATGTTTCATCCTGCCTGATCTGCTTCATCAGGGAAATTATCTTGTTTTTCAAATGCATAGATTGATATCATACATAATTAAAATCACACCAATAAAAGTATCTAAATATCACTTCCATGGTCAGAAATTGTCTTAATCTTACCTTCTGTATCTTGCGGTACAAAGAACTTCTCCCTCATGCCAAACAAGCATCAAAAATATTCCAACTTAATTTGTCTCTATACTGATAACAAAAAATAGATATTCAATATAAATACAAATACATGATGCATACTAAATGATATATATATATATATATATATATACGTATATATAAACACCATTTCTCTATTATAATATTGCATTTATATAAGATTTTATTTACCTTTTTTTTTAATTTATATTTGCATCTTTTACTTAGATTTATTTCTAATATTTGTTTATCTAACTTGCACACTTAATAATAATAATAATAATAATATTTATTATTATTATTGATAATATTATTATAATAGTAATAATATTATTATAGTAATTTCTCTATCCACTCTAAGTTGCTGCTTCATTTGTTCCCACTTTCATCCATCCTCCCAGCTTGGGGTGAGGCTAATGTCACAAATTGATGACCCTGATATGACCTCTGCAAGACTACACTTCCTTTCAGTTCTGATCAGCAGGAGTAAAAGCTGCAGTAGACACAGGAATGTTTTGCCATTTTGCATGCGTTGTGTCCGTGGCACTTGACGATTGAAAAAAAAATTGTTTGCCATCCCTTTCCCATCACATTAATTAAATAATGTTAAATTTACATTTTGAAGAGGAATTAGTGGACATTGCACAGAAAGATGTCTACAAGTTTCCACTAAATTGGGTACTAGAACAACATAAAATATTATAAAACATATAAAAAGAAGTAAAAAATATTGGTTGTGAAAAAAAATTATGAAATTGGACAACGTACATGGTCAAAATATTCAGATTCACCATCTAAGCCCATAGGTGTTTTGACAGACCAGGGATATGAACTGTGGGTATGAGGTATTCCACATATAGCAGAGAATACATTTTGGCAACAAGATCACATCCTACACAAAATCATCTTCACCAAGGCAGAGTAGAATAACTGTGGATGAAATATCAACTATGTACTTTCTACTTAAAGTACGTAATTGGGAATAATGACGTATTTATTATCTCCTTATGTTATACAGTCTGTTTACACTCAGCTGAACTTTGCATACTTTTGTCTAACTATCCCTTATGGCAAGGTAGACAGCCTTTCAGAAACGGGGTATTAAAATATAATTTAATTACTCCTAATAGAAAGTATTAGCTGACAGAGATAGGGATTTAATCACGTAAGCAAAAAAAAAAAAAAGGTCAATCTGGCTCTTTTTTTTTTTTTTTTAGCTTTACAGATATTTTGCTTTTAAAACACTTATATGATACTTTTAAAATGCACACAAGCTTATCTCATTTGATGAGATAATCCAGATTACATTTATGTGTAAACCCTCCTCATATTGAATCCTATTGCATCCACCCATGACATCACTCCTATTACGTCACATGTTACCACCATTTAATGCAATCATATTCCCCCTGATTTGCCCACTCATCCTTCTTCATGAAGTTACCACAATATCATCATCTCACATCCCCAGTTTTTCAAACTAAATACATTTAAGTCCTCAGCAGACCTGGCTCCACATACTTGAGTGCCAATCAAAATCTTTTCTGGTGCCATTTGCAGCACTAGTGTTATAGGTTGCTGACTCGTGCACTATGCCCCCCCCCCCCCCCCCCCCCCCATGTTCCTTGAATCATTTAATAGAATATACTAATTTTAATTATATTTGTAAGTATATTCATTTTTTAGAAACTTATACATTGCTGGTATATGGCAGTGTACCCTTAATTTCTTTTTCAGTTAGGTGGATTGATGCCTGGGTTTGGGGAATTTAGGTGAAAGTGATACCATCATATTCATTGTGACTCTTTAGTGCTTCTTTTATTCTCTTCCGTGCTCTAATGTTAATATAGTAAGCAGTATTTGTAGCTGATAATTCATTTATAGTGATGATGATCAAGATATATTGATACTAATAATTGTAACATTTGCTTTCTGTTTCCTTATTCCTAGATCTGATATACGAGACGCCTGTCTGAGAACCTTCTACCTTCTGTAGGGCTGAACTTTTCCCCACGTGTGTGGATGCTGTTTTCATGCAGCCAAGCAGAAACACAAAGCAATGTAACTTATTGGAGCTCAGCTAAGGAATTCCAGCAAGGAAAACGGAAAGAAAAGCAAGCTGGGTTTAAGAAATAGTTTTCTCTCACCTACACTTGTATCATCTCTGCCATATTTCATAATGGGCACACAGCACTTACTGATATGAAGGTTTGGAATATATGAAGTCTGACTACCATAATGGGCCAGTTATGAAAGGTGCCGCATCTGACCTTGCAAAGCCAGTGACTAGAGATACAATCTGTGTTATACTCCACATGACCACTGCTGCACATTAACAATAATAATCATTCATATAAAAGTATGTTTAGTGTGTTCATAGCAGCACACAATAATTTTGTGTTGCCTTTGACCATATTAGGAAGGTACTTCCGGGTTCCATGGCAAATAGAAAAAAAACAGGTCTCTTCTCATTTTCCTTCGCAGTATTTGTCATAAAGCTTTTTATGGGACTGGATATTTTGAGTTTACACTGGGGAAATGTGTAAAGTCAAGCATTCATTTGGTTCTGGGAGCCTTTTTAACTAATAACTATTAAAATAGTTTTTTTTTTTTTTTTTTTTTGGTATTTCGTCCCAAGAATTCAGTGTCTGTTCCATAAATACACAAGGAAAGTTGTGTTTCCTATCCCTGCATGCAAACATATTATGACATAGTATTACACAAAACTGTGTTTCAGGGACTACACATATCTTCTTAGGCTGGTTACCTGGTATTTTATCCACTATCAATGTTTTGTGTTGCAAGTTCAAGTCTTGCAGTATGTCAAATGATTGTGAATCTATTGCTTGTTCATGATATCTCAGTTCATTCTACTGGGACAGATTATCTGTTTCTTGGGAAGAACTTCTAAATGTCAAATCTAAGAATGCAGATGTCTTGAACCTAGTCCATCCTTTGTAGCCTTGTACACTTGAAACCATGTTTGGGCACACTGTAATGTTAAAAAAAAACACACACAAAACATGGTCCTTTAAAACTATAAATGGTTTTCAGGACCACTGTAATGCACTTACAAATAAAGCTTCTATATTTGTTTTCTAGGTATAGGCTATTAAAGCAGTATGCAGTATAAAATAACTAAAAGTTTACACATTTTTCTTATCTTTTAAGCTGTCAATTTTCCCCCAACCAGAGCTGTGTATCTCCTGCCACCCGTGTCTAATAGGGGTGATCATATCTGCATGTGTGCTGGACTTTCATGGTGTTGGAAGCAGGCTCTACAGATGTCATTGGCCCTGTCCCATGATATCATTAGCTCCACCTCCCCGTCTATACAGAGGTAAAATCTCTATTGCACAATGCTTGCAGTGCTCCATAGGTGTCAGTGCATGAGAAGCCGTAGTCTCATCCCCTTTACTGAGCATGCTCAGTCTGTATCAGTACCTACACTGGTCAGACTTTATTTTTAGTCCAGGACACATAAAGACCTGGCCTCACCCCTGATTTTCACAGGTAGGAGGAGATATGCAGCTCTGCTTTAGCAAAAAAAACACAGAAAACAACAAATAAACATTTGAGCTTTACTTGTAAATACAACACAGTGGTGCTTTTAAAGCTCCATTAACCCAAGTGTTTAGCGTTCGGAGATATTACTAACTCTTGTATTCTACTCTGCTTGCCATTATGGGGTTACCATGTTGGCCTCCCTCCCATATCTGTAGTTCAGCCCTTAGAGTACGTCAAAGAAAGTATGTATGGCAGTTTCTAATGTAGCCATTATGGCTAACCATTCCTTTTTAAGTTGTGTGTGCTGGATGAGCGGCATGGCTGTGCTGGCTCCTGCACTAGATACTGCAATATGAAGATTCACATATTGCTGCTTGTTCACTCACACCGTGACACACTCTGATGGTTACACTACAAGTGTGGGAGGTGGTGAGCAGATAGAAATACAAATGTTACATTTATTATCTCTATATGACTTTGCTAATAAGGCTTTTGTTATGCTGACTGCAGTTTTTGCATTTAAAGGGCAAATACTTGTTTTAACATTATAGTTTATAAAGTTAAAACTATAATGTTAATTGTCCCATTAAAGAAGGAACATTTAGGGATTTGATGACCCTGTAATACATCTATGAAACTGTTCTCAGTTGGCTTTCTAAAAGACATAATTTCATGCAAATTAACTTGCACCAATATGTCCATCTGTACTATTCTACTACCTGACATACCTCTTACAAGTGTTTTTTGGCATTTAAATTATTCTGTATAAATCAATGCATTTGTCATCCCCAGAACCCATATTGTGTGCTGCAATGTCATGTTTTTAGATATTCCCACTGCTTTTATGAGCTGTTCCTATGACATCCTAGTTTTGTAGTTGCATCATAGGCGAAGAAATATAACATGGCAGACCAACATTGGAAGAGGCCGTTGGATAAAAATGTAGAAAATGACAACGCTGGCTGCAATTTTACTTTTGTGTTTCTGGAAGTCAGTTCCAATTAGTTGTCTTGAGCTCTATAATTTTATTTTGGTGCATTGCTGTACAACCCACGGATATGAACAAATTTCGATCCAGAGCAATGTGGAGTAAGTTTTTTGTCAAGACTCCTAGATTATAAAGATGTTTTGATAGTGCTCATAATATAAGACTTGGACTCCATTGTTTTTGGGCATGAACTGGGAGCCAAGCTCTTAATGCAACACTCCGTTACTGCTGTAGTTTTAGTGTTGGGAATACTCCCTTGGGAAGGGAACCCAGAGAGTTTGTTCCATGTTTGAATGTTTTTATATGCTATTTTTTTTTCTTTTTCCAAAAAAATCACTTAATGTTCTAAAATATTTCCAGTAATGGGGACAAGATCAAATCCATAGATAGATAATGTAATCCAGATGTAACTGGTTAACTACCCTATATATTGTCTGGTCATATACAAAAAGGCTGTGTATAGCTGTTTTTGGTACTATGTACCTCTTCCATGATTTTCTCATGCCCGAGTATTCCTGTACTTAATCACTCATCTATTTAAATGTGTTAAATTGAGAATATATAAGAGAGAATATTAAAAGTGTTGTCTATCCTTTTCATTGTGTATTATCTCCGTAGATGTGTGGGTTATATTTGCTACACCATTTATGAAGGCATTGTACATGTTTCTATACACCAGAACATGATCCAGGCAGCTCTCTTGTAAACTAATGGATCACAGGCAAACTGAAAATATATATACCTCACCCCAAAACATCAAAAAGAGATCCCTCTCACATTGCAGTGCAATATAGTTTGGACACATGAAGTTCAACAGCAATTATTTCTGTTGCATGTCTAAAGAAAGTAACTTGGTGCTGCGTGGTTGGGTAGGAAGAACATTCTCCAAGTGGTGGTACAAAAACATAACCAAACAAAAGCAACATGTACTGAGCACATCCACATGGGAAAAGAAAGGTTGGGATTGTTCTCCGTTGATTTGTGCCATATTAGCACTTATACTGAAATATAGCATGAAATTCATAAGCATTACTCATTCCATGTGGAGGTTGTCTGTACATGTAACTTCAATATTTAATTATTTTAAAGATATATGGAAGTTTCATGGATTACGAATACATCTGATAGAGGAGAACCAGTAGATTATGCAAACATGTTTTACTTTAACAAAAATCCCAAAATAAACATTATAAACGTACTCTAGAGTTTGCAACCTTTATTCAGTTTTCTGGCAGTTGATTGAGGAGCATTGCTTCTGAAACTCCAAGTGAAGTTAGCATAACATTCATAATTTGTTGTGGCCAATCAGAGGCAGCCCAAAAAATGTAGCAGTATTGGGATTCAGTCCCTTGAGCAAAACATCAGAAGATTTGTAGTCTTTCGTACCCACCAAACACCTCTCTCTCCTCCCTTGAATGAAGCAACTCTCTGGATTCTTGCACTACACTCGTTAGTATAGGGTTAAAAACATTCTTGAATGCAGTGTTTCTATAGGTTAGTACCAGGTGCCTATGTAGGCAGCTCTGTGGGTGTGGAAACTATTTGTTTTACATAAAATAAATGTGTATTTGTATAGAATGACTGCATGCAATTTGTGTTTCTGATATAAGCAGCATGTATTCGGTTGGAAAAAGTTAAAAACAGGGAAGCTTCCATATACCTTTTAATGTACTTGTCTCTAATGAATAATCTAGAATATAGTTGGTGTTTATATATGTCAGGTTAATATGACAAAGAAGTGTCTTATTGACCCCAAAACAAAGCTCTTAATGATTTTTTTGATCACACATTTATGAGATATACTTTGACCTAGATCATAAAGTGTTGCTTAGTGGTTTTACCCAAAGGGGATCTTCCTTGAAGTCTATGGGGATTACAACTGAATAAAACTGGTTATATGTATTCCTACCAATGTGATCATCTCCATCAAAGACTCTTGTTACTACTTTCATGTCCTCATGTTTTCATTCATTTTATCATAGTCTGATTTTGGAAGTCTTTTCAGTTCAATAGTAAGCACTGCAGTGCTCCCACTGTGTGACCCATATTTTCACACATACATTATATTTTATTAAAGAGACATTGACTTTGATGTTGTAGAGCAGCATTGACAATCGCAGCACAGAAAAACAAGTGAACAATATTTTGAATGTTTAATATTAATGTGTATTTCACTAATTTAGAAGTTATTTTGCCAGCAAATTTCATTCAATGCAAGTACACTGCAAATTTTCATGCACGGTTTCCTGCAACAAAAAACATAGGTGGTTGTCCACAAGAACTCCCAAATCCCCTTTCAATATCTGATACCCCTAGATTTGCTCCATT
Source organism: Discoglossus pictus (assembly GCA_027410445.1). Taxonomy (NCBI): domain Eukaryota; kingdom Metazoa; phylum Chordata; class Amphibia; order Anura; family Alytidae; genus Discoglossus; species Discoglossus pictus. The sequence goes on along the minus strand of CM050164.1, from coordinate 72,049,795 downwards.
ACAAAACTTTACAATTATTTGTATTAAATCTCATTTGCTATTTAGATGTCCATTCCTCAATTTTATGTATATCCCTTTGGAGAAAAAGTACATTATTATCTGATTTAATTACCTTGCACAACTTTGTTTCATCAGCAAAAATGGAGACACAACTTTAAGTCGTTAATAAATATGTTAAAAAGGAGAGGACCTAATACTGAGCCCTGAGGAACCTCACTTACCACATTAGTCCAATCGGAGTATGTTCCATTTACCACAACCCTTTGCTTTCTGTCCTTTAGCCAGCTCTCAATCCATGAGCAGATATTTACTGCAATTCCTGTATCCCTTAGTTTGCACAATAGTCTCTCATGTGGCACTGCGTCAAAAGCCTTTGCTGGAGCGAAGGGAATTTAGAGTGAAGGGAATACATAAGCATTTAGGAGAAGCTTGTAAATTGATTAAATTAGGGCCTGAGACCTTAGCTCTTTCTCCTCATATGCTCAATACGTTGGTTGGTGCAGCTGAATTACAGATAACATTTTGAAGTAAGTAAACACGTTGAGGGCTTTAAAAATTAACTCTGCAGCAATTAAAGGCAGTGGCGGCTGGTGAACTATCAAGTTGGAGGGGTGCCAGAGCAAGACTTGGCTCCTCCCCTCCAAGGCCCCATCCATTTGTGGACTCCTCCCCCTGACATCATATTGACCTATATGTGCTCAAACCGTACCTAAAAAATAAATAAAAAAACATGCAGGTCTATATAGGCCCAAACAGTACCTAAAAAACCTTAAAATAACCTACGTAAAAAACATGCGAGTCTTGAATGTCTAAAGCAAGTTAAAAACCTGCTTCCAGCTCAGAGTTCTGAGAAAAACAGTTATTACACTGCATTCTGGGAAGTTGAGTTGGGACACACAAATGTGCCCACAAATGCCTCGCTTTTCATTCCATAGCCATTATCAAACATGGCTTCCTTTTAAGCCTATGCATGCTGTATTACACAGCTTTAATGCAAAGCCAAGGTTGGAATAAACACTGGCTGAGTATCCAATCCATGTACAGCTGTTTCAAGCTTACTGGCTATCATCAGCATGGAGCGGGATCTCAGCCTGTGTTGTGGAAATTATAAGTAGGTAGTAATAATATTAAATTAATATTAATTATTAATTAAAAAATAAATTACATATATACATATATATTTATTTATATAAATTGTATAAAATTATAAATTAATATTAATTATTAATTAATCATAAATTACAAATTATATATAAATTATTTAGCTATATATAAGTTATAAATGTATAATAAATTAATATGAATTATTATTAATTAATAATAAATGATAAATTATATATAAATTATATATCTATATATAAATTATGTATTTAGAAACTAAAAATGTGCTGTTCTTAACACACAAGCTCCCCTGTTGCTGCAGCCATATTCCTCATTCCCAATCAATATGGTTCTCATACACTGTTTCCACACATTTTCAAAAATATCTGTAACTTCTAATAGTTCAAATAGAACTATATAGCATTAGTTTCATTAATGATTTGATTCAAATAAGTGAAACCCACTACTTATCCCAGGCTACTTTCCAACAAAGGAACCCCAGATTATAATACAAATCTATCGGCTAACCTCTGCTTTCTTCTGATTGGCCAAAACGAATTATGAATTTTATGCTAATCTTCTAAGGGATTTTTATGGGTGTGAACGAACAAAGTCTCAGCTAGCAAACATCAGTGTGAAAAAAATCATCCAATGAAAATGTTTTACTGCTTCACCACTTTATTTTGACTGCTATATATGACGGTGCATGATGTGTTCACAGGACCTTTATATATGTCAGAAAGCAAAGCCTAAGATTAATGTGACTGTGGTGTAATACAAGCTTTCCAAGGTGACAAATACAGTGCCTTGCAAAAGTATTCACCCCCCTTGGCATTTTTCGTGTTTTGTTACCTTACAACCTGGAATTAACATGGATTGTTTGAGGATTTGCATCATTTAATTAACAGAACATGCCCACAACTTTGACAATGTTTTTTTTTTTTTTTTTTTTATTGTGAAGCAAACAACAAATAGGACAAAATAACAGAAAAAGTCAATGTGCATAACTATTCACCCCCCTAAAGTCAATACTTTGTGGAGCCACCTTTTGCGCAATCACAGCTCCAAGTCGCCTTGGATAAGTCTCTATGAGCTTGCCACATCTTACCACTGGGATTTTTGCCCATTCCTCCTTGCAAAACTGCTCCAGCTCCTTCAAGTTGGATGGTTTGTGCTTGTGAACAGCAATCTTCTATTGGATTGAGGTCTGGGCTTTGACTAGGACATTCCAAGACATTTACATGCTTCCCCTTAGACCACTCAAGTGTTGCTTTAGCAGTGTGTTTGGGGTCATTGTCCTGCTGGAAGGTGAACCTTCGTCCTAGCCTCAAATCACGCACAGAGTGGTACAGATTTTGCTAAAGAATATCCCTGTATTTCGCACCATCCATCTTTCCCTCAACTCTGACCAGTTTCCCAGTCCCGGCTGCTGAAAAACATCCCCACAGCATGATGACGCTGCCACCACCATGTTTCACAGTGGGGATGGTGTTCTTTGGGTGATGTAATGTGTTGGGTCTGCGCCAGACATGACATTTTCTCTGATGGCCGAAAAGTTCAATTTTAGTCAGACCAGAGCACCTTCCTCCAAACATTTTGGGAGTCTCTGTAAGAGGGAAAAGAGCCAACATGCTTCTGCTGTAGTGTAGACAAATCACCAGAAGAAATAAATGTATAAAAAAAGGAGAGCAGTCTGCATCCACCTGGATGAAATGAAGAAAGGTTAAAGATTTATCTAAGTTTCCTGGATTATAAATGCATCGGATAGAGGTTAATCATTCGTGTATGAAAAATACCAAACATTTAAAAACTTTCCTTGAAGTTAGCAAAATGTCTTGCAATTTCTGACAGTTGGAAATTAGAGCTAACACCCCCTTGAAACCCACGCTAAATTAGCATAAATTTTATAATTCATTTTGGCCAGTCACGGACACACAGGCAGCTGCAACATTCGTATCAAAGTATGGGGATCCTTTCTCTGCTGCAAAGCAGCATGGGATTTGTAGTCTGGCACATATCCATGTTAGAAGGTGCTATGCATTTTCCTGTAAGAGTCTCTCTCGCTGCAGCACATTGCACACTTGATTACCAGGCGTGGTAATCCAGCCTAAATATCAACTACTTCTATTTTTTCCTCTCTCTGTTTAGCAGAGCTAACTAGGCAGCAGCTGAGCATAATTGGATGATTACCACTTTTGCTGGTAGCCCATTCTGTGTACTCGTAGGATTTTCTCCTACATTTGCCATTTACGGGTGTGAAAACTTTTGCGGGCTTGGGGAATTGTAGCAATGGAATAGCCATTTTGTGATTGTAACAGTTGTAAACGGGAAAGATCAAAGGCATTGTGATGCTGTAAGTTCTGTGTTTAACAACCATAAGGTTTTCAAGACCGTAAACCGTTTGGAGCCCGCAAAAAAAGACGCCAATTGAACAGCAAATGAACTTACGGCCTCACTTACGGGCTTCGGTAACTTACAATTGCATAATTGAATCAGGCTCCTGGATTTCACGTGGTTGCACATAAATCTGCAAGTAGATGGAACTTTTCAATAAAATACATATTTTCCTGTTAGGGAACATTTAATACACAGGAAACTTCTATATATATTTAAACAAAAAATACATCAGATGTTTTACAGAGTAAAGGCACCCTATGATGTAAAAAGAATGAAATGAAAGTGTGAGAAGATACCAACCCTCTGTGGTAAGACATATATTCTGAAAGACAGTTGAATAAAGTGTCAATCTGAATCAAGAACACAGAAGGTAAACAATGGCATAAATAGGCTAAGGGCTAGTAGCCAACTAGATGGGTACTAAGCGATGGGTAAGTATTAGCAAAGCTATTTTCGATATGATCACACTACAATCAAGCCATTCTCTCACGGGTGTGTTAAAGGTGCGTTTTCATGGAAATCTATGGTAGCATCCCAATCAGATTCATTAAGGTCAGAGTGAATCTCACTAGTTCATCTAGCTAACTTATTACAGTATACCTTGGTGCACATCTATAGGTATGTTATATATTGTGAACTGCATTTGTATGTGTAATACTTTTATATGCCTGGCAATCAATATTTATTTCTGTTTGTATTTTATTACATTTTTGAAAATACTTTATTGTATAACTAATACTTTAAAAAGAAATAACATAATTTAATTCAATCAAGAACAATTTAATCAACTCTTTAACTGATTGATTGCCCACAACTGGTAGTACATAAATGTTATTGTTTCCATTCTATCTTACTACATAAAATTAGCAGAAAATTATTTTGTACATGGATAAAGCCATTCTATAAAGTGTCCATGCCAACATAGTTTTGTAGATCACGGTCTCTGGTGCTTGGGCTGGTCACCTTATGGGACCGCTCTTGAGATCCAGGACATTTTGAACGGAGTGATACTACACGTAAAACACTAAATTATGAACTTGTTTTGCATTCATGATGGGAATAATATGCATTTTAACTGCAGATAAATTAGATCTAGAACTATGACTAATAGTAGTAATATACAGTGGATATAAAAAGTCTACACACCCAGGTTTCATGTGCTGTAAAAATATGAGACAAAGAAAAATCATTTCAGAACTTTTTCCACCTTTAATGTGACCTATAAACTGTACAACTCAATTAAAAAACAAACTGAAATCTTTTAGGTGGAGGGAAGAAAAAAAATAAGAAAAATAATGTGGTTGCATAAGTCTGCACACCCTCTTATAACTGGGGATGTAGCTGTGTTCAGAATTAAGCAATCACATTCCAAATCATGCTAAATAGGAGTCAGCATACAACTGCCATCATTTAAAGTGCCTCTGATTAACCCCAAATAAAGTTCAGCTGCTCTAGTCGGTCTTTCCTGAAATTTTCTTAGTCTCATCCCACAGCAAAAGCCATGGTCCACAGAGAGCTTCAAAGCATCAGAGGGATCTCATTGTTAAAAGGTATCAGTCAGGAGAAGGGTACAAAAGAATTTCCAAGGCATTAGATATACCATGGAACACAGTGAAGACAGTCATCATCAAGTGGAGAAAATATGGCACAACAGTGACATTACCAAGAACAGGAGCTCCCTCCAAAATTGATGAAAAGACAAGAAGAAAACTGGTCTGGGAGGCTACCAAGAGGCCTACAGCAAAATTAAAGGAGCTGCAGGAATATCTGGCAAGTACTGGCTGTGTGGTACATGTGACAACAATCTTCCATATTCTTCATATGTCTGGGCTATGGGGTAGAATGGCAAGACGAAAGCCTTTTCTTACGAAGAAAAACATCCAAGCCAGGCTACATTTTGCAAAAACACATCTGAAGTCTCCCAAAAGCATGCGGGAAAAGGTGTTATGGTCTGATGAAACCAAGGTTTGGCCATAATTCCAAAAGATATGTTTGGCGCAAAAACAACACTGCACATCACCAAAAGAACACCATACCCACAGTGAAGCATCGTGGTGGCACCATCATGCTTTGGGGCTGTTTTTCTTCAGCTGGAACTGGGGCCTTAGTTAAGATAGAGGGAATTATGAACAGTTCCAAATACCAATCAATATTGGCACAAAACCTTCAGGCTTCTGCTAGAATGCTGAACATGAAGAGGAACTTCATCTTTCAGCATGACAGCGACCCAAAGCATACATCTAAATCAACAAAGGAATGGCTTCACCAGAAGAAGATTAAAGTTTTGGAATGGCCTAGCCAGAGCCAAGACCGGAATCCGATTAAAAATCTGTGGGGTGATCTGAAGAGGGCTGTGCACAGGAGATGCCCTCGCAATCTGACAGATTTGGAGTGTTTTTGCAAAGAAGAGTCGGCAAATCTTGCCAAGTCAAAATGTGCCATGCCGATAGACTCATACCCAAAAAGAGTGCTGTAATAAAATCAAAAGGTGCTTCAACAAAGTATTAGTTTAAGGGTGTGCATACTTATGCAACCATATTATTTTATTTTTATATTTTTTCTTCCCTCTACCTAAAAGATTTCAGTTTGTTTTTCAATTGAGTTGTACAGTTTATAGGTCACATTAAAGGTGGAAAAAGTTCCGAAATGATTTATCTTTGTCTCATTTTTTTACAGCACAGAAACCTGACATTTTAACAGGGGTGTGTAGGCTTTTTATATCCACTGTATCTAAAGTGTTAAGCTTTCCTCATCCCTTTTTGTCCGGGAGGGCTGGAAGATAAGTTATAATGGACTAGAACCAGCCCCAGTTGTTGATAACCGCTACTCTAAACTATCAGGTAATCAACTATTTAAGTCCTTCATTCTTGAAATATAATTTATTTTTCAGATCACAAGAACAATACCAGGTCACTATCAAGATGCTAATAACCTACTTTGCAGCAATACTTGCATTAAGGGTTCCATATATGTGTTTGACAAGCCATTAAGTCCGTGTAGCAATAGTGCTGGATTTCTGGTTAGATATGGCCAAGTCCCTCTAATCACAGTAGGGATTATAAACCACATGATCATACCCAGTTGGTAGATGTGCACATAAAATACTAAAATGTATATCTTTTTCTGACTAATCTTTTTCAGTCATAACTTTTGAGTATCAATATAAATGGATTTTATTTCAGAAAATAGGTTAACAAAAAAGGCTGATATATTGTTATTTTCCTGTAAAGATCTACCAACTGGGCATGCTTATGTGGTTCATCACAACCCACTATACAAGATAACTAAAAAGATAAATTCATTTTTTTGTGTAATTTATGCTTAAAAAAAAATAAAAACTCAAGCTCTGTCTTTTTCTCTAATGCTTTTTTTAATAGCAATCACTTGTAATCATATTTATTTATTTATGTGTGTGCTTTTCTATTCAGCAATAAGAGGGACTTATGCTCTATAGCCTAAATATTTTGTCCCAAGGGATTTCCATAAACCAGCCAAATATCAGATGCGGTTTAACACATGTAAATCTAACATGACACATTTTTTAAGCAAATTAATAAAAATATGCATATTCTCTGGAAAGTAGTAAGACAGATATAGGTTAATCAGATGTAAAAGGCTTTGTGAAAGCTTGTTCTATTGAAAATAGAATACAAGGATAAAGAAAGGAAGTAATACTTTCCAAAACTAGTGATAGATATGGGCAGTGTTAACGCCTGGGGTAAAGGCTATCCTGATGACTGATTAATTAATCTACTTATTGAGTCTTGCCAGTTGTCAAAGTTTTTTTTAGTCATGACTGTCATAACCTACAATGATGATGGAGCATAGAGAATCCTAGTCCTCTTATCTCCTGTAGGTTTTAGACCTAAGTTTGGGTGGCTCCAGACCAATGGACAGTCTTTGTAGATGCAAGAGCATAAGTCCCAGCTTTTGGTAGTGTGCCTGGGAAACCTGGAAGGGGGTCAGAAACGATCTCCTCTACCAGCATATGCCCCTGGGTCAATAATACACCTGCACACAAAGTCTTGATGAAAATTATGAACAACTTTATTTGGAAAACAACATATTTTAAACAGGCATACAACATTACCAGGAGGGGCTACCTTTAGTCAGCCCCTAACTGCCTCTGACCAATCAGGCAGGGTCCCTACGTGGGAACCATGAGACTCCTCCCCAGGTCCACCCACTAGGCGAGGCCAACTAATTCATTTGGGCTCTGAATCTCCAGGGCAAAGCATGCATTGGCTCTCCTGTGCCCATGCTATGAAGGCTGAGAAGCCTCAGGCCATCCCATTGTTTCTGGGTGCCTGCCTGTCTGCTCTCCAGCTGTGAGCTCCCCATTGTTAGTACTCTGCTGGACACTTAGCTAATGGGATTAACAAAGGAGGCTTGGCTGTATTCAACAGCCTTCCCCTCTACAATATAATAACATACTAATATAATAACATACATTCATATTTACAAATATAACACCCAATGTTTCACCCACATACAACCAATATATCCCATTAGATCCCTCCCAGGATACTCCTTACAATGAGCCTAAACATGGGAGGTATGGGAATATGCTAAGGGATAAACTTATAATACTTTATCCCCTAGACCACAATATAACCTTATAACAGTATAACAGGGGGTCTGTGAGCCCCAAACCCCACTAAGTACAGATGTAGGTATCCTGTACTCCAGTTGTCTTCTACATGGCCATGTGGAGAGTAGAGTCCGATCATAAAATGGCTCCTAGAGGTGACCACTGCCAGTCCCAATATGGCCACTGGCTGATTCATGACAATGACTTTTCCAAAAATATACTATTGAAAGGTTTCCGAGCAGGGCAACAAAATTAATAAATAGAAAGTCCCATGTCCACTGCAACCCTACTTTAACACTTTCCTTTTTTGAAAAACTACTCTCTAATGAGCAAAAAAGTGTAAAAATTGTTGGACATTTCATAAACTAGACAGATTAGTCACCTGGATAGAGAACGACCAGATAACTACCTTCGACCAACTAAGGATAAAATATAATTTCCTGCTAAAAGATTATTACAACTATTGTAAGATTAACCAATACATCACTATGTTATATAGGAAATGGGGCCCTCCCCAAACTAGTTGTCTCCCATTACTTTGTCAGAAAACCCCACTAACAAACGGAATACTAAGTTCATTGTATGCGATTCTAAATTCACCACCAGAATCTTTCAAACCAAATTTTATGGAAAAATGGGAAAGAGACATGGGGATTCAATGGGAACAAAATGACAGGGAAAGACGTGTAAAGCTTATGAAAGGACCCTTAAGTTATCGCCTACAAGAAACATCCATACAAATCCTGCACAGGGCCCATTACACTCCAAATAGACTTTATAAGGTAAATGCACAAAACTCCCCCCAATGCTTTAAGAAATGCCCCACTCTTGGTACCTTTATCCACATATGGTGGGACTGCCCGGTGGGGCAAACTCTTTGGTTCAAAGTCCATGAATTTAGCTTCTGAAATTCTAAATACCCCTATCCCCCTTTCAATTGATATATGCTTGTTGGGTAGAAACTTCCCAATGATATCAACAAATCAGAACAAATGTCTGCAGTTTCTTATGACCTCTAAGAAAAGTCCTATAGCACTAAAATTGAAATCTCCTGTTCTTAGAATTCAAGAAGTAAAACATAAGTTGAACCATATAATGATTCACAATAGACACACACATACACTAACGGACTCCATCCCTCAATTCCTAGATATCTGGAACACTTGGTTATCCAACCCACAGGCAATTAACATTTCCTTATTAATAAAATACTCCTCACTCTCTCAATACCCTTCATTAAGCCTAACAGAAAGATTTGGATCTCCCCCGGCGGACTACTCAATAAATACTGAAAAGATCAAGACTCGTCATGAAGACCAATTTGTAGTTATTTTTATTTTTGTAATTATTTATTTTAGGTTAAAATTGCATATTATTTTCTCTCTTCCATTGAAGAAGTACACTACAAATAGCTTCACATTGAACCACTTGCTTGGCATAATTCCCAACCATACTGGAACCTAAACCTGATGCCGAATGTGTAATGTCACTACATATTGAACAACTTGATTGGCGTAACTCGCAGCAGGATTAGAGCTCCCTCAGTATTTCATATAACTGAACTTCCTTTACGCAACTGTGATCTGCTTATTATATTACTCTTATATGGAATATGATTTACATTGTATGCACATTGAATATAATTTAAACTGTATTCAAATATTATTAAATCCTGATAACAATAAAAAATGATTGAAACAAAAAAAAAAAAATGTGTTAAAACATATATTAAATGCAATTAACTTGAAGGACTGGCACGTTGCCATTGAAGTATCTGAAAGCAGAAACAACATTTGTCTTTTAAAGGGCAGCATAATTTTGTATTGGGTCATAAATGAAAGGCTGTACTATGCTTAACTTGCTAAAATTGTTTGCACATTTTTAAGTGCATCCTGAAAATGATATTAGAACTATGGCACTAATGCTGTCTTTAATGTTTCATGCCCTTAAAACCCCCATTTTAAATAAAAAGTGTAATTTCCTGCACATGTACAGGTATTTATTGGTTATGTTGCTATTGTGTGTTTGTGTTGTTCAGTCATTTCCGACTCTCCGTAACCTCATGGACCATAACACACCAGGACATATTTATGTCTATGATCATGCTGATCCATTTGGCTTCAGGGTGGTGTGACCTCTTGGTTCCCTGACTGAAATCAAACCCAGGTTGCAGTGATGAAAGCACCGAATCCTAACCACTGGACCACCTGTTGCTATTGCAGAATAACCCTCCTTGGGGCGGCAACAACTTTGAAGAGAATGCTGGTGCCACCAACTGCTGCCCACCATCCCAAGGTGTGGGTGTGTCTGTGCAGGGGGAAGAGAGCGGAAAGATAGAGAAGGGAAAGAGAGAAGGTTGAGGGAGGGAGAATGGGGGAATGAGAAGAATGGAGGGAGGGTGAATGGGGGAGAGAGAAGTAGAAGAGAGAAAGAGGAGAAGAAGAGAGAAGGGGAGGAGAGAGATAGAAGACAAAGAGAGAAGGGGAAGAGAATGGGAACAGAGAGAAAAGGGTAAGAGAGAGAGAGAGAAGGGGGAGAGTGCGTGAATAAGAAGAGCAGGGAAGTGAAAGAAGGAGGAGAGAGAAGGGGCTGTGTGGATGGAGAGAAGGGGAGAGAAGGAGGAGAGGTAAGGGGGGGGAGGTGTCAGAAGAAAAGAGAAGGGAGATAGAAGGGGAAAGAAAGCGAGAAGGGGGAAAGAGAGAGAGAGAGAGAAGGAGTGGGGAGAGGAAAAGAGAAGGAGAGGAGAGAAAAGAGGGAGTAGAGGGGAAGAAGGGGGTAGAGGAAAAGAAAAGGGGGAAAGAGAAGGGGAGGAAAGGGGAGAAGGAGAAGGTAGGGAGTGGGAGAAAAAGAGAGAAGAGGGAACGAGAGAGACCGGGAGAGAGAGGAAAAGAGAAGGGGAGAGAGAGAAGGGAAGGAGTGGGAGAGAAGGGGAGGGAGGAGAGAAGGTTGGGAGTGAGAGAGAGGGGAGTAAGAAGGAAAAAAGAGAGGAAAGCAAGAGAATGGAGGGCGAGAGATGGAGAGAATGGAGGGTGTGAGAGAGAGGGGGGATAGATAGAGAAGGGAGTGAGAGAGAGAAGGGGTGAAAAGGGGGAGAGAAGAGGAGAACAGGGAGGGAGTGAAAGAGAAGGGGGAGAAAAGGGTGGAAGTAAGAGAGAAGAGGGAGATAAGGGAGAGAGAGAATGGGAGAGAAGGGTGGAGTGATAGAAAGAACGTGAGAGAGAAGGGGGAGTGAGAGAGAAGGGGGATAGAAAGAGAGAAGGAGAGAGAGAGAGAGAGAGGGAGGGGAGAGAAAGAAGAGGGCTGAGTGAGAGAGCAGGTGGCAGAGCGAGAAGGGGGGGGGGGGAGTGAGAGAGAAGGGGGAGGGAGTGAGAAAGACGGGGAGGGAGTGACAGAGAAAGAAAAAGAGAGAGGAGGGAACGAGAGAAGGGGGAGGGAGTGAGAGAGAAGTGAGAGGGCAGTTTTCCCCTGGACTCAGAACTGCTCTTAAAGATTACCCATAACTTACCTGTTAAGATGATTCTATACTCTTCATTGATGGATTTGTTAATGGTTAACTTTTTTTTTGCTCACTACACAGAGCTGTAGCTGCGAGTCTGGCAGTGGGCAGTCAGTGACAATTGTAAACACTGATTTAATTTATATTGATTTCCAGTCAAAAATACATGTATTTCAGAATGCTTTTAGTAGATCATTACTTTGATGTGGTCCAAATTGTGCTGAATTACGTGGCCCATTTAAACATAAAAATGTGCGTACACGGTCTCTTTAAGGTCCTTACTCTTTAGAACACTTATTTTCACTAAAACAGATAACCATCTCCACATATGAAGATGTTTTAGTGCCTTAAATTACATATTGATGAAACTTTATGTAAAGTATGAGAAGAACTGTGTAAAGAGGAAATAAAAATATATATTTCCTGATTCATTGATGCAACTGTGCTAATCCACTTTAAGAGAAGAAAGGGGCGTGGATAAATGGGGCGGGGTCTGGAGCTGTATTTCCGTACATGGCACAGAGGGATACTGTACTGTCACTGCAGAAGACGTTCCTATCCATGGAAAATCTGCATCAGTGACGCATTTACTGCAATTCTCACTACTAGCTCCAGGCTATGTAATTTGTCAGTGTACACGGAGACGTATGTCAATAAAGTATTTACAAAACATACAGTAGGAATGTTTTTCAGTGATTATGAAGAGTAGTTCCTGGGTGACAGCGCCCCTTGTGTGTGGAGGTGGGATTTACACTGCATGTGTTTGCTTGAAGGAGTCCAGTATACCTACAGAGCGTGGGCAGGATTAGCTGACTCACTTCTACACCAGGGCCTGCTGCACAGGTAACACACACACACCCACCTACCTACCCACTGTGTGTCTGAGCCAGCACTACCACAGCCTCCACACACTGCAATCCCCTAACTTAGTCACTATAACCTTGACACCTATGACTTATTATAATGATTAGTGGCACAGGTCACACAGCACTCTGCACCCCCAGTACAATGATTAGTGGCACAGGTCACACAGCTCTCTGCACCCTCAGTACAATGATTAGTGGCACAGGTCACACAGCTCTCTGCACCCCCAGTACAATGATTAGTGGCACAGGTCACACAGCACTCTGCACCCTCAGTACAATGATTAGTGGCACAGGTCACACAGCTCTCTGCACCCTCAGTACAATGATTAGTGGCACAGGTCACACAGCTCTCTGCACCCCCAGTACAATGATTAGTGGCACAGGTCACACAGCACTCTGCACCCTCAGTACAATGATTAGTGGCACAGGTCACACAGCTCTCTGCACCCTCAGTACAATGATTAGTGGCACAGGTCACACAGCTCTCTGCACCCCCAGTACAATGATTAGTGGCACAGGTCACACAGCACTCTGCACCCTCAGTACAATGATTAGTGGCACAGGTCACACAGCTCTCTGCACCCTCTACAGAGATTAGTGGCACAGGTCACACAGCACTCTGCGCTCTCTACAATGATTAGTGGCACAGGTCACACAGCACTCTGCACCCCCAGTACAATGATTAGTGTCACAGGTCACACAGCACTCTGCACCCTCAGTACAATGATTAGTGGCACAGGTCACACAGCACTCTGCACCCTCAGTACAATGATTAGTGGCACAGGTCACACAGCACTCTGCACCCTCAGTACAATGATTAGTGGCACAGGTCACACAGCACTCTGCTCCCCCAGTACAATGATTAGTGGCACAGGTCACACAGCACTCTGCACCCTCATTACAATGATTAGTGGCACAGGTCACACAGCACTCTGCACCCTCAATACAATGATTAGTGGCACAGGTCACTCGGCACTCTGCACCCCCAGTACAATGATTAGTGGCACAGGTCACACAGCACTCTGCACCCTCAGTACAATGATTAGTGGCACAGGTCACACAGCTCTCTGCACCCTCAGTACAATGATTAGTGGCACAGGTCACACAGCTCTCTGCACCCCCAGTACAATGATTAGTGGCACAGGTCACACAGCACTCTGCACCCTCAGTACAATGATTAGTGGCACAGGTCACACAGCTCTCTGCACCCTCAGTACAATGATTAGTGGCACAGGTCACACAGCTCTCTGCACCCCCAGTACAATGATTAGTGGCACAGGTCACACAGCACTCTGCACCCTCAGTACAATGATTAGTGGCACAGGTCACACAGCTCTCTGCACCCTCAGTACAATGATTAGTGGCACAGGTCACACAGCTCTCTGCACCCCCAGTACAATGATTAGTGGCACAGGTCACACAGCACTCTGCACCCTCAGTACAATGATTAGTGGCACAGGTCACACAGCTCTCTGCACCCTCTACAGAGATTAGTGGCACAGGTCACACAGCACTCTGCGCTCTCTACAATGATTAGTGGCACAGGTCACACAGCACTCTGCACCCCCAGTACAATGAGTAGTGTCACAGGTCACACAGCACTCTGCACCCTCAGTACAATGATTAGTGGCACAGGTCACACAGCACTCTGCACCCTCAGTACAATGATTAGTGGCACAGGTCACACAGCACTCTGCACCCTCAGTACAATGATTAGTGGCACAGGTCACACAGCACTCTGCACGCTCAGTACAATGATTAGTGGCACAGGTCACACAGCACTCTGCACCCTCAGTACAATGATTAGTGGCACAGGTCACACAGCACTCTGCACCCTCAGTATAATGATTAGTGGAACAGGTCACACAGCACTCTTCACCCTCAATACAATGATTAGTGGCACAGGTCACACAGCTCTCTGCACCCCCAGTACAATGATTAGTGGCACAGGTCACAGAGCTCTCTGCACCCCCAGTACAATGATTAGTGGCACAGGTCACACAGCTCTCTGCACCCTCAATACAATGATTAGTGGCACAGGTCACACAGCACTCTGCACCCTCAGTACAATGATTAGTGGCACAGGTCACACAGCACTCTGCACCCTCAATACAATGATTAGTGGCACAGGTCACATGGCTCTCTGCACCCCCAGTACAATGATTAGTGGCACAGGTCACAAAGTACTCTGCACCCTCATTACAATGATTAGTGGCACAGGTCACACAGCACTCTGCACCCTCAGTACAATGATTAGTGGCACAGGTCACACAGCACTCTGCACCCTCAGTACAATGATTAGTGGCACAGGTCACACAGCACTCTGCACCCTCAGTACAATGATTAATGGCACAGATCACACAGCACTCTGCACCCTCAGTACAATGATTAGTGGCACAGGTCACACACCTCTCTGCACCCTCAGTACAATGAGTAGTGGCACAGGTCACACAGCACTCTGCACAATGATTAGTGGCAGAGGTCACACAGCAGTCTGCACCCTCAATACAAATATTAGTGGTACAGGTCACACAGCGCTCTGCACCCTCAGTACAATGATTAGTGGCACAGGTCACACAGCACTCTGCACCCTCAATACAATGATTAGTGGCACAGGTCACAGAGTACTCTGCACCCTCATTACAATGATTAGTGGCACAGGTCACACAGCACTTTACCCCCTCAGTACAATGATTAGTGGCACAGGTCACACGGCACTCCGTACCACAGCCCTCAGTACAGTGATTAGTGGCACAGGTCACACAGCACTCTGCACCCTCAGTACAATGATTAGTGGCACAGGTCACACAGCACTCTGCACCCTCAGTACAATGATTAGTGGCACAGGTCACACAGCACTCTATACCCACAGACCCCAGTACAATGAATAGTGGCACCGGTCACACAGCACTCTGCACTCTCAGTACAATGATTGGTGGCATAGGTCACACAGCACTCTGCACCCTCAATAGAATCATTAGTGGCACAGGTCACACAGCACTCTATACCCACAGACCCCAGTACAATTATTAGTGGCACAGGTCACACAGCAGTCTGCACTCTCAGTACAATGATTGGTGGCACAGGTCACACAGCACTCTGTATCCTCAGTACAATGATTAGTGGCACAAGTCACACAGCACTCTGCACTCTCAGTAAAATCATTTATGGCACAGGTCACACAGCACTCTGCGCCCTCAATATAATAATTAGTGGCACAGGTCACACAGCACTCTGCACCCTCAATACAATGATTAGTGGCACAGGTCACACAGCACTCTGCACCCCCAGTACAATGATTAGTGGCACAGGTCACACAGCACTCTGCACCCTCAGTACAATGATTAGTGGCACAGGTCACACAGCACTCTGCACCCCCAGTACAATGATTAGTGGCACAGGTCACACAGCACTCTGCACCCTCAGTACAATGATTGGTGGCACAGGTCACACAGCACTCTGCACCCTCAATACAATGATTAGTGGCACAGGTCACACAGCACTCTGCACTCTCAGTACAATCATTAATGGCACAGGTCACACAGCACTCTGTGCCCTCAATATAAGAATTAGTGGCACAGGTCCCACAGCTCTCTGTACCCTCAATACAATGATTAGTGGCACAGGTCACACAGCACTCTGCACCCTCAATACAATGATTAGTGGCACAGGTCACACAGCACACTGCACCCTCAGATGTGGTTTGAATAATTTTTTCTGTTCTAGTAATGCTGCAGCTGGACTAACAGCTGTATGAGCACTAGATCTTTGGGTATGAAGGAGGGGTCTGCAGGGAGTCTCACAGAGGGCACCATTACAATAGGATTAGCAGCACAAATAAGACACTTTGATTAATATTCATATATACACTGAAAAGAACAGACCACTACCCCAAAATTAAGTTATTTTTAAATGATTTTTAAAGCGCATTAAAAACTGGCTGTATGTTATGTTATCCTTTTTTTTTCAAAATTGAGTCAGTCCTGGGAAATTCTATTTTTTGTTATTATTACATTTATATGCAAAGGAGTAGCTCACACATATTCACTGTGTTTATGTGCTTATTAGAATTACTGTCTGCTTGCTTGCCTCTGTAGTGGCCACAATAAAAAAAACTCTCAATGTTATCTGTCAGTTAGATCCCAGGACGGACCTTTCATTTTAGCTAACTCCCAGCGGTGGCGACCATCGGCCACTATGTGGCGCTGCCAAAACGTTCGTTAATTTCCTAGCTTTAGGGATAGGGTAGTGGCAGATACTAAGCTTTACATAGTAAAATAAAGCGTATCATCTGTCACTATCGTAACCCTAAAAACAACGAGAACAACGTCTTGACGCGCCCTCGTTGTGCCACCTACTGGCCTCTGCATGCCACTGCTGGCTGGGCAAATCCGGAAAGGTCCTAGATACCTTTTGCACCCTGATCAAGTACTCAAGGATACTGATTAGCATACTGAGCCACAAATTAGCATACAGGACCAGCAGAAACTATTCTAAATATTTCAGAAATTATTTACTCTAGAGAAAATCTTCTAGTACAATGTATAGTCCAATTTAATGCTCTTTAACATGAAATCAAATTTGGGGTAATTTTTAGATGGAAATCATATTCTACTACAGTTTGATTAGACTCCAAATCCAGGGATATGCGAAGAAACTGAGGAGAGAAGTCATATAGACAAAACCAGGCGTGGAGAAAAATAACTAACACTTCCCTGCCAGGAAGATCATTTGTTTAGGAGCCTGTGAAGACGCCCTGCATAGAGATGCATTAAACTTAGGAAAATGATTTAGGGGCCAGAAATACAAATTTTAGGAATCCGGGCTTCCAGTAAGTTTCCACCGAAACTGTTCAATTTCTGAATCTATCATGTCATAGTTATGGCCCAGGTCTGCCGCTGCAGTGTGGCGACCAATTGCTAGATGACGTTTCCGATATTTTGCAGCGCTGCTGATATGTTAGAGAAGTTCTAAGCTTAGAATGTTAGCCTAACCCTTAAACTAACCCTCACCCTAACCCTAACAGTTTACCTAAGACTTGACTATTATATGGCACTGGAATATCAGCAGCGCCATCTAGCTGTTGGTCACTGCACTACAGTGGCGTACTAGTGCCGTAACATAACAGGATAGGACCCAATTTCTTTCTATATACATTACAGTCCACCTCAACACCAGGTTGCTTTGTAATAATACAAATATTACAATATAATACAATCTGTGAAAAAATTAAATGCAATATTTGGTGCTCATAAAAAGCATGTTTTCATTTATTTAATATTTCCTTAAATAATACCTGTGTGCATAATCCGAAAAACAGTATAATCAGAAAGTTTATAAGAAATATAAATATTTGCAGGGTCAGTAACAAAGTATTTTGTTGAAATGACATATTACATGGCCACTTGGCACATGGCATTAAAATATCTTTATCTCTAAAAATGACCTTTCTCCTATCGAGTACGGAATATCAAAAAGTACTTTTTTTTGTAATAAATGTAATTTTTCCAGTTATGCCGTATTTTCGTCAGATGTGTGCCTTTTCTTTTTCAGTAAGGAGTTTCATATTTTAATGATTGGAAGGAGCGCTCTGAAAAACATTGCATTTGGAAAAAGGTAATAAAATGCGCTGCGCCTGCAGAAACGGGGTGTCTGTTTTAGGGACGTATTAAGGTTTTACTTGTTTGTTGAATCTTAATGCAAATCTCCTACTTTAGCAGGTCAGAAACATATTTTGAAATCATTGTCCACATGTGTGTTATTGGCTTCTCTTTTCCTGTAGGTATCTGTGCTTCTACAGTAATTCACACAGTCAAGATGGTCACGTAGATAACTGGTCACATGACACAATAACAGTAACAATGGCGCCGCTTTCTTTTCCTTGTAAAGTGTTTACGTTTGATCCTGGTGGTTAGCAGCACAGGTCTGGATTTGAAATCCGCAGATCCAGGCCTGTGTGCGGCCACCAGGACCGAACTTAGACACCCCTGTTGGAAAACATCAGGCAGCTGAAAACTTTTATTATAAACGTTTAAGTGACAAATTCAAGAAGCAGGCACAGAACACAACAGTTGTTTTTTTATGAAAAAATATTAAGGAAAGCATGTTTATCGTCATTAAAAATGATTGAAAAAAATGCAGAAAGATTAATTTAGGCCAGGGCGTGTCAACCATTTAATACCCACCTCCCACTTTTGATGGTAGGATTTCCTTACCGCCCACCGGGGCCACAGTATCTCAATTTACCCGGTCTCATTTCTGATTACATAAATCATATGAGCCCAGCTATGTATCGCCCTGTACTTACTAGATAGTGATCCGGTCCTGTCTGCTGTACCTAGCTATGTATCGCCCTGTACTTACTAGATAGTGATCGGGTCCTGACTGCTGTACCTAGCTATGTATTGCCCTGTACGTACTAGATAGTGATCCGGTCCTGACTGCTGTCCCTAGCTATGTATCACCCTTGTAATTACTAGATAGTGATCTGGTCCTGACTGCTGTCTCTAGCTATGTATCGCCCTGTACTTACTAGATAGTGATCCTGTCCTGACTGCTGTCCCTAGCTATGTATCGCCCTGTACTTACCAGATAGTGATCCGGTCCTGACTGCTATCCTTAGCTATGTATCACCCTTGTAATTACTAGATAGTGATCTGGTCCTGACTGCTGTCCCTAGCTATGTATCACCCTTGTAATTACTAGATAGTGATCTGGTCCTGACTGCTGTCTCTAGCTATGTATCGCCCTGTACTTACTAGATAGTGATCCGGTCCTGACTGCTGTCCCTAGCTATGTATCGCCCTGTACTTACTAGATAGTGATCTAGTGCTGACTGCTGTCCCTAGCTATGTACCGCTCTGTACTTACTAGATAGTGATCTGGTCCTGACTGCTGTCCCTAGCTATGTATCTCCCTGTACTTACTAGATAGTTATCTGGTCCTGACTACTGTCCCTAGCTATGTATCTCCCTGTACTTACTAGATAGTGATAGGGTCCTGACTGCTGTCCCTAGCTATGTATCTCCCTGTACTTACTAGATAGTGATCCGGTCCTGACTGCTGTCCCTAGCTATGTATTTCCCTGTACTTACTATATAGTGATCCTGTCCTGACTGCTGTCTCAAGCTATGTATCGCCCTGTACTTACTAGAGAGTTATCCGGTCCTGACTGCTGTCTCTAGCTATGTATCACCCTGTACTTACTAGACAGTGATCCGGTCCTGACTGCTGTCCCTAGCTATGTATCGCCCTGTACTTACTAGAGAGTGATCTGGTCCTGCCTTCTGTCCCTAGCTATGTATGGCCCAGTACTTACTAGATAGTGATCCGGTCCTGGCTGCCTTTCCTAGCTATGTATCACCCTGTACTTACTAGATAGTGATCCGGTCCTGACTGCTGTCCCTAGCTATGTATCGCCCTGTACTTACTAGATAGTGATCCGGTCCTGGCTGCTGTCCTTAGCTATGTATCACCCTGTACTTACTAGATAGTGATCCGGTCCTTACTGCTGTCTCTAGCTATGTATTTCCCTGGACTTACTAGATAGTGACCCGGTCCTGACTGCTGTCCCTAGCTATGTATCGCCTGTACTTACTAGATAGTGATCCGGTCCTGACTGCTGTCTCTAGCTATGTATCGCCTGTACTTACTAGATAGTGATCCAGTCCTGACTACTGTCCCTAGCTATATATTTCCCTGTACTTACTAGATAGTGATCCGGTCCTGACTGCTGTCCCTAGCTATGTATCGCCCTGTACTTACTAGAGAGTGATCTGGTCCTGCCTTCTGTCCCTAGCTATGTATCACCCTGTACTTACTAGATAGTGATCTGGTCCTGACTGCTGTCCCTAGCTATGTATCACCCTTTACTTACTCGAGAGTGATCCGGTCCTGACTGCTGTCCCTAGCTATGTATCTCCCTGTACTTACTAGATAGTGATCGGGTCCTGACTGCTGTCCCTAGCTATGTATCGCCCTGTACTTACTAGAGAGTGATCCGGTCCTGACTGCTGTCTCAAGCTATGTATCGCCCTGTACTTACTAGAGAGTTATCCGGTCCTGACTGCTGTCTCTAGCTATGTATCACCCTGTACTTACTAGACAGTGATCCGGTCCTGACTGCTGTCCCTAGCTATGTATCGCCCTGTACTTACTAGAGAGTGATCTGGTCCTGCCTTCTGTCCCTAGCTATGTATGGCCCAGTACTTACTAGATAGTGATCCGGTCCTGGCTGCCTTTCCTAGCTATGTATCACCCTGTACTTACTAGATAGTGATCCGGTCCTGACTGCTGTCCCTAGCTATGTATCGCCCTGTACTTACTAGATAGTGATCCGGTCCTGGCTGCTGTCCTTAGCTATGTATCACCCTGTACTTACTAGATAGTGATCCGGTCCTTACTGCTGTCTCTAGCTATGTATTTCCCTGGACTTACTAGATAGTGACCCGGTCCTGACTGCTGTCCCTAGCTATGTATCGCCTGTACTTACTAGATAGTGATCCGGTCCTGACTGCTGTCTCTAGCTATGTATCGCCTGTACTTACTAGATAGTGATCCAGTCCTGACTACTGTCCCTAGCTATGTATTTCCCTGTACTTACTAGATAGTGATCCGGTCCTGACTGCTGTCCCTAGCTATGTATCGCCCTGTACTTACTAGAGAGTGATCTGGTCCTGCCTTCTGTCCCTAGCTATGTATCACCCTGTACTTACTAGATAGTGATCTGGTCCTGACTGCTGTCCCTAGCTATGTATCACCCTTTACTTACTCGAGAGTGATCCGGTCCTGACTGCTGTCCCTAGCTATGTATCTCCCTGTACTTAC
The DNA here is from genome assembly GCA_027410445.1 of Discoglossus pictus. NCBI lineage: Eukaryota > Metazoa > Chordata > Amphibia > Anura > Alytidae > Discoglossus > Discoglossus pictus. Next base: position 72,028,518 of record CM050164.1, on the reverse strand, counting down.
TAGATAGTGATCGGGTCCTGACTGCTGTCCCTAGCTATGTATCGCCCTGTACTTACTAGAGAGTGATCCGGTCCTGACTGCTGTCTCTAGCTATGTATCGCCCTGTACTTACTAGAGAGTGATCCGGTCCTGACTGCTGTCTCTAGCTATGTATCTCCCTGTACTTACTAGAGAGTGATCTGGTCCTGCCTTCTGTCCCTAGCTATGTATCTCCCTGTACTTACTAGACAGTGATCCTGTCCTGGCGGCTGTCTCTAGCTATGTATCGCCCTGTACTTACTAGAGAGTGATCCGGTCCTGACTGCTGTCTCTAGCTATCTATCACATTGTACTTACTAGATAGTGATCTGGTCCTGACTGCTGTCCCTAGTTATGTATCGCCCTGTACTTACTCGAGAGTGATCCGGTCCTGACTGCTGTCCTTAGTTATGTATCTCCCTGTACTTACTAGAGAGTGATCTGGTCCTGCCTTCTGTCCCTAGCTATGTATCTCCCTGTACTTACTAGATAGTGATCCAGTCCTGACTGCTGTCCCTAGTTATGTATCGCCCTGTACTTACTAGATAGTGATCCGGTCCTGACTGCTGTCCCTAGCTATGTATCTCTGTACTTACTAGCTAGTGATCCAGTCCTGACTGCTGTCCTTAGCTATGTATCACCCTGTACTTACTAGATAGGGATCCGGTCCTGACTGCTGTCCCTAGCTATGTATCACCCTGTACTTACTAGATAGTGATCCGGTCCTGACTGCGGTCCCTAGCTATGTATCTCCCTGTACTTACTGTAGACTGTAGATTTCATCGACTGATTGAAGACAACCCCCAAGAGCAGGTAAAGCTCTAAATAAGTTTTTGAGCTCTGACAACTTTACTTGAAAGAAAGAAAAGACATTGACACATTATCAAATACCCTCTGATGCAACAAAGATAAACATTATTTCTATGTCCCTTCAATAATGAGACAACACAGAGGGGAGATAAATATACTACTAAAGGTCCACATATTTGTCTAGCTTGCATTTAAAACAGTCTTTTTAAATATTACTAAAAGTTAAACATCTCCAGACTTATTACATTTTGATTCAGCCAATACTAAAGGCCTCTATATAAGCACAGAGCATATTTCTTTACAGAAGTTTTTAGTTGGTGAAGACCTTGCTTTTGGATAGATGTTCAATAACTAAAAACTTTTGTAAAAAAAGTATGCTATGTGCTTATATAGAGCCCTATTCAATTGGCCGAATCGCAATTTAATAAGGCTGCCCATTAATTAATACTGTACGTTGTAGCACTCTTAGTACCTCCCTCTGACTAATTGTGGTTTGGAAAAGTAAGTTGCCTTCCAGTCAATCCGGAGCAAACGTTTTCAAACTTTGATCTGTGGACCATCAGTGGTCCATGAGCTCTATTTAGATGGTCCACTGTTGGCTTAAAAAAAAAATATCAAGAAAATTACAAGACATTGATAACCAATAAATAAAGAAGTGATATATGGTTTTATTTATAAGGTTACAGGCTATCAGCCTTATTAAATTGTGATTTGACCAATTAAAAAAGGCTCTATATAAGCAAATAGCATATTTTTGTCAGAAGTTGTATATATATATATATGCTATGTGCTTTTATAGAGCCCTATTCAATTGTCCGAATTTTAATTTAATAAGGCTGCAAATTCCAATACATCACAGTGGTCTAAAATTGCTAAAATAGCAGAAATATCAGTAGGTGGCCCAAAAGGGCCCTCAGCACTAACAATTCAAGTGGTCCACAAAGGTGCTGGTGAATGGTCTAGGTGGTCCATGAAAAAAAAAAGTTTTGGAGGGCCGGGGCTTTCTATGTGCTCCTATCGACCCCGACTACAGTAAATTCTACACTATAAAGTGTGAGTGGAACTGTTATGTATTAAGGTACAGAAACAGCATGAAGTACCAAGCACCCCATGCAAAGAAGTGCCCTCTTTCTCTGTCTTATCTTTCCTACCACCTTCTTTTCCCTTCATGTTCCTTAGTCACTTTCCTCGGTTTCTCTAAATATCTTTTGGATAATTTTAAAAACTCTTAAAATGCTTTATAATTTTATATAGTCCTATAAAGTTCAAATCTAGATGAAAGCTTTGTGCAGAACATATACCACAATGGGTGACAAACCAACTACATCAACATATAAGAACAGATGTTGTGCCACATATTTCCCTATAACGATGATCAGTAATTTTTTTTTCATTTGTTGTATGTTATATATAAATAATATAAATATTTTTGTTTCAATTAAAACTATTTATGACACTTTGCTCACTTCTCGTTGAGTGAAAAAAAACAAACACTTCTGGTTTAGTGGGAAACGCTATTTCTCAGTAGAACCCCATATTTGATACACCTTATTTAGAGTTGTCAGTCTTGCTGGTCCATGCAATCATGTGGTCTGTAGGACTGCCACCATATGCCTGTGTCTATCAATAGGAAATTACTGGTTGTGCCCTTGCAATAAAATATTGTTGTTGTTTAGTTGTTCTGTTGCATCCGACTCTCTGTGATCCTATGGACTGCAACACGCTAGGTACATCTCTCAGTCACTGCCCATCTGAGCTCCATCAAGTTCATGTTAATTTCTTCAGTGACCTCATCTATCCATCTCCGCCACTGTCGTCCCCTTCTTCCCTTACCTTCAATCTTTCACAGCATCAGACTCTAAGTAGTTTTTCCCAACACCACAATTCAAAGGCGTCAATTCTACGGCGCTTAGACTTCTTTATGGTCCAGCTCTCACATCCGTATGTTACTACTGGGAATACCATAGTTCCAACTATGCAGACCTTTGTTGATAATGTAATATCTTGACTTTTTAATAGCTTGTCCAAGCTTTTCCGATCTTGAACCAATCTGTTGTCCCATGTTCTTGTCTGACCGTGGTTTCTTGGTCAACATACAGATTATTCAGGAGGATGAGAATGATATGATCTGGTACTCCCATCTCTTTAAGAACATGCCACTTTTTGTTGTGCTCCACACAGTCAAAGGCTTTAGAATAGTCTATGAAGGAGAAGTAAAAGCCTTTCTGGAACTCTCTTGCTTTCTCTATTATTCAGAGGACATTGGTAATTTGATCTCTTGTGCCTCTTCCTCTGCGGAACCCGGCTTGCACATCTGGTAGTTCCTGGTCCATATATTGTTGGAGAAAAACCTGTAGAATCTTAAGCATTACCTTGCTGGCATGTGAAATGAGTGCAATTGTTCTATAATTGGAGCAATCTTTGGCACTGCCTTTTTGGGGATTGGGATGTAGACTGACCTTTTCATATTAAGATCCTTCTGTATAGATCTTCAGTGTATTCCTGCCACCGCTCCTTTATCGGATCTTCTTCTGTTAACTCCCTTGCATTTTTGTTCTTTATCACTACAACATGAAAGGTGCCTTTGAGATCCTCCAATTTTCTTGAAAAGTTCTATTGATTTATCCATTCTGTTATCTTCCTCTATTTCTTTACATCTCACATTGTAGAATGTCTCCTTGTCTCTTCTTGCTATCTGCTGGAATTCTGCATTTAGTTGTACACATCTTTTCCTATCTCCCTTACCTTTCTCTTTCCTTCTTTCCTGAGCTACTTTAAAAGCCTCATCAGACAGCCCGTTTGCCTTTTTACTTTTCTTCTTTTAGGGATATTCTTTGTTTCTGTTTCCTGTATAATATTGAAAACTTTGGTCCAAAGTTCTTCAGGCATTTTATCTGCCATGTCTAGTCCATTAAATCTATTCTTTACTTCCACTGCATATTCACAAGGGATATAATTTATTTCGTATCTACTTGGTTTGATAATTTTCCATTTTTTTTCTTCAGTTTGATTTTAAACTTTGCAAAAAGAAGCTCATGGTCGGAGGCGCAGTTCGCTCCAGGTCTTGTTTTTGCTGATTGTATAGAGCTCCTCCATCATTGGCTGAAAAGTATATAGTCAATCTGATTTCTATATTGTCCATCTGATGATGTCCATGTGTAGACTAATCTTGGAGTCTGTTGGAAAAGGCTGGTTGCCAGGATAAGAGAATTATCTTGACAGAATTCTACTAATCTCTGACTTGCTTCATTTTGAACTCCAAGGCCAAACATGCCAGTTATTCCAGTTGTCCTTTGGCTCCCTACTTTAGCATTCCAATCTCCTATGATGATAATAATATATTTTCTTGATGTTACATCTATGACATGTAGAATGTCTTCGTAGAACTGGACAACCTCAGCCTCTTCAGCATCTATGGTTGGAGCAAAGATTTAGATCATTTTGATGTTAAATGGCTTGTCTTGAATTCCAATTTAAATCATTCTGTCATTTATTGGGTTATAACTGAGCACTGCTTTGGCCACCCTTTGATTGACTTCAAAGGCTACTTCTTTTTTTTTTCTGCGGGGTTCTTGACCACGGTAGAATATCTGGTGGTTGTCTGATGTGAAATGTCCCATTGCAGTCCATTTAAGTTCACCAATTCCCAGGATATCAATGTCATCTCATTCTTGACCACATCCAGTTGGCCTTGGTTCATAGTTCTAGCATTCCAGGTTCCAATGCTGAATTGTTCTTTACAACAGCAGACTTCCTTTCCCTTCCAGACACATCCGCAGCAGGATGTCCTTTCAGCTTTGGCCCAACCACTTCATTAGAACTGGTGCTACTCGTACTTGCCCTCTGCTCTTCTTCCGTAAAGTGGTAGGTACCTTCTGACCTGTGGGGCTCATCCTCCGGTGCCATATTGTTATGTCTCTGGTTGTGCCTGTCCATAAAGTTTCTTAGCAGTGTTACTGGAGTGGGTTGCAGTTTACTTCTCTGGTGGACTGCAATTTGTCTGAACTCTCTACCATGACCTACCCGTCTTGGGTGACCTTCACAGCTTCATTGACGTACACAAGCCCCTGCACTATGACAAGGTAGCAATCCAGAAGGAGAACTAATAAATAGGGGCATATAAAAGAATAGGATTTATTTCATTATTATAAATGCTATACTATGTTTGGACTGCAAAATTGCTACTGTTTCTGAGTGTATTTCCTAGAATTTTCAGGATTCTGTGTTTTTGTTTGTAATGAGAATCCTCATTGGATGTTTTTTTTAGATATTGTAATATTTTTACTATTTTGAATTCTATAATTTTGTCTCAATATATGTATTTATCTATATGTTTTTTTCTGGGTCCTAAATGGGGGAGTGGATTACATTGAAAATAAAAGTATATTTTTTCTTAATATCAAGAATCCTATCAGTATGTAGAATAATATATTCATAGTAAATTAAATCTAAAGTGAATAGCTGAGAATCAGATAAAGTTACATTTAAAAAATGGACAGTTTAGTGGTAAAATGAGTCATGACCTTTGAAAAGTACATTTGTATTTATTGTTAACCTCTGCTCTGCCATGGGAGGGGGATTACATAGATTGATCGTGGGAAAATAGATGGGGGGGATGTTAGGGCTAGTGTAGCATGTTCATGTGACGTAGTGGGTAGCGTTCTGATAGACAACTGAGTTTCGGCCTCTACTACAGGTATACATAAGGTAAGTTGCAAGTCCACATTAGAGCTAGAGAGTTACGTGCAATACCCCCTTGGTGCAAGTCAGTAACTTTTACTGGATATCTTTTTTGGGACCAATGCAATAGCTACAGAAATTCTCTTTTAAGACTCTCTTAGCTTTGTATCAGCCTTGCATGAGTTCCTACTGGAGCCATATAATCAAGCCCAGTGTTTGTGGCAAGGAGAAGTAGCTATTTTAATTTTTGTCACAACACTTACAATGCTGAACTGATTGGATACAAATTTCGAGAGCCAGCTCAAGTTTCAGACCACACTCGTAGTCCTAACCTGTGATAGTTCCCTTAAGACTTCTGACCTCTTCAGCTGTTCACGTCACTTAAGATGCATAGGACTTGTAGCAATAAAAGGAAGTGCTCAAACCTTTACATATATATTAGAACTTCTGTAAGTGAACTATCTAAGACAGGGATGGACAAGACGGCCATACGCATGCCTGGATTTGAGGATTCTCTATCTGCACTGCCGAGTCAATCAGCATGACTGAAGAAGCGATAGTCTCGTAGGGAAACTTTAATTTGCCAGTCTATTGCTGTGTTCTGTGTACTGTAAAACACTGCATAGAGGAAACCCTATATCACAGTTATTAAAATGTGGCCATGCAATGCTTTTTATGTGACAGCCACCTCCCTGAATTTGACTCTCCACTATATTAAAGCCCAGGGTCCCCATTCCTTTTTTTAAAATCTATTCTACAGTGGTGCTGCATATTTAACTTTTTATATTATAAACAGTATATTCCAAGAATTATGAGAGGTTTTGAAATTGCTATCATACTTTTCTAAATGTTGCTGTAGTATAGAGAAATTAATACACTAAATATTATTTTGTTCCTTTTCAGAATTTTGTTCCAGAATTTCTGCACTGCACATAAATCTCCAATGAAGTACATATTGGTGACCGGGGGAGTCATATCGGGTATTGGCAAAGGAATCATAGCAAGTAGCATTGGAACCATACTGAAATCATGCGGCCTACGAGTGACTGCAATTAAAATCGACCCTTATATTAATATTGATGCTGGGACATTTTCACCTTATGAGCATGGTAGTATATCTAAACCTTTTCATCTTAGTGATATTTTCAAGTGTTTTGATGATAGACGAATTGAAAATCTACAAAACTGACAAATCATTAAACTAGGGCTTGGAATATTAGAATCCCTCCAGTTTGGAATTTAGACAAGAAATTTCTCTGTGCTAGGGTTTCTAAATTCCTTACAAGCCACCAACTTTTAATTCCCTATTTACACTGGATTTTACATTGGTTTTTATACGTTGTTGTGAGCTAAAAAGAATACAATTTAGGTTATACTTATTTAATTTGAATATTCCATTTGTTTGTGAAGTGATGTTGCATTGTTGCCATAATAAATGCTCAGTGCCTCTACACTAAACTGATGGTGTGGCTGGTCTGATTTGTCCGATTTCTCCATGATTGATCTGAAATGCTGGGTGCCGAGAACAATATAAAAGTCACAACCTGCAGATTGCTCCTATTAGCAACAGTAGGAAAATTAGGGGTGTACTGAGCCCCTTAAATCTGGGCCGTGACAATATCCTATTATTTATTTGGAGTTATCCTCTGACACTAAGTAATTCCAATTATGTTTCCCTTTCGATCATATTACATCATTTAACTTAAGGTACAGAGTGTATGATGTCCTTTTTAACATATTTTAAATGTGGAATGAAGAAAACCAAGTACCTAAATGCTTGACAATAAATTAGCAATGAAAAACCTGAATAAAATGATACCTTTATTTGAATTTAAAAAAAATATCTCACACAACACTACAAATAAAAAAAGTAGAGATAGATAGAAAATTCAAACCTAGATTGCAGTGTAGTGTGTATATGTGTGTATATGTGTATATATATATATATATATATATATATATATATATATATATATATATATATATATATATAATCAAGGTAAGAAGAGTAAGTCACAAATGATATCTATCACTCTTGTCTGCCTCTAATGGGCATTTTCCTAGTGTCCATGTTCTGGACTTTAATGAATTTTATAAAACATAATTAATTACTCCAAAATAACTTATTTATTGGTTTAACTCTGCAACCATTTTTAAAACACACAGAACATAAACTGATAACAAAGCTAGAGCCATACAGTCTCCCCAGTCAATGAAGCAGCCCTATGCAGCTACCAAGTTTGCCTATTTTAAATCTTCCCATTTGACAACTTGTATTTTTTTTGTTTACTTGTAGGTGAAGTTTTTGTACTCGATGATGGGGGTGAAGTTGACTTGGATTTGGGAAATTATGAGAGATTTTTAGATATCAGTCTTTACAAAGACAACAATATCACCACTGGGAAAATTTACCAACATGTGATCAACAAGGAACGGCATGGAGATTACCTGGGGAAAACCGTCCAAGGTAAATAACCTTGAATATAGTCCACTTCTCTGACTAGGTCAGGCTTTATGTAATCTAGCAAATTCTCTCCTGCTCTGTGTACATCTAACTCTTGTTATACATATAAATAGAAATGTAGTGTATGTAGGTTTATAATGAGGAAAGTGAATGTTGTTAAAAAGCCATTTCCTTTATACCTAGGCTATTGTTTTTTTTATTACTGTAAAGACAAAATACATATCAGCTGAATTATTTCATTTTTATAAATGCTATACTAAGTTTGGACTGCAAACATTGCAACTGTTTCTGAGTGTATTTCCTAGAATTTTCACCACTTTTCAGGATTCTGTGTTTTTGTTTGTAATGAGAATGCTCATCTGATGTTTTTTTTAGATATTGTCATATTTTTACTATTTTGAATTCTATCATTTTGTCTCAATATTTGTCTCAATATCTGTGCTTTTTTCTTTTTATTAATGGGCCATTTACCTCACTATAAGTGCTCTTCATGGTGTGAAAGAGCACTAGATTGTATATTAAAATGATCTATTGTTTTATTTTTAATTACACTAATAACAGCTAAAACACACTCCTGACTGTTCCATGATTAACAATTTATCCCTTCAGGAATACCCCATCACATGTTAACCCCAACTGCATTTTTGGCGGATTCCAGTCCTTTCTCTGTACAGATACATTTGGGAAGGGTTATTTCTGCTTATGCTCTCTGCACGGAGCTTCTGTTGTGGGTTTGTTTGGGGGCTTGTCAGCGTCTCATGTAAGCATTTAACATTTATAAATGTATCTGTGTTTAAAAAATTCAAAACGTTTTCCAACATGGTTGTTTGAGAACTTTACAGTGGTGTGCTCCAAGCTGTACTGAATTAGCTGACCCTTTAAAGAGAGGGTGTTTTTGCAGATTGATATAGGGTGACATTTATTAAAATAAACCTGTGAAGTTTAACACAAGCACAAGTTGTTCCTTTATAAAAGAGTACCCTTATAGACGCTTAAATATATTTAGCATTTGCCTTTTTCAAGGTATCTGTATGTTGGGTGATGTGTGCTGTTGAGCACATTCAAATAAATATATCTGTCCTCGTTAATAACGGCAGTTGCAGTCTAATTGGATGTTGAGTAAGTTCTTGAATTTTGACCCAATCAGCTCAGCATTCTAAGTGACAGGAATAGATCTCATGGTGGCTTTCCCCTCTCCCCATGGAGGGGTGACTGGCAAACTAGGCAAGTTCAATAACTTACACAGAAAGTTAACCTTTTTGAAGGCTGCTTTTCATTTAAAAGAAAATTTAAATGACCACTGTAGTTTTGTGAAACGTCATACTTCTAAAATGTGTTACAAAATATCAACTTTAGCAAGGAACATACGATGTTTTTAGATAAAATGTTTAATTTAGATGACTATAATTTTGTCATGGGGAATTCCATCTTGGACTGCTAGTCTTTCTATAGTTTGAGGAGGAGGGTTATTCAGTGAGTGCCATTGAGTTCTGTTCAGGGGCTATATAAAGTATTTTAACAGAACAGACACCATTTCTGAATTCACTGTTCCTCCCACTCCTTCCAGGCTTCTAGTATAGTCAGGAATATTGACAATTTACCTTTACATGATTAAAGCAACATTTTCCAATCCAAAGTTGTCATGAGAAGTCCTGAGATTCTGCAGAAGCTGCCTTGGCACAGGAAATAAGTGACCATTGTAGTTCAATTTTTCTATGTTCTGCGTTTCATTATAGCAGATAGAAGTTCCCTTTGCATTGAAAATCTCTTCCCATCTGTAGAAGTAGAACAGCAGTAACCAAAATGGTAGGTCTCACTGCATCATAATTGCATAAAATAGCTAATAAAGTAAGGGCTGTATTTGTTTACTTTCTAAAACAGTTTGCTTATTATCAACTACAGTAATGGAACCAATGAATGGAGGTAGAAAAATAAATGTTGCCCAAACTGAATACAAGTTTGCCATTTTTCATGAGACTTTTAGATATGAATTACAAGCAAAATATATAAGACATAAAAATAAAAAACTACAAAAACAAGCAGCTTGGCTGGAGGATGAGAAGTTAATATTTGAAAGTTTAAATGGCAAGTTTCACCTTAAATTAAAATTCCTTTATATGAAAGAGCAACCTAGAAAAGTTAGTAAAAGTGCCAAGTGTTTCCAGTTGCTCCTCCATGTTTGTGGAGAGTGGAAGCTGCTATGTTTTCTAGCTCCTGTTTTACATGTTTAAGCCTTCAAGATGAACTCCCTTTCCCCCCCAACCTTACCAAATATCCCTCCTTTAGGACAAATCCATAAAATCCACAAAGAAACGTCCTGCTTTCCTTCTCTGGTTCCTCTACCATTATACTCTGCAAGATACAAGAAAGATAATTCCCAGACCTGTGTCAGTTCTAGAGCGTTCATGTTTTATACAGCACCTCTCTGGGTAGTTTTCAGCTCAGCGAGTTGTGGCAAACCTCCATCTAGTAAGGTTAATACAAAATTGGTTAAATATTGTTATGAGGTTAATAAATACAAGTAATTAATGCATTATTTTCTTATTTGAATTTTGCATATCTATACTTAAACGACTACTGTAGTACATTTACAAGTAAAGTCCATGAGTTTGATGTGCCTAGACTGTTTGTTGTTGTTTTGTCATTCAGTCATGTTCTGACTCTCCATGACCTTATGGACTGCACCCTCCTCACCTTCAGCCATCAGAGTAGTATCATCTGCGTATCTAAGGTTGTTGATATGTCTTCCAGCGATATTGATTACAGCTTTTGATTTATCCAGCCCGGCCTTACTCATGATGTATTCAGCGTATAATCACATATATAGTTGTGAGCGTACGAGTCGTTGCTCACGCTTGCGGGCTCGCGTAGCGAGCCCGCGGCCCTCGCGCAGCGAGCCGCGGCCCTCGCGTAGCGAGGTCACTGGGCAGGGGCCTCAGTTGCTGGCATGGAGCGCCTTCGGCGCTCCATGCCAGCAACTGTGGCCCCTCGCGAAGCGTGGGCCTCAGTTGCTGGCGAGGTCACTGGGCACGGGCCTCAGTTGCTGGCATGGAGCGCCGAAGGCGCTCCTTGTCAGCAACTGAGGCCCCTCGCGAAGCGAGGGCCTCAGTTGCTGGCGAGGTCACTGGGCAAGGGCCTCAGTTGCTGGCATGGAGCGCCGAAGGCGCTCCATGCCAGCAACTGAGGCCCCTCGCGAAGCGAGGGACTCAGTTGCTGGCGAGGTCACTGGGCAAGGGCCTCAAACCCTCGCAAAATTCACGTCGCTACTCAAAAAAACACGACACACAAATTACGACACTCGCTAAATTTTACGAGGAACGCAAACAACCTACGAAACACGTTACCACACATTACGACCTCGCAAACATCGGACGCAACACGCCGACATACAAACATTTAAAACACAATACATACACACAGCACATACATAAAAAACTTACCTACACCAAGAGGGAGCACCCAGGACCTCAAAAATGCAACTTACACCTCGATTTTACTCGAAATAAAACAGTTTAGAGACTAAAAAAAAATCTAAGCGAGAGAAAAAATGGCCGCCGAACAAAACGAAAACGAGGCTACAGCACTCTAAACTCGCAAAACACCACAAAACACCTACGGATATTCCGATACAGACCTATACCACACATTACTCGCCATTTTACACCAATGCGGAAGTACACGACTACGCTAACGGTTTGGTCTCGCGCACGCACAGTGTTACACTGCACACATTCAGCATGCTTATACAGCAGCTCCACACCACTAATGCTGCAGCAACATCAACACAGATTGCCAGCTCTTCATCACAATGCTTCAAAATAGGTACACTATATTCATTTACTAATTTAGCTCACTTACAATTTCATTGCCGTCATTTTTTGACGGGCAATTCGCTAGTCACATATATAGTTGTGAGCGTACGGGCCGTTGCTCACGCTTGCGCCCTCGCGAAGCGAGCTGCGGCCCTCGCGTAGTGAGGGCGGCCGGGGCTCGCGTAGCGAGCCGCGGCCCTCGCAAGGCGAGCCGCGGCCCTCGCATAGCGAGGTCACTGGGCAAGGGCCTCAGTTGCTGGCGAGGTCACTGGGCAAGGGCCTCAAACCCTTGCAAAGTTCACGTCGCTACTCAAAAAACACGACACACAAATTCCGACACTCGCTAAATTTTACGAGGAACGCAAACAACCTACGAAACACGTTACCACACATTACGACCTCGCAAACATCGGACGCAACACGCCGACATACAAACATTTAAAACACAATAAATACAAACAACACACACATAAAAAGCTTACCTACAGCAAGAGGAACCATCCAGCACCTCAAAAAAACAAGTTACACCTTCATTTAAATAAAAATAAAACACTTTAGACACTAATAAAATCGCTAAGCGAGAGAAAAAATGGCCGACGGACAAAACGAAAACGAGGCTACAGCACTCTCCACACGTAAAACACCACACTCGCAAAACACCACACGAAACTCGAAAACCACTACAAACCAACAACGGACAATACGCAAAGACGCACAACACACATAAACCGCCATTTAACGCAAATGCGGAAGTACGACACTACGCGAACGGTTTCGCCTCGCACACGCACAGTATTACACTGCACACATTCATCACGCTTATAGAGCAGCTCCACAACACTAATGCTGCAGCAATGTCAAAACACATTCACAGCTCTTCAACACAATGCTTCCAAATAGGTAAAGTATATTCATTTATTAATGTATTATATCTTTACTATTACACACCAAACAACATTAGCTCACTTACAATAACATTGCCGTCATTTTTTGACGGGCAAGTCGCAAGTATTGAATAAATAGGTGACAATATACAACCTTGTCGCACACCTTTCCCGTTCTTGAACCATTCTGTTGTTCAATGTTCGGTTCTGACCATGGCTTCTTGGTTCACTTGCAGATTCGTCAGGAGGCGGATGAGATGATCTGGTATTCCCATCTCTTTAAGAACTTGACACATTTTGTTGTGATGCACACAGTCAAAAGCTTTAGATTGGTCTATAAAGCAGAAGTAAATGTTTTTTTCTGAATTTGCTTTCTCTATTATCCATCAGACGCTGGCAGTTTGATCCTTTGTGCCTCTTCCTCTGAGGAGCATGGCTTGCACGTCTAGTAGTTCCTGAGCCATATATTGTTGGAGCCAAGCTTGCAGGATCTTAAGCATTACCTTGCTGGCATGTGAAATGAGTGCAATAGTTTGATAATTGGAGCACTGTTTGGCGCTGACTTTTTAGGGTTGTGATTTAGACTGACCTTCTCCAGTCTATTGGCCAATGTTGAGATTTCCAAATGTGTTGACATAAGGCAAGTAGCATCATCTTGAAGGATTTTGAATGCCTCCTGCAGCATTTGTATCAGTAAGGCATCCTAGGGCCCATCTCACTTTACCCCAAGATGTCTGGCTCCAGCTCCTTGGACCAACTATTGAGGTCATGACTGCTGTTAAGACCCTCCCTGTAAAGATCTTCTGTGTATTCCTGCCACCTCTTCTTTATCTGATCTGCTTCTGTTAAGTCTCTACCATTTGAGATCCCCACTATCTTGAAGAGGTCTCTTGACTCTCCCATTCTGTTATCTTCTTCGATATCTTTACATTACATAATTATAGAATGTCTCCTTGTCTTTTCTTGCTAAGCTCTGTAATTCTGCCTTCAGTTGGATAAATCTTTTCCTTTCTCCATTACCATTTGCTTTCCTTCTTCCCTGGGCTACTTTCAAAGCTTCATCAGACTTCGGTCTAAAGTTCTTCAGGAAATCTATCTTCCATGTCTAGTCCCTTAAATCCTATCTTTACCTTCACCGCATATTCACAAGGGATATTATTTATTTAATATCTGCTTGGTCTGATGATTTTCCCTATTTTCTTCAGTTTTATTCTGAACTTTGCCATAATGAGCTCATGGTCTGAGCCACAGTCAGCTCCAGGTCTTGTTTCTGCTGACTGCATAGAGCTCCTCCATCTTTGACTACAAAGCATATTGTCAATCTGACTTCTATATTGTCATCTGGTAATGTCCATGTGTGGAGTTGTCTCTGAGGCTGTTGGAAGAGGGTGTTTAATATGACCAGAGAATTATCTTGACAGAATTCTACTAATCTCTGACTTGCTTCATTTTCAACTCCAATGCCAAAATTGCCAGTTATTCCAGGTGTCCTTTGGCTCCCTACTTTAGCATTCCAATCTTCTATGATGATAGTAATATATTTTCTTGATGTTACATCTATGACATGTAGAATGTCTTCGTAGAACTGGACAACTTCAGCCTCTTCAGCATCCAGGGTTGGAACATAGACTTGGATCACTGTGATGTTAAAAAGCTTGCCTTGAATTCAAATTGAAATCGCTCTGTCATTTGTTGAGTTGTAACCAAGCACTGCTTTGGCCACCACTTGATTGACTATGCGGGATATTCAATTTCTTCTGCGGGATTCTTAACCATAGTAGAAGATCTGGTGGTTGTCTGATGTGAAATGTCCCATTCCTGTCCATTTGAGTTCACAAATTCCCAGGTTCATCTAATTTTTGGCCACATCCAGTTTTCCTTGGTTCAAAGATCTAACATTCGAGGTTCCAATGCTGATTTCTTCTTTGCAATTTCTTTCCCCTCCAGACATATCCACAGCTGGGTGTCTCGGCTTTGGTCCAACCACTTCCGTAGATCTGGTACTCGCCCTCTGCTCTTCCTCAGTAATATGGTAGGCACCTTCTGACATGAGGGCTCAGCTTCTGGCGCCATATTGTTATGTCTCTGGTTGTGCTTGTCCATAAAGTTATCTTAGCAAAGTTACTGGAGTAGGTTGCTAGTTCCTTCTCCAGTGGGCCGCGGTTTGTCAGACATCTCTGCTATGACCTACCCATCTTGCATGACCCTGCATGGTATGGTATTCTTAGTGTAAATGTTAGATTTAACCTGAACATTATACCTTAACCCTATGAACAAATGAAAGAAAGTCTCTGCAAGTTGTCTTTGTGATACCTAGTGGACACTGGTGGGCAGATAACTGGAAATGTCTGCGGTTTCATGTGACTGGATGATTTTATTCTAAATGCACTTTGAAGTATCAATATGGGATGTCCTGCTATATCATACACAAACTGACTTGCTTTAAAGGAATGGCACGCCCATTAAGGGGCGTGCTTGATGACACACTTGCGTTATCACAGAGTTTCTAGTTACCATAAGCAAAACCATATATGTCTGAAAGGGCTAAGCAAGTAGAATAGCGCTGAAGGCTATAGTGGACAGGATTAGAAATGGATTTCTAGTACTATAAATACTTGTAATATGTAATAAGAAATTAGAGATCTATATGGCCAGGAAATAGATTATACTGGAGAAAATGACTATTTATGAAATTAGTATGTAAATTAAAAGAAGGTAGTTTATAGACATACCATATAGATGTTAGCTAGATCTAATAAATTCTTCATATAAGTTGATAATATAAATATAATGTCTAGCTACTGGTATGAATGACTATATCCTGATAAAGGGGCCTATGATGTTTAAACAAATATGTAGTATGTTTTATGGATTGCTAAAAACGCCTGTTGCTAGAACCATAAATAGTCCATATTGTAAAGAGAGAGTGTCAAACTATAATTTGCCCTCAAGGCTGCTAAATTTTCAAAAGGCTCAAGACCTTGGTGACCATCCTTAACATGGAGTGTATATAAATTGGCTCTACAATAGGAAACAATGGGGAAAATCAGAGATTGGAATATTTGGCACTTAGATTCTAATGTTAATGATCTCTGTGATTAAATAAAAGGGGCAAATGTGAACCCCTCATTTAAACCCTCAGGGGTCAGGGTCTTGAGATGGAAGCTCCACCCTGCTTCTCTCTGTAGAAGTTTAGTCTCAATGTTGCAACTCTTATTAGATAAATTAATTTTTTCCATTCCCCTAAATCTCAGAGCCATAATATCGCCATCATTCTGTTGGTTGATATGTGTGGCTATGGCCACTTCTAAGTTGTTGTTGATGGAATTAATGTGTTCTAAAACACGCCTGTGGAGCTGCCTTGAGGTTTTGCCCACATAATTTAGTTTGCAGCGACAGGCGATTAGATAGATTACAGCTGGAGTCATTACTAACCCTGTCCACTATCGCCTCCAGCGCTATTCTACTTGCTTAGCCCTTTCAGACCATATATGTTTTGCTTATAGCCACTAGAAACTCTGTGATTACGCAATTGCGAATACAGCATTGATTCTGTTGTATATATTTTGTGTATATATTTATCTTTTGTTTTAAATTGACACAATACAGATTTATATTTTTATATGTTGCTACACATATAAAATAGAGTTCTGTCAGGGACTTATCTTGAGGGCGCCCCACGTTGCGGCCCCGTCGGTTTGTATTTTGACTTCAGTATATATAAGTTCAATAACCTACACAGAAGGTTCGTTTTTGGATCTGATCACAGCTGAGAGCATGCAATTTTGGAACTACATTTTCTGCCATTATGTGTATTATTTTTTTAATATTTGCAAAAACAAACTTACTTATTCATATATCTATTTTACAGCATTTCAGCAGTTTGGGCATCTCCATCTTCTATAAATAGCCAGTAATACTTTTTGCTCTCTGAACAACCTTGATGTTTCACTTGGTAGTGCTCATCGTTCTGATTCTTTACGTGTTTTGCACATTGCCCTGGAGCTTTTCAAACACTTGGTGTCCAGTAAAGTTGACTTACATTAGTGCTGCTACATAATTCTAATCACATATTGTCAGAGCTAGCCAGACCTTTGTGAATTTAGACACGTATATCCCAAAGTGTTGAGACACCATGTTTTACATTTGGCTTGGGCTTCATCATGCAGCAGTTGTCTAATAATTGCAAAGGCAAACTAGTTTGCATATTCTAAGCATTTTCAACATATCTATGCAGATTAACGAGTTTGGTTCAGTGATTTGTATGGAATCTGTTCCCAGAACCACAGCTGACAGGATTAAGCAGTAATGGAGTTTTAAATTCCATTAAACACAGTTGATGGCCGTTTCATTATTTCATTCACATTGTTATGTTTTGCCTCAATTGTTCCCAATTCTGTTAGATAATAAAATATAATCTTTGTTTTTCAGTGGTCCCACACATTACAGATGCAATCCAGGAATGGGTCATGAATCAGGCAAAGGTTCCTGTGGACAGAGATCAAAAGGAACCACAAATATGTGTCATTGAGGCAAGTCTTGTATCACCTGAATACCATTATGTGTTTCATATTTCTTTTTAGTTTTTCTCATGGTCACACGAACGAAAAGTACATTATCTTAAAGTTATATTTATATTTCCATGTTTTTACCATTTTCTAATCTAACACATGCTGCTTATATCATAAACACACATTACATTGAGTCATTCTATACACATACAGATTTATTTTATTTAAAATAAATTGGTTTCCAACAAAACTTGCTAAATGCTATAACATTTTTAGAGAAATTAAAGAATCATGTAAGGTCACTAGAATACAAATATGGGAAGGGGAATTATGGAAAGAATGGCCAAAGGAATGCCGGATTGGGGCCTTTAGAATAGTTAAAAAGTCAGCCCTCTGTTCTTCATATAGAGAAATATTTTTCAAGTTGGTTCAGAGATGGTATTTTCCCAATTATTGGCAGATTTATACTGGAGAAGTTGTGAGACAAAAAGACAAAAGTGAGGCGAAGCAGCCGCTTAGCACTTAGGCTGCAATGAGCGCTGTAGGCACTCATTGCAGCCAGTGGCGCCATCACATATGCAAGCCTTGCGAAGCGAGGCGAAGCAGCCACACAGCACTTAGGCTAAAATGAGCGCAGAAGGAGCTCATTGCAGCCAGCGGTGCCGTCATACATGCAAGCCTTGCGCAGCAGCCACATAGTACTTAGGCTGCAATGAGCGGCGGTCAGCCGAGCTGTGCTTAGACGAGCCTCGCAAAGAGAGGCTTTCAAGCGGCGCGGCACTCTTCAAGCGCGTAACTCTAAAAACCCACCAAAAAATAAAAACGTACAAAAAAGTATAACACACTCACACACAGCATAGGGGGAGACACAGGAAGCCTGGGAGTGAGGTTACAAGCAAATTACACCCATTTTTGGCATTTTTCGTCACTCCAAAATCGCCTAAGCGAGGAAGAAAATGGCGTAAAATTTCAGAAACAGGATGAAAACGAGGCTCAGCAACGCCAGGCTTGCAAAACGTACAAAGCACACAATGCTGAAGCTAGTAACACTTACACGAACAAAGCCAGGCACGAGGAACTTAGAAAATACACCACACTGAACACACTTACACCAACAACGCCAGGCACGCAGGATTTTGAAAATAAAACCAACTACAAAAAACGTGCGCCACGCAAACATTCAGTACACACACGGAGGAGAAAGACACAGGGAAGGGACATTCCTGAGCACTGCAATGAGCGGCCTGTACAGTAGGCGAATAAAAAAACAATCATTTAATAATTGTAAAGAAAAGGTTTTAATCCGTAAATTATATATTTCAGAAGAAGAATATATTAAAAGTTTTTATAGATGTACAGTGGATATAAAAAGTCTACACTTTGTTAAATGTCAGGTTTCTGTGCTGTAAAAAAATGAGACAAAGATAAATCATTTCAGAACTTTTTCCACCTTTAATGTGACCTATAAACTGTATAACTCAATTGAAAAACAAATTGAAAAGTTTTAGGTGGAGGCGAGAAAAAAAAAGAAAAGAAAAATATTGTGGTTGCATAAGTCTGCACACCCTCTTATAACTGGGGATGTAGCTGTGTTCAGAATTAAGCAATCACATTCCAAATCGTGTTAAATAGGAGTCAGCATACACCTGCCATCATTTAAAGTGCCTCTGATTAACCCCAAATAAAGTTGAGCTGCTCTAGTTGGTCTTTCCTGAAATGTTCTTAGTCGCATCCCACAGCAAAAGCCATGGTCCACAGAGAGCTTCCAAAGCATCAGAGGGATCTCATTGTTAAAAGGTATCAGTCAGGAGAAGGGTACAAAAGAATTTCCAAAGGTATTAGATGTACCATGGAACACAGTGAAGACAGTCATCATCAAGTGGAGAAAATATGGCACAACAGTGACATTACCAAGAACTGGAGCTCCCTCCAAAGTTGATGAAAAGACGAGAAGAAAACTGGTCTGGGAGGCTACCAAGAGGCCTACAGCAACATTAAAGGAGCTGCAGGAATATCTGGCAAGTACTGGCTGTGTGGTACATGTGACAACAATCACCAGTATTCTTCATATGTCTGGGCTATGGGGTAGAGTGGCAAGATGAAAACCTCTTCTTACGAAGAAAAACATCCAAGCCAGGCTACAGTTTGCAAAAACACATCTGAAGTCTCCCAAAAGCATGTGGGAAAAGGTGTTATGGTCTGATGAAACCAAGGTTGAACTTGTTGGCCATAATTCCAAAGGATATGTTTGGCGCAAAAACAACACTGCACATCACCAAAAGAACACCATACCCACAGTGAAGCATGGTGGTGGCAGCGTCATGCTTTGGGGCTGTTTTTCTTCAGCTGAAACTGGGGCCTTAGTTAAGATAGAGGGAATTATGAACAGTTCCAAATACCAGTCAATATTGGCACAAAACCTTCAGGCTTCTGCTAGAAAGCTGAACATGAAGAGGAACTTCATCTTTCAGCATGACAACGATCCAAAGCATACATCCAAATCAAAGGAATGGCTTCACCAGAAGAAGATTAAAGGTTTGGAAAGGCCCAGCCAGAGCCCAGACCTGAATCAGATTGAAAATCTGTGGGGTGATCTGAAGAGGGCTGTGCAAAGGAGATGCCCTCGCAATCTGACAGTTTTGGAGTGTTTTTGCAAAGAAGAGTGGGCAAATCTTGCCAAGTCAAAATGTGCCATGCTGATAGACTCATACCCAAAACGACTGAGTGCTGTAATAAAATCAAAAGGTGCTTCAACAAAGTATTAGTTTAAGGGTGTGCATACTTATGCAACCATATTATTTTATTTTTATATTTTTTCTTCCCTCTACCTAAAATATTTCAGTTTGTTTTTCAATAGAGTTGTACAGTTTATAGGTCGCATTAAAGGTGGAAACAGTTCTGAAATGATTTATCTTTGTCTCATTTTTTTACAGCACAGAAACCTGACATTTTAACAGGGGTGTGTAGACTTTTTATATCCACTGTATGTATACATCAATTGCATGTAATAAATACCTCGGAATCACACACACACATCATATGCAATTTCTGCTTTGCCACTATTTCTTTCTGAGTGTGAGTAATTGTTTCTGATCCTCTACCAGTATCACATTTATGGAAAATAGTTGGGGCAGAAGAAAGGTCTATTGACAGCTTAAAACCATTTATTTATTCATCATTTTAATGATGCACAAATATACCAGTAACATAATGTAATTAAAGACAAAGTTTCCTACATCAGATCAATACACTTACACACTGTACATTTATTTTTTTGAACAAACTTGGCCTCTAAAGTGCATACTCAGGTAAAATAAAGTTATGACTCTCCATTAGGAGTATTTACTGAACAGCAGACAGTATGTCTAGGCTTTTACTTCATTCTCGAGTTAAGTGCATATCTTCGGTAAAGTTAATCATTTTCCACCAAAGATAACAGTGTTCGAATATAGATTGGCTTTATATTATCTATAATTTGTTTTATCTCTTGTACAGACTTCTTCTTCTTTGTGTTTCACTGGAATCCGTTGGCTTGAAAATGTTGCTTATGGTTATGGCACTGATCCACTATAATAGTTATTAGCTTGAGAGAAACACCTGTGTGGTGCGTCCTGCGCAGTTGCTACTCACAAGCTACTAATTGTAAATTGCAGCGGATGCACAATTGCTTTGTATTCAAGCATGCATGGGATTGATGTGTCGATGCATGTGCGTTGATGAGCCCTGGGAGAGAGAGGGAGTGAGAGAAAGTGGAGAGATAGAGAGGCAGAGGGAGAGATAGAGAGGCAGAGGGAGAGATAGAGAGGCAGAGGGAGAGATAGAGAGACAGAGGGAGAGATAGAGAGGCAGAGGGAGAGATAGAGAGGCAGAGGGAGAGATAGAGAGGCAGAGGGAGAGATAGAGAGGCAGAGGGAGAGATAGAGAGGCAGAGGGAGAGATAGAGAGGCAGAGGGAGAGATAGAGAGGCAGAGGGAGAGATAGAGAGGCAGAGGGAGAGATAGAGAGGCAGAGGGAGAGATAGAGAGGCAGAGGGAGAGATAGAGAGAGGCAGAGGGAGAGATAGAGAGAGGCAGAGGGAGAGATAGAGAGAGGCAGAGGGAGAGATAGAGAGAGGCAGAGGGAGAGATAGAGAGAGGCAGAGGGAGAGATAGAGAGAGGCAGAGGGAGAGATAGAGAGGCAGAGGGAGAGATAGAGAGGCAGAGGGAGAGATAGAGAGGCAGAGGGAGAGATAGAGAGGCAGAGGGAGAGATAGAGAGGCAGAGGGAGAGATAGAGAGGCAGAGGGAGAGATAGAGAGGCAGAGGGAGAGATAGAGAGGCAGAGGGAGAGATAGAGAGGCAGAGGGAGAGATAGAGAGAGGCAGAGGGAGAGATAGAGAGAGGCAGAGGGAGAGATAGAGAGAGGCAGAGGGAGAGATAGAGAGAGGCAGAGGGAGAGATAGAGAGAGGCAGAGGGAGCGATAGAGAGAGGCAGAGGGAGCGATAGAGAGAGGCAGAGGGAGCGATAGAGAGAGGCAGAGGGAGCGATAGAGAGAGGCAGAGGGAGCGATAGAGAGAGGCAGAGGGAGCGATAGAGAGAGGCAGAGGGAGCGATAGAGAGAGGCAGAGGCAGAGATAGAGAGAGGCAGAGGCAGAGATAGAGAGAGGCAGAGGCAGAGATAGAGAGAGGCAGAGGCAGAGATAGAGAGAGGCAGAGGCAGAGATAGAGAGAGGCAGAGGCAGAGATAGAGAGAGGCAGAGGCAGAGATAGAGAGAGGCAGAGGCAGAGATAGAGAGAGGCAGAGGCAGAGATAGAGAGAGGCAGAGGCAGAGATAGAGAGAGGCAGAGGCAGAGATAGAGAGAGGCAGAGGCAGAGATAGAGAGAGGCAGAGGCAGAGATAGAGAGAGGCAGAGGCAGCGATAGAGAGAGGCAGAGGGAGCGATAGAGAGAGGCAGAGGCAGAGATAGAGAGAGGCAGAGGCAGAGATAGAGAGAGGCAGAGGCAGAGATAGAGAGAGGCAGAGGCAGAGATAGAGAGAGGCAGAGGCAGAGATAGAGAGAGGCAGAGGCAGAGATAGAGAGAGGCAGAGGGAGCGATAGAGAGAGGCAGAGGGAGCGATAGAGAGAGGCAGAGGGAGCGATAGAGAGAGGCAGAGGGAGCGATAGAGAGAGGCAGAGGGAGCGATAGAGAGAGGCAGAGGCAGAGAGAGGCAGAGGCAGAGAGAGGCAGAGGCAGAGAGAGGCAGAGGCAGAGAGAGGCAGAGGCAGAGAGAGGCAGAGATAGAGAGAGGCAGAGAGAGGCAGAGATAGAGAGAGGCAGAGGCAGAGATAGAGAGAGGCAGAGGCAGAGATAGAGAGAGGCAGAGGCAGAGATAGAGAGAGGCAGAGGCAGAGATAGAGAGAGGCAGAGGCAGAGATAGAGAGAGGCAGAGGCAGAGATAGAGAGAGGCAGAGATAGAGAGAGGCAGAGATAGAGAGAGGCAGAGATAGAGAGAGGCAGAGATAGAGAGAGGCAGAGATAGAGAGAGGCAGAGATAGAGAGAGGCAGAGATAGAGAGAGGCAGAGATAGAGAGAGGCAGAGATAGAGAGAGGCAGAGATAGGCAGAGGCAGAGAGAGGCAGAGGCAGAGAGAGGCAGAGGCAGAGATAGAGGCAGAGGCAGAGATAGAGGCAGAGGCAGAGATAGAGAGAGGCAGAGGCAGAGATAGAGAGAGGCAGAGGCAGAGATAGAGAGAGGCAGAGATAGAGAGAGGCAGAGATAGAGAGAGGCAGAGGCAGAGATAGAGAGAGGCAGAGGCAGAGATAGAGAGAGGCAGAGGCAGAGATAGAGAGAGGCAGAGGCAGAGATAGAGAGAGGCAGAGGCAGAGATAGAGAGAGGCAGAGGCAGAGATAGAGAGAGGCAGAGGCAGAGATAGAGAGAGGCAGAGGCAGAGATAGAGAGAGACAGAGGCAGAGATAGAGAGAGGCAGAGGCAGAGATAGAGAGAGGCAGAGAGAGGCAGAGATAGAGAGAGGCAGAGATAGAGAGAGGCAGAGATAGAGAGAGGCAGAGATAGAGAGAGGCAGAGATAGAGAGAGGCAGAGATAGAGAGAGGCAGAGATAGAGAGAGGCAGAGGCAGAGAGAGGCAGAGGCAGAGAGAGGCAGAGGCAGAGAGAGGGAGAGGCAGAGAGAGGGAGAGGCAGAGGCAGAGATAGAGAGAGGCAGAGGCAGAGATAGAGAGAGGCAGAGGCAGAGATAGAGAGAGGCAGAGGCAGAGATAGAGAGAGGCAGAGGCAGAGATAGAGAGAGGCAGAGGCAGAGATAGAGAGAGGCAGAGGCAGAGATAGAGAGAGGCAGAGGCAGAGATAGAGAGAGGCAGAGGCAGAGATAGAGAGAGGCAGAGGCAGAGATAGAGAGAGGCAGAGGCAGAGATAGAGAGAGGCAGAGGCAGAGATAGAGAGAGGCAGAGGCAGAGATAGAGAGAGGCAGAGATAGAGAGAGGCAGAGGCAGAGATAGAGAGAGGCAGAGATAGAGAGAGGCAGAGGCAGAGAGAGGCAGAGGCAGAGAGAGGCAGAGGCAGAGGCAGAGAGAGGCAGAGATAGAGAGAGGCAGAGATAGAGAGAGGCAGAGATAGAGAGAGGCAGAGATAGAGAGAGGCAGAGATAGAGAGAGGCAGAGATAGAGAGAGGCAGAGATAGAGAGAGGCAGAGATAGAGAGAGGCAGAGATAGAGAGAGGCAGAGGCAGAGAGAGGCAGAGGCAGAGAGAGGCAGAGGCAGAGGCAGAGAGAGGCAGAGGCAGAGGCAGAGGCAGAGGCAGAGAGAGGCAGAGGCAGAGAGAGGCAGAGGCAGAGGCAGAGAGAGGCAGAGAGAGGCAGAGGCAGAGGCAGAGAGAGGCAGAGGCAGAGGCAGAGGCAGAGAGAGGCAGAGGCAGAGAGAGGCAGAGGCAGAGAGAGGCAGAGGCAGAGAGAGGCAGAGGCAGAGAGAGGCAGAGGCAGAGAGAGGCAGAGGCAGAGAGAGGCAGAGGCAGAGAGAGGCAGAGGCAGAGAGAGGCAGAGGCAGAGATAGAGAGAGGCAGAGGCAGAGATAGAGAGAGGCAGAGGCAGAGATAGAGAGAGGCAGAGGCAGAGATAGAGAGAGGCAGAGGCAGAGATAGAGAGAGGCAGAGGCAGAGATAGAGAGAGGCAGAGGCAGAGATAGAGAGAGGCAGAGGCAGAGATAGAGAGAGGCAGAGGCAGAGATAGAGAGAGGCAGAGGCAGAGGCAGAGAGGGAGGCAGAGGCAGAGAGAGAGGAGGGGGAGAGATAGAGAGAGAGGAGGGGGAGAGATAGAGAGAGAGGAGGGGGAGAGGGAGGGGCGCCCAGAGAGGGAGAGGGAGCACAGAGAGGGATCACAGAGAGGCAGAGGGAGCACAGAGAGGGATCACAGAGAGGCAGAGGGTGCACAGAGAGGGATCACAGAGAGGCAGAGGGTGCACAGAGAGGGATCACAGAGAGGGAGAGGGTGCACAGAGAGGGATCACAGAGAGGGAGAGGGATCACAGAGAGGGAGAGGGTGCACAGAGAGGGAGAGGGTGCACAGAGAGGGAGAGGGTGCACAGAGAGGGAGAGGGTGCACAGAGAGGGAGAGGGTGCACAGAGAGGGAGAGGGTGCACAGAGAGGGAGAGGGTGCACAGAGAGGGAGAGGGTGCACAGAGAGGGAGAGGGTGCACAGAGAGGGAGAGGACGCAAACAGAGGGACAGTGGACACACTGAGAGAGACTACGCTGAGAGAGACAGAACATTATATGATACCGTCATTTATGACGGACAAGTTACTAGTATAGAAATAAACAAATATACAGTAGACTCTCAGTTAACTGGAACTCCAGCAACCAGAACTCTCAAACAACCGGAAACAAAATACCAGGAGCCAGGTTGTCATACCACAAAATGCTTACCAGCACCTAGATTTCATCCACTGTATGTCTCTGCAATTCCGTTTTACCTGGAAGCAGACAGCCATGAGTGACTGAGCCAGTGCAGTGTTGGCGTTACATTCCCCGGGTTCAGCACCGCACCCTCCAGCCCAACGTACCTGTGTGTAAGTGAGGAGTGAAAGCTGCTGCTGCTGCTAGAACAGCCCTCACTGACAAATATACTCAGCAGAGAGTTCTTTTCTAAGTAACTCTCAAGCAACCAGAAACTACATTTATCCTGCATCTACCAATCCCTGTGGGTGCCTGATAACTGAGAGTCTTACTGTATATCAGAGGAAATATAACCTACGTGGTCTGTGGGCCACTAGTGGTTCACAGGACAAATGACATTATAAAAATATTATAAAATACAATTATTAAGAATATAATGCAAAATAAATCCCAAATGAGACCTATGGAACAAGAACATTTATCAGTTAACAACAAAACATATAACTTTATTGATAACGTTAGGAGCTATTTTCGAGAGACAAAGGCAAAAGGAAAGAAAATAACACCTTAAAAATACACAATAATAGCAGCTAACAGACATTTCCTGTTGGTTAGCCCTCCGCAGAGTGGCCACTAGGTGGCACACCCATAATTTTCCTAAATTTCGTAGCGTTAGGTGTTAGAGTTTAGGGCAGGGGTGTCCAAGTTTAGTCCTGCTGGGCTGCACACAGGCATGGATTTGAGGTTAGCCCTGCTGCACCCAGGTGAGACTATCATGTCTTCAGTCATCCTAATTGATTCATCTGTGCACATAAAGGAACTCAACAAAAATCCAGGCCTGTTTTGGCCCAGCAGGACCGAACTTGGACACCGCTGGTTTAGGGAGTTACGGTTAGGGTTCGAAATGTACTCAAATGTCGGCTGCGCCACCTAGTAGTGGCCACCCGACATGAAAGATCCCACCTAACTGATATAAACTATTAAAATGATCTCTCTGTTATAGCTGTGGATACTGTCAATATTGTTACAGTAGTAAATTTATAAAGATTTCACCTTAAAGAAAGAAAAGGGTTCTTCACAGTAACAGCATTAAAAACTGACTATACATTGTACTGGCCATTTTCTTTTACAGTAAATATTTTAAACTCGATTTTGCGGCTCCTATATGCCACTGTGTGGCTTGATAAGGTTAGGAGAGGAGTCTAAGTTCCAGATAACATTGGTGGTCTTTATTGTGGCCACTACAGAGACTGACAAACAAACTGTAATCCTAATGTGCATATCAGAGCAGCTAATTAATATGCGTGGGCCGCTCATTTGCATATACATGCAGCAACAACAACATGGAATTGATTGATTCTCTTTAGAATAAAAAGGATAACACAACATAGACAAGTTTTCATGCTCTTTGAGAATCATCTAAAAAAACAACTTCATTTTTGAGTGACAATATTTTTTTAAGTAAAAGTTAATGATTCTAGTAATATTTGTAATAAATTACATTAAAAGGAGTGTGCTGTGTAATGTAGTGACAATGATTGGTGTGGTTTTGTTTTCTGAAATGTCCACTAGAGGTCACTATTGCTTTTCTAATATGTATTCTGATAGCAATAGTCCCTTTATTGTGATGTCTCTCCCACACTTCTTTCTGCTTTATTTTAATGCTTCTCATCTGACTAAGTTCCCAGTTTGTGTTTTGCAACAATTCAAAATAATACCACAGAGTATTGTCTCGTACTGGTTCATTGCCTTAAATTTTGCATCTCCAAGTGACATCATTACAATATTATCTCCCCAATGAACACAAGACTATTTACATGACTTTTCTACTGCTGTGTTTATAATGCAGGTGCTGCTTTTGCAGAGTCCCAGTTTTACTTTGGCAGACACTTAATCTTTGATATTCATTCAACACAAACCTTGCTGGGTGTCCTGGAAGCTGCTTAATGCTATAGATCAACAAATGCATATTTATAAGTATTTACCTGTACTTTTATAGGGTAATTGCTTGGAATAATTTAAATTGTTTTGATTCTCATAACTTTTCTGCAATAAGGTTGTAAGTATGGGTTCAACAAAGCGTTACAGCGCTGTACAGCACCATAGGGAAATTACTCTTCTTAGTACAGGACATGCGATGTATTGCAAATGTGCAGGAAGGTTACAGTCACAGCAGATTCCCCTCATTATGCCCAGTAGGCAACGAAAGTCAGCTTGGAAAAGTAAAAGTAAGCTCATCTCTTTCAAGGTCTTATTTTCTGTGTCTACTGTGTCATTTTTTTTAGTTTACTTAAAAGGCCATTTACCTCGCTGTAAGGGCTCTTCATGAGCACACGATTGTATGTTAAAATGATCTATTCTTTTAATTACACTAATACAGTAAACTCTCTGTTATCCGGCACCTATGGGGATTGCCTATTGCCGGAAAAGCATAGTTTCCGGTTAATCGAACAATGGCCTAAACAACCCTTAAACCCCTCGAAACTCCTCAAAAAACAATAAAATAGCTACTAACAACTAATTATTTTTTTTATGTGCTGGATAATTCCGGATAATTGAGAACGAGAAATAGAGACTGGTGCCGGTTGCTTGAGAGTCCCGGATGGTTGACTGCCGGATAATAGAGAGTTTACTGTTCCAGCTAAAAATCTAAAGTTTTAACTTTGTACAAACACAGTCTATCCTGCCTACTGGCAGGTTCATGATTAAAGAACCACTTAATTCAGCACACTTGGAGCACACCACTGTAGAATTTTTTTTTGCTTCCGCTCACTAAAACAGAAGGAAGTAGGTACTATGTTATCATGTCCAGTCCAGGGGAAGTGCATTTATGCAATAATATGTTCTAACATCGAAAATAAGCTCTAATGTTAAAAATATACACCAAAAGATTTTGCTATTAATCCTAACTCTAGATCAATCATAAAACTACAAATTTTGATGAATGTATGCAAGTTCAATGAAAATATGCATTTGCATATAATTGTCAACAATACTCTTTGCTTTTCATTGGAAAAATCCATCTATTCCTACTTTACAATCTTTGATGGCAAACATGGATTTTGTTTCTAATATGGTATACGTATGCAGCAGACTGATAGCTAGCAAAAATACCTTGCAGTTTTATTGCATATTAATAGGAGGATCTATAAGCTGCTGTTAAGATTTTATATGTATACTTAAGCCCCTTTTTTCTCTTTCTTTCATTTCTATACCGATTAATAATATTTGCTAATTATAATACAGTGGTACCTTGGAATTCATCCTTAATCCGTTCCGGGCAGCAGAATGTGTTCCCAGCAAGAATTTCCCATAGGGATCAATGTAAATTGAAATAAACCGTTCTGGACCCCCAAATTTTCACATTTTATTTTTAACTGATGGTGTTGTTCTTAGATACAAAACCTTAAAACTAAACAGGCATAAATAAAAACAATAATTACATCGAATTTAACTTCACTTAACTGTACTGATAGGACTTGAGGGCCCAAGAGGACAGTGGCGATGTAGAGGAGAGAGGTTATTGCTTGGAACTTCTTATAGACACAGGCTTCACTTTGGTCCTTATAGACACAGGCTGTACTTTGGTCCTTTTAGGCACAGGCTGCATTTTGGTTATTATAGGCACAGGCTGCACTTTGGTCCTTATAGGCACATGTTGTTCATTGGTCCTTATAGACACAGGCTACACTTTGGTCCTTATAGGCACAGGCTGCATTTTATTTCTTATAGGCACAGGCTACACTTTGATTCTTGTAGGCACACACAGTTCTTGGGCTCTTGCAGGCACAGACTGCTCTTGAGCTCTTACCGGCACTAACTACACTGCTCCACAGTACAGAACTTTATTCCACTCCCAGAAAGATAGAATGCAGGGGGCGCAAGCGTGTCGAGTTCCGAGCCAATGTTTGTCAATCCGAGCTGAAAGCAAGCGTTGAGTTCCAAGGCAATTGTTTTTTGTCAGTGAGACACATAGAGTATCAAACACAATGGGCTCCGAGGACGACGAGAACGGAGGTACCACTGTATTTGTTATTAAGTTAAGGCTCCATGTTAATCCATATATAATTTACTGCATGTAGTTTATGCTTGGAATTTTTTAATGAATTTATTCTTTGTAATTATTTTATTATTAAATCCAATATACTTTCTGGGGAAAAAGGAAAAACAAGCTACATATTTTTTACATTATTTTTATGTATAGCGGAAGCAGTACTTCAAGATCTGTAGAAACATTTTATTCTAGGATTAAAGTTTTAAAGCCTTTAATGCAAAAATATGCAATGCAAAAATCCTCTTTCAATTAATTTCTAGAAAGTATTCACCGTTCATTTCTCATTTTCCTTTATATTGGTTGTGCCGTTTTACTTGTCTGTCATTGTAATTTATACTGTTTTCCACTTTACAGAACTAGTTACTGACAAAGCTTCCTGTTTGAATCCTTTTATGAATCACCAATTCTGTGAATTGCAATGCCTAGAGAGAATGCACTAATTTCTTTTCAGAATAACCTTCACTTCTCTACAGAGATGTAAAGCTACCTATTCATAAACATTATCCCTATTATGTGTGTTCTTTGCATTTTTCAATAATATAACATTAAGAAAAAGAGAAAAATTACACTCTGTATAAGCAAACTGGCACTACTACTATGACAGGTTGTGCATTAAAGATCTACGGTTTTTGTTTGGACTTTTTGTTAAAAATGAAAACATAGAAACAAACAAAAAAAATATTATTATTTAATTTATTTTACATTTTATGCAGTTTTGGATAGTTCTCTTGCTATGTGCACGGTTTGCAACATTTAAATAGGAGATTGTAAACCTTTTTATTTAATTGAGGACCACAGTAAAAAATTATCAGAGGCCACAAATTACATTTTCCCAGTAGCAAATTATTATTTGTGGCCTATTAAGCTTATTTGCATAACGAACACAGAATGAGAGAAGAACTGTCTGAGAACGAGACCCTTACAGAATAAATGCATCTGCTAAGTAGCTTGCCTGTGAGATGGTACCCCCTAAGGGTACAGTATCTCTGATTCTAGATCACTGATGCCACTGCAAAGTATAAATCTCCTGCATCATATTAGTCTCATTGTGCCCAAAGGATTGACTCTGACATCCAGGCAAATCTCTCCTACATAGAAGAAACAACAGACCTCAGACACATTTTTCAGCCTCTTGGCTTTCATTAGTGAGGTGCTACTGATCTTCCTAGATACCATGAGAAAGGCTTCTACGCCTGGATTGCTCTATAAGCCATTAAGGATACCCCTAGCTTTATTTGCATAAATCCATGTGTTATGATAAAAACATGCTATTTTATTTATATGCCAGATAAATGTCCATGACAATGACAAAAATGCAGTAGTTCTAGTTCCTTTAAAATTGATTTGTGTTGTATAAAATTATCATAAATTACATTCACATGGGACCAACTGACATTTCCTTTTTTAGGAGACATACAAATATCCAGAGCAAACAGACGTGCACGCCTTAGTTCTACTCATTTATCTCCTCGTATGTCAGGGATATATTAAATTACTAACTGAAAGAAAGTTGCTCCATGGCTTATGCCAAAGTCTCCCAAACGATGGTTCGCTGACATTAGTTATCCTTGAGCTTTGAATGACATTGTACTGGTTAAAGTAACTTTGAGGCATGAGGGCAGTATATGGAGAGAGAAATATATGGTGCACAAATGGAAATAAAGAGTACTAATATATAACTTTATATGATTGTGCTGTAATAATGCTACATCCACGTTATACAGGAATACCGTGTTTATCGTTGTAGATAGGTTCCAGGCAATAGGAGTCCTAAGCGAAACAGCTCTAAACGGGGGGAACTCATGAAAAAAATACACAATTGCAATTTTAACTTTTTTGGTTTTATATGAACTTTAGCAGCAAACATAACACTAGCACAAACTGAACAATAGCATAAATATAAACTTTAAATGATTGATGTTGAATCGTTGGAGAAAAAAACAGTGTTATAGTGAATTAGAGGGTTAAAAGGGATCTGGCAGGTAAAAACAGTGGTATAGTTGGGTTTAGCATTGAAGGGGGTCTGGCAGGAAAAACAGCGGTATAGTTGGGTTTAGTGTTAAAGGGGGGTTTGGCAGGAAAAAACAGCGCTATAGTTGGGTTTAGTGTTAAAGGGGGGTTTGGCAGGAAAAAACAGCGCTATAGTTGGGTTTAGCGTTAAAGGGGGTCTGGCAGGAAAAAACAGCGCTATAGTTGGGTTTAGCATTAAAGGGGGTCTGGCAGGAAAAAAACGCTATAGTTGGGTTTAGCTTTAAAGGGGGGATTGGCAGGAAAAACAGCGCTATAGTTGGGTTTAACGTTAAAGGGGGTCTGGCAGGAAAAACAGCGCTATAGTTGGGTTTAACGTTAAAGGGGGTCTGGCAGGAAAAACAGCGCTATAGTTGGGTTTAGCGTTAAAGGGCATCTGGCAGGAAAAAACAGCGCTATAGTTGGGTTTAGCGTTAAAGAAGGTCTGGGAGGAAAAAACATAGCTATAGCAAATCAGCGATAAAAGGGGTAGAGTTAAGTGGGGTATACCTGTACTTTTAAAGGGTTATGATTTTTTTATTGCTAGAATACATCAGGTGATCCATGTAACAAATGGGATTACAAAAATGGAAATGCATGTAGTAAAGCAGTATCCAGATTGGGATTGTGAAATGTTACACATAGCACAGTACATTAGAATTGTTTACCAGCATTGCAGAAAAAAAATCAATAATATTTCACAAGACTTTCATTAATATTAAAGTGAAACTCCGAGGTCATCAATATTTTTTAAGTGGTACTTTAAAAGAAAGGTTTGGCTTCCACTGACTTTGGTTAATTAGGAATTTACGAGTGTATCATAGAAGCGCACAAAATTATTTTATATAGTGAAAACCCCTATTTCAAATGAATGAAATGATTTTGCTTTAACAACACCACTTTATTTGCAGAATGTTTCCAGTGTCCTCTAAAGTTAATAATCTGCAGTGTAAATCTAGCAAATATGTATATTTGTTATGAAATGTACCCTTTTGTTGTATATTGCTTGGTTTTTAATGTGCGTTTGCAGGTCTGAATGGTGATAAATATGTTCTTTTGTGTGTATTATAGTTAGGTGGTACAATCGGAGACATTGAAGGGATGGCTTTCATCGAGGCTTTCAGGCAGTTTCAGTTCAAGGCAAAGAGAGAGAATTTCTGCAACATACATGTCAGCCTTGTACCACAGGTAGGTGTTATCTACATAATGTACAAGTACATCCATTGCTGAGGTAATAATAACTTGATTCTAGTGGCATTTTAAGCCAATCTCAAGCTTTTGGTCTGAACCAAAATAAAAAGTATTACATCTATGAATTTAATTAAAAGGATGCACAACTTGGATTTTATATTAAGTGTTTATTGACATTCTACAATAGTAACCGTAATCACAAATCTGTGTAGATGTTTAAAAGTTTTAGAGAACATCTATATATTTGATTTCTCTGAAATACCACTACAGCATACATGGGAAAAATGTGTGAACTCGAAAAATTAAAAATACAGTTTATTTGGTATATATTAAAAATCATATATTGCCTTTTCAATCAGTAATAATATATGTGCAAAAAAGGAAAGAAATTAACTGATTATTAGTCATTTTTTTTGACTTTATTTAGATAACAATTTTTAAGCAACTTATCATACCCATCTCTACTAACCCATTTGGTTACACAATTTCACTCTCCATCATCGCCACTATTAAACTAGCATGTACGTTTTTCTGGGACTAAGCAAATACACCTCTTCTAAATCCCAACCAATCTAGCTTACAAAGAACGACCACCGAAGCCATCACAATCACTTAACCCTCACAATCCAAACCCTCCATAACTACCTGTCAGACTATCACCAATCCATAGTACCCTGCCTGGTCACTACTCTCGAAATCCTCCTCAACTCCTTGGCCTCCAAACCCAAACATCACCCCTTTCTAGGAATCTCTAGCCAACCAGTTTCAACCACCTTCATACATTACACCCTGCTCACACTTATAAGCATAAGTCTCAACCCATTCTCATATTCAGGCAACTTATTTGGAAAAGGAGCAGCCTCCTCAACCTCAGGAAACCACATTCCTACTCACACAACCAAAACCATGGGATGGTGGGTGCTACAGCTGATGCATCCCGTACATTCAGGAGAGCATTCCAATCTTTAAGCCAATAAACATCATCACAGTCGTTAACATCTGGCATTTTGGCCCTCTTAGCAGATCAGGATGTTGTAGCTTTTTGCCACACTGGCAGCTACTTTCAAGGAGATGGACCCAGACACAAATTTCCAAGTGTACCTGGAGTTGTGCGAGGGATCCTCTCCCATACTTTAAAGTGTCTCACGTCTCACTAATTTCTGCACACCTCACTCATATCTCCCACCATCCTCGTCCGCCACTCCTCTATCCACTTCTCTCTTCCTGGCTCTCTAAGCAGACAAGGATTGTCATAGCTTCGGGGAGAACTGAACACGCACACGCACACACACACACCTACACTTACACAAATGATCTCAAAACTTTTTAACTACCTCCTACTCAGATTTGTCATGGCTATTGTTTACCCTGACAGGTCAAAAAAATAATGTCTCTTAACTGAGTGTGTTTTAAAAATTTCAAAGTTGTTGTTATGACACACCTCCCAGAGTGATTATATATTCAAAACCGTTTTTCTGCACCATTATTTTAAACAAAAAGAAAAAAAATGAAAAATTTTCATATACTTATGGGAACAGATATGCATTTTTTTACACATGCATTATAATACCAGAGGGGAGAAAGAAAACAAATCTTGTGTTGCTTTTATTTTCAAAACTGGACTACTCTAAGCTTTTTATAACTGCGGTTCTCAAGAGAAATGTATAAGGCGTTGATCGCTCTTGGTGGATCTTTCCAGTTCCATGTTTACAATTGGGCTACATTACTAAAGTGTTTGTAAGCTTCACACCTTGGAATATCTGGCTCGGTATATGAGATTACTGTAACTAAAACATTTCCATCACCCATCTGCTGTTTTTTTTTTTCCTTTTTGAACTCACTGATACACAGACCAAATGAAATCCCAAAAGCAAAGCATATCAGACGTTGACAAGCCTATTTGTGAAAAATTCAATTTATTTTGATAATAAGTACAAGGAATGTTATTTTCCCATAATATAAAAGTACAAGCAAGCAAAAAGTTTAGAATTGACTCTTACAGTAGAGTGAACATCGTGTCCATCAATATTTATAATGTTTTACTTTTTTCATCTGATACAATTTATATGCAATCATATGAA
The DNA here is from genome assembly GCA_027410445.1 of Discoglossus pictus. NCBI lineage: Eukaryota > Metazoa > Chordata > Amphibia > Anura > Alytidae > Discoglossus > Discoglossus pictus. The sequence continues at coordinate 71,994,138 of CM050164.1, read as the reverse complement.
ATACTATTTAGTTTACGGGTAATGCGTTTTTTTTTTTACATTTTTTGACAAGGTACTCTAGGTTATTAAATTCAGACTTAAGAAATAGTACTATTAGACAAAGTAGAGTCAGCAAATATGATATATTGAGTCAATGCTATAGACCTAATAATGGAAAAATGCCTTACAAATAGAAAAATTCAGGCTTGCAAATGACCTGTGATCTGATAAAATTATAGTTATTTTCTGTCATATATTTAAAATAATTCTATATACTAGGGGCCTCATTCTATTAACGGCCGTAGGAGATGCGGGGCCGCAAGGACCGGCCGCAAGCTTTCCGGCTATTCTATTCCCCTCCGGCTGGGGATTCCGGCAGGCTTGCGGCCGGCGCCTTGCTATCCCTTGCGGCCGCTCGCGCTGGACGAAAGCCTTTGATCTAAAACGGCCGCAAGAGTTTCGGCCGCAAGAAAATCCTGGTTGCTATTCTATTGCTCCGGGAACCCTCTCTGCAAGGCTAAAACCGAGCCGCAGCTTACTTGTAGGAAAAAAGTCCCGCTAGCACCAATTAAGCACATTATAAAGCCGAAATAAAGCCATCCTGCACTCTGAGGAGACTATAAAGTGATTATAGGTGTTAGCAAATATAGCACAACATTCCCCTACACTCAAATCCGTAAAAAACATTTTTTTTAATTTATGTCAAAAATCCATGTAAAATGTCCCGAGGGCTTGGAGCACCTCAGACCCGCCCACGCTGCGGCCGGAAAATAAACAGTTAATGTAAACTCGGGTTTGGGCTGATGTGCAAGCTTGAGAGGGGGTTGCTATTAATCCTCGTGTCCCCCAATATGATCCCTAGCATTTACAGAGCTGTACAGTGCCGTCTGGAATTTATTTTTGCGTTTTATGTTTTCTGAGCTTACGGCCGGTTGCAAGATATACCGCCGGCCATAAGGGGAGATCCTTGCGGGGCCGTATAATTGAATTGCAAGATAACGGAACCCCCGCAAGGAATCGCAGCCTTGCTTCAGTTTTACGGCCAATAATAGAATGAGGCCCTAAGGGTATAGAGAGTTTTTTTTAATCAAGCAAGATTAATAAAATGTTAGAGACCCTTAACGCATGGGCTCTGCTGTATATATTCATGTAAAGCAGTAAAAAACAAATAGAAAGGCATAAATACTTGTTTTAACTGAAGCTCTTTTTCTGTTTTATCATTGTTTTAAATGCTGCCTAGTTATTTATTTTATATATATTTATCTTGGGTCATTTTGGGACATTCTCTCATCCTGAATGGACCATAAATTACCAGCTCCCTCTAAATGCTTACATATTCCCTTCAATAATACATTACACATATTTTTCCCTTTGGGGTTAGATCCCTTTAGGGTCTAAATAATTCAAAGGAATAAGTTGTCGTGTTTTGGTTGCAACACAGAGAGATTGTATTGTTAATTTGCTTGTGATCTTCCTGGTTCTTCACAAAGATCTACCTACACTCAGCAGATATGTTGTTTGAGGATTAACTGGGTTCTATTAAACTTGAATATATCAGTTTTAAAAATTCTAAATATTTTTTTTCAATTTTTTTCCAGTTCTTAGTCTGATGATGTAGAAAAATGGTTATTAATTATGTGTCCTTCTAAACCTCATTTAGATAACTAACATTTTTAGTGTCACAGTTGTGATGTACTTGTTTTCAATGCAAGAAAATGTTCTGATTTTTAAAACGTACGCATTTAAAAACATGACCTAAATTGTGATTTAAACTATGGAAAACATACTTTTTACTCTGAATTGTTTTGCAGTGTTTGAGCAATCACAACTCTCCAGTCTCACAGTTGGGGCTTATCCACATCATTGCCAGTATTGTAGAAAAAAAGTTGTACATCTTTAGGGCATCAATCACATTACTTATTCTAGTAGCTATCCAAACACCTATGCTAACCACACTTTTCTCAAACCTGACTTCTTGCTGTGTTCTCCTATGTCTGACTGGTGTAGGTCTAAAGATCTACATCAGTCAGACACCGGAGCACAGAGTATGAAGATTGTTAAAGCTCCCTCACTCCTAATTATGAAATGTGGCAGAGCTAAGCAACATATTATGTTGCCCAGAAACTTATAAAAGTAAGAATGTTAAATTATACATCAAATAATGAAATGTTTAATATAGGATAACTTACAAATGTTGACTTGCCACAGAGAGGTGTATACAGACTCTGTAACTACAGTTTGTAGGGATTTGAGTCAAACTCAAAAATTTGAACATTTGATACTTGAGATATACTTTATTACTAAAATCTGCATTTTAATATGCTGAAAAAAGGAAATACAATATATTAAGGCCAACAAATGTGCCTGATTTGGCTTTTATGTTTATTGATAAAGCATCTACAAAAAATATGACTGGAAGTTACAACCAATTACCTCATCAGAGATTGCAAATACAATTGTTTGGTTTAGTGTGATAATGTTATATTGGCACTTTAACTTACTTCAGTTCATCTTATACATTGTTTTTTACTGTATTTTATTGATTTAATAAAGATTATATTATTTATTCTCATTATTATAGTACAATGGTTCTTTAATGCTGGATTCCCTGCCTATATAACCTAGCTTAAACACCCATAAGACATGATATAAGTTATAGAACAACAACTTACATAGTGCCTTCCCCAGATATTGTGTTACTCAAAGTCTAAAGCTTTTTTTTTTTTTAAATGTCCAATCCTGGGGACTCTCGGATTGTTGTGGGGAGAAGGGTCCACAGAAATGAAGCTACATGAGTGAAAGCTCTAGCACAAAAGTTTGTACTTTTAAACCTGATGTACTTGCTGATCGAAGAGCACAAGTAGGGATTAGGGAACCAAGAGATCTTCCAAGTATCTGGGGCCCTGGTCATTTGGAGCTTTGAAGGTCAACAAGCCAACCTTGAACTAATTTCACAATTTGATAGGTAACCAGTGCAGAGCATGAAGAAGGGTGTTATGTGACAAGAGTGGGCCATGCACCACCTGCATGAGATGTAACTGCCTATCTGTCCTAGGAATATTGCATTGCAGAAGTTACACAGGGAAGTCACAAAAACGTGGACCAGTGTAGCCAGATCCTCTGAAGGAATCAAGTGCTTAATCTTATATTTTTCAGGTGGATGAAATAGGTTTGAATGTTATTCCACAACCAAGCTTCACAACAAGATGTTGTACTTTTTTAAATTGTGCATCTTTAGACATTATAGACCAGTCACCTGATCTTGCTTCAGTTTTGATTTCCTCCCACCAATAGTACCTTAGTCTTGAACCAGCTGGCACTCAGTCACTCTAGGAGATCCTCAAGACAAATATTAATCAGTGGCACAGGATCATTTGTAGATGATAGGTACATTTATGTGTGTTATCTGCATAGCATTGATAACTTAGATCATGTAGTTGTATTATATTACATGTTGAAACATGTGCACAGTAAACAAAATGGTAGATAAAATATGTTTATGGTGGAACTCCACATGTCAATGGTTTTGGTGCAGAGGAATGTACCCCTGACAAGACATTGTGGGATAGTTCAAGTAGAAAGGATTTGAACCAGCTTAATGTTGTACCATTCAGCCCAAAGTATTCCTTGAGATAATCAATAAAATAATCATGATCCATTGGGCCAAATGGAGGTCAAAGGCTACTAGTAGAGACCAGTCAACTAGTCTCTTACCATCAGTAGATTATTTAGGATGCATACCGGAGCTGCTTCAGTATAATTGTACAAATTGTCACACCTACATGAATACAACATATTTTTCTTCTATTATTTACTGTATTTATTAATTTATTACATTTGCATTTGCTTAGCCAACTGCTACAGGGGAACAGAAGACAAAACCAACACAGAACAGTGTCCGTGCATTAAGAGGATTGGGCTTATCTCCTGACTTGGTAAGTCTAATAAAATACTCATATTGCAAATGCAGTACGCATTGCAATTGTAACCTAGTGTGTACAAGTGTAAATGTATATATTTGTATATATTTTTAAATATTTAACATATTTGAGTACTTCAATTTGAAGTCCTGCCTACTTGTCTCTGAGTCAAGTTGTTGGACATGTTTAATGATTGTATTATACAGCAATATAAATCCTTGGGAAATCTAAAAGCACAACTAAGCAGGGAAAAGTAATTACGATAAGCTAGTTTTATTTAAAAAAAAAAAAGAAGAGAAATGCTGCTTAGACTTGGTCCCTGATAGGCTAGGACACTACACTGCACATCAAGCCCTAAAGAGTATATGCCTGTATACACTGCAGTGGGCTGACCCAAGCAGGGTCTATTTGCATGACTGTAAAAACAGGACTTTTAATTACTTCTTAATAAAAACAAAATACATACAAGAAAATTAATACATAGGTTTATTACATTCCTAGAAAAATCCAGAAAAATCCTGTATCCTTTTACTTAAGGAGGAATATTGATATACAGCCATATTAAATTGTGATTCACTAAATTGAATAGGGCTCTATAAAAGCACATAACATATTTTTTTTACAGACGTTTTTAGTTAGTAAACATCTATCCAAAAGCAAGATCTTCACTAACTAAAAACTTCTGTAAAAAAGAGATGCTATGTGCTTATATAGAGCCCTATTCAATTGGCCAAATCGCAATTTAATAAGGCTGTTTGTGTTTAAAGTGAAAAGTACTCAATATGGCAGGCCACAAAACAAAGACTGCTGAAATTGACACCACAGTAAGTTAGACGCTCATCCACAGAAAACACTGATGTAATGCATGAAGCAGACCTTTCTGGTGCTGGTACCTACAGACAGAATGACCCGCTGGAGAATTTACACTTCTATTTCGGGCAGAAACTAACTCTGGTTCTAAAAGTAATTATAGAAGCCCATACCCTCAAAATATCTGCTGTGGAAGCACACAGACAAGTCCCTCACACATATGCCAAAATGATTTCCCAGGTCCCAAAATGTATCCTGGAGGTATATTGTGAGTTGCACATGGTCTGTCCTTGAGCCACTTTATTTTCTTCATATAAGAACTTTTTATATTTTGTGATAAATTTTATGTCCGACACAATAACAAAGACAAAAATGCCACTAGAAGAAAAACACCCTGCAATATTTTATTGGGCCGATCTGATTATTCTAATCGCCCACCTTTTTTAGTTCTATTCTGAATAAGCTTCAGCGCATCCATCATTTAAATTAGAAATGTCTATGGATAGAATTTCTAAAAAAATAATACAATTACACTTGTAACTACTAGGGTTTAGGAATTATACAAATGCAAAAGCAAATTTTGGCTTCTCTGATCAGCAAAGTGTTGATAATCATCTTGTCCACAGATTGCTTGCCGCAGTACCAAACCAATTGAGATGGCTGTGAAACAGAAGATTTCTATGTTTTGTCATGTAGAACCAGAACAGGTTAGTAATTGAAATAGCTTTTTCTTCAGTAGTGACTGTTGCTGTATTTCTTATGGAAGGTATTTTTATGAAGATCTGTAAAGACTTAAATAAATCAGAATGTTCCAACAATCATATTTTAAAGAGCACATTTAGATAAATGGATATGAGAATCAATATAAAATATATGTAATTCGTCTAATTTGTGTTTTACTGCTCTGTGTGTGAGGAGGCAGAAAGCTGCCATTTAACATTATTTTCTGTGTTTCTGGTGCCACTGACACATTAGAACCATTGTGAAGCTTTTAACCAATCACAAGCATGCAAATTACATTTTAAGAGCTCATATTTGAATATTGTATCTCAGTTAGATTACCCCAATGAACCCAGGGAAAGTCAATGTAGCAAGGCAAATCCTCCAAGGAGGGGAATAGAGACTCTACAAAGTAACAACAGATTGGTTTCAAACAGCAGTATATTGTATTTTAGGTCTTAGATTCACTTTGGATAAAGTTTGTTTTTACTCTTGTAAAATTGCCCTTGATATTTACCATTGTCTTCATTCTTACTCAGGTTCTTTTCATTCATGATGTTTCTTCAACTTACCGAGTGCCCATTCTTCTAGAAGAACAAGGAATAATCAAGTATTTTAAACATAGACTGAACCTTCCTATTGACGATCAACCGACTCAACAGCTTTTGAAATGGAAGAGAATGGCAGACAGGTAACATATACATTGCATGAAAATATTAATTATAATATTTAATAACATGGATAAAATAAGTGGCCAACATATTGTGCACCTCTAATACAAAACAAATGCGAAGTTCAATTTTGAGAGTGAAAAGTGATTTTCTTTTTTTATATTGCACCTGAATTGACAAAGTTAGAGAGTGGTGATTGCAAAGGGTTTGAGAAACTCCTGTATATATAATGAGGATACACCGAGGCACTTGTACAATCTGTGCAGGCTTGTATAGCTTTTTGCACTGTTTATCAATCAATATGAATAAATATCTCTGTCATAAAGCATTTGCCTAAAGTATAAAAGGTTGCTGGTTCAAATCAAAGTGATCTTTCTCTTTCTTTATCATTTTTCACAAGTTGATAAGTTAAAACAAACAGAAAACAGGTATAAACTGTAAGGTTTAGATATGACACGGTGTGCTCTGTATTGCATTGTGAGTTAAAGTCAATCATTTTCTTGCTGTAAGACTTTAGAGTATCACTATTTACTACTCCCTTTAAGATCTGATATAGAATGAATAATTCTAATACTGTTGTTTTGAAGCTAGGTCTGGCACATTGATACATACTTAAGAAAAGTGTCTATCCTTCACTCTTTTGTAGTTGATGAAAGGCAGAGAGAGTTCTGGTAGGTGAACTTGCAGATTCTTGGCTTTCTAGGGCTGACATTCACTTGACTGACTAGCCTTATGAAGCAGCGCATAGACTATTTGGCTAAACTTACATCACCATTATCTATGCAGCTCCTTGTTGAAGGCTTTCAGGGGCTATACAAACAAAAACTCACAATACCTGTAACAAAGTAATTTTATGTAGCAAAGCCGTTTTGGTAAGTACCACATCACTTTAAAGTGGTCTAATAATTTCCTTGGGAGTGGGCATTTTAGAAGGCAGCATGGGAACATAGCTCCTGACACAGCACACTCAATCTGAGCAATAAAAAGGCCATGCCTAGCATCTCAAAGTCACAGCAAAGCTGAACATAGGTTTATGGCCCAGACTTTACCACCGGAAAGCAGGCCGTGGGCGTAATGTCATTGGCTAAAACAATGTTCTGATATAAGTCTTTATATTCAGTTTCTGACTCTCATTATTTGCTTTCTAACCACTCACCTTAAACTCCCCATCTGGGAAATTGAATCTTTACCTTACTTAGTGAACATGACCTAATGTGGCATGGATAATCAGTACATCTGCCACCATGATAGCTATCTATACACTTAGAGTGGACTATTGTCGTGCTTATGGAGCCCATATCAAACTAGAAGACTGCAAATGTTATTATAAAGTACCATTATACATAAAATTAGAAATGGAATTGGTAACCCTGGGGAATACCTAGATTGCTTTTTGAGATGGACTGTTGTTCCTTTAGTGGAAATATATTGCATACTTTACTAAACAAGTAAATATGTACATCTACATTGTATAATTGCTGGGTTTATTGAACACGTATATGTGTTGGTAAAGCATGGCTGCCCCTTTATGATATCAACATTAATTTCTTGTTATGTTATGTGAAATAGACTTTGCTTGAGCCATGCAGATACGTTTTTTGAAATAATAGTAACATCTTAAGCACAACAACTATTCCTCTCATTACTGTATTGGTCCCAATATAAGCCGCACCCGTAAAGTTCAAAGGGAAAAAATAGAAAAAAGATAGTACTCAAATATAAGCAGCACCCGTAAAATTGGAGAGAAAAAGACTCTCAAAGTGATCAGCCATTGCAAGAAACAGGCTTTCTAATTAGCACTGTAGCTTTTTTTGCAGGTTACAGGCTTTACAGGATGTTAGAATCACTAAAACCGTAAATCGCTATTCAATACAGCAGTCTAAAGCACGAAAATCGGCACCCTTAACTCGCAGTTGCGCACATCGGCAGTAATTACAAGCAAAGTTACAAGCAAAGTTCGCAAATCGGCAATGATTTTTTTACAGTCGCGAATATAAGCCGCACCGTAACTTGCAAGCTGAAAAATTGGAAAAAAGGTGCGGCTTATATTCAGACCAATATGGTATCTACTAAGCATTGCAACATCATTTTGAACATTTAACCATACTTCATAGTTTACCTTCAGTTTGCAGTAAATGGAGATTAATAACCACCAACCTACCTTCTGATATTTGAAGTTATCTTTCATTTAACGTGAGGTTATCAAATGATGTATGACTTTGCTTTTAGCGATGCACACTTTTAGAGATGCATTCATGCATTTACTTACTGTAATGCACATACATGCACACACTTCCATGTCACTCTTTTACATACTGTACAGTATCATTTCCACTCATTCTCAAGTATGAGCACTGTCATGCACTCACTTTCTCACACATGTACTATAATGTACACATGCACTTGCATTTATGCATATGCACACTCTGTGAAGAGCCCATGCTGCCACTTGCCACACACACAGTCAATCACATATACAATTTCTGCTTTTTAGTGTATGGATTCTGGAGGGAGCCATCATCACTATGCGTGAACGTCATTTTCTGTTGACAAAAAAGGAATGGTGCAGAGGGACTGAGAGTTAAACATGTGAACTACTTAAAGTACAAAACTATTTATTTACCCTTTTGGCCATATGTATTGATATTCTTATAGAAGTATTCCTCCTCTCCACATACTAATGAAGGAAACACATTGCCAGCATGACAGAAGAAAAATGCTTAAGTTTAAGACTATAATAAGTGTTGCTGCAGGGTGCTCATTTACTGTTACTTCTAATGAACTATCATAAATGCTCAGTATCTCTGCATTATTTTCCTTGCTCTTTAGGGGCACAGGATTTTTCTCTGTAGAACAGTGTGTTTTTCACTTGTGGCCACTCAGTTACCGTATCTTTAAAGTAAAGGTGTAAATTGTTTTTCATGCCATGTTGTGATAGTAATGCTTTGACATATGCAGTTCATTGTATTGCTTGGAAGCATTTGTTGCACTTTCAGGGGCAACTGCATCTATATCATGACACTACCAACATAGACAGCTCTTACTTAGCTGACATCTCAAGCAGAAGGGCAAGATAGCTAGAGAGAATGACAGGGGATTACTCTAAGTATTGTGTTTTCAAACTGCATGTGGACATGAAAAAAATATGTGATTGATCCCTTCATTTAAATATTATGCCCATGTGTCCCCAAGAGGGTAGTTTATGGACTGAAGGGGTAAGATGCATTTATTTAAAAAAATCATAATCGGATTGATTTGTCATTAACACAAAGTATAGGCATTTCTGGTGCTTTGTTCATTTCTTTAAAACCTCAGCTATTATATGTTCTCTTTAAATAGCTAAAGAACAGCATAGCTTATTAACAGACTTTCTGTGGTTGTATAAAATTACATTATTTTATAAATGTATATCTGTGATAATAATCAATAACCTTATACCTGTGAGTTAGCCCTACGTGAACCAATTTTAAATTGGCCGAATATGCTGCATCCGTTTTTAAGCTATATTTCATTGATTTTTGTACCTGTGCTAAATAAAAAAATGTTAACAAAGTTTTATATTTTTAAGGAAAATAAGTATAAAAATGGATGTAAATTCGGTATTATGGCACATTTCTGAGCATCCCCATATTATACAAAAATAAGTCAGAGTTTTATAATTTAAGCAAATCAAGTCAAAAATATTGGTTAGAAAAACTGTAATCTAAAAAATAAAGTGAGTGTATGATTGAACCTGTTACTTTGTAATAGGCTTTATACTATTACTTGTTTTAGAAACAATCTCATCTTGATGTGTTTTTTACCTGGACATTACAATGTATTATGTCATATTCATGGATACTTGTTTACTAAATTATTGTTACTCACATTTTTTTGGGCAATAATTTATAACAGAATTATTTTCTGGCAGTCCTGACATTGAATCATGAAAATGACATTGGTTATACCTAAATGTTGTAATTTGTGTAATTATTATTAGTATTATTTGGCAATTTACAAGAATAAAAAAAAGAATATCATGTATATCAAAAGGCTGCTTTACCTCCAGCCTAGTATTTTACATTCTAAGGTGTTGAAATGTAAAGTGTAAATGTATATTGAAACTGTTGCATTCAAAATTGAAGTTTATTGTAAATAGGGCTAATATAATATAGTCTGCTCAGTTGGCCAAACAACAACTTATAACAGTGCCGCTTAAGTCACTACATGTGCTCTCCACCATTAGAGAAAGGGTAAAAAAGCATATGGAAATTTTTTTTCCTTTTTAAAATAATAGCTAGATGGAGTTGCAGAGCACATTGCTAATGATTATTAATGAGAAGCAGGTTCAGTTAGTGAGCCATACTATGTATATGTATAGCTAAGACTGTGCAAATGCTGTATGCACTGGAGTAAGCTGCTGACTATTGGGTTGTAGTTCCCTCAAATTTGTTTGTTTTTAAATGAAAAAATATGATTTTTTGGTTATATAATAAATCAAATGTAAATATGAGGTATCTGTGGATTTAAAATACTTATTTGAACTAAATATATATAAAGTTCTACTTTGTTAAGACTAATGTGTATATGTCCTCATGTGGAGACTATATATTTTAAAGTATTTATATAGGTAGTGTGGCCCTTAGATGATATGACAAGCAAGTGGAGTATGGAGTTCTTGACAGGAGTGACGGAGTTAAAACTTCTGAAAAACTGCCAATTTGTGCAACTTCCCTTTAAAAGCCTGAAAGCAGACATGGAAAGGGGGTGTGGCTGGCTAGGCTCTGGGCAGGTTGTGTGCTGCCGTCGGAGCAAGCCACAGAGTGGAGCTGGAAGGTGATCCTGTGTGGAGTTACAGTGAAGTTTTGTGAACAAGCCTGTAAGAGATCACCTCATTTACTGTGACTGGGAGTACTGGGACAACAGCAAGTCATGTGAGCTGTTTGCAGTCACGGGACGTGTGAGCTGGAAGAGTGAATACAGCCTCAGGACACCAAGTAAGTGAAGGGATTAGTAAGAATCCCCAGGCAGAGTTGCCTTAAAGGCCTAGCGTGTGTGTAGCTGACAGAGGCCTCTCAGTGAAGGTGCCCAGACGTATTATGCCCCAGGGAAGAGGCTGAGTGTGAAGAGAGAAGTGTGAAGGGATTAGTGAGAATCCCCAGGCAGAGTTGCCTTAAAGGCCTAGCATGTGTGTAGCTGACAGAGGCCTCAGAAGGAATGTACCAAGACTTATTATGCCCCAGGGAAGAGGCTGAGTTTTGAAGAGTAAAGTGACTACAAGTTGGTGTTGTTATATATTCAAGGGTCCCTGGGGTGAAGCATACGGGAGAGACGGGCGGGCCCTATGCTTCATCCACGAAGGTGTAAAGAGTACCGTGGAAGAGACTTCCAGATGTACTAGAGAGTAGGTGTAACCTAGCCACAAGGTGGCAATATAGCTAAAGAGGAGATGATGTGTATCCTGGCCACAAGGTGGCAATATAACTAAAGAGGAGATGATGTGTATCCTGGCCACAAGGTGGCAATATAACTAAAGAGGAGATGATGTGTATCCTGGCCACAAGGTGGCAATATAACTAAAGAGGAGATGATGTGTATCCTGGCCACAAGGTGGCAATATAACTAAAGAGGAGATGATGTGTATCCTGGCCACAAGGTGGCAATATAATTGAAAAGGAGATGATGTGTATCCTGGCCACAAGGTGGCAATATAACTGAAAGAAGAGGTTCTTTGTATCCAGGCCACAAGGAGGCAATACAACCTTTTTAAGAGACTGACTGTATCCTGGCCACTAGGTGGCGCTATTGTGCGAAAGCTACTCCTTCCAGAAGAGACCGTGGGGGAGTGTTTATTTTACCTGCAGGCCGAGTAGCGACCTCAGGGATAGACAGGGCGTTCCAGGTTACATAGTTACATAGTTACATAGTAAGTAAGGTTGAAAAAAGACTTTCAGTCCATCAAGTTCAACCTGTTAAGATCTCCTCTGATCTGCAATATGTGGATTAGTTATTAATTAAATTATTGATTAAATAATTATTAATAGTATAGTATTGGAGGATGAATAAAGAGTTAGTCCATCAAGTTCAACCTTTTTAGATCTATATTGATCTTTTTAATGTGGACTATTTATTATTATTGTTAATTGTTAATTGATCCAGAGGAAGGCAAACAGAAAAAAAAACCCCATTGAAACTTTGCCAATTGTCTCATAAGGGGAAAAAAAAGCAAAATTCCTTCCTGACCCCAGGAACTGGCGATCAAATTTCTCCCTGGATCAATATTCCTTGCTAGTTATCTAGGATAGCCTTGAATGCCCTCTTTATTCAAAAATATATCTAACCCCTTTTTGAAGTTGTCTATCGAATTCGCTGTCACCACCTCCTTTGGTAGAGAATTCCACAGTTTAACCACCCTAACTGAGAAGAACCCTTTTCTTTGTTTAAGGTGAAATCTTTTTTCCTCTAACCTCAACGGATGTCCTCTTGTCAGTTGATAATCTCTTGCTACAAAAAGTTCACTTGACAAAGCCTTATATTGACCCTGGATGTATTTATATAACGTAATCATATCTCCTCATAGTATGCGGTCATAGTAAGTCTGTTTACGTAATATTTTGTTTTATTGCTGAGTATAACCACTGTTTTCTTTTTATTGGCGCTGACAAATAAACAGCAGTCAATTAAGCCTCTGACAAGCCTACTGTGTTTTCCTCCCTAAAATCGTAAAAGAGCAGGACGCAAACCCCGTCAGAAGGGGGCGCCCTGTCACAGTCGTTATACAGTCCTTCTCCTGTTAGCAACATAGGGAGAGTTTACAAGGTAGGTTTCTATGTTCTCTATAAGATTATGACTATATGGGCTGTCACGATCTGCTTCTTCAAGGGGGCTTGATATGACCCTATTTCAAACCTACCCCAGCAGAATCGTGTGGTTCTTGTTCTCTCTGGCACAAAAGGTCGCTTCTGAAGAGGGCAATGCCCAAAGGTACAGGCAGAGAATGCTGGATACAGGTTACTAGTGGTCTATGGCAGGACCACTCCCCAATTCAGGATACAAACACAAAATCAGCCTCACACTGTGGATATGTGAAACTAGAACTGAAAGTGTCACATCTGCCTTGCAACCTTGGTTGCTATAGAGGCTGATGAGATAAAACTCACCAGATATCTAAACTAAATGACAGGTGTCTATAGCCTGTTAATCTTCAGTGTTTGCTTAAAATTCCTGAAGTGCATTCATCTATCTTGGCTGCTGTTTATCAAGGCTTGTATGTGTGAGGATGCAATATTCTGCAGTTAAGCTTATGTACAGAGCATTTTTACATTTTCCTTGTGTATTCTCCTGTTCTGTATCACATTTTTCCTCTATAACATATTATAACTATTATTCATGATAGCAACATATAACCACACAACAATAATACGCAATGCAACAATGTCATGCGCCCTTGGCCATATCATAATTACTGGTAATATTACAGTCATGAAACAATGTAGTCATAACATGGGCCTTATTCAATTGAGCAATTGTTGGTTACTGGAGCACGTAATGTAGCCCGTAAACTAATTTGCTATTCCATTGGCTACACGCAAACGATTTGCGGGTTACAGGCTGAAAATCCATGTGGTTATCAAAATTATAACTCCCAAACCATCTAAGTCTTTGAACTTTCAAGCCTGTAAATGTTACAATGGCAAGTCTCTATTCAGTTGCTACAATTCCTCAAGCCCGCAAATGTTTTCACTCCCGTAAATTGAAAATATAGAAATAAATTCTACGAGTACCAGAAAGGACTCACAAGGGGGTTAAACACCTGTTTGTAGCACTGTAAATGCAAATAAATAATCAATTCTGCACTTTAAAAGATGGAGAAAGTGATGAAAGACATTATAATTAACTGCACAACAAGGAGTTAATACATATCAGGCCACCCAAATGGACTAGAACAGTATTATCATTCATTTTTATTATTTTGTACATTGCTGGATTGCAAGTCCAATCGCATAATTGATTGACGTTTAACCTCCATGTTTTAATGATGTCATGATGACAGTCTCATTTACTATTGGCTGTTTCTAAATCGGTAGTTACGGCCTACTTACAGGTGCATGGTTTAGGCTTTCGTCTGGTAGCTGCAGGCTTGTTCAATTGAATTGCTCTGTAACGGTTGCAAATGTCAAGCCTGCAGCTGGTATGAAGGTAACTGCAGTTGAATAAGTCCCTATGTTTATTAATCTTCATTCCTTTAAATGACTATTTAACTGTAAGAGATTATCAAACTGTAAGGGAACAAAAGAGCCAAATAGAAACCTAAACTTCAAAAAGTCAAGCTGGAATTGTTGTCAATAATACCATGTATCCTTCTAGGCAATGACTAGGTCATTACCATCCATCTGAATGATGCATATCATCTCATTCCTTTGTCTATCAATAATCACATACCTTCCATTTTATCTAGCGACTTCTCACAGAGGTTTTACTTATAGATTTGTAACTCTAATAGCAGAATTAAAAGATATTTATTTATCTGTACAATATATTTGTAGTACATCAGAACTGAGAATCTTGATTCATAAAAATAGAGTATTGTATTAAAAGAATGTGGAAATAATTGTTTCCTTGTGGCATCAGAAATAGGGTATTTGATAAAGCGTCACAGTGTGTTTTCATATTTCAAATCTCAGCACAAAACTTATTCAGAGGTATAATTGCTCTTGGGAGCTTGACCTACAGACTAAAGTATGCCCTTTGGAGTTCCTGTTAGTTTCAATGAATTTTAAAATGGTTTTACTTAATATTTTTCATGCAAAATGGAACTTTTTTTTATATTTAATGTGTACTCTTTTAAATACTTAAAGAAAATAGTTGTGTTTCATGTCCATTTTACTGTCAAAACACGGCTGGATTATCTAAAGCCAGAAGGTCTTCACCCTTCCAGAACTAAATTTTCTCGGGTCAGACTTCAACACTATAGAGGCAAATATATCTTCCAAGAAAATAATTTTGATAGAGAAAGTCTTGGAGATAAGCACAGTTCTTCAAATCACAGCAATTCATGGATATGGTGAGAATCATCACATCTATATTCATATTTATTCAATGGGGGAATTGCAATTTAAACCTATCCATTAAATCTTTTTCAAGTAATTTAGTCCATATAATCAAGACTGGCATCAGGAGATATTCATAATTCTTTGCTTCTATTGTGGACAAACTAAAAGACTGTGATCCAGATGAAAACTCCTTGCTAACTATGCTTAGAGAGATCAGTAGCTTCCCATTGAAGAAAACCATTTATGACTGAATCCTACATTTGAGTGTTGCTCTTTCTCTTGTGCAAAGGAGACTTGCTTGACATTTCTGTTGTGGCCTAATCTTAAGTGCAGTCTGATGCTTCAGAAGATTTCGCCTTTGTAATGGCACAAATCAACTTTATAGCGACTGCACCCTGTGTAGCTACACTGTTAAAATATGTCCTGTTCTTTCCTCCTGTGTGCACCACTATTTAACCTGCCCATAGGTCACGGCACCCGGGATAAATAAATGTGTGCAAGCACCAAAAACACATCTGCCTCAGATGCTAGTGGAAACTTCCCAACAAGTACTGCTTCCTGGAGTGAGCTGAACCAACACCAGAAGCAGATTTACTAAAAGATCCCTGGCCTTATTGTTCAGGAAAATGGAGTATCTAAAAAATAAGTATATGTGCCAGAGCTGCTGGTGAAGGCTAATATAGTGCCTCATTCAATTGAGCCGTTTTGGAGATCCGGGCTCGCAAGTGGAGTTTGCAAGTTATTTTGATATTCAATTGGCTTCCATTTGCGGGCTTCAATAGAGTTACGGGCTTCATTGCGATTTGTAAAATAACAAGTTAATACCCTCCAAGCCTTTGATGTTTCACGGCCGAAAGAGTCCCGCTAACCACTACGTCAAGCCCACAAATGGCAAGAAATCTAACCACAAGTTAATGGTACCAAGGATGTCTTGGAAAGGGCTTAATGACAAATCGGAGCACTTTAAAAGCAAATAAAAAAGCAATACTGTACTTTTATGAAGAGTGAAAGTGATGTTAGGACTTAGAATTAATACCACAACATTCTCCAATACTTTATTTCATGTTCAATTCTCATGTGACATCAATCACGGCAATCAATGTGAAGTCCTACGGGCTTAGAGGTTGAAAGTCCTACGGCCTTCACTTACGATTTACGGGCTTGGAGGTTGGTTATGATGACGATCAGGAGTTACGGAATTGCTCTTGTGACATGTTCAAGCCTGTAAATGCTACGCCCATTGTTTTCCGTTTTTTGCGACCGACGCCTAACTTGCAGGCCTGGCCAATTGAATAGCATCGCAAAAATAGAGCCATAGGAGCCCCTAACTCAATCGCAGGCATTTATTTGGCTGTCTGCGATCAAGTTGCGAGCCCTGAATGAATGAGGCTCATTGTATTTAAATAGTTGTAGTTATTGAGTAGGCCATTTATGATTTAACAGAGTTGTAAAAAAGTTTTGTATGTGAACAATACTGACAAAATTGTGATGGAAATGCCCCTTGCATTTTTGTTATTTATAGAGATGCAGTTAACTTTTCTGTACTAAAACCATGTCCTATCTCTGGGATACAGATGTGACAGAAGTGAACATCTTCCCTGCAGCTAACTGCTGCTGTTGGCTTACTCTGAGCAGTCATGTCATTATGCTGTTCTGCAGTTCAGTAAATACATTAGATTGAAAATATCTTGTCCGATGAATGTAAATCAAGGACTTTTTCATTTAACTTGCATATTGCAACCCTGTTATTTTTTTAGTTTTGCAGTTGGATACATTGCTTGATGACTATACTGTTATTTCTTTGCAAACATTTGATCTATATTTTAATAAAAGCATTCAAAGTAGCTGAAAAAAACATGCGGATGGGTTATCCACTGGACCCCCTTTACAACTAGAGAGGCCTTGGAGCGGGGGAAAGAGAGGGCACCTATTATGTTAATAAATAGCTACTTGCCTGTAAAAAATTACGGTAATAACATTTTAAGGCTGGGAATGCTGTAGCTTTGGCGTACCTTTACGTACCTCGCGATGAGCGCTCATTGCAGGCCTTGGCAACCCACTACTTTTGTGGTTTGCAATGATCACCTTTGGTGCTCATTGTAAGCCTCACCCTACTCTCTGGCCCCTGTGTCTGTTTCCCGCTGTCTCCCTCCCCCTCCTCTCCCTGCCATATGGGTCTCATGATCAGCGCCTATGGCACTGCAATGAGCGCCTTCAGGTCGTGCTTATCCATAAAGGTTTTCTTGGCAAAGATACTGGAGTGGTTGGCAGTTCCTTCAGTGAACTGCGATTTGTCTGACCTCTTTGCTATGACCTAGCCATCTTGGGTGATCCTACATGGTAATGATCACAGCTTCATTGAGGTATACAAGCCCCGTCAAGACGACAGGGTAGCGATCCAGAAAGAGGGATCGATTATACCCCCTGCAACAGTTTTTTCTCAAGTTCAATGTGGTGTCATTAGATAATTCATGTCCTAGGCAAAAGTTATCAACTGTAATGTGATGCTGACGGTCACTAAATTTGATAATATGCCTTGGAGTTTTTAGCTAGTACATGCTCTAGGATCTCTTGCTAACTAGTTGATCTGATGCAATGTGAACTTATCTTTGACGATCGGGGGGTAGGGGCTATTACTGCCCCAGGCCACTTGCTATAGACTACACGTTAACTACCCACAAGGACGTGAAGTATTGATTTATTGGATCTTTCAGTGCAAGAGACTCTAAGCAGTCTTCTCCAACAACACAATTCAAAGGCGTCAATTCTACGGCGCTCAAACTTCTTTATGTTCCAGCTCTCACATCCGTTACTACTGGGAATACCATAGTTCGAACTATGCGGACCTTAGTTGATAGTTTAATATCTTTACTTTTTGCTAATATGTCCAAGCTTGCCGTAGCTTTCCTCCCCAGAAGCAAACGTCTTTTAATTTTATGACTACAGTCACTATCTGCAGAGATCTTGGATCCAAGGAAAATAAAATCTGTCACTGCCTCTACTTCTTCCCCGTCTATTATACCCCCTGCAACAGTTTTTTCTCAAGTTCAATGTGGTGTCATTAGATAATTCATGTCCTAGGCAAAAGTTATCAACTGTAATGTGATGCTGACGGTCACTAAATTTGATAATATGCCTTGGAGTTTTTAGCTAGTACATGCTCTAGGATCTCTTGCTAACTAGTTGATCTGATGCAATGTGAACTTATCTTTGACGATCGGGGGGTAGGGGCTATTACTGCCCAAGGCCACTTGCTATAGACTACACGTTAACTACCCACAAGGACCGTTTGGGTTCTTGGAAATCTTGGCACCATACAATACAATTGAGTGGCTGGAGCCAAGCCATCTGTCCTTTTAATGGGCTAAGATCCAGGAACTGGAAAGTCTGTGAAATTACTCCCCCCTTCCAGACAGCAGTTCTGGGGGTATGATCCTTAACAAATAAGATTAAATGTTGGCCTAAGTGGCCGCTGCATAAATCTCAGTGTATGTCCTCCTTCCTGGAGGGGGTAGTAGGTTGGCTCGGTCTGTGGGTAGTTGCCCACCTTTCAGCAAAATGTACACAGTCTCTAACACCAATTTCTGTAGTGTCTTGGTAACATAATCCAGTTGCACAATTCTTCCAGGGTGTATCTGGGCTAGCAGCCACTCGGCCACCCTCTACCTTTTCCTTCACAACATCTGGGATCCCAATCCTCAGGGTCCCAGGTAGCAACACAGACCAACCCCATCTCCATTCCTTTCAATAACCCACCCCAAATTGCAGGCATCATTCCTGGGGACACATCCAAGGTCTCAGGACCTAGGATCTCACCTAGGGGCATACTGCTACCTCCTTGGCCACAGGCAGGTAGGGAATCTGGGGTATCCCATCTAGGGAGCAGCTCAGATGGGGGTAAAAAGCACTTCCCTGTCGGCACAATCTCCTTGGGGTCAGTTGTCAAGGCAGGGTTTGGGAAAAAAGAGCAGGACTCAGGATTAGGGTTTCTGGATGGATAACCTTTCCTGGCTTAGGCTCACCCTGGGTAGTAGACTTTGCTGGGATCGGTAGCTCCTTAGGGTGAGTGTCTTCATGGGCTGGCAAGGTTGAGATCACTTCTGTAGCAAGGGTACGCTGTGTCAGGTCCTCTGCTACCGTGGGCCGCTTGCCCATATCCTATAACTCTGGGGCTATCAGGACTGAAACGATCCCCGTCCGCTTTGCTGGCAACTCTGCAAGGTTTGGGAGTAGAGCCTCAACTTGCTCCTTCCTTAGTGCCCTCACCTGAACTCCCACACTTATCTGGATCCACCTGATCCTTGCTGGGCAACAGCTTCAGGGTCTCAGGGGATGCCCTCTCTCCTGATAGCCTCATGCTCTGATCTGGCATCACACTCTCCATGACTGTCAGCTTTGACGCCTGGACAACGGTCTGTGGTTCAGGACAATTAACAGTCTATGGGTAGTTGGGCAGTCTCCCAGGGCTTGCACCCTCCTCTGCCAAGTATTCAGTCTCCAGCTCCTCGCCCTTGGTTAGCAGCTGAAACTTTTCTGGTTATTGGCCATCTCCCAGTGGCATCTACCAGGGTCTGGACTGTTCTCCCAGCCTCCCTATACTGGTGAGTTCCCAGCAGTCCCTCTGATCTCGTCCGTGCTGTAGCTGTCAGATCTCCAGGTACCTTCTTGTTTCCTTCCTCCACATTATAGGGTGTAGCCAACAGTCAATTTCCTCTTGCAGTGTATCATCTGCTAGCTCAGCTGGGGAAGCATGGGGTAAATCCAAATTCCTGGGCCAGGTTCCACCTATGCCCACCTCCTCAAGTAGTTCCCCATACTCTTTTTCCAACTTCATTTCTTTGTAGATCAACTGTTTGAGCAACTTTTCTTCTTCTGTGCCTGGGTCTATTTCCATGTCCTTTTGACATTGTGCCAATAGGATTTCCCATGGCTCTGCGGTTCCAAGGCCACACTTTGGATCTCCCTGCAGCACATGCGGGAGCCCTTCCACCAATCCAAGCCTGTAGAAGGAGGGCCCTTGTGATGCAGGAGTCGGAAGCATTAGGTCCCCATACTCATGTTCCAAGTCAAGCTCCAACCACACCAGGCCCTCAAGCCATTATGCTAGCTTCTCATGTGGCTGGAGCCCAAGGGAAGTGGTCCACTGATTTAGAATAGCTGTCCACCATCTGTGTCAATCCATTGCCTTCGCTGCTCCAGCATACTGGTGATCAAGCTCCTTTTCTCTCTGATCACCTCTGCAGGCCTCCATGTGGTCCCTGATCCCATCTATCCATTGCTGGTCTGCCTTGGACTTGGACACGGACCTGGATTTGAAGGTTTGGCAAAATCGCTGAACGGTTTCTGCCGCCGAAAGCTGTTGTTGTTTAGTTGTTCAGTCGTGCCCAACTCTCTGGTACTGTATGGACCACAGCAAGCCAGGTGCATCTCTCAGTCACTGCCCCTCTTGAGCTCCATCAAGTTCATGTTCATTGCTTCAGTGACCTCATCTATCATCTCACCTCTGTCGTCCCCTTCTTCTTGTGCTTTCTATCTTTCCCGGTATCAGAGTCTTCTCTATGTAATCCTGCAATCTCATGATTTGGCCAAATTTGCGCTTCAGCCTCATGATCATACCTTCTAGTGAACAGTTTGTCTTGATTTCCTGAAGTATTGATTTATTGGATCTTTCAGTGCAAGAGACTCTAAGCAGTCTTCTCCAACAACACAATTCAAAGGCGTCAATTCTACGGCGCTCAAACTTCTTTATGTTCCAGCTCTCACATCCGTTACTACTGGGAATACCATAGTTCGAACTATGCGGACCTTAGTTGATAGTTTAATATCTTTACTTTTTGCTAATATGTCCAAGCTTGCCGTAGCTTTCCTCCCCAGAAGCAAACGTCTTTTAATTTTATGACTACAGTCACTATCTGCAGAGATCTTGGATCCAAGGAAAATAAAATCTGTCACTGCCTCTACTTCTTCCCCGTCTATTTGCCAGGAAGTGAGATTGCCGTGCTATCATGTTCGTCTTTTTAAAGTTGGGCATCAGGCACTCTCTTCTTTTACCCTCATCAATAAGTCCTTTAGTTCCTCCTCACTTTCAGCCATCTGAGATTGTTGATATTCCTTCCAGCAATATTGATTCCGGCTTTGGATTCAGCCAGTCCATCCTTACGCATGATGTACTCTGCATATAAGTTGAATAAATAGGGTGACAATATACAACCTTGTCGCACTCCTTTTCCGACCATTCTGTTGTCTCATGTTCGATTCTGACCGTGGCTTCTTGGTCGACATACAGATTCTTTAGGAGGAGGATAAAATGATCTGGTATTCCCATCTCTTTAAGGACATCCCACATTTTGTTGTGATCCACACAGTCATAGGCTTTAGAGTATTCTATGAAACAGAAGTAAATGGGTTTTTTTTAAAACTCTCTTGCTTTCTCTATTATCTGCTGAAAGTACTGGACTTCAAAACTGCATAGATCACCATATCCCATCCTTGCTGCCAGTTCTTGCACCGAGATCCCAGCACTGCCAACCAGTTGTGATGGGGTGGGGCTATTACTGCCCAGGGCCACCTGCTATAGACTACAAGTTAACTACCCAAAGGACTATTTGGGTTCTTGGAAATCTCTGCACCAGTACTTTGATATCTGGCTTCTGTATCAGTTAGAGCCTCTCCATCAGGAATCAGCACTTCCAGGAGTCTCAGTAGCCTTCCTGTGGTAGTGATCAGGACAGGTAACTTACAGGGTGGAGATAGGTTAAATATCGCAGCCAACAAGAGCAAAATAAGAGACACACAATTTATATATGTCTCCAGAAGTGAACTGATTTATTTTTGAAAAGTCAGCAATATTTATAGCAGTTAGATAC
This sequence comes from Discoglossus pictus, assembly GCA_027410445.1. Lineage (NCBI taxonomy): Eukaryota > Metazoa > Chordata > Amphibia > Anura > Alytidae > Discoglossus > Discoglossus pictus. The sequence goes on along the minus strand of CM050164.1, from coordinate 71,972,140 downwards.
AGAGGGGGTGTACACAATGTATCAATGAGAGGGTGTGGCAGACAATTTGCAGGTGATGACCCCACCTTGATAGCTGGCACCTGAGAACAATAGGTGCTACCTTATAATACACATCCTGTCTAGCACATCAGAGATGTATTTAGCTTATCTGGCAAACAATGGCATAAAGCAGATTACAATACAATGGAGTGCCTGGAGCCAAGCTGTCTGTCCTTCAATAGGCTAAGATCCAGGAACTGAAAAAGAGGTCTGTGACAATATATATTTTTTGAAATATAATTGAAACTGTTTACAGTTTTCTAGTTATAAGATACAGATGTGATAGGGGGGATACCTCTCTTGAAGCTACCTCCTGCTTTTGGCTTCCTCTGAGCAGTTATACCATTATACCATTCTGCAAACATAGAGCTGTAAACTTCTGTATAGTATTTTTGATTTATATTTTTACCAATGAATATAAATCTATGAATTCATATTACTTAATAGCAGGAACATGTTAAATTCTACCTAACAGTGTCACATTGTTTTAAAGTTGCCTAGAATCACTAATATAGTTTCCGTTGTGTGTAACGCTGATGTCATCTAGGGGCGTGACCATGACATCATCAGGGGGTTGGGCCTTAAGCAGGAATTAATAGCAGTTGCAGTCATGATGCAGTTCAGAGACTGTACAGAGAAAACACAACACAGATAGACAGAGACCAGGAGTCAGGTAGAGAGAGTGAGCAACATCACAGAGAGACACAGCACAGAGAGACAGACAGCAAAGTGAGTGAGTGAGAGAGAGAGGTACAGAGAGAGAGAGATACAGCACACAGAGACAGACAGCAAAGTGAGTGAGAGGTAGACAGAAAGAGCACAGACAGCGCATTGAGAGCATGCACAGACAGAGAGCACAAAGAGAGAGTGCACAGACAGAGAGCGCACAGAGAACACACAGAGAGAGAGAGCACACAGAGCAGCGCAGAGAGAGTGCACAGACAGAGAGCACAGAGAGAGGGAGAGAGCCACAGAGAGAGAGAGGGAGGGGTACAAAGAGAGAGAGGTAAAGAGACAACAGCGCACACAGACAGAGGGAGCGCACACAAACAGTGCACACAGAAAGCAAGAGAGAGAGCACAGACAGAGCACAGAGAGAGAGCGTGCACAGAGAGAAAGAGAGACAGAGTGCACAGAGAGAGAAAATGCAGAGACAGAGAGTGCACAGACAGATCGCACAGAGAGAGAGCGCACAGACAGAACACACAGACAGAGGGCGCAGAGAGAGAGTGTGCAGAGAGAGCACACAGACAGAGCATGCAAAGTGACAGCGAGCGGACAGACAGAGAACACACAGAGAGAGAGAGAGAGAGAGAGACACAGAGAGTTAGAGAGGGAGGGGTACAGAGCCAACAGCGCACAGAGAGAGAGAGATCGCACAGAGAGAGAGAGTACAGAGAGAGCGTTCGAGAGCGCAGACAATTCAAGAGAACATTCTATAGTACCGTCATTTATGACGGGCAAGTTACTAGTAACTAATATATTTTGCTATGCACAACATTTAGCATCTTATTTCCTGCAGATTTAATATAATTTTTGTCATATATATAGTCCATCTTGTGGAGCTCTAAAGTAATTAATCAATTATCTGTAATCAAATGTACATACATATAGTAACACATGAAATATTTCCTTCACTCTGCTATACATTTCTTCAGAATATAAGGAAAGCATGTGTCCTCCCTGCCACACTCCACAAATTGGAGACCCGTTCACATATATTCGACCCAGTAAAGGTATTGATAACTAAAAATAAAACAATTCCTTCACACACACACACATATATATATATATATATATATATATATATATATATATATATATAAATATATAAATATATATATTATTTTTTTAAGGCCCCTTGAATTGTTTGGTGTAGGGGTGAATGTTAGGGGCCATGGGGGTTCATTGTGACACCCATGGTTATAGGTTTCATTTAGGTGTCATGGAGGTCCATACGGACCCCCATTGTTATACTATAATTTACCATGGGAGTCCATAATGACCCTTAATTTATTGGGCATAATATTAGGTGCTAGGGACTCCCATTGTTATAGTTAGAGGGTCCCCATGGGGTTAATGCATCACCCACCTCAAAGGACAAAGTGGGGGTAAGGGGAGCGATGGCCCTTCTTTGAGTCTTTATATTATACCTGGGCTCATAGGAGGTAACGGGTGTTGAGAGGGGTCCTGGTGAATAACCAGGCTCATATGGGGTAGTGGGTCAAAGGCAGAGGGGTTATTAACCCCCACATTGATTTTTATCATTATTGAAACCATTCCCTGCCCCAATTGTTTTAAATATAGTTAGGATTTGTCTCACTTTGAGCAATCGCGTAGCCTTGTGAGAACTTGTAGGATGTTCAGTAACTTACTGGAACTATGTAATAGCACTTTAGGTCAAATCTAGCAGCAGGGAACAGTTCATACATAGTAACCACTCGTTTGAGTTCACTCGTGGAATATAATAGCTACATTGCTACCTACGTGGGAAGTTTATTCTCTAGATTCCTTACGGGAGCCATGTAATTGAGCTCTTAGTGTCTGGCCTAGGCCTCAGTAACTCACAGCCACATTAAATTCAAAGCTTGTATGTGCAACGTGAGACCCGCAATGACTGCGAGCTTGAAAAGTTGCAGATTTACGGTGCTATTAAATTAGAACATGCTGCAAGTTACGGGCTTAATAGGCAAACCTGTAAACCATTTTTGGCTCGTTGGATGTGCGACTGTGAACGGGATCAATTAGTCTAATTTGTAGTAACCAGTTGGGATGGAACCAATGGCAACAGAGATCGTCAGAATTACGTTACTAAAAAACAGAGGTGGGATTTTCAAAGTCTTGCGTGGTTCAATTACTAGTTATGATCGGACCCACATTCCAGATATAATGAAATATTGATAAAGCCGTAAATATGATATTCTATCACATGCGAGTTATAGTATATCTATTAACACATTGATTGCCGGGATCGATATAGCACAAAAATTAAACATGAAATTAAGTATTTTTCAGGGACTATTTGCGAGTTTGAGAATGTTGTGCTATTAATTCTAAGACCTAATAACACTTTCCTTTTAATAAAAGTACAATAGTGTGTGTATATGTGCATTTAAAGTGCTACGGGTTAGACTTAACCCCCCTTGCGGGTCCTCTCGAGCACTAGTTGGCTTCCTGGCTCCATTTGCGAGTTACGAGTTTGAACGCTAGTGATCTTAAATGCAATTTAATAGCTACATTTGAAACGTATCGGTTACGGGCTTGAGAGAACAAAAGACTTGCAGACGCGAAGTTCCACGTTCCACGTCCCGTAGGCTTTTTTTTGGCTTTTCTCGCACCTAACCCGCAAGTCGTCTGCGGGTAACGTTAAGAGGACAATTTAATATTATATGAGCTACAATCTAACACGTAGAGGCAATTTAATGGGACTGTCAGTAAGCAAGTGGGTCCTGGAGGTAATTTAAATAGAAATTAAGATGAGAACGTGAACATGCCAGTTTTATTTATCAGTTACAAAATTTATTTTATGGACGGAAAAAGAAAAAAGACAATCATTTAAAGGCCATCTAGTGATAAAGGAAACAAGGGAATTATATGTTCCTTAAATATAATACAACATTGTACACTGTCTTTTAGAATTATTGGCACCTTTGATAAAGATGAACAAAAAAATGGCTATGAAAAATAAGTCTTTGTTGTTTATAAGCTCAATCTTACATTGAAAATATGAGGGAATTCTAATCTTTCAGTGAGGTAAAATTATACAAAGAAAGAAAATTATAATTTTTGTTTTCTCAGAAACAAGTTTCTTTCAAAACTAAGTGGTCACCCTTTGCTTTCTATTTAAATGTGCTATAAATATGGAGAAAAATTGCAGACTAAACACTCTTAGGGCCCTATTCTATCGACTAATTTGCAAATTTATACACACTTAAAATAACTCTTAATATTGCTGCATATTCTATTAGCTACTTGCAATCCGATTACAAGCACAATCACTTCGGGCCAGCCAAAGACACAAATTTGGCCTTGGAACGTCATTGCTTTTAGCATAGCTTGAATACTACGAGTGCTAACTAATTACATTTACACAAAATCAATATTCTATTAGACCCGTAGCTCTAGCTCGCAAATAAAGTCTAACCTGCAACTGAAAAAAGTATCATGTTACTGTCAAAAATAATATGAGTACTAAATAGGCATTTTTCAAATATATAACAGATATAACAGATAATAAACACACAATACTGTACTTTAAAAGCATGGGAATGCATGGAAAGACAAAAGAATTAATCGCAGAACCGTCTCAAACCCCCAAATATGCAATTGGAGAATATATATTTTTTTCTGTTATTTTTTCTGTTATTTAATATCGATCCTGACACTCCAGGGGTTAATACATATCATGAAATTCACATGGACTAAAACAGATGATCTAATGCATTTTATAGATTGCTTGATTGCGAGCCAGATCATATGATCATGCGCCCTGAAATCCTACTTAAAAAGTCAGAATACATCTAAACAGAGGAAAAAAAACACCCACCGCAAAAATTACAGGTTAGAGTCATTTGCGGTCTTCTAATAGAAAAAGACCTCTTAGTTATTAATCAATATGTGGAAATCAGAGGATATAAAAATAAAATTAGACAAATAAGGTTGCTGATCTTCATAAATCTGTGCTACAAAAAATGGAACTTTGATTGGAGTTCTATGGTCAGTTGAGACAAAAAAATAACAAACCCTGGAGGTCTTTTCATACCTCCAAATCCCCACAAAGATGGTTCACTGCGCACAGAATTGAGTTTTTGCAGTGGTTGTCCCAGTCCCTTGAGCTAGAACTAGACCAAAGGTGCTAAAGGATCTGGAGAGATTTTATGTGGAGGAATGGTCTGAGATCCATTTATGTCATCTCCCACCTCATATAGCATTAGGAGAACTCATTGCTGTGAAAAGTACTAAATACAGCAGTGCCGATAACTGGGAAAAATCTTTGAATAATGTTACCTCACTGAAAGGTGCAATTTCTTTCATACTGATAATCAGCAAAGATTAGTTTTAAAAGGTGCCAAAAATTCTAGTGAGCACTGTACAGTATATATATCCTACCCCTTTATATTTTTTAGGTGACTGCAAAGCTTATTTTCTCCCTTTATAGAAATGTGTGAGGTAACATCTCTTGTAATTGTAGGAGACAGGTCTATATTGGATTCACAATGTGTTATACAGCACATTGATTTTAACATTAAAACTGTGTCAGTGGCTGCTATGAGTTGGCTCAGTGCATTTACAGCTGTTTCAAATGATATTTTTTAAATCTTGGTAAGAATTGAGATGGTACTCCTCGCCTCACTAAAAAAAGTGATAAACCTGATAAACCTTGCTAAAAGACTGTGATGCTGTAAAATATAGGGACTTTTTGAAGCACTGCAGGCACTTCATTTTGTAGGAAAAACTTGCCACTTTGGCCTATTGGAAGAATATTCTGTGGATATACAAAAGGGGAACTTTTTGAAATACACAAATTATTTTATTCTTTGAGGAAATTATTAGGAAGGTAAACAGGGTGATTTGTCACCCAGATCCCAGCCATCGGACAGTTTGCTGTCTCCCATGTGCTCGGGTTCTGCATTTTGTGGATTGGGTAGACAAGCTTGCCAGGAAAAATAGGAGAGTTAGAATTATTAGCAATTAAGGAAAAATGGGATTTAATAGGCATTACCAAAACATGGTGGGATGAATCTCATGACTGGACTGTTAATCTGGATGGTTATAACCTATTTAGGAAAGATAGAGGCAATGGTAAACGAGGAGGAGGGATTTGTCTGTATGTTAAGCCTGAATTTAAGCCTATAGTCAGAGAAGATATTTATGGTGGACCTAGTGGTAAAGCTGAATGTTTGGGGGTAGAGTTAAATAGCGGAGCAGCAAATTCCAAAATAATATTAGTAGGAATATGCTATAAACCCCCAAATATAGCTGAAAGTGAGGAAATACAATTATTGTTACAGATTGAAAATGCAGATAAGCATGGGCAGTTCTAAAAATGGGAGATTTTAATTACCCTCAAATAAACTGGATAAATGAGACCAGCAGTTCATCTAAGGGGAGCAGGTTCTTGAGTACACTTGGGGATCATTATCTGGCCCTGGTTGTACAAGAGCCTACTAGAAATGAAACTATCTTAGATTTACTCATCACAAATAATATTGATATAGTATCAAATGTTGGAATAGGGCAACCTTTGGGAAACAGTGATCACAACACAGTCTCATTTGAGATTGAATTAAAAAAACAAAATTTTAAGGGGCCAACAAAAACTCTTAATTTTAAAAGGGCAGATTTTAACGGTCTAAGGGCACGAATACAAAGAACTGACTGGGACACAGAACTGGCAGGTAAAAACACTGATCATAAATGGACAGCATTTAAATCCTTACTAAATATACATACTTATCACCATATACCAAGTGGGAATATAAGTAAAAGGAGTAAATCACATCCAATGTGGCTTAACAATGATTTAAAGACCAAGATACGGAGTAAAAAACAGGCATTTAAATTATACAAACAAGAGGGGACAGAGACTGCTTTACAGGAATACAAGGAAATCAACAAGGCTTGCATTACAATGTGACACAGGCCGTCTGATAATTAGTGACCAGGAAAAGGCAGATGAGCTAAATTGGTTCTTTTCTTCGGTTTACACAAGGGAGGTACCAGTGGTTGGGACACAGCAACATAATGGGGCTACACTACCTTTGCCAAATAATTGGTTAACACAGGAAGTAATCCAAAAGAGGTTGGAAAAAATAAATGTTAATAAAGCCCCAGGTCCTGATGGAATACATCCAAGGGTACTAAGGGAACTGGGTTCTGTAATAGCCAAACCATTATATTTCATTTTTCAAGATTCACTCAACAGAGGGTCTCTACCAGATGACTGGAGAAAAGCTGATGTGATACCTATATTTAAAAAGGGAGCAAGAGCAAATCCGGGGAATTATAGACCAGTGAGCCTCACTTCTGTAGTGGGGAAGCTTTTAGAAGGGTTAATAAGGGATAATATACAAGAATATGTCTATTTGAACAGGATTATAAGTAGGAGTCAACATGGATTTATGAGGGATAGGTCATGTCAAACAAATCTAATTAGTTTCTATGAGGAGGTTAGTAGGAACCTGGATCAAGGCAACTCAGTGGATGTAGTCTTTTTGGATTTTGCAAAGGCTTTTGATACAGTGCCACATGGGAGACTATTGTGCAAACTAAGAGATACAGGAGTTGCAGTAAATATCTGCTCATGGATTGAGAGCTGGCTAAAAGACAGGAAGCAAAGGGTTTTTGTAAATGGTGCATACTCTGATTGGACTAATGTGGTAAGTGGGGTTCCTCAGGGTTCAGTATTAGGTCCTCTCCTTTTTAACATATTTATTAATGACTTACAGGTGGGATTGGAGTGTGGTGTCTCTATTTTCGCTGATGACACGAAGTTGTGCAAGGTAATTAAATCAGATAATGATGTTCTTTCCCTCCAAAGGGATTTACATAAAATTGAGGAATGGGCATCTAAATGGCAGATGAGATTTAATACGAATAAATGTAAAGTTATGCATCTGGGAAGGAAAAATAGCCATGCAATTTATAATCTTAATGGAGCAGATCTAGGTGTATCAGATATTGAAAGGGATTTGGGTGTGCTTGTGGATAACCACCTAAGTAACAGTGCTCAAAGCCAACCAGCAGCTGCAAAGGCAAATAAAATATTAGCATCTATTAAGAAGGCTATGGAAGCAAAATCTCTAGTTCGCCCTCATATGGAATATGGAGTACAATTTTGGGCACCACTTCAGAAAAATTACATTTTAGAGCTGTAAAAGGTACAGAGGAGGGCAACAAAACTAATATAGGAATGGAGGGGCTCAGTTATGAAGAAAGACTAACCAAATTAACATTATTTTATCTAGAAAAAAGGCGTCTAAGAGGAGATATGATTACCTTATATAAATACATCCAGGGTCAGTATAAAGATTTGTCAAGGGAGCTTTTTGTGCCAAGAGGTTTTCAACTGACAAGAGGACATCCCTTGAGGTTAGAAGTAAAAAGATTCCACCTTAAAGAAAGACAAGGCAGTATTAATCCCGGGAGAAGTCCCGTCGCCAGTGTCTGGGATCAGGAGGGATTTTTTTTTTAATACAACTAATTAATTAATAGTTAATCCGCATATTGCAGATCAGAGGAGATCTTAAAAGGTTGAACTTGAGCTTTTTCAACCTTAAATACTATGGGCCTCATTCTATTAGCGGCCGCAGCCGTTGCGGGGCCGCAAGGACCGGCCGCAAGCTATTCGGCTATTCTATTCCCTTACGCACGGGGACTCCGGCAGGCTTGCGGCCGGTGCCTTGATATCTCTTGCTGCCGCTCGCGCCAGAGGAAAGCCTTTGATCTAAAACGGCCGCAAGAGTTTCGGCCGTAAGAAATTCCTATTTGCAATTCAATTGCTCCGGGAACCCTCTCTGCAAGGCTAAAAACTAACCGCAGCTTACTTGCAGGAAAGAGGTCCCGCTAGCACCAATTAAGCACATAAAATAGCTCAAATAAAGCCATCCTGCACTTTGAGAAGACTATAAAGGGATTTTAGGTGTTAGAAAAAATAGCACATAATTATCCTATACTCAAATCCGTAAAATATTTTATTTTTAATTTCCGTAAAATATCCATGTAAAAAGTCCAGAGTGCTTGGAGCACTTCAGACCCGCCCACGCCGCAGCCGGAAAATAAACAGTTAATTTGAACTCGGGTTTGGGTTGATGTGCAAGCTTGAGAGTGGGTTTCTTTTAATCCTCATGTCCCCCAATATGATCCCTAGCATTTACAGAGCTGTACAGTGCAGGCTTGAATTTATTTTTGCGTTTTTAGATTTCTGAGATTACGGCAGGTTCCAAGATATGCGGCCGGCCGTAAGAGGAGATCCTTGCGGGGCCGTATAATAGAATCGCGAGTTAACAGAACCCCCGCAAGGAATCGCAGCCTTTCTGGCCGATTTACGTCCGCTAATAGAATGAGGCCCTATGTAACTATGTAACTACGAAATAAACTAGCACAAAAAACTAATTTCAACTCTGAAGCATGACAGAGGAGGCATTATGGATAGAGGCTGGAATGGGTCAAAATAACCCCATATTGTTCAGAACTGTTACGCTGTTGCAGTAAACAGTTGGTTTAGGGCGTTGCTGCTTATGTAGGTTTTTGTTGTTGTTGTTAAGTCGTGTTCGACTCTCCTTGACCTCATGGACCGTAACACACCAGGCACTGTCTTGCACCTCTGCAGATTTCCTCCACTACAAATTTATGTTACGCTCCTACTCCTCTGCCCTCAACCTCGCCAAACAACACTACTTCACTTCACTAATATTAACCCTGTCCTGTAACCCAAAGCGTCTGTTCGCCACTTTCAAAACTCTCCTCCACCCACCACATCCTCCCATCCCTTCCTTTCTCACAGCTGATAGCCTGCTATCATCCACTCGCCTCACTACATGTCCTCAGGACCCTATTCCATCTCAGCTCATCCCTCTCTACCACACTAATCCCAGCTCTCACACACATTTTCAACCTTTCCCTAACTACCGGCAAGTTTCCATCTTGTCTAAAACACGCCATAATTTCACCCATCCTCAAAAAGTACTCATCTGACTCTGACATTGCTTTTAACTACCGCCCTATCTCTCTACATCCCCTGGCTTCCAAACTGCTTGAGCTGCTCGTCTATACCCGCCTTACCAGCTTTATTTCCTCTAACTTCCTTCTTGACACCTTCCAATCCGGCTTTCTGCCCCAGCAATCTACTGAGACAGCCCTCACTAAAGTCACCAATGACCTGCTTACTGCCAAGTCAAAAGGTCACTTTGCTATTCTCCTTCTAGATCTCTCTGCTGCCTTTGACACAGTTGACCATCCACTTCTACTCCTCCTTCGGTATTCGAGAAACTGCCCTCTCGTGGTTCTCACCATACCTACAAAATCGGTCATTCACGATCTCCTTCTCTGACACCTCTTCTTCTCCTTAAGGAGAAGAAGAGGATCAGTCCTAGGCCCGCTCCTCAAGGATCAGTCCTAGGCCCGCTCCTCTTCTCCATCTACACTTCCTCACTTGGTACCCTTATAAACTCTTTTGGGCTGCAATATCATCTCTATACAAATGACACCCAAATTTACCTCTCAGCACCAGATCTATCCCCCTCTCTTCTAACACATGTCTCCAACTGTCTCTCTAGTATATCCTCTTGGATGTCCACCCACCATCTCAAACTCAACATGTCTAAAACTGAACTCCTTTAGGTTTTAAGTCTGCGAGTTTCAATCCCACAAGGTGCTTTAAGGAAAGCACTATGGATTTGAGGCTCAAAGACAGGGCCCTCCTTGCCTTGCTATTTGTTAATTTGTATGTATCTTTGTGTTAAACGTATCTTATGTACAGCGCTACGGAATATGTTGGTGCGTTATAAACGATAATAATAATAATGTTGATCCACTTGGTTTTCATGGCAGAGATACTGGAGTGGGTTGGTAGCTTATTCTCCAGTGGGCCGCAGCGTACAGCTTGGTATTCCAAGCTGGTCTTTCATCCAAGTACTATCCAGGCCCAATTCTGCTTGGCTTCCGGGTGGTGTGACCTCTTGGTTCCCTAACTAGAACCGAACCCAAATCACAGTGGTGATTGCACTTAAGCCTAACCACTGGACCACCAGGATTTAACCAGTCACTTAATCTAAAGCTATGTGTCCGTTTTCCTGCATAGACAGTGAATGGTTAAACATTGTGTTTATTATAGACTTTACAAAGTACAAATGTTATATACTAAAAATCAGTAGTGTTATATACTGTTATATATAGAGGGAAGATAATGCAACACATTTTTTTGTGTGTGCCTCTTGAACCTCAAATTGTTTATAGTAGGATGAAACCATATTTCTTATCTCTAGTTATTCAGCTCCATTAACAAAAGAGGCCGTGAGCAAGGTCCTGAATATTTTATATTATATTTTATTCATATGGCTTTATCAAATTTCAAATAAATGGGCAATGGGGATATGGGCTTAAACTACATTTTCTTACAAATATCAAGGCAGCAGAACTAACAAGCATTACAGCTTATCTACACAGACCATAGTTAGGGCCCTTCCATGTGGCATTAACATGTGGAAATGACTCAAATATATTTCTATACATTTCAAACAGCATTTGTACTTAATGAGTGTAAACGATCAGGGATAAAGAGCTTTTGGCGCTTTGTATGTTTTGGCCTAGAGTGAGACAAATTGTACGTTGCTGCAGCCATCTCTTCTTCTCATAATCCAAGACTGTATGGGAAAGATAGGACTACGTCTTGTTCAGTATGTAATCGGCAGTGCACAAGTGACCATACATAACAACTGCCACACAGGAATACTTTTTTACTTTCATTGATATCTAAGTGAGCTCAGTTTACCCGTCATAACAGAAATGAGCAAGGAGGGGTAGAAAGAGAGATATGATGGTGACATAATCTCAATAAACCAAATGAAAATGAACATTTTATATTTCAGTCTAAATGTATTGTTTTTTTGTGTGACCCAATAAGTTTTTTTCTTTTGGTTATTGGCCATTGATGGGGAAAACAGCACTTTTGTCATATATAATCACAGTCCAAGCATTTAATCAGGCAATTCTAAGCCCACATTGTTTTTACTCTTGTAAGATTTGCTTTTAAAGGGTTATAGAACATAATTGTTTGTTCAAGCAATACAAAAGATAACAGGAAAGAGCAGACTGTAGTGGCTGACAGATGGCAAGCCCCTAAGAGCAGTTACACTTTTGTATAAGTTTTGTGCTGAGACCCTTATTTTCATACAGAAAACACACAGTGACACATTATCAAATACCCTCTTTGTGATGCAACAAAGAAAAAAATCTTGCAATGTTCCTTTAACTTTGTAACATAATATTTCTCGTGAAGTGAATAAACACTGTGACCGACCACATTCACAGAAGACCATGTGGCAAAAAAAAAGGGGGCATATTATTTAACATTTTAAGATTCAGTATCTATATGCAGCTGTTGAATATATCTAATAACAGCATAACAGAGGTAATCAGTATTTTTGATTACATATTTGCTGAAGCTGGGATATATTTCAAATTACACTGGATTAGTCATGCTTTCTATTTAGTGAAATGTATCTGGAATTTTATTCATTATTATAAGCCATGTCAGTATCAGAAAAAAAACATAAACTCACTGTCAGATAATACCTATATTACTCACTGTGTCAGATAATACCTGTATTCATGTGATGTTCTGTGGGGCATGTGTACTAAGATTTGACATCTCCAAGAAATCACCAACACTCTTTTGTACAAATGGCCAAAAGACTTATATAGCAATACAAGGCAACATAGATACTGTACATTCCAAACTTTTACAAACATTTTCAATCTTCTCAGTGTGGACACTTTGATATATAATAATGTAAGAGATATAAGTTAAAAAGCCAGTTAATTCAGTACAACTTGGAACACACCACTGTAAAGTACTCCTAAAAATATGTTGAAATACTTTTTGAATTTTTGAAATTGGTTTACATCAGACTCTGGCAAGTCCCCCAGACAGTCTAATAGCAATAGCTATAAGTCAGAGAATATAAATAGAAAGATGGTTAACCCTTCACAAATTCATCTGTGCAGGGACATGACTACTGCACACTTCTAAATATGTTACTTGTGGGTAACAGATGGCTGATTACAAAAAAAACATAAATCTTGAGTTCATGGAGCTTGCACTGGCCGGTGTCGGCATGTGTTGTTAATCATGGAACAGTCAGCAGTGTGTTTGTAAACAGACCTAAGACTGCAGATTTTTAGCTGCTATTTGTGTGATTAAAAAAAGCAATAGATCACTTTAACATAGAATCTTGTGCTCTTTCACACCATGAAGAGCACTTGTAGTGAGGTAAATGGCCCTTTAACTAAATGCAATTTTAATTTATAGTACTGGAATATGTTTTCATACTGTATGTATTCCTGTTTATAAATTTAGCTTATCCAGTCTGGTTCAGTAAGGCTAAACACATACGAACAATGCTATTTCACTGTACTATAATTTGATAGCTAATAAATTTGATTGCTCCTGTGAGTCCGTGAGTGGCATAACAGACAATTTATTTCTTCATTTTGGTGGTTATTTCTTTTGATATTAAACTTTTATGATCTTTTCTACTGCTGCATTAAATATAGCAAGACTCCGTAATGACATCTTTTGTAGGCTTTTTGTAAAGATGAATTTTTGGTGTCAAATTCTCTGTTGAATGGGCGATAATTAGACTTTCATTTATTTTCCTGTCAGGTATGAGAGGTTACTGCAGACGTGCTCCATTGCTCTGGTCGGCAAGTACACAAAGTTGAGTGACTGCTACACATCTGTCTTCAAAGCTCTAGAACACTCGGCTTTGGCTATAAATCACAAGCTGAATTTAATGGTAAGCCATAACTTACAATGTCGATAATTAACTATAAATTGGCATGCCATACTCTGTGTGCTACATTGTCTGACTCTGCCTACAGTCAGTTACTGTTTTTTCATTTATTAAAGATATTTTATTTTACATTTCTACCGGTATCGCATTACAAATGAATATAGAATAGAAATCTTAAAATTGAAATACAAATGAATAGCTTAAAGGTAACTGCTGTATTAAATATGTTCTTAAATAAAAACACATTTTTGTTTCTAAAAGACCATTCTATTCTAACACTGTCTGATAATTGGGCCTTCATACCAGGTATACGGAAATTATGCATTTGTTTGTATTTGACGGGAGATATTGCAACTTTATTCATGAAGGTCAGTAATGACGAGAACACAAATCAGTTGAAATTAGTCATAGTCCCTCACTTTCAAATATATACTTTTGAGCATACATTTTTGTCCCACATTTTGCCTGTTTTTTCTTAGACTGTTATACAGTAGACTATCAGTTATCTGGCACCCGTGGGACTGGTAGATGCTGGATAAATTTAGTTTCTGGTTGCTTGAGAGTTGCTATTAATAGAGACCTAGATTAGCTGCACATAGGATGCTCTGCTAAGTAAATTTGTCTAGCAGCAGCAGCTTTCACTCCTTAACTTACACATGGGTACGTACAGCTGGAGGGTGCGGTGCTGAACCCGGAGAATGTAACGCCAACACTGCACTGGCTCAGTCACTCATGCCTGTCTGCTTCCAGGTAAAACTGAATTGCAGAGACGTGCAGTTGAAGAAATCTAGGTGCCTGTAAGCATTTTGTGGCATGACATCCTGGCTCCTGGCATTTGCATTTGTTGAGCCCTGTAAAATTATTGCATTTTTATTTAAAGTACAGTATTTTTTTTGGTTAACGGAGAGTCTACTGTACCATGGTTTCCTTCAAGGAAACTAATCAAAAAGCTTAACTATTACTTTAAATTAGATTACATTGTTTAAAGGAAAATGTTAGGAGCAAAGATATATGAAATCATCTAAATGGGTGCACATTAGGTTTCAATCTATGTTGAATTAAAAAAAAAAGTAATTGTGAGAGAGAGAGAGTGAATTACAAGGACGTACTCTAGCACTAGAGGTTAATATTGACCCATCAGCTGAAGCATTGAATGGGTATATATGCAGAGGCCCGATTTGAATATCTAATCCCCAGTGCGCACTCTCTTTGGCTGCCCCCGGGGTGCACAAGCGTATCTGCATCTCTCTTTTCCTACTATGAGTAAATTGCTTATTCATATGGGGTTGAAGTAAATATACATGTGAGATTATTTATGCATGTATAAAATAAATGTATGCAAAATATGTTCTATATTATATATACATATTATTCAGTCTGTGTATATGTATAAAGATGAAACTAATTGCAAACTGGTTATAAATGGCAGGGTCTATGTATGAAACATACACAGACTGAAATATAATTGTATTGTTATTCAACAGAGGCCACCTAAAGCAACCCTAGATTGCTGCCTAGTTTTCCAAGTTATAGACACAACCATGCATCTACCCCAGGATAATTTGCCTTCATTCACCATAGTTAGTTTTGTAGCAGGGGGACCATATTAGCCCTGCCAAACACAGGCCATGATTTCAGGAATTCTGCGAAAAGCACAGGTCAGCCGGTCCCTGCCTCGGTCGTTGTTTTCAGCAGGGAAACTTTAAAATCATGGCTTGTGATATCTACTACAGTAACATCATTGTAGAAATGCTGCTTTAAGAGAAATGCGTCTTATTTACGAAACACAAGTATAAAATATCCATGTGTCATTTTTATTATCTCAGTACATAGACTCAGCTGAATTGGAACCAGCAACTAAAACTGAAGATCCTGTGAAATACCACAAGGCTTGGGAAAAGCTGTGCAAAGCTGAGTAAGTAATGTAACATTAATTGTTAAATTGAACTTGATTTGGTAGGAGGTCTAGACCAATAGCCAGAACATATTAACTGCTCTGAAATGAATTGTTTGATCCTCCAGCTACAAATCCTTCTATAATAAAATGGTCTAAAGGTCACATTGTGGAGACTTCCATCTCAGAATGCCATTAGAAAACCTTTTGAGTTGTGGCACTGGAGGCTTCCAATATTTGCAGTAAAATATCAATTTATGTATTGCCTAGAGGCAGAGTCAACATGGCAGCAAATTCATTATATTTTGGAAATGGTAGCACTGCCATCACTGCAGGCAGAGCCATTTATATTCTTTATATGCCCATTTGGTTTTTCTCTCAAACTCATTCTGCTCCATGAATTTTAAAGTCTTTCTTCTAAATAGTAGTTATTATCCAGTGATAAAATACTTGGATTCTTCTTTGAATATTCTTAGCAACTGGAATATTAAACTAATATTACATAAACCTGTTCTGAATATAAACCAATGTACACCATTAATAAAATACTGAGATAAGCTGCAATTAAATACTTAGTAATAAACATGTACTAATACAACTATAAAGCACTTTGTACATGTGTGGTGCAGCACAAATGAAGATAGTCAGACATAATTCTACTCAGTATGTTGCAAAATCGAAGACCTATATACCACATTATATGAAATTGCATTTAATGCGGAGCAGATGCCCAATACTGTTTTTGTAGTTACTATATTTCATAAAATGAAGTAGAAGTGCTTGCAGACTTATTTTTAGAAAACCTGAACACCAAGTGAAGACAAATAAGTTGTTTTGTCTTTTATGCTTTTATCTCTTGGGCGACCATACACATTTTCATCATTTTTCGATACATCTGTTGAGGCACAATTCCCGTGGGCATGCTTCTGTGTACCAATGGAACAAAATATAGTGTTCGGTCAGAACATGTTTACTTTCCTCTGGCATCTTCTTCAATTGTTTTTTTTTGTGCATAAGGTATAATGTTGTAAATGTTAAAACAAAACAAAATCATTACTATTTCATTGTCCTGTGTTGTTAATTAGAAGTATAAGCTACTTATACAGTTTATGAATACATATATTCCAAATATAATATCAAAAATATCAATTTTTTGTCAGTATTTCTTTAAAAGGGAAACTGGCTCTAAATGCTACTTAAAAAAAATCTCAAAATTTAACAATAAACAATAGATGAGTGATAACATTAACTAAAACATGCATATGGAAAATTAAAGTCATAATCAACTATTGACCCACTCTATTGACCCAGTTTACAATGAAAATGTGCTAAATCATCTGAAATTAATCATTTGAGGATGGGGGGGTTGAGGGGGTTTGAGGATGGGTGGGTTGAGGAGGGGGTTGAGGAGGGAGGTTGAGGAGGGGAGTTGAGGATGAGGGGGGTTGAGGTTGAGGAGGGGGGTTGAGGTTGTGGAGGTGGGTTGAGAATAGGGGGGTTGAGGAAGAAGGATGAGGATTGGGGGGGGGTGGAGGAGGGGGTTGAGGATGGGGGGTTTGATGAGGGGGTTGAGGAGGGATGATGAGGAGTGAGGTTGAGTAGGGGGTTGAGGATTTTGCTTCAAAGTACTTTATTTGAATTTTTTTCCCCCTGAAATTCCCTTCTTAAAATGAGGTGCGTGTTATACGCCGGTGCGTGTTATATGCCGATAAATACTGTAACTGTGATCCCCAATATATAAGGTATGTATCAAAACACAGTAATTAAATGTTAAGAATTATGTTTGTGATTTAAATAAATAAAACCCTTAATCTGTGATTCAACAAATGTTGAGTTTTTGGGGATTTTAAATAGTCCTTATTTTTTGGTCTTTATATTCAAAAATGTTGTTCTTGGTGTACATTCCAGTCTTAAAATGCTCTTCCAAAATACCTGTGCGTCATCACCTGTGACAAATATATGTAATCCCACCTACAAGCTACACATGTTATTGTCAATATAAAGACAGTTTCCACACAAAACAGAGTAAATAACTACAGTAATCAAATGTCCATAACAATAAAAATAATAACCTAAAAAATATAAACTCCATTGTCTAAATGAACTGTACGTTGCTGGGTATAAAGTTTGGCCTAGCATTGGCTGTGTGTGTTGGGAATCACATTTAAGGGTCAGCTTCAAAGATATTTATGAATAAATTAATGAATTCACTTTTAAAACTTCGTAGTGAATGATTCTGATTTATGAGTCACTTTTTCAATGTTTTTGTCTGTGGAGGTTAGATTTTCACTGTAATTGATAGGTTGGTCAGTAATTGATAATTAGTTAATTTTTCCCTATGCACATTTCTTTGAACAGTATTTAAAAAAAAAGGTCAATTTTTAAGGTCGTCTTTTCTCCTGTGCTTAGTGTTGGAGATTATTGTGGATTTTTACTTTTCATCAAGCTACAGTTTGCCTTCAATTACATATTGACAAAAAGGACATATAAAATATATATTTTGTGTTTGAGAGAGATATATGGCTAACTTCTCTGGAATGCACGCGGCGGCTATAATAGCACTTTCATCTTTCTAAAGCTCTGCACAACTTGTGTTTGTATCGAGATTCCAAATATGTTATCTGTAGGATTACTATTACTACTGTTTTGTGTGCACAGCTAAATCTTTGTAAGTAGTACTAGGAAAGCATATCTATTTTGTGAAAACACAGAGTTTGAGGTATTAAAAAATGACAGACCGAGGTATTTCTTTGAACGAGAGAGAACGAAAAAACACAGCCAAGTATTCACTGTTAAATCAAGTCCTATGTAGGACACGGAAATCCCAAGGGAGATCAAAACATGCTGAAACTTAACTTTTATTTTTAATACCTATAAATTATTTTAAATATGAAAACTTAAAAAAATTAAAGTTAAAGCTCTTGGATTGTGGAAAACAATGCAGATATATACTACTCAACAACATAACTCTTAGTGGAGTAACTAGGAACATCGACAAAGGAGTTGAGAGGATTTTCCACCCTTTACATATATTTTATATTACGCCAATTATAATATATAAGAAGGAATAACATTAAGGCTATTATTAATTGTTGCTGACTATCACATCTTCATACCAGCCATCTATCTCTACACCATAGCATTCATTACTATTTTAAAGCTGATAGAGGACTAATCCCACCCCTGTCTCATGCAAATATCTAGCTACTAGCTTGTGAGTTTTCAATCTTGTAAGGTGCTTTCAAAAATACAATTTAAGTAAGATTTTAAACTCAAAGACAGGGCCATTTACTTTTTTTGCCACATGTTTAATATTGTGTTTTTTTTTTTATTTGTACTTAACCCCTGTATAGCACTATGAAATATGTTGTCACATTACAAATACAGGCAATAATAATACAGCTTTAGTAACATTTATGCTGCCTACTGAGACAATTTTTTTTCAAAACTGCGTATTAATACGTTGTGCCAGTCCGACAACATAGGCATAACACATTCATTGCTATCCCCAATCCAGACGTGGTCACCGGAGGTGACATATCACACCTGATACACGTTTCACATAGGCTTCATCAGAGGCGCTGTTTCTCTCCCTGCCCACTTAAATAACCCCTGTATCATTATTACGTTATTACGTTATCATTTAACTTAAATTCTGAATATGTATATCAGTTGGTCATAGCCATAAGGTATACACTGATTTATAGAATAATGGATAAACCTCCCTCCTATGTTTTTATACGTCATAAAGCGGAAATTATCTGAACAATGATCTATAAACCTTCACTTTATGTGTGTCTTTATAGTTAACAGAAAAAAACATTTTTATTCATTAAGAATAAAAATTAGAGTTGCACATGTCCGTAGCACTGTAAATGCAAATACAAAAATCAATACTGCACTGTAAATGGCGGGGAAATCAATGAAAGACTTGAGAATTAATTGCACAACAGTCTCAAGCTCGCAAATCGGCAATCAAAAATAATTAATTTTATGTTTCATTTCGGGGTTAGATTGATCATGGGAATCAATGAGTTAATACATATCACGCCACCCACATGTACTAGAACATTGACTTCATTTATATTTATTATTTTGCACTTTGCAGGTTTGCGGGTCCAATCGCATATCAGGTCCTTAAACGCTAGTTGATTGACATGTAACCTCCATGTTTTACTGACTTCATGATGACGGGCTCCTTTTCTATTGGCTGTTTCTGCATCAGGAGTTACAGTCTTGCTTAATTGATCATGTTCACGCCCTGAAATGCTACATACAATGGCATGGTTTGCCATTTTCGCTATCGGGCCAGGACTTGCCTAGATCCTGGGACTTGCGTCCTCCGAATTGAATGAGGATCTATGTTTGAATCTTATTTATAAGTGTCTAATTTTGGTTGATTGAAAGTATTTCAAAGATAAATGCCAAAGTTTATATTTTCATTCATACCCTGTGCCATAATGGTATTCAGGAGGAAGGTCAATCAGCTTTTAATAATTCTTCCTACAGATTTCCTTCTCTTGTTCACATATCTATTTTTTCAAGAGAAAAGCACTTCAACGTAGGTTTACCATTTTGGCAGTTCAAAAAATGTCTTGCTAAAATTGTAATTTTTTTTATTTTCTATATCTTCTTTGGCATTCTTAATATTATTAAGATACTCACACATATTCATTTTTTTATTTCTCTGCCCGTCATGCCTTACATACCTTTTAAGATATTAGCATTCCAAACAATATATTATCCCCTTTGTGCTAGAGTTAAAGAAGGAACTGATCTTAGGTATACACAATATACAACCTTGTCGCACTTCTTTTCCGATCTTGAACCATGTTCGGTTCTGTGGCTTCTTTGTCCACATACAGATTCTTCAGGAGAAGGGTGAAATTATCTGGTACTCCAATCTCTTTAAGAACATGCCACATTTTGTTGTGCTCCACACTGTCAAAGTCTTTAGAGTAGTCTATGAAGCAGAAGTAAATGCTTTTCTGGAACTCTCTTGCTTTCACTATTATCCACCGGACATTATCAATTTGATCTCTTGTGCCTCTTCCTCTTCTGAACCCGGCTTGCACATCTGGTAGTTCCCGGTCCATATATTGTTGGAGTCTAGTATCTTAAGCATTACGTTGCTGGAAGTGAAATGAGTGCAATTGTTCGATAATTGGAGCACTATTTGGCACTGCCTTTATTTGGGTTTGGGATGTAGACTGACCTTTTCCAGTCTATTGGCCATTGTTAAGTTTCCCAAATGTGTTGGCATAGGAAAAGAAACACTTTCACAGAATCATTTTGTAGAATTTGGAATTGTTCAGTTGGGATTCCATCACCTCCTGCAGCCTTATTATCAGCATGACATCCTAGGGCCCATCTCCTTCCACTCTCTAAGTTGTCTGGCTCTAGCTCATTGGACAAATGATTGAGGTCAGCACTGCTGTGATGATCCTTCCAGTATAGATCTTCAGTGTATTCCTGTCACCTCTTCTTTATCTCATCTTCTTCTGTTAAGTCCCTACCATTTTTGTCTTTTATCACGCCCACTTTGGCATAAAAGGTGCCTTTGAGATCCACACTTTTCTTGAAGAGATCTCTTGACCCATTCTGTTATCTTCTTCAATCTCTTTACATTGCTCATTGTAGAATGACTCCTTGTCTCTTCTTGCTATCCTCTGGAATTCTGCATTCAGTTGTACAAATCTTTTCCTACCTTTCGCTTTCCTTCTCTCCTGGGCTACATTCAAAGTCTCATCAGACAGCAAGTTTGCCTTCTTACTTTTCTTTTTTTTAGGTATATTCTTTGTTACTGTTTCCTGGATAATGTTGCAAACTTCGGTCCAAAGTTCTTCAGGCATTTTATCTGCCATGTCTAGTCCCTTAAATATATTCTTCACTTCCACTGCATAATCACAAGGGATATTATTTATTTTGTATCTACTTGGTCTGATAATTTTCGCTGTTTTTTTCAGTTGTAACCAAGCACTACTTCAGACAATCCATTTCTTCTGTGGGATTATTGACCACAGTAGAAGATCTGGTGGTTGTCTGTTGTGAAATGTCCTATTCCAATCCATTTAATTCCCAGGATATCAATGTTTAACCTTGGCATCTCATTCTTGACCACGTCAAGTTTGACTTGGTTTATAGTTCTAACATTCCAGGCTCCTATGCGGAATTGTTCTTTGCAGCAGCAGACTTTCCTTTCCCCTCCAGACACATCCACACTTGAGTGTGACTTTGCCCCAATCACTTCATTAGGTCTGGTGCTACTTGTACTTGCCCAGTGCTCTTCCTCAGTAATGCGGTAGGCATTTTCTGACCTGAGGGGTTCATCTTCCGGTGCCAAATCGTTATGTCTTTGGTTGTGCCTGTCCATAAAGTTTTCTTAGCAAAGTTACTGGAGTGGATTTCAGTTCCCTTCTCCAATGGACCACAATTTGTCTGACCTCTCTGCCATGACCTGTTCATCTTGGCTGACCCTACATTGTATAACTCACAGCTTCACTGAAGTACACAAGTCCCTTCACCACGACAAGGTAGCGATTAAGAAGGGGAGAAGAACTATAGGGAAGCTCAATAGTTTACACACCCTCTAGAGAAATTAATAGGTAGCAGCAGGAAAGAAAGCAAACTGCAGTAAAGTTTAATTTCATATTATATGCATCAAAATATAAAGAGTGTTTTTCTTTTTTTACTTTCTAAAAACATGTTGCACATTATCATGTTTAATTCATCAAAAGACCATATAGTAAAAAATGGAGTGGTCTTTTAATATACCTACCTTGTTAGTATGATTTATGTATTTTACCTGTACTATTCTTTTAAAACAAAAATTCCATCCAATAAAACAATATTTAGCATTGTTCCATAACAATCATTATTTGATTAGTAATTTCAGATGTATTTAAAAATACTATATTTACAGCATTTTAATAGCATGATGTTCTCCTATTGTAGACAGGCAAGTTGTGCTAACACCTTTAAATATATCTAGTGTTATAGTTGTGAGACTGGCCTCAGCCATTTAGTTGACCATTGTAAACATAGATTGCTATATGACAGAATGTTAAAAATACATATTACTATACAAAGCTAACAGATTGTAGTAATTTCAGTTAAAACCAATTATTAATGATTCACTGGCTTTGATGGGAATCTGGATGATATACTGTTGTTTTACACCTCCAATTGCCTTCCGTGTGCTATGAAACTGATCTGTTGTTTAAATGAAATACCAGTTTCCAGTATTGGCCATTTTATATTTAGCACATGGAGTTACATTTTCCACATGCTGTGCTAGGATTGTCACATAGAAGATGCTTCCCACTGGCACACTTGCAAGGAGTAGTTACAATGAATGGCTACCTGGATGCTAATCTTTCACACAGTGGGAGAGATCTTGCTCTGTATTACTTCAGGATCTTTGAAGTATGTAATCCTCTTCATATTATTACTGTAAAACTCAGTAGGGACATACTTCCTATACACTTCTCATGGGAGCCTTAACAGGATTATTCGACTCTTTTAATTAAAATTCACTTAAGAAACCACTCAAGTGAAGATGTACGAGTTTCTTGCAGCGGAGATATTATAAATGTATGCTGCAATAAAGTCAGGCCATCAATCAGACTTTTCATGTTTATCGATAAACTGCGTTGATGTTTAAGCTGATGATGGAAAAATATGAATTATTTTTAGGAAGCGGCACTACATGAAAAGAGAAAATGCTCTGACAACTAGTTTTAGAGAAACACATTACCGAGAAGCCTGATTTCTCAACTGTTAAATGAAGTTTAATCACCAGACCAAAGATTTGCTAGAAAAAGCACGACTACCCATAGACTGTACCAGGCATGAAGGGCTTGGGATGTGATGCATTCAGAGGATATGGATTGGAATAATCATGTATTTGATTGATAAAAACATTCTCTTGAAAGAATATATATAATTTTACAAAACTTTTACTGCAGCTGCCTAATGCAGTTCTATTCAAAACCAAATATTCTCTGTTTTGAGTCATTACAACCAGCATCTAACATTTTGTACAAATGGCATACAACATTTTGCATACTGAAATGTTTTACCTGGAGAATTTGTCACTGTATTTATATACCTGTGACAGAATATAACAGATTGCCTTGAATCTGGCAGCAGATGTGTATGCATATCTTAACAGAGATCATTACTTAATGTGTTGACTTGTGTTAAATACCAATCCGTATAATAACTGTGAAGATGTACATGCTTGCTTAGAATAATTTAAGTAAATCAATGTACAAAATGTTCAATACATCAAAGTCAGATCCTATCTCTCATTTGCCAAGTGGCAGAAATGTTAAACGTGCTGTTAATTGTAATATAGTGGGATGAGCGAGATACAATCAATCTATTTGATTACTGCAAAGTTACCTATTTTACAAATAAGACATTTACCACAATGTATTATTAAAATACAACAAACTATGATGTGTTTTACATTTTGGGTGGTTTATCGAACATGAACAAATATTCAGGGTTGATCTTTTGGTCAGGCAACCCATTGTATTGAACTTACAAAGAGGGGTTCTAGACACCATTTTGCTGACATAGGGTGTGGAGAACATGAATGCCATTCTCTGATTGGACAGACATGGAGGAAGAGGTGTAGCATTTTTACAAGCTTCCACTTGGAAATGCCCCAAATAATAATTGTTTATACATATACTTCATGATGCCAAATGAGTAATTGAAAGCAGGTATTTGTGGATGCCTTCAGATTCCATTTGGTCTAGGGTAATTTAACTATATTCCATAAATTTGGAGCACATCTATTTTTTTAATTATTATTTGATTTATATGAAAACTTTCTTTTAGAGTTGCCTGTAAGTTTCTGCTTTCAGATAACTTATCCAATATTCACAATCTTCTTTGCAAACCACCAGTGCTCAGATTTATACGAAAACTTTCTTTTAGAGTTGTCTGTAAGTTTCTGCTTTCAGATAACTTATCCAATATTCATAATCTTCTTTGCAAACCACAAGTGCGCGGAACCTAGTGGACCCCCATGGCACACATATTTACTCTTATGCCACAGAGGTCCTACAAACCTAGCTACCCGGCATCTACATGCCTGGAGTTCCTGCAAGGATATTCATGACATTTATCCTAAAACCTCTATGGCCCCTAAAATGAATCCACTATGCCATGGAGGTCCTTATAGATGCCCATAGCATGGGGATTAAATCTGTGTGTCCCAGAGGGGCATAAGGGATTCCTGTGGTAGGGGTTAACATTTATTATTATCATTTATTTTTAACATATTTTCCTTCCCTGCCATTGTAAGGGGTTTATGTAAATGGATGGGGGAGTGCTATAACTTTACAGCACTGCTGCACTGACTATATAGCTATAGCTCCATAGTATCTGCAGCAGTGCTGCATGGGGACTGTAGTGGCTTCAGGGCTTCGGTTATACAGCCCTGATGTGTGGTCCCGAATTTACAGTGGGGTTTGCTGGAGTTGGGATTTTGATCAGTATGTTATTTGTGCAAAAAGAGCTGCCACTGTTGCTAGCAGCCTTTTTTGCACATAAACATTTGTGATTTTGATCAAGCCCTTAGTGTGTGGAAGTGTTTCAGGTAAGATTGTGCCTTCCACAGGTTGCCAGAATGTACACATGAAGTTAATGTTGCTTTCCACATAAAAATAGATGTACATCTCTTGAATGCTTGTCACTCAAAATAAAATGTCTAATAAATCAGTTTCACTGCATACTGCAATACTTTTTCATCTCAGCTACTGGTCATAAACAAAATCTCCAATCTTCAATCTATTTGCTATGAATTTTCCAAGAATCTTTATGAATTTGCTGCGGTTTATCTTCTCTTTTCTTGCCGAGTGAACATTCACAGGACATACATCTGAGCGATGTTAAAGGGCGTAGAAATAATTTCTATCTTTGTTGCATCAGATAAAATGTCACTGAGAGTTTTCTTTTTCAAATAAAGTTATCTGAGCTAAACACTTATTCAGAAGTTTAACTGTTCTTGAGGACCTGCCCCCAGCCAGCCAGTGAGATCTACAGACTCAAGTATGCTCTCCTTATTTCTAGTTAGTTTCAATGAAGTTTAAACAAGTTTTACTTAATATTTTGTCATGCAAACATTTTGTTTTTCAAACATGCTATTTTAAATGCATAAAACAGTTGTATTCCACATCCCATTTACTGTATAAAATGTGTTTTTACATATGAATTTACTTTAAAATAATGCTCTGCATCAGGTTGCAAGGGTTATCCATTACCTCTTTCATCACGTCTTTTTATTTGAATAATTATGTATTATATTTGGGCAGAATGATTCATTGCTTTATTTAATGTGTTTATATTAGTGTGTTTCTTAGCTTTTATTAATATGTGTTGTTTTTCAGAGGTATTTTAGTTCCTGGTGGATTTGGATCTAGAGGAACAGAAGGAAAACTTCATGCAATAACATGGGCTAGAGAAAGAAAAATACCATTCCTTGGTAAAGTACAGAATAAAATGCTATTTTATAAAGAAGTAATCTCACTATAGAAAGAAGCTGTGAAGAACTCAATGGATAGAGAGAAGAAGGGAATGTAAGATGAAAGGGAGGAAGCTTGTAGAAACGAGATACCTGGAAACATTAATGGAGGAGAGAAAGGGATTTGTGGAAGTGAGGCAGAAGAAGGGAGGGTGATGATGCAGAACACTTATAAATGATAGTAGAAGAGACTTGAATGAGAGATTGAAATGTTTGACTGGATAACGGTGAAGGGATGTCAATAAGCAGAGAATTTTAATGGATGACAATTATGAAGGGAGAGGAATTGGTGCAGAAAGGTAGTAATGGGATGTAACACTGAGTGGTGGTTTTAGAGAGGTCACTGGGGAGATGATTTGGAAGAATGATATCAGCAGTATGGCATGAAAAAAATGGGATGGAAATAGGAATTGGGCAGAGAATAATGTGGAAGTGGTGAAAAGGGTTAGTGGATGAGATTTGATATATATGTTCAACTTTTTAATTATTGTTCCAATAAGTATACATATTAAGATATTCAATTCAATTCAATTATATTTTATTATAATAAAATAAATATATTTATACTTATGTTTACATGCCTAATGTAAAGCTATGTGCTCTGCAAGGTGCAAATATATCTTTATATATATATATATATATATATATATATATATTTTTTTTTTTTTTTTTTGTCTCAGGAGTATGCTTGGGAATGCAGGTTGCAGTAGTGGAATTTGCAAGAAATGTGTTGAACTGGAAAGGTAAGATATGAATTTTTTACTTTATTTAATTTCCCTGTGTGAGAATGACATTCTATATTAGATACATACTTGGACTCAGTCAAGTGTGTCCCATCAGTATTGTGTCTTGAAAAGAAATCAAGTTATGCTTGTTTTAAGAATCTATTAAAACAGCATGGATACAAAAAATTCTTTTTTTGCATTTGAAAGTTCTTGATATTGTTTCACAACATGTTTAATTTTGTAAATGAATTCTGCATTGCTGAATAAACTGCTTCAAATGTACAACTAGCCAAGGGCTGTATCCCTATAAACTGCATTAAATCTGTATGACCTTCTGCTTCAGACAATAAACTGCTCAAAATGAATGTATTTCTAGGGATTTATGGACTGACTGCATTTTTAGTATGCACTGTTTTTTAAAAAAAAAAAAGCTCTTGTAATATTTTGTATTGCATATATGCTTTACAACTAGTGTGCCAAGTGCATTTTATTAGGTTGCATATTTCTGATTATATAAGTTCACACCTCGGTTTTATATTTTGAAAAAATAATCTATTAAGTTTATTTCAAAGAAGTAAAACATATTTTTTTACTTAAATTATGACTATAATGATCCAAATTGTAATGACTTTTAAGTAGTAAACATCAGTATAAACAAGTTGAACAATGT
The DNA here is from genome assembly GCA_027410445.1 of Discoglossus pictus. NCBI lineage: Eukaryota > Metazoa > Chordata > Amphibia > Anura > Alytidae > Discoglossus > Discoglossus pictus. The sequence goes on along the minus strand of CM050164.1, from coordinate 71,944,761 downwards.
AATAGCCCCTGAAACGTATATCTCTTTGAAATGAAGCTCTTCTTATAGATTTTCTGTAGGCAAAGATTTCGGTTAATAGTCAGCTACATGGAAGTTTGTTGCAGTCTTTGCAAAAGTATGAATAAAACCGGACGAGGGACCGCCCAATGATTGTGGGAAAACAAGCAATTTTCAGTATACATTTTATAACAATAGATTGCTTTTTTATTAACAATACAAAAGTTGTTAATACCAATATGTACTACTAAAGGGTCTGGACCATTACAGTTTAGCTTTAACCTGTAAAGAAGCACTTTTGTTAAAGAATGCTTATGAAGCAAGTCACTTTTAGCACTTTTATTGGCACGATATTGTTGAATGAACAGATACATTTGGCAGTGCAGACATTTGGGTGTCTCAGACATAGTTTTAAAAAGTGAAAATCTGTATGAAGTAATTGGAAAATATGAAATGGGCATTGTGTGGAAGGAATTTTAGTGAAATATAGATAGATGGGAGATGTTTGGGTTGGAACGCTCATGTTGGCCTGCATTTCTTTTGTTGATAAGACGGGCTGTGTAATAGGATATCACTGTGTCTTGATCCTGAGATTTACTAAGCTTCACAGGGGTTGCAAAGTGTTTGGACGGATATTGTATTGGCTATTTTCTATAAGGAAAACTTCTACCACAGTCTCAGCAAAGTACTTCACAGCCTCTGCAAAATGTCTAAATCTTGGAGATTGCAAAATATACTTATCCAGTCTGCCTTTTATTTGCTAAATGAGATTAAACTTAAAAGGCTGTTGTATATTGATAAAACTGTCATGTTTGTGAGGTATGTAAGAAACTAGCAACATTAGTAGATATATGGCATAAGTATAAAAACATTTCTTGAAGTCAAATTTTAAATTTAGCAGACTCTGTGTCAGGGAAGCTTCCATCTTAGATAGCTAACCTGCCTGTAGCCTAAGTGGGAGGGATGTCCTTCTGGGGCTTTAGTCCTGTTGTCAAGGAACACTTTGTAATAGCTTTGAACGGAAGTATTAAGGATGAATAGAGATATTATCTGAAAAAAATGTTCTTCTCATTCCTTCCAGGTTCCAAACAAAGACTGTCTGACACAATTACAGCAAATTGAGTTTAATAGTTAAAAATGAAATACTATATTTATTTGAAACATTCTATAAAATAGCCTTTTGTCAATTCAAGTTCTTCATAAGAGCATTTAGTAGTGCTTTAAATAATCATCAAGATAGCCTTGTGCACATCCCAGACATTTACCTACTATACCTCCCCATTTGTAATTTTCTCCATTGTGGTATCACACATAATAACCATCTTTATTTACTTGAATGTAAATGAGATAAGAAGTTGTTTATTTAATCCAGCAACATGTTGCAGACTAATGGAGAATTAGATTTACCAAATCTATATTTGCAATGGAGATTTAAGTCAGGAGGAGGGATGGAGAAGGCTGCATTTTATCTGTGTTGTGCACTAACATTATTGTGAATATTATATTGGAAAGAAATAATTTAGATTATACACCATAATTATGCAGGAAAGAAAGTCATAAAGCTTGTTTTTATCTAGAAAAAAAAAAGAAAGTTTGATGACGATGTTGGACCTTATAGATATCCATGAGACTTTGGTAGAAATGTGTGTGTGAGAAGGTTATATACTGACATCTCCCTGTTCCCTCCTCCACTACCCATACTGTTAGATACTAAAAAAAACACCCTCATGATCCAGCTCTCAGGAAGTGATGTAAGAAACAGGAAATTGATTCCTGCAATCATAGAATATAAAAAAATCCAGATTTTCTCTAAAAAATGTTTTATGTCTATGTCTTACACAGCAGCTAATGTTGTTAGTTTATTACATATATCACAAAAACGTGCTCATTTTCTTGATGAATAGTGGTTCTTTAATGTGGAGAACGCCAAACATATATTGGTACCATTGGGTTTAAACATTATGCATTAAAATATAGACTCTTGTTGTTTCAGAGAAGCAGATCTTTGTAATTTGAGTATTTTTAAAAATGTTATTACGCTACATATATAGTGTATATTTTGGGTAATTTTACAACATTGTAGTATACAAATTATTTCATCTTTGACAATTGTGCTCACAAAACCCATTACATATTTAAATTGAATAATTTAATATATTATCTGCTGACTTTCGTATATGTCCTACAGATGCTAACTCCACAGAATTTGACTCGAGTACAAAAAATCCAGTGGTGAGTATTTTATTATTACCATTGTCACTGAATTTCTTATATAAATATATTATCAAGTGTTAACACATCGTAGTATTACAACTATATTTTTAAAACGTTTGGACACAGGGTATGCGATATTATTATGGTCTGCCTAGATTCTGCTTAAAATATTAGCAGTGTATACACTATATACAGATAACTAATGGAGCCATGGATTAATAAAGGTAATACATTATAGTGTTTTGTGTTTCTTGTTCTATATTTAAAAGCCCTGTTACTTGGGGTGTATAGTTGAATTCATGTGAATAATGGTAGAGAAAGAAAAGAGTTCCTGGTCTCATGGGAGTAAAGGTGGATTATTATCTGGACGTAGAGACAATATGTCAGTCAGGGAAGAGGTAGCTGGTGTTTTGGAGAATGACAGTGTATACTGTGGATATAAGAGTGATAGATGATAAAGTTATCATAATATATTATTTTGTGTGTATTTAATGCAAAATTTGGAGACATGAGGCAGATTGAATATGGGTCTTTCCACAGAATTTGTGGAAAATCAGAGAATTAGATATAGTGAGAGTGGTGTTAATAAGGTCATAGGGCAAAGGCAGAATTCTGAATTTCATTTTAGAAGGAATGACTGGACTGGTAAGGAGCAAGTAGTAAAAGATAATTGGGAACAGAAATGCAGGAATATATAGATTTAACTGGAGTAGGGCAAAGTGGATTGAGTATAGGTGATTTAGGAGAATGTTACATTAGTCCTGATGGAATATTAAAAGTGGACTGATTATAGTTTTGTTGAATATCATGTGAGGAAATGGGGTTGTGGTGAATGTAGTAAGGAAGTCTTGATGGGTGTGACAGATGTTGTCTTGACTAAGTGAAATTTAGGGTAGGCTGAATGTTGGGAGCTTCGAGATTGCAGAAATCAATTCAAAGTGTAGTGCATCACAACAAAACTCTTGGATGAGTGAAAATAGGAAGGGGATATGAGTGGGAGTATAAATCAGAGATGAAAATTCAGGGGAGCAGCATCATAGAGGGCCTTAAAGATATGGGTAAGGGGATGGAATTGAATTAAGGAGGAAAGTGGAAGCTAGTGGAGGGATTTAGAGGGAGGGAAAGAGACACAGGGGAGGGATTAGAGGGAAAAATACAGGAGAGGGGGAGAAGAGACACTGGGGAGGGGGAAGAGACACAGGGGAGGGGGGAAGATACACAAGGGAAGGAGGGGGAAGGGGAGAGACACGGGAGGGAGAGGGGGGAAAGAGACACTGGGTAGGTGGGAAGGAGACACAAGGGAGGGGGAGGAGGGAGGAAAGGTGCTCACATTGTGTGGCAAACAGCATTGCCAGGCTTAAAATGTTATCTCCGTCATTTTTGGGTAAGTAGGGCAAGTAGCTAATATATATATATATATATATATATATATATATATATATATATATATATATATATATATATATATAGGAGGAGCACAAGTTTACTATGTTAGCAAATATTACCAATGCTCAGTAACCTTACACAATACTTTTGGTACTGTTTTATACAAGTTCTGTTAAATGCATGGTAGAAAACTTGAGTGATTTGTGGCCTTTAAAGTGAAACTGCCTAATTTAAAATATAAATTATAGTGTTTATAGTGTACTAGCGACTTGCCCGTCAAAAAATGACGGCAATGTTATTGTAAGTGAGCTAATGTTGTTTGGTGTGTAATAGTAAAGATATAATACATTAATAAATGAATATACTTTACCTATTTGGAAGCATTGTGGTGAAGAGCTGTGAATGTGTTTTGACATTGCTGCAGCATTAGTGTTGTGGAGCTGCTCTATAAGCGTGGTGAATGTGTGCAGTGTAATACTGTGCGTGCGCGAGGCAAAACCGTTTGCGTAGTGTCGTACTTCCGCATTTGCGTTAAATGGCGGTTTATGTGTGTTGTGCGTCTTTGCGTATTGTCCGTTGTTGGTTTGTAGTGGTTTTCGAGTTTCGTGTGGTGTTTTGCGAGTGTGGTGTGGTGTTTTACGTGTGGAGAGTGCTGTAGCCTCGTTTTCGTTTTGTCCGTCGGCCATTTTTTCTCTCGCTTAGCGATTTTATTAGTGTCTAAAGTGTTTTATTTTTATTTAAATGAAGGTGTAACTTGTTTTTTTGAGGTGCTGGATGGTTCCTCTTGCTGTAGGTAAGCTTTTTATGTGTGTGTTGTGTGTATTTATTGTGTTTTAAATGTTTGTATGTCGGCGTGTTGCGTCCGATGTTTGCGAGGTCGTAATGTGTGGTAACGTGTTTCGTAGGTTGTTTGCGTTCCTCGTAAAATTTAGCAAGTGTCGGAATTTGTGTGTCGTGTTTTTTGAGTAGCGACGTGAACTTTGCGAGGGTTTGAGGCCCTTGCCCAGTGACCTCGCCAGCAACTGAGGCCCTCGCTTCGCGAGGGGCCTCAGTTGCTGGCATGGAGCGCCTGAGGCCCTTGCCCAGTGACCTCGCCAGCAACTCTTGTAGTATAATAGCACATACAATAGAGGCAGTTGCTATTTCTGTTTAGTCAGTGGAGTTCAAGAACAGCAAAGAAAATGTTTTATGGAGCGTGAATCCTCAGCTGCAGTAGGTCATTATTATCATCTTCCAGTTAACCTGGATATAATATAATTTATTAGTCAGCTGATGCTTACATGCAGTATCACCACAGCCTGTTTAATAATACAGATGTCATTTTTTTAAATCTTTTATTGACTTTGTTTTTAATACTAGGAAATCATAAGAAAAAAAAACACATGAAGAAAATATAATCCAGCATTTATAAATAAATAAAACAAAAGGAAAAGTACGGTATAACAACAGGATTATGCTTTACATTACAGTTTACAATGAAAGAGATACCCCCACCAATTTATAATATTACAATCTGTATGCCATTTATAACAAGCATGTACAAAGTGCCAGATTAACATATACAGTTCATTGTCAACAGCATGAGACATGGCAGCTTAGAGTTAATGTCATAATGCTAATATTGGTATGGGTTCAGCTTCCAGTGAGACGTCTAAACCAATACTCCATAAAATAAGGTCTCTTCATGACTAGTTTGTCTCTACATGAAAAGACCCAGTTAAAATAACAACACATTTTGTAATTAGTATAAACATACAGTGCCTTGCAAAAATATACACCCCCTTGACATTTTACCTATTTTGTTACATTACAGCCTTAAGTTCAATGTTTTGTTAATCTGAATTTTATGTGATGGATCAGAACACAATCGTCTAAGTTGGTGAAGTGAAATGAGAAAAATATATACATAAAACTATTTTTTAGAAATAGAAAACAGAAAATTGGCATGTGCGTATGTATTCACCCCCTTTGTTATGAAGCCAATAAAAATCTCTGTTGAACCAATTGCCTTCAGAAGTCACATAATTAATGAAATGATGTCCACCTGTGTGCAATCTAAGTGTCACATGATCTGTCATTACATATACACACCTTTTTTGAAAGGCCCCAGAGGCTACAAAACCTAAACAAGAGGCACCACTAACCAAACATTGCCATGAAGACCAAGGAACTCTCCAAACAAGTAAGGGACAATTTTGTTGAGATGTACAAGTCAGGTTAGTTTAAAAAAAAAATCAAAATCTTTGATGATCCCCAGGAGCACCATCACATCTATTATAACCAAATGGAAAGAACATGGCACAACAGCAAACCTGCCAAGAGACAGCCGCCCACCAAAACTCACGGACCGGGCAAGGAGGGCATTAATCAGAGAGGCAGAGACCTAAGGTAACCCGGGAGGAGCTGCAGAGTTCCACAGCAGAGACTGGAGTATCTATACATAGGATGACAATAAGCCGTACGCTCCATAGAGTTGGGCTTTATGGCAGAGTGGCCAGAAGAAAGCCATTACTTTCAGCAAAAAACAAAATGGCACGTTTTGAGTTTGCAAAAAGGCATTTTGGAGACTCCCAAAATGTATGGAGGAAGGTGCTGTGGTCTGATGAGACTAACATTTAACTTTTTGTCCATAAAAGAAAATGCTATGTCTGGTGCAAACCCAACACACCACATCACCTAATGGACCATCCAGCAGCCGGGACTGGGAAACTGGTCAGAGTTGAGGGAGAGATGGATGGTGCTAAATACAGGAATATTCTTGAGCAAAACCTATACCACTCTGTGCATGATTTGAGGCTCAGATGGAGGTTCACCTTCCAGCAGGACAATGACCCCCAAACACACTGCTAAAGCAACGCTTGAGTGGTTTAAGGGGAAACATGTAAATGTGTTGCAATGGCCTAGTCAAAGCCCAAACCTCAATCCAATAGAAAATATGTGGTCAGACTTAAAGATTGCTGTTTACACGAGCAAATCATCCAACTTGAAGGAGCTGGAGCAGTTTTGCAAGGAGGAATGGGCAAAAATACCAGTGGTAAGATGTGGCAAGCTCATAGAGACTTATCCAAAGCGACTTGGAGCAATGATTTCCTCAAAATGTGGCTCTACAAAGTATTGACTCTAGGGGGGTGAATAGTTATGCACATTGACTTTTTCTGTTATTTTGTCCTATTTGTTGTTTGCTTCACAATAAAAAAAAAACATCTTCAAAGTTGTGGGCATGTTCTGTAAATTAAATTATGCAAATCCTCAAACAATCCATGTTGATTCCAGGCTATGAGGCAACAAATGCCAAGGGGGGTGAATACTTTTGCAAGGCACTGTAATTCATGTTGAATCTTAGATAATTATGTACTAGGAAATATCTCATCCTTTCAAATAGTAAGTACATTAGCAATTAAACATATTATTATCAATAATCTTTACCCTATCAATTGATGTAGGCCGTATGTCTGCGGGCCTGCTGCAGGCGCGCAGCGTGCTAGACTTGGGCTGCTATTTAATTGATCAAGCCCGCAAGTTACAGGACGAAAGCCGAAACCGTAAACCATGCCATCGTAAGTAGCATTTCCGAGAGTGATCAGCATCAATTAAGCAAGGCTGTAACTCCCAAGTTAGAAACAGCCAATAGAAATGGAACCCGTCATCATTACGTCAGTAATACATGGAGCTGACATGTCAATGAACTACAGTTTCAGGGTCTGATAAGCGATCGGCCCTGCAAACCCGCAATGTCCAAAATAATAAAAACGAATGAAGCCAATGTTATAGTCCATGTGGGTGGCCTGATCTGAATTATATGTATTAACTAATTGATTCCCAAGATCGATCTAACCCCGAATTGAAACATAAAAATAAATGATTTTTTATTGCCGATCTACGGGCTTGAGACTGTTGTGTAGTTAATTCTAATACCTTTCATCACTTTCCCTATATTATAAAGTACAGTATTGATTATTTATTTGCATTTACAGTGCTCCGGACATGTCTTTAAGCCCTTGTGGACAGACTTTTGCCATATGCGGGCTTGACAGGGTGGTTAGCGAGGGGGAATCAGAGCAATTGAATAGATTTGCGATTTTAGCAAAAAGAACTCTTCCGGCCGTGAAAGATCAAAGGCTCGGAGGGCTTTAACTCGCAATGTTATCCATCGCAAGAAATCAGAGGCCGGAGCCCGTAACCCAGTCGGAGCCGGCAATAAAACGCCACTTGAATAGCAAAATAACTTGCGGCCTCCATTACGGTAGCCCGGATCTCCAGATGACTTGAATGAGGCTCTGAGTCTCTGTTGTCTCATTTACTTTTCATCAGTAATGAATATTTTTACCAGAAACATTACACATGTTATAGTGGCCCCACAATTCCCAGATGGTGTAAAATAGGCCCTCTTGCCTCATAATAGCATTGGAGATTTTCCCATTCAAATTATTTTCCTGTATTTATAACTCATGAGCTGCAATGATTGTTCTGGCCGCCTTAACCGCCTTAGCGGTAATCCCAAGCTCTGGGTTAATTGTCAGTACCTAAAGCGGCAACTCCAAGCCATGCTCTGGATCACAAGCACCCGTCTACCGGGTTCCCTTCCCAGCGTGCGTAGGCGACGCAGGGGGGGGGGGGGACAAGGCAGTCTGGCCGCGTCAGCACCCCCGTGTGTACCGGTTTAACACTCAAGGACACTGACACGCTCAGATCGCCAGGGCGTTTAATACTTGTATAATTAGTTTTCACACATCCATGCTTATGCTTTATAGAGGCCCATTATGCAGCAATGTGACTGTGTCCCATTTTACGTTGTAAGTTAACATACGTTACAATTTCCCTTATTTCACTCCAGTACTTTGGATTTTAGGACATTCCCACCATATATGACTCAAAATACCTAGCTCCCTACATCCCCTAAAGTATGTGGGTGGTATATGTGGCTTGTACTTATTTATTATGTTTCAGATTCTATACCAAGAATATAAGATGTTTTACTTCTTTCGTTATATGAAGCTTTGTCTTTTAGATAGCTTTGTATGTAGTTCTTTATAAAGTGGTATTGCCAACTATCAGAGTGTGGTAAACCAAGTTGTGTCTTCACTTCTGGGAAGGACATTATTTCTCAATTTCTTTTAATATGGTTGAATTGAAATACGCTCTTTTCTTGCCATTTAAAAAAGGGGATGGTTACTGACTGAAGTCAGTATTCTGTACTATAGCCGTTATTATAGACTCTGATTGTATAAGCTTATATATGTCTTTATACTTCTCCCATAAGTGCAGGGTATGGGTGATAGAAACATATTATTGTATTGGGTTTGGTCTTTTTGATGCCCTCATCCATGGGATATTTATGACTTCTACTGGATGGCATAAATCATGTTCAATTTTGATCCAAGGTAATAGGGTTTTAGAATAATGGCATTGAATCATAAACTTAGCAACTAGGTAATAAATAATGCTTTATGTTTGGAGCTGATAATCCCCTGAGTTTCTTATGTATTTAAAAAGTATTTTAGCAAATTATCTCTACTTTGTAATTACATTTAGTAAATAGTTGTTGAATTTTTTAAACGTTTTGGGGTTTTTAGAGGTACTGACTGGTACTCTAACCATAATAAATAAATGGGATAAAATATGAATCTTGAATACTACTGTTCTTCCCAACAATTAAATAGGAAACTTGGTCTATTCTTTTAGTTTATTGGCAGTGGGTTGGGTAGTATTTTTATTCCTAAATAGGAGATTAAATCTCTGGATCATTTGAATGGGAAATTATCAGGTTGATGTTGGCTAGCAATATTTATTGGCATTACATACAATGCCGTTGTTTTAAATTTAGGAATTATAATATGGGTTTGGTTAGTGTAAAAATTATGTTTTCAGCATAAAATACAAATTTATATTCTATCCCTAGAATGCTAAACCCTGTTATGTCAGTATTTCTCCGGATTGCAATGGCAAGAGGTTCAATGTATAGCACTTATAGTAATTGGGATAGAGAGCAACCCTGTCTTCGACCTCCCTGTATTTCTGTTGAAGCAGAGCTAAGACCTATTGTGCAAATATGTGCTTTAGGTTTATAGTAAAGCCGGGAAATTATAGTGAGCCACCATTTTTTTTTATCTTTAATGCCTTGAATATGTGTGTTTTAATGATTTTACCTAAGAGTACAGAAGTACATTTTTGTTTTAATTTATTTTTATGGGAAGAAATGCTAATAAGTGTGCTGTGAATAACAGCCTTGTGGACTTTGCATATTGGGTTCAGTTGTTCTGTACCATTTATGTCAAAATAGCCTTTGATTGCTTTATTAACTAAGACCTGAACATCAGGGACTTTTATCAAGGTTTCATTAATGCACCAATATCCTGATTGACTTGAGGGGATATTTATTAGGTTAATGTAGCCTATATTACTACATGGTCTGACCATTCATTGTTATGAATGCGGGTAGCAGGTGTCAAAGTAGTTGTTGGTCTATCATGATATAATCTATGGACCTGAGAAAAATGGTGTGATCTCTCTCTCTCTCTCTCTGGGGTGTTGCCATCTCCAGGAATCATGAACATGTAATAGCTGTAACCCGTAGGATAAGCGAATGGTATCCAGTGTCTCTGATGTGGTTGGTTGTGTGCTCAGTATGTCTCTGGATCTGTCTAGAAATTAATCGTTAAAGCTACATTGAAATCACTACTCATTAAGAGAAAACATTTTTCTAACTTGCAGCAGTTTTTTCAAAAACATATTGCAAAACTTCTCTCTATGTATGTTTGGTGCATGGATGTTTGCAATTGATCAAGCTTGATCAAAAAGTTTTTGGACAATTATTATGAACCTGACATTTGTGTTTGCTGTTGTAGATTCTGTTTGCAGAGGAGTATTCTTATGACTGCACATTGTGACGCCTGTATTTTTAATTCCACCGAAGGACAAGATGCATAAAGGAAAATATTTATTTAAAATCTTTGGAGTGGAGTATTTGGAGAAATGTGTTTCCTGCCAGATGTAATTTTTGTATACACATTTACTATTTTTCCTTCACATATTTATTGACAAAATAGATATTTTGTTATTTCTAATGCAGAGGTTACATAGTGTGCTCTCATATGTAACTAGAAATATTCTGATAAGCATTGAATAAGCAAATGTAGTTAAACCACAGTCATCTGAAATTACTAATAGGAGAGCAAACACAAGAGAATAAATACAGACATTTCTTCCTACAAAAAAAAAATATATATATTTTGTGTGCCCCCTCTCATATCTCTCTCTTCCCCTGTCCCTCTTCATGTTCCATATCCCATTTCCTCCCTCTTTTTTGTTCCCACTTACTTCTCCCCTTCCCTCTCTTCCTCCCCTCTCTCTCTCCACATTCCCCCCCTACTCGCCTCCTGCCCCCTTCCATCCCTCTCTCCCCTTTCCCCAACTCTCTTCTCCCCTATCCTCCCTCCCTCTCTCCCCCTTTTGTCCCACTCCTCTCACCCCCTTTCCCTCTCTCCCCCTTTCCCTCTCTCCCCCTTTCCCTCTCTCCCCCTTTCCCTCTCTCCCCCTTTCCCTCTCTCCCCCTTTCCCTCTCTCCCCCTTTCCCTCTCTCCCCCTTTCCCTCTCTCCCCCTTTCCCTCTCTCCCCCTTTCCCTCTCTCCCCCTTTCCCTCTCTCCCCCTTTCCCTCTCTCCCCTTTCCCTCTCTCCCCTTTCCCTCTCTCCCCTTTCCCTCTCTCCCTTTCTCACTCTCCTTTTTCCCTCTCTCCCCCCTCCCCCCCTTCCCCTCTCTCTTCCTCTTCCCCTCTCTCCCCCTTTCCCCTCTCTCCCCCTTTCCCTCTCTCCCCCTTTCCCTCTCTCCCCCTTTCCCTCTCTCCCCCTTTCCCTCTCTCCCCATTCCCTCTCTCCCCTTCTTCTCTCTCCACCCTATTCCCTTTCTCTCTCTCCACCCTATTCCCTTTCTCTCTCTCCACTTCCCTCCTCTCTCCCTCATTTTATAACGTCTCCTGCTTTTTGATGACTAAGGCAGGGGAGTTTCAGTTTTTATTATTATAATACAAAGGGAAATCTAGGTCAATCAGACATTACATATTTAGTATAGTGCTAGGGTACTCACCTACTCAACCATGGGAGGTATCAGTGCTGGCATGAAGGCACATTGGTATCTGGGTACCCCTTGCATTACTTTAACCTACACTACTCCTAGCAGTAAGTTTGTTTTCATTCTCTATTAACCTAGTGAGGAAAGGGGCAAAACATGTGATGTCATTGCCGATGAGGCAAGTTATGTTATCTCTCTGCCCCTCCAACAAACTGGGTCAATGGAGACTGCAACATAAATGGATTCTGGGCACACACACCAAACCCTGTATCATCACTGATGCTTCCCAGCGACACTAAGATGACATGAGTACCCTATACTATGGTTAGCTTTAATATACATACAGCCCTATAAAATTAGCTCAGCCTGTAAAACCGTAGCCCGTAACATAGCCCGCAAGACTTACGGCTATTAAATTAGACCCGTGAAGCAACCTGTCAATGACTTGCGGGGTAAGGGCAAGAAAAGGCTACAGGATTTGGAAATTTGAACTGCGCACCCACAAATCCTTTCATCTGTCAAGCCCGTAACTGTTACGTTTCCAATCATTCTATTAAATTGCAACAAATGCACTGGTGTTCAAGCCCGTTACCCGCAAATGGAGCCAAGAGGTCAAAAGGTACTAGACAGGACCTGTTGGAGGGGTAAAGTCCAATCCGTAACACTGTAAATGCACATATACTCACACTACTGTACTACTGTACTTATATTAAAAGGGAAAGTGATGTTAGGTAATAAATAGCACAACATTCTGAAGCTCGCACATCGGCAATATACAATTATATTTTTTATGTTTAAACTCTGTTTTATATCGATCCAGGTAATCAATGTGTTAATACATATAATGGAACTTGCATGGACTAGAATTACATATTTATGGTTTCAATATTGCATTATATCTGGAATGTGGCTCTGATCGTGACTCATAATTGAACCCCGTAAGACTTTGCAATCCAACCTCCATTTTTTTGTGACTAAATTATAACAATCTCTGTTTCCATTGGCTCCATCTAAACCCGTAACTATGGGTTTGACTAATGGATGATGTTCATGGCCGTGCATCCAACGTTTGAAAAATGTTTTACAGTTTGCGTCAGAAGCAAGTTTTAATTTAATAGTATAATAATGTAACGCAGCGGAATTTCAAGCCCGCAGCCCTTGCGGGTTGACCGATGCCACTACAGGCTTCTAATTTAATTGGGCTGATAGTATCTGTAGTGTACCACTCCCCAATCATCTACAAGTAAGGAAGCAGCTGATTTAAAGGCATATGTAAGTTTCATGGGTTAATACATTTCTGCACCCCTTCAGTAAAACCCATCCTTTATGTATGCAGCACATTTCATAAAACATTTTATTTTTATTAATATCTAAAAATCCCTTCAATGATTAAGTTGACATCCCAGGGGTCTCTCCAGAGGCCCCTGTTCCCCACCCAATCAACATGCAGCATTAGGGGATCGATTTTTAACTCATTACACACCTTCCGTGCCTTCTTCAGCTAATAGGAGAGCACTGATGTCAGCTCTGAAATCACTGCTGGCATGTGCTTCCTGCTGCAGTGTCTGCTCTCTGTCTGTGCTGCCTACGCCCTTCAGCATAGACACACTACATATCCCAGGCTGCTTTGTAGCACAAGCAGGAACCCCAGAGATTAATTCAAAATGTATCAGCTGCAGGAGCCTCCTCCCGATTGTCCAAAACTAATTATGCTTTTAATGCTAATTTAGCCTGTATTTCAATGGGATGTTTACTCTAATTTTCAACTGTCAGATATTACAATACATTTTGCTAACTTGAAGATACGTTTTTAAATTGGCTATTGTGTTCTGAAGATATATCCTAATAATTTCATTATTTCTATTTCTATTGAAAGTCACAAAAGCCTTCTATATGTGTTTCTTGAAAATTGTGAGGAACCCTTCCAGAGAAATATGATTGAAAAACTACAGTTATTTTCTTTGTTTCAATCTTTAGCCAAAGCTTTATATAAGAATAGATTATAAATTCTAGATGTGTCGCCAAAATGGGTCAGGTTTTCACCTGAAGTTTAGTAATTTCTTCTTTAAGTTTTGTTCACATCATGCAGTCAGAACTCTGTATCTCACATTAAAGTTCTGTTAAGCTGTCAGTCCGATCTTTAGTTGCTGCTTTCAAAAGGATCATTCAAGAAATAGCAAGATTTGAAATATTCCTATCTTTAAGAGGTATTACTACATTGTACCTTGCTCCATTCAATCATTTTCAATACAGTCAAGTTAAGCATAAAACCAGGCACAACATATTAAATATGGAAACGTCCTCATGATGTGGCAGTTTTAGGTCAGCTATCAAAATTTTAGCAAAATGTAGCAATTCAAAAGTGGGTTGTGGGTCTTCTATTTTAATCTCCTAATAGCTTTTTCTAGCTGTAAGACAGACTTATACCTGATCATGGCATATACTTATCTCTTTGTATCATTGATACATTAGGGAAATGTGATTTAAAACATCAGGACATATACATGACTACTCTGGAAAATGTATATTAAAAGGATTAAGTTAGAAACAGAGCATACATAGAGCAATTCAATCATATTTGTGTTTTAATAATTTGTGCTCCGTTTTTGCCTTAACTTTGCATTTGTTGAATTGTTGATAAACTAGGAAGTAAAAGAGGCAGATTTGATATGTGCCAGGAGTTTTATTATTATTATTATTATTAACCTTTATTTTTAACGAGCCAATATATTCTGTAGTGCTAAACCGGGTAGATACAAGTAAAACACAGTTATTAAGTTTAAAATCAAGCAATCAAAGTGCATTCTGTGAAGTACCCAATAAGTTTGAAAACTCACAAACCTACAGTCTAGAGGGTTATGGGTAAGGTATAGAAAGGTGAGGAACAATATATTGCGCATATTAAGGCTGAAGGTGATACGCTTCATTAAACAAATTAGTTTTTAGTTTGAGTAGTTTGCATGCTTTTTGTTCTGGCTCTCCCTTTGTAATAGTAGTAGTAGTGCTGCCCCCCCAAAAAATAAACAACACAAAAACTTTGTGATTGTGCCCTTGTAACATTCATCCTTTGCTTAACCACTCTTACCTCTTCTTGCCTTGGTCAACACCTTGGGGTGCACCAGTATGTGTTCTAGGCTACACTGGAGGTCAAATAAATGCCAATGGCATGCTCTCACTCGCATGATATGATCCTTGTGCCAACTGGCACTTAATATGCAAGCAACAGAGCTCAGTTTTTTCACTCTGCTCTGCATCGTGGTATTATCTGATTTTGCTTGATTTACTTGTTTTGACCCTTGAATTGGTATAAGTACTTCTGTAACTTCTGGCACCCAACAGTTTGCTTTTTTTGACAGATGTACCATTTTGTTTCCTTCCATCTGCTTATATCTGAGATTGGCAACCTATGGCTTCCTTACCCTATTTGACTTATTCTAGTTATGTCTTGTCTCTTGCCTGCTTCACCTTCTGGACTGTGTAAAGATTCTGCTTTTATGGCCGTTTCAGTACAGTGTTGTGTTGTGTCCTACACATGCTATTGGCTCCATTTCCATGTCCTCAGTGACTAAAGTGACTGGAATCCATATACCATTTTTGCTCTTCTTTCTTATACCCCCTTCTTCCTCTGTCTAGTGTAATTTACACAACTACAATTTAGAATAAAGAAAACTATAAATGTCACTTAGCTGCAGAAGTGCATTGTATACATTAAATTAGTATCAGCCAAATACCAACATGCCATAACCCATATACAACCTAACAAGCCATGCGGACACCATATAAGTTATTATTATTTCTGCAGCCCACTGTGTGAGGGGATGTGTAGCTTCTAATCTCCATATTGTAACTTGTCCAACTGTTGACTATTTGTCTGTGCGGGCATGTTGTCACAATCATGCACTAGAAGCTTCCATATGCATTTTTTCATCTTGCTGCCATCTCCTAACATAGTAACACCCTGTGAGTGCTTTACTACAGGAACTGAAGGGGGGTAGCTGACATGGAAGCTCCCCAAAGTAGACCCAAACATATAAAACATTTTTAAGGTTTGAAGTTGTTGTTTAGTGGTTCAGTCGTGTATGACTCTCTGTGACCCTACGGACTACAGCACGCTAGGCACATTGGTCGGATATTCAGGGTCACTGGTGTTGGTGGCCCAAACAAAGAACACATTTTACATAGGTATAATATAGGTTCTTTACTGGGGAATGATACCCAAAACACAGTTTATCTAGCATCAGGAAACAGCATATTTCGCAAATAGGACACTTCTTAGTTAGGACCAAAACTGGAACTTCAAGTGTCTACAAAAAATGGATTTAAATCATCTGCCATTATATATGCTAAACAGGGAGAGACCTTGTAGAATGGCAAGGTGACATCTTAAAATTTTCCCTCTTTATATTGATGATACTTCATTACTTATATACAGTAGGTCTAAGATTACATTTTTAGTAACAAAAGAATAAAAATACGGGTTTAGTACTTTAAGACGTATCTCATAGTAAACATCTAAAAAGACACAGTTTTAGGATTTTGTGAGAGGTAGCATAAAAGAAAAAGTAAATGGTGAAGTATGCTTCAGTGGTCAGAATTTTTTTAAATATCTGTAAAAACATATTAAACTGTAGTTATTAAGGCAGTCCTAACTCTCACCTTCTACATAGATCTTTACTTTTCTCTGACAGTGATCTTTAATATATAAAAAACTAATTTTAGTTGGAACATGACCTTTAAAAATGAACTAATGAAGGTGTACTTTCTGTTAACTTATCCGTAATTTATTTACAAAAACAACAAATAAAATTTTCATTGCATTCCTAACAGAAACAGATGGTAAGTGCAAGTAAACAGGATCAAAGAAGACATAAAAATAATTAACATTCTGGCAAATATATCTGCGGCGTCTTACTGAGGATACCAGATTGATTTACTTTTATTGTAGCGTGGTTCTATTTTAAATGTGAGTTATAAATCCTATCTGTTGTCAATTCTTCCTGAGTGCCTTACAGATCACTGCATGAGGAAGAGCACCAAGGGATATTTATTTGACAACTGATCCATAAAACTAGTCCAATTTGCCAAACCCTGTGATTCATCCACAAGTAAAGTATATCACTGACCTGATACCTTGAAATCAAATGATGAGACGTGAGCCATGTTTAATCTTTCAGGAATTGAAGATGTGACATAAATGGAACAATGTGGGTTACTCCTGCACCAAAGAGATTTACTGAAGCAGTAGAACTGTTTCTTGTTTAAATGGCGATTTTTCTTATTCATTTCATCCAAGGAACCTTACATTTTTTGTATTCCCCAGAGATGTAGACATAGACAAGATATAACTGAAGAAAACAATGGATTTATGTGATCGGAAATGGTAGCTGTTGATAAAATGGTAGCTGTTTATAAAATGGTAGCTCTAGATAAGAAAAAATTAAACAGATTTTTGGCTCATTCTATTAACTACAAAATATTAGATCAGTTTTATTTGTATTTCTTTTGTCCAATATTATTTATTTTTACAAAAAAAGAAACATTAACTTAAGTAAATTTGTGATATAATATGTTTAACAAACAATTTTCTAGATGCTGAACTATTTGCAAAGTGTCTTAAATGAAAGCCAGCTTATTTGGTTATAAACATATTTTAGTATAACACTGACAAGTAGTGATGTCTCGAACAGTTAGCCGGCGGACTATTTGCAGCGTTTTTTGCATGTTCGTGTTCACAGCGAACGGCGAACACATGCGCTTTTGGGTTCACCCCCTATTCTTTATCATTGAGCAAACTTTGACCCTGCACATCACAGTCAGCAGACACATTCCAGCCAATCAGCAGCATACACTCCCTTCCAGAGCCTTCCATCTGAAGGACAGCAACCTAAAAAGCCCTTTTTAGGGCTAGAACATCATTTACTTTATTTTATAATTTTTTTCTGTGTAATCTAATTGCATATGCCTGCCTGCCAGCGTGTGTGTGTGTGACAGGCTAACACCTAACAGCTTATATTGTGCTCAGTGAAATAAAACAACACTTTTTTGACTGTAATAGATTGAATATTAGTTGCCTGCCTACAGGCATGTGTGTGAAGCCTATTGCATCTACTCTGCCAACTTTTGCCAGTGCACAGTGATACGTCATATCTGGTGGCACCTTAGATTGCATGCACAGTGCCCCAAATTTGAAGTGGGAGGACCGACCAAGCATCTTTTTCCATCTCCCGCTTCCAAAAATCCATGCCATATACACATCCCCTGATAGTGGACGTAACAGGGATTAAACTGATAGGAATAGTACTACTTAACAGTACACACCTTATAATAACGCAGACAGAGGCAACGCGTATAATCTTCCATGCTGTGCAGTGGAAGACCCCAGACTCTGACCTGTGTATAATATTCCTTGCTGGGCAGTGGAAGCCCCCAGACTCTGATCTGTGTATACTATTCCATGCTGTGCAGTGGAAGCCCACAGACTCTGACCTGTGTATAATATTCCATGCTGTGCAGTGGAAGCCCCCAGACTCTGACCTGTGTATAATATTCCATGCTGTGCAGTGGAAGCCCCCAGACTCTGACCTCTGTATAATATTCCATGCTGTGCAGTGGAAGCTCCCAGACTCTGACCTGTGTATAATCTTCCATGCTGGGCAGTGGAAGCCCCCAGACTCTGGGAGTCTGAAGAAGAGGAGTCAGAGGAGGAAGGTAGCTTTGAGGAGGTGGAAGACCAAACGCAGCAGGCGTCCCAGGGGGCTTGTTGTCACCTTTCGGGGGCCCTTGGTGGCTGGGTGGAGGAAGAGACCTTCAATGACATCAGTGAGGACAAGGAACGGGACATGGCTAGCTTGGTATCCAACCTTGTGCAAATGGGGAGTTTGCGGTTGTGTAAAGGGACTGTTTGCGGTGCATTAAACGGGGAGATTGGTCTGTTACTGTAACCCTTACACTACCTGATTGATACAACATCATACCTGATGTTTTAAAGCACGTTATTCCAAACAATTTAGGAATGTTAGGTGATTTATGCCCTTTATGGCTTAAAACCAGACTTTGCATCAACTATGTAATTTTCAGTGGGAGTTTTGCAATGGATCCCCCTCCGGCATGCCACAGTGCAGGTGTTAGTCCCCTTGAAACAACTTTCCCATTACTATTGTGGCCACAAAGAGTCCCTGTGGGTTTTGAAATTCGCCTGCCCATTGAAGCCTATGGCGGTTCGCCGATGTTCGCCTGTTCGCGAACAATTGATGAAGATCGCGTTCGCTGTTCGCGAACCCAAAATTTGATGTTCGCGACATCACTACTGACAACCTGTTTTCTTTGTCATATAGAAAAATGCATATACATATAGTATAATAACAAATGTACACTTTTCTCTTGATTAAGTACTTACATTTACAGTGGGGTCCATGTATATCATTTATACCACATATTACAAAACATTCCATTGTGTTCCTGGTATGTTAATGCTTAATAAATGTTTATACATATTAGGACATTAATCATGACTAGCGTGTGATTAAAAACTTCTGCAATTAATTTGGTAATTTATTTAAAATTAGGCATTAATTGTGTCCACACCTAATGTACTGCAGTTACATAGACACTGGATGCTGGTGAATAAAATTGCTCCATCATACTAAATGCTAGTATAACATTAAATATTAATTAATAAATCCTTTTAAATTATTGCTAATGCAATATGAAAAAAACAAAACAAACAAACAAAAAAAAAGAATACAACTACCACTGACTAGTGTAGTAAGTACTGTCTACAACCTGCCAATTACCAATAATGGCATTCTATTATTAATTGACCAATGACAATTAACAAGAAAAATGTATAGTTTAAAAATAATTTAATTATATGCAAAAACATATTCTGAAGCTTAACTAATATAAATAATTTTTAATAAGTATCAAATTACTGTTAATCAAAATGGAATATATTGTGATGACTGTCATCTGTTTGTGTCATGTTTGTTTATGCATTTGCTGCAGTAAATCATTTCTGAGATATTCAGCATTCATTGTGATGCAGTTTTATGCTAATGTGCAAATTTATTTTTTTAAAGTGCTTGATAAGGGTGCAGGAGAATATCTAACCGCAAAATAATGTTTGAAAATATTGTGCCATATTCAATTGAGCTTTCGGGCGATCCGGGAGCCCTTAAGTGAGGTTGCAAGCTAATTTGCTATTCAGTTGTTGTCTTTTTGCGGGCTCTGATTGGCTTCCGAGTTACGGCTTTGAGAAAATGGCGATGGTTAAACTTGTAACTTACAGCCTCCAGAAGCCTTTGATCTTTCACTTTCGCAAGGCTAAAATCGCAAATCGGTATTCAATTACTCAATTTCCCCAAGCCTGCAAATGTTTTCACACCCATAAATGGCAAATAAAGGAGAAAATCAAACGAGTGCTAGAGAGGAACCCGCAAGGGGGTTAAACGCCTATTCGTAGCACTGTAAATATAAAAAATCACTACTGCACTGTAAATAACGGGGAAAGGGATGCCAGACATTAGAATTAATTGCACAACAGTCTCAAGATCTCATATTTTTTATGTGTTTAATTTCGGGGTTAAATCGATTTCGGTTATCAATGAGTTAATACATATCAGACCACCCATATGGACTAGTTTTGGCATTATTTTTCATAATTCTTTATTTTTTGGTTTTGCAAGTCTGATTGCATAATGGACACCCGAACCTAATTGATTGACATGTAAACTCCATGTTTTACTGCCGTAACAATGCCTGTCTAATTTTCTATTGGCTAATTCCAAAATGGGAGGTTACGGGCTTGCTTAATTGATCATGTTCCCGCCCTGAACTGCTCTGAACTAGTGTATGGTTTACGGTTTTGGTTTTGGCTCGTAATTTGCAGGCTTGAGCAATTGAATAGCATCACAATCGGAGACGAACGGGAGCACGCAACACACCCACAGACATTCGGCTGTCTGCGATCGAGTTGCGGGCTTTGAATTATCTTTGCCACCACAGTGACAGACAAGCTGATTTTGATCCTTATTAGAACATCAAAGCAGCTAATTAGTATTCTGAAGCCTCCACTTTAATAGAGCAATAACAATTCTGTATATCTTAGGAATAATTTACTTTAGCAAAGATAGTGGCTATGACAAAATAGCTAGTTTTCATGTTCCTTATGAATGACATTAAAAATGCTGTTGAGAAACAGTCTGTAAATGGCTAGTATATCTAGTGCCAATAGAAACATTGTATACTGTATGCTGTGGGGGCATGCCTTTGCAGGAAGTGTTTTGAAGGTTTAAGTGAGTAAAAACAGAGCTTTTAGCACTTGTTAATAAAGTGATGTTTAGATATGCAAACAAACACTTAGGTAGTTTATTTTAATATTAAAAACAGGGACATTTCGCTTTATTTCGTTGCTTTGTTTCCAAATTTGTGTTTCTGAGTAGTCCAGAGCCCCTTTTCAATTGCAAGCGTGCAGTTGCCTTCATACCGGCCGTAAGTCTGCAGGCTTGAAATTTGTAACATTTACAGAGCGTTTCAATTCAAAAAGCCAGCAGCTACATAGCCGAAATCCAAAACCGTAAACCATGCACCCGTAAGTAGCAGTTCAGAGCATGATCATGATCAATTACGAAAGCCCGTAACTCCCAATGTAGAAACAGCCAATAGTAAATGAGACAGTCATCATGATGTCAGTAAAACATGGCGGTTACATGTCAATCCATTAGCGTTTGCAAGTCTAATTTGCGATCAAACTCGCAATCCGGTAATGTACAAAATAATAAAAATGAATTAAATAAATGTTCCTGTCTATGTGGGTGGCCTGATATGTATTAACCCCTTGATTCCCAAGATTGATATAACATGAAAATAAAATGTAAAAAAACACATTTTTGATTGCAGATTTGCAAGCTTGAGATCGTCGTGCAATTAATTCTGTCTTTCCTTGCTTTCCCTGTATTTTAAAGTGAAGCATTGATTTTTTAATTGCATTTACACTGCTACAAACAGGCGTTTAACCCACTTGCAGTTCCTGTATGTTAGTCGTAGAACTTTTTGCTACATTTGCCATTTACAGTTGTGAAAATAATTGCGGCCTTGAGGAATTGTAGCAATTGAATAGCGATTTGCAATTTCAGCGATTGTAACAGTGAAAGATGAAAGACTTTGCTGGGTTGTACCGCATTGTGTAAACTGTAAATCGTTTGCAGCTAATGAAAAGAAGCCAATTGAATAGCAAATAAGTTTAGGGGCTCCGTTACAGGCTCCTTTAACTACAATTTGCTCAATTGAACAGAGGCCCAAGTATGTAGCTTTTGAGTAGCTTTCAGGGTTTTAATAATTTTAATATAAGGATCAGCATCATAATAGAACTATGTAGTCATGCTGTACAGCTGTCAATTCAGAAATGGAAGTGTTTTGATTCTGAGATCTATCTTAAATTAATTTTGATTCACCAAAATATCAATTGTAAGTTTTACAATAAACCATTAAACAGGTGTTAATGTTAGGTCTAATATAGTTTTCAATGTTTATTTTATTTAAAAACAAAAAAACAAAGTCAGAGGTGCTCATTCTGAGTTAGTCTATGGGCATGGTGCCATTGATAGGGAAGAAATAGCCTATCAGTCAGTTATCACTCCAAAGAGGGAAATTGCCCTGAAATGCCAGGCAATTCTTCCCTGAGCAGGAGAAACCGCAAACCCAAGATGTACGTTTCGTCCTTTTTGGCCTCGTCATTGAGCTGTAGCTGCACTTCCTAAGGCACAGTGAACAAGTATTCCAACGTCTTGAGCCCCCTATGACCCCTAGGGAGATCAACTCCCAAGTATCATTAACATAAAGAGAAAAAAACAATGTCAGAGGCGCTCAATCTGAGAATTAACTAACACAGGTTCGGTGGATGCATGGTAGCCCACTTACAGAAGTCTCTGACTTTATTTTATTTACCTCCATTTATAGTGCCTTGCAAAAGTATTCACCCCTTGGCTTTTTTCGTGTTTTATTGCCTCACAACCTGGAATTAACATGGATTGTTTGAGGATTTGCATAATTTAATTTACAGAACATACCCACAACTTTAAAGATGTGTTTCCTTTTTTATTGTGAAGGAAACAACAAATAGGACAAAATAACAGAAAAAGTCAATGTGCATAACTATTCACCCCCTTAAAGTCAATACTTTTGCGGCAATCACAGCTCCAAGTCGCTTTGGATAAGTCTCTATGAGCTTGCAACATCTTACCACTGGGATTTTTGCCCATTCCTCCTTGCAAAACTGCTCCATCTCCTTCAAGTTGGATGGTTTGCACTTGTGAACAGCAATCTTTAAGTCTGACCACATATTTTCTATTGGATTGAGGTCTGGGCTTTGACTAGGCCATTGCAACACATTTACATGTTTCCCCTTAAACCACTCAAGCGTTGCTTTAGCAGTGTGTTTGGGGTCATTGTCCTGCTGGAAGGTGAACCTCCATCCTAGCCTCAAATCACGCACAGAGTGGTACAGGTTTTGCTCAAAAATATCCATGTTTTTAGCACCATCCATCTTTCCCTCATCTCTGACCAGTTTCCCAGTCCCGGCTGCTGAAAAACATCCCCACAGCATAATGCTGCCACCACCACTGTAGGCATGGTGTTCTTTGGGTGATTTGATGTGTTAGGTTTGTGCCAGATATAGTGTTTTCTTTGATGGACGAAAAGTTAAATTTTAGTCTCTTTAGACCAGACCACCTTCCTCCATCCATTTTGGGAGTCTCCCACATGCCTTTTCGCAAACTCAAAAGGTGCCATTTTGTTTCTTGCTGAAAGTAATGGCTTTCTTCTGGCCACTCTGCCATAAAGCCCAACTCTATGGAGCATACAGCTTATTGTCGCCCTATGTACAGATACTCCAGTCTCTGCTGTGGAACTCTGCAGCTCCTCCAGGGTTACCTTAGGTCTCTGTGCTGCCTCTCTGATTAATGCCCTCCTTGCCCGGTCCGTGAGTTTTGGTGGTTGTCCGTCTCTTGGCAGGTTTGATGTTGTGCCATGTTCTTTCCATTTGGTTATGATAGATTTGATGGTGCTCCTGGGCATCATCAAATATTTGGATATTTTTTTATAACCTAATCCTGACTTGTACTTCTCAACACCATTGTGCCTTACTTGTTTGGAGAGTTCCTTGGTCTTCATGGCAGTGTTTGGTTTGTGGTGCCTCTTGCTTAGGTGTTGCAGCCTCTGGGGCCTTTAAAAAAAGATGTGTATATGTAATGACAGATCATGTGACACTTAGATTGCACACAGGTGGACATCATTTCACTAATTACTGACTTCTGAAGGTAATTGTTGCACCAGAGCTCTTTTGGGGCTTCATAACAAAGGGTTAATACATACGCACATGCCAATCTTCTGTTTTCTATTTCTGAAAAATAGTTTTATGTATATATTTTTCACATAAAATTCAGATTAACAAAACATTGAATTTAAGGCTGTAATGGAACAAAATAGGTAAAAAGTCAATGGGGGTGAATACTTTTGCAAGGCACCGTATGTACATAGCAGAGAAACTAATAAAGGCCATGTCGGTTATTCATCAATAATATTTATATACAAAACTCAGAAAGTGCTGATCTTGTGGAAAAAAAACAATATATGTAAATTACTTATCAATATAGAATCCTAATATAAAGAGAAAGTGTGACTATACAAAACATTGTATTAGATACCAAGTCTGAATAAAGTCTACCAGGTGAAAGAAAATAAGAGTGAATGAATATTAAGGTTTGTGCTTCAATTCCTTACACAACATATGAATCACTAAAACAATAACAGGACAGCAAAATAGATACCATGAAGTCACAAGTCGTCAAAAACACCACAAATAACGTGACTGAACATCAACTCTGGATCCTCTCTATGCATGTGTTATTGTACGTCTTGATATATTGTGGGGCTTTTACCTAACAATATTCAATATTGGCGTAAGCTCTGTCTTTTAAAGTATTACTTAGCATGTTAAATATTGATTTGATACTTAAACCAACATTGGGGTTTTATATCATGCAGTTTAACACCCAATGAATGGTTGGTCATATCAGTGTTGAGAAATGTTGTTGGTTGCACATTCTTTTACTAGGTATGTAAGCTCGGCATGCATGTAAATATATTGTCCCTGATGAAGTATTATATGACAAAATTCAAATTACATTTTTTACTAGTAGGTCACATATATTCTATCACCATTTATATATCATGTCCAGATATTCCTTGTGATGCACTGGACATTTTTAATTCTTGTTTTTGTTAGTTTTATTGCATGCCTGTGCAATACCTGGCAAGTTACTGCACCTGTATTTTAAGGCTTTTAATAGAGCCCCCATCATGCCCATCCTGGTAAAGATTGCATGAGATCATGTATTTGAAACACAGAGAACCTTTTAAATAAGGGGTTATATACCACTATAGCTGCCAAGTGAGCACTATAATAATGGTGATCACCTGGTAAGTTATAAATTATACAATTAAGATATCATCAATTGAAAAAAAAAAATTAAGAAGGTTATTTATTTTGAAGAGATGAATATTCATAACTGTTTGTGAAAAGTGAACAGACACTAAAACTAGAGGTGGTGGTCTTTATATAGCAAAAGCTGTTTATCACCATCACTTTCTGAAAATCTTTTTGGCAAACATATATCCTTTATATTACGGAGAGATAACAACTGTTAGCATGGTCTGAATTTCCAGGGTCTGTTAAAGAAGGAAGAAAATATGACCAGTGTAGGATAACAGGCAGACATTTCACTGAAATGCAAGTACACAAATGAACTGTATAAAAAATATTTTTAAAAAGTAATTTTTTTTAACTATTGTTCTAATTTCTTTTTTTAATGGAAAGTTTCTAAATTCTGGTGTTTTTAAAAGATGAACTTCTACTAAATATGGAACCATAATACTTTTGGTGCTGAAGTTTTATAAATAGCCACTTTCAGTATTTCTTTTCCAATGTAAGTAGTAGCTTTTTCACATAACAATGTCCATCAACCGATAACATAATTTGAATGTTCAATATCTAATGGAAGGAAAACAAAACAAATCACTGGTGTGGTTATTGCCTTATATCACTGAATTAAATACAATACTTCTTGTTATACTTGCAGGTTATTGACATGCCGGAACATCACCCTGGGAACATGGGAGGAACAATGCGGCTTGGAAAAAGGAAGACTGTGTTTAAAACAAACGACTCCGTCCTAAGTATGTTCCAAAGCTTTTTCTACCTATAATATTTTTGAATAAAGATAATGTCACACATAGAAGACAAACTTTGAATCCCAAATAAAAAAAAACATATTTAGAATGTTGCATTTTTTGCATATATAAGACTTCAGTGGTCCTTTAATATCTGGTGTGAATAGATCACAATGAGTAAAATTGGATTTTTTTCTACCCACTCCCAATTAATTGTGGCTGAATCAAAACAAGCAGCATCAAAAGATAACTAAATGAGAATTGTATAATTAATCAGATTTCTTTGAGTTGGTTTGACTTCTTCGCATGGAGGGCTCTTTTTCTGACCTTGTGAGCTCCCTTGAACCAGACAGAAATTGCATTCTCTTTGAAATTATATTTTCTTATTTGAAGTATCTTAATGAAACTTGTCCACTTAATTTTGATGGACTTTCACGAATAAAGCATAAGTGTAACAGAATTAAATAAAAATATAGAGATTTATTTTCTTTCTTGGTATGTCCTGTCAAAGGATGACTACCAACTAAAATGTTATTTTGCTTATAAGAAAAATAAAATGAAAGTAGTATGTATCAAGTATAAAAATGCCATCTAATACAGGGGTTTTATAACCCCAGTGCCTGTGACCCCCTTCCCTTATGAGCCTTGTGATCCCCTGGATTCCCCCTTCCTACCTGCTACCTTCAATGAGCCTAGGAATCCCCTAGGATTCCCCCTTAATACCAGGGAGCCCCTATGAGCCTGGGGATCCCCCATCTATATTATAACTATGTTGTTCCTTGTGGACCCCAATTTACCTAATATGAATCCGATACCATGGGGGTCACAGTTACAAGTAGCTCAGAAGGTGTTGGTACTATTTATTTTTATATTGTGGCTGTAAATAAATCACAAGAATCACAGTACAAATGCACTTTACTCACAAACATATCAGAGTGGCAAACTAATTGTGTTGGATTTGTTTTTATTCTATTCTATAATTAAAGTGCCAATGTGCTATACTCGATAATTGGTAAACTGTTTTTAGAAAGAAACAAATTAAAAACGGCCTTTACATTTTTAACTTTTATATGCATTGATTGTTTGCTTCCATTTACTTTTTTTCATTTTCTGCTGCTGCTTTCTCGTGTGCATGGGTGTGTTTCTGCATATGCCCACCAGGCCTAGGGCAGCACATTTTCAGGTGGCAGCAGACTGTTGAAGATGTTGGTACAGTGATATGTAATAACTTGAGTATATGCAAAGAAATGTCTATATATAGTGATATATCTGTCTGTGAGTGTCCCTGACTCTTTCTGACAAGCAATAAGCATATATCAATAAAACCTACACCTATGATGTGAGATATAGTAAGGGTAAAGGAGAAGTTGCAAGTTTGGCATGGAGAGTTCACAGATCTGAATGGCTAAGGAGGCTGTGCTGTTTTAAACTAATTAGTTGTTAATTACTTCTCTTGAAAGTGCTGACAATTGTAGCTGCCACATTCTACTTTTAAAATCTACTCCCATGTTAGGAAGTTCATGATATGAAACCAAAATGGTAGATAAAGTAGTGTAATTACATATTAAAGTTAATACATTAGAGCCAGTATTATTTATTTATTTATTTTACAATCTAAAAATGTTTAAGTGTAATTCTTCAGAACACTGTATTTTAAAAAAAATGACTGTAGTGGTAAATTAAGCATCACCAACAGTTAATAAGTTACAAAGAAAAAAGTTAAAATATTAACAATTATACATTTTTAGTATTAAGACTTAGATAAAACATAACACTAAAAAGTGTATCGTCAGCAAGCAAAGAAAAATTCTGCTATTGAAAACTATATATTTTTTAATCATAAATGCAAGAGTTGTGTTTTGTAATACACAACACATGAGAGTAAAATATAAGAAGTTCTTGAAAATTTTAAAATCAAACAATGATTTGATATACTGAACTTGTTAACTTAAGTCCATAGAAAACAGATAGTATTTTCCAGCTGTAAATAATAACTGTACTAGGGGATTATCTAGAAATGGTCAATGCCGTTAGGGCTGGCTTCACCGTATATCATGTATTTCTTTTGTCCAAAAATATTACAGTGAGGATTGTCCTATAAATTCTTTTTTGTAAAAGCACAAGCAAATCTGATACATATAGAGGCAAACTAAAACACACATTCACTTGGTCACTCAGACAGACTATTTGTGCTGCACACGCATTGAGAGCAGTTACATGAAAGGGCACATATAGAGAGTGGTGAGCATATATTGGGGGTAGTTACAGTGAGGTGTATAATCTGAATGAACATATATGGGGAGTGCACAAAGTGAAATGGGTAACCATGTACTGGTTATAGTGGTTTATAGTGAGAGTGGTGAGCACACATTGAGAGCAACATGTTTGTAGTAAGCATAACAAGCATTAAAAGAGTGGTCCTGTATACAGTTATGTATTACCGTATTACTGAACATTTGGTTATGCTAAAAAGTATGTTGATGATAGTATATTTACAGTTTTCAAAACTTTTCTTTAACATTATAGCTCGCACATGATATAGCATGATAACTCTAACAAGAATGAGGAACCAGTAATGCAAACAAAATACTTTTAAAGTGGTATAAACTTGCCCTAAAGCTACACCACAAGGCAGTTATATCCAAATATTCCTTTCTACTTAAAGTTTTAGCATCTCATTCAGTCTCATATCTTCTCCTGAAAAACTTTTTTCTCAGTGATTGCAGAAGATTGGCTGGAAAGTCTGTTTCACTGTAAAAGAAACCTGTCTGAGAGAGGAGGAAACATTCAGACCTGAATTTTCTATGGAATAGCTTTTGACTGAGTTTAGAGCACCTTAAAGAGCATTTTATCTACTTTATTGTTCATAAGAAATAATGTCTGAGACAATGGGTCCTATTCAATTCCAACAAATAGCAACAGTTACAGATCAATTTAATTGAACAAGCCCACAGTTACATGGCTTAAAGCCAAATCCGTAAACCATGCACCTGTAAGTAGCATTTCAGATCATGATCAAAGCAAGCCGTAACAATTTAGAAACAGCCAGTAGTAAATGAGACCTTCATCATGACATCAGTAAAACATGGTGTTTATAACATCAATCAATTAATGTTTAGTCATCTGATATGCGATCTGGCTTGCCATCCAGCGATTTAAAGATCAATAAAAATGAAAGAAGAAACAAGTCCATGTGGGTGGCCTGATATGTATTAACTTATTGAATTCCAAGATTGATATAACACGGAAATTAAACTTAAAAAATATGTTTTTATTGCAGATTTGTGAGATTGAGACTGTTGTGCAATTAATTATAATGTCATCGCTTTCCCCGTTTTTTGAAGTCCAGTATTGTGTTTTTATTTGCTTCTATGGTGTTACGAACAGAGGTTTAACCCCCTTGCGAGTCCTCTCTAGTACTCATATAATTTTTTGCTACATTTGCCATCTACGGGTTTGAAGAAAGTTGCAGGCTTGTGGAATTGTTGCGATTTGTGATTTTTATTGATTGTAACATTTTCAGGCTTGAAAGATCAAAGGCTTAGATGGGTCGGAGTTACGATTTTGACAACCAAATTTTCAGCCTGTAGCTTGCAAATAGATTTCGGGTAGCTAGAGGAGGCCAATTAAATATCAGTAACTTTTGTGGGCTACATTACGGGCTTTGGTAATTGTGATTTTTACTATTTAATAGGGCCCCATACGGTCAATTCCATTTTGTAATAAAAGACAAATAATATTGCTTTATCTTTACGACCAGTTTATTCCATTTCTTTTTCAGGAACACTCTATGGTAATACTGATTTTGTAGAAGAACGTCATCGGCATCGGTATGAGGTAAACATTCATATTGCAATAATATGTGACAAGAGTACATTCCATGTTATTTTTATACATGTAATAGACCAGTGGAGTTCCTTAATTTGTAAGAGGTTTAGAATATAGAGCCTATTTTTCTTTGATTCTGCTACCACTTTTTGTATCTTTAATTGCTGATATTGGTTTCAGGATGCTACAGTTGGTAAATGCTTATAGTGTTAAAACTAGACACTTTACCACTAATAATTATCATTTTTCAATTCAATGAATTACATCATTATACATAACATGTTAACACTTCTAGAAAAACATGATCTATTTGCCATCATCAATGCATTTGTATAAAGAATAATACAGAAGTGATCACTTACAAAAGTATTTATTTTAGTGTTACAGATCAGCATTAGATATTTAGGTTGCCATACTTTAAGTTACCATGGGGGTCCACTGATTTATATTAGGTGCCTTGGGGGTCTAAATGGAAACTCCTGGTTATACTGTAGATCGAGATCCAAGGCTTTCAGGGGCTGTCTGGTATGAAGGGAGAATCCCGGGGGATCCCTGGGCCCATTGAAGGTTGCGGTTAGGAAGGGGGAATCCCGGGGGAATACCAAGGCTCATAGCGGGTAGCGGGTTATAGGTACTTCGGTCATAAAACACCTGTATTAGTTTGTATTATTATTTAATCTCTTGACTACCATCGGAAGGGGTTTATACAGTTAAAGGATATTAGAGCTAGAGTAACTGGTTCATATAGTGGCCATTGCTATGGAGATGAACCTCATGAAAGGCAAACTATCCTGAGTGTGGATCAGTTAGTTTTACGGCCTTCTTTTTTTCAGGAACCATTTAATAGCTTCGGTACTTCAAAGCTACTAGAGATTCTAGAACTGGCTATATTGGATGTTACTAATGGAATGGAGTCCTATATCAGTAGAAAGCCTTACTTATACTGAAAAAAATGAATATAATTTCCCATCTATATATAGAAAAAAGCCACAAATAGCCATGCATAAATAAATGCCCCTCAATATTTTTAAAATGTGTCTGGCCTCTGCCGGTTATCATATTTCCATGAAGCGCTGGCACTGATAGAGCTATATTTTTGGGCTAGCCAAAGGCTTAAAATATGAGCTTCTTTGCTATTCTAGAGCAATGTTTAAGTCAAGTGCTCTAAGGGCCATATTAAATTCCAGGCCTGTAGCTGCACTGGTACACTAGCAAAGCCTGCAGCCTTGAAGTTCGGCGGAGTTACAGAGTGATAACATTAGCCAAATCCGCATCAGACGTGGCTGACATCCAAACCTGTAAACCATTCTTGCGCACATTGCATGTGCGGTCGTGAACATGATCACTTAGTCACACCAGTATTTGCGGGTTTAG
Organism: Discoglossus pictus; assembly: GCA_027410445.1. Lineage (NCBI taxonomy): Eukaryota > Metazoa > Chordata > Amphibia > Anura > Alytidae > Discoglossus > Discoglossus pictus. The sequence continues at coordinate 71,913,670 of CM050164.1, read as the reverse complement.
ACTGAGCCAATGGTAAAAGAGATCGTCATCATTATGTCACTGAAAAATGGAGGTTAGATTTCAATCCCTTAAGGGCTTGAGTTACGAGTTTCGATTGGACCCGCATTCCAAAAATAATGCAATATTAATAAATCAGTTAATATTATATTCTAATCCATGCGAGTTCCATTATATGTATTAACACATTGATTGCCAAGATCGATATAACACAGAATTTAAACATAAAAAAAGTATTTTATATTGCAAATTTGCAAGCTTGAGAATGTTGTGCTATTAATTTTAATACAGAAATATAAGACAAGGTGGCTCAAGGTGTAAATAAGATGCTGGGTACAAGAGGGGTGCTACTAAGGATAAAAATATGAATAGAGAGCTCAAGGAAAGAAAGTATCCTTTACATTTTTATAGTGCACACCCTCAGCCAAATAGGCAATATAGAAAAACTCAAAAATTAAAACTTAACGTTTATTATAGCCATATAAAATACTTGAATTTAAAAACTTGATTCTCTGACGTATTATAGTAATTCTGGGAAGTGGATGGAGGTGACCCTATTGAGAAAAATCAATATTCAAAATTCATATTATACGATCCTCTATTCAATCTCTCCTAAAATAAGTGAAATAAATAACTCTGTTTAAAGTGACCAGTGGATATGATTAATAATAATAGATGTCCGTGAATATCATTCTGAAATCAGAATAAAGTGCTAAGTGCTAACATATAAAATGTATAATCTTAGGAGGTAGAGATTAATAAAAGTGCTAATGGTATAAAGTGCCAGTGCTTAATATAGCAATGAGGATATCCTATAAATAGATTATTAAAATATATAATACACTTCAATAAAGGGTTATACTATTATAACCACTTCCTCTTTTTAAACTAAGCCTTGGTGCCTACTGTCTAATATATATTATCGTTTGCCCGGTATAATTGATATAAAGCTAACAAAAGTAGCAGCAAATTGATTTTGGGATTGCGATAACGTTGGAAGGAATAGGAGGTAAGCCTATATTGTTTGAGCGCCAAGGCTCCTAGCTAGCCGTGCGTCGCCTACGCATATACGTATGACGTAATAGGTCGGCGTCGCGGACTGGCATAGCTTGCAACCCGACGCACGTTTCCAGTAATTTCATCAGTGCCCCGTAGCAGTGATCCGTAGAAGTTCTCTCGCAATGTTTTAGGAATGGGTTATAAACATATCTAGGTAGAATTTACTGTGCTGATACGAAACTTATAATTGATTTACAGATATTTACATAGGCCCTCTAGTTGGTTACTTATACATTTTCTTTTTTTTGTTTTGCCCCATAAATGTACAGAATGAACGATGAAAAACAACAGTCACAGTTGTGGTTCAAGACATTAATTTAGTCTGACATTAAAGGGCCACCATTGCAGTCATGTAGTAGGTCTTTATTTATTTAGCTTTTTAAACCTAAAAGCAGCCTTTATTTTGTGACTGTGTAGCTTTGCCTATAATGCAGAGAAGATAGTTAATAAACAAAGTTATCAGGACCATAGATAAAGACGTCTATCAGGTGAGCTCCCTAGACAGATCCTTTCACTCTCCCTGGACACATGATATGAAATAAAGAGCAACTTGTCTGCTGAAATCCAAAACCCTAAACTTCAAATGTCAGTTTTAAAAGCTACAAAGATTGTTGTTTCCTACAAATAGTGATTTTACTACAAAAAAAAAGTTAAATTCTATTTTGTTTAAACACATACTTTACATTTTTGTCTTTAATAAACCATTATTCTTTATGGTGATGTTCCATTTCCTCTTCTGACCTTATTCTGTCTACTTTCTCAGGAGGGTGTGAAAGAAGTCATTTTAAAATAAGTTTTTGCTCAAGTACAAATTCTCAGACTAACAGTATGGTAGATTCCATTGATGAATAATTGTGTATCAAAGTGAATAGATTAGGGCTAAAAACATTTTGATGATTGTCAAGAGCATAATTTAAATATAGGGCTATAATGGTAGTCCTGTTTGCTCACGTTGTAATTGTTCTTCCCTGAATTGATGCAAGAAGATCGAGATCTGGATTGCTGATGTTGCACGCTTTCTGTTCCTGACAATCTTTTTAACCACTTTACTAAAATCGATTCCAGCATCAAAGATGTTGTATGTATGGCACATGATGAAGATTGTTGCAGTCCAAACATAAGACGAGACATTAGGTCTCTGGATCAAAGCGGGTAATTTTCAGATCATTCAATGTGTTTTTTGCAATTATTGGAGAGTTAAAGTAATGACGCAATATCTCATCAAACATCTGTGCCACTTTGTCTAATTAATAGTAATTTGTTTTTATGAGAGGAAAAACTCTTATTGCAAATAGGTTTGTTATAATTGTTGTAATTGACTTTTGAATGTAATACTTAAAGTTCTCATCACAATAACAAACATCTACATATATAGCTAACCAAGATTTGGCTTTACATTTGTTCAGATTAATTTCAATGAATATGGGAATATAAAAAAGGTTATGGTTGGAAGTTGAAGAATAGAAAAGCTATTTTGTTAAACTTCTCCCCAGGAAAGGAGGTAGATGACTTCAATAGCATGATAAGTAATACCGTAAAGTCATTTAAGAATGTGTGTCTGGGAATTAAAGAACCGCTGTGGTCATATTAAAAATATTCTCTTTTAAAACCTTGTTTTCTGAGGTGAGAGGAGACTTTGGATGCAGAGGTAATTTCTGTCTGCACAATAGGCATCTACTAGTCCCACAGCCCTATTAAGTTCCCTGAATGCGTAAAACCGTAGCCCGTAACGTATGGGATGAACTCTGCGGCCTCAAAGCCTTTGTTCAATCAAGGCCGTAAATATTATGTTCTGCTATTAAATTGCAAAAAAATTCCAAAGATGCCCTGGCGTTCAAGCCCTTAACCTGCAAATGGAAGCAAAAATATTACAGCCTCCAAATAGGACCCGGAAAGGGTTTACAGACACTGTAAAAGACAATATAAACACACCACTGGACTTTAAAAAATGGGGAAAGCATGGAAAGGCATTACAATTACTTGTATCATTGCACAATGATGAAATAGGCATTAACAAAATATTGTATTTTATCATGTGGTGGAATGGTCATGCATATGCGAGTATGGAAAGGCATGCTGTAACATGCATAAAGCAATTAAAGACACACTACCTGATTAAATATTCCTTTAAAAATGATGTTATTTTATCATATGTTGGAATGGTCATGCACATGCCAATATTAAAAGCCTTGCTGCAAGATGTACAAAGCAATTAAAGACACACTACCTGATTAAATTGCAACACAAATACATGAAACTGATGCCATATTAACTCTTCCCCACTCACAGCGGCTCTTATGTCGACCCTGGAATATATATATATATATATATATATATATATATATATATATAAGATTGCATATACATCTCGGTCATCACATCTACATTGGGAAAACAAATAGTGGCCAAATTACACCGCCACATCACATAGATCAAGTAGCAGGGGAACATTTTATTATTTGTTGTTCAGTTCCTAAGTCGTGTCCGACTCCCTGTGACTATATGGACTGCAGCACAATTAGCTAGGTAACTGCATGTGCTGGTCCACAAGGCTTGCATTCCAAAGATACTGGAGTGGGTTGACAGATTCTTCTCTAGTGGATTGTGATTTGTCTAACCTCTCTACTATTACCTGTCGACCTAGAGTGGCCCTACATGGTATAGCTCACAGCTTCATTCAGGTACACAAGCCCTTCACCACCAGCACTTAGCAATCCACAAGGGGACCAGGGGAACATACACCACACTAATATACTCTTAACACATCAGGAAGGGCCGCAAAAAACATGGTGATAGCAGAGAGGTTAGACAAATCACAGTCCACTAGAGGAGAACCTGGCAAACCACTCCAGTATCACCTGTCATATTCCTATCAGGCCCTCAGTGGAATGTTGATACTCCACATTATCACTGATTGGACATTTGCATGTGTATTAACCATTTATGTTTATTATATATGATATATATAACTTGTTTGGAGAGTTCCTTGGTCTTCATGGCAGTGTTTGGTTAGTGGTGCCTCTTGCTCAGGTGTTGCAGCCTCTGGGGCCTTTCAAAAAAGGTGTGTATATGCAATGATAGATCATGTGACACTTAGATTGTACACAGGTGGACATAATTTCACTAATTATGTGACTTCTGAAGGTAAGCTAATTAACTAGTGATGGGGGAGTAGATGGGGAGGGTTAGTATAGTCAATAGGGAGGTATTGTTAAGTAACTCAAGTACAGTGGCAGGCACTTCAGAACTACAGACTCATAACATAAAGTGTATGCTTGCTAATGCCAGATGCTTGCCAGGAAATGGGAGAGTTAGAATTATCAGCAGTTAAGGAGAATTGGTATTTGATAGGCATTACTGAAACATGGTGGGGTGACTTTTAATCTGGATGGTTATAACCTATTTAGAAAAGATAGGGATAATGGTAAAAGAGGAGGAGGAATTTGTCTGTATGTTAAACCTGAATTTAAGCCTATAGTCAGTGATGATATTTATGGTGGAATTAGCGATAATGTTGAATGTTTGTGGGTAGAGCTAAATAGCCGAGCAGCAAATTCTAAAATAATATTGGTAGGAGTATGCTATAAACCCCAAAATATAATTGAAAGTGAGGAAATACATTGATTGTTACAGATTGGAAATTCAGCTAAGCATGGGCAAGTTTTAATAATGGGAGATTTTAACTACCCTGAAGTAAACTGGATGAATGAGACCAGCGGTTCATCTAAGGGGAGCAAGTTCTTGAACACACTCAGGGATTATTATCTGGCCCAGGTTATACAAGCACCTATGAGAATTGAAGCTATCTTGGATTTAGTCATCACAAATAATATTGATATAGTACCAAATGTTTAAATGGGGCAACCTTTGGGAAACAATGATCACAACACAGTCTCATTTGATATTGAATTAAAAAACAATACTGTCGAGGGTCAACAAAAACTCTTAATTTTAAAAGGGCAGCAATAGAAAGTACAGACTGGGACAGAGAACTGACAGGTAATAATACTGTACATAAACGGACAACGTTCAAATCCTTACTAAATAAACATACTTATCACCTTATACCATGTAGGGATAAAAGTAGGGAGTAAATAACAACCCAAGTGACTTAACAATGACTTGAAGATGAAGAGTAAAAAACAGGCATTTAAATAATACAAAAAAGAGAGGACAGCGACTGATTTACGTGAGTACAAGGAAGTCATCAACTCTTGCAAAAGAGCTATTAAACTGGCTAAAATAGAAAATGAAAAGCTAGTTGCAAAGGAGAGGAAGACTAACCGTAAAATATTTTTTAAATATATTAATGGGAAGAAGGCCAGGAAGGAAGCTATGGGAACATTACAATGTGAAACAGACTGTCTGACCATTAGTCACCAGTAAAAGGCAGAAGTGCTAAATTGGTTATTTCCGTCGGTATATACAAGGGAGGTACCAGTGGTTGGGACACTGAAACAAAATGGGGCTATACTACCTTCACCAAATCATTGGTTAATGCATGAAGAAATCCAAAAGAGGTTTGAAAAAAATAAATGTTAATAAAGCCCCAGGTCCTGATGGAATACATCCACGGGTACTGAGGGAACTGGGCTCTTTAATAGTCAAACCATTATATCTATTTTTCCAAGATTCACTCAACACATGGTCTCTACCAGATGACTGGAGAAAAGCAAAGGTGATACCTATAGTTAAGAAAGAGAGCAAGAACAAATTCAGGAAATTATAGACCTGTAAGCCTTGCTTCTGTAGTGGGAAAGCTTTTAGAAGGGTTGATAAGATATAGTATACAAGAATATGTCTGTTTAAACAAGATTATAAGTAGGAGTCAACACTGATTTATGAGGAATAGGTAAGGCTAAACATATTTAATTAGTTTATTTGAGGAGGTTAGTAGGGACTTGAATCAAGGCAACTCCAGTGCCACATGGGAGACTATTGAGCAAACTAAGGGATACAGGAATTGCAGTAAATATCTGCTCATGGATTGAGAGCTGGCTAAAAGACAGGAAGCAAAGGGTTGATGTAAATGGAACATACTCCAATTGGACTAATGTGGTAAGTGGGGTTCCTCAGGGTTCATGTATTGCTGACTTAGAAGTATGATTGGAAAGTGCTGTCTGCATAAATTAGAGAAATGGGCGACTAAATGGCAGATGAGATTTAAGACACATAAATATAGAGTTAAGCATTAGGGAAGGAAACGTAGCCATGCAATTTATAATCTTAATGATGCAAATCTAGGCTTGTGGACAACCACCTAGGTAACAGTGGTTCAATGAAAAGCAGCAGCTGCAAAGGCAAATAAAATATTAGCATGTATTAAGAAGAGTATAGAAGCCAGGGAAGCAAATATAATTATGTCACTATACAAATCCTTAGTATGCCATGATTTGGAAGATGGAGTACAATTTTGGCCTCCACTTCATAAAAAAAGTACAGAGCTGGGAAAAAGACAGTTAAGGGCAACAAAACTAATAAGGGGAATGGCGGAGCTAAGTTATGAAGAAAGACTAACCAAATTAAACTTATTTTCTCCAGATAAAAGGCATCTAACAGGGGATATGATTACCTTATATAAATAAATCCAGGTTCTATACAAGACTTTGTCAAGTGATTTTTGGTACCAAGGGGCTTTCAACTGACAAGAGGACATCATTTGAGGTTAGAAGTAAAAAGATTAAAGAAATAAAAGGTTTCTTCACAGTCAGGGTAATTAATCTGTGGAATTCTTTACCAAAGGAGGTGGTGACAACAGTTTCAATAGATAACATTAAAAAGGGATTGGGTATATTTCTGAATAAAAAGGGCATTCAGAGTTATCCTGAATAATAAGAGAGGGAGTATTGATCCAGGGAGGAATCAGATTGCCAGTATCTGGGGTCAGGAAGGAATTTTCATTTTTTACCTCCTTTCAAGACAAGTGAGAATCTTACAATGTTCTATTTTTTTGTTTGCCTTGTTCTGGGTCAATTAATTAACAACTAATCCACATATTGCAGAGGAGTTCAGAGGAGCTCTCAAAGGTTGAACTTGATGGACTAAAAGTATTTTCAACCTCAATTGCTAGGTACCTATATAGCTATGTGTGTGGTATCACCACGCGCACACACAAAAATCTGTTTGTCCCTCGATAGTGCATTCCAAATATCTATAATTCGTCAACCTATCTAACTCACTGCATATCTCACCAACCATCTGATTTTATTTTCCCCTGTTGAGACAATTGACAATGTTTAACAGCCTTATTAAATTGCGATTCTGCAAATTTAAAAGGGCTCTATTTAAGCACATAGCATATTTTTTTTACAGAAGTTTTTAGTTAGTGAACTTCTATCCAAAAGCAAGATCTTCACTAACTAAAAACTTCTGTAAAAAAAATATGCTGTTCTTAAATAGAGCTTTTTTAAATTTGCTGAATCGCAATTTAATAAGCCTGTTGATGTTTATTTTTTTCTGTTTGCTTTCAACTGGATCAGTGTTTGTTTGTTTTTTTATGCCACAAAAGCATTCTGGGTCTTCATTTAGTATACGTTTGTGTTTCCAAGAATTAAAATATGTGCAGTGTGCATCATTTTCCTAATTATACAAAGCATCAGTTACATAGGGGGTCATTCTACAACTTCTTAATATAATTGCCTTATCATACACGTAAGCAAATAGGTATTTTATTACAGCATATGAAGTCATTAGTGTTTAGATTCCCTATTCCACCTGCTTACTAAGCTGTCAGAGTTGTGTGTTTCTGAAGTTACACCATACTTAATTCTGTAAATATTACAAATGGACAATTTAGGAAACTGATTTATTCCCAAACAAGACAGCAAAGGTAAAATTAGGAAAGAAGAGCAATTATATTATTTCTTATTATTATGCTTTATTTGTAACGCGCCAAAATATTCCGTAGCTGTGTAGCATCTACTATTTATTGAAAGCTAAATAAAACAACATTTACAACTGATACATAGTTAATATTTAAATCTGGCAGAACATTAAAATGTTGTAATCCCAATTGTAGCCCATTTTTGGAGTATATGGGAATGTGGTTTTAAATATTTTCTATTTTATAAGCCTTCTGTATAGCATTTTGAACTTTAGAAACTATTCATATTCCTTTTTAAACAGTTTAAATTAGTTTGAGTAAAAACATATTTTTCTTATGACTGCCATTTCAAATATATATAGCTAATATAATCATACTAGCGACTTGCCCGTCAAAAATGACTGGGCAATAAAATTTAAAGCCGTGGCAATGCTGTTTGCAACACAATGTAAAGCTTTTTCTACTCTGTGGACCTTTGGCGCTCATTGCAAGCCTCTCCTCTTGTGTACTTTTGCTCCTATGAGCACCTTTCGCGCTCATCACAAAGACAGATATATATATATTTATATTTTGTTAACTAATAATTAATTAGTTACTTAATAAATTAATATACTTTACCTATTTCTAATTAATATATCAAGCAATCAATAGCCTGAAGAGCTAACAATCTCTTTTTATTTTCCTGCAGCATACAATGTACAGTTGGACTGTTGCTGCCCTGAGGAGAAAGTGTCATCAGTGTCCCAACTGTGCATTAGAAATAGGCTGATTGTGCGAGGGCAAACCATTGGTAAAGCGCCATTTTAAATTCTTAATGTTATTATTTGCAAGTTATTGTTGTAAACTGGCATCATTTGTCTATGTACTACGCGGTTTGCGAGCATTATCTGTCATTTGTAATAGTGTATTTTGTACCTCGTACGTTCCTGTGTGAGTGCTACACGGTTGGCGGTGTTTTGCGCGGTACGGGGTCGTGAAGCCTCCTTTTCATTTTTTTGGGCTGCCATTGTTTTTCTTGCTTAGCCGATTTCGGAGTGCCGAAACTTAAATTCGAGTTTCACCTCACTCCCAGACGTCCTGGCTGTTACCCCGTGCTGTGTGTGATGTTTTTGTTGTATTTTTGTGTTTATTTTTTGTGTTTTTTGTGTTTCTTGGTTTGCGCGGTTTCTACGTTAAGTTCATATTTTTGGTATCTTGTATATTAAATTTTCTTCTAAGTCCCGCGTCTCGTATTTATTTTTTTCGAAGTCCGCCGTTGGTCAACTGCTTGCAGCCTAAGGCGATCCCGCGTTTACTAAGTGTTTGGTGGGTAAGCCTTTCGTGTTTCAATGTGTGTTCGGCGCTCCTTTGTAGCTAAGTCCTGCGTGTTTCATTGCCTTCACTGCTCGCCTCGCTTTGCGAGACTCGCAGGCAATGATAACCTTCGGCGCTCATCGCCTTTGTGCTGCGAGTTTTAGTGACTTAACGGCTCGCCTCGCTAAGCGAGGCTTGCAGACAATGAGCGCTGTTGGTGCTCATCGCCTAAATGCTCAGAGTTAACGGCGAGGCGAGCAAGTGATGAGCCCCTTTTCGTAGCGTGACGACGTCTCGTAGTTTGACAACTATTATATGTGATTAATATTATATTTATCTTCATTTATTCATTTAATCTTTTTCTCGCTCCTAATACTTTTCTCTTTTTTTCTTAAAACTAAAAAAAAAGTTACTAAAAAAACTTATATAATGACCTTTCATATTTAGTCATTATTCTTAATTTTTACCATTATACAAAGATTTACAGTACAATGTAACAGAGTAAAGGAACTTCTCAAAGCATGAGTTTCTGCTCAGAAATTACACTTTTTTAATAATTACTGTGATTGTTGTATTTATGAGAGGACATCCATAGCTTTGACATTTTCTTTGATTTTACAGATTTTAAGTTTCATAGTGCATCTGTAGATGTTGACAAAGGCTTATTAACCATACTGTACATTTAGATCCGCTTTTTGTGTAATTATCCAACACAAAATTAGCGCTTTTCAACAGTTTTGAAATTAATAATTTAAGAGATTGATTGTGCAGTAATTGTGGGCCTGTGTTTTATACCTAAAAATAATAACTATATTCTGTATGCTTTCAAACTGCCTTTTTTAAATTAGTGATTTAGGGCCTCATTAAATTGGAGCCTCGTAATTTCAACGTGTAGCACGTAAGGGCTGCGTGCTTGAAATTTGGCCGTTTTACGTCGCTATTAATTTAGAAGTGCTGCAAGCTACGAGCAAGAGATGCTATTTCGTAAAGCAGTTCTCGGCGGTCGGCGTTGCATGCTCGAACGCAAACAATTAAGCAAGCACGTAGTTACGGGATCAATTGGAGACAATGGAAAAAGAGATTGTTAGCATTATGTCACTGAAAAAGGGGAGGGTAGATTTCAAAGTCCTACGGGCTGCAGTTACAGTTTGCGATCGGACCCACATTACAGATATAATTCAATATTAATAAAGCTGTAAATATGATATTCTATTACATGCGAGTTACAGTATATGTCTTAACACATAGATTGCAGGGATCGATATAACACAAAATATAAACATGAAATAAAGTATTTTTTGGGGCCGATTTGCAGGCTTGAAAATGTTGTGCTATTAATTCTAAGACCTAATATCACTTTACCTTATAATAAATGTACAGTAGAGTGTTGTTATTTGCATTACAAGTGCTACGTATTGCACTTTATCCCCCTTGCGCGTGCTCTCGAGCAGCCTTTGTGCTTTGGGCTCCATTTGTGTGTTACATGCTTGCTCGCTAGTGACCACGTTGCAGTTTAATAGCTGAATTGAACAAGTAGCGATTACGGGCATGACAGATCAAAGGATTTATGGGAGCGAAGTTCAACGTTGCTCCACACGTAGCCTATTCTCGCCCGCTTGCGTCTTAACCATCAAGTCCGCTGCGAGCACCGTTACAGGGTTAATTTATTACCCATAACACTTAAATTTGGAGTTATGGGCTACGTTATTTAGATAGTGTGACCAGATAGTCTCCTCTGCTCTGGGTTTGTGTCAGTATTTCAGACACTTTGATGAGGAAACACCATACAAGAGGCTGTATATACTTTACCAAGTTTTTATTTTTAAAGTTCACTAATACTACAAAAATAACAAACCAAAACAAATAAAATAAAATAATAGGCATAGCTTCACCTGATGCACTACCTTTACAAATAAACAGTTTCTGCACCAACCAGCTCTCATCCAGCTAACCCTGGGTGGACCAAAGCAAGTCCAATAGTTTGTTGAAAAAAATCACTGGCCTGTATATTATTTAGATGTCCATGTCCCTACTCTTCTCCAAGCAATCATAAGCTACATGATAACTGTCCCACTGTTTGTGTCTTTCTCCAGGTCAGACAAACTGCAAACAATTAGTTCATTAGCCAGGCATACTCATACTCAGGATCAGTCTTAAATTACAGCTGCCCAGGTTCAGCTAATTAACTAAGCTTAAACTCTGCAGTCTTAGTTGGGGAAGTCAGCTTTGAAGAGTCTGTCATTCACATAAACCCCTTGGATAACTCTGTCAGAATAGTAATGTCCTTATGCATATTTAACAAGTGCTCAAAGAGGGGTAAAAAATAGGAAAATAGGATAGAGAGTATACCAGCAGTTTGTACTGACAAATCTTTGATAATTAGATAAGAGAAAGATGACGATCATGATGGGTTAGAGAGAGATCAAGGAAGAGTATAGCTAGGATGAGGTCTTAATTGAATAATTAAAAAGTATGAGTGTTAAATTGATGTCCCACAGTATTTTGTGACTTTCCTTATACAGTAGTATCCCAGTTATCTGGCACCCTACTAACCAGAACTCTCAAGCAACCGGCATCAATTCCCCAAATTCAAAAAACTTCTGCTAAACCTGCATAACCGGCACTTTTCGGCAGTTCGAGACTGCAAAAAAAAAATGCTCTCTTTTTTCCTAATTGTTTTTTTGGGCCCTAAATGGCTCGGTTTAGGTGCTAATGCCTTTTTAAAGATATTTTCAGGGGTTTTGGGAGGCTTGAGGGTCGTTTAGACCCTTAAAATCGGGGACTCAAGATTAACCGGCAACTACAGTTATCCGGCAATAGGGAGTCCCCGTGGGTGCCGGATAAAAGGTTTTTTTCTGTACTTTGAATCACAATAATTATTTTTCAACATTATCACCAATATCTGTTTTTCTAATTTGTCTTTTGAACCTCTCTGTTCACGGTTTGCTCTTCAGCAACACTTACACAAGTGACAAACTTAAACAAAACAACATGTATAGAACAAGCTAGTGAATTTAGTAATAAAACATGGACTATTTTTCGATTTCACTATATATCTTTCTACTTTTGTGTACTTTATTTTATTAAAAAGGGCTTAAAAGCTTTTTTTTCTGCCCACAATCTCGCAAGTAGTTCCTTGTACCTTGGTTTATCCCCCTTGCAACTCATGAAGAAAGTGTACTTGTAAGTACAGGAGTTGCACTATATCATAACAATCCCTTACCATGGAGGTCCTGTAAGGATATCCATTGGATCTAAAATTAATCCCACTTCCTGTAAGGGCCCTCATGGCTCCTAATATTAACCTTATTCCACAGAGGTCCCTAAAGGATCTCAGTGGCAGCTAAACGTTAACTCCTACTACCATGTGGATCCACCTGGACCCCTATGCTATCTAAAATGAATTCCTACTATCATGGGGGTCTAAAATGAACCCTTATGTGCCATTACTATCTAATCACAAGGGTCCATAATGGTAAATTACACCTCCTATGGTGGTCCAAAAGGACCCCAAGAGCAAAAAGAAAATTACAGCAAAACGAAAAAATGGCCAAAAATAATAAAAGTTACAGAAAATAAAAAAGGTTGATCAGTCTGTGCATTCGACTGGTTTAAAAATGTTTCCCATGCCATGTTAAGCAGGGTTATGTTCAATACTTAGTTCTGATTGTCTGAAATATCATTGACACATATTGCAGCCAATCACAAGCTGCAAAAAATCATATTTGAGCAGGAAAAATGTAGCAAAAATAAAAATAATTTGTAGGTTGAGCTCAATTAGAAAAAAATCTATATATTTCTTAGCGTATCCGTTTTTTAGGCTCAGGCCCCTTGCAATGGACCAGAAGTTGAGGAGCACTGGCTTCAATCAAGATTGAAGAGAACAAGAAACTTCTATCAACATGGATAGCTCATTTATCCAGGGCAGAAGAAGGACATGGGCACTGTTTGTCATCGCTGGAGGGCATAAAACGGTAAGTATTAAACTTCTTCCCTTACAGGTTTAATTTATGTAATTTTTATTTTATTTTTAGTATCATTTTTTATTTAATTTTATGTTTATTTTAATGAACCCCTCTTGTTTGTAATTAGGGTGCCATGGGGTTGGTTCGTGACTCCTGTGGTGGGGGTTCATTTTTAGCTGCCACGGTGGTCTTTTAAGGATCTCCGTGCCAGGGGCTGTGTTAGATGTCATGGAGACTGTATAGACCCCCATGGTATCAACAAATTCTGGGGATCGGTGGTTAGCGGGGAGGGAAACAATGTTGTTCCCTTCAGCACTTGGGATGAGAGATTTCCCAGTGTTCAGTTCACTTCAGTGTGTGGGAGGAGGGAAACCCTGGGCTTCCCCGCTTAGCATAGCTGCAGGAGTCCTGGGAATCCCTAAACTCATAGGGCCTCATTCTATTATCGGCCGTAAAAGGGCCACAAGGCTGCGATTCCTTGCGGGGCTCCTGTTACCTTGCAATTCTATTCTAATAAATTCAAGACAGCACTGTACAGCTCTGTAAATGCTAGGGATCATATTGGGGGACATGAGGATTAATAGTAACCCACTCTCAAGCTTGCACATCAGCCCAAACCCGAGTTTACATTAACTGTTTATTTTCCGGCTGCAGCGTGGCCGGGTCTGAGGTGCTCCAAGCCCTATGGACTTTTTACATGGATATTTGACATATATATAAAAACATTTTTTTTTACGGATTTGAGTATAGGGGAATGTTGTGCTATTTTTGCTAACACCTACAATCACTTTTTTCTCATCAGAGTGCAGGATGGCTTTATTTTGGCTTTATAATGTGCTTAATTGGTGCTAGCGGGACCTTTTTCCTGCAAGTAAGCTGCGGCTCGCTTTTAGCCTTGCAGAGAGGGTTCCCGGAGCAATAGGATAGCAACCAGGGCTTTCTTGCGGCCGAAACTCTTGCGGACGTTTTAGATGAAAGGCTTTCCTCCGGCGGGAGAGGCCGCAAGGGATAGCAAGGCGCCGGCCGCAAGCCTGGCGGAATCCCCGGCCAGATGGGAATAGAATAGCTTGCGGCCGGTCCTTGCGGCCCCGCATCTCCTACGGCCGGTAATAGAATGAGGCCCATAGGCAGTAGGGAGTGATAGGTAGAGAGATTTATTTTATTTATTAATCCCCTGCCTGCAATGGGAAGGGGTTTATATAGATAGGGGTTGTGTTAGGGCTAGAGTAGAGTTTTGCCGCACTGCTACGGAGACTGAGCTTAAGATTTAGAGTCTCTTGCGAGCAGGCTGCATGTACACATTAAGGCTAGAGCAATGTAAGAACAGCCTCGATGCATGTTCCCTAAATTAAGGGGAGGTTTTAGAAGGGCTGGATTACAATGGCTACGTACAGAGGGAAAAAATGCTTCCACAGTTACGAGAGAGTTATTTCTTGCAGTTACGTGTAGGATTGGAATGGGGCTCTTAGTTTCTAGTATATCTATGCAACATATTGTATAACATTTTTAAATCTAAATAATGACATTTAAAACAAATTAAAGTGAGGAGTGATACTTTATACTGGAAAAATATTACTGACACACAGTTTCAGGAACTTTGTCTGAAGATATGAAGATATTATATTTATCTGAGACAATGCAGTTCAATTGGCTAGTGTTTAAAGTGTATGGAAATAATAATGAAAAACACATAAATTCTCAGACTAACGGAAAGAATAAACTTTATATTGGAAGTCAAGCCGTTTTTGAGATTTTGAAAAAATAAAGTTATTTGAAAGCTTAAAAGACCTCTTTACTGTCGTTCTATCATTATTGCAACCATATCACAGCTGACTTCCGCTCTTGAGAGTTTTTATTTATTGTTGCCAAATGTGATTTTCATTTTAAGAACAGCAAATAATACTTACTGCTAATGCAAAGACTTTTCTAGTAAATAGCTCTTAAATCCTTAACTGACTCCTGGACTTTTCTGTACTGAACTTAAATATTATTAACTGGATTTGATTGGATAATGCTGCAAGGATTGTGTTTTTTGTCTAGTTGTACAGGATGCCAAACTAATTTTATGAGTCCCACATAGTAATCCTTTTGTGCTTAATATTTTTAATCTTTCCTTTAGCCTTTTTCTGACTTGGTTGAACATACTTGTAAATGAAAAGTTCTTATCAAATAGTGAAGGCTTGTTGCTCAAAGCAAAGAAATATTATTTTTCTCAGCCCTTATCATTAAAAGCCTAAATCATATTCTGTCATATAAGGAGTAAGAGATTAGTGAGTACATGGGAAATATAATGGAATGTATCTTGTTTTCAGGTAAATCCAGAGCTTACTCAGCAGTTGGAAGAAAAAGGTTTAAACTTTGTTGGACATGACACTGAGGGACAGCGGATGGAAATAATTGAGCTTCGAGGTAATTATTATCCATTAGCTGATATAGTCTTATATAGCACTACAACTTTAAGATATGAACATATATATTATGTTATTATTTATATTGCCAGGTTAATTAACTGGAATTGTGGGAGGAGGCCTATCCCTCCTCACTTACCTGCACACCATCTTCATGTCACCTCGCCTGCTTAGTTTTTTCACCTTTGTGCTTCCCCTTTCGCATTGCTGTCAATGAGTTGACCCCCCCCCCTTTAGTCTCTCCCTGGTTTCTCTCCCTCCTCATTTGTTTCCCCTGTTTGTCTTCTCTTTCCCTCCTGTCCTTTCCCTCTTTGCCCCCCTTTTCCATTCCTCTTCTCCCTTTCCCTGCCAATCCGCCCTCTGTTTGCTCCCCTCCTTTGCCTTCCCCTGTTGTTGTTTCCAATCTTCCTGTGCCTTTCTCCACTCTCCTTCCCCCTGCTACTTGCCTTTGTACCTTCTGCTTCTTTGCCTCCCAGCTGTCCTTATTTTTCTTCTTCTCCTGAATCCTTTCTGCTTCCTGCCCTTGACTCGTTCTCCTCTCCGTCCTTCTCCTCTGCAAACTGCTCCCTCCGCCGTCTTCTGGCCATCTCCGACGATCACGCAACACTCCCATGGCTTCCCGGACGCCAGCCTTGAGCAACCAACAAGTCTCTTATCTCGTAAGATGTCCGACATCTGCAGTGCTCCAAAGATTCAAATTTGCTAAAGCACAACTTTCTTTTACTACTCTTTTCTTTTCCAAATCATGCTTCCCATCGATTTTCTAATCACGTTTATGTTCCCTCATCATTCCCTCACTTCATATTTAATCTCACAATAAGCACTACACTCAATCTCATCACCTCTTAAAGAGATAGGCCAACTATTTTTTGTATATCACTAATTTTCACTTTTATCACATAATTAGCTATGCCATAACAGACCCCCTTTATTCTGCTCTCTCATTTATTTCTTATTCACATTCCACCCTTTTTAAATGTTATCTCATCCATTTCCAACTCTTACACATAGGTGTTATACTCACCTCTTTACGCCCAACTATGCTCATCACTTATACGTCTTTTCACGTTGACAACTCCTAGCATCAACTTTCTTATACCCTCAGAAAACTATTCCTTGCATTTACTCTAGAGTCGATGACGCAATCTCTTTTACTTCTGTAAAAAAAAAATATGCTCTGTGCTTTTGTAGAGCCCTATTCAATTGGCCAAATCGCAATTGAATGAGGCCCACAGTAAGTGAAGTTCAGTAATACCATTTCCAATTCAATGATAGTTCAATTCTGCTATATAGCTCATCTAATTAATAAACATATATTGAACATATAAAAAACAGAGAGAAAATAAGACGAAATGTAAAAAGGGGTAAAGTAAAATGTAAAATGTTATCTCAATATATCTATATGTATTGGACAGACTTTCATACTTTATATTAAATAACTATTTACTGCTAGAGTGACCTTTATATTGGAATGCGAATTTCTTTGAATCTACCACAGCAAAAATAATATCAAGTAAGGTCGAATAATCTCAAGACCAGCAAAAAAGAGAAAATTGTTATTATACTTTTCTGCCAAAAGAAGCAAGTTCATTCATTGTAAATCCCTATTAAAATGATTCAACTGCATAACATTTAGAGCCTACTATGTGTTTTTATGTAACCCAGTGTGAATTTGAAAGTTTTGTTCTTTGGAAAAATTGTTACCTTTCAGCCATTCTCTGACTGGCCTATACAAAATTGACAAACTGAAAGGGAAATGTTGTCTTTTTATACCTTCTTAAAATGCATAATTGTAAGAGAAAAAAATCCCTCTTCACTGTATTTATGTAGATGTTTTTAATAAAAATGACCATTTAGGTATTCACCATGCTCTATACTAATTATAGGTAATTATGGACATTTTGTTCTCTGACTGTATTTAATGAAATAATTGCATTCCTTTCCATTCTGAGTAGTGTAGTGCTAAATATTTTATTGTTTTAAATATATTTCTCCCAGGTCTTAATTAATAGCACAACATTCCTGTACTCTCAAATCGGCATAAATAACTACTTCATTTCATGTTAGATTTCCGTCATAAAGTCCTATGGGCTTCAACCTCCAAGCTCCTAGGACTTTTGAATCCATCCTCCGGGCTTGGAGATTGAAGCCCGTAGGACTTTATAACGGAAAACTAACATGAAATAAAGTACCGTATATGCTCGAGTATAAGCCGACCCGAGTATAAGCTGAGGCACCCATTTTACCACAAAATACTCGGTAAAATGAGTGACTCGAGTATAAGCCGAGGGTGGGAAATGTTCTGCCCCCTGTGTCCCTCTAGTGCACTCTGTGTCCCCCTCTCTCTCTCCATGTCTTTTCTCCCCTCTCCCTTCCCTGTGTCTCTTCTCCCCTCTCCCTTCCCTGTGTCTCTTCCCCCCTCCCTTATCACACTCCTCAACCTCCCTCCTCATCCTCAACCTCCCTCCTCATCCTCAACCTCCCTCCTCATCCTCAACCTCCCTCCTCATCCTCAACCTCCCTCCTCAACCTCCCTCCTCAACCTCCCTCCTCAATCTTCCTCCTCAACCCCCCATCCTCATCCTCAACCCCCCATCCTCAACCCCCCATCCTCAACCTCCCCCCTCAATCCCCCTTATCAACCCCCCGGCACCCGGTATATGCTAATGACGCTGCATGCATGTGACGTCACATGCGCGCCGGTGCAAGGAGCGGAGGCCGGAGCACAAGCAGGTAAGTGAGGGGAGAGGGGGAGAGGTATTTAGGGGGGTTTAGGTGGAGGAGAGGGGTTGGGGGGGGTTATGCTGAGGAGGGGGGTTTAGGTTGAGGAGGGGGGAGGGAAAGAGACACGGGGGGTTAGAGACACACACGGGGGGTTAGAGACACACACAGGGGGGTTAGAGAGACACGGGGGGGGGGGGAGTGACTTGAGTATAAGCCGAGGGGGCCCTTTTTTGCCTTAAAAAAAGGGCTGAAAAATTCGGCTTATACTTGAGTATATACGGTAGTTATTTATGCCGATTTGAGAGTTTGAGAATGTTGTGCTATTAAATGAAGTAAGACCTGACATCACTTTCTCTTTTTTAATTAAAGTACAGTAATACCATTTCCAATTCAATGATAGTTCAATTCTGCTATATAGCTCATCTAATTAATAAACATATATTGAACATATAAAAAACAGAGAGAAAATAAGACGAAATGTAAAAAGGGGTAAAGTAAAATGTAAAATGTTATCTCAATATATCTATATGTATTGGACAGACTTTCATACTTTATATTAAATAACTATTTACTGCTAGAGTGACCTTTATATTGGAATGCGAATTTCTTTGAATCTACCACAGCAAAAATAATATCAAGTAAGGTCGAATAATCTCAAGACCAGCAAAAAAGAGAAAATTGTTATTATACTTTTCTGCCAAAAGAAGCAAGTTCATTCATTGTAAATCCCTATTAAAATGATTCAACTGCATAACATTTAGAGCCTACTATGTGTTTTTATGTAACCCAGTGTGAATTTGAAAGTTTTGTTCTTTGGAAAAATTGTTACCTTTCAGCCATTCTCTGACTGGCCTATACAAAATTGACAAACTGAAAGGGAAATGTTGTCTTTTTATACCTTCTTAAAATGCATAATTGTAAGAGAAAAAAATCCCTCTTCACTGTATTTATGTAGATGTTTTTAATAAAAATGACCATTTAGGTATTCACCATGCTCTATACTAATTATAGGTAATTATGGACATTTTGTTCTCTGACTGTATTTAATGAAATAATTGCATTCCTTTCCATTCTGAGTAGTGTAGTGCTAAATATTTTATTGTTTTAAATATATTTCTCCCATTTTCAGGTCACCCCTACTTTGTTGGTGTGCAATTCCATCCAGAGTTCTCTTCGCGGCCCTTGAAGCCTTCTCCTCCCTATCTTGGTCTCATGTTGGCAGCATCTGGGAAACTCAATACATATCTGCAAAACGGATGCAAATTATCTCCAAGGTAATTAATTAATTAATGTTTATTTGCCAACAATAATTCAACTGTAAATATAGAAATAGTTTTGATAGCAACACAATTTCCTGGGTGCATAACACCAATTCACAACTATTAGAAAATGAGTGGATTTGAGAAAAATATAAATAAAATATGTCTTTTTTATTGAATTCTATGTAATCGATGCTGGTATTAAAAACAAAAATAATGGAAAATTAAAGAAAGTAAATAAAAAAGTCATGGATCATAAAAGACACACTTAATAATTATAAATTATGGCAAAATGGACTCAGCTCTTATATGTCTATAGAGGTAATATTAAACTATGACCATTGAGTGGATACCTCCTGAACTGTGGAAGGTAAAGCCTTGATTAAACCCTGAAGCTGGTTAGAATGCCTTAAAAAGCAAGCTTACGTACGTTAATCTTTCTTTCGATTTTTCTCAACAAATAACAGATATTTACTTATTGTCACTAAATAGTTTTATGTACTACATAGCTGCCCATTTAATATAAGCGTTGTGTATCCTGTTTATTACTTATTGCCTAAAATGCCTTCACACATTATGTTATTTTTGCTTCCAAATATAATTAACAACTAGCTTTCTCAGTCAAAAGCATTAGATCTGTTTTCAAGTTATTTTTTTAGAAAGTGAGAATAAAGTATATTTTTAAAATATGGCATGCATTGACTAGTGAATTGAAATGCCTTATCAGCATAGCTGAAAGCCATTAAAGCTTGGTCTGATATCTCATCACATCACTTTGTAATTTTTGCTTTGCTTTCTGCCACTGAGGAAGTATTGTATAATCTTGTTATGTATAAAGAGCCTATTATAAGCGTTTTTTGGAGAAACATAGCAGGAAAAGTTCCCTTTGTTCCCACAAGATTCACCACATTGATTTAACTTTCCAGAATAATTACAGTGAATGTCTTTGAGGACAATATTAAATTCAGAACTTTATGATTAGAATTTGAATGTCAGCTCTTTTAATAGTGCTGATGTTTTGTTGTTTTACCCACAAACAAAAACAAATCTTGAGCTGTGATGGAAATTCTGCAAATTCTGGTTTATGGGAATAATATTTGGGTATTGTTATATCGATTTAAAAGTGTACATTTACTGTAAAATTGTTTCAAATGTCACTGAAAGTATATTTTTACCTGCTTAAAGTTATATGGAAACACATGCTCATCTAGTCAATTTGCGGCCTCCGATCGGGTTACGAGCCTCGAGCTGCGGTCCCTGGCGATTAACTCAATCGCAGCTTACTTCCGTCAAAGCCTCTGATTTTCCACGGCCACAACAGTTGCGGCCACAAGAAATCACAAGTCGCTATTCAGCTTCTACGATCACCCTTCCGTCAAGCCTGTAAATCACTAAAATCGAACCACAGCTTACTTACACCAAAGAGGTCCCGCAACAGTCTTACTTACACGTAGCACTAATTAAGCACATAAAAAAGCCATTGTGTACTTTTATTAGAAGTGAAAGGGATTTTAGGTCTTAGAATTAATAGCACAACATTCCCCTACTCTCAAATCAGCAAATAAAAATGTTACATTTTCAACCTCCAAGCCCCTAGGACTTTCGTATCCAACCTCTGGGCTTGGAGGTTGAAGCCCGTAGGACTTTATAACGGAAAACTAACATGAAAAAACGTAGTTATTTATGCCGATTTGAGAGTTTGAGAATGTTGTGCTATTAAATGTAGTAAGACCTGACATCACTTTCTCTTTTAATAAAAGTACAGGAAGGTTTTTTTATTTGCTTAATTAGTGCTATGTTTTGAAAATAAGACCTCTGCGTTCCTACGTCCAAGTCCGTAACTCGTTATTTGCGTCCGCAAGCCTTCAACTCGTGGTTCAAGCCCGCAAACTCGGAGCACTGTAAATGCAAATATAAATTCAGGACAGCACTGTAAAGCACTGTAAATGATGGGGTACGCAATGGGTGACATGAGGATTAAAGGCACAACATTCTCAAGCTGGCACATTGCCACAATACAGTACTTGATTTCACGTTTAATTTCCGTCCAAAGTCCTTCGGGCTTAAATAACCTACACGCCCGTAACTCGTTATTGGAGCCGTCGGACTTTGGGCATAAATTAGACGTGAAATCAAGTATTGTATTGTGGTGATGTGCCAGCTTGTCACCCATTTTGTACCCCATTATTTACAGCGCTTTACAGTGCTGGCTTGAATTTTTATTTGCATTTACATGTTTGCGGGCTTTACGAGTTACATCCTTGCAGCGTGATCCTGTTCAAGAACGCAAGTGCTTACTGCCGATAGCATGGTTTGCGATCGGTCGTAAAAGGGACCTTCTTGCTTCATTAAATCATTCAGATTCCCTTCTATTTGACCAGAAAATATGCTCACAGATATTAGGAGGTCTTATAGGACAGGCAATGGGACATCCAAGAATTCAGTTCATAGGTTATAATTTAAAGATAGCTTCATGGAATGGGTCCAGCACTTAAAAAGAGCAGCATTTAATGGGATATAAATACAGGACTAGTTGTTAAAGGGACTTTATAGACTTTCTTTTGTTTTATAGAAATGTTTCAACTAGGTTACCTAATTAATGTCATGCTCCTCAATGTAATTGTGTTATAAAATCTACACTTCACTTCACATGGGGCTTCAGCACTTCATTTTTTAGCCTGCATGAGACCTTGGTAGTGTGAAGCCTCTCCCATTTGCTCATGGTTTTTGGTCACAGCTTTGGAAGCTGTTCATGAGGCAGAACTGGAGGAAAAGTGGAGATTGTTTAATGAAGTATAAATTGTATATCATAACTACATTGAGGAGAATGGGTTAATCTAGTAAAAAAAAAAACAAACACAAAATATGTTTGCGTAAAGATGCTACTGATATTTTTGCCTAACATTGCTATTTGTTGGTTGTATTTGTGCTCTTATTTTATTTAACACTAGCGAATTGCCCGTCAAAAAATGACGGCAATGAAATTGTAAGGTAGCTAATGCTGTTTGGTGTATAATAATGAAATATAATACATTAATAAATGAATATACTTTACCTATTTTGAAGCATTGTGTTGAAGAGCTGGCAATCTGTTTTGATGTTGCTGCAGCATTAGTGGTGTGGAGCTGCTGTGTAAGCATGATGAATGTGTGCAGTGTAATAGTGTGCGTGCGCGAGACCAAACTGTTAGCGTAGTTGTGTACTTCCGCATTGGGGTAAAATGGCGGGCAATGTGTGGTATGAATATCCGTAGGTCGTTTGTGGCGTTTTGCGAGTTTCTTGTGGTGTTTTGCAAGTTTAGAGTGCTGAAGCCTCGTTTTTGTTTTGTTCGGCGGCCATTTTTTCTGTTGCTTACAGTTTTTTTTTAGTGTCTAAACTCTTTTATTTTGATTTAAATGAAGGTGTAAGTTGCTTTTTTGAGGTGCTGGATGCTTCCTCTTGCTGTAGGTAAGCTTTTTATGTATGTGCTGTGTGTATTTATTGTGTTTTAAATTTTGTAATGTTCGCGAGTTGCGTCCGAGTGTTGTGAGGTCGTAATGTGTGCTAACGTGTCTCGTATGGTGTTTGCGTGTGTAGCCTCGTTTTCGTTTTGTTCGTCGGCCATTTTTTGTGTCGCTTAGCAAATTGTTTGCTGTGTAAACTCTTTTATTTTGAGTAAAATGAAGGTGTAAGTTGCATTTTTGAGGCCTGGGTGCTTCCTGTTTCTGTAGGTAAGGTTTTTATGTATGTGCTGTGTGTATGTATTGTGTTTTTAATTTTGTAATGTTCGCGAGTTGCGTCCGAGTGTTGCGAGGCCGTAATGTGTGTGAACGTGTGTCGTATGTTGTTTGCGAGTGTCGTAATGTGTGTGTCGTGCTCTTTGGGTTGCGATGTGAACTTTGCGAGGGGCGCAGTTGCTGGCATGGAGCGCCTTCGTCTTTTTAAGATCATGTTCCCATTCTTACTGTAGTCATAACAGTATATCAAGGAATGTGTGGGTGTGTTTTAAATATCACGTAGTACAAATCAGCTTTTATGGAAATACTAAATTGTTAAACAGCTACATGGATATCCAATGTATTTGTTTAAGAATCATTTGAGAAAGTATGAAGCTAGAAAATAATACAATACTGAGTTCCTAGTATAGTATCACTGGTAACTGCAGCTGAGGTTATTGGGTAAACTTCTATGTTTGATCAATAATAATTTCTGTATTAGACCTCTCGTGATTACATATAAGAAGGTGATGAAATCTCAAGAAATTCCATTTGAAAACAAAGCACATATTTCAAAACAGATTTCAGCTTACTTATGTAGGATAGACTTTCCTAAAGGCATATGTAAGTTTGCTGGATTATGAATGCATCTGATAGAGGATAATTAATATTGTATGCAAACATTTTTTTTGCATGAAAAAATCCCAAAATAAACATTTAAACACTTACATTGAAGCCACAAAAAGTCTTGTAATTTCTGACAGCTGCAAATTAGGGTTATCACATTCCAAACCCAGGCTAAATTAGCAGCAAATCTAAAATTATTTATTTTAGCCAATCAGGTTAGCTGAAACTTTTGAATTAACCCTGTTTGTGCTGAAAAGTAGCCTGGGATATGTAGTTTATCACTGATATGTGCTATGTATTGCTGCTGACAGGAAGCTGCAAGGAGATTGGCTGAGCAAGCAAGAACAGGTAAATAGTGGGTTAATATTGCCCCCCCTGATGCTGCATACAGATTGAGGAGGATCAGATGCCTGTGTAGACACCCCCTGGAGGTGTCAACATAATAGTTAGAGGGATTTTTAGATATTTAAAAAAATAAATTAAAAAATATATATAAAAAAAATGTATTAATCCATGAAACTTTCATATCCCTTTAAGTGTTTAAAGGAATTAGAGCATTTTCTGCAGCTAATCAGATGTAAATCCTGCAGGGACTGAAATGCTGCATGACCTTAAACATTCTGCATATTGATCAGTGGAAAACACATTTATTGGATTCTTTAATTACATATATAAGTAAGTTGTGCTAACAGCTCAACCAAAGAGTCCCATCTATGTCATATCAGTTAGGATCACTGTCCAGTTTCATCAATGCTGCAATCAGTTTATTATGTTAATCCCATTGCTTGATCATACTATACAGTTCTATGAGTGGTATATTTTATAATCTTCCATGGATATTTAACCTCTGAATTTTCAGTAGTAGGTTATCTTCAAAATATATAATTTTATTAATCATTACTTTGAGATCAAGGAAATAGTACATTTTAACGACTTTAGAATAACTATGATAACTTATCAATTAAGCCAATGCAATTGTTCCAAGACAATCTAATTAGCAAAACTCTGATGTAAAATAAATTTTGCTGAGTTGTTATATATCATCTGTATAAATGATTTACTAATCTCTTGTCTATATTTCAACGCTTCCATTGATCCCTTCTGAAGAAAGTAAGTATTATACTTCACAGCTGTGATTTTACTGCACTTGTTTGTGTGTGTTGAGCACTGTCTTTCAGCAATATGCTTTTCATTTATTAGATAAAAGCTTTAAAAGATGAACTTGTACAGCGCAGTTTTTCTATCATGACTTGAAAAGGGTATGTTTTAAACATTCTAAAAGTTTTCATAAGGAAATGAAAAACAAGTCTTCTGATGTCTAGTAATTTTACTTTTTATCCTGTAGCTCAACTAGTCTCTCCACCCTCCATCAGTTTGGACAAAATGGATTTGTTTTGTTCAGCCAATAAAAACTGCACAGGGCATTGATGTTTGACCATTTTTTAAATAAACTATGATAATGTTGAAATATTGTGCTCATAAATAGTGGTAAAGTGGCACCATACATATAAAATCCTCTCTGACCTTGAATAAATATTCACAGTCGGTGCTGCCCAGATACTATTAACAATTAAATGATATCAGGAAAGTGGAAATATCTTTTAACGAATGCACTCAAAGGACTTCACCTACTTGCTTATGGTTAGATGTGTATGACTAATCATTAAGTACATTCTTTATTATCAGTTTGTAATTAAATAATGTTGTTGTAAAGCTGATCCTTAAAGCGCCGTAGCCTCAGCATAAGTGCTCTTCATGGTGTGAAAGAGCACAAGTTTTTATGTTAACATGATCTATTTTTTTCTTTAATTACAATTATAACAGTTAAAAAACTAAAGTTGTAGGTCTGTTTATAAACACACTGACTGTTCCATGATTAATGACATATGCCGACACCTGCTGGTGGTGAAGTGTGCAGAGAAAGATTTCTACGTTTTTTTTTGCTGGGCTGTAGGATTCCTGAATGCAGTTAACCCAGAAATAATTTATTTAAGAGATTCTAACACTCCTTTTTATGCACAGATTAGAGAGAGTTAATTATAGTTTTCCTTTGCAGGGTGCTGAGCTGTTGGTCTGTCTGACAGTGACACATTTAATGAATAAATATCTCTGAGAAAAAAGCACGGATTTCAATAATTCAAAAAGTTTTTCAACATGCTGTTAAGAGATTTACATTTGTGTGCTCCACATTGTACTAAATTAAGTTGCCCTTTAAAATGTATCATAATTTTTTTTATAACAAACTTATCAATTACATTTTCTCAGGATCAACTTAAATCTATGCCTGATAGAAATACGACAAGTACTATGGTCTATCGCTAGACTAGGCCATATACTGAGACTTTGAGATAAAGGACAACACAGAGGGAATGTATATAACTAATAAAGTGAAAAATCTGTAACAGTAGGAATCTCTTACTCTTCTAAGAAGGCCTATAATGACCAAAATTGATTAAATATTGTATATATTTAAATGCCTTCAGGGTCCCAAAGGAATCAAATAAGCAAAAGATAGTTGTTAAAACAGCTGTTGGTAGCAAAGGCGTTCTCCCCTGACACATTTTGCTAAAAATACTTCTTCAGAGGGGCAGTGTACTTTTATAGTAAAAGAGAACCCACCTCCTAAAACAAGTCACAAAGGAGAGTGGGAGTTTATTGGGTTAAACATTCTATGAAAAAACATTTTTAGCAAAACGCGGCAGCAGGAGAGTGCTTTCGCTACCAACAGCTGTTTTAACAGCTTCCTTTTGCTTATTTGGTTCCTTTGGGACCCTTAAGGTATTTAAATATATACAACAATATTTAATCAATTTCGTTCATTATAGACCTTTTTAGGAGTGTAAGAGATTCCGGTTACAGATGTTTTACTCTATTAATTATATACATTCCCCTTTTATTGGCCTTTATCCCAAAGTATCAGTATATGACTTTCTAGTGATAGACCATAGAACTTGTGCCAATATTGACTGGTATTTGGAACTGTTCATAATTCCCTTTATCTTAACTAAGGCCCCAGTTCCAGCTGAAGAAAAACAGCCCCAAAGCATGATGCTGCCACCACCATGCTTCACTGTGGGTATGGTGTTCTTTTGGTGATGTGCAGTGTTGTTTTTGCGCCAAACATATCTTTTGGAATTATGGCCAACAGGTTCAACCTTGGTTTCATCAGACCATAACACCTTTTCCCACATGCTTTTGGGAGACTTCAGATGTGTTTTTGCAAAATGTAGCCTGGCTTGGATGTTTTTCTTCGTAGGAAGAGGTTTTCGTCTTGCCACTCTACCCCATAGCCCAGACATATGAAGAATACTGGAGATTGTTATCACATGTACCACACAGCCAGTACTTGCCAGATATTCCTGCAGCTCCTTTAATGTTGCTGTAGGCCTCTTGGTAGCCTCCCAGACCAGTTTTCTTCATAAAGTTTGGAGGGAGCTCCAGTTCTTGGTAATGTCACTGTTGTGCCATATTTTCTCCACTTGATGATGACTGTCTCCACTGTGTTCCATGGTATATCTAATGCCTTGGAAATTCTTTTGTACCCTTCTCCTGACTGATACATTTTAACAATGAGATCCCTCTGATGCTTTGGAAGCTCTCTGTGGACCATGGCTTTTGCTGTGGGATGCGACTAAGAACATTTCAGGAAAGACCAACTAGAGCAGCTGAACTTTATTTGGGGTTAATCAGAGGCACTTTAAATGATGGCAGGTGTATGCTGACTCCTATTTAACACGATTTGGAATGTGATTGCTTAATTCTGAACACAGCTACATCCCCAGTTATAAGAGGGTGTGCAGACTTATGCAACCACATTATTTTTATTTTTTATTTTTCTTCCCTCCACCTAAAAGATTTCAGTTTGTTTTTCAATTGAGTTGTACAGTTTATAGATCACATTAAAGGTGGAAAAAGTTCTGAAATGATTTATCTTTGTCTCATTTTTTTTACAGCACAGAAACCTGACATTTTAACAGGAGTGTGTAGACTTTTTATATCCACTGTATTTCTAACAACTATAGATTTAGGTTGATCCTGATAAAGTGTCATTGACAGTTTCTTTATAAAAAAATGTATGATACCTATTAAGGATCAGCTTTACAACTTACAAGTTACAAACTGATTTAATAATAACAAATGTATTTAATAATTAGCCATATACATCTAATCATAGGCAAGTAGGCAGAAATATATTTTACATAGTTTTTTTGTAGGTTTTTTGTTTTAAGGGAATATATTTTAACTAGCGACTTGCTTGTCAAAAATTACGGGGCAATAAAATTTGAAGCCATGGCAATGCTGTTTGCCACACAATGTAAAGCTTTTGCTACTCTGAGGACCTTCAGCGCTCATTGTGAGCTTCTTTTCACGTGTACGCTTGCTCCTCTGAGCACCTTCGACGCTCATTGCGAGCCTCTCCACTCGTGTCCTTCAAGTTTTGTGCTTTGCAACAATCATCTTTTGCGCTCATCGCAAAGACCGATATGTAATTACAGTGTTAAATATACACAGTCTTATTAAATTGCGATTCGGCCAATTGAAAAGGGCTCTATTTAAGCACATGGCATATTATTTTTACAGAAGTTTTTAGTTTGTGAACTTCTATCCAAAAGCAAGGTCTTCACGATCTAAAAACTTTTCTTAAAAAAAACATGCTCTGTGCTTATATAGAGCCCTATTCAAAAAAGCTTTTTGAATGAACACAATATTGCAAACACTACCGATAATTGTGATTTGACCCCTAATCCTTATAGTTTAATTGCTGGCAAAGATACCACTGCCTATTTAATAACTTTGTAAAACTTTAGTATTGTTCTTCAGTTGTTCAGTGGTGTCTGACTATGGATCTTAGCACGCCAGGCAGATTTGAGATGCAGCAAGCACATGTTATTTACCTTAAGGACCTTATCTATCCATATCCGCCTCTGCAAACCCCCTTCTTCGTTTGCTTTCAATCTTTCCCAGCCTCAGAATCTTCTTTAGGGAATCATGTCTTCTCATGATATGGACAAAATATTTGAGCTTGAGCCTCATGATCAAACATTTCAGTGAACAGTTTGGTTTGATTTCCTGTAGTATTGATTGATTGGATCTTCTTGTAGTCCCAGGAACTCTGAGCAGTTATTTCACCCTCATCAATAGGCCCTTTAGTTTCTCCTCACTTTCAGGCGTGAGAGTAGTATCATCTGCATAACCAAGGTTGTTGATATTTCTCCTAGAAGTATTGAATTCATCCATCCTTCCTTCCTTATTCTTATTCTGCATATAAGTTGAATAAACAAGGTAACCGTATACAACCTTGTCTCATTCCTTTGCCGATCTTGGCGTAATGCAAACAACACTTTTTCACAGTATCATTGTGTAGAATTTTGAATAGTTCCACTGGGATTCTATCAACTAGGGCCCATCTCACTTCACTCTCCAAGATGTTTGGCTCCAGCATTGGACAAACTATAAAGGAAATCAATAATGTTAATATCCTTCCAGTAAATATATATGCTCCTTTTAAGTCCCTACCATTTTGTCTTTTATCAGGCCCACTTTTGAATGAAAGGTTCCTTTGAAAACCTCAATTTTCTTGAAGAGATTTCTTGACTTTCCAATTCTGATAACTTCTTCAATCTCTTTACATCACTCATTATAGAATGTCTCCTTGTCTCTTCTTGCGATCCTCTGGAATTCTGCATTCAGTTGGACAAATATTTTTCTTTCTCTACTATCTTTCGCTTTCCTACTTCCCTGGGCTACTTTCAAAGCCTCATCAGACAGCCAGTGTGCCTTCTTAGTTTTCTTTCATTTGTCGATATACTTTCTTGTTGTTTTCTGGACAATGTCACAAACTCTGTCCAAAGTTCTTCAATCATTCTGTATAGCAACTCTGGTGCATTATATATATATTATTTACCTCCAATGAATAGTCACTGGGCATATTAATTATTTTGTATCTGCTTGGGCTGCGGATTTTTACTCTTTTTCTGAATTTCCGTCAAGAACAAAACTAGCTTTTATTTATTTTAAACTGCATACTGTTTTTACTAGTCTCTATCCAACAAACACACCTACTGTATGAGCTTTACTTCTAAAGGCATTACAGTGGTCCTTTGTAACAACTGCGCATGCGCCACAACGCTGTGCTGTCTTTGCGCCATAGCAGGGAGGGACGGAGAAAGGAAGGGATAGTGAGGGAGAGAGGGATGGATGTGGAGAGAGGCCGAGAGGGGGGAGAGAGAGGGACAAAGAGGGAGGGAGGCAGAGAGAAAGACAGGGAGAGAGAGGGGGAAAGGGATGGAGAGAAAGAGATAGAATGGAGACAGGGAGAGAGGAGGGAAGCAGAGAGGAAGAGGGAGAGAGATGGAGGGATGAAGAGAGAGCGAGTGAAGAGGCAGGGAGGGAGGGAAAGTGGGAGGCAGAGAGAGAGAGAGAGGTAGGGAGAGAGAGAGGGAGGGAGGCAGAGAGGTAGGGAGAGAAGGGAGGGAGGCAGAGAGGAGATGGAGAGAGAGGGAGGAAGAGGGAGAGAGACTTAGAGCACACAGTGCAGAGTGAGAGAGGGCAAAAAGAAAGAGACAGAGGGCACAGAGAGAGGGAGAGAACACACAGAGAGAGACAGAATACACAACTGAACATAACATATGATACCATCATTTATGATGGACAAGTTACTAGTTCCATTATAAGACATTTATGTGATGGATAGAATAGATTTGTGCATATTGATTGCATTTCTGAGAGTTTTAACATAATAATTGAACATACTGATGTAATGAAAGGGATTCATTTGTAAAACACAAAGGTTAATAGCAAAAGTGAGCATAAATAATAGTTCTGAAAACATGACCTTTGTCAAACTACACTTTCTGAAATAATGTTAGGCTTTTTGTTTTCGATTATAGCATAGCATTTCATACCGCGAACAGCTGAGTGGCAGATGATTGTGCCTATTTTTATTACAAATAACAATGTGCTGAAGTCTAGTTGCAATCGAAAGATACCAAAATTACAATCAGATGAAAGTGACACTGTTTCTTATAAAGTGAAGTATTTCAGACATACTCACAATACAGTAGGAAAACTACAGTATTTTAAATGGGTAATTATATCTAACTTGTTATCTAACTCATTTTTTATTCTATCTATGTGCTATCTAGTGATTGTAAACAACTTTGAGATTATAAATTTAAAATTGACCTACCAAATTTATGTCCCTTGAACAGACATGTTAATATAGTAGAAGCAATTACTTTGTAATACAGCAATCTTAGCATTTTGTCTGTAACTGAAACTTTTGAACATTGTAGCAATGAGATGAGAATTATTCAGTAAGACACAATCTCTATTTTAAGAGTTTTCAGTAACTATGACCCCCATTCAATTGAGCTTTTGGCTGTTAATGTAATTGAGCTCCCAAGCTAATTTGCTATTTGATTGGTGTATTTTTGCTGGCTCGTATCGGCTTACGAGTTAATGCCTTGAAAAATGTCGGTGGTTAAACCCATAACTTACACCCTCCAAAAGCCTTTGATCTGTCAATGCCACAAGACTTCTGATCATGATATTCAATTGGCAAAATTGCTCAACACCGCAAGCAAGCTCCGAAACGCCAAATGGCGCCCCAGGCTTACTGGTTCCAAATAGGACCCGTAAAGGATTTACAGACTAGTTTGTAACATTGCAAATAACAATATAAAGACACCAATGCACTTTAAAATATGGGGAAAGCAATGGAATGCATTACAATTACATGCACAATAACTCCCAACTATCTTTTATATAAAAAAATACATTTTCTTTTCCACATAGGTTGTAATGGGCATGTGTATGCCAATATAAAAAGCCATGCTGCAACATGCTGAAAGCTATTAAAGACACACTACCTCATTAAATAGCAACACAAAAACACGAAACTCATGCCATATTAACCCTTTCACATTCCCAGGGGCTCTATTTTGCAAGTTGGAGGGCCTCAGTCTTTTTTTTTTTCAAGACCGTAACTCAGAATCTGGTTGTAGCCTTTTTTTGCGAGCCTCCTGATGAGCGGCAAAGGCCTATGGCCTTTGGTGCTCATGGCTGGCCTCGAGATGAGCTCCAAAAGTCTACGGCCTTCGGCACTCATCGCGGGCCTTGCAGTGAGCACTTTCGGCGCTCATTGTGAGCCTCTCCCCCCATCCCCGTCTCAGTTGCGAGCCTCTTTCCCCTCCTCTAATTTAAGGGCCTTGCGATGAGCGCCTTCTCTGATTCCTGATGGAGAGACTCTGACTGATACAGAAGCCAGATATCAGGGTGCTGGTGCCAAGATTTCCAAGAACCCAAACGGTCCTTGTGGGTAGTTAACCTGTAGTCTATAGCAGGTGGCCCTGGGCAGTAATAGCCCCTACCCCCAGATCGTCACAACTGGTTGGCAGTGCTGGGATCTCAGTACAAGAACTGGCAGCAAGGATGGGATATGGTGATCTATGTAGTTTTGAAGTCAGTACTTTCGGCGGCTTGGCAGGGATGCAGAAACCACTCAGAGATTTTTCCAGACCTCGAATTTCAGGTCCAAGTTCAAGGAAGGCCAGCACTGGATAGATGGGATCAGGGACCACATGGAGGTCTTCAGAGCAGAGGTGATCAGGAAGAAAAGGAGCATTATAACAAGTATGCTGGAGGTTCGGTGGAAAGCTATTCTATATCAGCCGATGGGCTCCAGCCGGGTAAGAAGCTATCAGAATGGCTTGAGGACCTGGTGTGGTTGGAGCTTGACTTGGAACATGCGTATGTGAACCTAATGTCTTCAACTCCTGCATCACAAGGGCCCTCCTTCTACAGTCTTGGACTGGTGGTAGGGCTCCTGGATGTTCTGCAGGGCCTTGGAACCACAGAGCATTGAGACATCCTATTGGCACAACGCCAAAAGAATGTGAAAATAGACCCAGGTACGGAAAAAGAAATGTTGCTCAAACCGTTAATCCATAAAGAAATGGAGTTGGAAAAAGAGAATGAGGAACTGCCTGAGGAGGTGGGCCCAGGTGGGACCTGGCTCAAGTACTTGGAGTTACCCCATGCTTCCCCAGCTGAGCTAGCAGAGGATACACTGCAAAAGGAAATGGACTGTTGGCTACACCACTATAAGGTGGAGGAAGGAAACCAGAAGGTACCTGGAGATCTGACGGCTAGAGAACTGTCGATATCAGAGGGACTGCTGGGAACTCACCTGGACAGGGAGGCGGAAGAACAGTCCAGACCCTGGTAGATGCAAGATCAGGGAGCAGTATAAAGCAGCACCAGCCACTGGGAGATGGCCAACAACCAGTAAAGTTCCAGCCGCTAACCAAGGGCGAGGAGCTAGAGACTGAACAGTTGGCAGAGGAGTGTGCAAGCCCTGAGAGTCTGCCCAACTACCCATGGACTGTTACCTGTCCTGAACCACAGACAACTGATGTCCAGGTGCCAAGGTTGACAGTCATGGAGAGTGTGATGCCAGATCGGGGCATGAGGTTATCAGGAGAGGGGGCATCCCCTGAGACCCTGAAGCTCTTGCCCAGCATGGATCAGGTGGATCCAGATAAGTGTGGGAGTTCAGGTGAGGGCACTGGCCCTGAGACCCTGAGGAGGGAGCAAGTTGAGGCTCCACTCCCAAATCTGCAGAGCAGCCAGCAGGGGTGGCGGGGATCGCTTGCTTCAGTCCTGACAGCCCCAGAGTTAAAGGATATGGGCAAGAGGCCCATAGTAGCAGAGTACCTGACACAGCGTACCCAGGCTACAGAAGTGATCCCAACCTTGCCAGCCCTGGGGGATATTCACCCTAAGGAGCTACTGACCCCAGTGAAGTCTACTATCTGGGTGAGCATCGGCCAGGAAAGGGTCTCCATCTAGAGACCCTAGTCCTGAGTCCTGCCCTGTTTTTCCCCAACCCTGCCTTGACAACCGGTCCTAAGGAAATTGTGACGGCGGGGAAGTGCTTTTATCTACTCCTGAGCTGCTCCCTAGATGGGATACCCCAGAGCCACTACCTACAGTGCCTTGCAAAAGTATTCACCCCCTTGGCATTTTTCATGTTTTGTTGCCTCATAAGCTGGAGTTAACATGGATTGTTTGAGGATTTGCATCATTTAAATTTACAGAACATGCTCACAACTTTGAAGATGTTTTTTTTTTATTGTGAAGCAAGCAACAAATAGGACAAAATATCAGAAAAAGTCAATGTGCGTAACTATTCACCCCCCTAAAGTCAATACTTTGTAGAGCCACTTTGTGTGGCAATCACAGCTCCAAGTCGCTTTGGATAAGTCTCTATGAGCTTGCCACATCCCACCACTGGGATTTTTGCCCATTGCTCCTTGCAAAACTGCTCCAGCTCCTTCAAGTTGGATGGTTTGTGCTATTGAACAGCAATCTTTAAGTCTGACCACAGATTTTCTATTGGATTGAGGTCTGTTCGTGTTTCCCCTTAAACCACTCAAGTGTTGCTTTAGCAGTGTGTTTTGGGTCATTTTCCTGCTGGAAGGTGAACCTCTGTCCTAGCCTCATATCACGCACAGAGTGGTACAGGTTTTGCTCAAGAATATCCCTGTATTTAGCACCATCCATCTTTCCCTCAACTCTGACCAGTCTCCCAGTCCCGACTGCTGAAAAAGATCCCACAGCATGATGCTACCACCACATGTTTCACTGTGGGGATGGTGTTCTTTGGGTGATGTGATGTGTTGGGTTTCCGCCAGATATAGCATTTTCTTTGATGGCCGAAAAGTTCAATTTAAGTTTTATCAGACCAGGGCACCTTCCTCCATACATTTTGGGAGTCTCGCACATGCCTTTTCGCAAACTCAAAACGTGCCATTTTGTTTTTTGCTGAAAGTAATGACTTTCTTCTGGTCACAAAGCCCAACTCTATGGAGCGCACAGCTTATTGTGGTCCTATGTACAGATACTCCAGTCTCTGCTGTGGAACTCTGCAGCTCCTCCAGGGTTACTTTAGGTCTCTGTGCTTCCTCTCTGATTAATGCCCTCCTTGTCCGGTCCGTGAGTTTTGGTGGGCGGCCGTCTCTTCTCAGGTTTGCTGTTGTGCCATGTTCTTTCCATTTGGTTGCAATATATTTGATGGTTCTTCTGGGGATCATCAAAGATTTGGATATTTTTTTATAACTTAACCCAGACTTGTACTTCTCAACAACATTGTCCCTTACTTGTTTGTAGAGTTCCTTGGTCTTCATGGCAGTGTTTGGTTAGTGGTACCTCTTGCTTAGGTGTTGCAGCCTCTGGGGCCTTTCAAAAAAGGTGTGTATATGTAATTGTAACCGAACCCATCACTGTTTTACCCTGTTTTATGGTTATTTAATTATTGGTTAAAATATGATCTCATTGCTGTACTGTAGATATGTTGGTTTATGTTCTACAGAATATATTGGCTCGGAATATTACAGCTACTAGGCTAATAGATAATCCTATTACAGAGACTCTTCATACGCAAGAGAGGTCCATTGTGTGAAGTGTTCACATTGTGAAGATGGAACAAAGGGAAGGATGATCTAATCAGTGTCTGATTGTATCAAAAGTAGCCGGCTAGTCCCTGGGAGGTGTGACCCACCTATTGTCTCTATGTGTATTGTGTGGCCAAATATGGGCATGTGTATTACCTGTGGAAAGAGATGTGTGTATATATATTTCTGCATATAACAGAATAAAGTCAGTATTCTTTGACTCCCAAGAAAGTGTCGTCCAATATGGGTGGTCTGGGCTTCTGAGACTGCGCAGTGCTTCTATATGGATATTTAATGCTGAACCTGACTTTCCCTCTGGAACTCTTGGATGGGATTATACCAACTTCACTTTTACACAGCAGCTTGCCAGGGAAAAGGACGTCTCCAACGGCTGGTACCCTCTCACTACCGGGGTAGCCGTTACAGTAATGACAGATCATGTGGACATCATTTCACTAATTTTTTGACTTCTGAAGGTAATTGGTTGCACCAAAGCTTTTTATGGGCTTCATAACAAAGGGGGTGAATATGTATGCACATGCCAATTTTCTGTTTTCTATTTCTAAAAAAATAGTTTTATGTATATATTTTTCTCATTTAACTTCACCAATTTAGACTAATGTGTTCTGATCCATGATATAAAATTCAGATTAACAAAACATTGAACTTAAGGCTGTAATGTAACAAAATAGGTAAAAAGTCAAGTGGGGTGAATAATTTTCGCAAGTGTCATGGCCTCGTAATAAAAATATGGCAGCCACATGAAAATATGGATGAACCTTTCTTAATCCTAAACTCCTTGTTTCTAAGGTTAACAATGCATCCTTATTGGCTACCTTTCTAATAACATTGTTGCAGCTATACTATTGGTACAAACTAACTAGTGAAAATAAAACCTTACAATTATCACTACTACATAAACATTTTACCATTACTAATTAAGTCATTATTATCCAGTCCTTAAGAGTAATTGCTTTCTTTACAATCAAATGCCACAGGGTTATGTAGCTGCACTAGCATATTTTGACCATAACCTGGACACTCTAACCATTACCAACCAATTCTGAGCCTAGTAGTCTTTGATACTCACAGATAGTGCTCTTGGGGATCTAGGGTACATAATCAGCACCTAATGCCCTACACTTCCTTTACACATAAATGAAAAACAAAATGTCATAGTCCTTAAAACCTATGGAGTTGATAATTATATAGATGAGGATCCCAAAAACAGAGTCCATGAGTTCAGGGGGCTGTGACAGTACAGCTTTGGACCATAAAGGGCCCTTGCTTCTGGGGTTCAATGAAGTCGAACCCCCCGATAGCCTGACATAATGGATAAGGATCAAGGAAATGTTGCCATTCATTGTTGTGGCCAGACTTTTAGTACTTTTGGTTATTATCTGCTGTCAGAATCAATGTTTGTAATATGTTTACCAGTAAATTATACCATCATGTAAGTGTCACCCAAAAGAAAATCTGTAAGAATTATTTAGAATACTATTATCAGAAACAGGTTCAGTGAAATTTTAGATTGGTCAACCTGATAGGGATGTAAAGCAAAGCTGTGAGAGGTCTAGGTGTCATATACATGGGTAGTCATTGTTGGCATCCTCATAAAACAAGAAATGTAGAAGAGAGTGAGTATTTAAGAAGTCACATAAGTCATGCTGCACTAGCAAAGGGGTTAGCCATTCAGGCTCGTAACCTCCAATAATGTTATACATAATGAACTCAAGTTAACCAACAGATGGAGGAGAGGTATTTCTAAAGGCCATCAAACTCAAGCATTATTGTGAAGAAGCTCACAACAGCTGTATTGGAGACATAAAGATATTACTTTATGAACAAAGGTCTGCATATCTATATCAATAGTATTTCTAGTAGCAACATACAATTGTGAGAGCTGGACCATACAGAAGGATGAGCTCCATACAATTGTTGCCTTTGAATTGTGGTGTTGAAGATCCAATAAATCAGTACTTCAGGAAATCAAGCCAAATTGTAGGTGGGTTTTTTTCTGCATCTTCATACTTAATTTTCTGTTTGTATCATACATTTTACTTAATACATATTTTTGTTTCTTTCAACCAAATCATTTTGAATACCTACAGATCAAAATAAGCTATAATAACACAAATAATATCCCACTTATAAAAAAGCTAAAAACAGACATAGATTAAATTCCTGAAAAGGTTACTGGTGTATTTAAATATGGCATGTTTCAGTGCACATATTTAAGAAGAAAATGTTATCAACTTTCTATAGGCCTTTCCATGTTTAAAGTATTACACTAGGCTGAATGCTTTAGCAATAATACTTGGAACGGCCTTGAAAATAAGTTTAGCAATCCTGTAAAATTCCTACATTTGCCATGGGTATCTATAAACACTAGGGGCCTCATTCTATTATCGTCCGTGAGAGATGCGGGGCCGCAAGGACCGGCCGCAAGCTATTCGGCTATTCTATTCCCCTCCGGCAGGGGATTCCGGCAGGCTTGCGGCCGGCGCCTTGCTATCCCTTGCGGCCGCTCGCGCCGGAGGAAAGCCTTTGATCTAAAACGGCCCCAAGAGTTACGGCCGCAAGAAAATCTTGGTTGCTATTCAATTGCTCCGGGAAGGCCGCAGCTTACTTGCAGAAAAAAGGTCCCGCAGGCACACAATTAAGCACATTTTAAAGCCATAATAAAGCCATCCTGCACTCTTATGAGACTATAAAGTGATTATAGGTATTAGCAAAAATAGCACAACATTCCCCTACACTCAAATCCGTAAATAAATTATTTTTTAATTTATGTCACATATCCATGTAAAAAGTCCCGAGGGCTTGAAGCACCTCAGACCCACCCACGCTGCGGCCGGAAAATAAACAGTTAATGTAAACTCGGAGTTGGGCTGATGTGCAAGCTTGAGAGGGGGTTGCTATTTATCCTCATGTCCCCCAATATGATCCCTAGCATTAACAGAGCTGTACAGTGCCGTCTTGAATGTATTTTTGCGTTTAAAGATTTCTGAGCTTACGGCCGTTTTCAAGATATACGGCCGGCCGTAAGGGGAGATCCTTGCGGGGCTGTATAATTGCATTGCAAGATAACGGAACCCCCGCAAGGAATCGCAGCCTTGCGGCCGTTTTACGGCCGATAATAGAATGATGACTAGTCACTTGAACTCCTCTACCATATAGCATTCATCAAAGGTTTGAAATGAGCAGTGCATATAATAAAACAAGATTTACTTTTCTGGAGTAAAGGTTTATATTTACATTTGTCAAACTAATAATTCCACTGAGATCCTAAAGAGACTGATATAGGGGCAAAGGAGGATTCTCTTCTGTACACAAACAAAAATAAAATAATTAAAGGACTTATTTGTTCTCGATACATGTATAAGATTTGTGGACTTTTGCAATCAATTCACTTCTTTGTGTTCTGACATGTCAGTAATTTTTAATAGTGTATCGGTATGACGCTTCTGTGTATAATGCTTGTGATTCCATCATGTACCTGTATTATCTAACGTTAAGTAAAAAATGATTTTGTTAAAAAGAATTGGTGGACAACTTTCTCAGATACTGTATGAATCTCTTTGATCTGACATCAATCTACCTGAAGTGTTTGAATAAATAAAGTCACAGCTTGATGTATCTGGTAGTCTGTACAGATTCATAAAAAAGTAGAGAACATTTCTCTTGAAGCCTTAGAACACATACCTCCTTGTTTCAGATAGCACCTGGCTTTGGCTGAGCACCAGTTTGAAGGTTTAATCATTAAAACGTGTTGGTATTTATTCTGATGTGGGAATAAGAAAAATTGAATAAATTACATACATTATGTAAATGTATAACTTTATGCATAAGCTACACAGGTGTAAGCACAGTTGCTAAGAGATGTAAGGCTATCATTAGTTCATCACAAATGGATCAGTTACTTGATGTACCCCCCATAGATTTCTAAAAAAAGCCTATCTGTTGTGTTTTTTCTGATATTATATCTGTAAGTAATTTCATAATGGATATTTTTTAAAAATGTAATATGCACATAGATTTAACAAGTCATCTGTACCCCTGAAAATGCATTAAAGATATCTAAACATCATTTTATGAACAGGTGCTTAAAAGCTATGTTTGCACTTACTTAAATGTCCCTGCACAAGTCTGCCCCCACATGATATTGGCAATATTCCTGTTAATCCTTGAACATTTAAACAACACATTCTAGAATGCATGTTTCGGTGGGGTCCTCTGTGTGACATACAAAAAGGCGTGTAATTAACTTCTGAAAAGTATTTTGTTATAGTATATTGTTCAAGTGAGTGGTCAGCATTTTATTTAAACAGGGGAAGGAGCAAACTTGAGCTTGAGAACAGTTATAGTGCAAGTGCAGTTATAGTAAAAGTGTGGGAGTTTAAATAAAAGGAGTGAGTTCAAATAAAAGGGGTTAAAATGCAGCGCAGAAAAGGGAAGAAAGAAACAGAAGAAAGGGTAAAGGAGAAGGAGGAAAAAAACAAAAAAATATATTACTTTGTCACTGTATTTTTGTAATCAGTAACAATGAGTCAGTCCAATGGCTACCTCACAGTGTACATCATGCCATATGTATGCATTGCTGGAACAGATGATCCCGGGTCCATACCTATGTGACATGTGTGAGCATGTTGTCTCTCTTGAATTTCAAATTGGAGAACTGGAGAGGAGAATTGCAGCACTTAGTGATATTTTTCCACTTGAAGGGGAGTTGGTGCTCACTCAACACAGTTTAGCTGACAAGAGGACATCTCTTTGAGGTTAGAAGGAAAAAGATTCCACTGTAAAGAAAGAAAGAAAAGTGTTCTTCACGGTAAGGATGGTTAAACTGTGGAATTCTCTACCAAAGGAGATGATGACAGTGATGTGAAAATATAAAAAGATAACTTTCAAAAAGGAATGCATATATTTTTTAATAAAAAGGGCATTCAGGGGTATGCTCCTTGACTAGTATTGATCTAGGGAGAAATTTGTTTGCCGGTATCTGGTGTCAGGAAATAATTTAATTTTTTCCTCTTTTGAGACAATTGGCAATGTTTCAATGTTTTTTTTTTTTTTCTGGTTGTCTTCCTTTGGATCAATTATCAATTAATTTGCATATTACAAAGATCAGAGGAGATCTTAAAAGGTTGAACTTAATGGACTAAAATTATTTTTTCATCCTCAGTTACTATGTAACTATATAGGCCAAAGCTATATGCAGTGATGCACTTATAATACAACATTCAAATGTTTACAATTGAAATAGCTGACTACTAAGCTACTAATCTTCAAATAAATACAACTAAAATGATAATCCATGCTCAAAACAACATCTCCAAAATATGTCACTATCTTACACAAAATATAACTGAAACTCTAAT
Source organism: Discoglossus pictus (assembly GCA_027410445.1). Taxonomy (NCBI): domain Eukaryota; kingdom Metazoa; phylum Chordata; class Amphibia; order Anura; family Alytidae; genus Discoglossus; species Discoglossus pictus. The sequence continues at coordinate 71,872,983 of CM050164.1, read as the reverse complement.
CCATGCTCTCATCATATCTCACCTCGACTACTGCAACTTGCTACTTATAGGCCTCCCTCTCATCTGTTTGTCTCCACTCTAATCCATAATGAACTCCACCGCACATCTACCACACTCAACTACAGTGCACCCTCTTATATCTCTGCCCTCATCTCAAAATAATCTCCCACCGCCCTCCTCACTCTGCCAATCACTTTCTTCTTTCCTCCTTTCTTATCACCTCCTCTTGCTCCCACTTTCAGTACCGTACTTTACTTGTGCTACCCCTACTCTATTGAACTCCTTGTCTCGCTCCACTAGACAATCTTTCTGCAACAAAACCTAACTCAAAACTAATCTGCTTGAAGATGCTTATCACCTTCAGCCTTAATATGCACAACTGCATTACTCTACAGCCTAATATCACTCACAATACAGGTATACCCCGCTTAATGCTACCCCTTTTAGCCCTGATATCGCTGTTTTTGTCTCCAGGACCCCTTTTAATGCTCTCATTCTCTATAGCACTGTTTTTTTCTCTAAAGAAAACAGAATCCAGGATGACCCAGAAGCTTCAACATCAATAATTTTAAGTGTATATTTCTGCTAATGTTCAGTTTGTGTTAGTGTTATGTTTGCTATTTCTTTGAAGTTACATATACATTTCAATTTAATTTGTGTCATTTCATGAGTTCCCCTTTCCCTATCTTACCCATGTTAAACTGCCCTGTTTAGAGCTGTTTCGCTTAACACTACTGTTGCCCGGAACTTATCTACAGCGTTAAACAATGTATTCCTCCATACAGTTTGTGACATCCACCTCCACTTGCTTGAGCCCATTACCTTAAACACTGCTATCTTGCATCCGTCACCCTCCTGTATCACACCAAAAACTTGCTCTTGGGGGTTTGCCCTCTTTGAGCAAATGATATCTATAGACTAAAGTGTGCTCTTCATTTCATTTTTTTTTCATGCAAAATATAACTTTTACAATGTTTAAAACATACTTTTTTAAATGCATGAAAACCAGTTGTGTTTCGTGTCCCTTTACGATGTTACCCATGCATGTTCCAATTCAAAATATTTTATTGATACCAAATGAGTAGAGATATGAAGTGAGTATTGTTTATCATTTGTTATATTTTCTGCTTTTCTTTCGATCAGAGAATATACTGTAAGAAAAGTACCATATACCATATATCTAATAATATACTACAAACAGGCCTATGTTTACTAAGCAATAATATCATTATACACTTGCATCAAGTATTTTAAAGTCTGTTCAACATGGCTTTAGGAAGCTATTTTTATGATGCCATATGCTTACTGTAAAGTATCTCTACTTTTATTATAGCTTTAAGTGTTTTTGTGACTGCTGATTCGCACAGAACTGGTTTAGAATACACAAACGCAAATGTTTTTAGATCCTAATTTTTTTTTTGGTATTTTATAGGGACAATTACAGTGACCTCAGTGAAGAAAGTTCCTCAGATAATTAACTTCTTCAAACATAACTGCATGGAAACAAGGTAACAGAGTGTCTAGGAAAACTAACTTCTGTGATAATAAAGTTGTAATCAGGACTAGTTCCCAGAACTTTTTACAGATATACTATACTTTTCTATTTTAATTACAAAAAAAGGCTTTAATAAAAAATATAGGCATGTACAAATGTTCTGTTTATGCTTATGGAATAAAGATATATGAGTCAGACTTTCATGAACAAAATTAGACCAAATGTGTAGCTCACAAACTGAAGCTGATTTATAATTGTAAATTAATTTATCATTTTCTTCTGTGATATTCTATTGAACTGCTTTCCTTTTGCACATTTTCACCATTTGCTTTTATATTTTTGTAGTTTTACTGGTTCAGAATATAACCAATTAAAAATAACTAGTTTATCAATTATGTCTTTTCTCTGTTATTCATTTTATTTGAAAACATTACAGGGCTACTGTATTCCATTTTTACAATATGCTATTTGTCCATTACAGTGAATAATGGCAAAATGTTTTTAAACAGTAAAAAAAAGTATACAGCCTTTAATTTATTCATTTTTTATGGGCATTTTTTTCGGATTATCTGCTGCTATGTGTGGGAGGTGACCTTGAATCCAAAGAAGCATTTCAGATACATTTGTGCCAAGGTACCAATGTTATCAAGAAGACTAATGATCATAAAACATAAATGGCAAATGTTCATAGAACATATTGTCATGAGAAGGGACCAGCTAGACCGGCCAGTTAATGGATCCCAACAGTTAGGTCCTCTCCTAAGTGGTTTACTTTGTATCAGTGTTAGGAATTCTCCTGGAAGGAGGCTTGCTTCAGGATCTCTGCAGAGCTGGAATGCAGTTGTGGACGGTAGAAACAGGATTCCTGTTTCAAAAGGGGTATTGTACTTTATTGAAAAACACAGGGACATGGTAGAACAAAAATGTCTTGGTAATTCAAATAGTCTGGGCACAGTGTAACAAAAGGTAGCATAATAGGTACCATAACCTAATCCTTCAACAGGATGCCCAATTAGTGATACAACGAGCAATTTAGACATGTCCTTGCAAACATTCATTATTTTATAAGAACATTTATATAATTTAGTTATTTCTTCAACAGCCTATTTCTCTGCACAAAAATCATAAGCATCCTGCAAATGGCAATATACCTCTCTTGCAAACAGAAATGAAGCTTATCCATCTGTATTTTGTAGAAATTCTAATCTTAAATTTAAAAAAAATGTTGAATTTATCATTGCAGTAAAGATGATTATCAGCATTCTTAAGAAGCTTGTAATTTTTGATCCATTGAAGCCCTGAAGGAATGTGTTATGAACAGAAGGGCCCAGTGGGCTGTTTGGGGCTAATCAATTATTATATGTGTGATTAGAATGTGCTAGTGACTTGCTTAACAGTCACATCACGGGTGTAATACATACATGTAGTTATATCATGGATGTAATAAGTGCATGTAGTACTGTCATTGATTAACATTAAAACAATGTATCTGTATTAGAAGTAGGATAGTAGGATATGCTTAGATAATATAAAGTTAATGCAGTCATATGTGGGATATACAAAGGGTTAAAGATTCTAAAGAATTTATATGGCTTTGAGAGGCAGCTTCACATGGATCCTTTGGCTTTAGTCATGAATGGGGAAGCTAGTTTTATGGCTCTGTAAGAGGAGAGCAAAAACACAGGCCTGGGTTATTAGTGACCTAAACAGATAACCCTGGATAGAAAATGTTTAACGAGAACAAGAAAGATAGACCTCTCTATACATCTGGAAATCATGTGGGTGGGGGGTATAGCAAGCTATTTGCCCAGGAGGATGGGCTATAACCTCGGGGGAATTCTTTGGTGTTTTGTGTCATTTGAAAATGTGTCTTGAAAAATAAAGAAGTGCCAGTCTGATTTTGGACATACTAAATAAAGGTGGTGTCGGAGTCTGCTTGTACTAATCAAGGGTACAAGGGTCTGTGATTCTTAGATCCTAAGAAAATGGGTCTGATGGTACCTGCCTCTTAAGAAATTATGCTGTCATCGGAATTGTCTGCTGGTGCCGAAATCTAAACAAAAAGTTGCAACCCATAGAGAGAGAGAATTGGGGTGAGCGTAGTCCCCAAATCGGGCTGATTGTCATTATAAGATCAGTGTATTTTCTGGTGTAGAGATTATTGCTTAGTGTCAGGTTAAATCAACAGTTTAGTTGCCATAACACTTATATGCAACAATTATAAATGTTTTTTTACACTTTACCTGTTGGATTTTTGACTTTAGTGGCTCTCTAATATCATTTACATTTGTTTTGCTTTCATTTGCACTTTAAACCCTGGAAAATGTACCTACATTATGCAGTACAAGATAAATGAGACATGTCATAGTATCTGATATTACTGGCATAATTACTGGTTTATTACAGTAATTAATGCTATGTTAACTTATAGTGTATATGGATTTATATCTTTCATCAGACTATGATTACACTGACAAAATAATTCTGCCACTGTAAACACTGCTTGTTTATGATAGCTATCCGCTTCCAATGCAACACATTTTAAGGTATAAATCGCTATCCAAAAATGCTCCCTTTGTTCTGCCAAAATTGTTCCATAAATTGGAAATCATAAATAGTCTGGGTGTTTGTCCAGGACTCATTACAAAAAGTTAACACAATTAAAAGGTACACACCTGCTTTACAGATCTGTTTGGATAAGCTCATGTTTCTTAATTCAACATGTAAAATAGTATTAACTTTTTTTGTAGTAAATTAAATTGGCCATCATTATTTAATCATCATTAGCTAAGCCAAATTATCTGGAATTTGATTTGTTGGAAACATAATTATAGACAAAATAAATGTTTCTGGGTTTGTCACCGAACCCAGCAAATTCAAATGTATTTTCTGATTAGCAATGGACAAAAATTAATCACGTCTCTGGATGTTTTTCTGTGATCATAGAATTAATGAAACGTATCATAAATTAGTACTAAATCAAGCTTCAAAAAGTTAATTAGACAAAACCTCTTGAATAAAAGTATTGAATAGCATTCAGTGCGCTCCACAATTAATTATTCTGTGCAAATCAACATAAAAATCCTTTTTATTTTTGGTACATAGAGTTACTGAATCTCACTACAGTACCTGGCAGTAGCTTCTCATATCCATTTCATTATTCTTTATTTAATAAAAAGATAAATCCTTAGTAAAATTTTCCTTGTCAAAATTGTATTTTCTGTAACTGATAAGACCTGTCTTTCTCTTACCACTGCTTGCCTGAACTTCTCGTATGTCCTCACATCCTGCGATATTTGTTGGCTGTCCTCTACATTTTAACTACCATTTTCTGTGTCAAAGTGGTATTTTCTACATCTGATAAGACCTCTCTTTCTCTTACCACCACATTGGATATAGAGTTTTGTTCTCTAGTGTGATCGTAGCCTTCCATATTAATTGTCTGACTTCTAAATGAAATTGTAACTACCTCCATATATTGTAACTCTTTCTAAATATTATGTAGTACTGATAGTAATACAGCTCAAGGGTAGTTTATGAGAAGATTACTATATGGTTATTCAATCTAAAGTGACCTTAGCAAATTTAGCACTGATAACTAATAACTATCGGGAAGCTACTAGTTATTGGTAACTGTGAGGTAGTCCAGTGTTCTGGACGATTTAAGGTAGTTAGGGTCAGGTCGTTTTCAGTGATTGATGGGCCACAGGCCACAGTGTCCAAGGGGTGACAGGTAACAGCTAGTATGGTCAGCTTCCAAGGAGCTTTGGAGAACAGGAGCCAACAAGAGACAAAAATCAGGGTTTTCTTAAAATTCTGTTCGAGGGTCCCTACTGAAAGTGTCAGCCACTGAGATTTTTTATGTTTTTGTATTTTATTCCCCTTTTTTGGAGAGCAATAATATTTGTCTCCAATTTGCTCTGTTTTTTTATGATTGCTATTTGAATCTTATACTGCTACAAGAGTGCCATTTCTGCAGTCAACAGAAGACATGATAATTGTATTACACTTTTTGGAGATGTTAGCAGATCTTCAGTCTCACAAGGAAGCCAAATTGAAATGAATTCACACAATAACCTAAGTCTTAAGAGAATCTCTGCCAATCAGATATAACATGAAATTATTATGTAAAAAAGATCTAGGCACGGAGAAAATCCCCAGGGATTGTACACTATGATATAACAAGCCTCATTGAAATGTGAGTGTGCTAAGCTCTAGTGAATATTTCTCAGAGCATCAACACTAATAAACTCTAAGTTATAGTATTTGATTAAATTATGATAATTACACACTTCTTGTACTGATTGTGGGCATGTTCCTCCCAGTCCTAAGAATATCCCATTTATTATTATCAGCATCTTTCTTTCTTACTCCACTTCCACGAATAATGTCACTTCTTATCCACTGTAGATTTAGGAAAACACCCAAATCGTGTACCTGGGATGGTGGACACATCACCACTTAACAGTTTATAATATCGCAATATAGAGAAAGTGTCCCAAGACACTACCACTAAAAACTTGGCAAAAAATAGTTTATTGAGGGGAGGATGATAATACTAATTTGGATATAGACTACGGTATATTCATAAAGAGGTTTGTGTGGAAAGGTCTGCCAGTCATATGAGTCTATCTCCAATACACGAGTGATCATCCTTTCCTTCATAAACTATAATTATTAGGTTGTCAAGATTTTTACAAGTTTTAGTAAAATAGGCATTTTACTCACTTTGAGAGCCTTGGGACTTCAGCTCTATATAGAAGAACTGGCGTAAAAGGAAAACATATAAAGCATATTATGCTGGTTTCTATTATTTAGATGTTTTCATTATTTGCAGGAGAATACAGCATGACACAGTTTCTTTAACTTTCTAAAAAAATCCCAGGTTGCATTTAAAATAATAACACTAATAAAGAATGTCCGTGTAATTTGATGTTATTGCCAGAATTACAGGATTTTGGAAAAGACACCCCAGTGAATTAAAACTATTTCTAGAAATCTTTAGCAGTGGTAAAATACTTTAAGATATCTGAAGGAGTTATTTGCTTCTTTCTACAAAACTGCCTAGAGCAACTCCAGCCAACAGCAGGATGTTAATTAATTGAGGAAAAAGAATTTCACTTTTTTGCCTTTGATAAATCTAGCACATGACATTCTATTTTTAACATTTTGTGCTAAGATAAGTTTGCCTCACTATCTTCATGCATTATCTCCTGCTTAAATAAGAATGTCCATCTTGCAAGTAAATGTGTGAATAAATTCCCACTGGATCACTCTCTTTTTTTATTCTTCAAGAATAAAAACAAAGCCCGGTAGCTGATGTTTGTATTTAATATCAGTTTTTTTTATTATTGTCAGACTGAGGAAGAGGATGCCCCCTGCACCTCAAGAACTCTTTCAGCCCCATTAAATTCCCCCAGCGTGTAAAGCCGTAGCCCGCAAGACTTGCGGCTATTAAATTAGCCTTTGTCGCTAACTGCGAGCATCTCCCCACTCCCTCCTGCGTCTCTTTGCCCCCTCCCCTGTTTTTTTCCCCTTATCTCCCTCCCCTGTGTTTACCCCCCCCCCCCACTCCCTGCCCTGTGTCTCTTTCTACCCTCTTCACAAACTCCCTTTGCTGTGTCTTTCCCCCTCTCCTTCCTTTGTGCTCCTGTTTGCATTTACAGCTGTGAAACCATTTTCGGGCTTGGGAAATTGTTCATTTACCCCAAGCCTGAAATGTTTTTCCGACTTACGGGCTTGAAAAAAAGTTATAGCTTTACAGTCACCATTTTTCCCCCTCTCTTAACCGTTTTCAGACCTCCCAAAAACGCCAAATAAATATTTAAACATTTTTTAACCTACACGTGCGGGTTGCTACTGAACAGGGCACTCAGGTTTGATCAAGTTATGTGCACATTTTTACGCCCTTGATGGTGCCCCACTTAAATTTGAGCCCTAGGTGGCCACCTTCATAGTCGTTATAGTAGAGCCAGCCACCCACTTTGCCTTTATGGTAGAACTGGCCATGCTTGAATGTTGTACATCCAGTAAATGATATTAAGTACAGTGCAAATGAATCACTAGCTATCATTATGCTCACCTGAGACAGTACAGAGTCTAGTGAGCAGTCTTTATTAATAGTTAGATCAGACTAACACTACACCCCTTTCCGGGCCAGAAACAGGACTTTTGCATCAACAGATGCAACCACAGCTCACCAGAAATGTAAACACCCCTTATAGACACAATTTCTTCTAATGTATCATGAATACTTCCTGAATCCAACAAAGGCTTCAAAACATATTTTTTTCCAATTAAAAACTAGCTGTATTACTTTTCCCAGCATAGTTATGTTCTTCGACTCCAAATTTTCTGATTTTTTTTCCTTTAATCATGCACCTTTAATGTCACCCTAACAATATGAGTCTTTGAGAATGCGGTGGTCTACCAGTTTAATTTTGTCTGACATTTTCTATCTCTAAAAAGTCTGAACAGTGTACTTCCTCTCTTAATGATATACCATATAGCTTAACAATTACATTGTAATAATAGCAGATAGGACTGTAGATGTTTTAATTAACCTGTTAAGCTAGTTTCAATTTGGCACAGTGATGATTACTATAACATTTAATTAATGTTATATTTAATTTCCTTAAATGTGTTTGTTGCCCTGTTCTGAAAATAAGTTTCATGCTTTTAATTATTTGCACATCTTGCTGTGTATGGTATTCGTCGTAAATATGTATTTATTATCACATATTCTAGTCCTATACATGTGATATCGGCATGAGGTCTAACACTATACACCTTGGTAGGTGTGTGCTTGTAACAAATACATAAGGTAGATTTTGCAACCTTTATTTTGAAAAAAATACCCTCATCTCTTTTTTTTTATTAATCTTTATCAGTAATGCCAGATGTCTTTTGTATTAGGTTCATTTTTGTATTACAAAACAACTGAACATGTTTGTGATGTATAAATGAAGGTTATCACATAAAATAATTCTATAAACAATATTAAACCAGACTGAATGCTGATATGTTCTGCAATACAGTAACTGCAGCTTAATTTGATCAGACTTGTACTTGTGCCTTGGGGGGTCTCACGGGATCACATAACAGGTTGAAAGTATTTCACATTTGGCCACATCATAAATATTGCAGCATTTTTTCATTATCCACTCTATCTTGCACCTGAATATCTTAGAAACCTCTGCAGTTTGACTGCTGTTACTTGTTATGGGATACAATATATTACAGTATATTAATGCATGCATGGTATTGTGTTTTGAAATAAACAGTTGTTTATTAATCATGTACTACAAGTAACTTTTCCTTTTTTTTTCTTGTAGTGGAAGAATTGACAATCAATAATACATACAAATCTATAGAAGTCTGAAATCACATTCAGTATTCTGTTGCTCTCATATGGTCTTCAGATCGATGGTAACAAACCTGGGATCAGATGTTTTTGGTCTAACCTTCTATCTCTGACCTATCTCTGTCCTTTTTAAGGGTTCTTTTATTTTCTTATACTGTTGCTGCTCTGTTCTTAAACATATATCTGTATTATCTCTGGACACTCTTTTTAATGCAGTCAGAATACCCAACAATAAATGATTAACTATTGTTACAAGTCAAAGGTGGTTTTATGGTCATGGAAACAAAACTGTATCCTCAAGTCTTTGTACAGTATATTCTATAAAATAAAATGTATTTATGGCAATAAACTTTAATACTATGTGATTTACTATATTACATCAATCAATTCTTAGAATGTGCTATGGGTCTATATTGCCTAGTTCACAGTATGTCTTAGTCTGTTATTTATTTATTTATTTATTTATCCGAATTCTAAAAAAAATGTTGAATCATCAGTTTAATATTTTTCTCTAATGAACAAGCTAGGAAAAAAAATATTTCAACCTTTTCAGCCTTTTGAAAATGTAATCTGATTGTTGTTATGAAAATATGTTTTCTCACAAGAAAATAAGGTGAAATGTCAAACATACAAAAGATCTCATAATGGAAAATTCCAAAATTCAGTTATCTGCATATATTTCAGACAATTGCAACAGGAAATAGAAGTTATTGCCAAAAGCATAAGAAAGATATAAACAAACAAAAATAATAAAACTAAACATAAATACAACAAAATAAAATTATCTTTGCAACTTCAAAGTTGTCTTCTGTTCTTACACACAAATATATCTAATTTGTTTTCTGCTTGCTGTATACAGTTTTTACAGCTTTCCATCCCCAACTAGTTTTACAGATATGAGTACTCCACACATCTGTTATAGTTACATAGGGCCTCATTCAATTGCAATTTGGCCAAATGAATAGGGCTCTATATAAGCACATAGCATATTTTTTTTAAAGAAGTTTTTAGTTAGTGAAAACCTTGATTTTGTATAGATGTTTACTAAATAAAAAATTCTTCAAAAAAATATGTTATGTGCTTATTTAGAGCCCTATTCAATTGGCCTAAGTGCAATTGAATGAGGGCCATAGTATTTAAGGTTTAAAAAACAATTTCAGTCCATCAAGTTCAACCTTTTAAGATCTCCTCTGATCTGCAATATCCGGATTAACTATTAATTAACTAGTTGTATAAAAAAAAAAAAATCAATTCCCTCCTGATCCCAGACACCGGTGACCGGACTTCTCCCTGGATCAATACTGCCTCTCTAGTTATCCATGATAACCCTGAATTCCCTTTTTAATTAGAAATAAATCCAGTCCCCTTTTAAAGTTATCTATCGAATCCGCTGTCACCACCTCCTCTGGTAGAGAATGTTATACAGAAGCACCATTTGTTGAATTGCCAGTTTAGTATCCACTTCCCTGCACTATATTTTATTTAATTTATAAAACACTATGCAATCCAGATAGCAGTATCCTAGTGCAATGTGGTTGCACTCTCTGGTCAATGGCTGCCATTACAGAATTATTCAGTCATACTCAGTCATGCCGCATGATAGCTCAGTGGTAAAATATTTGCTTCATATACAGGAGGTTGTGAGTTCAAATCCATGTGCCCCTACACAACAGAGTTCAGTGATTATTTATATACTTACTTGATTTAAGGGCAGATACAAATGCCTAGAGACAACTAACTAAAATGCATCTAACTACATAAATTCAGAAGCTATATCAAAGAGGAAAAAATATTTTCCCCATGCATTTCAACCATTTGTCTGATGGTACAGAGCACAACTCAGGACTTCACATTCACATTAATATGCAAAATTGTCTATTGTTTTCCAAATGAAGCATATGTATTGTATTATACAGCACTTGCTTTAATGCAGTTATTGGTGTATTTGACAATGTGCTAACAGTGCAACACATCACAGTAATGTAATATCCCAGGGCATGAATACCTTATGCTTTTATGTATTGCCAACTACGAATAGAAATAACACATCTTACATTATGCTGAATTTCTTCCTAATTGGCAATGTTCCTCTAAAAAATCCCATTTCTCCTGTGGGTTACTGAGACTAAAATGTGTTTTTTAATCAGAATTTAATTATTTACATCACAATATTTCTGTGCTTTTTTTTACCGCTGAGTATGATAGTGTGGTACAAAGAAGCAATGCTTATCTCTAATTTATTATGTTTTAAAATGTTAAGGTCTCTTTTTATATTTACTAGAATACTTAACTTTTTATTTTTTAGCCTGTTACAAGTAATAGATGAACTGTATCAGGTCAATTAGAGAAAACAAGTTTAATGCAAAGTAATTTAATTATTTATAAAAGAAAATATTTTATTTGTTGTTTATTTTTCCCCCACAAAGAACTCTGCCTTATTCTATCTGAGAGTCAAGGCCAGATTATATGGCGCATATGCACCAAATATTACTCAGCTCAACAAATGTAAAACTTCTGAAGGTAGCATAATCAACAACAGAAATAGGGGTGCTGAATCAGAAAACAAACTACAATAGAGCATTCTACTGGTTATTTCTTCCTGTGAATGGCATGAGTGAGTCAAAAGAGGCTGCTCTCAGAGTGGGTTATCATGTCATAAAACTAACCTATTAAGGTTAGTTCATTTTCTGATTGAGCACCTATGTGTCTGTTCTTGCATTGTGAAGGCAGCATGGCATATAAACATATGTTAATAAATAAAAAATAAAAAAACTCAAATTAGTTATATTGTCATATGTACCACATATTAAAAAGGATATTTTCAGATATTATATATTATATTCAATCTTTGTTGGATTACCTTACATTTCTTAAATAAAATAAACCAACCATTGTAAATTTTCTACTCATCCCACCTTTCTTGGTAGCTTTCCTTCATGATCCTGATGTTCTGGGGAAATCTTTCCTGCTTGCTCATCACCGACTCCTCCCAGGTTGTGAGGGAAAAAGTCCAAGTGAATGTAGAAAATGTATCTTGAATGACATTCTACATCCCAAGTTGTCCAAAAGATCAAGTACTAGCTGACAATAGTTTTCTTCCTTATGGTTATCTAGAAAACCTCTAATTGCAGATGAAAATTATTTCTTTTTGGCTTTAGATTCCCTCCAACATTGTTTGAAAGTAGCTTTCTAATTTGTGGGCTAACAAAGATACTCTTTGATCTTAGCATCTATTTGATTGGGAAATTTTCTCCTCAAAATCATGAATCCATCACCATTTTTATCCATAGCCTTTACAAAATTCCTCCTACATTTTATATTCAGTTGCATATTGAATTAAAAATTGCAGTTATCATAAAAATGCCATGTCTAGGCTATTTCTATGCCAAAAATTGGAATCAGCATTTCAAAATTTAAAAATACAGCTTATTCCATAAATGTTACTGTTACTTTTAAATTGGTGTTATAATTTCCCAAAGGAATACTTTAGGTTTTTCAATTTTATTATCATAAAACATTGGCAAAAGCAAAAAAAAAGAGTAAATCATAAATGATAGACAAATAAGCATGTAATGTATAATCTGTATGGAACAAATCTCAGGGTATGCGTTAGAAAGGGATTTAGAAGTGCTATGTTACTATTTAAACATATACCAAATGCGTAAATGTGTGTTTGAGTATTACTATATAGCATTTCAACAGATGATAATATTTTCTTATGTACATTATTGTAGTTATTTGGGTTATATGATCACAAAAGCCGCCATATGTTCATTGCATCATCAGTTAGAGGGTGGAGACTGTAACTGTTATATATTGTATTATGGATGGTGCAGTGGTAAGCAATCTTTTTATAGATTTTTTCAGTACTAGGCATGGGTTCGATTGCTCATATACAGTGCCTTGCAAAAGTATTCACCCCCCCCTTAACTTTTTACCTATTTTGTTACATTACAGCCTTAAGTTCAATGTTTTGTTAATCTGAATTGTATGTGATGGATCAGAACACAATACCCTAAGTTGGTGAAGTGAAATGAGAAATATATATACATAAAACGATTTTTTAGAAATAGAAAACAGAAAATTGGCATGTGCTTATGTATTCACCCCCTTTGTTATGAAGCCAATAAAATGCTCTGGTGCAAGCAATTACCTTCAGAAGTCACATAAATTAGTGAAATAATGTCCACCTGTGTGCAATCTAAGTTTCACATGATCTGTCATTACATATACACACCTTTTTTGCAAGGCCCCACAGGCTGCAACACCTTAGCAAGAGGCACCACTAACAAAACACTGCCATGAAGACCAAGAAACTCTCCAAACAAGTAAGGGACAATGTTGTTAAGAAGTACAGGTCATGGTTAGGTTATAAAAAAAAAATCCAAATAGTTGATGATCCCCAGGAGCACCATCAAATCTATCGTAACCAAATGGAAAGAACATGGCACAACAGCAAACCTACCAAAAGACAGCCGCCCACCAAAACTCACCGACCGGGCAAGGAGAGCATTAATCAGAGAGGCAGCACAGAGACCTAAGGTAACCCTGGAGGAGCTGCAGAATTCCACAGCAGAGACTGGAGAATCTGTACATAGGACGACAACAAGCCGTATGCCCCATAGAGTTGGGCTTTATGGCAGAGTGGCCAGAAGAAAGCCATTACTTTCAGCAAAACCCAAAATGGCACGTTTTGAGTTTGCGAAAACGCATGTGGGAGACTCCCAAAATGTATGGAGGAAGGTGCTCTGGTCTGATGATACTAAAATGTAACTTTTCGGCCATCAAAGAAAACACTATGTCAGGCGCAAACCCAACACATCACATCACCCAAAGAACACCATCCCAGCCCGGACTGGGAAACTGGTCAGAGTTGAGGGAAAGATGGATGGTGCTAAATACGGAGATATTCTTGAGCAAAACCTGTACCACTCTGTGCGTGATTTGAGGCTAGGACAGAGGTTCACCCTCCAGCAGGACAATAATCCGAAACACACTGCTAAAGCAACACTCAAGTAGTTTAAGAGGAAACATGTAAATGTGTTGGAATGGCGTAGTCAAAGCCCAGACCTCAGTCCAGTAGAAAATCTGTGCTCAGACTTAAACATTTCTGGTCACAAGCGCAAACCATCCAACTTGAAGGAGCTGGAGCAGTTTTGCAAGGATGAATGGGCAAAAATCCCAGTGGTAAGATGTGGCAAGCTCATAGAGACTTATCTAAGGTGATTTGGAGCTGTGATTGTCGCAAAAGGAGGCTCTACAAAGTATTGACTTTAGGGGTTGAATAGTTATGCACATTGACTTTTTCTGTTATTTTGTCCTATTTGTTGTTTGCTTCACAATAAAAAAAAAAAATCTTCAAAGTTGTGGGCATGTTCTGTAAATTAAATGATGCAAATCCTCAAACAATCCATGTTAATTCCAGGTTGGCAACAAAACATGAAAAATGCCAAGGGGGGTGAATACTTTTGCAAGGCACTGTATTTTTTATATATATATATACAGTGGATATAAAAAGTCTACACACCCCTGTTAAAATGTCAGGTTTCTGTGCTGTAAAAAAATGAGACAAAGATAAATCTTTTCAGAACTTTTTCCACCTTTAATGTGAGCTATAAACTGTACAACTCAATTGAAAAACAAACTGAAATCTTTTAGGTAGAGGAAAGAAAAAATATAAAAATAAAATAATATGGTTGCATAAGTATGCACACCCTTAAACTAATACTTTGTTGAAGCACCTTTTGATTTAATTACAGCACTCAGTCTTTTTGGGTATGAGTCTATCAGCATGGCACATTTTGACTTGGCAAGATTTGCCCACTCTTCTTTGCAAAAACACTCCAAATCTGTCAGATTGAGAGGGCATCTCCTGTGCACAGCCCTCTTCAGATCACCCCACAGATTTTCAATCAGATTCAGGTCTGGGCTCTGGCTGGGCCATTCCAAAACTTTAACCTTCTTCTGGTGAAGCCATTCCTTTGCTGATTTGGATGTATACTTTGGGTCATTGTCATGCTGATAGATGAAGTTCCTCCTCATGTTCAGCTTTCTAGCAGAAGCCTGAAGGTTTTGTGCCAATATTGACTGGTATTTGGAACTGTTCATAATTCCCTCTATCTTAACTAAGGCCCCAGTTCCAGCTGAAGAAAAACAGCCCAAAGCATGATGCTGCCACCACCATGCTGCACTGTGGGTATGGTGTTCTTTTTGGTGATGTGCAGTGTCGTTTTTGCGCCAAACATATCTTTTGGAATTATGGCCAAAAAGTTCAAACTTGGTTTCATCAGACCATAACACCTTTTCCCACATGCTTTTGGGAGACTTCAGATGTGTTTTTGTAAAATGTAGCCTGGCTTGGATGTTTTTCTTCGTAAGAAAAGGCTTTAGTCTTGCCACTCTACCCCATAGCCCAGACATATGAAGAATACGGGAGATTGTTGTCACATGTACCACACAGCCAGTACTTGCCAGATATTCCTCCTTTAATGTTGCTGTAGGCCTCTTGGTAGCCTCCCAGACCAGTTTTCTTCTTGTCTTTTCATCAATTTAGGAGGGAGCTTCAGTTCTTGGTAATGTCACTGTTGTGCCATATTTTCTCCACTTGATGATAACTGTCTTCACTGTGTTCCATGGTATATCTAATGCCTTGGAAATTCTTTTGTACCATTCTCCTAACTGATACCTTTTAACAATGAGATCTCTCTGATGCATTGGAAGCTCTCTGTGGACCATGGATTTTGCTGTGGGATGCGACTAAGAAAATTTCAGGAAAGACCAACTAGAGCAGCTGAACTTTAATTGGGATTAATCAGAGGCACTTTAAATAATGGCAAGTGTATGCTGACTCCTATTTAACACAATTTGGAATGTGATTGCTTAATTCTGAACACAGCTACATCCCCAGTTATAAGAGGGTGTGCAGACTTATGCAACCACATTATTTTTCTTTTTTTTTTCTTCCCTCCACCTAAAAGATTTCATTTTTTTTTTTGAGTTGTACAGTTTATAGGTCACATTAAAGGTGGAAAAAGTTCTGAAATGATTTATCTTTGTCTCATTTTTTTACAGCACAGAAACCTGACATTTTAACAGGGGTGTGTAGACTTTTCATATCCACTGTATGTATAATTAAAGCATATGATATTTTATTATTATGTCAGTTTCATTATACAACATCAAGGTTTACACACAACTCAATACTCAAGGGGCTAATACACAAATAAACAAAAAACACAATTATATATATTAAATCTCTAAATACAGTTTATTTAAGTTAAATAAATATAAATAAATAATATATAGAAATATAATGGTTTCTTGCCTCAGTTATGGCCACTGTAACTGTTCTCGCTCATCTCGTGATGTTCTCATTTTCTATTGGTTCCTAGAGCCATTTTCTCATCCGTAAAGCTTCGTTTGATGTAATATACTGTGTAAATGTAAACATGAAATTAATGAAAATATACTTCCCACACTGAAATCTCTTGTGGACAAGGCAGGATTTACGGATGTGGGCTGAGTGCAGTAATATTCTGAGTGAAAAGATTGATATAAACTTGCAAGTTAGGGGAAAAAACTTCCCACAGTAAATTTTAGAGTATACAGCAATTAGCATTAAGGCCTTATGTATCTCAACTGCCTTTTCCTAGTCACTATTTATCAGTTGGCCTGTTAATGCTTTAATGTTCTTAAAGTTTCTTTCCTAGCATTACTCCCATAATATATTTTAAAAAAAATGTTAGGGTTAGTCTTACTATTCTTTGCAATTAGCTTTCATTGTGTTATTTAGCCAATCTAAAAGCTCTTTTGCAAGCCTTGTTAAATTATTTGAGCCCATGTGAAGCTGCCTCTGTTTCCTCTTTATACTACTAATTCATTCCTAATTATCCTACCTATGAGTAGTTAATTAATCCCTTACCCACTCTACACTTTCTACCCCATTACTTTTTTCTACGCCCCCACCCACCCACTTTTTTTAAAACTCCCCTTGCCATTCTATCACCTTTTGACCAACCTTTACTTTAGCATACAAGCTCCCGCTTCATTAAAGTGCAATCTATCACTGTTATAGATATTGTATCCAAGATATATATTATTATTTTTTTTTATTTTATTTTATTTAGAGAACTGAGCTAAGTCAGAGCTGCTCATCAGAGAGTGTCTGGATCACTCTTCTGAGTGGGACCAGACTGATATACTACAGGATATTTCTCCCTTTGAAGGGCACAAGTGAGCTAAAAGAGGTTGCTCTCAGAGTGGCTTATCATGGCTATAGAACTAATCTATTAAGGTTGGT
Source organism: Discoglossus pictus (assembly GCA_027410445.1). Taxonomy (NCBI): domain Eukaryota; kingdom Metazoa; phylum Chordata; class Amphibia; order Anura; family Alytidae; genus Discoglossus; species Discoglossus pictus. The sequence goes on along the minus strand of CM050164.1, from coordinate 71,855,826 downwards.
TCGTTCTCTGATGCGCGCCTCTGACTTAGTTTTTTTGTTTATGCAAATTACCCTTAGGGTTTAGTCTCCCTAAGGGTAATAAGGGACTCCAGACATGGACTCCTTGCTCACTGTGCCTCAGGGAGTTCAGCTGCACCTCACTGACGAGGCCCATAAAGGCCGAAACGCGTTTGGCGTTTGCTGTTTGCTGTTTCTCCTGTTCAGGGTAGAATTGCCTGGTATTTCGGGGCTCGGTCACTCTTCTGAGTGGGACCAGACTGATATAATACAGGATATTTCTCCCTGTGAAGGGCACAAGTGAGCTAAAAGAGTTTGCTCTCTGAGTGGCTTATCATGGCCATAGAGCTAATCTATTAAGGTTGGTTTGTTCTCTGATGAGCGCCTCTGACTTAGTTTTTCAGTTCTCTAAATAACCTAAACCCTCTTTCCTGCACCACTTTTTTAGACATGCATTAATTTCCCTAAGTTCATTCTGTCTCCCTAAGCTATAATACACCACTGGCAGTATCTCAGAAAATACTATATTGGAGGTCCATGCTCTAAAGTTATTTCCTAGTTCTATAAAATCATTTTTAGGACACTGCATCTTCCTCTTACTTTGTTATTGCTACCAACAAGTACTGAGGCCACTGGTACTTTTCCCACCTCTCCAAATAATTTATGCACTAGATCCACAACATGCCAAACCCAAGCACCCAGTAGAAACAGTCAGGTCCATAAATATTGGGACATCGACACAATTCTAATGTTTTTGGCTCTATACACCACCACAATGGATTTGAAATTAAACAAACAACATGTGCTTTAAATGAGGGTATTTACATCCAAGTCAGGTGAACTGTGTAGGAATTACAACAGTTTGTATATGTGCCTCCCACTTTTTAAGGGACCAAAAGTAATGGGACAGATTAACAGTCATAAATTAAACTTTCACTTTTTAATACTTGGTTGCAAATCCTGTGCAGTCAATTACAGCCTGAAGTCTGGAACGCATAGACATCACCAGACGCTGGGTTTCATCCCTGGTGATGCGCCGTCCAATGAGTTCTGAAGCATTTGGCTGAATATGAGCAGATAATAGTGCCGGAAAAACTTCAGAATTCATCCTGCTGCTTTTGTCAGCAGTCACATTTTCAATAAATACAAGAGAACCAGTTCCATTGGCAACCATACATGCCCACGCCATGACACTACCACCACCATGCTTCACTGATGAGGTGGTACGCTTTGGATCATGAGCAGTTCCTTTCCTTCTCCATACTCTTCTCTTCCCATCACTCTGGTACAAGTTGATCTTAGTCTCATCTGTCCATAGGATGTTGTTCCAAAACTGTGAAGGCTTTTATAGATGTTGTTTGGCAAACTCTAATCTGGCCCTCCTGTTTTTGAGGCTCACCAATGATTTACATCTTGTGGTGAACCCTCTGTATTCACTCTGGTGAAGTCTTCTCTTCATTGTTGCCTTCGTCACACATACACCTACCTCCTGGAGAGTGTTCTTGATCTGGCCAACTGTTGTGAAGGGTGTTTTCTTCACCAGGGAAATAATTCTTTGGACATCCATCACAGTTGTTTTCCGTGGTCTTCCGGGCCTTTTGGTGTTGCTGAGCTCACCAGTGCGTTCTTTCTTTTTAAGTATGTTCCAAACAGTTGATTTGGCCACACCTAATTTTTTTGCTGTCTCTCTGATGGTTTTTTATTTTTTTACAGCCTAATGATGGCTTGCTTCACTGATAGTGACAGCTCTTTGGATCTCATGTTGAGAGTTAACAGCAACAAATGCAAATAGCACACTTGGAATGAACACTGGAGCTTGTATCTGCTCTTTGTAAATGGGATAATGAGGGAATAACACACACCTGGCCATCGAACAGCTGAGCAGCCAATTGTCCCATTACTTTTGGTCCCTTAAAAAGTGGGAGGCACATATACAAACTGTTGTAATTCCTACACCGTTCACCTGATTTGGATGTAAATACCCTCAAATTAAAGCTGAAAGTCTGCAGTTACAGCACATCTTAATAGTTTCATTTCAAATCCATTGTGGTGGTGTATAGAGCCAAAAAGGTTAGAATTGTGTCCATGTCCCAATATTTATGGACCTGACTTTATTTGATTGCTTGGATCTGGGTAAAAAAAAATCACACTGTCTACCTATCTACTACCACCTCCCCTAACATGAGAATCTGTCTGACTCTGATGTACCCCCTCTGCTCCAGTAGAACTTTTCTCCCAGCTATAAAAGGAAAACTCTTGTTCCCTCTGCTCCCGATTGTAACAGTAACACAACTACCTCCATGGATATCCTCACTACTTCCAGCTAGAGCCAGCTAAACTGTGCAAAGTCTGCACCAACTTCTTTTCCAGTGTAGCAATATAATAAAGTTCTACAATTCTCCTCTTACACCCTCCAATTTGAGCTTCAAGACAGGCAACATGGTCACACCTGGCACAAAACTATGGACCATGGTACAGCTGCTCCACCAGTGCATATATGTGGCAGAAGGTACACTGGGTTTTGTTGCCACTGTACTGACTCATGAGTACAAATTACAAAATCACAGTGAAAAAAATCAATATATTTGTATAAAGAGTGTTTTTCTTTACTTTAAACTATATATATATATATATATATATATATATATATATATATATATATATATATATATATATATATATATATATAGAAGAGTGAATGTCCAGTAATCTAGAAATTTAGTAATTATTAATATATATATATATATATATATCGATAATGAGTATTACAGTATTTATAACAAGGCAAATAGCAAACACCCTTTCCCTTCTAGCAAGTAATTCATAGACCAGATGCAAGATACATTTTATAATGCAGTTGAGGTCTGGAAGAAAGAGGCTGGAGGTCCGGTTTCCGATCCAGATGCCCTTTTGATTACCCATGCTGTAATGTATGGGTACCCTTTAAGTAAAGATGCTTTCATAATTGGCACCTTCAGTTCATGTTTAATAGACTCAGGTTGGTTACAGCATGGGTCCTGTTGCTGCCTGGTGCACTCAGAAAATCCAACATGAACATTTTACAGCAAAGTGTATTAGTTGTTTTTATGTGTGAGAAGAAATATCACAGTTTCACTTTGGATGTATAAGGACTCAGAATGAAAACGAATAATAAACCACTCATTTACATAAACTCAATAACCAACATGAGAGAATGGAACAATAGTAAAGCATTGGGATTCAAATTCATAAACTATAACAGTCCATGCAAGAATTGAATCATCAATCTCTACTCTCTGAGGCTGTTGCTGTATAAAGTGAACTATAGTTGCTGCTACCGATAGAGAGATCCCTAGAGCTAATGAAATATGTTACTACAGATAGTTCTGCCCTAAATAACTTATCTACCAGGAGTCAAAGGCTACAAGAGGTTTATGTATCTTCTTGTATCAATAATGTACTCCATTACGGCTAACAAAATAATATTTCATTTAGAAATACAAATACATATTTTCTCAAAATGAGTAAGTGTTGCATTTTACCTGTGTATGATTAATATAATAAAAACTACACAATTTCTTTAATTTAGCAGGCACCAATCTTTTTGAATTACATTATGATTATATGGTATCTAAGTAAGGCAGGGCATTACCAGCACCCTGATTTGAATAAATAGTTGTATCTGCCAAGCAAGATAAGTATATGGATTAAAAATAATTACTTTTTGAAAGGAACAAATCTAAGTCCCTTTCAACATGTTCATGATAAAAAATAGCTTCTTTCATCACAGGAATAACCAGGAATTAGATAAAACAACATCATGTGTTGGCAATTCTCATATTCAGAATAATTATTTTCTTTGTTAGAATTCTGGCTTGAACAATTGTTAAAGGAGCAGTTGTTGAAAATCCCATGGCTTTGTAAGACCATGTTGTCTCCAAAGTAAAAAAGCATGCCATAAGTACTGCAAACATGTTTTTTTGCCACTACGTCATTGCTATTTTTTGCCTTTTTACTCATGAATTAATGAGGGAGTCTTTAGACTGTCTATATAACCTATACACAAGTCAAATCACATCAGTTATGAAAAAATACTTTACTGAAGTGGCACACTCTTGTATGTACCTGTATGTTTGAATGGGTCAATGTAATAGCCCGACTTTCATAACATATATATTGTACTGATATGAACAAATGTTCAATGTATTGTGAAATGTACAGTGATCTTTTCTGAGAAAACTCTGAAACACTGAAAATAATTAGGATCCCTACCATCTGTTGGCTGGAGCACCATCCACATTTTACAAATTGTTTAGCATTGTGACAGTGTGTATATCCACATTCCTGCAGCTTCATTGCTGATCAGTACTGAACAATCAAAGTATACTCATCATAGCTAAACGGTTTGTGAAAGTATCTTTACTACTTAATAGTGACACACCCTGTTTCTTATCAGGGGATGTGACCAACACTTCCTGTGTGCTACATTAAAAATAGCCTGACGAGTATGGGTTCTGCTTCAGACTGAGCATGCTCAGTAAAAGGGGTGTGACTTTTGTGATTCAAGCAATGTCAATGGGCAGAAAAACAGACAACTTCATTTATTGTGATGCTGCATACTGTTTTTTAATAGCCTAGCCTATACTCAGCAAACAAATATATGAGCTTTACTTGTAATTGCACTACCATGGCCATTTAAGTCCTTACTTTTTGTGTGTATTTAACATCCAAATCCTAACATATATTGGGTAGTATATGCATGCTACACCAAAAACATAATTAAAAGTATATCCAAATCCTAACATATATTGGGTAGTATATGCATGCTACACCAAAAACATAATTCAAAGTATACTTCAAAGGAGATCATCATTAGCAAAGGGACATCCACTTACATTTCATATTACATAAGTCTCACACTTGTTCAAGTGATGCTGTGTGGTTAACATATCTACATATCACTGTTTTAACTGTTAAAAGAATATTGACAATCAAAGGTTGATAATGGTCCATGTATGGTTGATGCTGGTTCAAGCTGTGATTTCATTCTTTTATTTAAAATTATTCTATGTGATTGGTATATTAATTCTAATTTCAAACAAAAAATAATAAAACTTACATAAGAATGTGGTGGTTTGGAAAGTCTGTAGCTGGGATTTTTGGTAGTGAATGCTCTGGAGTAGGGTATTGTCCAGGCCTGTATAAGCAAAATGATAATTTAGTATTACTAGCATTGATACATATTGTGATATCTCTGCTGTCACACTCAGGGTTCGTGCCCTTGTATCCGGAACCACAATGGAGTACTCAGGAGCCCTTTTTAAAATATCAGCAGTTGTATTTATTTTAGTACAACAAAATAACATAAATTGTGCAAACCAAAAGCCTAGCTTCAAGTTGAAGCACTGACTTACTCTTGGCTGCAGTTCCCTCACTGTCCAAGATAAAGTCCAAACAAAAATCCAGTCTTTGCAGCTAACTGGATTTCAAGTCTCCCTTGTTGCAGGGGATTTCCAAATCTCACTCTGGTGTATTGTAAACACTAACCTTTGACAGAGACTGGCCTTTTATAAAGCCAATCTGCATGTCAAACCAATAAAAGGACATGTTCTGTAAATTAAATAATAATCAGATAAGGAAATTAAGACAAAAAGAAACCGTTTGGGGGATACCGAGCAGAGTACACCATCTACAGCTCACTGGGAGACAAACTCATCTATTCCCCCAGTGGACAAAGCCAGGTGGTACTCTGCCCGGATACAGGACCGCACCAGTGCCCGGAACATGGCCTCAGGTGACAATGAATCGCCCGCTATCAAACACTGCTTCCTGGACTTATATATAGTCAGCTTGGCTAATGCCAGGAGCAGGTTGACGAGGAGGTCCCTGGCCCTATTTCCCCCGGGACCCTGGGCGCCCAAAAATAAATATGTGTGGGGAGAAAGAGTTGCTGCAGTCTGGCGCAACTAAAATAAATATGATATACAGACTCTCCCTTGCCACAGAATGGACAAGTGGAGGGAGAGTTTGTGAAATTAGCTAAGTACTCTCTCGTGCTCAGTGCACCATGGAGCACTCTCCAACTCAAGTCCCCAGTGGGTCGTGGAAATAAAGTAGAATAAAGCTCCCTCCACTGAGGCCTCTTGCCCTTGTCAGCTGGGAGGACCCTCCTCCAGATGGTATCGGGACGGGTCACGAAGGCAAGGAAGTGCACTGTATGGAGCACGAGAGAGTACAAACTCGAGAGGTTTGGGACAGGAGGAGCCTGAGGGGAAACACGGGGCTTGTGACCAATGCAAACAGCCGGAGCAGGGGTGTTAGAAGGTGCATGTGGCACTCCGGCATGCAAAGCCCCGTTAAGGAAGGTGCAAGAGTCGGGGGAGATGGCATTCCTAATCTCCTGGAGCAAGCGCCTCTGGACTTTGGGCGACATATATTCCAAACGGAGCGCAAGCTCCTCAGGTGACACCCAATCATAATGATCGTAGTCCAGGAGATCCCCGACTCGTGTCAACCGTGCCTGACTAAGGCGCCGCATGATACTGGGGGACAGTAACAACGGAGCCCCTACTGCTGGATTATATAATAGGGGCTCTGTAAATATTTCATCCCCCAAAGGCACTCCTTGCCTGGTCACAGAGACCATGCAACAGGCCTTGAGGGTTTCCTGGTAGTATGCTGGCAACATCGAGAGGTCTTTCCCAAACCCCTCGGGCCTGATAATAAGTAATTGCCGGTCATACCCCAAGTTGCGCAACTGGCGATAAAAGCTGGATGCCAGTGCTCACCACTGCGGAGAGGGATCTGCATATACTGTAGGTATCTCTGCAGGTACTGAAGGCAGAAGGTGGGCAACTGGGAGCACACACATATCACTCCCTGCCCACCCTCCACCAAAGGCAGACTTGCCACACCCGCAGAGACCCAATGCTTTCCAATCCAGAGGAAATCTGACAAACTCCTCTGGATGCTGCTGACAAACTCAGGGGTCGAACTCAGACAGATCAGCTGGTGCCAGATCTGAGAAGCCACCAGCTGATTTATCACTACAGTCCTCCCCCTAAGGGAAAGCATTTTTGCTAGACCCCTCCATCGTCCCCGACGAGAGAGGACACTGTCCTCTAGCTCCCTCCAGTTGTCTGGGATGGAAGCGTCTGCAGAGGATAGGTAGACCGCCAGATATTTCATGACATCTGCCTCCCACGAAATGTTACTGAATGTGGGAGGCAAAAAGTCCACCTGTATATAACCCTCTATAAGGCCTGTGCATTTGGACCAGTTGATCCGAGCAGGAGGCAGCTGAATATACCTCCTGGCACTCTTTTGCCAGCTCAAGGTCAACTGGGTCCTGGGCCACGAGGAGCACACCGTCAGCATAGGCTGAAAGGACGATCAGCATGTCTGGCTCCCTAAGCACCAGCCCTGTGAGCCTTTTCCTCAACAGGCAGAGGAAAGGCTCAATGGCCAGCGCATATAACTGTCCAGACAAGGGACATCCTTGACGTACCCCTCGTCCAAATACCAAAGGTGCTGTTAGGGACCAATTGATTTTAAGTAAAAACTCTGCGGAGGCGTACAGCGTTGTTATAGAGCCCACAAATTGTGGGCCAAGGTCGCACACCTGCAGAGTGGCTATGATGTAACCATGGTCCACCCTGTCAAACGCCTTCTCTTGATCTAGGGAGAGAAAGGCGAGTGACAGACCAGTCCTGCGAGAGTATTGCAGGAGATGCCGGACCAGAAAAATACTGTCAAAGATTGTCCGGCCCGGGATCGCATAGGACTGGTCAGGGTGAACCAATTCTGCTAGCACAGATCTAAGCCTACGCGAGATGGCTTTCGCTACTATCTTATAATCTGTGCTGAGCAGTGAGACAGGTCGCCAGTTCTTAATAAGGCGGAGATCCCCCTTTTTGGGCAGCAGGGCAAGTACTGCCCTGCGACAAGACAGGGGCATCTCCCTGGTCTCCAGGACTTCCCCAAGGACCAGATGGAAATCAGGTCCCAGAGTCTACCAGAAAAATTGGAAAAACTCTACAGTCAGACCATCAAGTCCTGGAGATTTCTCACAGGACATGGCACGGAGGGCTTCAGAGAGCTCTTGAAAAGATATTGGCATATCAAGCTGCTCCCTTACACCCTCACTGACTGTGGGGAGCCCCTCCAATAGCACCCTGCAGGCATCTGGAGAAATAGGATCCGGAGAATAAAGATGTTTATAAAAAATCCGGGCTCTGGTCCTTCAACAAGGCATTGTTGAAGTGCCAATAGCGGCTTGTGGCGCTGTTGGCGTTAGCTCCACTGTCATAGACACACACATGTGGTCTGTGAAAGGAGCCAGCCTAATGGCACAAGAACCGGCTCATGACATATAGTGACTAAATATATATAGTCTATCGATCTGGGAGTGGGTCACCAGACCGGCTCTCACCTTGACGTAGGTGAAGCCGTCTGATGCCCCTGAGTTCTGTTCTCGCCAGACATCCTCTAAGGAAAAGCGGGTGATGAGCTCCTGCATGGCTGACGCAGAAGGCGGGTAAGGCTCTGGACCATTTTGGTCCAGAGCATTGAAGGTACAGTTAAAATCCCCCCCGAGAACCAAACACTCATCTGCGTCAACTCTGCGTCTCTAAGAAGTGGGACAATCTGGCTAAGAACCTCACTCTCTCGGGCCCTCTAGCAGGGGCATATACATTAACTAGGTTAATTACGCTACCCTGCTGTTGGACCGGGCGGTGGATTAGACGGCCTGGGATAATACGTTTCACAAGCAGCAGCTCTGGCTGAAAAGACTCTGAGAACAGGGTCCCCACTCCACACGACGCTGATGTGAAGTGGCTGAAGAAGACCCTGCCTCTCCACTCCAGTTGCCACGAGGCCTCATCCTCTGGAGTGGTATGAGTTTCCTGCAGGAAACTCACAGAGTACCCTCCCTGATGTAAATAGGAGAGTACCTGGATCCTGTGGACAGCCGTTGGTACTAAGTGTGCCAATGTGCAAAGCCATTACTGCGTGTCAGGAATTGTGCGTGCCTCAGTCTCTTGAGACTGCTGATAGGCCATGCACATTTTATAGAAATTCCGGACGTGGATATGCTCCGCATTCCCAGAATTCTGGGCCCTATTGCTGACCTCTAGATATTGCTGGAGAGAGTGGATAATAAACGACATATTACTCCACTTTCTCAAGGCCAGCTGCACCTTCCTTTTCTTTTGCCCATGAAGGGTACTTTCTAGGAATTGATCTAATTCTTTTACAGGGATAACCCACTTAGAATCTGATGTCCCCTCTTGTGGATCACCCCTGGGCTCCTCATGGCTGAGGGCTTTTACCCATCCTCCCCAGCTGGGGTCAGTTTCCTCAGCTTCATTCTAAGGGACCCCCTCTTGGATGATATAGAATGAGTCCCTTTAGCACCCTTCACGCTAAATAGTGGACCATGAGATTGCTGTTGCTCCCCTGCAGCTTCAGGGGTGCATTCAGGGGTGGCTGGCTGCACAGCAGTGGCTGGCATGGCTTCCTTAGTGGGAGCCTTAGAGGCTTTATATGCCTCCACTGCCATTTCCACTGCTGCTTGCTCAGCTTGGTTTGCACTGGTGTTAGGGTCAGTGGAAGGCTGAGGAGGGTTGACAAGCTCCCCCATGATGTTAACAGGAAAACCTGCCTTATCACCCTCCCACATATCCACTTCCCCTGGTGCCACATCCCCCCTGACAGACAAATCTATCGGGTCCTGAATGAGGGTCAGGCCTATATTCCCCCCCTCCGGTAGTGACTCAGCCTGGGGCTCTAACAAAGCCTGAGGTATGTTACTGGAGAGTGATACCAGAGAAGGAGAACGACTGGTGCCTCTGAAGCTCAGCACTTCAAGGATACTGAACAATCATTCAGCAGGGGCTTTACTGGGGCCCCCCTCATAGGCCAGTGGCAGAAAATGATCTTTCTGTTCCCCCCCTGACTCACTTAGGAGACCCTGTTGCCCCTGCTTTTCCTCCAGACCCTTATTCACATTATCCCCTTTTAGGTCTGGAGGGAGAGGTGTGTGGTCTGGCACCGGCTGGCTGAGTGTAATAACTGGGCCAGACAATTCCACCGGATGAGGAGAAGAAGTTTTACTGTTCTTTTTGCTTTTGGAGGGAGGTGTTCCAAAATAGAGCACCTCCCACTTTTCAGCTACCTCCCTGTTGGTCTTATGTGTCCTCTTCCTGGGGACGTCACTCCTGGAAGAGGAGCTGTCACTAACTGCCTCCCCTGCAGAGGGGTTATTGTCCCTCTGCTTATCCTGTGCCCCCACACTAACTGATGTTTTTATTTTGGGGGCAGAAAGGGACTTTGGGGTAACAGCCGTGACACTGGGAGGACCGGTGACATTCTTCCCCTTCTTCCGCGTGTCTGCAGTTTTGCTGCAGACCGCAGACACAGATGGCTTTTTTGGGGAAGAAGAGGGCTTGGAGGCCGTGGTGGTGGTATGAGGAGCAGCCTCCTTACCTAAGCTCTCTGGGGGGGCTGTGACCCTTGAGGTCCCCGCTGTTATGGGCTCAGCGGGGATGGGTGCTGTACTGGCAGAGGTGCTATTTGCTGGGGCTGGGATAGAATGTTTAGCATTAGGACAATCCCTACGTGTGTGTCCCAGCCCCTTGGAAAGATAACATTGCACCTCCGTAGTGCTGTAAAATACTCTGTACAGCACCCTCTCAAATGGAACCCCAAAAGATCCCTCAATGTTATCTGTGCCCCTGGACAGGCACATTTGTACCTGCCTCTTGAAAGAGAGCATGTGTCTTAGTGCTCTCTCTCTGCACCCCAGAGGTGTTTTTATTCCCCTAGGGCTTGCAGGTGGGGGCGTAGGAGGGAGTCTGTTAGAAAGGGGTTCACATTTGAGAGTGTAACTTTAGTGCCCAACCCTTCCAGGGGTTCAATTGGGACATATAATCTCCCCACTGTGATGCCCCTCTGTATGAGTGTGTGAGCAGCAGCCAGCGTACGGGTAAAGAAGACAGCTTTCCCGTACATTTTGCTGGCTGCTACTATAACAGAGGGGCTGATGACATTAGCTGCTGCATGCAGATAGATCTCAATACTAGAAACCACAGACATCTGACAATTAACCCCATGCTTCCTAGTGATCTGTCCTCAGCCCCAGCGATGGTATTGCTGGGGCCAGTAGAAACCACCTGTGACCAGGTATTAGTTACAGGGGTAGCTCTGCTGGCAGAAGGTGTTTTTCCACTAGGAGCTGGTGTTGGCTTTTATCTGTCTGGGGCCTATGCTGTGCAGTGCTGCAGCTAGGATTTTCAGGGGCCATTATTCCCCCCTTTGGCCACTGAGGCTTCTTAGGTACCTTATCCCTCATGTTTAAACCTGTTTTTGTTTGTTTATTCCTTTTATTAATTTTTATTTTTTTTGTTTTATGATTTTTATTGTTTAAGAAAAATGCAAAAATACAAAACAAAAATAGGGAGATAGACTTTTCGGTGTTATCTGGCAGTGGAAGGGTTAACAGTTAGCGCTCTTTGCAGCCTAAGTGCCACGCAGCTGCTTCGCTTTGCTTCACAAGGCTCGCATGTGTGACGCGCCACTGGCTCGCCTCGCCTAGATCCACAACTATTATATATTAGCGACTTGCCCGTCAAAAAATGACGGCAATAAGATTGTAAGGCAGGTAATGTTGTTTGTGTGCAAAATAAATTTTCTTGGTGTTTTAAGATTCGTCGGCACTTATTGCGAGGCTCGTGGTTGTTTGTGTCCTATGAGCAGCGTTGGTGTTTTTTTTGGTATGGCAATGAATAATTAATAAAATAAGAAATTAATATACTTTACCTATTGTGAAGTAATATATGCAGGAAGCATTGTGTTGAACAGCTGGCAATCTGTTTTCATGTTGCTGCATTATCAGTACTGTGGAGCTGCTGTGTAAGCGTCATGAATGTGTGCAGTGTAATAGTGTGCGTGCGCGAGGCAAATCCGTTAGGGTAGCTGTGTACTTCCGGATTGTATAAGTTATTGTTCTAAAATGGTGGCTAATGTGTGGTATGCGGCTGTGGCTGATTTAGCGTCCTTCGTTTCGGATGTTGTCCAACTTTTTGGGAATATCCGTAGCTGTTTGGTGGTGTTTTGCGTTTTTAGGGTCCTTTAGCCTTGTTTTCGTTTTGTTCTGCGGGCATTTTTTCTCTCGCTTAGGTAATTTTCAGGTGTAACTTCACTTGCAGAGGTCCTGGGTGCACCCCCATGCTGTGGGTAACCTTTTTATGTGTTTGTTGTGTGTATTTAGTGTGTTTGTAATGTTTTTGGGGTCGTGCGGGTTGCGTCCTTGTTTTCGGATCTTGTACGTCTTTTTCGGGAAGTCCGTAGGTGTTTGGTGGTGTTTTGCGTCTTTAGACTGCTGTAGACTTGTTTTCATTTTTTTTGGCGGCCAGTTTTACTCTCGCTTATGGGATTTGATTTGGATTTGATTTCCCCCCCCCTTGCTGTAGGTAAGCTTTTTATGTATTTGTTGTGTGTATTTATTGTATTTTTCATGTTTTCATGTGCGCGGGTTTCCAACGATTCTTTCAAGGTCGTAATAGGTCGTAACGTGTCTTGTATTTTGCTTTCGTAACTACGTAAATTTTGTGAGGTCCGCATTTGCTGGCAAGGAGCACCTTCGGCTTCGCGAGGGCCTCAGTTGCTGGCAAGGAGCTTTGTGAGGGCCGCGGGCTCGCTATGCGAGCCTGCAAGCGTTATCAACAGCCTGCATGCTCACAACTATATATGTGATATATAAAATGTATTGGTTAATTATTTATCCATCAATTTATTTTCTCTCATTACTTTTATTAACATGAATTTGTTAAATTTGCACTAAATCATTTTCTAGTGTTACTAAGATATTTAGTGAGTTGAGACAATAAAAGAACATTGTCAAAGCTTTTCCAGGAGGGTATTGATCTGCTACTCAGTTTCTTAGGTGTCTTAAGCTTTTCTGGTGCCATTGCAGGGATGTTTGCCATGGATGAAGGAACTTTCTCAGGTGTGAGGAGTGTGCATTCTTTTGCTGATAGAGAGCTGACCCAGATTGTAGGTACATTTATTTACACAGCCTTTCTACATTGTGAAAGCTTGCTACTGCAATTTCTGTTGACAGGAACTCTAACTTCTTTCAATTGCACTAATATTCCTGGATATGGGTCTATCCCCCATTGTGTAAGCTTTTTTCCACTCCTTTCAAGTTTGTGACCTCTCTATTTTCATCTCACTGATGGGTCTATCAAACCAGGGAACTTGATGCGATAGATTATGGCATAAGTTCGACTTGACTAATTTAACGTGGCTGCAATCAGCACTAAAAATAACAATTTTGCGGTCATTTAAACCAAAGACATTGCAATCATTTTATTGTTAATTTAATATTCCTCCAACTCAGGAAAGGTCTTTTATCACAATTTGTTACACTGATAGAAACTAAGAGATCGATTCAATTGCAACCCCGCATCTCGCAGTATCCTGGCCATATGTCTGCGGGCGTGCTGTGGGCTCCCATTCGTCTCCAATTCTGGTGCTATTCAATTAAAAGAGCCCAGAAGTTACGGGCTGAGATCCGACTCTGTACACCATGCACTCACTCGTAGCAGTTTAGGGCGGGACTATGATCAATTAAGCAAATCTCCCATTTCGAAACAGCCAATAGACAATGAGACCGCCATCATCAATTCAGTAAAACATGGAGGTTACATGTCAATCAATTAGATTCAATTAGGTTTGTGGGTCCAATATGCGATGGTGCAAATACAAAATAATAAAAATGAATGCCAATACTGTTTTAGTCCACATGGGTTGCCTGATATGTATTAACTCATTGATTCCCAAGATCGATATAACCCCGAAATAAAACATAAAAATAAACTTATTTTTACAGCCGATTTGCGAGCTTGTTGTGCAATTAATTCTTATGCCTCATTACTTTCCCGTTTATTTACAGTGCAGTATTGATTTTATATTTAGATTTACAGTGCTGCGGACAGGGGTTAAACCCCTTTGCAGGTCCTCTCTAGCACCAGGATTTTCCCCAAAATTTGCTGGGTTTGAAAACATTGGAATTGGAGCAATTGAATAGTGATTTTTGATTTTAGCGCTCGTAACTCTTGTGGAAGTGAAAGATCAAAGGCTTTGGGAGGCTGTAAGTTCCTGGTTTAACCATCGCAAAGTTTTCAAGCCCGAAAAAACATCTGGAGCCCACAAAAAGATGCCAATTGAATAGCAAATTAACTTATGGTCTCAGTTACGGGCTACAGTAACTTACAATTGCTCAATTGAATCTGCCCTAAGAGTTTATCAACAAGCAAAATTAGTATAAAAATAAAATTTTACAAGTAAGATTTGTCAGCAAAAAATTTGTTTTGTTAAAAAAACTAGGTGTATTGCAAAGTTTTTATCTTGCTATAGTGTACATCAGTGGTTCTCAACAGACTGACCTAGGAGACCCTGAGATTTTATTTGCAGGTCCCTAGGTATTAAGAGAGTCTAACTCTGTTATAGATAGTTTGTAGAGGAAATTCTAAGCAGTTAAACTGTACTCTATTCAAATCAGTGCAAATCTAGATGAAGATTCAATAAGTCACATGAATTATTACCAGTGGCGGAGTTAGAAAATTGAGGGCCCTGGCGCAAAAAAAATGTGGGCCCCCTGGACCAATTTACTCAGTTTCCCTCCCCAAGACGCCTTCTCATAACAGCTCTCCTCATAAAGTCTCCTTCCCAAAAAAGCACCCTTTCCCTTACCTGCTGCCTGTGTGAAACTCCTCTGCCTATTGCACAGCTCTATGACTAGCACAGGGCCAGGGGGTCACTATACTACAGAAATATATATACTATCTCTAAATGGCTCCCAGTCCATCTCAACATCCACCCCCACACAGCACCCACCCCTCTTAGCAGTATTCATCCCTACTTTACAGAAGAAAAAAAATGTAAATGCAAAAAAAAATTACACAATACTGACCCCTTCCAGAGGAGGGCCCTGGTCCTGCACCACTGGTAGCTCTGACTATCACCCTGATAAAAATGTTCTGGATCTCACAGCCAGTCCCTAGAAGCACTGAAAGGTGACCAGCCAGCACCCAGACCAAAAAAAGATTCAGAACCACTGGACTACAGCATACTGTTTTGTGGCATCCCAGTGGTCTTCTAATGAAAAATACTTTACATTGTGTACTAATGATAAGGACAAAGTACATGTATGCCTAAGAACATACAGTCATTAAATTGAAGCCTCTTAAGTCCTACGTGTAGCTCGTAAGGGATGCATGCGCAAAATGTAACAGTTTTACGTCGCTATTAAATTAGAAGGGCTGCGTGTTACGAGCAAGAGACACAAAATCGCAAACCAGTTCCCGGCCGTCGAGTTGCGGGCTGGAATGCAAACAATTAAGCAAGCACGTAGTTTACAGGTGCATATGGAGCCAAAGGCAACAGAGATCATCATCATTGCGTCACAAGAAAATGGAGGATGGATTTCAAAGTCTTACTGGGTTCAATTACGAGCTAGTGTTATTACTCTGTTACATGCTTCACAAACATATTCCATTTTTCTTAAAATGCAGTGATAATTTAATCCTTGAACTGGATCTTTAATAGACTAGGGACGCTATTAAATTCACCAAATCGCAGTTCGAGAAAGCCCATAAAGGAGCCTGCAAAAGTTACAGCTATTAAATTGGCCTCTTTTAGCATCCAGCAAAGATGTGCGGATTACAGGCTGAAAGTCCCTAGGGCTGTCAAAATCTGAACTCCAAGCCAACTAAGACTTTGATCTTTCAATCCTGTAAATGTTACAATCGCAAATCACTATTATACAAGTCCTAAAGCCCGCAACTATTTTAACACCCGTAAATGGCAAATGCAGCCAAAAATCCTACGGGTACTAGAGAGGACCCGCAAGGGGGTTAAATTCATGCCCGTAGCACTGTAAAAGCAAATATAAACACACTACTGTATTTTAAATTATAGGTGTCATGATCTGCTTCTTCTTGGGGGCCTGATATGAACCTAGTTCAAACCTACCCCAGCAGAATCATGTAGTTCCTGTTCTCTGTGGCACAAAAGATGGCCTCTGAAGAGGGCAAAGCCCAACCGCTACAGGCAGAGGATACTGGATCCAGGTTACTTAGTGGCCCATAGCAAGACCACTCCCCAAGTCAGGATACAACACACAGAAATAGTCTCACACCTTGTTTATGTGAAAACTATCTCTCAACAACTTTATTTTGGAAAACACCATCTTTTAAACATGCATACAAAATTACCAGGAGGGGCTACCTTTAGCCAGCCCCTAACTGCCTCTGGCCAATCAGGCAGGGTCCCTACGTGTGAACCATTAGACTCCTCCCAGGTCTGCCCACTAGGTGTGGCTACCTAATTCATTTGGTCTATGACTTTCAAGGGAGAAACATCTCCCTGCCCTCTGGACTTTGCCCTGATTCTCTGAGTGAGAATCCCTGTAGACCCCCGGGGGTTATGGTGCCTCTATGTCTGTGGAGATCCCTTTGTTCCTGACTACTATCATTTCAAGTGTTTACCTTCAGGGCCATATGGGCAACTCCTGACTGAGAGTTTATACAATGGGGGAGGGTTGACTAATCAAAACATAGCTATCACTCCATAATACAATATACAATATAATACTAACATATTATAACCCATAACATATTTCCCCATTAATATATTATACCTAGGATACATAATAACCATGTACAGGCAACATATAACCACACAATAACACATAATCCCAATGTAACAATGTCATGCTCCCTTGGACATACTCACAAACCACTGACAATATGAGTCCTTAAACAATTAAATCATGACAACTTCCTTCCTTTCTAGTATAGCATAGAGGATCATCCTAACGGATAATTCTCTAGCTATACTGCTTTTACTTGTCCTCCTGTCTGGAAAGTCCATCCATGTGATAGCCTCAGTGGCTCTCTGTGTTCTCTGCCTCCCCCTGTCCAGGGTGAATACTCACTCCTTCCCAGTGGCCTAGACACCTTCACAAGCCCTTGGGAGACTTATAAGACAACTGCCATAGAGGACCCTTCAAGGTAGTCCAGGGGAAACAGTACATCCCAGCTAGTAAGTCCAGCATAAACTTGGGAGGATCCTTACCAAGCAAAGCCCTCTCCTTCCAGGCTAGGGGGACCTCTTGTCCTGTTGATTCTGGATCAGCACTCAGTCCCATGTGTAAAATTGAAGAGTACAAGGTTCCCTTTGTCAGGCCTGAGCTTTCTCCTGCATAAACTGGGATACTGGAGTTGGAACATGGGCTAGTGACCTTGACTGGTGGCATCCATGCTGGATTAATGGGCAGTTCTGATACAAGCTGTTGTGGCTCAGTAGCCAACCTCTCTCCCACCAAGCCTGGCCAATGGCCCCTTCTTTCCAGGGTTACAGGTACACATCCAGTGTCTTTGGGCAGCTGCAGGTGAGTCATTGTAGGGAGACCAGGAGACAAATCACAATCTGGGGTACCCTCTGGCTCTTTGGTCTCTGGATCCTCAGGTGGAACCTCCTGACTCTCTCCATCTGAGACTGCCTGGTGTGTAGTTACAGGCAGCCCTTGAGAAGCAGCTGCTACTGCCTCTTGTTCAGGCTGAAGAACAGGGCTACTTTCTGTTTCTGCTCCAGGGTCTGTGGCTGGCTCCTGGACAATGGTCATCCAAGGAACCTCTCTACAATTTCCACAGTCAAATGGTAGGGCCCAGTGCTCATTAGGTTCTTCTCTTACACTAGGAGCAGAGTAGCTTTTCCCCAGTTCTTCCCCTGGGCCCGGCACTGCTGTGGTTTGCCCCTGTCCCCATTCCTCTAACTGGGTGAGACTTAGCCCCCTAAAGATAGGGACCAGTTCTTCCTCTTCCCAGTCAACCCCATGGATGCCGGCACCCTTGTTATTTTGAGAATCATGGATATCAAAATTCTCCCCCCCAGTCCATATATTCATTTTCTGACCCAGCCTCAGCAATATTTAGCTGGGTCTCTGTAGTACCTGTTAGGTGGTTCTGTTCCATGCCTGACTGGCATGAGCCCTCCCAGCTGGCTGGCCAACAACCATCCAGGGATGCTTCATCCAGTAAGTCTATATAATCCACCTCCAGCTGTAGCTCCTGTTGGATCAAAGGCCAAAGTAAGTTAGCTGTATGAGAGCCTGTCTCCAGTCCCAGCATGTGACAGCGCTTGGCAAACAGACACAGCTTGCCTTTCTCTGTCCCCAAGCCACAGTCCGGATCCCCATGTACTATGTCCCAAAGTGCCTTTTCCAGCCCCAATGAAAAATGATGATGTATCCCAACAGGTCCAACCCAATAAGCATATTGATCTTCCAGGGCGACCTCCTCATATACCAATTCTTCCAGCCATTCCATTAGCCTGTGACCTGGCCATAGTCCCAGGAATGCCATCCATTTATTTAGAAGGCCCATTCCTCTACAGTCCTTTCCAGTCACCAGAACATTCTCTATCTCTACTGGGGATAAGCATTTCCCCTCCACAGGAGCTGAGACAGGGCCATTGCTTACCCTTCTCCAGTTCCCCTTTACCTCCTGTGTGATTTGTATCCGGAGTTCCCTCTGCTGATCCTTAGTAAAACCTGCAGGCATTACCTCCATCCATCTTTGATACCGTCTGGACACTTCCTCCTCCTCTGCTGCAGACATCTCTTCATAAGCTGCCATCCTTCTGTGTTCTATACAGAGATCCCCACCGCTGCCAGCCAAATGTCACGATCTGCTTCTTCTTGGGGGCCTGATATGAACCTAGTTCAAACCTACCCCAGCAGAATCATGTAGTTCCTGTTCTCTGTGGCACAAAAGATGGCCTCTGAAGAGGGCAAAGCCCAACCGCTACAGGCAGAGGATACTGGATCCAGGTTACTTAGTGGCCCATAGCAAGACCACTCCCCAAGTCAGGATACAACACACAGAAATAGTCTCACACCTTGTTTATGTGAAAACTATCTCTCAACAACTTTATTTTGGAAAACACCATATTTTAAACATGCATACAAAATTACCAGGAGGGGCTACCTTTAGCCAGCCCCTAACTGCCTCTGGCCAATCAGGCAGGGTCCCTACGTGTGAACCATGAGACTCCTCCCAGGTCTGCCCACTAGGTGTGGCTACCTAATTCATTTGGTCTATGACTTTCAAGGGAGAAACATCTCCCTGCCCTCTGGACTTTGCCCTGATTCTCTGAGTGAGAATCCCTGTAGACCCCCGGGGGTTATGGTGCCTCTATGTCTGTGGAGATCCCTTTGTTCCTGACTACTATCATTTCAAGTGTTTACCTTCAGAGCCATATGGGCAACTCCTGACTGAGAGTTTATACAATGGGGGAGGGTTGACTAATCAAAACATAGCTATCACTCCATAATACAATATACAATATAATACTAACATATTATAACCCATAACATATTTCCCCATTAATATATTATACCTAGGATACATAATAACCATGTACAGGCAACATATAACCACACAATAACACATAATCCCAATGTAACAATGTCATGCTCCCTTGGACATACTCACAAACCACTGACAATATGAGTCCTTAAACAATTAAATCATGACAATAGGGAAAGCGATGAAAAGTATTAAAATTAGTAGCACAATATTCTCAATGTGTTAATACATATAATATAACTTGCATTGACTAGAATATTATATTTATTGATTTTTTTATATTGCATTATTTCTGGAATGCGGGTCTAATCGCAACACAGACTTCAAAAACGTAAGTGATTGAAATTTAACCTCCATGTTTTAGTGACGTAATGATGACGGTCTCTTTTACTATTGGCTCCGTCTAAATCCATAACTACGGGTTTGAATAATTCGCTCCGCAGCATGGTTTATGTATTTGCATTCCGGCCATGTCCTTGTAGGCTTTTCTAATTTAATCACTCTGTAACTCCAGCAAATTTGGAATTTAATAGGGCCCTAAGATTGGTTAAAATGAGATCCTTATGTCATCTTCCTGTTTTGTGCACTCAAAATATTTTTAGTTACTTTTAGAAGTAAATTGAAATATCACAGTTTCACACTGAATGTATAACAATTATTCTAAATCATAAGCTGTAACAATCCATGAAGGAACTGAACCTTCAGTCTCTACTCTCTGATGCTGCTGCTCTGTCCAGAGATTTGCAGTTGCTGGTACAGCTGGACAGCTCCTTGGCTTGGGATCTAATAAAATAAACATTACTACAGATGGTTTTACCCTAAATCGCTTCTACCCTCTACCAGAAGTCAATGCATTGAGCACAAAAGCTCTAAGTTATCTGTGCACCTTTTAACAACATTAATGTATTCCACTAGAAAAAAGAAACAATTATCCTGGTAATTTAATACATTAAATGTGATCTGGTCCAATCTTTTGAATTTCATAGTGATTATATTGTATCTAAGAAATACAGTCAAACAGAGATAAATAAATGCCAGAATCATTTCCAAAATCCACATTTGAATAAATAATTGTATCTGTTAAACAAGATAAAAATATGAAATAATGTTGTTTTTTTTAAATTTTGCTTGCAACAAAAAAATTGGAAATCAATGATCCATTCAACACTTTCATCATAAAAAAATAGCTTCTTTCAGTTCATCACAGGAATATCTTGGAAGGATATCAAAAAATACCATTTGGCAGTTACATTATTTCAGGCATCCAAGTCTACAAGAATAATGTAAAGTTTTAAGTTAGAATTTTGGCAAGTTAAGTAATACAGGAGTTGGAGATCCACTGAGTTTAGTAATTAGGACCTTGCTTTTTCAAAGTTCAAAAAGACCATCAATAAACAACTTTTAAATGTACTGTCATAAATAAGTTGATCTTTTGTGCAAAAACTTATACTGAAAAAAATTGTCCCCACCACTTTCCTGTTGCATAGTGAAGTGCAAAAAAGAGCCTCATTTAATTTGAGGGTTCCCAACTCGATCACAGACAGCAAAATGCCTGCAATTGAGTTGCAGGCTCCATTTGGTTTCCAATTGCGATGCTATTCAAGTGGCCAACCTCGCAAGTTAGGTGCCGGTCCCAAAAATTGGAACACCATGCCAGCCCGTAACTCCCGATGGAGAGACAGCCAATGGAAACAGAGACCGTCATCATGACCAACCTCCAAGCCTGTTACTCGTAAGTGAAGGTCGTAGTAATTTGAAATCAAACCTCCATTTTTCAAACCTCCAAGCCCGTTGGTCTTTGAAAAATGGCGGTTGGATTTCAAAGTCCTATGGACTTGGAGGTCGAAGCCCATAGGAATTCACAGTGATTGCCGTGATTGATATAACATGAACATTGAACATGAAATAAATTATTGGAGAATGTTGTGCTATTAATTCTAAGACCTAACATTACTTTCACTCTTAATAAAAGTACAGTATTGCTTTTTTATTTGCTTTTAAAGTGCTCCGATTTGTCATTAAGCACTTTGCGAGACCTCCTTGATACCAGTAACTTCTGTTTAGATATTTGTCATTTGCAGGCTTGACTGAGTGATTAGCGAGGGGGAATCAGAGCAATTGAATAGCGATTTGCGATTTTAGCCTTGCAACAGTGAAAGATCAAAGGCTTGGAGGGCGCTAACTTGCAATTTTCAAAATCGTTACAAATCGCAGCTAGGAGCCCCTAACTCAATCGGAGCATGCAAACTGACGCCAATTGAATAGCAAAAAATTTGCTGGCTCCATTTTCGAGCCCGGATGTCCCACAAGCCTCAATTGAATGAGGCTCAAAGTAAATTGTATGCATGCCAGCAAAGCTAAGCAGTTTGTAAAAAAAAAACTTTACTATTTAAAACTAATGAAAAATTAACTAGTTGAGTATCCAATTAAGTTTTACACTTTAGAAACAGAACTTTTTAGGCTGGATGGAGGAAAGGCATTTGACCTTGCTATCATAAGATAACAATAGCTCTCTTTATACATCTGAAATTTTATATGGACAAAGCATTACAATAATTCTGTCTTCTATTACTAGGTAATAAATCAAATGCCTGGGTATTGTTTATACATTCACAGCCTTAAATTAAATTGCGATTCGGCCAATTGAATAGGGCTCTATATAAGCACAGAGCATATTTTTTTACAGAAGTTTTTAGTTAGTGAAGACCTGGTTTTTGGATAGAAGTTCACTAACTAAAAACTTATTTAAAAAAAATGTGCTTTGTGCTTATATAGAGCCCTATTCAATTGGCTGAATCCAAATTTAATAAGGCTGTCCGTTTTTGAGCAATAAAGGGCTACTGTTTAATTTAATTTATTGTGGTACCTTGGTTCTCAACCTTAATCCGTTCCAGATGGCAAGTTGAATACCGAAAAGGTTGAGTACCAAAAAAAAAAGAACATTTGGACTTTGGCACCATTAGTCCTGTGGACACCTTTATTAAGTGTCCCAAAATGTCATCAGTCCAGTCTGCATTGTCTGCAGTGGCCACAGCAAAAGGTAGATAAAGACTCACATCAGGACAGAAAATCAAGCAGCTCCTTTGCAACCATCTAATAGGGGTGGAGAGAAGCCAGTTTGCCTAAACTTGTAATGCTACAATTCAAATGAAAGCCTTATATATGATCACTACAGTGGTCCTTTTATATTTAGCCCATAAGCCTAGAGCAGTACGGAAATGTCTATTTGCATTATTTCTAAGTGTACTTGCACTTTTTGACTTACTGTATACTTACATAGACATAGGATTTTGTTTATAGATATGTGGTAAACCTACAATTGGGATATAGCGAGAGGAAAAGTAAGAATAGTAATTGTGTCTTAAGGGGGTGGACAAATATGAACTGGCCTAAGGCAGCATAAAACCTAAATACTCTCCAGATTTAGCCAACTAATTTTGAACATCGAAACCTCTCAATAAAATTGTTAACAAATGTAGTTTGCAAAACGACTTTCATGATATGTATTTTATAAACTAGAAAGTATACCAAACAAAAGTTATGTTATTTTCTATCCTCTAGTACCTATCACTGTACTTTTTTGGTGTTTCACTATGTGTTTGTAGTAAACAATGCATATATTCGGTTTTATATATATATATATATATATATATATATATATATATATATATATATATATTAACTGCATATATTAGGGCATGGGTGTATATAATCCTAGGCCAATGAGGCCAAGGCCTAGGGCAGCACATTTTTAGGGGGAAGCCGGTTGCCTGAGGTTGCTGATGCAATGCCACGGAATATGCACAGAAATATCTATATGCAGATATTATTCTGTCTGTTAGTGTACCTGGTACTTTTTGATTTACTGTATACTTAAAGATTCATGATTAGGACTGGGATATTGCAAGAGGAAAGGAGAAGAAGTAACTGGGTTAGGGTGCACAAATCTGAATGAGCCTAGTGCAGCATAATAATTCAGTATGCAACTTCATTAGAGTACACATTAACTGCTATATTTGATTATTTTTACTTTCTAAAACATTTTGTCGTTTAAGAGTTTTTCATATTTCATTTACTTTAATGGTCCTTTTAACATAGTTTTCTTTTGACCTCAAACCCAACAAGACAAAATATTATATATAAATAATTTTATAATGTAGCCCCTAGTGAAAAACCTAGGGCTGAAGAATAATAAATTAGCCTCGTAAACCTCTACGTTGCCCACCTGCGTGTTAGAACGCAGGACGTCCGAAAAATGCCTACGTTTTGTGGAACGTGGAACATTGCAGCACACAACCCTTTGATCTGTCCAGCCCGTACCTGCTACGTTCCCATTATGCTATTAAATTGCCACAAAGTCCCCCGCAAACTAGCCCCTAACACGCAACCGGAGCCCAAAGCCCAACGAGTACTGGGGAGGACTCGCAAAGGCTGTAAAAGTCCTTTATGTTTACTACGTGAGCAGCAGATGAGACCCCTCTCCAGCCCCAAACCTCCCTCTGGCCCCTGAAGTTCCCCCCTGCTGCCCAAATACATCCCCATGCTGGAGGGGTCCCGATTGGGAACCCGCAGCCTCCCAATATTAACCTTTACTGCGGTCGTCCCAATCGAGACCTCCGCGGCAGTTAAACTGTTAACCCCGGCCGGGAGGGTACTTCAAGTACCCCCCCGGCACCTAAAATTAACCCCCCTGTGTGGGGGTCCCTATTGAATTTAAAACTTCTAATTTCCTATCTTGTGGTTCCTTAAAGGACTGTGAATACCCTCAATAATAAACAAATTGCCCCCTGCCGTGGGGTTACTATAAGTACTCCCCTAGGCATCTAAAATTAACCCCATCACTCATGGGGGTATATACAGATCCCCATGAGCCTCTAATTACCCCCCTCAGTCTCATAAGGGTCTATACAGACCCTTATGGGACACTAATTAACCACCTTAGTCCCATACGGGTCTATACAGACCCTTATGGGACAATACTTAACCCCCTCAGTCCCATAAGGTAAGTGTACTATTTCGAATGTTTATGATTATATGTTGTGTTTATTTATTGATTTTAATGTTTCTTTTTTCCTAGGGGTGCCGCACCTGTGGACATTTAGAAAAGGCCTTTGGCTAGGGACGAAGCACAGAAGACCATAGTCGCTGGATGGGACATTTGGGCAAGGTAAGTGGTCTTATTTACCCTAATCTAGTTTTAGTGAGGGGGTTGTTTTACGTGTAATAAAAGGGTGTTTAGTATATGTAATTATATGCTTTCTTATTGTATGTAATATTTTTTATTTTACGTAATTATAGTTTTTTTTAATGTAATTATAGGCATTTTTATTTTCTGTAATATTAATTCTTTACTTTTTTGTAATGTATAGTTTATTATTTTTTGTAATGTAGTTTTTTTCAGTAATTTACTTTTTTTAATTTTGTGTAATTAGTGGAGTAATAGGGATTTTATTAGGGTGTTAGGTAGGTTGTGTAGGAGTTAATAGTGTAGAGGATGGTTAATTGTGTAGAGGGGGGTTAATAGAGTAGAGATGGGTTATTAGTCTAGAGGGGGGTTAATAGGGTAGAGGGGGTTAATAGTGTAGTGTTTAGACTTGGTGTCATAAGGGTCCTGGAGGATCCTCATGGTACTTATAGTGTTATTACAGGGGTTAATAGTGTCATATAGGGGTCTATATAGACCTCTATTGGACTAATGGGGTTAATTAGTGTCCCATAATGGTCTGTATAGACCCTTATCAGACTGAGGGGGTTAGGTATTGTCCCATAAGGGTCTGTATAGACCCGTATGGGACTGAGGGGGGTTAATTAGAGGCTCATGGGGGTTTGTATAGAACCCATGTGATGGGGTTAATTTTAAATGCCTTGGGCGGTACTTATAGTACCCTCGCGGCAGGGGTTAATTTTTAGTTATCGCTGGTCCTTTAAGGACCGTTTTGGTCTTTAAAGCATGCACAAGACGGGAAATTAGCATTTTTAAATGCAGTGGGGGTCCCGATCAAGTGCAAGTGGTAATATGGGGACACTGCGGGGGGGGCTGATGGGGGGTTGATTTAGTTGCCGGGGAGGGGGGGGGGTGGTACTTGAAGTACCCACTGCGGCAGGGCTTCTGTTTTTAACTGATCTTAGCAAGGCCAAAAATCCAACGTGCAACAGACTGCATTGCAGTTTTGGGTCTCTGGCTCGTAGCACGCAGCCCCAATTTAACAGCAACGTAAGTAGGCCAAATTTCAAACCCGTAGCCGCTGCAGGCCTCACGTGGGAGTTACTGGCCTCAAATTTAATAGGGCTGTAAATGATTATAATGTAAATTATATAAACACATTTTACCACATGATAGAAAATGTGGAGTTTTTTGTTTCACAAACATAAGACTAGCTTTTGAATCAGATGACACTGTGAGAAAAGGCTGTAAAAAAATAAAAAAGGCTGTTGAATAAGAAATTGTGCTAACAGAGCACAGTAATGTTCTGAGTATATAAGAGTTTACTATATAAGAGGTATTATTCATGGAGATTATGCTGAGACTCTTTAAGCCTTGCAAGATGTCATAGATAGCAAAATCCCCACTGTGAACTCATGAATTGTGAATGTTTTATATTTCCAATATAGAAAATCCACTGCATATATGGTGTTTTGGCTCAGGATATTGTAAGCTAAAACTGCTTGATGCTGATGATAATAATAATAATGGTACAGATATAAAAAAGAGAAATACATATCTGTGTATAGAGTGTAAAACAATCTGCATTGTGAATATTATTGGAAGTGATGGTATAGGATAAACAAATGAATAAGCAGCAATCCCTCTATGATTCATGTCACTTAGTTTCCAGACTTGTTTCTCAATAATGACACACTTGGGTCAAACAGATAGCACCCAGGAGTCTAAAAATAGAACTATGGAGTCACCATCCATCCGTAAAGACAGCTGATGCCATGAGTTCTAAAATCAACAATACATTGTGGGCAGTAAAAGTTTATTGTCAAGCTTTTTTTTCTTTGTTAAAAATGTATAACAAATCTATCTATCTATCTATGGTCTTCGTCACCCCAATTTTTTTAGGCTATTCCTAAACTGCCTGAGAAATATACTATATAATGTATTAGCCATTTGTTTCTAAAGTAAATAATTTCTGAGAAATCCAGTATTGTTTGTACTGCTATTTTATGCAAATGAGTGCCTCCCATATATTAAACAATAGCTTAGAATCACAGTCTACTTGTCTGTATCTGCTGACCAAAATAATGACCCCCAATGTTCTCACTCAGTTTCATCCCCTCCCCCCAATCCACACATTACCATATTGATAAGCTGTATAATGGACCCATGCTAATCAGATTCACATGGCAATGTAACTAACATGGTGCCCTGATGCCATGGAGGTACTTATAGGAAGCCTGTCCCCACTAATCTTGTCATGCTTTGTGTGTGTCTATGTTGTGTGTGTGTGATCATGATGTATGTCTGTTTGTGTGTGTATCTGTATCTGTGTGTGTGTGTGTCTATGTGTGTGTGTCTGTATTTTGTCTATGTGTGTGGACATGATGTGTGTCTGATGATGTGTGTCTACCCACCTTCAGAAATACAGTATGCACAAATAAATGTAAGTGACGAAAAATCCTATATGATGTAATGTAAGGAGGGACAGGTATCTGGAGAGACACATCATGATATTGGTAATGGTGTTCAGTTTTATAACTAAAGGACCACTGAAGTTCAAGAAAAAAGCCACTTGTTGGTCAAGTATGTTTAGAGGGCTGGGTTGACTATTTGAAAGGCTTATTTTGGGCTACAGGAAGCATAGCCATAATTTTTTGTTTTATTATGGTTCTGTAAAATGTTTCTAGAGGGTGTATTTTGATTGTATTTGGATTTTACGAATACTTGTGTGTTATTATGTATCTCATAAGTGTTCACCACAGCAGTATTTCCATTAAATCTCTCTCAATGGAACTGAAACTCTCAACTGCCTAACTGCTCTCTCTGACAGTTACAGACCGACAACACAACATGCCAAAATATTTAACAATTAATAAACCAAACTTGCAGCATACAGAATCACACATCACAAGTAAATGGCACATAGGCAAGCAACATAACATACAGTAATTAACATAAAATAACACAGCACAACATAACAAAGTAATTAACATAACTTAATATAAAATCAACTTAATATAAACATTAAATAACTATAAACAGACTTAGCCCAATCCCAGACCACCGGATTACATGAGTCTCAAAAACTGGTGGTCAGAGGGATCATGACAACTACTCCCCCCTTTTAGATGCACCAGCCGATGATCATGTCTATCAGATGAACACCGGCATGCTGCGGAAACAAGGTCCATGTGTAAGTCCATGTCTGGGTTGCTGGGCAATTCAACCCCATCGGGGCAAATGTGGAAAACAATTCCTCTAGGCCTCCCCCTGCCCAAGACCTTATTTTGAGTGTGCAGGGCAGGTTTTTGTTCTTTTTCTTCTGTACAATGTCCATGGGCAAAAATAATTCTGGAAGTGACACCAATGGATCCCATGCCATAACAACCCTCCCCAACCAGGCCAGTCCCAACAGCCATCCTGTTATGACGAAAACAGTCCATGGGCGTATGTGACCAAAATTGGGCAATACATCCCTTGTGTCACAAACTGTTGAGGTTGAGGGGATAGTTTGGATATAAATTCTTAAGCAATCCATCATATTCACATATAACCAGAATATCTGTTGATTCAGAGCTATCAGAGTGAAAGTCAAATTCCAAAGCAACTTTTCTTTTCTTTGCAGATTTTTGTTGAGCTGGATTTATTTTTTCATTTTGCAGCTTTCCATTCTTAGATGGAGTCTTTACTGAATAACTCTTTTGTGGTGAATATATTGGGTTTCTGATGTAGACCAAATAGATGTATCTCTCTTATCTGACAATCTGTTTGTTTCCACGTGAGCAGGCAAATGTGACCGCTGGGACCTCTTCGAAAGTGATGTAGGATTTTTTAAATCTATTTTTTCTGTATTCTGCTTGGGAGTCTCCATGAAATATGTCTATATATTTTTGTGTTTCATTTCTTTTTGTATGGAAATATTGGTTTCTTCTGCCTTTTTTGCAATGTTTTCCTTCTCTTCTATTTGCTGGTTTAGTTGCGCCTTAAGAAAGTTTACTTCATCTGTTTTGCAAGACAGATTCATTTCCAGAGAAGCTATCATGGATGTTAATTCTTGTTCTCTTGATCTGTAGTTTCCTAATACTGTGTCATTTTCTTCAACCATTTTATTGTACTGGTGCTTACGTTTTTCCATTAATGCAACTATTTCAGCCATCTTGTGCTGGAAATGGATATCTGTTTCTTTCTGTATTTTGATTGCTTCACCAGCAGCACCTTTTAATCTATCAAACTTTTTGTTAGACATTCTTCTTTTATCTTTGCATCATCTATCTCCTTTTGCCTTTTGTTGAGTGTTCTTTCATGGTCGATTTTAGTATCTTCAAGTTGTATGTGTAATTCCTTCACCTCACATTCAAGAACACTACACTGCTTGCTTTCTCTTGTAATTTTATTTTTCAAAGACTTGTTTTCTTTTTGTAACTCTTCAATTGTCGTGTTTTTATTTTCCATTTGTTTCTTCAAAGACTCAGCTTCCTCAGCTCATTCTGAAGTAGCTCATCAAGATATCTTATTTTCTCATCTCTTTCAATGATATTTCTTTGTAGCTTTTCCTGTTCATTCTTCAAACCCTGGGACATATTCAATAATGCTTTTAGGGACATGTTTTCTCTTTGTAGAGCCTTGAGCTCCTCTCCATTATTTGCAAAATTAGAATGTGCCAGAGCAAAAAATCTTCTTTCTGTTTCAATTGCTTGTCATTTCTGCAAACATTTTCTGCAGTTCTGCAACAGGGACAGATGCTTTTAGGACCTCCTGATGACAGGGTGCATCTTCTTAATTCTTTCCTGATTGGCAGTGCTTCTTCAATCCCTTGAACCAGGTCTTACCCATGGTTGCCCTATACCAGCAGCTTCATATAACTGGTTTACAGCTCCAGCTCTTCCTGGATTAAGGGTTCAATCAATGCAGCCTCCTTGGACCCTTGGACCTGGTTTTAGTCCCAATTCTTGGCAGCGCTGATTATACAGCATCACCCCCTGTTCTGTATGCCCAATGCCACATGCAGGATTGCCCTGCAGTACACCCTGGAGTCTTTTCATTAACTCCAGCCAATAATAGGAAGGCTGTTTCAAATCAATAGCTGGCTCCATCAGATTATCATACGCCTGCTCCAAAGCGATCTCCTCCCACACCAGTCCCTCCAGCTATTTTGATAGCTCACCTCCCTGCTGGAGCTCCAGGAATGCCATCCATTGATGCTTTAGAGCTGCTGCCAGGTTCTTTTGCATGGCAACCTGACGTGCTCTCCGCTCCTTCACCCTTGTGATCTGGCTCCTTTTCTCCTGGATCACATCTGCTCTGCAGAAAATCAGGGACTTGGTCTGATAATACTGGCCAAATCGTCTGTGTCTCTGCATCTTCTCCAAGCTGCCAAAAGTACCCAACTTCTGCCTTGGATAAGTTACCATATGCCATTCTGGCTGCTGGTATTATGATGAAGGGATCCAGCTTCTGACACCAGTTGTGGAGATCTGCTTTCTTCAGTCGGGATTGATAAGGCTGTTGTGGCCAAACCTACCCAGCAGATCTTTCAGGTTATTTTAATCCTTTCACCAAGACAGCTGATGTCTCTTAAATTAGATGTAGTATTTAAGAATAATATGAACTCAGGCTCAGTATTATAAAAATCAGGAATTGCTTAAATTGTTTTTGTAATTCATAACAGGTTCAATAGATGTAAATTTAAACTTGAGCTGACAGCACTCTACAACAATCTGTGTGTCTTCTGGACTTTGCCTAAACCACCATTGACAAGGCCTCATTTGCAAGGCCTCACAACATCCACTTCAGTCATACCGTTAAATTACCTTCCTTTTCTGTAGGAGTGTATGTCTTTAGGATGTCACCTTCCCTTTCTTTATGAACATATGTCTTCCAGATAGGTCAGCTTCCCATTCTTTTAGGAACACATATCTTCTTTAAGACATTCACCACATAAGTATCTCCATTACATCTCTCTCCATGTAACTGAAACTCAACTGCCAAACTGCTCTCTCTGACAGTTACAGACCGACAACACAACATTACAAAATATTTAAAACTTAATGAACCAAACTTGCAGCATACAGAATCACACATCACAAGTCAATCGCAGAGCAACATAACATACGGAAAATTAACATACATGTGGTAATCAACTTAATATAACATGAAATAACTATAAACAGACTTAGCCCAGTCCCACACCATGGTTTACATGAGTCTCAAAAACTGGTGGTCATGAAGATCATGACAGGTACATTTTGCACATACTTTTTAAGCTCACTGCAAGTGCCTACAGAGCTTTACAAACATACATAGATTTAACCTATATTCCTTATTGAGCCCATGTAAAGGCATATTCAGTAACTCTGCACATATACAAGGGAGCAGTTCACACATTTCAATTATCATAAGTGGTTATATATGTATTTTAAGGACAGTATTTAATAACTATGTGGGATTTTTTACTCGTAAAATACCATACTGGAGCCATGCAATCAAGGCCATAGTAGGTAAATGCTTCTATAGATTCTTAAGTGACATATAGGAGCAGAGACTGGATATGCACTATATATATTCATGGCTACTGAAGTTTTATATGCTTCACCCCAGGGACCCTTTGATATTGCAATATTAACTTACTGCAAATTAACAGGTCAAGCACTCAGCCTCTTCCCTGGGTTATAATAAGTCTGGTACCTTAATTCAGTGCCTCTGACAGTTCCACACTCGCCTAGACCTTGTCTTCTTAGGCAACTCTGCCTGGGAATCCTCAATATTCACTTCCCTTACTTGGTGCCTTTGTAGTTTCACCTCCTGAGTCTGTAGTCGCTCTTTCTGTCAGCTCTGTTCATCCAGCGACTGCAAACAGCACACACTCCTTTCTGTTGTCCAAAACTCACAGCCCCAGTAAACAAGGTGATCTCCTTCAGGTTTGCTTTCGAGAGTTCAAAATGTAGATCCACACAGGACCAGCCAGCAAGCTCCTCTCTGGGGCTTGCACTGGCTTCTTAGCAGCAGCACACAACCTGGGCCAGAGCCTAGTCAGCCACACCTCCCCATGTCTGCTTTCCAGGTTTTAAAGTGAAGCTGCCCCTGGGCCAATTAGGAGTTTTCAGGAGTTTAACTCCGTCACTCCTGTCAAGAACTCTTTACACTACTTTACTTGGCACCATCCTCTATGGGGCAAATGGTGACAATATATATACAGTATCTCACAAAAGTGAGTACACCCCTCACATTTTTGTAAATATTTTATTATATCTTTTAATGTGACAACACTAAGGAAATGACTCTTTGCTACAATGTAAAGTAGTAAGTGTACAGCCTGTATAAACAGTTGGCAACAAAAGTGAGTACACCCCTAAGTGGAAATGTCCAAATTGGGCCCAATTAGCCCCCCCCCAGTGTCATGTGACTAGTTAGTGTTACAAAGTCTCAGGTGTGAATGGGGAGCAGGTGTGTTAAATTTGGTATTATCGCTCTCACACTCTCTCATACTGGTCACTGGAAGCTCAACATGGCACATGGCAAAGAACTCTCTGAGGATCTGAAAAAAGAATTGTTGCTCTATGTAAACATGGCCTAGGCTATAAGAAGATTGCCAAGACCCTGAAACTGAGCTGCAGCACGGTGGGCAAGACCATACAGCGGTTTCAGAGGGCAGGTTCCACTCAGAACAGACCTCGCCAAAGAAGTTGAGTGCACATGCTCAGCGTCATATGCAGAGGATGTCTTTGGGAAATAGACGTATGAGTGCTGCCAGCATTGCTGCAGAGGTTGAAGGGGTGGGGGGTCAGCTTGTTAGTGCTCAGACCATGCGCCGCACACTGCATCAAATTCCCAGGGAAGCCTCTTTTAAAGATAATGCACAAGAAAGCCTGCAAACAGTTTGCTGAAGACAACCAGAATAAGGACATGGATTACTGGTCCGATGAGACCAAGATACGTTTATTTGGTTCAGATGTGTGTTGATTTATTTTGAGGGGAAAGCAAATTTACACTGTTATACAGGCTGTACACTTACTACTTTACATTGTAGCAGAGTGTAATTTCTTCAGTCTTGTCACATGAAAAGATACAATAAAATATTTACAAAAATGTGAGGAGTGTACTCACTTTTGTAAGATACTGTGTATATATATATATATATATATATATATATATATATATATATATATATACATATACAAATATATAAAATCTGAGTATTGCAATGAATACTGATAGCTTTTTTATTGGACAAATGTATTCATAATAAACCGACGAGCTTTTGAAAGATAATGCCTCTCTTTATCAATTCAAAAAGCGATACTGATACAAGTATGAACTGAAAACAGTAAACAGAAAGAGATGGGAAAAATAAAATTGGAAAAACAAGAAAGACAAAATTCATTGGCAAGGAATTTTGTCTTTCTCCCCCCTCTACTTTACTGGCCTCGCTCAATGGCACTCATCAAGGGGCTCGCAATTAAGCCATTGCGAGCCTCCCACCCCCTCTACCTCTCTCACCATCTACTTTACTGGCCTTTGGCGCTCATTGCGAGTCTCTTCCCCTGTCTACTTCCTCCGTGTATCTCCCCTCCACAGGTTTTTACCCCCCTCTCCCTCCCATGTCTCTAACCCATTATCCTGTGTCTCTTTCCCTCCTGTGTCTCTTTCCCCCTCCCCTGTGTCTCTTTCCCCCTTCCCTGTGTCCCTTTCCCCCTCTCCCTCCCCTGTGTCTCATCCCCCCTCCCTTGTGTCTCATCCCCCCTCCCCTGTGTCTCTTTCCCCCCTGGCCCCCCTCCCCCTGTGTCATTTCCCCCCTCCCTCATGTTTCCTCACCCCCATTTCCCTCCCCTGTGTCTTTCCCCCTCCCTTGTGTATCTTAAGCCCTCCTCTCCCTTCCCTGTGTCTCTTCCCTTTCCTCACCCTCCCCTTTGTCTCTTTCCATCCCATGTGTCTCTTCCCCACCTCTCACTGCCCTGTGTCTGTTCCATCCTCCCCTGTGTCTCTTTTCCCCTCCCCTGTGTCTCTTTCCCCCTCCCCTTGGTCTCTTCGCCCCTGTGTCTCTCCCCCCCTCTCCCTCCCCTGTGTCCCTGCACCCTCTCTCCCCTGTGTCTTTTTCCCCCTCCCCAGTGTCTCTTTCCCACCCTCTCCCTCCTCTGTGTCTCTTCCCCCTCCCCTGTGTCTTTTACCCCACCTCCCTCATGTCTCTTCCCCATTTCCTTCTCATGTGTCTTTCCTTCCTCCCCTGTGTCTCTTCCCCCCTCCTCTGCCTCCCCTGTGTCTCTTCCCCCTCCTCTCCCTCCCCTGTGTCTCTTCTTCCTCCTCTCACTCCCCGGTGTCTCTTCCCCCTTCTCTCACTCCCCTGTGTTCTCACTCTCCCCCCTCCTCACATGTGTGTATCCCCCCCCTGTGTGTCACTTCCCTCGCTTCCCGTTACCTAATGCGCGTGCACGTCGTTAGCTGTGATGCAATGCACATGCACGGGTATCTCTGCTCAATGTGCACGGCTCTTATGCAATGCTCATGCGCCTGCATGTACTGACGCAGTGCACATGCGTGGCTAACAACACACAATGCGCATGCCGACGTAGTGCGTGTGCTCGTGCTGATGCAGTGCGCATGAGCAGCTAATGCCGGGCAATGCGCACGCGAGCTCACCGATTAAGATTGATCGTTGGCAAAGCGTGATGACGAATCGCAGTTTGACAATTATAATATGTGATTCTGTGCTGTCATTCTCCCTCTATCAACCCTTCAAGTTCAAGGGCAGTATCCTAACTAACAACGTTTAAATCCAAAGGTAGGCAAATAATGGTTTAAATGTTACAGATATCATGTGTTTCCTTCTTTATAGGCTTTCCTTATATAGTAATTATTATTAGCTATATGTTCCCTGATTGGTCTTTCTGTCTTAACAATGTCCTTTTTACCATATGGGCCTATTATAATTATACAATTTGATTTACATGATAAGTTGTAATTAATGGTAACATTTCTTCTTCTTTTTTTTTTTTCAAATGGTTTTTATTAGGTAACCAAATAATCCGAAGGATAACATAAAAGCCAAGTAGCAGTTTGACATTATTCACATACAATCATACCCAATTAAGGGGACAAAGAAAGAAGAAAAGGTTAACATTACATTACACCATAAGAAGATACCATATAATAGTCGAAATAAAGTCAACCAAAAAGATCTATCCCCACTTGTGGGAAGGTCTAAGGGTAGCCAGGTTACCTAAGTTTTTCCAATTTTCTAAGGAAAAAGTTTACCTAAGATAAAACAGTTTGGTAGGCTCGGTCTAGCAGAGCAAACATCCAGAGCCTAAGTAAGAAACAAACAAAAAAGAATAACAAAAAACAAACTATGTTGTATAGACACTAAATAACTCTAAATGAGCTAAAACAGTATAATAAAAGAGAAAAATAGAAAGCAAACAGATTTTTGTCTCAAAGGTATTGAAGTATGAGTCCTGTTGGTTACCAGCTCAGATCCACCGCACGTCCCGCCTCCTCCAGTCTTTGGTCCGGGGCTCCAATGTTAGTATTAGCAAAGGATAGCACAATGTTAATTCAAAAGATTTAATGTCATAGGGGGGCTATATGGAGAATGAATCCAGGGATTCCATATCTGGAGAAAAATAGGCATACAGTCCTCCAGTAAATGGGCTAGCCTTTCATTTATTGCAATGTAGTCCATCTTATTGATAACTGATTGTAAAGTAAGAGTGGGAGATTTCCATTGTCTGGCTATATGACTCTTTGTTGCTAACATTAGATAGTGAAGGAGTCTATTTTGGTATTTTGATAATGAGGGGACAGAGTGCCCTAGCAGGCCTATGTCTGCCTTAGCCATAACAGGCGTGCCAAACATGGTTGAGGCTAATTGGAAAACCTTGTTTCAAAGAGACTGAACCAGGGGACATGACCACCAAGTGTGGAAAAAGGTTCCAGAGATCTGACAAGCTCTAAAGCAATTAGAATTGGGGGAGCATTTCCATCTAAATAGTTTGTCCGGGGTGATATGTATCCTGTGGAGAACCTTAATAGAGGACTCCAGAATATTACTGCACAAAGATCCCATGGTTAGGCTTCGCCAAGAGTTTTGCCAAGTCTTCATATCCCACTTGCAATTTAAGTCTTCTTCCCATTTTTGCATATATTTTGGAAGGGGGGATGTCGGGAGGGGAATTAAAAGTATCATACAGGATACCCACAATACCTTTTGTAAGAGGAGCAGACAGGCATAACCTTGTAAACAATTTTGAAGTCAGTTTACCTAGTGTATATTCTAACGAGGAGAGAAAGTATTTAAATCTACAAAATGTATAATGTTCATGAATGGCGATGTTGAATTCTTCTTTTAGTTGAGTGTATGTTAAGGTAGTATTATCTCGATACCAGGCATTCACTGTCAGTAGGTTATGGGATTTCCACCATAATAAAGAGGCTGCAGGGAGAGTATCCGGGAACCTGGGATTGGGAATTAAGGGAAAAGGAGTAGGGTACCTCGGAATCAGTTGGAATTTGCGGACAGCCCATGACCAAATATTTAAGGAATGTTTTATATACGGACTATCCAGTTTACCCAAACATGTCCGTGGGTTTGGGATCCATGGAATGGAGTCCCACGTATATGGGGCCATCATAAAGTTCTCAATAAATATCCAAAGAGGCTGGTGAGTAGAAGAGTGCGCAATTGGAACATAGGCCAACTGTGCCGCTTTAAAATATAATTTCAAATTGGGGCAGGAGAGACCTCCTTTTGATTTATGGATGAACATAGTTGATTTAGAGATACGATGTGATTTATTCTGCCATATAAATTTAAAGACTTGGCGTTGTAGTTTGTCTAAATCCATGTAATTCAAGGCAATCGGTAGGGAGCGAAATAAATACATAAGGCGGGGAAGGAGGATCATTTTAAAAGAGTGGATACGTCCTAACCATGAAATAGGGTGTTTTGCCCATGTCAGTAGATTTTGGGTGAATGTTTTGTAGATGGCCGTATAGTTGGACTTGTGAAGATGTGCGGTGTTACCGGTAAGATTCCAAGTATTTAATATGGTTAGAAGGCCAGTTAAAATTAAAGTGCTGATGCAAAAAGGTTAAGTCTGAGGGGGGTAAGGAGATATTTAGAACTTACGTTTTATCCAGGAACTGAAGTGCAGGGATCTGTCAATGTACAGAGGACATCATCTGCGAATAAGGCACACTTAAAGTGATGGTGGCCTATATTAATGCCTTTAACCTTATAGCCTGAGCTAAGGGTTTAACGGCTAGAGCAAAAAGTTAAGGGGATAGAGGGCAGCCCTGTCTGGTCCCCCTCTGAATAGTAAATGAAGCCCTTGCTTCACCAGGAAGTTTCAGGACTGCTTGAGGGGATTTATAATAGCTATTAATCATGTTCACAAAAACATTTCTTCTTTAATACTATATATATATCTTCCCCCCTCCTCTGCCTCCCCTGTGTCTCTTCCCCCTCCTCTCCCTCCCCTGTGTCTCTTCTTCCTCCTCTCACTCCCCGGTGTCTCTTCCCCCTTCTCTCACTCCCCTGTGTTCTCACTCTCCCCCCTCCTCACATGTGTGTATCCCCCCCCTGTGTGTCACTTCCCTCGCCTCCCGTTACCTAATGCGCGTGCACGTCGTTAGCTGTGATGCAATGCACATGCACGGGTATCTCTGCTCAATGTGCACGGCTCTTATGCAATGCTCATGCGCCTGCATGTACTGACGCAGTGCACATGCGTGGCTAACAACACACAATGCGCATGCCGACGTAGTGCGTGTGCTCGTGCTGATGCAGTGCGCATGAGCAGCTAATGCCGCGCAATGCGCACGCGAGCTCACCGATTAAGATTGATCGTTGGCAAAGCGTGATGACGAATCGCAGTTTGACAATTATAATATGTGATTCTGTGCTGTCATTCTCCCTCTATCAACCCTTCAAGTTCAAGGGCAGTATCCTAACTAACAACGTTTAAATCCAAAGGTAGGCAAATAATGGTTTAAATGTTACGGATATCATGTGTTTCCTTCTTTATAGGCTTTCCTTATATAGTAATTATTATTAGCTATATGTTCCCTGATTGGTCTTTCTGTCTTAACAATGTCCTTTTTACCATATGGGCCTATTATAATTATACAATTTGATTTACATGATAAGTTGTAATTAATGGTAACATTTCTTCTTCTTTTTTTTTTTTTCAAATGGTTTTTATTAGGTAACCAAATAATCCGAAGGATAACATAAAAGCCAAGTAGCAGTTTGACATTATTCACATACAATCATACCCAATTAAGGGGACAAAGAAAGAAGAAAAGGTTAACATTACATTACACCATAAGAAGATACCATATAATAGTCGAAATAAAGTCAACCAAAAAGATCTATCCCCACTTGTGGGAAGGTCTAAGGGTAGCCAGGTTACCTAAGTTTTTCCAATTTTCTAAGGAAAAAGTTTACCTAAGATAAAACAGTTTGGTAGGCTCGGTCTAGCAGAGCAAACATCCAGAGCCTAAGTAAGAAACAAACAAAAAAGAATAACAAAAAACAAACTATGTTGTATAGACACTAAATAACTCTAAATGAGCTAAAACAGTATAATAAAAGAGAAAAATAGAAAGCAAACAGATTTTTGTCTCAAAGGTATTGAAGTATGAGTCCTGTTGGTTACCAGCTCAGATCCACCGCACGTCCCGCCTCCTCCAGTCTTTGGTCCGGGGCTCCAATGTAAGTATTAGCAAAGGATAGCACAATGTTAATTCAAAAGATTTAATGTCATAGGGGGGCTATAGGGAGAATGAATCCAGGGATTCCATATCTGGAGAAAAATAGGCATACAGTCCTCCAGTAAATGGGCTAGCCTTTCATTTATTGCAATGTAGTCCATCTTATTGATAACTGATTGTAAAGTAAGAGTGGGAGATTTCCATTGTCTGGCTATATGACTCTTTGTTGCTAACATTAGATAGTGAAGGAGTCTATTTTGGTATTTTGATAATGAGGGGACAGAGTGCCCTAGCAGGCCTATGTCTGCCTTAGCCATAACAGGCGTGCCAAACATGGTTGAGGCTAATTGGAAAAACCTTGTTTCAAAGAGACTGAACCAGGGGACATGACCACCAAGTGTGGAAAAAGGTTCCAGAGATCTGACAAGCTCTAAAGCAATTAGAATTGGGGGAGCATTTCCATCTAAATAGTTTGTCCGGGGTGATATGTATCCTGTGGAGAACCTTAATAGAGGACTCCAGAATATTACTGCACAAAGATCCCATGGTTAGGCTTCGCCAAGAGTTTTGCCAAGTCTTCATATCCCACTTGCAATTTAAGTCTTCTTCCCATTTTTGCATATATTTTGGAAGGGGGATGTCGGGAGGGGAATTAAAAGTATCATACAGGATACCCACAATACCTTTTGTAAGAGGAGCAGACAGGCATAACCTTGTAAACAATTTTGAAGTCAGTTTACCTAGTGTATATTCTAACGAGGAGAGAAAGTATTTAAATCTACAAAATGTATAATGTTCATGAATGGCGATGTTGAATTCTTCTTTTAGTTGAGTGTATGTTAAGGTAGTATTATCTCGATACCAGGCATTCACTGTCAGTAGGTTATGGGATTTCCACCATAATAAAGAGGCTGCAGGGAGAGTATCCGGGAACCTGGGATTGGGAATTAAGGGAAAAGGAGTAGGGTACCTCGGAATCAGTTGGAATTTGCGGACAGCCCATGACCAAATATTTAAGGAATGTTTTATATACGGACTATCCAGTTTACCCAAACATGTCCGTGGGTTTGGGATCCATGGAATGGAGTCCCACGTATATGGGGCCATCATAAAGTTCTCAATAAATATCCAAAGAGGCTGGTGAGTAGGGGAGTGCGCAATTGGAACATAGGCCAACTGTGCCGCTTTAAAATATAATTTCAAATTGGGGCAGGAGAGACCTCCTTTTGATTTATGGATGAACATAGTTGATTTAGAGATACGATGTGATTTATTCTGCCATATAAATTTAAAGACTTGGCGTTGTAGTTTGTCTAAATCCATGTAATTCAAGGCAATCGGTAGGGAGCGAAATAAATACATAAGGCGGGGAAGGAGGATCATTTTAAAAGAGTGGATACGTCCTAACCATGAAATAGGGTGTTTTGCCCATGTCAGTAGATTTTGGGTGAATGTTTTGTAGATGGCCGTATAGTTGGACTTGTGAAGATGTGCGGTGTTACCGGTAAGATTCCAAGTATTTAATATGGTTAGAAGGCCAGTTAAAATTAAAGTGCTGATGCAAAAAGGTTAAGTCTGAGGGGGGTAAGGAGATATTTAGAACTTACGTTTTATCCAGGAACTGAAGTGCAGGGATCTGTCAATGTACAGAGGACATCATCTGCGAATAAGGCACACTTAAAGTGATGGTGGCCTATATTAATGCCTTTAACCTTATAGCCTGAGCTAAGGGTTTAACGGCT
This sequence comes from Discoglossus pictus, assembly GCA_027410445.1. Taxonomy (NCBI): domain Eukaryota; kingdom Metazoa; phylum Chordata; class Amphibia; order Anura; family Alytidae; genus Discoglossus; species Discoglossus pictus. Next base: position 71,815,801 of record CM050164.1, on the reverse strand, counting down.
AGAGCAAAAAGTTAAGGGGATAGAGGGCAGCCCTGTCTGGTCCCCCTCTGAATAGTAAATGAAGCCCTTGCTTCACCAGGAAGTTTCAGGACTGCTTGAGGGGATTTATAATAGCTATTAATCATGTTCACAAAAACATTTCTTCTTTAATACTATATATATATCTTCCCCCCTCCTCTGCCTCCCCTGTGTCTCTTCCCCCTCCTCTCCCTCCCCTGTGTCTCTTCTTCCTCCTCTCACTCCCCGGTGTCTCTTCCCCCTTCTCTCACTCCCCTGTGTTCTCACTCTCCCCCCTCCTCACATGTGTGTATCCCCCCCCTGTGTGTCACTTCCCTCGCCTCCCGTTACCTAATGCGCGTGCACGTCGTTAGCTGTGATGCAATGCACATGCACGGGTATCTCTGCTCAATGTGCACGGCTCTTATGCAATGCTCATGCGCCTGCATGTACTGACGCAGTGCACATGCGTGGCTAACAACACACAATGCGCATGCCGACGTAGTGCGTGTGCTCGTGCTGATGCAGTGCGCATGAGCAGCTAATGCCGCGCAATGCACACGCGAGCTCACCGATTAAGATTGATCGTTGGCAAAGCGTGATGACGAATCGCAGTTTGACAATTATAATATGTGATTCTGTGCTGTCATTCTCCCTCTATCAACCCTTCAAGTTCAAGGGCAGTATCCTAACTAACAACGTTTAAATCCAAAGGTAGGCAAATAATGGTTTAAATGTTACGGATATCATGTGTTTCCTTCTTTATAGGCTTTCCTTATATAGTAATTATTATTAGCTATATGTTCCCTGATTGGTCTTTCTGTCTTAACAATGTCCTTTTTACCATTTGGGCCTATTATAATTATACAATTTGATTTACATGATAAGTTGTAATTAATGGTAACATTTCTTCTTCTTTTTTTTTTTTCAAATGGTTTTTATTAGGTAACCAAATAATCCGAAGGATAACATAAAAGCCAAGTAGCAGTTTGACATTATTCACATACAATCATACCCAATTAAGGGGACAAAGAAAGAAGAAAAGGTTAACATTACATTACACCATAAGAAGATACCATATAATAGTCGAAATAAAGTCAACCAAAAAGATCTATCCCCACTTGTGGGAAGGTCTAAGGGTAGCCAGGTTACCTAAGTTTTTCCAATTTTCTAAGGAAAAAGTTTACCTAAGATAAAACAGTTTGGTAGGCTCGGTCTAGCAGAGCAAACATCCAGAGCCTAAGTAAGAAACAAACAAAAAAGAATAACAAAAAACAAACTATGTTGTATAGACACTAAATAACTCTAAATGAGCTAAAACAGTATAATAAAAGAGAAAAATAGAAAGCAAACAGATTTTTGTCTCAAAGGTATTGAAGTATGAGTCCTGTTGGTTACCAGCTCAGATCCACCGCACGTCCCGCCTCCTCCAGTCTTTGGTCCGGGGCTCCAATGTAAGTATTAGCAAAGGATAGCACAATGTTAATTCAAAAGATTTAATGTCATAGGGGGGCTATAGGGAGAATGAATCCAGGGATTCCATATCTGGAGAAAAATAGGCGTACAGTCCTCCAGTAAATGGGCTAGCCTTTCATTTATTGCAATGTAGTCCATCTTATTGATAACTGATTGTAAAATAAGAGTGGGAGATTTCCATTGTCTGGCTATATGACTCTTTGTTGCTAACATTAGATAGTGAAGGAGTCTATTTTGGTATTTTGATAATGAGGGGACAGAGTGCCCTAGCAGGCCTATGTCTGCCTTAGCCATAACAGGCGTGCCAAACATGGTTGAGGCTAATTGGAAAACCTTGTTTCAAAGAGACTGAACCAGGGGACATGACCACCAAGTGTGGAAAAAGGTTCCAGAGATCTGACAAGCTCTAAAGCAATTAGAATTGGGGGAGCATTTCCATCTAAATAGTTTGTCCGGGGTGATATGTATCCTGTGGAGAACCTTAATAGAGGACTCCAGAATATTACTGCACAAAGATCCCATGGTTAGGCTTCGCCAAGAGTTTTGCCAAGTCTTCATATCCCACTTGCAATTTAAGTCTTCTTCCCATTTTTGCATATATTTTGGAAGGGGGATGTCGGGAGGGGAATTAAAAGTATCATACAGGATACCCACAATACCTTTTGTAAGAGGAGCAGACAGGCATAACCTTGTAAACAATTTTGAAGTCAGTTTACCTAGTGTATATTCTAACGAGGAGAGAAAGTATTTAAATCTACAAAATGTATAATGTTCATGAATGGCGATGTTGAATTCTTCTTTTAGTTGAGTGTATGTTAAGGTAGTATTATCTCGATACCAGGCATTCACTGTCAGTAGGTTATGGGATTTCCACCATAATAAAGAGGCTGCAGGGAGAGTATCCGGGAACCTGGGATTGGGAATTAAGGGAAAAGGAGTAGGGTACCTCGGAATCAGTTGGAATTTGCGGACAGCCCATGACCAAATATTTAAGGAATGTTTTATATACGGACTATCCAGTTTACCCAAACATGTCCGTGGGTTTGGGATCCATGGAATGGAGTCCCACGTATATGGGGCCATCATAAAGTTCTCAATAAATATCCAAAGAGGCTGGTGAGTAGGGGAGTGCGCAATTGGAACATAGGCCAACTGTGCCGCTTTAAAATATAATTTCAAATTGGGGCAGGAGAGACCTCCTTTTGATTTATGGATGAACATAGTTGATTTAGAGATACGATGTGATTTATTCTGCCATATAAATTTAAAGACTTGGCGTTGTAGTTTGTCTAAATCCATGTAATTCAAGGCAATCGGTAGGGAGCGAAATAAATACATAAGGCGGGGAAGGAGGATCATTTTAAAAGAGTGGATACGTCCTAACCATGAAATAGGGTGTTTTGCCCATGTCAGTAGATTTTGGGTGAATGTTTTGTAGATGGCCGTATAGTTGGACTTGTGAAGATGTGCGGTGTTACCGGTAAGATTCCAAGTATTTAATATGGTTAGAAGGCCAGTTAAAATTAAAGTGCTGATGCAAAAAGGTTAAGTCTGAGGGGGGTAAGGAGATATTTAGAACTTACGTTTTATCCAGGAACTGAAGTGCAGGGATCTGTCAATGTACAGAGGACATCATCTGCGAATAAGGCACACTTAAAGTGATGGTGGCCTTTAACCTTATAGCCTGAGCTAAGGGTTTAATGCCTTTAACCTTATAGCCTGAGCTAAGGGTTTAACGGCTAGAGCAAAAAGTTAAGGGGATAGAGGGCAGCCCTGTCTGGTCCCCCTCTGAATAGTAAATGAAGCCCTTGCTTCACCAGGAAGTTTCAGGACTGCTTGAGGGGATTTATAATAGCTATTAATCATGTTCACAAAAACATTTCTTCTTTAATACTATATATATATCTTCCCCCCTCCTCTGCCTCCCCTGTGTCTCTTCCCCCTCCTCTCCCTCCCCTGTGTCTCTTCTTCCTCCTCTCACTCCCCGGTGTCTCTTCCCCCTTCTCTCACTCCCCTGTGTTCTCACTCTCCCCCCTCCTCACATGTGTGTATCCCCCCCCTGTGTGTCACTTCCCTCGCCTCCCGTTACCTAATGCGCGTGCACGTCGTTAGCTGTGATGCAATGCACATGCACGGGTATCTCTGCTCAATGTGCACGGCTCTTATGCAATGCTCATGCGCCTGCATGTACTGACGCAGTGCACATGCGTGGCTAACAACACACAATGCGCATGCCGACGTAGTGCGTGTGCTCGTGCTGATGCAGTGCGCATGAGCAGCTAATGCCGCGCAATGCGCACGCGAGCTCACCGATTAAGATTGATCGTTGGCAAAGCGTGATGACGAATCGCAGTTTGACAATTATAATATGTGATTCTGTGCTGTCATTCTCCCTCTATCAACCCTTCAAGTTCAAGGGCAGTATCCTAACTAACAACGTTTAAATCCAAAGGTAGGCAAATAATGGTTTAAATGTTACGGATATCATGTGTTTCCTTCTTTATAGGCTTTCCTTATATAGTAATTATTATTAGCTATATGTTCCCTGATTGGTCTTTCTGTCTTAACAATGTCCTTTTTACCATATGGGCCTATTATAATTATACAATTTGATTTACATGATAAGTTGTAATTAATGGTAACATTTCTTCTTCTTTTTTTTTTTTCAAATGGTTTTTATTAGGTAACCAAATAATCCGAAGGATAACATAAAAGCCAAGTAGCAGTTTGACATTATTCACATACAATCATACCCAATTAAGGGGACAAAGAAAGAAGAAAAGGTTAACATTACATTACACCATAAGAAGATACCATATAATAGTCGAAATAAAGTCAACCAAAAAGATCTATCCCCACTTGTGGGAAGGTCTAAGGGTAGCCAGGTTACCTAAGTTTTTCCAATTTTCTAAGGAAAAAGTTTACCTAAGATAAAACAGTTTGGTAGGCTCGGTCTAGCAGAGCAAACATCCAGAGCCTAAGTAAGAAACAAACAAAAAAGAATAACAAAAAACAAACTATGTTGTATAGACACTAAATAACTCTAAATGAGCTAAAACAGTATAATAAAAGAGAAAAATAGAAAGCAAACAGATTTTTGTCTCAAAGGTATTGAAGTATGAGTCCTGTTGGTTACCAGCTCAGATCCACCGCACGTCCCGCCTCCTCCAGTCTTTGGTCCGGGGCTCCAATGTAAGTATTAGCAAAGGATAGCACAATGTTAATTCAAAAGATTTAATGTCATAGGGGGGCTATAGGGAGAATGAATCCATATCTGGAGAAAAATAGGCATACAGTCCTCCAGTAAATGGGCTAGCCTTTCATTTATTGCAATGTAGTCCATCTTATTGATAACTGATTGTAAAATAAGAGTGGGAGATTTCCATTGTCTGGCTATATGACTCTTTGTTGCTAACATTAGATAGTGAAGGAGTCTATTTTGGTATTTTGATAATGAGGGGACAGAGTGCCCTAGCAGGCCTATGTCTGCCTTAGCCATAACAGGCGTGCCAAACATGGTTGAGGCTAATTGGAAAACCTTGTTTCAAAGAGACTGAACCAGGGGACATGACCACCAAGTGTGGAAAAAGGTTCCAGAGATCTGACAAGCTCTAAAGCAATTAGAATTGGGGGAGCATTTCCATCTAAATAGTTTGTCCGGGGTGATATGTATCCTGTGGAGAACCTTAATAGAGGACTCCAGAATATTACTGCACAAAGATCCCATGGTTAGGCTTCGCCAAGAGTTTTGCCAAGTCTTCATATCCCACTTGCAATTTAAGTCTTCTTCCCATTTTTGCATATATTTTGGAAGGGGGATGTCGGGAGGGGAATTAAAAGTATCATACAGGATACCCACAATACCTTTTGTAAGAGGAGCAGACAGGCATAACCTTGTAAACAATTTTGAAGTCAGTTTACCTAGTGTATATTCTAACGAGGAGAGAAAGTATTTAAATCTACAAAATGTATAATGTTCATGAATGGCGATGTTGAATTCTTCTTTTAGTTGAGTGTATGTTAAGGTAGTATTATCTCGATACCAGGCATTCACTGTCAGTAGGTTATGGGATTTCCACCATAATAAAGAGGCTGCAGGGAGAGTATCCGGGAACCTGGGATTGGGAATTAAGGGAAAAGGAGTAGGGTACCTCGGAATCAGTTGGAATTTGCAGACAGCCCATGACCAAATATTTAAGGAATGTTTTATATACGGACTATCCAGTTTACCCAAACATGTCCGTGGGTTTGGGATCCATGGAATGGAGTCCCACGTATATGGGGCCATCATAAAGTTCTCAATAAATATCCAAAGAGGCTGGTGAGTAGGGGAGTGCGCAATTGGAACATAGGCCAACTGTGCCGCTTTAAAATATAATTTCAAATTGGGGCAGGAGAGACCTCCTTTTGATTTATGGATGAACATAGTTGATTTAGAGATACGATGTGATTTATTCTGCCATATAAATTTAAAGACTTGGCGTTGTAGTTTGTCTAAATCCATGTAATTCAAGGCAATCGGTAGGGAGCGAAATAAATACATAAGGCGGGGAAGGAGGATCATTTTAAAAGAGTGGATACGTCCTAACCATGAAATAGGGTGTTTTGCCCATGTCAGTAGATTTTGGGTGAATGTTTTGTAGATGGCCGTATAGTTGGACTTGTGAAGATGTGCGGTGTTACCGGTAAGATTCCAAGTATTTAATATGGTTAGAAGGCCAGTTAAAATTAAAGTGCTGATGCAAAAAGGTTAAGTCTGAGGGGGGTAAGGAGATATTTAGAACTTACGTTTTATCCAGGAACTGAAGTGCAGGGATCTGTCAATGTACAGAGGACATCATCTGCGAATAAGGCACACTTAAAGTGATGGTGGCCTATATTAATGCCTTTAACCTTATAGCCTGAGCTAAGGGTTTAACGGCTAGAGCAAAAAGTTAAGGGGATAGAGGGCAGCCCTGTCTGGTCCCCCTCTGAATAGTAAATGAAGCCCTTGCTTCACCAGGAAGTTTCAGGACTGCTTGAGGGGATTTATAATAGCTATTAATCATGTTCACAAAAACATTTCTTCTTTAATGGGAGTGATGGAAATCACTACATTAAATCATATTATGACAAATTCACATTTGTGTTCATGTAACAAATGCAAATTTCTACCGTTTCTGTAAGGAAACAAAGGCTTCCGCTTAAACTTATCTGGTTAGCTTACTTCACCAACTAGTAACTTCCACTGCTGTTTAATATTTGTGTTTTGCACATGGAGAATATGTATACATTAAATTACGTTCTCGAACGTTACACGCCGGTCGCTAGAATCAGAAACCCTGACAGCGTCAGTAGCATTTGCAGGCCTGAACATGATTTTGGACGCAAGCCCGTAACCCGCGATTCAAGCACGTAAGATCAGGGCACTTTAAATGCAAATATAAATTTAATACAGCACTGTAAATGTTGGGGAACACAATGGGTTACATTATAATTAAAAGCACAACATTCACAAGCTTGCACATCCCCAAAATAAAAATACTTTATTTCATGCTTAATTTCCGCTCAAATTCCTACGGGCTTGAATGACCTCCAAGCCTGTAACTAGTTATTCAAGCCCGTAGGACTTTGACTAGAAATGAATGTTGCATTCCAAGGCCTTCCTTAGGACTTTGGATGGAAAATAAACATGAAATAAAGTAAGCAAGCTTGAATAAAGTGTGCAAGCTTGAGAATGTTGTGCTTTTAATTCTAATGTCAACCAGTGCTGGATTTAATTTATATTTGCCTTTTAAGTGGTACTATTTGTAAGTAAGACCTTCGCGAACCTGTTGTACGATGATTGCCCTTTACGGGCTTGATGGAGTGGTTAGCTTCGTAAAATCGGAGCAATTGAATACTGCTTTGGGATTTTAGCGGCTGCAACTCTTGCGGCCGTAAAAGATCAAAGGCTTGGAAAGAAGTAACTTGCGAGTTGATGAATCGCAATTGATCCCAGCTCCTAGCAAGTAAACCGACTGGAGCACGCAAACGGAAGGCAATTGAATAGCAAAGTAGCTAGCGACCTGCATTTGCAAGCCTGGATCTCTAAAATGTAGCAATCGAATGAGGCCCTAGGAATCTCTTAAATAGAATTAAACCTTCAAACTTTTCCATGAATGCATTTGCATAAAACGGTGCAATTGCTGGCCAGTATTGGTACCATTTCATCTATAGTATTTTTTTTATTTTATTATTTCCTTTATTAGTAACACGCCAACATATTCTGTAGCGCTATATAGGGGTAAGTTCAAGCCAAAACAATATTAACAAAATGAAGCAAAAAAGAAGAAAAGAATGGAGGGCCCAGTCTTTTAAATCTAATACTAAATTGATGTAAAGTGTGCATGGAAACAATACGGATGGCATTACACTATTACATGCTGATAGCTATCTTACCACACCGGTCAAAATGGCAGTACGTTAGTCACAATTAGTAAGGACTTTTTGTAATAACTCACATTCTTGCGTAGCTAAGAAATAGCTAGAAGAGGAAGGCAACAGATTTAGAGAACGGGACATCAAAATTCTATTAGAAAGATAACCGAAGAAAATACAGTGAATAAAAAAAGTATAATAAAACATTCAATAAAGATTGTTTTAATTTATCTTCTGTATATCCTACATGTGCAAAACAGATATAAAAAAAATATGAAACAGTGGAATTTACTATCTAGTGATGTAAGTTTACCGGATAAGTTTAAGCAGAAGCCTTTGTTTGCAGAAAAGGTAGAAATTTGAGAAACATACTATTAAAGTTAGATCCCAAAGCTAGTTAAACGAACATAAATGTGCTGTGATGAAAGAAAATTAATGTTTTAAATGTATTTCTTTTGCAACTTGCCATAATATGATGCACTGTAGTGATTTTTATCAGCCCCATTCAGGAAGAAAACTTGCCATTTAAGTAAATCAAAAAATGTTATTTATTTGTCCATGTGGTAAAAGTTATGTGCCCTATTCTATTGTCCAGATCGTAAATTAAAACACACTTAAAATCACATTTCCAAACATATATACAGCCATATATACAGAAAAAGGCTCTATATAAGCACATAGCATATTTTTTTTTACAGAAGTTTTTAGTTAGTGAACTTCTATCCAAAAGCAAGGTCTTCACTAACTAAAAACTTCTGTAAAAAAATGCTGTGCTTATATAGAGCCCTATTCAATTGTCCGAATCGAAGTTTAATGAGGCTGTCTATTAGCTACTCACAATCCGATTATGAGTTACCCGCTTACAGTCACTACAGGCCCGCCAAGGACGCAAATTTGGCCTTAGAACTCCATTGGTTTTAGCACAGCTCAAACAGTACAAGCTCTAAATAATTAAAGTAAAAATGTATATTCTATTAGACCCGTATATCAACTCGCAAATTAAGTCTGACCCGCAACTAGAAAAAGTATCAAGTTTCTGTCAAAAATATTATAAGAACTAAATAGGACTCACAATGGATTTTTTAAACACTTATTTTAGCTGTAGCAGCAATTAAACACACAATACTGTTCTTTAAAATAATGGGAAGGCATGGAAAGACATTAGAATTAATTGTAGAACACTCTCAACCCCACAAATATGCAATTAAAATATTATTTCTGTTATTTATGTGCAATATCAATCACAGGGCTCAAAGAGTTAATACATATCATGAAACACACATGGAATAGAATAGATGATCTAATGCATTTTATAGATTGCTTGATTGCAAGCTCTATCCCCAGATATTACTTATTGGTTCTCAATGCAGATTATGTCTAACTTCCATGTTTTACTGACGTCATTTTGTCAGATCATATGATAACTGTACTTTTATTAAAAGGGAAAGTGATGTTAGGTCTTAAAATGAATAGCACAACATTCTCAAGCTCGCAAATCGGCCCAAAAAATAATTGATTTTATGTTTCATTTCTGTGTTATATCGATCCTTGTAAACAATGTGTTAATCCATATAATGGAACTCGCATGTAATAGAATATCATATTTACCGCTTTATAAATATTACATTATATCTGGAATGTGGGTCCCATCGTAACTCATAATTCAAACCCGTATGATTTTGAAATCCAACCTCCATTTTTCATTGAATATGATTGCTGACACAAGTCCGTAAATCGTCTTTCAAGCCCATAGGACTTCAATGAAAAATGGAGGTTGGATTTCAAAGTCATACGGGCTTGAACCACGAGTCACGATCGGACCCCGATTACATTGGCTGTTACTTACCGCGAGTTAAGGCCTTGTGTCAGCGATCATGTTCAAGCCCGCAAATGCTATTTTCGATAGCATGGGTTGCGATGTACACTATTGGGCTGGGACAATTGAATAGCACATTAACTTGCAAGCTATGCGGGCCCGCAGGAGGACCGCAGACATAAGTCCTACTACGATAGAGTTGCGAGCCCCAAATTGAATGAGGCTCATTGTATCTTGATGGTTTTAATTTGGCCTGTAGTTTCATAGAGAGTAATACTGTTTAGGAACCTGATATGTTTTATCCAGCAATATAAATAATGAATGAATACATTTGTTCCCCCTATTTTTTATTTTTCTATTTTTTTTATTTTTCTATTTTCCTTTTCAGGTAATATGCTGGTGCCACCAGAGGGTGAAATAGTTTGCTGATGGAGGTGTTTGCTGATTGGGGAACTGTAGCTCCCCAATGCCGGCAGCACTCATGCAGGCCTAGACCATGACACTCCCACCACCATGGTTGACTGTAGGCAAGACACACTTGTTTTTGTACTCCTCACCTGGTTGCCGCCACACACGCTTGACACCATCTGAACCAAATAGGTTTATCTTGGTGTCATCGGACTACAGGACATGGTTCAAGTAATCCATGTCCTTAGTCTGCTTGTCTTCAGCAAACTGTTTGCGGGCTTTCTTGTGCATCATCTTTAGAGGAGTCTTCCTTCTGAAACGACAGCCATGCAGACTTATCTGATGCAGTGTGTAGCATATGGTCTGAGCACTGACAAGCTGACCCCCCACCCCTTCAACCTCTGCAGCAATGCTTACATCACTAATACGTCTATTTCCCAAAGACAACCTCTGGATATGATGCTGAGAACGTCACTCAATTTCTTTGGTCGACCATGGCCGAGGCCTGTTCAGAGTGGAACCTGTCCTGTGAAACCGCTGTATGGTTTTGCCCACCATGCTGCCGCTCAATTTCAGGGTCTTGACAATCTTCTCAAAGCCTAGGCCACCTTTATGTAGAGCAACAATATTTTTCAGATCTTCAGAGGGTTCTTTGCCATGAGGTGACCAGTATGAGAGCGATAACACCAAATTTAACACATCTGCTCCCCATTCACACCTGAGACCTTGTAACACTGAGTCACATGACACAGAGAACGGAAAATGTCTTATTGGGCCCAATTTGGACATTTCCACTTAGGGGTGTACTCACTTTTGTTGCCAACCATTTAGATATTTATAGCTGTGTGTTAAGTTATTTTGAGGGGACAGCAAATGTACACTGTTATACAGGCTGTACACTTACTACTTTACATTGTAGCTGAGCGTCATTTCTTCAATGTTGTCACATGAAATGATATAATAAAATATTTACAAAAATGTGAGGAGTGTACTCACGTTTGTGAGATGCTCTATTTATATTATCTTATAATAGTAACATTGCTTTTGCATCTACAGGTGCAAAATTAGCTAATGTTGCAGGACATGGACCTTACTACTTTAAAGTACAAGGGCAAATTTACTACCGTACTTCACATTTACACCCAGAAGAAGGAGAGCAAAGAAAATTTGCACAACTATATGTCCTAGATACAATGGAAGCTGTTGAACAACGTATGCAGCTTTCGCTTGATAAAATTATGGCCAAAAACCCATACACTCAAGCTTATAAAAAAATGTCAGAAGTTGATCAAGAACAATGGATTCATGCAGAACAAAATCAGCTGCCAATCCCAAGAGTCAATATTTTTAAACGCTGTTATAACTTACCCACATCTTATGAGGTTACAATGGTTTTTAATAATGATGCACCATTTCATAGGGATATTAGAATATATCCAAGAAATGATGAGCAACCTTTTATTAACATCAATATATTAAGTACCAATTTGGATCCAATGACGTATCCACATTTTTACCCCAATGGTGAAGCAGAATGGCAACCAAAATGAATACTTGACAGTTATCCAAACAGTAAAGTACGTGTCCATAATAATATTTTCATGCTTGAATTTAAAGTTGCTAAAACTGCAATTACAGATGCATTTAATCCTATTAATGGTGGGAAACTGACACAACAATGAATCATTGATTCATATTTACAAGTAGAAACAAATAATTTAAGTTTCATAAAATATTAACAGAATAAACTATGTGTTGAAAAGTATTGAGGACTGATGGATTACGTGGCTGAGGTGGCTACAAATAGAGCCATCCATAGATCTTCCAGCTGGCCGAGCCATCATTTTACCATCTACTTTCCAAGGATCTCCTCGCAATATGCGATAAAGGTACAATGATGCGATGGCTATTGTGACTTAATTTGGAAAACCAGCTTTATTTATTACATTTACATGTAATCCACAATGGTCAGAGATTGTTGATAATTTAAACAATGGACAAACTGCTTCAGACTTAATGGCTAGAGTCTTCAAAATTAAATTAATAGCGTTAATACATGACATAACCATCAATAGTTTATTTGGAAAGTGTGTGGCTTATGTTAATAGAATTCCACAAAAGAGGCCTTCCACATGCACATATTGTTTTAATCCTTCAAGACAAAGATAAATCGGACACTGCAGATTGAGTAGATTCAGTTATTATTGCTGAATTACCAGATCCACAAAAACATCCAAGACTATATGAAATTGTAACACATCGCATAATTCATGGCCCATGTGGAGAGAAAAATCCAAAGTCAACGTGTATGGAAAATAATAAATGCACAAAAGATTTTCCAAAAGAATCTAGAGATAGAACTTTTGCGAATTGTGATGGCTATCCATTGTATCAAAGAAGAGATGGTCAAAATGCCATAATTCGTGGGAAAAATGTAGAAGACAATTCCCCTCTCCCCTGTGTCTCTCCCCCCTTTCCCTCCCCTGTATATCTTCCCCCTTCCCCTGTCTCTTTCTCCCTCCCACTCCCCTGGGTTTCTTCCCCCTCCTCTGTGTCTCTTCCCCCTTTCCCTCCCCTGTGTCGCTTTCCCCCTGCCCTGTGTCTCTTTCCCCCTCCCTCCCCTCTGTCTCTCCCCCTCCCTCCCATGTTTCTCTTCCCCCATCCTCCTCCCATGCATCTCTTTCCCCCTCCCCTGGGTCTCTTTCCCCACCCCTGTGTCTCCCCCCCTCTCTCTCCCCTGTGTTTCCCCCCCTCCCCTGTGTCTCCTTCCCCCTGTCACCCCCTGTGTCTCTTCCCCCCTCCCTTGTGTCTCTTCAATCCCATTTCCTTCCCCTGTGTCTTTCCCCCCCTCCTCTGTGTATCTCCCCCTCCTGTCCCTCTCCTGTGTCTCTTCCCCTCCTCCCACTCCCCTGTGTTTCTCCTCCCTCCTCTCCCTCCTGTCTCTCTTTGTCCCCCCTGCCCCCCTTTGTCTCTCTACCCTCATGTCTCTTCCCTCCTTTCCCTCCCCTGTGTCTGTTCCCCCTCCCCTGTGTCCCTCTCCCCCACTCTCCCTCCCACGTGTCTCTTTCCCCCTCCCCTGTGTTTCTTTCCCCCTCCCCTGTGTCTCTTTCTGCCTCCCCTGTGTCGCTTTCACCCCTCTCCCTACCATGTGTCTCTTTTCCCCTCTCCCTCCTCTTTGTCTCTTCCCCCTCTCCTGTGTCTTTCCCCCCGTCCCCCTGTGTCCCCTCCTCCCTGCCCCTTGTCTCCCCCCCATTTTCTCTCCCCTGTGTCTTTCTGCCCTCCCCTGTGTCTCTTCCTCCCCTCCTCTCTCTCCGCTGTGTCTCTTCCCCCTCTCTCCCATGTGTCTCTTTCACCCTCTCTCTGTGTCTTTTTCCCCCTCTCACTCCCATGCATCTCTTCCCCCTCCCTCCCCTGTGTCTCTCCCCCCTCCCTCCCATGTGTCTCTTTCCCCCTCCACTGGGTCTCTTTCCCCTTCCCTGTGTCTTTTTCCCCTCTCTCCCTCCCCTGTGTCTCCCCCCTCCCCTGTGTCTCTTTCCCCCTGTCACACCCTGTGTGTCTTCTCCCCTCCCTTGTGTCTCTTCACCCCCATTTCCTCCCCCTGTGTCTTTCCCCCCTCCCCTGTGTATCTTCCCCCTCCTCTCCCTCCCCTGTGTCTCTTCCCCTCCTCTCACTCCTCTGTTTCTTTTCTCTTCCTCTCCCTCCCCTGTGTCTCTTTTCCCCCTGTCCCCCCTGTGTCTCTCCCCCTCCCTCATGTCTCTTCCCTCCTTCCCCTGTGTCTGTTCCCCCTCCCCTGTGGCTCTTTCTGCCACTCTCCCTCTCATGTATCTCTTTCCTCCCTCCCCTATGTCTCTTTCTTCCACTCTCCCTCTCATGTGTCTCTTTCCCCCTCCACTGTGTCTCTTTCCACCTCCCATGTGTCTCTGTCCCCCCTCTCCCTACCATGTCTCTCTTCCCCCACGGTGCTGTTTTCCCCCTCCCCTGTGTCTCTTTTCCACCCTCTCCCTCCTCTGTGTCTCTTTCCCCCTCCCCTGTGTCTCTTCCTTCCTGTCACACCCTGTGTCTCCTCCTTCTTGCCTTGTGTCTCTTCCTCCCCATTTCCCTCCCCTGTGTCTTTCCCCACTCGCCTGTGTCTCTTCCTCCCTCCTCTCCCTCCCCTGTGTCTCTTTCCCCTCCTCTTACTCCCCTGTGTTTCTTCCCCCCTCTCCCTCCTCCCCTGTGTCTCTTCTCCCTCCTCCCCTGTGTCTCTCCTCCCTCCTCCTTTGTTTCTCTCCTCCTTCTTCCCCTGTGTATGTCCCCCCTCATGCCCAGTGTGTCTCTTCCCTCCTCCCCTGTGTGTTTCTTCCTCCCTTCTCTGCCTCCTGTGTCATCCATGCACGCGCATGGCCATCCGCTTCTTCAAACCATAGAAAACATAATTCTGTTTCATCAGATCCTGCACCTGAAGAGTCTCACTCTTTATTGCTGCAGTTAGGGCTGTGTGGGCGGACCAAGGGCTGGCTCTAGAGCCTGTGTAGTCCCTTAGCTGTTCTAAACTTAATACTCTGGCTACAGGAATGGGCTCCTCTTCCTCTCGGTCAAACCACTGCATTATAGCAGGTTTGCTCATTTTTAAAACTCCAGGGTCATAATTCTTCCACCAGTCCATGATATTCCCTCCGTGGGCTCCTTGAAAATGTTGAGGGCCCTCTGAGGGCAAGTCTTTAGAAGTTCCAAAGTCCATATAGTCCCCATCTGATCTAGCCATAGCAAAATTTATCTTACCCCCCTTGGTCTCAAGCACATAATCTTTCTCCCTGCCCATCTGGTAGGGACTTTCCCAACTGGGTGGCCAAAATTCTTCCACAGATGCCACATCTAGCAAGTCTATACATTCTGCTTTAAGGTGTACTGGATTAAGGGCAATAGCACAAAAGCCTCATCAGACCATTGCCGTAGTCCCAGGAAGTCACAGCGCTTCGCAAGTAAGTTCAGTTGTCGCTGGGAAGCGCCCAGGCCACAGTCCGATTGCTATACACAATCTCCCAAAGCCCCTCCTCCAGCACCAAGGGAAAATAGTTCTCCACACTGGGGTCCACAACTGGTCCCAGCCAGACAGCATACTGCTGCTCCAGGTCAACCTGTTGACACACCATATCCGACATCCAGTCATTAAGCACATGCCCCGGCCACATGCCTAGGAACGGCTCCCATTGAGTTTGAAGGTCCACTTTCCTGCAGTGTCTGGTGGCCATTTTGATGGAACTCCTCTGTACTCTGGTTGTCCGCTTACTTGCTTCTGCCTGGCCTGTAGACAATTTTCTGCCTCCTCTGGGATAGAGGCTCGCCTTCCAAGCTACTGTTTACTGTTACTGGTGCACCCCTGGATGGTATGGGTTCTAGTAATCTCAGCACTTATGGCAGAAACTGGCTCAGGACCTCAGGAACACAGGAGGCAAAAAGCAGGATTGGCAAAATAATAAATGTTTTCATCTCTATCTTTCTCTAAAATTACAGATACACTTTTTTTTATGTATCACCCATCAGAGTAATCTTTAATAACTGACTTCTAAGCATGACAGTTACAGATTACATCACCACATTCTAAATTAATTGATTATGAACCAAACAGGCAAAATACAGATTCTAAAATCATAAGTCAAGCACACAGAGAAGCAACATAAAATAGAGTGATTAACATACATAGGCTAATCAATATAACATTTTAAATAACTATAAAACATATTGTAACACCACTGAGCCAAATTCCACAACTACATAATTGAGAGTCCAAAGTGGTTAGGGGATCGTGACAGTGGAGACCTGAAAATCTGAAGAAATTACATGTCAGTGATTTTTATTAAACTATAGGGCTCTTTTGACCAATCTAGGTTTCGCCAAATAAAAGTCGGTTAGTGAGAAAACTGTATATTCATTAAGGTAGTGATTCAGTAGAAGCTGGGCGTATTATTTTCTTTGATTAGTTTTGGTTTGTTATGTCAGTATCACTGCCTAAATTCCAGTAAAACTCAGAAAAGTATAAATAGCCTGATGTATTGTGTTCTGACATCAAAGTACCTGAAACACGGGCACAAACCATGGGGAGACTGGTAACTTGATACAATATATACTGCCCATGTGTCTATATGTTGCCTAATAAGGCCATCTCTACCCTCTCTCCCTCATTAATATATTTCCCATACCTCTCTCCCTCTTCTCCTGCCTTACGGCTCAGTGATCCATGCCCATTTTATTTCCTCCTCTTTCATCACACCTTCCATCCCTTTTCCCTTGAATTTCTTCATTTGCTACAACTCCTCAAGTCTGCAACTGTTTTCACACCAGTAAATAGCAAATGTTGAAGAAAATCCCATGAGTACCAGATAGGACTCGCAAGGGGGTTAAACACCTGTTCGTAGCATTGTCAATGCAAATAAAAAATCAATACTGCACTTTAAAAGACAGGGAAAGAGATGAAAGACATTAGAATTAATTGCACAACAGTCTCAAGCTTGTAAATCTAAATCTGCAATCCAAATGCTGTTTTTTTTTTATGTTTCATTTCTGTGTCATATCAGTCTCGGGAATCCATGAGTTAATACACATGATGCCACCCACATGCACTAGAACAATATTGCATACATTTTTATTATTTTGTACATTGCCAGATTGCGAGTCCGATTGCATATCGGACCTCTAAACGCTAATTAATTGACGTTTAACCTCCATGTTTTACTGACATACTGATGACAGTCTCATTTACTATTGGCTGTTTCTAAATTGGTAGTTACGGCCTTGCTTAATTGATCATGTTCACGCTCTGAAATGCTACTTATAATTTCATGGTTTACAGTTTTGGCTTTCGGCCCTTAAATTGCGGGCTTGTTCAATTGAATCGCTCTGTAACTGTAGCAAATTTCGGGAAATTTGCAATTGAATTGGGCGCCTATGTTTTTTGCAGAACTATTTCCTGTACATCTAAACGTTATTTTGATTAATTAACCAGTCTGATCTGATATATTTTGAATAGTAGAGTTAACCTTCTATAAGCAAAATGTCACTGACTACAAATGATCTCCATATTATCAGAAAAAACATTAGTCCTTATTTTGGAATAAAAGTGCTTTGCAACTAATAATGGCTCCTACTCCCTTAAATGAATATTGCCTTTAGTATTGTCTTTTTGTTTTTTCTTTCTGTTTTCTTGAGTGTGGAGAGATGGTTTGATTGGTGTAGCTCCTAGTCTATGGTGTACCCAGTTGCCATCTAAGTTAAATACATTTTTATCTGTGCCTTATTTTCTCCAGATTAACATGCATTCTGATTTCCTTAGTGGCTATTTGTTTATTTCTGATGAATTTGTTTTTCCTAGTCACTTCTCCCCATTTACTCTTCAGGAACTGGACTGATGCTTCTGAATCCCCTTGTATTATGTGCTTGATATTATCAAAATATGTTATGACATTTAGAAATACATAGAGATAAATACTGATCATCTTTAAAATACTTTTACCATTCAGTAAACACTTCATTTGTTGGGATCTGGTACAATCACTTTTTAATAAAATGTATCACTCAGCCAGCCACTTCAATCATATTTTTGATTTGTCTTATCCTGTGGATAACTTGAGTTTGCTGTGGTATTGGCCCAATTACTCTCTGCTGGATCCACTGCAAGGCGACAAGTTGCCAGATTGTTTAAAATCTTGACAGGACAAGCCATTTTATTAGATAGAAACTCAAATAGAAACTCTGTAGAGGTTGACACATTCATCACACAGAAACAGGTTTTGATGGGAGCAATCTATTCTCTAAGCCCTTTGGTAATCTTTTCCCTTGTTTTGCAAAATGACACACTATAGGTGTAATAACAGTATTTTAGATTTTAAAGAGTTGTTTCTAGACATACACATTTTTCATTACTTGATAGATGGAATTTGTACATGAGTTTAACAAAAGTAAATTGATCCCTGTTTTTTCACATATTCAACTATTCAGTGAAAAAACACTCAAAATAATGTACTAGCACATCATAATTATATAGTGATTAATTTCAGTAAATAGGCATATTTTTTTCATGCACATCTAAATTATCAGACTTATTGTCATACTTAACAATTAAATATTTACAGCCTTATTAAATTCCAGCCTCGTAGATAAGAGGCTTCTACTTAAATCCTACGTGCTGCAAATTTCTCAAAGTTACGACGCTATTAAAGTAGCCCTGCTGCGAGCAACGAGTGACCTACGCAGCAGGGCCGTCAGTATGAACACTGCGAAAATGTACATGAGGAGTGACAGCCTGCGAGATGATCTTGCAGGCTCCCACACCTCATCAATTGCCACGGGGGTCCTAAACTGGACCTCCGCGGCAGTCCCACACATAAGCCCTGCCGTGGGGGGTACTCCAACTACCCCCCCGCACCTAAAATTAACGCCCCTCTATGCAGGGGTCCCCATCGGGACCCCTGAAGTGTCCCCACATTAACCCCTTGATGCAGGGGTCCATAGTGACCCCCGCAGACCCCACACATTAACCCCTTGCAGCAGGGGTCCCCGATCGGCACCGATCAGGACCCTGCAGCATTTACATTTTTAAATTTTTAAATAACCCCATGCAACTATAATTAACCCCATAACTCATGGGGGTCAATAGAGACCGCCACAAGCACTTAATTAACCCTGTCACTCATGGGGGTCAATACAGACCCCCATAATCACTTAATTAAACCCATAACTCATGGGGGTCAATACAGACCCCCATGAGCACTTAATTAACCCTGTCACTCATGAGGGTCAAAACAGAGCCCCATAATCACTTAATTAACCCCATAAATCATGGGGGTCAATACAGTCCCCCATAAGCACTTAATTAACCTCATAACTCATGGGGGTCAATACAGACCCCCATAAGCACTTAATTAACCCTGTCACTCATAAGGGTTAATACAGACCCCCATTAACCTCTATTTAACTTTATCAGTCCCATAAGGGTATATTATGACCCTTATGGAGCTGTTAAAACCCTAACATTAACCATATATGTGCCATGACGGTTCTCACGGACGATCATGACACTAACTACAAACACTATACTGCACTATACCCCCAATAAACCATTACATCGAAACTAACCCCCTCTACACTAATCAATTAACACCTATACTAGCTACCTACACTACCTACCTACCCCCTAATAAACCCCGCCACCACTCTAATGACAGAAAATTTAAAAAAACTAACTCACAAAAAATAAAAAACTTACCTTACAGAAAATAAAAAAAACCTAAGTCTGAAAAAATAAAAAATCTACATTACAGAAAATAAAAAAACATGTCACAAAAAATAGAAAAAGGAACATTACAGAAAATAAAAAAAATACATTACAACTCCCCCCCACTACAGAAAAAAAAAATAATTACACCCCTGAAAAGGAAAGACAGACATACACAATACAATAAATACAATACAATACATACAATACAAATAAAATAAAATACAATACCCCCTATCTATCTAACATACAATCTATTTAATATACAATAAATCCTAACTATCTAAAATACATCCCCCTATCTATCTAATATACAATAAATCCTAACTACATACAGAAACCCTAATTCTAAGCTAAAATAAAATAATTAAGACCACTCACCTTTGCAGATGGCCCTTCAGATCAACCTAGGGGAAAAACAAAACAAAAATTAGTGCAACACATTAACATAAATAAATAACCATTATAAACATTCTAAATATTATACTCACCTTTCCAGCATGTCCCGTCCTTCTTCTTTTCTTCTCCGGCATATAGACACAAAATAAAATAAACATAATATACATTCAACTTACCTCCCCGCGATGACCACGGCCTCCTCCTCTTCTGCCCCGGCTGGGCCCTGGAACTAGATTTTCATACATAATATTCAGTCATCCTCAAGAACCGATAAGTGTTATCTACTGCATACAAGTGTATCATATAAAGTAGATGTTCGCAAAGATATTACCAAAGTATGTGTTAGATTCTTATTGGATGTTATGTATAAATAAACTTTCATTGGACTAACAGGGTTAGGGTGGGAAAACTAAGAGTGAGCACAGGCCTAGGTTCAAGACTGACTATGTTGATCCACAAATCAAGCGTGCATCAATGTAAGCTTTTCATTAGGCAAGTAGTAGATTAGCAGGGGATGGTTTTGTATATAATCTGTAGGTCTGCCATAAAATAAGCAGAGTCTAATGTATATATATATACTAGCGACTTGCCCGTCAAAAAATGACGGCAATGTGATGTATATGTTTGTCAAGTTGTTTAGTTATTAACATATATTTTTGTCACTTGTAAGTATTTTAATATGAACGTGTATTTTTGTAAAATGTTGATGTAATGGTTTTTTAAAATGTAATTTGTATCTGAAGAATTGTTCACTTTAATATACATTGAATGAATAGGAAAGCAAAAAGTAAAAAGCCTTCTTGAAACGTCGCGAATTTTAACATGAAGTTTAAAATATATGTAAGCAATAACCTTCAAAGTATATATTTTTAAACTTGAACTTTATTTTT
The DNA here is from genome assembly GCA_027410445.1 of Discoglossus pictus. Classification (NCBI taxonomy): domain Eukaryota; kingdom Metazoa; phylum Chordata; class Amphibia; order Anura; family Alytidae; genus Discoglossus; species Discoglossus pictus. The sequence goes on along the minus strand of CM050164.1, from coordinate 71,795,166 downwards.
TATGTAAGTTTAGAAGTTGACAAAACATTGGTATAATTTTGAACATTATAAACAGGAACATAGTGAATACATTTTGTAACCTAATTTTTTATTAAAAGTATTAACATTTGAATGTAAAAACAATTGACCTTTAAATTAATCAGTATTAAAATGCAATTTCTATCACAATAATTGTTAACTTGAATATACATTGAATGTAGAGGAAGGCATACAGTAAAACTCTCCTTAAAACGTACGTAATTAAAGTAATTCATTACTGAGCACATAAACTGGTGATAAACATTAATGTAGGTAGTAATCTTAAGATAACAGACAATATTTACATTGTGACTTAAAAGGTGCTTGACCTCTTAACATCCACTTTGTAATCTGTTGAATGAAATGACTTGAAAATATATTTTTTAAACTTGTAACATTAGAAACATTAACATAGTGACTTAACATTTTAACATAATTTTTACTAACAATGCAAGGCAAGTATTTTGTGAGGCGAATCATTCATAAACAGTACTTTCATTAATTATGACTGAATTAAACAACCAATTGTTATGTATTTTGGAATGCTTTTAAAAAATGTTGGCATCTTTAATTTGTATCCTGCAAATTTATAGTACTTCATAGTAGACAATGTTTTTAGTAAAAATACGTCCATCTTCTAATAAATCACCTTGACTTTCATTGTTTTCAATGTAAACTTTAATAGCCTGTGAATTTTTGCACCGTCACAACGCAACCTACATATGACCATGTGCAAAAACTGGTTCTTCCAAGAAAATACCCACAGATTTGAAAGTTTGACCTTGTGATTTATTAATGGTCATGGCAAATGCCATAATAATGGGAAATTGTCTTCTTTGAAGTATAAAAGGGAGACTACTTTCACTTGGTGCTAAATCTATTTTTGGTATGAAAACTCTCTCTCCTTTATGGGTCCCAGTTAAAATTTCAGCATCTATAAAATGGTCCTTTAATTGTTGAACAATTAATCTTGTGCCATTGCATAGGCCTTTTTGGGGGTTCATATTTCGCAGTAACATGATAATTGCACCTTTCTTTAGCTGCAAAATATGTGGTGGCATTCCAGAAGGAGTTAAAGAGTTTATGAATTCAGTTGAAAAGTTTGCCTGACTTTCATTGTCATCAGCAAGTACAGAATCAGCACTGTGATAATTTCTTTGTGGTGCATTAATTTTTTTTAGGATTTCATTATTGAGTATTAATGCATCTTTATTTTTACACGTCAGTATAACTTGGTTGGCAAGCTCGGAATATTCTTCGTTATTTATGCTCCCTTCAAATATAGCCGATATAATATCTTGTTGACAAATCATATGAGGTGGGATCTCTACAGTGTCGTCAGGTAAATGTAGTATTTTTTCTGTTCTGCCTTCTCCAATTTTAATAAGCCAATCATTGAAATCAGTTTGGCCTTCTGATCTCATATTTTGTTGCAGTTGAAGACGGGTAAAATGTTTCCATACTGTACTTGACTTTATACATGTTTCGATAATGTCAGTTCGATTTCCATGTACAACGACAGGTAATGTTTGTCTAAAATCGCCACCCAACAACATTACCTTTCCACCAAATGGAAAAATATTATCCATGACTTCACGAAGCAAACGGTCAGTACATTGGAGGGCATAGCATGACATAATTGTGGCCTCATCTATTATAATTAATTTACATTTCTTCAATTTCTTTGTTTGTAAGGATGTCATACGAATATCTGACACAGAATTTTCTAAAATAGGCACTGGCAGTTTAAATCCACTATGAACAGTTCTTCCACCTTCTAAAAAAAGTGCAGCAATTCCAGTAGTGGCAAACGCCATTGCTATTTTTCCTTGTGCTCGTACTGAACTCATTAATAAATTGTACAAATATGTTTTTCCTGATCCGCCAGGTCCATCAAGATAGAAATAACGCTCTGTCACCATGTCAACATCTATAGCATTTTTAATGGCATGAAATGCTTGCAATTGTAGTGTATTTAAAGTTGCAAGTCTTTCTTCTGTTCTTTCTGCTTGTAGTTGAATGTCATAGTCTTCAAAGTTAATGTCATCTATAAGACCTGGATCAGGCAAATGAAAACTTGCACAACTTAATCCATGAGTTAAAAAGACTTCTTGGATTTCCATTAACGCTTTTAAGTGTGCAATGGGTTCATTGTATCGTCGCATAAAGTCTTCAGCCATATTACTTTTAAAAGTCTCCCACAAAGCTAATGCATTTGGAGCATTTGAGAAGATACAAATAAAAGCAAATGGTTCTCTCATCTGTCGTGGCATTTGACATTGTGCTGCTTCTTCTAAACATCTTTCCCACTCTGTATCATCAGCGAGTAAGTTTCTATGTCTTGCAGCTAAATGGAAGGATTCATATACAATGTCATTAACAGTTCTTAATTGTTCAAAACTTTGTGCTCCTGGAACATTTAAAAGTAATATCCGTAAGCAAAAACGTTCAACATCTCTTGGACTGACTGTGTAAATTCTTGGAATAATTTTATTGCCTCTGGTTTTTCTTGGTCTCCATAATCCATTCACAAAAACATAGTGATATGGAATTTCAATATATAAGTATTGTGTTGCTTCAGCATCAGTGGAATTTAATGCAAACCATGCAGTTAGTGTAGTGTGACGATCTTCACTTTGGGCCAATGCATTCATTTCATTTCCAGCATGGAAATAGACTAAATGTCGTTGTGGCAAATGTACTGCTAACCTATATACTGCATGTGATCTATCATGCATTTCAAATTTTATAAGCCGCCACATAGCTTCTGGCGCACTGACATAGCGAGCATCTACATGAGATGCAAGTTCATCATGTACTAACTCACTACTTTCAGGGTTGTCTGCACTTTTGACGACTACAGTAGCTGCATCGTAACCTTTGTAAATATATTTGTAGACATATTTAATGGATTTGATGGAAGTGCAGGCATCTACGTTGATGTGGGCGTTGTACTTCATATCTATTGTCCCCTTTTTCCCACGAATAATGGCACTATCTCCTTCTCTTCTTTTATAAAGTGGATATCCATCACAATTGGCATAGGTTTTGTCTCTATAATCTTTTGGAAATTCTTTGGAACATTTATTATTTTCCATACATGGTGATTGTGGATTAAGGTCACCACAGGGTCCATGAATCATGCGATGAGTAACAATCTCATATAGTCTACCATATAGTTCTGGATCTGGTAGTTCAGCAACAATGACTGCATCCACTTTGTCCGAAGTATCTAATTTATCTTTTTCTTGAAGTATTATTAGAAGATGTGCATGTGGAAGGCCTCTTTTTTGAAATTCAATGGTATATACATAAGCAAGACATTTCCCAAATAACTGATTTATAGTGAAGTCACGTATTAATTCATTTAATTTAATCTTAAAAACTCTGGCTACTAAATCTGGTCGATCTGAAGCAGTTTGTCCAAGAAGTAGATTTAGTGTAATTTCTGGCCATTGTGGATTACATGTAAATGTCACAAATAAATCGGGTTTGCCAAATTTAGTGACAATAGCCATAGCATCATTGTATCTTTCTCTCATATTCCGAGGAGATCCTTGAAAGGAAGATGGTAAAATGATGGCTTTGCCAGCTGTCATGTCTCTGCTTGTAGCCACGTCAGCAACATAGTCCATTAATCCAGAATATTGTTCTACACAGAGTTTATCTTGTTGATATTTGATAAAGTTTAAATTATTTGCCTCAACTTGCAAATATGAATCAATAATCCATTGTTGTGTTATTTTCCCACCACATAAAATTGGATTAAATACATTGCGAGTGGCAATTTGAGCTTCTTTAAATTCAAGCATAGAAACATTATTTCGGATTCTGGCTTTAGCATTTGGGTAACTGGGAAGAGTTAATTTTGGTTGCCAACCTGCTTCTCCGTGTGGGAAAAAGATGGGATATGTCATTGGATCTAAATTTGGACTTAAGATACTCATATTAATAAACAGTTGCTCCTCATTTCTGGGATATATTCGAATGTCTCTTTGAAATGGTGGTACTCCTTCATCATTCTGAAACACCATTGCTACCTCATTTGATGTTGGCAAGTTATAACGACGTTTATCAGTATGTCTGTCTCTTTTAAGCACCATATTAACCTTCGGCATTGGTAATTGATGTGTTTGTGCATGAAGTAGTTGTTCATTTTCTACTTCTGCCAATTTTTTATAAGCTTTACTGTAGGGATTGTTGTCCATAATGTTATTTAGCTCTATGAAAACACTGGGTAAGCATTTTTTATTTTCTTCCATCTGCATACGTTGGTCAACAGCTTCCATTGTATCTAGGACATATAGTTGAGCGAATTTTCTTTGATTTCCTTCCTCTGGATGTAAATGGGAAGTGCGATGATAAATTTGTCCTTGGACTTTAAAACAGTAAGGACCATGTCCTGGTACATTAGCAGCTAATGTTGCCCCATGGATGCAAAGGATATGGCACTATTGTAGGATCTTATGTTTGTTTTAAAAATTTTGTAGTTTGGAAAAGTAGGTTCAGTCATAATGTTTTGTAAATAGAGAGGAAATTGTTTCCTTTCTGGAAGTTTGAAATTGCCTTTTTGACAGCAACTAATAAATTGGCCATCTCTGGGTCTCTCCTGTTTAAAATAATAAGCTTCACAAAACTGACATTGAGTAGTCATGTCCCCACAACTATGAACCTCTACTGCTAAAGACTTGAGTAGAGGACAATTTGCAAAGCATATAGGATTTTGACTTTCATATTCATCAGGTGAAATGTCATATAATGTTTCAACAACAGGTTCTAAATGCTTTGTTTTTTTCGTGGCTTTTCTTGGTATATGTTGTATTGTTTGAGGTAAAATGTCATGTAATGTTTCATGAAACGGTTCTAAATGCTTTGTTTTTTTTGTGGCTTTTTTTGGTATTTCTTGTATTTTTTCTGGTAAAATGTCATCTGATGTTTGAGAAACAGGTTGTAAATGCTTTATTTTCTTTGTTGCTTTTTTTGACATATCTTTAATTTCTGCAGGTGACATTTGCTTGCAATTCTTTTGCGTTCTTTTTCTCGTCGAATTTCCTTCTTCTCCGGTGTCTGCTGGCTGTCTGCTCTCTGTCGTCGTTCTCTAGCTTGGCGTCTTTTCTTTTCTTGTTTACTCTCGTTATCAGCCATGTTAATCTGTAAAAATAAAATAATGTATCATTAGTTTATTTTGAGATGTTAAGTTGTTTTTCATGACAACTTGTTATCAACAGTGTGTTTACATTTTATACTTAATCAATTTCAATGCGGTTAATTGAATAGAAGTCTAAATAAGGCCATCAGATAATTATTTAAAGAAGTTTTTATTTATTAAACATGTATCCAAAAGCAAGTGTTTCAGTAACTAAAAAGGTATTTTCAAAAAGATGTTATGTCCTTATTTACAGCACTATTCAATTTGTCAAATGGCAATTAAATAAGGGTTTAGGACTGGAATGTTACAATGACAAATTGTATAGATTCTGTGTTTTTAGACTTTTTTGGACTATGCAATTTTTTTTTTTAATTTTACATTGAAGTTTGTATTTACTGTTAAAGATTATTGGCCCTAAAAGACAAATAAGAGATAGATGAAAAATGTGTTAGTTATATTTTTTCAACAGTTATAGTTACCGGTGGTTTATTTTAAATTTTATTTTCTGTTGACATCGATGCAAAGCTAAGATCTTTATTTATTTTTTCTCTTTTTTTACTTGTTATACTGTACCTTGGTTGAAGTTTTATTTCAAGCAAAATTCTTTGTTGGTCCTGTGTTGAAAGCCTTTGTCTGATGGTCTGGTCCTGTGTTGAAAGTCCTCGTCCGATGGTGTAGTCCTCTGTTGAAAGTCCTCGTCCGCTGGTCTGGTCCTCAGTTCAAACTCCTGTTCCGATGTTCTTGACGCAGTATCTGTTATAAAATAAAAATGAAAATGTTATGTTATTTGAATGTCTTTGTATTAATAAAAAATGCCATTATTTCTGTGTTTTTCTACAATCCTTTTTGGTGCGCCGCAATTTTGGTATGCTTCTTTAGGCTTTTTTCTAAGGCTTATAGGTGGTTAAACATTAAAGAAGAATATTAATTAATTTTTCTCTTTTTTTACTTGTTATACTGTACCTTGGTTGAAGTTTGATTTGAAGCAGAATCTTTGTTGGTCCTGTGTTGAAAGCCTTCGTCTGATGGTCTGGTCCTGTGTTGAAAGTCCTCGTCCAATCGTCTGGTCCTCTGTTGAAAGTCCTCGTACGATGGTGTAGTCCTCTGTTGAAAGTCCTCATCCAATGGTCTGGTCCTCTGTTGAAAGTCCTCGTCCGCTGGTCTGGTCCTCAGTTGAAACTCCTGGTCCGATGTTCTTGATGCAGTATCTGTTATAAAATAAAAATGAAAATGTAATTTTATTTGAATGTATTTGTATTAACTAAAAAATGACATTATTTCTGTGTTTTTCTACAATCCTGTTTGGTGCCCACCACTTTTGGTATGCTTATTTAGGCTTTTTTCTAAGGCTTATAGATTGTTAAACATTAAATAAGAATGTAAATGTAGTTTGCTATGTGTTTGTGTGACTTTTCATACAATCCTTTGTGATGGGCACCACTTTTGTTATGCTTATTTAGACTTCTTTCTAAGGCTTATAGGTTGTTAAACATTAAATAAGAATCTAAATGTAGTTTGCTATGTGTTTGTGTGAGTTTTCATACAATCCTTTTTGGTGCGCACCACTGTTGGTATGCTTATTAATGTTTTTTTGTAATGCTTATAGGTTGTTAAACATAAAATAAGAATATAAATGTAGTTTGCTATGTGTTTGTGTGAGTTTTCATACAATCCTTTTTGGTGCGCACCACTGTTGGTATGCTTATTTAGGCTTCTTTCTAAGGCTTATAGGTTGTTAAACATTAAATTAGAATCTAAATGTAGTTTGCTATGTGTTTGTGTGAGTTTTCATACAATCCTTTTTGGTGCGCACCACTGTTGGTATGCTTTTTTAGGCTTCTTTCTAAGGCTTATAGGTTGTTAAACATTAAATAAGAATCTAAATGTAGTTTGCTATGTGTTTGTGTGACTTTTCATACAATCCTGTTTGGTGCGCACCACTGTTGGTATGCTTATTTAGGCTTCTTTCTAAGGCTTATGGGTTGTTAAACATTAAATAAGAATTTAAATGTAGTTTGCTATATGTTTGTGTGAGTTTTTGTACAATCCTGTTTGATGGGCACCACTTTTGTTATACTTATGTAGTGTTTTTTCTAATGGTTATAGGTTGTTAAACATTGAAAAATAATATGGGCCTCATTCAATTGGGATTTGGCCAATTGAATAGGGCTCTATATGAGCACATAGCATATTTTTTTTACAGAAGTTTTTAGTTAGTGAAGACCTTGCTTTTGGATAGAAGTTCACTAGCTAAAAACTTCTGTAAAAAAAATATGCTCTGTGCTTAAATAGAGCCCTATTCAATTGGCCTAATCGCAATTGAATGAGGCCCTATGAATTTAGTTTGCTATGTGTTTGTTACAATCCTGTTTTGTGTGTACCAGTTTGTGTGTACCATATGTTGCATACTTTGGCCCTCATTCAATTGCAGTTTGGCCAATTCAATAGGGTTCTAAATGTGCTTATTTCGAGCCCTATTGAATTGTCCAGAATATCAATTGAATGAGGGCCTTTGGTTGCTGGATTTGTTATATTGTGAGGGCCTCATTGAATTTCGTTTTTGGCAATGGAATTGGGCTCAATATGAGCACAGAGCATCTTTTTTTACAGAAGATTTTAGTTAGTGAACTTGTATCCAAAAGCAATGTCTTCACTAACTAAAAACTTCTGTAAAAAAATATGCTCTGTGCTTATATAGAGCCCTATTGAAATGGGCAAATCACATTTGAATGAGGCCCTCGGCCATTAAACATATTTAGGTCCTGAATCAATTGCGTTTTTGACCAATTGAATAGGGCTCTATATAAGCACATAACATATTTTTTGAAAGAAGTTTTGAGTTAGTGAAGACCTTGATTTAGTATCGAAGTTCAGTAACTAAAAATGTCTGTCTAAAAAATCTGTTATGTGCTTATATAGAGCCCTATTCAATTGGCCAACTCACAATTGAATGAGGCTCATGGTTCGGTTCTTTTTTATACTTAATACTTTACCTTGATTGAAGTGTGGAATGACAGAGGGTCCCCTCCTGCCAATCTTAATCCGCCGGTCTTCTTGTAGTGTCTGTTTGAAAAATAAAGTGAAATAGTGAATTATATAATTTTTTATTTGTATTTAGCAAAGCATGGCCTTTTCAGCATTTAATGTATTTTTGTATCTTACCTCTTCTTCTTTGTTGGTGTTCTTTAAAAGGGATTGTGCTTCACAATGTCACAATGCACGGTGCAAATTGTTGAGTGACGCTGTTGATGCAGAGTCTGCTTGAATATTAAAAAAAGTAGAAAGATTAAGCTTTAGGTGATCTATTGAATTGCAGTAAATTAAATTCATTTAAATATACTTCTGTAATTATTTTCAATTAACATTATTTTTTGGTGGGGGCTACACACATATGTCACATACATAAAGCACATTTCCATAGTTGAAAGTAATTTTTTTGTGTGCGTGTGACATATCACTATACATGAATCATATTTTAATTGTTAAATTAACCTTATTTTTATTTTTGGCCAACATACATAAATGTGTGTGTGACATGTGACTATAGATGATACACATATATGTGCGTGTCACATATCAGTATACATGACTCATATTTTAATAGTCCCAACTTATTTTTTTCTAATGTAATTTAAATGTAGTTGTTTAATTAGTTTGTTTTAAGATAATTTTGTTGCAGGGGCAATACACATAAATGTGCGTGTCACATGTCACTATACATTATACACATAAATGTGCGTGTCACATGTCACTATACATTATACGCATATATGTGCGTGTCACATGTCACTATACATTATACGCATATATGTGCGTGTCACATGTCAGTATACATAAACCTCTTTTTCTTATTTAATTTTTTTTTTTGATGTCCTGTCTTGATAATAAAATGTAATATATTATAGCTTACCTCTCAGTTGTAATTTGCACAATGTAAAGTAGTAAATTAGTAAAGAATTGTCTTCTCAAGTTTTAGCAGCAGTTATGTCTGAAGTCACTCTGTTCATCACCTGAGTAGAAATGTATTTTTCTCTGTCAAATAGGCAGTATTTATAAACTTGTAGAACATTCTGGAAAGTTAGACCGTTAGAACGCAATACGCATGCGCTATTTGCGTTCTAGCTTACAATTTGCGTTCCATCCGCCATTTTGTGCGTAGTAGTGGTTAAAATGGTGTTTAATATGAGTGTGATCCGTTTCGCATAGTATGTGTTTCATTATTGCGAGTAAGTGTAGTGTAGTTACGTCTGGAGCCTCGTTTTCGTTTTGTTCGGCAGCCATTTTTTCTCTCGCTTAGCCGATTTTCGGCCGTTTAAACTCTTTGTTTTGGACTTAAATGGACGTGTAAATGAACTTTTGGAATTGCCGGATTCCCCCCCGTGCTGTAAGTAAGCTTTTTATTAGTTTGTTCTGTTTATTTCTTGTGTTTGTGATGTTTTGATGCGCGGCTGTTGGAATGGGTCTTTCGCGGCCGTATTTTTACCCGATGCGGCCGTATTTTGTTGCGATGTTGCCGTATTTTTTTGCGATATACGCAGTTAGCTTTTACGTGTACGACGCAGTGTATTTGTTTCTAAGTCGTGCGTATGTGTGTTAAGAGCGTGTGAGGGGCCTTTTTTACTGTTTTTTTGTTAAGTCTTGCGTCTGTGTGTCTGGGTGTAAGCGGGTGTGAGGCGACTTTAGGTTTTTTTTGTTATGAAGTTGTGTGTGTGTGTATGTGTGTGTTAACACAGCCGATGTTGGGATGCTCCCACCACCGCAAATGTGGACCCTCGCTTTGCGAGGATCCGCATTTGCGGGGACGTTGTTGGGTTTTTGTTGGCTGGGAGGTTGGGTTTGTTTTGTTAAAAAGTCGTGTGTGTATGTGTGTGTTAACACAGCCAACGTTGAGCCTCCACCTCCGCAAATGCGGACCCTCGCTTCGCGAGGATCCGCATTTGCGGGGACGTTGGGATGCTCCATCACCGCAAATGCGGGCCCTCGCTTCACGAGGACCCGCATTTGCGGGGAACTGCGTCCCTCGCTTCGCAAGGGACGCAGTTCTTGCGGGCTCGCTACGCGAGCCCGCAAGCGTGAGCAACAACCCGTACGCTCACAACTATATATGTTATATATATATATATATATATATATATATGTTAATAAGAACATTAGTCAATTTAAAAAACAAAAGAAACAGAAAGCATTTATTTAGAACAAATGATGTTCCAATGAATACGTTTTATGAAACAATTGTAACACTACACCAGCACACTTTGCTTTAAAAACTAAGTATAAAAATAATTTCCTTATTTGAACTATATATATATATATATATATATATATATATATCTATATATATATATATATATATATATATAAAGTGGATATAAGTCTACACACCCCCGTTAAAACGTCAGGTTTCTGTGCTGTAAAAAAATTAAACAAAGATAAATAATTTCAGAACTTTTTCCACCTTTAATGTGACCTATAAACTGTACAAACTGTACAACTCAATTGAAAAACAAACTGAAATCTTTTAGGTAGAGGGAAGAAAAAAATATAAAAATAAAATAATATGGTTGCCTAAGTATGCATACCCTTAAACTAATACTTTTTTACAGCACTCAGTCTTTTTGGGTATGAGTCTATCAGCATGGCACATTTTGACTTGGCAAGATTTGCCCACTCTTCTTTGCAAAAACACTCCAAATCTGTGAGGGCATCTCCTGTGCACAGCCCTCTTCAGATCACCCCACAGATTTTCAATCGGATTCAGGTCTGGGCTCTGGCTGGGCCATTCCAAAACTTTATTCTTCTTCTGGTGAAGCCATTCCTTTGTTTATTTGGATGTATGCTTTGGGTCGTTGTCATGCTGAAAGATGAAGTTCCTCTTCATGCTCAGCTTTCTAGCAGAAGCCTGAAGTTTTTGTGCCAATATTGACTGGTATTTGGAACTGTTCATAATTCCCTCTATCTTAACTAAGGCGCCAGTTCCAGCTGAAGAAAAACAGCCCCAAAGCATGATGCTGCCACCACCATGCTTCAATGTGGGTATGGTGATGTGCAGTGTTGTTTTTGCACCAAACATATCTTTTGGAATTATGGCCAAAAAGTTCAACCTTGGTTTCATCAGACTATAACACCTCTTCCCACATGCTTTTGGGAGACTTCAGATGTGTTTTTGCAAAATGTAGCCTGGCTTGGATGTTTTTCTTCACAAGAAAAGGCTTTCGTCTTGCCACTCTACCCCAGAGCCCAGACATATGAAGAATACGGGAGATTGTTGTCACATGTACCACACAGCCAGTACTTGCCAGATATTGCTGCAGCTCCTTTAATGTTGCTGTAGGCCTCTTGGTAGCCTCCCAGACCAGTTCTCTCATCTTTTCATCAATTTTGAAGGGAGCTCCAGTTCTTGGTAATGGTCTTCACTGTGTTCCATGGTATATCTAATGCCTTGGAAATTCATTTGTACCCTTCTCCTGACTGATACCTTTTAAAAATGAGATCCCTCTGATGCTTTGGAAGCTCTCTGTTGACCATGGCTTTTGCTGTGGGATGCGACTAAGAACATTTCAGGAAAGACCAACTAGAGCAGCTGAACTTTATTTGGGGTTAATCAGAGGCACTTTAAATGATGGCAGGTGTATCCTGACTCTTATTTAACATGATTTGGAATGTGATTGCTTAATTCTGAACACAGCTACATCCCCAGTTATAAGAGGGTGTGCAGACTTATGCAACCACATTCTTTTTTCTTTTTTTTTTTCTTCCCTACACCTAAAAGATTTCAGTTTGTTTTTCAATTGAGTTGTACAGTTTACATTAAAGGTGAAAAACGTTCTGAAATGATTTATCTTTGTCTCATTTTTTTACAGCACAGAAACCTGACATTTTAACAGGGGTGTGTAGATTTTGTATCCACTGTATATATATATATATATATATATATATATATATATATATATATATATATATACACATATTGAATAATTTAGTGAACTATGTGACGTCACTTTAAGGAAGCCATGTTTGATGATGGCTGCGGAATGAAGAGCGAGGCATTTGTGGCCAAATTTGTGTGTCCCAGCTCAACTTCCCAGAATGCAGTGTAATAACTGTTTTTCTCGGAAATCTGAGCTGGAAGCAGGTTTTTTAACTTGCTTTAGACATTCAAATGTGAACACAGATGTACTTTTTATTTACTGTACTACTGTACGGTGGAGGGCTTCTATCGCTCTTTTGCCCACCATATTATAAATGATTGTTGTGGTGAACTACCTACTCATAATTTCCACAACACAGGCTGAGATCCTGCTCCATGCTGATGATAGGCAGTATGCTTGAAACAGCTGTACATGAATTGGATACTCAGCCTGTGTTTATGCCAACCATGGCTTTGCATTAAAGCTGTGTAATACAGCATGCATAAGCTTAAAGGAAGCCATGTTTGATGATGGCTGCGGAATGAAGAGCGCAGCATTTGTGGCCACATTTGTGTGTCCCAGCTCAACTTCCCAGAATTACTGTTTTTCTCAGAACTCTGAGCTGGAAGCAGGTTTTTTAACTTGCTTTAGACATTCAAATGTGAACACAGATGTACTTTTTATTGACTATATATATATATATATATATATATATATATATATATATATATATATATATATATATTGTAAATAAATAGTACATTTGTGTTCAAATTTGATGTCTAAAATAAGTTAAAAAACATATTTTCTGATCAGAATTCCGAGAAATAGAGTTATTCCTCTGCATTCTGCGATCCTGGGCATGGACATTCCAATGTGCCCACAAAGACTTCACTCTTGTAATCTAATGCCATTTTAAACATGGCTTCCCTTAAGCATATGCCTTCTGTATTACACAGCTTTAAGTAAAGCCCAGGATGGATTATGCACAAGCCAGGAAACCTACCCACAGACAACTGTTTCAATCTCTCATCAGTGTGGGGCAGGTTCCTAGACTGTGTAGTAAATTTTGTATTGAGGTAGTTTACCACAACAGTCATTTAATTTATGTTGGGCATAAGAGCAATAGAAGCTCTCCACCGTAACTTAGTTCAGTAAATAAATAGTACATTTGTGTTCACATTTGAATGTCTAAAATAAGTTAAAAACTTATTTTCTGCTCAGAATTTCCAAGAAATACAGGTATTCCACAGCATTTTGGAAAGCTGCCTGCCCACCGACAGCTGTTTCAAAGTTACTGCCTCTCAGCAGTGTGGGGCTGGTTCCTAGCCTGAAGGACATATTTCTGATTTTTAAACAGTAATGAAATCAAAATCAGCCTCTGTGTGGGTTTTAATCAGGACCTTCACCACTACAGACTGCAGCCTTACCTACTGTGTTATCTTTTCGGTTATTATACTATCTGCTAGAATACATTAAAGCAGTTATAAGCCACTTAGCCACTGCATGATTCTATGCATAATTCTAATTAATATTCACATGCATCAGAGCTCATTACTCATTCAGGCAAAGGTAACAATCTGATATAGCTTAACTTCTATTGATCATAAATCCATGATATCAGCATCAATTTAAAAAAAGGAAAACACTGATTCCACATGCTATTTCATCCCTTATCTAATGATTAAGGTGCTCTCAATTCAGATTGTTACTTTTTGTTCTTATTTAAGGTATATGAAATCTGATATGATCTAGTGACCATAAACAAATCCTTGATAGGAGAAAAGTTTTCTGTGAGTGTGTCTAAATTTTTTATATATTGTTACTAGCGACTTGTCTGTCACATACAATTTTAAGCCATGGCAATTCTGTTTGACACACAATGTAAAGCTTTTTCTACTCTGAGGACCTTCTGCGCTCATTGTGAGCCTCGCGCTGAGCACCTTCGGCGCTCATTGCAAGCCTCTTCTCTCGTTTACTTTTGCTCCTCTGAGCGCCTTTGGCGCTCATCACAAAGACAGATATTCATGTCTTGTTTTTTAAATAATACTAATTTAATTAATTACTTAATACATTAATATACTTTACCTATTTGTAATTGATATATCCAGCAATGAATAGCCTGAAAAACTAAGTATCTGTTTTTATTTTCCTGCAGCATACAATGTACAGTTGGACTGTTGCTGCCCTGAAGAGAAAGTGTCATCAATGTCCCGACTATCCATTAGAAATATGCTTTGTGCGCAGGGGCAATCAGTTGGATTAGTTGTGTAAAGTGTCATATTAGATTTGTAATGTTATTAGTTGCAAGTTAGTGTTGTAAAATGGCGTTGTTTGTCTATGTGCTACGCGGCTCGCAAGCATTTTCCATGCTTCCTAACTGTGTATTTTTGTACGTCGTACCTCCCTGTCAAAAGTCGTACGTGCCTGCCGGTGTTTTGTGCATTTCAGGGTCGTGTAGCCTCGTTTTCATTTTTTTTCGACTGCCATTTTTTTTCTCGCTTTACCGATATTCAAGTTCCGAAACTCCTTAAATTCGACTTTAATTAGCAGATGATGTGGCTCCCCATGCTGTTTGTGATTTTTTAAAATGTTTTGTTTGTTTTTTGTAGTGTTTTTGTTGTTTTTAGATGTACGCATTTCTGCCTTTAACTTCAAAGCATAACAACAACTAGTAGTTTGACAACTATTATATGTGATTCCATTTTATTGTTTATTCCAGTTTGTACTTCAGTTTTACATAAATATATTGCTACTAGCGAATTGCCCGTCAAAAAATGACAGCAATGAAATTGTAAGGTAGCTAATGCTGTTTGGTGTATAATAATGAAATATGTAATACATTACTAAATGAATATACTGTACCTATTTTGAAGCATTGTGATGAAGAGCTGGCAATCTGTGTTGATGTTGCTGCAGCATTAGTGGTGTGGAGCTGCTGTGTAAGCATGCTGAATGTGTGCACTGTGTGGTATGAATATCCGTACGTCGTTTGTTGCGTTTTGCGAGTTTGTTGTGGTGTTTTGCGAGTTTCTTGTGGTGTTTTGCGAGTTTAGAGTGCTGTAGCCTCGTTTTCGTTTTGTTCGGCGGCCATTTTTTCTCTTGCTTAGATTTTTTTTTAGTCTCTAAACTGTTTTATTTAATACTGTTTGTATTTTTGAGGTCCTGGGTGCTCCCTCTTGGTGTAGGTAAGGTTTTTATGTATGTGCTGTGTGTATGTATTGTGTTTTACATTTTGTAATGTTCGCGAGTTGCGTCCGAGTGTTGCGAGGCCGTAATGTGTGTGAATGTGTGTCGTATGTTGTTTGCGAGTGTCGTAATGTGTGTGTCGTGCTGTTTGGTTTCCGACGGGAAGTTTGCGAGGGTCACAGTTGCTGGCATGGAGCGCCTTCGGCGCTCCATGCCAGCAACTGAGGCCCTCACTTCGCGAGGGTCCTCAGTTGCTGGCAAGGAGCGCCTTCGGCATTAGCAACAACTCGTACGCTCACAACTATATATGTGATTTCTGTCGTATGTTGTTTGCGAGTGTCGTAATGTGTGTGTCGTGCTGTTTGGTTTCCGACGTGAAGTTTGCGAGGGTCGCAGTTGCTGGCATGGAGCGCCGTCGGCGCTCCATGCCAGCAACTGCGGCCCTCGCTTTGCGAGGTCCTCAGGTGCTGGCATGGAGCGCCTACGGCGCTCCATGCCAGCAACTGAGGCCCTCGCTTCGCTACGCGAGCCCGCAGCATTAGCAACAACTCGTACGCTCACAACTATATATGTGATTTCTGTCACAACTGCAAATTATGTCAATTTAGTACATTCTTGAGTTTCTAATTGTTCCTGTAAATAATTGTCAATGTCAAAAACACCAGTCAAGCCAGTAAATCACTGCCCACCAAGCAATATACTTCCCTTCCAATTATTCTATCATCTCATCTCCACTAGAACATAAGATCTCATGAGCATATGATTTTTTTTCTTCTTTGTCAATTCTTAGTTTTAGTTCTGTCATTTCAAGCATGACAAACTCTATTGATGTGTTTATTAAACCCTAGTGCAACAGAATCTGCTGGCATGCTACAAAAAAAATATAATATTTATACTTGCTACACTTTCATCAGGGGTTCTAAAATGCCCTCACAATAGACATAAATCATTATAATAATTTTTTAAATAAAGTTATAAACTTGATATAAAGTGAATATTTGCATTTAACTCATTTTGTCTTTAACTAAATGCTCTTGATCATGCAGGGCAAGTAGAAACTTATTGTGCTATTATTTGTCTCAATGTATCTGGTAGTTTTTTGGACTGTGTTAATGGGTAATCCTTGGGCCAGATTCAATTGCCAAATGTGTAAATTTATACACACTTAAAATGACTCTTAATATTGCTACATATTCAGCAAATATTACTTATTGGCACTAATTAATTCTTAAGTAAAAAGAATGCATATAAACATTTATTAAAAAAAAAACACCCAAAGCCAAATTTATGAGTTCAAGGCATTTGCAAGTAGCTAATAGAATATAGCCCCTTGTTTTTTAAGTATGTATTGCTCAAATGCATTTAGGCAAAGCAACTTAAGTACTACAAGCACTCATATCTTTTACTTTCACTTTGATTTTATGGTCACTATTAGGACGTATGCAATCCCTGCCACAACTGTTTGAGATGACCACTGAACTCCTGCTGCTGTAACTACATGTCTCTTGTATCAATCTCTCTGATCAATGTCACAATACTTACTAGACAACACTAAGTTTTAGGTGGTTACCTTTCAGTGGCGGATATACCAGTGGTTCAGTTCCGAAGGGGGGGGCCTGTGCTCCATTCTCTAGCTCTGCCACTGTTACCTTTGATATACTAATATTTGAACACAAAATACTTTCTTTATGTTGACCTTGTTATGCATGGTCAATATTCACAATATCCAGTTTAAGAACAGTTTAATTATCCATAATAGCCATGATTTGCATATGTTTTGAGTTCACAAAAGCAATTTGCTGAAATATTTTTGTTTTTATTGCAGACATTTATATATCTTTGCTATATAATTACAGATGAATTTGTTTTTAATAGTTCCCGTTCCTATTTTCCATCTTGCATAGATGACATACTATATTATTGCGGAAACTTGGCCTAAACCTTGAGGTGGCCTTAAATTGTTTTTATTAATTAAGTGAGAAGGAATTATACAATTTAATTACAATTAAACATTCAAACTACACTTACCGATTGACATATTATATTCTAGAGCTTACACTATAAGTTATACCAGTAAATAGTTTGTCTCACACTTATTTTATGCATTCGCCTGAAACTGAAATAACAAACAAATTAAGGTGTCTACTATTTATCCTTTTCAGAATATTAGACACAGTAAGCTGCTATGCTCTATATTGAATGTGTAGGTTGCGGACTATTGAAAGGGTGAGTTCCACTGTAAAATATTTTATTTTAGATGGAAGAGCATAATTAAATGTTTATATTATAGATATGGAAGTTGCAAAGTTTGCCAGTTGCTGCTCTATGTCCGATTGGGCAAGGAGCCTACAAAAGGTATTCCGTTCCATTTTTGTCACTGACACTTGAAATTATTAGATATGTAATCTGATTGGATCAAGAGACAATAAGACAATAGCTGCTGTTTTAAATTATGGTACTTAAATTCATTTTGTCTATGACGTTCTACAGCTCACATCACCTAACATGCAGGAAGGAGTCTTGTAGCAAAAAATGCAAGTGGTATAATTCACACATATATTTGAATGTTTGCAAGTGATTTCTTTCATGTTTTATGGAACTTCCAATTTTAAGACTTATGATGGAGGAAATGAAGGGGAGAAGTGAATAGAGTGGAAGGAAAATGAAAGCAAATGTAAAAAATAAAAAAGGGAGATGAAGATTAGATGGTAAATAAATAGATAAAGACGAATAGTGAAAATCATGGACAGGGAGAGGATGTAGTACATGCAGTATATCCATTCCCTTGTTCTCTTTCTTCCATCTCCAGATTATGACATTGGTTAAATCTTTTGACATTGCACAACATAAAGAGATTCATTGGGCATTTTTTGTTTTCTATCAAAAAGTTTTGACTAAGTTTAATTTATTAATGTTTTTCTTTACAATTTAATTTTCATATACAATTTACACTTCACTTACTTCTAAGAGGTCCACAGAGTAACAGTTCCTGCCCTTTGTTCCTGTGTACTCCCCTGTGTGCTGCCATCTTGCACACCTGTGATCTGCAGAATTACATTTTGTCATTTAGAGCCACTACCAGAAGAGCGGCTTCACAGTACCAGTGCCATGCTTTTAGGAACAGCATGCAAACAGTGCATGATGTGCATTGGCAACTGCAAAAGAACATTAAACTGACAGGATTTCTTTATTTCCAAATGTGATGAAAACACTGTGGAGATACATAAATGCTTTTTTTTACATCTATATAAGCAATGCTTTATGACAAATGATTGCATATAATGATTATGATTGAAAAGATTGTCAGTTGTTTATGCAGCTTCTAACACAGATCATGTAATGTCTCTTTGCTGCTTCTAACAGCATGACACTGGCTGATTGAACCCTCTGCCCTGTGGGAGTGTACTTAACTCACAAAATGCAGTAATGTAGGCTATATGTGAGAAAAAGGCAGCATGCAATGAAGTAAAAAGGAAGACAGAACGAGGTTCCAGAATATAAATTTTATATGAAAATTTATTGAAGTAAACCTAGGTAAAACAATTATAGAAAACTAACGTTTTTGCATTAAGAGTTCCTTTAATGTGAGTTAGGAAAAAGGAACAAATATAATCAATGCACTTTGTCCTTGGCTGATTAGGTATTTACTGGTGAATAAGCAAATGTAAAGCCAATGCAAATCTATGCCCCTGTTTCTGCAGTGCCAGCATATCAATGTCACTCCTGAATGAGTAATTTACTGTCAGTATAAGTTTGTGTTCCCAGTTTTGCAGTAGCAGCTTGTTTGCCTCACAATTGTTAGTAACATCAACCACTGGCATAGTGCAGTTATCTCTAATTTAAGCCATAGCACAGGCTACATATCTGATTTAAACAAAATATAATATAAAAAAAAAAGAATATTTGAATCATGGCTAGGCTAAGGCACTATTGGACATCTCAGTCTGTAAAATACAGAGTAATCTAGTCTTCATATGAAGAAGTAACAGTGCAATATGTCAAACTTGTTTTAACCCATCAGTCCACAGGGAAAACTATATATTAAGTAAATAGATCCTATTTGGGATCAATCTGCAGTGTGCCTTATTGTTAACTGGTAGTGTCAATAGACAATTTAAATTTGAAACAACAAAGCACACCTTTAAGACCAGTTAATCTCCCCCAATAGTGTGCAGCTTGACTTATAATAATTTGAACTGTAAGGTGGACAACTCTTGGATGTAAAACATAACTTTTATTAATGTATTAAAAAAATATACTTCTGCTTTTTTTAGACACTGTAAAAACTATATAAGATGCTCTGTAGATAGACAGCTCTGCAGAATATTGGAGTTAAACACATATCTCACACCTGCCAAGCCCGGCCAGTTGGCTTATGCTTCAATCAAGTGCTAAGTCAACACTCTTAAGATAGTGACCCTGGCTATTATAGAGCAGATGCTGTCTTGCACTTACACCTGATATTCTCTGTTTGACATGTAGATATGCATTCCTAAGGAAACTAAGAATGCACTTAGCCTGATTGGTGGCTACTAGATCTCACACATAGACATTCCTTTTTTGGCTACTTAAGAATGCATATTTTCCAGATTGGGAAATCTTAATTTACTTGTAGGTTTGCACCCATTGGTTACCAAAAAATGCACAATTCTCTGAATGGTGGTTCACCACCGGAGAAACTGTATAAAAATGTCCATAGTTCATAATAAAGGGTGTCAGTTCTGGTTTTCACATAAACAAGGTGTGAGAATATTTACTGTGTGCCTGTATCCTTAGTGGGTAGTGGTCCTGTTCTGAGACCACTAGTATCCTGCCTGCATTATCATCTGCACATATTCTTGGGTGTTATCACTATTTTGAAGCCATCTTTTGTGCCACAGGTAACAAGAACTACACAGGTTCTTATCATGCCTTGTTAAAGAAGCAAGTCGTGAAAGACACCATGTTTACCTTTTTACATTTTAAGTAATTTTTTCATTTTTATTAATATTGTCGTTGATTTTTAATAAAAATGAGAAAATTTCTTAAAAATGTTTTAATAAATAAATAAAAGTAAAATGTTATGTCCAAGAGCTGTCAACCTTACAGTTAAACTCATTATAAGTCACACTGCATACTATTGGTGGGTTATTAACTTGTTTTAAAGGTGTACTTTGTTGTTGCAAATTTACATATCTGATTTGCCACAATACAAAACTAAACTATGAACGTATTATCTGTGGTGTAGTATTTTTGCTTTAAAGAGCCAATCTAATCAAAATACGTTGATGATGTGTACAGAACTGACAACTGCTACTGCAATACATGTGTGAATTCTTTATAATACAGTAACACATAAACAGAAAAATATGTTTCAAATTGTACTTCTTCAAGTTGAATTCGTGCAGCTGCCTGCTGTGCCTAAACCCACTACTACAGGGAAGGATTCACACCACCAGGGCTTATTCTGCTGATAAAACAGAGTGATATGCTGTGTGTCAGACAAGCACAGGACACTGGTGAATTTGAATCCCTCTCTGTGAATGGGACATTATGTCACAGCTGTGCAAGAGGACAACCTCGTAGAGAGAAAAGCAGGAAACAACAAAACATACATGCTCATTAGACACATTTATAGCCATGAGTAACATATGTGCTTCACATGTACTCAGATGATGTCACAGTGACATCACTGCTCATCCAAGATCCTTGAAATGTAAAAACTGCTGTAGCATCAGTGATATAACATTATCTATGTTGCACTCATGGATGAAAATAATACTCCTGAGATGTAGTAACTCCCACCACAGTTACGGCCACACCACCACCATGATTTATGAGAGAGTAAACTGGAAGGAGCAAAAAAAATTATTCAAACTTATTTTTCTCTGGATGCTTTATTTTATTTTAAAGGATATACATATTTTTTTTCAATATCGGGTAGAAGATTAATTTGCAAAAATGTTAAACTGGGATCTTTGACATGTAGATTTGACAGCAGATAAGAAATAAGGCTCATCTGTCCTGCCTATTCTATCTACCTAGAGCTTTGGCTTAATTAAACCTAAGGAGAGGCCAATACTTATTTCAGACAGACTTAAATTCCTTAACTGTATTTGACTTTACCCCTTCCACTATAAGGCTGTACAACTTATCAGCCACTGTATCTGTAAAGTAGTTCTTTATTTGATGAATACAGGCACCATTGAGGAAAATAGTAAACTGTTAAGTTTTTATTAAAAAATATGTTAATTGTTTACTAATGTTACGCACTAAAGACTTATTTATATTTTATTACTGGCTATAATCGCTGCTTATAACTGCTATGTAATATCACCCAAAAGGCATATTTGTTTTTTATTGAGTCATTGAAAAATATCAATGCATTTAAAACTGTCAAGTCATTTATAATTCATATTTAATACCAAGATGACATAAAAACATAACAACCTATGAAGTTAAATAATTAGTAACTTAGAAATAGATAAAAATGTGATTAATGGGAAGTATGAAATGGTAATAAATATTTAATGTCACAAACAGTGAAAGAATCTGTAATATTTAAAACTGGCAACAACAGAGCAGCATGGGCAGCAAGGCCCCGTAGGGATATGAATTTTAAAGTATGTTTTTGATGTGGCAGTTAAAGTTTTCTTTTTTATTCCTGTAAAAAAAAAAATGTATTTAAATTTTGCCATTGAGACGTATATAAAATAATTACCGTATATACTCGAGTATAAGCCGACCCGAGTATAAGCCGAGGCACCTATTTTACCACAAAACACTGGGAAAACTTAGTGACTCGAGTACAAGCCAAGGGTTAGAAATGTGCTGCCCCCTGTGTCCCGCTTGTGCCCTCTGTGTCCCCCCTCTTGTGTACCCTCTGTGCCCTTTTCTTGATGATGAGGAGGGGGTTGAGGATGGGGAGGGGGATTGAGGATGAGTAGGGGGTTAAAGATGAGGAGGGGGGTTGAGGAGAGAGGATAAGGAAAATGATAAGGGAGGGGAGGGAAAGAGACACGAGGGAGAGGGGGGAAAGAGACACAATAGAGGGGGGAAGATACACGGGGGTGGAGAGACACGGGAGGGGGAAGAGACACAGGGTGACTCGAGTATAAGCCGAGGGGGCCCTTTTCAGCCTTAAAAAAAGGGCTGAAAAACTCGGCTTATACTCGAGTATATACAGTAACTGGTTACTACCAAAATATTTAGCATTATTACAATACCATCAAAAGTACATTTTAAAGGATGCTTTATTTAATTGCACATTTTATCAACTTTGGTAGCAGTGCTATGGAAGTGTATTTTTATATTATATTGTGGGAAAATGTAGGCAAAGAAGAAAAAATTATTAACTCAGCAAAGAAATTTACTAATTTCAATGGACCCCTTAAGTCAAAACACTATTAAATTCACCTATTTGTAGTTCCAGAAGCCCGTAAAGTAGCCCCCAAAAGTTACGGCTATTAAATTGGCCTCTTTTAGCAACCTACAAACGATCAGCGGGTTACAGGCTGTATATCCTTACAGGCTGTCAAAATCTGAACTAAGCCTTTCATCTTTCAATCCTGCAAATGTTATAATCGCAAATCGCTATTAAATTGCTACAAGTCCTCAAGCTTGCAATTGTTTTCACACCCGTAAATGGCAAATGAAGCCAAAAATTGATGAAAAATGGATAAAGCCAGAAGTTAAGAACTCTTTTGTGAGCCTGCCAAGAGAAAGTTATTTTGCAAAAGAGGAAACATTAGAAAACATTATTTGCATAAAAATTAAAAAGTGAGAGTTGTTAGAGAAGTTTGTAAAGGAGGGATATTTGTGGTTATAGCAAAGCATGTGCTATGATAGATATATTGTGCCACTTCCTCAACAAACAGCAATTAAAGACACACTACCTGATTAAATAGCAACACCAAAACATGAAACTGATGCCATATTAACCCTTTCTCACTCACAGATGCTCTATTGTGGACCCTGGAATATAAATATAATTGTATATACATGTTGCTCATCACATCTACATTGGTAAAATAAATAGTAGCCAAATTACACTGCCACATCACATTTATTAAGTACTAGGGGAACATTTTAATATTTGTTGTTTAGTCCTTCAGTCGTGTTTGACTCTTTGTGACCTTATGGACTGCAGCACATTTAGCTAGGTCTCTGTCTGTGCTGTTCCACACGGTTTGCATGCCAAAGATACTGGATTGGGTTACTAGTTCCTTCTCCAGTGGACTGCAATTTGTCTGACCTCTCTGCTATCATCTGCCCACTTAGAGTTACCCTACATGGTATAGCTTGCAGCTTCATTGAAGTACACAAGTTCCTTCACCACCACAAGGCAGCAATCCAGAAGGGGAACCAGGGAACATACACCACACCAATTTACTCTAAGCTATCAGGAAGGGCCACAAACACACATGGAGGCTGTGCAGAGGCATATGGAGCAACCACGAACTCACCTCCACCAGTGACAATCTCCGCTATGCCCCTCCTGGAAAGTCCCACTGCTGGTGGCCATGTGCCAAGATGTATACCCATTATCATCTGGTGACAAAGTGTTTTGTTATCAATGGATTCACATTATCACCTGTCATGTTCCTATCAGGCATTCAGGGCAATGTTGATACTCCACAGTATCACAAATTGGACCTTGTGTATTAACCATTTATTATTATATATTAGATATATTATTATATGATATCTTATGATATTATTATTATTATTATTATTATATGTATTAATCTATTGCATAGTAACTAGGGCTCATTAGTTTACAGATATAGGAATGTGACAATAATGTGATGTACAGCATGTAGATGTCCCATAACCCCAACCATTGAAAACACACTGACACAGTGATAACAGTATAACAAAGCTTTATTTCATACACAGAGCACAATCAGAAATGGACAGGATTGTGCATTAAAATCATGGGTGTGGTGTGGGCGGATCCTGGGAAGGCAAGAGGCTCTTGCGGAAAAAGGGCATACCTTCAGGGAATAATGTCATAGTCTAGAATAAGCATGATGCATAGAACCTACCAGGGTCACATGTGGTCACTACACCACTGCAACCGGAATCTGATGATAAAAAGGATCATCAGAAATCACTCCATTTAATTGAAGAAATCATTATTTGCATAGCACTTACAACTTGTCTAGATCTGCTCAATGAAACAGATCATTAAACCTCTGGACTGTGTAATCCAATCAAGTTTTACACGTACAGTGTGATGACAAAACAAAAATCTGAAAAAGTGGTCAACTAAAAAAAGGTGGAGGAGGATTAAAAAAAAAAAAACATGCATGTACAGTACCATGTTAAATATTGTAACTGTATTATTATTATTATCATTTATTTGTATCGCGCCAACATATTCCGTAGCGCTGTACAGGGGAGGAGAACAAGGAAATATACAACATACAATATTGACAAAAGCATGGATGGACCTGTTTTGAGCTTCGAATCTTGTAAAAGTGCTTTTTCCCAAAGCACCCCACAGGATTAGACACTCGCCACTTACAATCTAAAGGTAATGGAAGAGACAGAGATCTGGGAAGGGTAGATAAGGAAAAGCAAGGTTAGGAAGGAAGTGAGAGGTACATAGGAAGGAAATTGTGAAAGTAAAGAGGTTAGGTTATCCATTCGTTAGAGAGGGAAAATATGTGATATAAAGTGGTTGTCACTATTATGTAATATGGTATCTGCCCCTAGTGCTCAGATAATGTAACCTGCAGATGGAAATGTCAGGAGACACATAGTTTAACCACATCTTAAGTAGAAGTAGTTCATGGGAGAGTAAAAGAGGAGAGGAGGGCATGAGAGGTGAGATGGGTGTGTTGGAGACAAAAGTTGCAGAAGTTAAGAAGAGTCTGAGGAAAAGGCAGGAGGATATGAGGAAGAAGCATGCAAGAGGAAACATTCTGTAAAGGGTTAATAGGAAAGGGTAGCAGAAGCTGCTAATTGGTCAGGTGTAGAAGATTAGTGTGACTCAATAAATTAAAGCTAACACAGGGTGGGCTGGGTGAGAGGGAGGGAGGGGATTGAGCCAGGGAGATAGAAGAAACCCAGGAGTGTCTGAGATAGAGGGGATGTTCTTAGCAGCCTTGAGCCAGGGAGATAGTGAGAAGAAACCTAGGAGTGTCTGAAAGCAAATGGAGATAATTTAAGATGGGGTATAGTTTTGCTGGCCAAAACACATGGCTAACAATCAATGCAAATGATGGGGGATGGTACAGAGGAAATACAATTATATCTAGATAAAAAAAAAAAAAAAAAATGGCTATGTCAGCAGATATAATAAACAGATATTAATCACAAAATTGATAAATATCCAGGAACAATGGTAGAAAATCCTCAGAAGTCCAGATACCTGAGATAGAGGGGATGTTCTTAGCAGCCTTGAGCCAGGGAGATAGTGAGAAGAAACCCAGGAGTGTCTGAGATAGAGGGGATGTTCTTAGCAGCCTTGAGCCAGGGAGATAGTGAGAAGAAACCCAGGAGTGTCTGAAAGCAAATGGAGATAATTTAAGATGGGGTATAGTTTTGCTGGCCAAAACACATGGCTAACAATCAATGCAAATGATGGGGGATGGTACAGAGGAAATACAATTATATCTAGATAAAAAAAAATAAAAAAAAATGGCTATGTCAGCAGATATAATAAACAGATATTAATCACAAAATTGATAAATATCCAGGAACAATGGTAGAAAATCCTCAGAAGTCCAGATACCTGAGATAGAGGGGATGTTCTTAGCAGCCTTGAGCCAGGGAGATAGTGAGAAGAAACCCAGGAGTGTCTGAGATAGAGGGGATGTTCTTAGCAGCCTTGAGCCATGGAGATAGTGAGAAGAAACCCAGGAGTGTCTGAAAGCAAATGGAGATAATTTAAGATGGGGTATAGTTTTGCTGGCCAAAACACATGGCTAACAATCAATGCAAATGATGGGGGATGGTACAGAGGAAATACAATTATATCTAGATAAAAAACAAACAAAAAAAAATGGCTATGTCAGCACATATAATAAACAGATATTAATCACAAAATTGATAAATATCCAGTAACAATGGTAGAAAATCCTCAGAAGTCCAGATACCTGAGATAGAGGGGATGTTCTTAGCAGCCTTGAGCCAGGGAGATAGTGAGAAGAAACCCAGGAGTGTCTGAGATAGAGGGGATGTTCTTAGCAGCCTTGAGCCAGGGAGATAGTGAGAAGAAACCCAGGAGTGTCTGAAAGCAAATGGAGATAATTTAAGATGGGGTATAGTTTTGCTGGCCAAAACACATGGCTAACAATCAATGCAAATGATGGGGGATGGTACAGAGGAAATACAATTATATCTAGATAAATAAAAAAAAAAAATGGCTATGTCAGCAGATATAATAAACAGATATTAATCACAAAATTGATAAATATCCAGGAACAATGGTAGAAAATCCTCAGAAGTCCAGATACCTGAGATAGAGGGGATGTTCTTAGCAGCCTTGAGCCAGGGAGATAGTGAGAAGAAACCCAGGAGTGTCTGAGATAGAGGGGATGTTCTTAGCAGCCTTGAGCCAGGGAGATAGTGAGAAGAAACCCAGGAGTGTCTGAGATAGAGGGGATGTTCTTAGCAGCCTTGAGCCAGGGAGATAGTGAGAAGAAACCCAGGAGTGTCTGAGATAGAGGGGATGTTCTTAGCAGCCTTGAGCCAGGGAGATAGTGAGAAGAAACCCAGGAGTGTCTGAGATAGAGGGGATGTTCTTAGCAGCCTTGAGCCAGGGAGATAGTGAGAAGAAACCCAGGAGTGTCTGAAAGCAAACTGTAACAATATACCACTGGCCATGACCATTAATAATGATGTGTAATCTCACAATATATACTTAGCTGTGACCAGCATCAGTGCTCAATGTGTACTATCACCTTGTCCATATGATATTGTTCATCAACATTGATATCACATACATCAGCTAGACAGTTGTTAGCACATGTTAAAGGATACTCATGATATCAGCAATAGGGTAAAATACTCATTAATACGGAGAGGACACAAGGGTCAGCATCCAGATTCAATGATACTTACATCAGACCCAAGGATCTGTTCTCAGACTG
This sequence comes from Discoglossus pictus, assembly GCA_027410445.1. NCBI lineage: Eukaryota > Metazoa > Chordata > Amphibia > Anura > Alytidae > Discoglossus > Discoglossus pictus. The sequence continues at coordinate 71,767,822 of CM050164.1, read as the reverse complement.
ATATTGAGGTCAGGATCACATGCTTCACTAGTGTATATATTAATGCTGGCTGACATACAGCCAGTCCTTCGCTGTATCGGTATTAGTCTACATTTAAGCTAACAACAATCATGTCTTAGATATCTGGCTATATGATAGCTTTACAATTGTGGGAGCTACATGTTAAGCGGGGCTGTCATTGAAGGAATGCTATCTGAGAGGCACTGTGAAAACCTTAAAACTCATGCATCTCCTTCGCAATGCTTGCAGATGCAGAAGATGCCTTCATGGACTTGAATTGTACTAAAAAACTAAACAATGCCTACAAAATAAGGCCTTAAAAAAAGATATCATCACTGTGTCTGTAGACAAACCTTAGCTTGCATATGTGTAACTGATCTTATTTAAATTACAATAAGGCAATATTCTTTAACAAAGAATGCTGTGCTCTTTTACACAATGAATCTCACCTATAGTGAGGTAACTGTCCCTTTGACTTCAACTCTGAGTAGCTATCATTTGCTAGCTGTGTTCTTTGTTGGGTTCTTGATCTTTATAGTTCTTGGCTCCTAATGCTCTTGTGATTCTGGCTGCGGTCTGTAACTGCATACGCTGCAGTGGGCACACCCATACATGGACTGGCTATTGGTTGATTACTGTTGGTGTGCCCACTGAACACAGTGATTTGTCATCCTCATTGATTTAATGATGCATGACTGATCCATCTATCCCTTGTATATTCAATGAAGGGGACGTGTCATTGTGCTTGTTGGCCATCCTGTACATGCGTAGTGTGTGTGATGTACATGTGGTGGCATGTTGGTGTATGTGATATTCACCTGACTTGGAGGCTTGACCCGAGTATAAGCCGAGGCACCTATTTTACCACAAAACACTGGGAAAACTTAGTGACTCGAGTACAAGCCAAGGGTTAGAAATGTGCTGCCCCCTGTGTCCCGCTTGTGCCCTCTGTGTCCCCCCTCTTGTGTACCCTCTGTGCCCTTTTCTTGATGATGAGGAGGGGGTTGAGGATGGGGAGGGGGATTGAGGATGAGTAGGGGGTTAAAGATGAGGAGGGGGGTTGAGGAGAGAGGATAAGGAAAATGATAAGGGAGGGGAGGGAAAGAGACACGAGGGAGAGGGGGGAAAGAGACACAATAGAGGGGGGAAGATACACGGGGGTGGAGAGACACGGGAGGGGGAAGAGACACAGGGTGACTCGAGTATAAGCCGAGGGGGCCCTTTTCAGCCTTAAAAAAAGGGCTGAAAAACTCGGCTTATACTCGAGTATATACAGTAACTGGTTACTACCAAAATATTTAGCATTATTACAATACCATCAAAAGTACATTTTAAAGGATGCTTTATTTAATTGCACATTTTATCAACTTTGGTAGCAGTGCTATGGAAGTGTATTTTTATATTATATTGTGGGAAAATGTAGGCAAAGAAGAAAAAATTATTAACTCAGCAAAGAAATTTACTAATTTCAATGGACCCCTTAAGTCAAAACACTATTAAATTCACCTATTTGTAGTTCCAGAAGCCCGTAAAGTAGCCCCCAAAAGTTACGGCTATTAAATTGGCCTCTTTTAGCAACCTACAAACGATCAGCGGGTTACAGGCTGTATATCCTTACAGGCTGTCAAAATCTGAACTAAGCCTTTCATCTTTCAATCCTGCAAATGTTATAATCGCAAATCGCTATTAAATTGCTACAAGTCCTCAAGCTTGCAATTGTTTTCACACCCGTAAATGGCAAATGAAGCCAAAAATTGATGAAAAATGGATAAAGCCAGAAGTTAAGAACTCTTTTGTGAGCCTGCCAAGAGAAAGTTATTTTGCAAAAGAGGAAACATTAGAAAACATTATTTGCATAAAAATTAAAAAGTGAGAGTTGTTAGAGAAGTTTGTAAAGGAGGGATATTTGTGGTTATAGCAAAGCATGTGCTATGATAGATATATTGTGCCACTTCCTCAACAAACAGCAATTAAAGACACACTACCTGATTAAATAGCAACACCAAAACATGAAACTGATGCCATATTAACCCTTTCTCACTCACAGATGCTCTATTGTGGACCCTGGAATATAAATATAATTGTATATACATGTTGCTCATCACATCTACATTGGTAAAATAAATAGTAGCCAAATTACACTGCCACATCACATTTATTAAGTACTAGGGGAACATTTTAATATTTGTTGTTTAGTCCTTCAGTCGTGTTTGACTCTTTGTGACCTTATGGACTGCAGCACATTTAGCTAGGTCTCTGTCTGTGCTGTTCCACACGGTTTGCATGCCAAAGATACTGGATTGGGTTACTAGTTCCTTCTCCAGTGGACTGCAATTTGTCTGACCTCTCTGCTATCATCTGCCCACTTAGAGTTACCCTACATGGTATAGCTTGCAGCTTCATTGAAGTACACAAGTTCCTTCACCACCACAAGGCAGCAATCCAGAAGGGGAACCAGGGAACATACACCACACCAATTTACTCTAAGCTATCAGGAAGGGCCACAAACACACATGGAGGCTGTGCAGAGGCATATGGAGCAACCACGAACTCACCTCCACCAGTGACAATCTCCGCTATGCCCCTCCTGGAAAGTCCCACTGCTGGTGGCCATGTGCCAAGATGTATACCCATTATCATCTGGTGACAAAGTGTTTTGTTATCAATGGATTCACATTATCACCTGTCATGTTCCTATCAGGCATTCAGGGCAATGTTGATACTCCACAGTATCACAAATTGGACCTTGTGTATTAACCATTTATTATTATATATTAGATATATTATTATATGATATCTTATGATATTAATATTATTATTATTATTATATGTATTAATCTATTGCATAGTAACTAGGGCTCATTAGTTTACAGATATAGGAATGTGACAATAATGTGATGTACAGCATGTAGATGTCCCATAACCCCAACCATTGAAAACACACTGACACAGTGATAACAGTATAACAAAGCTTTATTTCATACACAGACCACAATCAGAAATGGACAGGATTGTGCATTAAAATCATGGGTGTGGTGTGGGCGGATCCTGGGAAGGCAAGAGGCTCTTGCGGAAAAAGGGCATACCTTCAGGGAATAATGTCATAGTCTAGAATAAGCATGATGCATAGAACCTACCAGGGTCACATGTGGTCACTACACCACTGCAACCGGAATCTGATGATAAAAAGGATCATCAGAAATCACTCCATTTAATTGAAGAAATCATTATTTGCATAGCACTTACAACTTGTCTAGATCTGCTCAATGAAACAGATCATTAAACCTCTGGACTGTGTAATCCAATCAAGTTTTACACGTACAGTGTGATGACAAAACAAAAATCTGAAAAAGTGGTCAACTAAAAAAAGGTGGAGGAGGATTAAAAAAAAAAAAACATGCATGTACAGTACCATGTTAAATATTGTAACTGTATTATTATTATTATCATTTATTTGTATCGCGCCAACATATTCCGTAGCGCTGTACAGGGGAGGAGAACAAGGAAATATACAACATACAATATTGACAAAAGCATGGATGGACCTGTTTTGAGCTTCGAATCTTGTAAAAGTGCTTTTTCCCAAAGCACCCCACAGGATTAGACACTCGCCACTTACAATCTAAAGGTAATGGAAGAGACAGAGATCTGGGAAGGGTAGATAAGGAAAAGCAAGGTTAGGAAGGAAGTGAGAGGTACATAGGAAGGAAATTGTGAAAGTAAAGAGGTTAGGTTATCCATTCGTTAGAGAGGGAAAATATGTGATATAAAGTGGTTGTCACTATTATGTAATATGGTATCTGCCCCTAGTGCTCAGATAATGTAACCTGCAGATGGAAATGTCAGGAGACACATAGTTTAACCACATCTTAAGTAGAAGTAGTTCATGGGAGAGTAAAAGAGGAGAGGAGGGCATGAGAGGTGAGATGGGTGTGTTGGAGACAAAAGTTGCAGAAGTTAAGAAGAGTCTGAGGAAAAGGCAGGAGGATATGAGGAAGAAGCATGCAAGAGGAAACATTCTGTAAAGGGTTAATAGGAAAGGGTAGCAGAAGCTGCTAATTGGTCAGGTGTAGAAGATTAGTGTGACTCAATAAATTAAAGCTAACACAGGGTGGGCTGGGTGAGAGGGAGGGAGGGGATTGAGCCAGGGAGATAGAAGAAACCCAGGAGTGTCTGAGATAGAGGGGATGTTCTTAGCAGCCTTGAGCCAGGGAGATAGTGAGAAGAAACCTAGGAGTGTCTGAAAGCAAATGGAGATAATTTAAGATGGGGTATAGTTTTGCTGGCCAAAACACATGGCTAACAATCAATGCAAATGATGGGGGATGGTACAGAGGAAATACAATTATATCTAGATAAAAAAAAAAAAAAAAAATGGCTATGTCAGCAGATATAATAAACAGATATTAATCACAAAATTGATAAATATCCAGGAACAATGGTAGAAAATCCTCAGAAGTCCAGATACCTGAGATAGAGGGGATGTTCTTAGCAGCCTTGAGCCAGGGAGATAGTGAGAAGAAACCCAGGAGTGTCTGAGATAGAGGGGATGTTCTTAGCAGCCTTGAGCCAGGGAGATAGTGAGAAGAAACCCAGGAGTGTCTGAAAGCAAATGGAGATAATTTAAGATGGGGTATAGTTTTGCTGGCCAAAACACATGGCTAACAATCAATGCAAATGATGGGGGATGGTACAGAGGAAATACAATTATATCTAGATAAAAAAAAAAAAAAAAAAAATGGCTATGTCAGCAGATATAATAAACAGATATTAATCACAAAATTGATAAATATCCAGGAACAATGGTAGAAAATCCTCAGAAGTCCAGATACCTGAGATAGAGGGGATGTTCTTAGCAGCCTTGAGCCAGGGAGATAGTGAGAAGAAACCCAGGAGTGTCTGAGATAGAGGGGATGTTCTTAGCAGCCTTGAGCCATGGAGATAGTGAGAAGAAACCCAGGAGTGTCTGAAAGCAAATGGAGATAATTTAAGATGGGGTATAGTTTTGCTGGCCAAAACACATGGCTAACAATCAATGCAAATGATGGGGGATGGTACAGAGGAAATACAATTATATCTAGATAAAAAACAAACAAAAAAAAATGGCTATGTCAGCACATATAATAAACAGATATTAATCACAAAATTGATAAATATCCAGTAACAATGGTAGAAAATCCTCAGAAGTCCAGATACCTGAGATAGAGGGGATGTTCTTAGCAGCCTTGAGCCAGGGAGATAGTGAGAAGAAACCCAGGAGTGTCTGAGATAGAGGGGATGTTCTTAGCAGCCTTGAGCCAGGGAGATAGTGAGAAGAAACCCAGGAGTGTCTGAAAGCAAATGGAGATAATTTAAGATGGGGTATAGTTTTGCTGGCCAAAACACATGGCTAACAATCAATGCAAATGATGGGGGATGGTACAGAGGAAATACAATTATATCTAGATAAATAAAAAAAAAAATGGCTATGTCAGCAGATATAATAAACAGATATTAATCACAAAATTGATAAATATCCAGGAACAATGGTAGAAAATCCTCAGAAGTCCAGATACCTGAGATAGAGGGGATGTTCTTAGCAGCCTTGAGCCAGGGAGATAGTGAGAAGAAACCCAGGAGTGTCTGAGATAGAGGGGATGTTCTTAGCAGCCTTGAGCCAGGGAGATAGTGAGAAGAAACCCAGGAGTGTCTGAGATAGAGGGGATGTTCTTAGCAGCCTTGAGCCAGGGAGATAGTGAGAAGAAACCCAGGAGTGTCTGAGATAGAGGGGATGTTCTTAGCAGCCTTGAGCCAGGGAGATAGTGAGAAGAAACCCAGGAGTGTCTGAGATAGAGGGGATGTTCTTAGCAGCCTTGAGCCAGGGAGATAGTGAGAAGAAACCCAGGAGTGTCTGAAAGCAAACTGTAACAATATACCACTGGCCATGACCATTAATAATGATGTGTAATCTCACAATATATACTTAGCTGTGACCAGCATCAGTGCTCAATGTGTACTATCACCTTGTCCATATGATATTGTTCATCAACATTGATATCACATACATCAGCTAGACAGTTGTTAGCACATGTTAAAGGATACTCATGATATCAGCAATAGGGTAAAATACTCATTAATACGGAGAGGACACAAGGGTCAGCATCCAGATTCAATGATACTTACATCAGACCCAAGGATCTGTTCTCAGACTGATATTGAGGTCAGGATCACATGCTTCACTAGTGTATATATTAATGCTGGCTGACATACAGCCAGTCCTTCGCTGTATCGGTATTAGTCTACATTTAAGCTAACAACAATCATGTCTTAGATATCTGGCTATATGATAGCTTTACAATTGTGGGAGCTACATGTTAAGCGGGGCTGTCATTGAAGGAATGCTATCTGAGAGGCACTGTGAAAACCTTAAAACTCATGCATCTCCTTCGCAATGCTTGCAGATGCAGAAGATGCCTTCATGGACTTGAATTGTACTAAAAAACTAAACAATGCCTACAAAATAAGGCCTTAAAAAAAGATATCATCACTGTGTCTGTAGACAAACCTTAGCTTGCATATGTGTAACTGATCTTATTTAAATTACAATAAGGCAATATTCTTTAACAAAGAATGCTGTGCTCTTTTACACAATGAATCTCACCTATAGTGAGGTAACTGTCCCTTTGACTTCAACTCTGAGTAGCTATCATTTGCTAGCTGTGTTCTTTGTTGGGTTCTTGATCTTTATAGTTCTTGGCTCCTAATGCTCTTGTGATTCTGGCTGCGGTCTGTAACTGCATACGCTGCAGTGGGCACACCCATACATGGACTGGCTATTGGTTGATTACTGTTGGTGTGCCCACTGAACACAGTGATTTGTCATCCTCATTGATTTAATGATGCATGACTGATCCATCTATCCCTTGTATATTCAATGAAGGGGACGTGTCATTGTGCTTGTTGGCCATCCTGTACATGCGTAGTGTGTGTGATGTACATGTGGTGGCATGTTGGTGTATGTGATATTCACCTGACTTGGAGGCTTGACCCTGCTGGGCCACCAGGCCTGAAGCTCCTGCGGTGGGAAGCGGGCTCAGTAGGTCCTTGAGCTCCCTCTCCCACTCATTGAAGGTGACAGTCACTCTGGGGCCACCACTTGTTGCTGAGGCCATCTTCCTCCTCACCTCAAACCTGTGCTTCACAGACATCACATCCCTTTCTGACGTGCACACTGTTGTTACCGCAGCTGATACCTCCTTCCATGCCTAAGACCTAGGCCCGGGCCTAACTTCCCTACCCCCTGACAGGATAGCGGGCCACTCACGGATGACACAAAGGAGTACCACCATCTCCTGGGGGCGTGGGGGGGGGGGGTAATTTGGGGCCCTGTTCTTGCCCCAGCCTCTTGCTCTCCTAACTGTGGGTGGGGATCCTGTCCTCCCTCACTTGTCCCTCATCTCCGCTACCACCCCGCCTGGGATCAGGCCTCTCCCCTTCTGACCCTGAGGACGATGTGCCTATCAATATGGGCACCTGCCCACCTTCCCCCTGCACTTTCTCTCATATCCTCCTCAATCACCTCCTCCACAACAACCTCCACCTCCTCTCCTCCCCAGCTTCCCCCTCCTTCCTCCACCTCCTCCTCCACCACCTCCTCTCCTCCACTCTCCTCCTTGACCTCCTCCTCTTCAACAACCTCTGTGACCACCTCCCTCTCCTCCTCGCCTCTCCTCTTCTTCTCCTCCCATCATCTCCACTCCTCCTCTCTCCTCCCTCCATATCAATCCCAAAAGTAAAATAGAGATAACAGAATAAAAGTGTATTTTTTATGTGTAATTGCAAACAGTTGGGGTATAGGGTGGGTGTATGTGTTGACCTGTCTCTAAGTGTATCTACTGTGCTTTGCAAAAGTATTCACCCCCCTTGGCAGTTTCATGTTTTGTTGCCTCACAACCTGGAATTAATATGGATTGTTTGAGGATTTGCATTATTTAATTTACAGAACATACCCACAACTTTGAAGATTTTTTTTTTTTATTGTGAAGCAAACAACAAATAGGACAAAATAACAGAAAAAGTCAATATGCATAACTATTCACCCCCCTAAAGTGAATAGTTTGTAGAGCCACCTTTTGTGGCAATCACAGCACCAAGTCGCTTTAGATAAGTCTCTATGAGTCTCTTGCCACATCTTACCATTGGGATTTTTGCCCATTCATCCTTGCAAAACTGCTCCAGCTCCTTCAAGTTGAATGGTTTGTGCTTGTTAACAGCAATCTTTAAGTCTGACCACCGATTTTCTATTGGATTAAGGTCTGGGCTTTGACTAGGCCATTCCAACACATTTACATGTTTCCCCTTAAACCACTAAAGTGTTGCTTTAGCAGTGTGTTTGGGGTCATTGTACTGCTGGAAGGTGAACCTCCGTCCTAGTCTCAAATCACGCACAGAGTGGTACAGGTTTTGCTCAAGAATATCCCTGTATTTAGCACCATCCATCTTTCCCTCAACTCTGACCAGTTTTCCAGTCCCTTAAAAACATGGTGTTCTTTGTGTGATGTGAGGTGTTGGGTTTGCACCAGATATAGCGTTTTCTTTGATGGCCAAAAAGTTCAATATTAGTTTCATCAAACCAGAGCACCTTCCTCCATGTATTTTGGGAGTCTCCCACATGACTTTTCGCAAACTGCTGAAAGTAATGGCTTTCACTAATTATGTGGCTTCTGAAGGTAATTGGTTGCATTAGAGCTTTTTATGGGCTTCATAACAAAGGGGGTGAATACATACGCAGATGCCAATTTTCTGTTTTCTATTTCTAAAAAATAGTTTTATGTATATATTTTTCTAATTTCACTTCACCAACTTAGACTATTGTGTTCTGATCCATCACATAAAATTCAGATTAACATATATATTTACATTAATGTAACAAAACAGGTAAAAAGTCAAGGGGGTGAATACTTTTGCAAGGATCTGTATGTGTGTTATTTTCTCAATGTGTATTTGTATTATGTGTTATCAAATTTTATTATAAAACATGGGATTGGGTTATAACAGCGGACCACATCTATTTCAGGCCAGGGCAGGCTTTATGGTTCAGGCCCGTTGGTTACGGCCTTGTTGAATGTAATTGGAATTTAATGGGGCTGATAGATTTACGGTTTTCGCATCCTTTAAAACCCCTTTCTGCGGCATTAGCTGCTGTTCCCTACTTTCTATTGGCTATAAGGCCTGTGTTGCACTCCTTGATTACGGGTCTGAATTGGAAATGCGGCCCGCATCTATTACACCCCCTAACAGCTTGCAGGTGTGGGAATTGTTTACGGGCTTGCGAGTCCGGCCCTTTGGTTGCAGTCTTGTTGAATGTAATGGCTCTGTAACTCCAGCAGATTTCAAACCTGCAGACATACAGGCTAGACGACAGTCACTGCAGACTTGGAATTTAATGGAGCTGTAAGTACATTAAAAGTAAATAGATACATATAGGTATATCACATACCTAGAAAAATCCAGAAACCTTCCATATCTCTTTAATGAATATCCTAGAAAATAGAAAAAAAGACAGTAGCCTAGTAATATAAACAGCTAAAAGAAACAGAATGTATGCACTATACACTAAATAGAAGCGGCCAATATGTGGCTGAATTATGAATATTAAAGACACATGTTGAGGCATTAGTTTTATTTTGTTACTGAGATTTAAAGCAAATGACTTGTAGAACAGAAGATTGCCCTGAAATAATATCTCAATATCTGAAAATTAAAAATAATGTGTATCATTATAAGATGAAACAGGCTACAATGAAACGGTGTAAGTTAAATAATGCTTAAATGCAATTTATTGATGGACCTGTGCATGCACAGAGCATAAAAAATAACATAACTGCATTTACATTTGTCAGCATTTATAATACTGTTCAGTTTTGTTGTTGGCACTGATTGTTTTCTGTTGATATAAATACATTTTCAGTATTCTTCTATGCATTCCATATGTTAAGAATTAGGGACACTCCATTAGAATGATCACTCACTTTCTAATAAAAAGAAATATGCTCCCTTTTAAGGTTTTGCGAATTTGAAGTAAACTAAAATGCTTATATTTATTGGATCAATGATGAACTCATTCAGCAAATTCTAAACAAAAATTGGACAACAAAAATAAGCAGCAGCGAATCTCTAGTTTTGATTGCAGAGGCAGATAAACACACTTCAAGATTTGTTTACCAGCAATAAACAGCACTGTTCTTTATTCACCTATTGTAATGCTTAAATAAACAATTTGTTTAATAAATAATTCTGCAGTTAACGAATTCTGTGCACTTATATGATGCTCTGAGTTCTAAAATATGTGGCTTAATCCACTTAAAAAAAAACAAATGTTTGGCAATGAAAGGCTGAAAGCAGCCACAGTAAGCAGACCTTTTGCTAATTATCCAAAAGTTCATTTTCTTAAAGAGCAACTGTAGTCCAAAAATAAGAAAATTAACACTAAAACATCATAGAAACAGATAAAAACATAGAGAACTATTCTATTAGGAGCCCATAAGTGACCTGTAATTTTTACTGCGGGTGTTTTTTTCTCTAAATATCTAGTTGTGTTTTATTAACTCAAGGCCACAATTTACGTCTTACAGCCTCCATTCGTAAACCCTGCATTTTAAGTAGGATTTTAGGGGGCGTGATCATATGATCTGACAATAGTAAAGAATACCGCCATCACAACGTCAGTAAAACATGGACGTTAGACGTAATCTGCAATCGGCAACTACGTATTAATGAGAGCCAATAAGTAATACTTGTCGATCAGGCTCACAATCAAGAAATCTGAAAACTGGCTGAATTGATAACCTCTCGGTGTGGAAAGCGGAAGCTGAACAGGTACGGATTCAATGACACTTTATTGCCAAAATTGTAATCTGGAGGTCAAACCCATTAGGGATAAAAGAAAGTAACGAAAGCAACTATGACTCATTGAAGTGTATGCCCCCCCCCCCCCCCCACCTGAATGTTAGGGTTAGTTCAGGTTAATGTATTATGTTTCAGATTCATTTAGTTAATATGTTTTACTGAATCTATAGCTAAGGTCAAACAGAAAAAAGAAAAAATGGAAAAAACTGGAGGAAGGACACAGTTAAACAAAAGAACTTCAACAGCAAACAATTTTTTATATAAAGCCTTTTTAGATTTTATTAATTGCATTTTATGACATGTGTGTTCAAATTTACAAGTATGAAAAATGTTATGACTGTGGAAAAAAATAAATACAGATTAATGATTAATATTTATACAAAAAAATCCTTTGCAATATTTATAACAGGATCTTGAATACATGACAGACATTTTTAGACATTTACCCTTTAAATGATCTTATATTAAAAAACTGATATCAAAATTGGGTAATAAAGAAATGTCGGTGAGCCACTTGCTCTAGTCCTGCCACACACTGTATACATTCTAGAAGGGGATTTGAGTGCTGATCAGTCACACAAAGGGCCCTATTCAATTTACTACACCATGCAATCATAAGCAGCATTTCAGAGCGTGATCACGATCAATCAAGCAAGGCCGTAACTACCGATTTAGAAACAGACAATAGTAGATGGGACTGTCATCATTTCGACATGGAGGTTACACATCAATCAATTAGCGTTTCGAGGTCCCATATGCGATCAGACTCGCAATTCGGCAATATACAAAATATTAGAAATAAATGGCGATACTGCTTCTTTCCATGTGGGTGGGCTGATTCCCAAGATTGATATGACACCAAGTGAAACATAAATCAAATAATTTTTGATTGCCGAATTGCCAGCTTTAGACTGTTGTGTAATTAATTCTAATGTCTTTCATTGCTTTCCCTGTCTTTTACAGTGCAGTATTGATTTTTTATTTGCATTTACAATGCTACGAGCAGGTGTTTGAACCCCTTGCGAGTCCTATCTGGTTACATAGGATTCTTCTACATTTGCCATTTACAGTTGTGAAAACATTTGTGGGTTTGAGGCACTGTGGCAATTGAATAGCGATTTTCGAATTTAACGATTGTAATCTTTGCAGGATTGAAAGATCAAAGGCTTAGATAGGGTGTAAGTTACGATTTTGACAACCACAAGGATTTCCAGCCTGCAAACCATAGATTGTTTGCCACACACTAAAAGACGCCAATTAAATAAGTTTACTGGCTACATTATGGGCTCCAGTAACCAACAATTGCTCAATGGAATAGGGGCCAAAGCCTTTATGTTTGTTTGATTACTCAGAGCCTCATGCAATTGCTCCGAATTAGAGATCCGGGCTCATAAGTGGAGGTTGCAAGTTATTTTGCTATTTAATTAGAAAGTTCTTGCATGCTCCAATCAAGTTACTGGCTACGAGCTGCGATTCATAGCGATTTTTTAAATAGCAAGTTGTGCCTGTCAGCCATTGTGGCCCCTAGCTAGCCACAACTGAGGTAGAGTCATCACTGTCCCCTCTGTTTCACTTTCTTGCTGCTGTTTCCCTCTTTTCTTATTTTCTTCCCTGCTTTGTTTTTCTTTTACCTTTGTTTCTTTTTCTTTTCTTTTTTCCTGTTGTGCACTTTTCCCCCAGTTCTTCTGTTTTACCCCCCCCCCCTCCCCCTCCTTTCCCATGCATGCGTCCCCTCCCTTCCCATTCATGGATCCCTCTATGGACTCCCCCTCTCCCTGATGCCTACCAGAAATGGCACACAGCCTTCCCTTAATGGTCCCCTTGGGGGATCATAGTAAATGTATGACAGGCAGTGCCTACAAAACACTGAAAGCCTTTAAGGAGAAAGAAGATCTCCTAGGCTAACTACGAGTGGGCGTTACTTCTCATGCAACCATTGTGCAAAATCACTAGTTAACCCCTTAGATCCCACACAGGAATATTTAATATGTTCCCTCCTACCCAATCCTTTATGAATCTGCACTAAGCACCACTTAATAAAATCACTGTTAAGCCTAAAACCAGGAACAACTCCTTAAAGAGACACCACAAGGAATAGCAGCTAAAACACAACAAACTAATGGAGCCTCTGGCCCTGGGAAAAGAGTTGTATAAAAAGAATAAAGCTAGGCAACCAACCCTTAGAGAGCATAGGATGTAAACACAGCAATACATAATGCAGGAGGATGATGGGTCAATTAGTACAGTCTAATACAGAAAACATAGATGTGCACGCATTGTGAGGTCCAGAAAGGCAACATCAAGTTATAGTCCTCTCCCTTTTGGCTTCTCAGGTAAAAGCCCATAGTTCCCATACCCAGGTTAGAATGCCACAGCCTAAATAAAATTGGATGTTGGAAGGGTTTAGAGAAAAAAGAAGTAAAGGAGTTTCCAGTGGCACAAACATCAGTGGCCAGTAAGGGTCTTACTGCTGGCATTGGTAATCAGGCGAGCGGATCTGACAGACCAGTGAAGTTAGAACAAGGTTGTACAGCCTCTATGAGGTTGCAGCTGAATCAGTTACTACCCAAGCGTAGATGGAGTTATGGATGAAAGGATCAGACATGTAACAAGGAGAAGATTTGGACAGTGTAAGGTTATTGACACTCATGCCCTGGCAAGGGTTTGCAATCTGGGGGAGTGAAGGGTTAAGTGGGCCAGGAAAAAAATTTAGTGTTCATTTAAACCCATGCCATGTTAAGTGGACTCAAGGCGCTGCTAGGACGGCGCAATATTGGTGTTGGAGATGACATATTAGGTGGGATAATAACCCAGTTGGAGTATAGATTTTCAAAAGTTGCCTTAAGGTAAGTACATTTTTAGACTTATTATTTTACATTTTATCATACAAAACCTGCATCTTCAGTATCCCTATCATGGATGAGTGCATGCTCTGGTACCCTGTACAAGAAACTTACAGTTTGTCATACAAAATCTGCATCCATTTAGAGCAGCTACTGCTGATTCATTGATTGTGGGCTTGTCACATTTACTCATAACATACATTCTTGTAAGAAATGTAAGAGAGTATGCATATGGGGCCATTTTAGGCCCATGTCCTATCAAAGGACTAGAATAAAGTGGTGTTTTAGATAATTCAATATACATCCTAGTACTTAGGCAGTACTTAGTACTTAGGCAGTTAAAAGGTGTGATTAGGGTATCAGACAAATCAATGAATTCAACGGCTCTATGTGTGTTAGATAATGTCTGTGCCCAATTAGCTAAGAGGTAAATAAGTGGTGGGAATTTGTAGAAATCTTCTCTTCTTCCCTCGTCAGAGACCTGAGAGAGTGACCGTTTGGGTTTCTGGTATGACGCAGTTATTGAAAGGTTCCCAGAACATTCGTTAGTTGGTTGCAAGTTTTTTTTCATCTGACTTGTGTGAAAATTTTCCAGACTAGTGCTCCACCTTTATTGAAGAGATTAGCCGAGCATATCTTTCGTATGCGTGTATGGCATGGTAGAAATATTATGAGGACTTTCGTTGGTGCATGCCTTCTGGTACATTAAACAGTATCACTGATGCCTTCTCTCGTTTCCAACGAGAGCACCTCAGGTCATTGGCACCAAGAGAGATGGTAGATTTCCAAGTGCATCTGTGGGAATTTGGGACAGGGAGGTAGCATTGTTGGTGATGCAATCTGTGAGTCTGTCTATGGGACTATCATATGAGAGGGTTGGGTTGAGTGGCATTAGCTATCCTGGCTGGTGGTCCTGTCATGCTTCCTTTACGGTGTAAGGAGTTTTTCCCGCTTTGTTAGGGTGTGAAGTGGCTGCCTAGGCTTTTACTTCAAATGAGCCAGGTTTATGGACCTGACAAATGATTTGGTGGTTAAACAAGTGGTAAATGGTTTAACCAAGGTATGGCAAGATGAAAAGGCTGGTGGCCCATGACTTTTCCTTCCTGTTATCAGTGGTATTGAGTAGGTGTGTACAAGTAAATACAGGGCTCTGTTGTTCTGTACAGCCTTCTCTCTTGTTTTCTTGAGGCTTTCAGAATTGGAGGTTCAGTTGCAGAAAGAGACATGTTGCAGATGGCCTAAGTACTAGGATGTGTGGATCCATGGTGCTCATGTTTTTATGTAAAATAAGTTGGTATTGACTGCTTCCCCCGGGGATTGTGTGAAGGATTGTGGGGACCGGTGCTTGGCTTGTGCCAGACCTTTCCTTATACATGGATAGGAGCAGCTCTCTCACGCTTTCAATTCTCCAAACTGTTGGTAATTGGTTTGCAGTATCTGGGGGTTATCAGAAATCAGAGAGACTTTGATCTTAATTATATGTGAGACGAAATACAAGATCATCTAATTGTTCTTGGTTCTTTTTCTGATTATTTAGGCAATTGTGGGTCATGTGCCATTAGTATAGGTACTGGCTCGGGTGCAACGCCTCCGTTGCTAATGATGCGATGGTCCCAGGATGGTGAACTGCCTATATACTGATTCATGCGGGTAGTAATGTTTTGGCCATCACATCTATCACTACTGTTTTGTAAGATGCAAAGGGACATTCAGTTTTATCCAGATATAGTTGTGATATGGTCTGAAATCATGCAACACAAGGGTGGGATGCAGGCAAAATCACCCAGTGAAGTTGGATAAAGTCAGATTAAAGATACAAAACAACAACTTATGATTAGTTTTATAGGAAAGTTGGGATTCGTTTCTTTGCTGCATCATGAGCTCAATGGTGCTGATGCATTTTTTTGTTCATCTCGTATGGGGTTGTTCTTGATAATGCTGGCCTTGTGCTCATGATGTTTATTTTCAAGGAGGGTGTGCAGCAGGCCATGGTATTTATGGGGCGGAACCACAGAAGGTATCCTGTTGTTTTGCTGTGATGGATGGTGAGGTGAGTCACCGGGCCAGTGGTGAAGTTGGTGAATCCCTAACATACGGTGGTACGGCTGTACTATCACAGTAGGCCCTGAACGCAGGGTCAGGATACTGTCTCTGGCCTGCTTCTCCAATCAATTTTATATTTATTTATGGTTTATGTTTATGGTTATCTGTCATTGTATTTACAAATAAACACTGTGACCTGTTTTCATCCAGCAAGTTGTCAGGGTGGCATATTACTTGGGCCGTGCTGGTTTCAGAAACTCTGAAGCCCATCTACATTTTCAGTTGTCCCCTGAATATTAAAAGAAAATAAATTAATATTGAAAATGATTTAATATTGTGGACATACTATGTTAAACAGTTGTTTTTATTTTTAACAGATATCATATTGTGAACTTTTTAAAACATTTTTTTTTTGCACAAGTTGGCCTCCGTAAACAAGTGGGTGTAGATGGTGTTAAAATATTATATATTTTTCCGGTAATGTGTGACTTTTAGGTTTCTTGCTATAGTATACAATTTACATGGTAAACCTTAAAAGTGGTCACATAAAAATTATAATCATATAATGTAATACAGTATGGAGGAAATTGTGTATTGGCTAATTTGAGTAATTTTTACACAGCACTTTATTCTGCTTGTCAAGTCCAAGGTCAAAAACATGGGTAATGTTGTAAGGATATGGCATATGTAGCGAATTCCTGCTTTATCCTGCTGCAATGGTTTCTCCACGCGCTGCCTGGATATTGCTGTGTCAGTTCTCAATATGGTTTCTTGTTGATCACTGTTGAACTTGTGCAGGGTCAAGCTTGGTATCTTGTTGGGACACCCAATGAGACAACATTAATTAGATAAGGAATGGTAACTTTGGGAACTCACCATTGTCAGGATGAACGCAAGTGGTTTTAGGATCAGAGAGCTGTGGCTCTCCAACTCTTCACCAAAGGAGTTATATCATTTTGATGGCCTGGAATACAATTTATTTCTTGAGTGCACCCAAGATGACTGCCTCATTCTTTTAATGCTTCTGAACATCTTCATAAAATATATTCATTTAATTCATCCACTCTTACTCTTCAAACACTGCACATTTGGATCCAACCAGATACAATGGATTGCATTGCTGCACCGAGACCCAAAGAAGATTGATTTTGTTCCCTCACTGACTCTAAAGGAAGGCGCACTAGCAGTTGAAAGGTTTCTTCACTGAGTACTCCAAAACAAGGTGGATATTGCTTGCTTTCTCAGCATCAACTGCTTATAAACTCCATCCTCATAATAAACTTATTCAGAAATATTCAGTTTGTACAACTCTTGAATCACATATAATAGTTGTCAAACAAAACATAAAAAAAACACACACAGCATGGGGGACACCCACAACATCTGCCAGTGCGGTTGCATGCTAATTATAATCAAATTTAAGGACTTTCGGAACTGAGCTAGAAAAAACTACCCCAAAATGTGCAAAACACTGCCAGGCACGTATGACGTATGAGGTACAAAAATACAGTTAGGAAGCACAGAAAATGTTCTCAAGCCGCGTAGCACATAGACATACAACAACATTTTACAACACTAACTTGCAACTAATACCATTACGAATCTAAAATGGAGCTTTACACAACTAAATCAACGGTTTGCCCTAGCGCACGCAGCATATTTCTAATGCACAGTTGGGACATTGATGACACTTTCTCCTCAGGGCAGCAACAGCCCTATTAAACTCTGAGCCCGCAGTGTCCGTCGTACAGCCCGTATGACTGCGGGCTTAAAATTTTTAGGAGTTACAGAGCGATTAAATTAGAAAAGGCTGTAACGACCTGGCCGGAATCCAAATCCATAAACCATGCTTCGACATGTAGCATTTCCGGGCGTGAACATGATAAATTATTCAAACCCGTAGTTAAGGGTTTAGAGGGAGCCAATAGTAAAAGAGACCGTCATCATTACGTCACTAAAACATGGAGGTTAAATTTCAATCACTTCTGGTTTTGAAGTCTAAGTTGCGATCGGACCTCATTCCAGAAACAATGCAATATGAAAAGAATCAATTAGTCTACTATTCTAGTCAATGATAGTTCTATTATATGTATTAACACATTGATTACCGGGATCGATATAACATGGAAATTAGACATTAAAAAAAAAAAAAATATTGTAGTTTTGAGAGCTTGAGAATGTTGTGCTATTAATTTTAATACCTTTCAACGCTTTTCCTGTAATTTAAAATACAGTAGTGTGTTTATATTTGCTCTTACAGTGCTATGGGCAGGAGTTTAACCCCCTTGCGAGTCCTCTCTAGTTCCTGTAGGATTGTTGGCTACATTTGCCATTTACATGTGTGAAAATAATTGCGGGCTTAAGAACTTGTAGCAATTTAGTAGCATTTTGCGATTGTAACATTTACAGTATTGAAAGATCAAAGGCTTACCTGAGTCGGAGTTCAGATTTTGATAGCCTGTAGGGATTTTCAGCCTGTAACCCGCAGATTGTTTGCGGATAGCTAAAAGAGGCCAATTTAATAGATGTAACTTTTGTGGGCTCCTTTACAGGCTTCTGGAACTCCAAATCTGTGAATTTAATAGGGCCCATAGTGTCGTCTTTACAATTAAGCAGTTCAAGTGTTTATGGCTTATGAAGGGCAAGAGCAAGGCAGGTGAATATGAACTCTCTGGACTCATGGTCTGAATTTGATCAAGTAGACATGGATCACATGCTACAGATTATCAAGCAGTTGCCCTCCACCAGCTGTGTCTTGGATCCAGGCCCAACTCATCTTCTTAAAGTTTGGGGGATATAATATGCCAAGAATTCACAAAAATAGTGAACTGTTCATTGTACAATGGCGTCTCTCCTGGGCAACAAAATGAAGCACTTGTCAGACCACTTGTCAAAAAAACATCTTTGAATCCAGACAAAATAGGCAACTACAGGTTTGATTATTATGACCACAGCCTACTTTTGAAGTCAGCAGAGCATAACCAATGAAAAATGGCAGGTGTCATGACCTGGCTTGGTGGGTAAATAAGGTGACATGTAGGCATTCTGCAAACATATCAACCATCACTCTCATAGGTAAAATGTGGGATTAATCTGACTTTGAAAAGGGGATGATCATTGGCTTTCAGGCCAAGGGGGGCAGTATTTCTAAAACAGCACAGTTTGTGAACTATTTGCGTGCTGCTGTGGTTAAAGTGTAGAAACAGAACCCTTGTGAATAAACGACATTGAACACCACGATTGATGTCACAGGTGAATGTTGGCTGCGAAGGCGTGTGTGTGTGCCAATTGACACTCTACAGTTGTGCAACTCACCATCCAAACAAACCAAGGGGCTACCAGACGTGTGTTTAAATTGCAGTATAGTGAACCCTGTTGTGTACGGGGGTCGAAAACAAACGGCTGGTCACTGCACTCATGATGACGTGTATTTATTGGCAGAAACAACCTCAATTTGCACAACAGGACTAAAATTGGACCTCTTCTGATTGGCAAAGGGTTGCAGACGTTGGTGTGTCAGGCGCAAAACTGCAGAGAACAAACACTCTGCAACCATTGTTGGAAGAACACAAGCTGGTAGCCGCAGTGTTATGGTCTGGGGAATGTTTTCTTGGCATTGTCTGGGGCCACTCATACCTCTGTAAGGCACTTTCAACCAATTGTATTTTGTATCCATCCTTGCAGATCAAGTACACCCATACATGTTGACTGTCTTCCCTGGAGCGAATGGGATCTTCCAGCAGGACAATGCAACATGTCATACGGCCAGAAGATTCTGGGATTGGCTGGAGGAGCATAACGAAGACCAACAAAGTACTTCCCTGACCTCCAAGTTCCCTGGACTTGAACCACATTGAGGTTCCTTCACCCTGTACTCTTCAGCAGCTGTTGGATGCACTGCAGTCTGCATGGCTCCAGATACTCTTGCCTAACATAATAATGTGACTCGGCCGTGTACATGCCTGTTTAAAATCTTCCCTTTTTAGTAAAAGTTATTGAAAAAGTAATTGCAGTGCAGCTTGAAATTCATCTGCAAAACAGGACCTCTATTTTCCATTGCAGTCAAGGCTCAGGAAAATAAAGAGCACAGAACAGTCTTAGCTTGTGTGTTTAATGATCTCCTTATATTATAAATAAATATACAAGGATAGTCAATATTGAAGTGCATAACACTCTAAATAATAAGTAAAATAGCATTTTTTAAATGTAATGAACAACAGAAAATAGAGTATACTTTAGAAATTAAGCTGAATTGATTCCTACAGGTTCATCATAATTATAACAAGGGTCTAAACCGACTCCTTTAGTAACCAGAAACATGCAACAAATAGCCCAATTACCACAAATTGAATATATGTTATGTGTGGTTCAAATGCCAAATTTTCAGAAAGAACAAATATATGTATAGTAAGAGGGAAAAATACCCTATCACTTTAAACATAATATAAACATACATTCAAAATAACACTAATAGGGGGAACAACAATAGCCTACCACAGTCCTGTGTCTCATCATGGAGACCTCCTATCTGGAGGGCTATGGTGTGTCCCACAAGCTGGCTAATCCCTTAGTCTAAATATATCAAACAATTACAAATGAAGGGCTAAAAAAGTTATGCAGTAAATAATAATGAACCTGCAGGAAATAATTTAAAATCAATCACATACACACAGCTAAAAACAAAATCTGCTTAGCCTCTTTAAAACAACACCCTAATATGGGAATTTAAAGTAGCTCATAGCTTTGAAAGGCAGAGTAGTGAAAAAATAGGGGCCATATTACAAAGCTGAAACGCTCCCCGTAACAAACCACTTTCCATGGGTCTAAACAAAGCTAAAACAACATATAGTACCTGACAGTCACAACAGACTGTTTCACCACTACTGACTTTGTCAAAGGCTAATCACAAATATAAACTAAATTATGGCAATACAAGTTTAAATACCTCACTTCCGGTTGTGTGGTGTGCATTGATTGGAGGAGATTCAAGCCCTTCATTAATTGGTACACAGGTTATCACAGTGAAATAAACAAGTTCCTATTGTTACTGCACATAAAGATAATATATAACATACAAGCGACTTGCCCTTCAAAAATAACGGGGCAATCCAATTTTAAGCCATGGGAATGCATGACACACAATGTAAACCTTTTTGTACTGTGAGGGCCTTTGCCGCTGATGGCGAGCCTCTTGTCTTGTCTATTTTTGCTCCTCTGAGCACCTTCGTCACTCATTATAAAGATATACAGTATATATATTTATCTATATTTACTTAATCAATAATGAATTAATTAGTTCTTGACTAAATTATTATACTTTACCTATTTGTAATTAATACAACCAGTAATCAATAGCGTGAAGAACTAACAATCTGTTTATACAATGTACAATGAGTGTTGGTGCTCTGATGATAAAGTGTAATGAATGTCCCAACTGTGCATTAGAAATTGTTTGTGTGCGCGAGGGAAATACGTTTGTGTAGTTGTGTAAAGCTCCATTGTAGATTCGTAATATTATTAATGTGTTACGCAGCTCACAAGCATTTTCCGTAATTTGTAATAGTGTATTTTGTATTTTGTTCGTTCCTCTGTGAAAGTGCTACGCGTTTGGCAGTGTTTTGCTTGGTCCGGGGTCTTGTAGCCTTGTTTAAAGTTTTTTCAGCGGCCAAATTTTTTACTTGCTTAGGTGATTTTCGTCTGGTGAAAGTCGACAAAATCGAATTTAAATTGCGTTCCACCTCACTCCCAGACGTCCTGGCTGTTCCCCCGTGCTGTAGGTGATGTTTTTGTTGTATTTATTTGTATTTTGTTTGTGTTTTTTGGTTTTTCGCGGTTCGGCCGTTAACCTCGTATTTTTGCTATGTTGTATTTTTTTTCTTTCAAAGTCCTGCGTCTTGTAAAGCGCCATTGTAGAGATTGCTAATGTTATTAATGTTACGCGACTCGCCAGCACTTTCCGTCATTTGTAATAGTACTGTATAGTTCGTAGTTTGTTCGTTCCTGTGTGAAAGTGCTACGCGTTTGGCAGTGTTTTACGCGGCCTGGGGTCGTGTAGCCTCATTTTCGTTTTCTTTTGGCGGCCATTTTTTTTCTAGCTTAGGCGATATTCGTGTGGTGAAAGTCGTCGAAATCGGCTTAAATTCTCGTTCCACCTCACTCCTAAATGTCCGGCCTGTTCCCCTGTGCTGTCTTATTTATTATTATTTTCTTTGTGTTTTTTGTGTTTTTTGCATGTTTGCGGTTCAGCCGTTAACCTCGTATTTTGCTAGTCCCGCGTATCATATTTTTTTTTCAAAGTCCTGCGTCTCATATTTTTTTTTTCAAAGTCCCGCTTTTGTCAAGTGCTTGAAGGCTAATGTGATTGTGTGTTTACTAAGTGTTTTGTGTCTAAGTCCCGTGTGTTTAATTACCTTCACGAGGCGAGCAGGCAATGAGCATGAAGGGTGTCATGCACGTGAGCTTCTGTGCAAAACAAACTGCATATATAAACACTAAGCAATTGCATAAAAAAAAACGAATACATATTTTAATTTTTTAAGTATTTAGTAATAATAAAGTGCACCATGTGATTCTAAATATAAATAAAATATATAGCAAGTATTATATTGATAATAAAATAAAAATAAACAATTATTAACGTTTATTTGTAACGCGCCAACATATTCCGTAGCGCTATGACCTAATAACCAAATATATTGTGATCCCAGTGTGTGCATATAGGGTATGTAATCTTATAAAAATCACACTAACAATTATTTAAAAAAGTGATAATAACCACCTAATAATAATGATTTCCTTATAGCAAAAGATAGAGGTGACTGTTCAATCCTAATAATCCTTGATCTTTCTACACCATTAGACACAGTGGACCATGGAATGTTAATAGAGTGGCTGAATAATTACTGTGGATCCTTATTTTCCACCTGAATAATCTTGCTAGGGTAAAGCGCTTTAATACCCCCAGAAGACCTCCCTACCTTGGTTCCTGCCTTTATAACATCACGACTGGACTACTGCAACTGCCTTTATCTAGGACTGGCAAATAAAGAGCTACTACCATGAGGTTATTAATAAACTAACCTCGTTCCTGCCATATAATACCTGTCCTCTGTGAGCTACACTGGCTCCCTGTGAAATATTTCATATGTTTTAAATTTGGCCTGCTGATATACAAAGCCCTGCCACAGCTATTGGTTGGAGCTCATCACTCCTTATGTTGTGAGATCTACAGCTGAAAATGTAGTAACCATCATCAGAATCTCCAGACAAACTTCAGGTCCCTGAACTTTCATATCTGCAGCATCAACATTCTGGAACTCTCTACCACGCTCAGAGAGGCTCCAAATGTGTACATATTCAAAAAGAAACTGAAGACCATATTCTTCACCCAGGTCTTACAATAAGTTACAACTCTCTCTTTGTTTTTTTCTTTTGTTTGAACTTAGTTTAGGTTAGATAGTTTTGTGGGTGAGTGTTAGGTCCTTATGATCCCTTGATGGGATATTGTACAGGGGAGCCATAGGGACCCTGATGTTAGAGGTTATTATACCATGGACCCCCATGGTAGGGGGTTTATTTTACAAGCTATGGAAGTTCATAACCTGCCATGTTAGGGGCTGTTATATACATAGCTGGATAGGTGGGCGGGAAGCTAGGGCTAGTATACTTTGTTCACTTCAGATAGTAGCATTGTGTGGAAAATTCTGTATAGTCTGCTATAGAATCCAGAGCCTCTTGAGCTCAGCAAGAGGTCCCATAACAATAGCTCACCTCTATAAAAAAAAGGACATAAAAAAGTGTGTGGCCACAAACAGGAAACACCTGGGTAGGCACTAGTATTTTCCAATTGACTTCTGGAACAAGGTGGTTACCAATTTGTGCAGTATTGATATAATTACATAGGTTAGTGTTTTGGATAACCGTGTTACTCTCCAGAAGTACTAATGGGCTACTTGAGTGTGGATATTTGCTTGATTACAGTAGGCCACCTTGCATCTCAGATGTAGTGCAGCCATTCTATTTGGCTGTTCACCTGGAAGTTCCTATCTATTTCAATGAAATAGGACCCATGGGCCATAGTCTGCAAAGCCAAATAAGCTACACATTTGGCTACAGTGAATATGAAAGATAATGGCCAGTACTGTCCTACTTTGTCTTCACTCCCAGTATGTAAAGGACCGGAAGTCAGAGACAGGATAACAGGAGTCCGGTAGAAGGAATGCCCTAGAAACTAGACTGGAACAGGAAGTCTGGGACAATGGACTGGAGGTTTTCAGAGGTCCTTGAGCAAGGACCACATGAGCAGGGACCACAAGAACAAGTGGTCCGGCTGAACAGTATACAGGAGTAAGGACCACAGGAACAATACCAGTGCAGGAGGTCTGGCTGGGCAGTCTCAGGTAAATGGAGACATGCTGGTAACCCTGCGATGGTGCCAGACTGCAGGAAACTCTGGGATGGTGCCAGACAGCAGATAGTTGGAGACAGGCAGGTAACTCTGTGATAGTGCCTGGCAGAAGGCAACTCAGGGACTGTGCCAGACAGCAAGGTAGATGGAGTTCGCTCTGGTTCTAGACAGGCTGGTACCTGGAAAAATACAGGTACCGTATATACTCGAGTATAAGCCGAGTTTTTCAACCCTTTTTTTAAGGCAAAAAAGGCCCCCCTCGGCTTATACTCGAGTCACTCTCCCCCCCCCGTATCTCTCTAACCCCCCCGAGTCTCTCTAATCCCCCCGTGTCTCTACCCCCCGTGTGTCTCAATCCCCCCGTGTGTCTCTAACCCCCGTGTGTCTCTAACCCTCCCTTGTGTCTCTAATCCCCCCTTGTGTCTCTAATCCCCCGTGTGTCTCTCTACCCCCCCCCCCCGTGTCTCTTAACCCCCTCCTCCACCTAAACCCCCCTAAATGCCTCCCCCTTTTCCCCTCACTTACCTGCTCTTACTCCGTCCTCCGCTCCTAGACCCGGCGCCGGCGCACATGTGACGTCACATGTGCACCGAGTCAAGGAGCGGAGGCCGGAGCACAAGCAGGTAAGTGAGGGGAGAGGGGGGAGGTATTTAAGGGGGTTTAGGTGGAGGAGGGGGGTTGAGGGGGGTTTAGGTTGAGGAGGGGGATTGGGGTTGAGGGAGATTGAGGGGGGAGGTTGAGGGGGGTTGAGGTTGAGGAGGTGGGTTGGGGTTGATGGGGAGGTTGAGGGGGGTTGAGGTTGAGGAGGTGGGTTGGGGTTGAGGGGGTTGAGGTTTAGGAGGGGGGTTGAGGCTGGTTGAGGTTAGGAGGGAGATTGAGGATGGGGGGTTGAGGAGGGGGTTGAGGAGGAAGGTTAAGGAGGGGGTTGAGGATGGGGGGGTTGAGGAGGGGGTTGAGGAGGGAGGTTGAGGAGGGAGGTTGAGGATGAGCAGGGAGGTTGAGGATGAGGAGGAGGGGTTGAGGAGGGGGGTTGAGGATGGGGAGTTGAGGAGAGAGGATGAGGATGGGGGGTTGAGGAGGGGGTTGAGGATGAGGATGGGGGGTTGAGGAGGGAGGATGAGGATGGGGGGCTTGAGGATAGGGGGTTGAGGAGAGATGATGAGGATGGGGGGTTGAGGAGGGGGTTGAGGATGAGGATGGGGGGTTGAGGAGGGCGGATGAGGATGGGGGGCTTGAGGATGGGGGGGTTGAGGAGGGAGGTTGAGGAAGGGGTTGAGGATGGGGGGGGTTTAGGAGGGAGGTTGAGGATGAGGAGGGAGGTTGAGGACGAGGAGGAGGGGTTGAGGATGGGGGGTTGAGGATGGGGGTTGAGGAGAGAGGATGAGGAGGGGGTTGAGGATGAGGAGGGAGGTTGAGGATGAGGATGGAGGTTGAGGAGGGAGGTTGAGGATGAGGAGGGAGGTTGAGGAGGGAGGTTGAGGATGAGGAGGGAGGTTAAGGATGAGGAGGGAGGTTGAGGAGGGTGATAAGGGAGGGGGGAAGAGACACAGGGAAGGTAGAGGTTGGAAGAGACACAGGGAAGGGAGAGGGGAGAAGAGACACAGGGAAGGGAGAGGGGAGAAGAGACACGGAGAGAGAGGGGGACACAGAGGGCACAAGAGGGACACAGGGGGCAGCACATTCCCCACCCTTGGCTTATACTCGAGTCACTCATTTTACCCAGTATTTTGTGGTAAAATGAGTGCCTCGGCTTATACTCGGGTTGGCTTATACTCGAGTATATACGGTAATTCTGGGATGGTGTCAACAGCAGGAATCTCTGGGATGGTGCCCGACAGCAGGCAGTTCTGAGATGGTGGTGGAAAGCAGGTAGCTCTGGCATGGTGGCTGACAGCAGACAGCTCTGGGATGGTGCAGGACAGCAGAAAGCTCTGGGATGGTGCCCGACAGCAGGCAGATCTGGGATGGTGCCGGACAGCAGGCAGCTCTGGGATGGTGCAGGACAGCAGGAAGCTCTGGGATGGTGCCCGACAGCATAAACCCAGGATTGCATATTAGTTTAGGTTGAATTTACATTTTTACTACAGCTTTCCAACTGTCTCCTGTTTCAAAAGTCATAATCATAATGCAGTTATTAGTGTCAAATCATTGATGCCATCTTTGATTTGCTAGTGTTAATTGACTTTGTGCGTTATAACACACCAGAACATATTTATGTCCATGCTGATCCACTTGGTATTGATGGCAGAGATAATGGAGTGGGTTGCCAGTCCCTTCTCCAGTGGGATGCAGCATACAACTCCTGGTATTCCTAGATGGCATCCCATCCCAGTACTGACCAACCCTACTCAGCTTCAGAGTGGTGCAACCTCTTGGTTCCCTGATTAAGAATTGAACTCAGGTTAACAGCAGTGGAAGCACCAAGTCCTAACCACTGGACCACCTGGGAACCCCATCTATAAGTTTTAGTAAGGCTCAACTAAAGTTAATTGCAACATATATTCTCTCAGATTCTCTAAGTTTCAAAGGCATAAGAAGTCACCACAGCTTCAGTGAAGCAATTCACAAGGCTTGAAAGACAGGTTGAGTTTACCCAATAATAGCTGAAGTGAAAAAATTGAGTTAATGAACTCCAATCTTTATAGGTGTGTTTTTACCAGTATTTATCTAGACATGATAAAAAAGAAATAGAATGAAAAATGAGCACTGTGTATCTTGTAAAGCACTGTATACATTTTTTAGAAGACATTTCTTCTAAATTTCCCAGTTAAAAAAGTGTATATGTAATTTATTGATTAGCTTTGAATACTTTTCTGTTTTTACAAATGTATCTACAAGTTGTTCATATTAGAGGATTCATGAAATGGCTGGTGTTTTTGCATTTTCTTTTTGAAGATGTGATTTTACAATAATTTTTAATGTTAAAGTGATGAAATCTCAGAAAGGTCTCTTTGCATTTTTTATTATTAATTTCAACTAAGAGATCACGGAAGAAATGTAATGACATGCAACAGAATGGCAAAGGAATTCAAGTTCATCTATGTAAAAGGTTGTTATTCTTCAATCCTCTATTCAATAGACCCTCAATTTCTTTAATAACCAAATATTGGGGAAAATATGAAAATTGCTCTTGTAACTTTTAATCATTCCCTGCATTTACTACAGTTATGCACATTGTCAATAATTTACAATTAAAGACATAAAATTATGTTTTTCAGATCAAAGTTCAATGCTTAAAGTGAGGTACTTATTCCAATAATGTATACTTAAAAATAGTCGCATGCATTAGAAAAAAAGTAATTATGCTGAATCCATGGTGGAAGTATTGTGTGTAAAAGGGGTGTTAACATTTCTGGAGATCAGTGGTTGCATCTATTGATACAAGCTCCTGTTTTGGGGCATGTGCTGTGGTATTAATTTCAGTCAGATCTAATTATCTAACAAAGACTTCTGACTTCTCATTGCGCCCTCTTTTCCCTTTCATCCCTCCACTATGTATAAACCTTTGCATCTTTGAAAGTTAGGAACATTTTTACACCTACCACCAACACTTACTTGCCAATAATAAATGGAAGAGAAGATATCACCATTCAAAGCAACATGTGCAGATTCATTTCTTACCGAAGTAATGAAATGTGACATGGATAGATGGACTTTCAGGGACTGCTCTTTAAGATTGTGAGAAGTACAAATACTTCCTTCAGTTTGCCTAGTCCGTGACCTTTTAAAACCAAATAAAAGAGAGAAAGAGAGAATATTTCAGCTAATTCACTCAGTGCTTTCATCAGTATTATACAGAAGAGGTCTGGCAATGACCAATGAATTTTCCCACAATGGAATTACAGATTGGGATGACATACATCTTAATAGGTACATCCAAACATGAACACATGAATATGGAACTTGTAAGACACTTCATTTTGTTTATATTATCTCTTAAAGAAACACTGTGGTCATATACACTTGAATATA
Source organism: Discoglossus pictus (assembly GCA_027410445.1). NCBI lineage: Eukaryota > Metazoa > Chordata > Amphibia > Anura > Alytidae > Discoglossus > Discoglossus pictus. The sequence continues at coordinate 71,739,670 of CM050164.1, read as the reverse complement.
TGCAAACTGTTAATAGAATGGAAAATAAAACACTACAGCCTCTAATTATTATCTTTTCAATGTAATTTTACAGCAATCAAATCTGAAATTTTTGTTTCTGTGGATCAACTTTCCAAGTCGGTAGAGGATTTGTATTGCCCAGGACTGTCCGTGCTAATTAAGGGATCATTAATTTACAATGACACACCTTCTTGAGAAAGTAATAGACAAAATTAGCTGACAAATGGAGGGCTGCAGTAAAATAATAATTTGGTATAAAATACAAAAAAAAATAAAGGTTGTATTAAATGCTTTAATTTCAATAAACAGTTTGCTCTTTATCAAGTTTAGTTATTCAAAAGACTATATAGAAAAAAGTGACCACGGTGGCCCTTTAAGGATTTTTATAAACTGTTCTACATTCTTCGTCAAACATGAACTTACACCATAGCAAGGTTATTGTATGATAATCATGTATAAAATAACAGTATTCATATGGCCACTGTTACAGATAACTTTGCAATTTAATATGTTCGGACAGCTTCACTTAACAATGACATTTATATGGCAAGAATTAAATATACAGCTTTGTAGAACAAGATGAATAATCAAATTAAAATATATCAGTACTGCCTTTTATGGCAAAAAGAAGGTAATCATCACTCAATTAATTGACATAAATATCTTGCCTGATAAACTGCAACACAAAACTGTGTATAGTATTAATGTATCAGAGCTGACCATTTACTTGTTTTGGTATTAAAGCGCAATGTCTGGTCATGATTACCATACTGGGCTATATGCCTTTGCAGAATCTAATACATTGAATATCAACATTATTAGTCACATTTGGTCACTGATATCTTGGTGAATTGATAGTTCTTCTGGACAGTCATTCAGTAAGGAAATAAACAGCCTGGGAGTTGTACAAAACAATGTTCACTACTAATCTCATTGATATTACTGACTTCTGGAATTTTTATTGTCACATCATCATAGTAGATACTGTACATAATCTCTTGACATACTCAGTTTAATATCTCATATATACTCGCATGAAAATTGTTATAGTATTATGATACTATAAGGTATATGCAAGTGAGTTGGATTATGAATGCATCTGATGGAGGAGAATTAGTAGTGCATGAAAAAATACCAAAATAAACATTTAAACAATTACCCTAAAGTTTGCTGATTTTCTTGTGTTTGCAAACGGTTTTCTATGAATGTTGACACCCCCTGAATATCCCAGCTGAAATTATTATAAATAATACATTGTATCTTTTTGGTCTGTGAATTGAGGTAAAGCTTTCCTTTAGATGTATGTAATACCCAGAACAAGGTCTATGACCCTTCATTCACTGATTGTTTTACCTACATCCCAGATGAAACTTCCCCTAGCCCTGGTGATTTCCCTCTGTAACCCCCCAGCCCCAGTGATTTACCCCCTAAATTCCCCTAGCCCCAGTGAATTGCCCCTGTGATATCTCCCAGCCCCAGTGAATTGCGCCATTACCTTCCCCAGCCCCAGTGAATTGCCTCTGTGATCTCTCTCAGCCCCATTACCTCCCCACAGCTCCCGAAATCTCTCGCAGCTCCAGTAAATTACATGCACTCACTCACACATGCACAGACCTCAAACATTGCAGGTCATTGCAGGACCATAAATCAAACATAAATGCTCATTCACCTAAAAGACAAATTAGAATAGGAATGTTTGGTTTCACTACATTATAAATTGTCAGAATTTATCAAGGAGAGGGTGTATGTCTAAAGAACAACCATGTAACCGCTCAATAATTTTCACTTGAATGTCGATTTATGGTCCTTTAAGAACCCAGTGTAGTAGTCATCTATGCTGATTGACTGCAAAGCTGATATGCTCACAGGGACAGGGTACACTTTTAGAAAATCGTACCCCGAGAAACCTAGCTCAATCCTGGGGGTGTAAACATCACCTGCAACAGTTTTGTTTAAAAACAAAGCTAAAAAAACACAGTGCATGCAAATAGATTTAATCATACACTACTAATTTCCCTCTACTTGATGTATTCATAACCCACCTCACTTTAATATGCCTTTAACACAATAAAAAACAATATATTAGAATATAAATGCAGAAAACAAAAAGGGGATAAAATATTTATCCAAAGATGTAACATTTACAGCCATGTGATCTATCTAGTCTCACAGGAGGAACACATTTTTTTTTTCAGAAAAAGCTACTAAAGCTGATGTTCTAGGATAAAAAAAAAAGATATAACAGTTAATGGAACAAAATAATATTAATTATTGCAAATATGCTTGTTGGTTGTTAACCTAATTGAGTAAAAGAAATAAACATAGTCTGAGGTTATGATAATAAGTCTCATCCTAAAGATGTAAAGTGTGGTCTTGCAAATAAGTGTATTGTATAAATCTTTGGATGTTGCTATTCCCAGAGCTAAAATGCTCATTAATAAATGTCGTAGGTTAAGAAGTTGTCTGGGGAAAAAAAAAAAAAATCTTCAAAGGCTCTACAAAACACTGCAATAAAAACTATCAGCCTTATTAAATTGCGATTCTGCAAATTTAAAAGGGATCTATTAAAGCACATGGCATGCTTTTGGATAGAAGTTCACTAACTAAAAACTTCTGTAAAAAAAAATATGTTCTGTGCTTAAATAGAGCCCTATTAAATTTTTCAAACCACAATTCAAGAAAGCTGTATGTGTGCAGCAGTAAATTCTGATTTATATAAATTTTTTATTGTATTTATTCCAGGGGCTATTCCTGAATCAAACTGATTTCTTCTTTTGTTGCCACTTTTCAGTTCTAGGGAACATTTAAGAAAAAAATCTGAAAATAAGTGGTAATATGGATCACACATTGTTAACTAGGCTCATCATTTGAATCCAAGCTAGAAGAGAACTATTATTAGTAACTACACAATTGCCCGTCAAAAAATGACAGCAATTCATAGTATAATTTTTCATTTTTCTCTCCCTCCCCTTATGTCTCTTTCCCACCCTCTCTCTCCCCTGTGTCTCTTTCTCCCTCTCCCTCCCCTTTGTCTCTTTCCCCCCTCCATTGTGTCTCTTCCCCCCTCTTTCCCTCTCGCCCTCCCCTGTGACTAAATTCCCCCTCCTCCCTCCCTCTCTCCCCTGTGTCTTTCCCCTCCTCCCCTGTGTCTTTTTCCTCTCCTCCCCTGTGTCTCTTTCCCTCTCCTCCCTCAGTGTCTCTTTTTCTCCCTTTCTCTCCTCTGTCTCTCCCCCTCTCCACTGTGTATTTCCCCCCCTCCCTCCCCTATGTCTCACCCCCCCTTTCCTTGTATTTTCCCCCTCTCCCTGCATCTCTTCCCCCTCTCCCTCTCCTGTGTCTTTTCCCCCTCTCTCTCCCCCGTGTCTTGTTCCCCCTCTCCCTCCTCTGTCACTTTCCCAGTAATCTCCCTTCCCTGTGTCTCTTTCCCACCCTCTCCCTCCCCTGTTTCTCTTTGCCCCCTCTCCCCATCTCCCTCCCTTGTGTCTCTTTCCCTCCCTCTTCCTTTCCTATGTCTCTTTCCCTCCCCCCTCTCCCTCCCCTGTTTCTCTTTGCATGTTAGGCTTAGGAATTTGGGTTGTATATTCGATCAGATAGAGAGAAGTAGCGGATTATGAGTGTTGGGTGAGGGGTGAGTCTGGTATATGCATTCAGGGTAGATTGGAGTGGAACTAAAGGGTATGCAACAGTCAGGACGGGAAAGGATGATAGCTCATTATTAAAACATAATTTTGATGTTAGCATGTTACCAGCTACTTGCTATACTCTTTCTCCATGTCATATGCTTTGTTGATAGCCAGCTCATCATAAGATAGAAAAAAGAGGATCAGCAAACTGAATGAGGCAAAATGGGAGTTTGATAAAGAGTGGCAGAAATAACAACAATTGCCAGCCAAAGTCATGAAAATGTCAAACACCAAAAGTCTATAAAAGAAATGTCTGAGGCAAAATGTCCAATACAAAAAAGTGAACTAAACAGTAATGATTCATGTTACAGTTATGATAGAATCATGTCTGTTTCTTTGTTGTCATACTTATCTATTATTATTAAACTAGCGAATTGCCCGTCAAAAAATGACGGCAATGAAATAGTAAGGTAGCAAAATTAGTAAATGAATATATTGTACCTATTTTGAAGCATTGTGATGAAGAGCTGGCAATCTGGGTTGATGCTGCTGCAGCATTAGTGGTGTAGAGCTGCTGTATAAGCATGCTGAATGTGTGCAGTGTAACACTGTGCGTGCGCGAGACCAAACCGTTAGCGTAGTCGTGTACTTCCGCATTGGTGTAAAATGGCGAGTAATGTGTGGTATAGGTCTGTATCGGAATATCCGTAGGTGTTTTGTGGTGTTTTGCGAGTTTCTTGTGGTGTTTTGCGAGTTTAGAGTGCTGTAGCCTCGTTTTCGTTTTGTTCGGCGGCCATTTTTTCTCTCGCTTCGTTTTTTTTTTTAGTCTCTAAACTGTTTTATTTCGAGTAAAATCGAGGTGTAAGTTGCATTTTTGAGGTCCTGGGTGCTCCCTCTTGGTGTAGGTAAGTTTTTTATGTATGTGCTGTGTGTATGTATTGTGTTTTAAATGTTTGTATGTCGGCGTGTTGCGTCCGATGTTTGCGAGCTCGTAATGTGTGGTAACGTGTTTCGTACGTTGTTTGCGTGCCTCGTAAAATTTAGCGAGTGTCGTAATTTGTGTGTCGTGTTTTTTGAGTAGCGACGTGAATTTTGCGAGAGTTTGAGGCCCTTGCCCAGTGACCTCGCCAGCAACTGAGTCCCTCGCTTCGCGAGGGGCCTCAGTTGCTGGCATGGAGCGCCTTCGGCGCTCCATGCCAGCAACTGAGGCCCTTGCCCAGTGACCTCGCCAGCAACTGAGTCCCTCGCTTTGCGAGGGGCCTCAGTTGCTGGCATGGAGCGCCTTCGGCGCTCCATGCCAGCAACTGAGACCCGTGCCCAGTGACCTCGCCAGCAACTGAGGCCCTCGCTTCGCGAGGGGCCTCAGTTGCTGGCATGGAGCGCCTTCGGCGCTCCATGCCAGCAACTGAGGCCCTTGCCCAGTGACCTCGCTACGCGAGGGCCGCGGCTCGCTGCGCGAGCCGCTGCCCTCGCTTCGCGAGGCCCGCGGCTCGCTTCGCGAGGCCCGCGGCTCGCTACGCGAGGGCCGCGGCTCGCTTCGCGAGCCACGGCCCTCGCTTCGCGAGGGCCGCGGGCTCGCTACGCGAGCCCGCAAGCGTGAGCAACGACTCGTACGCTCACAACTATATATGTGATATTCAAATGGTAAACAATAAAAGTTTGTTGTGAAAGTCTATTGTTGGATAGTGTTTATCTGCAATTGTATTACCTTGAACTTAGTTGTTTTCAGGTGTACTTGAATATACTTGATATGACATATAGGGCCCTATTAAATTCTCCCTCGTAGTTCTCTCGGTGCTCGCAAAAGGCAGTTTTCCTGCTGTTTGCGAGAACCGAATCTCTCGCAGCCTGCTTTACGATATGACTGCGAGAAAATGGCCGAGAATAGGCTCCGAGAGAGCTACGTAGCCTTAAATCTATGCACGAGTCTCGCATATCGTAAGAATCCCTACGTGGACAAAAAGTCCACGCAAGGGATCCGAAAGCCTCTACGTGCTGCCTCGGAACAGCCCGAGACAGCAGCGTGAGGCTCCCCCCTGCACCCTATACACATCCCCATGCTGCAGGGGTCTCTATCAGGACCCCTGCAGCACCCCCACATTAACCCCTTGCAGCGGGGGTCCCCGATCTGCATAGATCAGGCCCCCCGCTGCATTTAAAACTTTTAAATTCCCCGCCGCGGCTCCTTAAAGGGACCGCGGCACACTATTACCCAATCCCGGCCGCGGCACTTAAAATTAACCCCCCTCTATGCTGGGGGTCCCCATCGGGACCCCCGAAGTGTCCCCACATAAACCCATTGCAGGGGGGGGCCCCGATCTGCATAGATCAGGCCCCCCGCAGCATTTAAAACTTTTAAATTCCCCGCCGCGGCTCCTTAAAGGGACCGCGGCACACTATTACCCAATCCCGGCCGCGGCACTTAAAATTAACCCCCCTCTATGCTGGGGGTCCCCATCGGGACCCCCGAAGTGTCCCCACATAAACCCATTGCAGGGGGGGGCCCCGATCTGCATAGATCAGGCCCCCCGCAGCATTTAAAACTTTTAAATTCCCCGCCGCGGCTCCTTAAAGGGACCGCGGCACACTATTACCCAATCCCGGCCGCGGCACTTAAAATTAACCCCCCTCTATGCTGGGGGTCCCCATCGGGACCCCCGAAGTGTCCCCACATAAACCCATTGCAGGGGGGGGGCCCGATCTGCATAGATCAGGCCCCCCGCAGCATTTAAAACTTTTAAATTCCCCGCCGCGGCTCCTTAAAGGGACCGCGGCACACTATTACCCAATCCCGGCCGCGGCACTTAAAATTAACCCCCCTCTATGCTGGGGGTCCCCATCGGGACCCCCGAAGTGTCCCCATATAAACCCCCTGCAGCGGGGGGCCCCGATCGGCACCGATCGTGACCCTGCTGCAATTCAATTTTAAATTTCCCGCCTCGCGGGTCCTCAAAGGACCGTAAAGGTCCTGAAAGGACTCGCACTAAAAATAATAACCCCAGGCAACTATAATTACCCCATTAACTCATGATGGTCAATCCAGACCACCATAAGACCTAAATTACCCCATTAACTCATGATGGTCAATCCAGACCACCATAAGGCCTAAATTAACCCATTAACTCATGATGGTCAATACAGACCACCATAAGGCTCTATTTAACCCATTAACTCATGGTGGTCAATACAGACCACCATAAGGCTCTATTTAACCCATTAACTCATGGTGGTCAATACAGACCACCATAAGGCCTAAATTAACCCATTAACTCATGATGGTCAATCCAGACCACCATAAGGCCTAAATTAACCCATTAACTCGTGATGGTCAATACAGACCACCATAAGGCCTAAATTAACCCATTAACTCATGATGGTCAATCCAGACCACCATAAGGCCTAAATTAACCCATTAACTCATGATGGTCAATACAGACCACCATAAGGCTCTATTTAACCCATTAACTCATGGTGGTCAATACAGACCACCATAAGGCCTAAATTAACCCATTAACTCATTGTGGTCAATACAGACCACCATAAGGCCTAAATTAACCCATTAACTCATGATGGTCAATACAGACCACCATAAGGCCTAAATTAACCCATTAACTCATGATGGTCAATCCAGACCACCATAAGGCCTAAATTAACCCATTAACTCATGATGGTCAATACAGACCACCATAAGGCCTAAATTAACCCATTAACTCATGATGGTCAATCCAGACCACCATAAGGCCTAAATTAACCCATTAACTCATGATGGTCAATACAGACCACCATAAGGCTCTATTTAACCCATTAACTCATGGTGGTCAATACAGACCACCATAAGGCTCTATTTAACCCATTAACTCATGGTGGTCAATACAGACCACCATAAGGCCTAAATTAACCCATTAACTCATGATGGTCAATACAGACCACCATAAGACCTAAATTACCCCATTAACTCATAATGGTCAATCCAGACCACCATAAGACCTAAATTACCCCATTAACTCATGATGGTCAATCCAGACCACCATAAGGCCTAAATTAACCCATTAACTCATGATGGTCAATACAGACCACCATAAGGCTCTATTTAACCCCATCAGTCCCATAAGGGTATATTATTACCATTATGGGCCTGTTACAACCCAACATTAACCACATAAGTGCCATGATGGTCCTCAAGGACCATCATGACACTAACTACAAACACTACACTATAACCCCCAATAAACCATTTAATCTAAACTAACCCCCCTCTACACTAATCTATTAACACTTACACTACCTACCTACACTACCTACCCCCTAATAAACCTCCCCAACACTCTAATTACAAAAAACAAAAAACAAAAAACCTACAGCACAGAAAAGAAAAAACCTACAGTACAAAAAACAAAAAAACCTACAGTACAGAAAAAAAAACAAAAATTACAACCCCACCCCCCACTACAGAAAACAAAAAAATACATTACAACCCCACCCCCCACTACAGAAAATAAAAAAATTACACACCTGAAAAGGAAAGACAGATAAACACAATACAATACATACATATAATACATTAAATACATTACATACAATACATGACATTACATATAATATATTACATATAATATATTACATATAATATATTACATATAATACATTACATACATTACATACAATACATGACATTACATATAATATATTACATATAATATATTACATATAATATATTACATATAATACATTACATACATTACATACAATACATGACATTACATATAATATATTACATATAATATATTACATATAATATATTACATATAATACATTACATACATTACATACAATACATGACATTACATATAATATATTACATATAATATATTACATATAATATATTACATATAATACATTACATACATTACATACAATACATGACATTACATATAATATATTACATATAATATATTACATATAATATATTACATATAGTCCTAATCAAATACCCCCTATCTATCTAACATACAATCTATTTAATTTAAAATAAATCCTAACTATATCAAATACATCCCCCTATCTATCTAATATACAAAAAATCCTAACTACATACACAGACCCTTATTCTAAACTAAAATAAAATAATTACAGTCCTAACTACATACACAGACCCTAATTCTAAGCTAAAATCAATAAATTAAGACCACTTACCTTTAAGATGTTGCTTCAGATCACTAACCTATGGGTCAAACAAAAAATAAAAATTAGTACAAAACATTAAAATCAAATAAATAAACATTCTATACATTCTAAATATTCAACTCACCTTTACAGCATGTCCAGTCACTGTTTATCTCTTCCGGCGCGGCCCTGTTAAAAAAAAAACACAATACATGAATACATGAATACAATATATAAACAATAAATAAAATACACAAATAAACATCTAAATATACATTTAACTTACCTCCCCGCGATGTCCCCGGCCTTCTCTCCTTCAGCCCCGGCTGGGCAGCGGAACCATCCGCGCTCTAAAAAAAAAAAAAAAAAAAAAAACTAACGGAGGTCTGCACTGGCAGACCTCCCCGACGCTACTGAACCTCCCGGAGTCGTTTCCGGGAGGAAATTGGCATTGGCGGCTTGTGATTGGCTGAAAAAGCTGTCTATCAATTTCAGCCAATCAAAAGTCGTCAATGTGTGAGCCAATCAGGATGGGATACACCCCAATATCCCACCCTGATTGGCTAAAACACTTGTCTATCTTTATGGGAACCAATCAAAACGCTCAGATGCCTTCAGCCAATCACTATGGGATACACCCCCACGGAGTGATTGGTAGAAGACATCTGCGCATCCTGATTGGCTCCTACATTGACGACTTTTGATTGGCTGACAGCTTTTTCAGCCAATCACAAGCCGACAATGCCAATTTCCTCCCGGAAACGACTCCGGGAGGTTCAGTAGCGTCGGGGAGGTCTGCCAGTGCAGACCTCCGTTAGTTTTTTTTTTTTTTTTTTTTTAGAGCGCGGATGGTTCCGCGGCCCAGCCGGGGCTGAAGGAGAGAAGGCCGGGGACATCGCGGGGAGGTAAGTTAAATGTATATTTAGATGTTTATTTGTGTATTTTATTTATTGTTTATATATTGTATTCATGTATTCATGTATTGTGTTTTTTTTTTTTAACAGGGCCGCGCCGGAAGAGCTAAACAGTGACTGGACATGCTATAAAGGTGAGTTGAATATGTAGAATGTATATAATGTTTATTTATTTGATGTTAATGTTTTGTACTAATTTTTCTTTTTGTTTGACCCATAGGTTAGTGATCTGAAGCAACATCTTAAAGGTAAGTGGTCTTAATTTATTGATTTTAGCTTAGAATTAGGGTCTGTGTATGTAGTTAGGACTGTAATTATTTTATTTTAGTTTAGAATAAGGGTCTGTGTATGTAGTTAGGATTTTTGGTATATTAGATAGATAGGGGGATGTATTTGATATAGTTAGGATTTATTTTAAATTAAATAGATTGTATGTTAGATAGATAGGGGGTATTTGATTAGGACTATATGTAATATATTATATGTAATATATTATATGTAATATATTATATGTAATACATTATATGTAATGTATGTAATGTCATGTATTGTATGTAATGTATGTAATGTATTATATGTATGTATTGTATTGTGTTTATCTGTCTTTCCTTTTCAGGTGTGTAATTTTTTTATTTTCTGTAGTGGGGGGTGGGGTTGTAATGTATTTTTTTGTTTTCTGTAGTGGGGGGTGGGGTTGTAATTTTTATTTTTTCTGTACTGTAGGTTTTTTTGTTTTTTGTACTGTAGGTTTTTTGTTTTCTGTGCTGTAGGTTTATTGTTTTTTGTAATTAGAGTGTTGGGGAGGTTTATTAGGGGGTAGGTAGTGTAGGTAGGTAGTGTAAGTGTTAATAGATTAGTGTAGAGGGGGGTTAGTTTAGATTAAATGGTTTATTGGGGGTTATAGTGTAGTGTTTGTAGTTAGTGTCATGATGGTCCTCGAGGACCATCATGGCACTTATGTGGTTAATGTTGGGTTGTAACAGGCCCATAATGGTAATAATATACCCTTATGGGACTGATGGGGTTAAATAGAGCCTTATGGTGGTCTGTATTGACCACCATGAGTTAATGGGTTAATTAGAGCCTTATGGTGGTCTGTATTGACCACCATGAGTTAATGGGTTAATTAAGGCCTTATGGTGGTCTGTATTGACCACCATGAGTTAATGGGTTAATTAGAGCCTTATGGTGGTCTGTATTGACCACCATGAGTTAATGGGTTAATTAAGGCCTTATGGTGGTCTGTATTGACCACCATGAGTTAATTCGGTTAATTAAGGCCTTATGGTGGTCTGTATTGACCACCATGAGTTAATGGGTTAATTAGAGCCTTATGGTGGTCTGTATTGACCACCATGAGTTAATGGGTTAATTAAGGCCTTATGGTGGTCTGTATTGACCACCATGAGTTAATGGGTTAATTTAGGCCTTATGGTGGTCTGTATTGACCACCATGAGTTAATGGGTTAATTAGAGCCTTATGGTGGTCTGTATTGACCACCATGAGTTAATGGGTTAATTAAGGCCTTATGGTGGTCTGTATTGACCACCATGAGTTAATGGGTTAATTAGAGCCTTATGGTGGTCTGTATTGACCACCATGAGTTAATGGGTTAATTTAGGCCTTATGGTGGTCTGTATTGACCACCATGAGTTAATGGGTTAATTTAGGCCTTATGGTGGTCTGTATTGACCACCATGAGTTAATGGGTTAATTTAGGCCTTATAGTGGTCTGGATTGACCATCATGAGTTAATGGGGTAATTATAGTTGCCTGGGGTTAATATTTTTAGTGCGAGTCCTTTCAGGACCTTTACGGTCCTTTGAGGACCCGCGAGGCGGGAAATTTAAAATTGAATTGCAGCAGGGTCACGATCGGTGCCGATCGGGGCCCCCCGCAGCAGGGGGTTTATATGGGGACACTTCGGGGGTCCCGATGGGGACCCCCAGCATAGAGGGGGGTTAATTTTAAGTGCCGCGGCCGGGATTGGGTAATAGTGTGCCGCGGTCCCTTTAAGGAGCCGCGGCGGGGAATTTAAAAGTTTTAAATGCTGTGGGGGGCCTGATCTATGCAGATCGGGGCCCCCCCTGCAATGGGTTTATGTGGGGACACTTCGGGGGTCCCGATGGGGACCCCCAGCATAGAGGGGGGTTAATTTTAAGTGCCGCGGCCGGGATTGGGTAATAGTGTGCCGCGGTCCCTTTAAGGAGCCGCGGCGGGGAATTTAAAAGTTTTAAATGCAGCGGGGGCCTGATCGGTGCCGATCGGGGACCCCCGCTGCAAGGGGTTAATGTGTGGGGGCGGCGGGGGTTCCTATGGACCCCTGCAGCAAGGTGTTCATGTGAGGACACTTCGGGGGTCCCGACAGGGACCCCCGCATTGAGGGGGGGTTCATTGTAGGTGCCTGGGGGGGGGTTTGGAGTACCCCCCACGGCAGGGCTTATGTGGGGGACTGCCGCGGAGGTCCCTTTTAGGACCCCCGCAGCACTTGATGAGGAGTGGGAGCCTGCGATATCATCTCGCAGGCTGTCACTCCTCATGTACATTTACGCAGTGTAGATACGTACGGCCCTGCTGCGTAGCTCATACGTTGCTCGCAGCAGGGCTAATTTAATAGCATTGTAAGTTAGAGAAACTTTGCAGTACGTAGGGCTTAAGTAGAAGCCTCTTATTTACGAGGCTGGAATTTAATAGGGCCCTCAGTTTCTAAATTTTGCAGTAACCTTTTACAAAAAAAATCAAGCTGATCAAGTTAAGTAACCTTAAAAATGATTGGACCCAAATTAAACCATCTTCACCAATGTGCACCCACAGAAAATTGAAGATGCTTAACATTGCATGTCTCCCAACCGTTCTTAACATGAAACAGGAAAGGTTCCAGTCCTTGCAGAAATGAATACACAATTACAAATGCCACTGCAGTTGGTTGTAACCAAAACGAATATCAGCTCACTCAGTTCCATCTTTATGCAGACAATACCCAAAGTTACCTTTTCTCTTCAGACCTATCTCTGTCCATAATAACCCAGATAGTTTCTCCCCATCTAAAAATTAACATCTTAAAGGCAGTATTACTGGTTATTTGACCACCCCCCCCCCCATGTCTATAGTGAAATTTCCCCTTCTGTAGACAACTCCGCAATCACCTCAACATCTTAAGTCCACTATCTCTGTGTCACAATCAACTTTTACCTTCCCTTCATGCCCCACAACATCTCATCACTCAATTTCCTTTCAACATTCCAATCTATTATGAATGTTTCTGCTAGACTTAATACCCAACTCTATCATCTGCTGCTCCCCTCTGCCTGTCCCTACGTTGGCTTCTTACCTTATCAAGAATACCTTTTAAAATTCTAATCCTAATTTACAAAGTCGTGAAATGCACTGCCTATCCCTACATTTCTACTCTTGTCTACAAATACACCCAAATCCCCAACTCCCTTTGCCCAGAATTTGACCCCCCCCTCTTTGGAATACATTACCATGATCCATTATACCCTTCCTAGTCTTCAGTCAAATGTTCTCTTAAAACACAACTGGTCAGAGAATAAAAACACTCCGCTATTAACTTAGAACAAGGGTATCTATCTATCTGGCTTTTGCACCTCTTTCCTCTGTAAGCATCTATCATCAAGCAGTTACAAAATGTTTCTATAACTCCTACTACCTTTTAGATTGTAAGCTCTCATTAGAGTAGAGCACTCGTTTACTGTATCAATCTATATGTATGTATATGCCATCTTGTCATTTGTTTGTGTCTTGTAAGGTGACCAGGGCACATCAGGGAATAGTGTTAATGGGTAAGGAGGGCATTTTAATTTGGTGTAACGTTGTTGGGGGTTTAGGGCTTCGAGATGTCTGTAGGTTCTTGTTGGTGGACTTGGTGATGAGGGGTGAGAATATGGTGAGACCGCAGGTGAAGAGGTGATGGTCAGATTGTGGGAATGGGAAATCAACAAAGTTTTAGACTGAGCATAGATTTGTAAAGATGGGTGAGAAGAGATGGAGGAATGCAATGGAAGTGTCTAGACCACCTCCCTATCTATCCCCAGGTCTAGAGCTATGGGTGAGATGTAGTCCGCCATAAGACAGAGATATGGAAGAGGCAGTGTCTTATGAGAAGGGGCAGGTTTCAGTAATTGCATAGAGATTAATGGAATGAGAAAAAAAGATCATGAATTGGTGTGGCCTTCTTGTATGTTAGACTTCAATTACTGAATACTGTGATTGTCTTTATCCTCCTCTTTTAATGAATAATTTGTATTGCTTCTCATCTTTTTTTGTGTGCCATTAAACTAACCTAATGCTGGTGCCAGCAAGTTTCTTCCCCAAGACCAAGATCTGGTCATTTAAGATTCCTCCCGTTAGACTTTGCCCTTTTTAAACAGGAATGTGTTCATCTCGCTTCATCTTATTGTTTTCTAATTATGGATCGTTCTATTGTGTGATTTTCCTGTGCTGATAAAGCATTAATAACAAATATGACTCAAATACATTTTATGACTGACATTGGACAATTTCTCTTTTGTGTCATTTGACTAAAATATTCAGTTTTCTAGTTATGTGTTTATGTGTCTGATTCTTTATTTTGCTTACTTCTGATTATCCTGGTTTTGTCCTTTATTTTATATCTTCTACATCTGTTTCAGTAAATGTCATAAGAAGTTGTGTCTTTGCCCTTATTATTACTGCCATACCGTGTGTTGACTTTCTTTCTTCACAAAAGAGACATATCAGTTACCATCTGGCAATCTACAATCTGTCGCTATGAATTCTCTTCATGGTTATTATCTGTGGATTTCTTGACAAACTTTCTTCTCTCATTATTTGGATATTTAGTTCATACATGTTTTGCAAATAACTTTTACATTGTTTTCTAGTTTTTATCTTTTTTGATTAGTTGATAATTAATTAGATGTTTTTTGCATAATCAGCTTGAATAAACAACCTTATTTTTTATCCCCAAATATATTTCCTTTTGTAAATCCTAATCACTTTTATGGAATGTTATTGGCTGTGACACACAGCAACCTAAATTTAATTAGCTGGGTTTTGGAAGTACAACACAATACATAATAGATACAAAATGAAATTATTGTATTTAATACATACCATTATGTTTTTAAGGTAACATTTTGCTTTACAGAACAGTCATTTGGGAAGAGGAAATTTATTTTGTATACAATAGGGTTCTGAATCAGTAATTCTCAAAAAAACAACCAACTTTGTGTCCTACAAGGAAACATTTGGGGTGTTGCTTGAGAGGGTCTGGGATAGCCAAATATTGACTTTCAAAAGACAATGCACCTTGGAGGCTTAAGGGCCCAATAGCTTACATAAATTATTTAATTATTAGAATGTAAATTCTCCAAATTCTAAAAAGTTTGCTCAAAAGTGAAGTTGAATATTATTTTACACAAACACACCACACTGTACATGCTGTAGGAAACAGATACTAGATGCAGACGGGGATAATATTTCTCGGTTTCAATAAAGCAAAAACAATTAGCTCAACAACAAAATAATAACCTTGCAATCTTGCAGTAATATCCAGAACTTTCCTTTACACAACAGTGGGTGGAGCCCAGTCTCTGCCTTTCTCCACATGCTCCACCCCAGGGACTCTTCTATATGCTGCTTGGTTTCTGGATGACACTAGGAACATAATATTCCTAAGTATCTATTTACATTTATGTACTTTATTTTATTACGGGCGTAAAAGCTCTGTTTTTTGTGCCAAAAAGCATCCACTTTATAACTATACCTAAAAATAAATTGTCTTTTTATTTCTAAGATTTTAGGCAGAGCTTTTAAACATTTCTTAAGAAAAAGTACACAAAAGTAAAGAGAGACATAGGTATGTTATAATCCTAGTAAAATCCAGAAACCATCTGTCATGCCCAGGGCCTGACTGGACTATTTTATACGATGGCCTGGGCTTGACTGGCCAGAGTTACCCTGTTTTTATTGTTATAGTTATGTATTCTTTTATTACTTATGGTTCGAATGACATATACATTGTATGTATTTTGATTGCGTTACAGTGTGGTTGTCTGGTGATGACTCACCCAGCCCCCCCCAAATATAATCGCCAGAATGAGATTAAAGGCCTGAGCTCATCAGATGTACAGGGTTTCCAAGTAAACAGGGGGCAGCCTATTAATTAGGGATGTGCTTACTGTGATTGGCTATCCTGTGTGCCAGAAAATGGTATAAAATGTGACAATTAATATAGGTATGGCAGTTGTGTCTGTTCTTACATAAACAAGGTGTAAGTGTCATTCTGTGCATTAATCCTAATTCTAAGGGATTATATTGTGTTCCTGATATCCTGGTGTTCCTGATATTCCCCAAGTAAGCTCCTAGGCGTGGTACTGGTGTTTGGTGTATCTTCTATACAAGGACCGCACAATTCTGCTGGATAGGTTTGAACCAGGTTATTACCATGTCCAATTGAAGTAGCAGATAGTGACACCTTTTATGCCCCTTTAACTGGTACCTTGTACAGTAGTGTTCAATATATAAGCAAGATATATATTTATATTGAGGCATGGTTTAGGTACGATATTTCCATATTTTGTATGGTTACATTATATTCCTGGAGTGCTTAATTTGTCAGTTTTTAGTATTCTATTATTAAATTGGTAAAATCTAACAGAAAATAGGTGAAGAAGTTTTAATCAAATGTACTTATCACTGACATTTCCAAACTTTCTTAATTTCTGTGTTCTAGGGTGTAATAACTAATCACAGGGAAGAACGACCTGTGCTGACACTGTCATTTATTCTCTTCTTAGAAAATTGATTTCATCTTAACTTTGACTTTGTGTGTAATGATTCACTTTAATTTTGAATGGTTTAAGTACAGCCATCACAATTAAAAGTTTTGAAATGGAAAGCAAAATAGCCCTAGGAAATTACATTCATCTTTGATGTTTCCTAAGTAAAAGTTTATTTCTTGAATTTATTTTTACTTTAGCAACAGTTTATATGTAATTACAGAAAATGGATGTCAATATCCCACTAATGAAATAAATCGATATCTTTCCATTGTTGTTATCCATTATAACATTTGTATTTATAAAGAAATATTAATACATTTACATTGGATTTTATAGGTTATTACTAAATCGTTTATATGTATTAAACTTCCTCTGTTCATCTCAAGGTATGGAAGTTAGAACATACCCTGAACATGGCTCTAGAAAGCTACTGTAAACAGCATAATCCAAAGTTAGTGTAACAAAGATGACAGACTTGTCACCATTGAGGTTAGAATTGAATTTGGCTTACGGCATCAGAAGTTGTATAATTTGGGTGGATAACAAATTCTTCTCTTACCAGGGATTCTTACTTCAAAGAACATCATCCTTTTCCAAAGTGAGGCTTTTTCCTCATCAGTCTAAACTTCAAGAACGTACAGAAGATTCTGAATGGATCATATAACTCAAAATATTGGTTAAAGAGTTTTGACTCAGTTTGTTTCTAAATTTAACAGACACGAGAACTGCTGATCAATTTAGCTGTCATTAGGAAAGCAAAACTGTAAAGTATCATTTTTGGGGACCTTTTACTATGTAAGACTGCTGGTGATTAGCAGAAACTAAATCCTTAGATTTTTCCAAAAAGGTTTATAGAACATTTCTAAAAATTAACTTGTTTAGAAATATATTAGATAACCCTCATGTTAGATAACCCTAATGGACAAAATGTGGTTAAGATTAACAATAACCAAAAAGGGGCTATTAGTAGTAAAATAAATCCTATTGCAAGATGAGATCAAGAACAACTTAAGAATCCTTGTACTTTTTTCCAGTTTGGATTTATGGATTCATTTTAATTAAGGCTATTTAAGAGATAGTTCACTTGGATTGCCAGTTTTAATTTCACATCATTATCCTGATTCATCTACTGATGCAGAGATGAAAACAAATGGCTTCCACCTGACTGACTGGTTCCTTGACTCTCCTTATACACAAGAATAATCAAACCAAATATTGTCATGCAGATAGAATGGGTATACTATCTGGAACTATTCCTTTATTTCACATCAGCACACATACATATATAAACAAAACACTAAGCACAATTTTTTTTTTAACTGTCTGAGCTGTTTCCGTATCTTGTGTTTTAGTCAATACTTTGGATATCAAAATGGGTTTCAAAATCTAAATGTAGCAAATCTACAACTTGGTTTGCACATTAAAAGTAATTTTGCTTTTAAAAGAACTAGTTGTAAAACATGTGTATACACTGTTATGTCTAGAACATTTTGTAGCTTTGTCACACAAAAGTCTTCTGAAACATTAAATAATATCAACTGCAATAGCTCATATATCATATTTAATATAATGTACCCAATGTAAAAAACAATATGTTGAACATATTTATTTACTTTATTGATTATCATGATTCCAGGGTATACACATAAACATTATGTTAGATCACACACATATGGCACTCTCTAATCCATGTTTTATTAAAGGACTCAGCATATATATTTGCCCCCTGGCCATAACATACCTCCCTACTGTCCCATCTTGTTCTTCCAGATCTGTCAGTGCCCTACACAACTTTATTTGAATTTCTGAGTACAATCTTACCATCCTTTACCTGTGTTGATCCCTGATGACTCTAAATAGTGCTGTGTCAGTGCATTTAGAAACATTTCATTCTGATCAATAAAGTTCACTTGGTTTTTATTCTTAACTGTACCAAACATTGCTGTCTAGAACACAAACAGGAAGATACACAGCAAAATGTGTCTAGGATAACATTAAATTACACAAAATGCCTTATGACATAGCAGAGGAAGCATTCTGCCTCCACCAAACAGTGACATCATTATTTGGAACATTATAGGAGATTAAGCTGTTAGTCTCAGCCAGCTCCATAGACTGAAATGTACCACGCGGTATACAACCTATTGGCTACAGTTACTGCACAAACTTGCTCAATACTAGTACTGGACACTGGAAGATGTCTATAAGGAGAACCAAAGAGCAAATAAACACCAATAAATATGGTTGAAAAAGGCAACATTTAAAAAACAAAAAAACAACTGCAAATGCAGTATTTTACCTGCTACATCTGTATTTGATGAGCAGTTTTGATGATTTTGGTGACCCTGTAAGCACAAAAAAGTAATTCAGCTGATTTTTAATTAGAAAACAATAAATATGATGCCAATGTATGATCCTGACATTAGTGAAAGTATTGTGTGTGAGAGGGACATTTACATGAACTATGGTTGCACCCTTTCCTGGGTCCTGGTACTGGGCCAATAAGGGCAGAAGGGTGTCGTGTCAAAGTCAGTATTATCCACATATCAAACAAAAGCTCTGCAGTTGTGCCTTTTCACTCTTCCCCAGTCCCCCCTCCAATGATAACTACAAAAACACACTCCAGCTCTGTGGAATTTATGTAACAAACAGAAAATTATTTTCTGTACTCAAAAATTCAGAATTTACCCAAAAATATCCATGGGTTACACAGCTGCTAGAATTGTTAGTTTGATACATACTTGACAAACAAGTGACTTTTTTACTTCACCTGCAGTGTTTCTTTAGTTAATCAACCGTTTAACATGAATAAATAAATTGTGCTATTTTGTTTGTGCTCAATAACGTGCACATTTTGTGAGATAATTCAGTACATCCATTTAAGACCACCTGTCTTTCTTTATATTATACTAGCGAATTGCCCGTCAAAAAATGACGGCAATGAAATTGTAAGTGAGCTAATGCTCTTTGGTGTATAATAATTACATAAATAATACATTAATAAATTAATATACTTTACCTATTTTCAAGTAATATATGCAGGAAGCATTGTGTTGAAGAGCTGACAATCTGTTTTGATGTTGCTGGAGCATTAGTCGTGTGGAGCTGCTGTGTAAGCGTGATGAATATGTGCAATGTAATAGTGTGCGTGCGCGAGACCAAACTGTTAGCGTAGCTGTGTACTTCCGCATTGTTCTAAAATGGCGGCTAATGTGTGGTATGCGTCTGTAGCGGAATATCCGTATGTGTTTTGTGGTGTTTTGCGTGTTTCTGGTGGTGTTTTGCATGTTTAGAGTGCTGTAGCCTTTTTTTCGTTTTGTTCGGGGGCCATTTTTTCTCTAGCTTAGAGAATTTTGTAGTGTCTAAACTCTTTTATTTTTAGTTAAATTAAGGTGTAACTTTTTTTTCTTGAGGTCCTGGATGCTCCCTCTTGCTGTAGGTAAGCTTTTTATGTATGTGTTGTGTGTATTCATTGTTTATTTCATTTTTTGATGTCCGCGGGTTGCGGACGTTTTTTGCGAGGTCGTAATGGGTAGTAACGTGTCTCGTATGTTGTTTGCGTTACGACGTAAAGTTTGCGAGGGTCGCAGTTGCTGGCAAGGAGCGCCTTTGGCGCTTCTTGCCTGCAACTGCGGTCCTCGCTTTGCGAGCCCGCAAGCGTGAGCTACAACTCGTATGCTCACAACTATATATGTGATAACATGGCATAATAGTGTATTATTTATATATATGTACTTATCTTCAAAAAGAAGAGTCTTGAATCTACTTACTGAGGAATGTTCTACCTGATTCCAGTGTATTTTATTTACTTATTGCATACATTGGTCCGAAGGATGTGGCCTATAAGTGTTTCTGCAGTGTTGCACTTGAAAGTCTTTACAATCAGACTACAATACAGTTTGGAATCATAGGATTCAGTTCACAATATAGTTATCTATTATATTATTTACTATGATTGTTCTTTTTTCAATCCTTTTTGTTGTTCATATTATCTTGACAGTTCCTAGCTTACAGTTCAAATATGCCTTTATTATTCTTTTTTTTAGATTTGCTTACCTTATTGTCAATAGATTATTTTCTATCTTAAACTAAAAATTATAGAAAAATAATAAAAGTATAAGTTTAAAGCTTTGATGAACATGTCTTGCCAGTCTCAATATTGCTATGTTCTTTTTAATATTATATTTTAAAAGCAACATCAGTTTAAATTAAGAAATTGAATATCTAGTAACTGGTTTTAAAATAATAGTGGATTGCACTTGAACACAACACATTAATTTATTTATTTATCGCACATCCAGTAAGACGTAAGGAAGTATATAAATAAAACAACCATGTATAGTAAAGATAAAGTATAAGGTTCACCTAATATAGAGTTTGCATGATGTGAAAATTATTATGGAATTCAATACACTTCTCACCTTGCTCATTTAGTCAGCAAGTATCCAAAAAGTGCAGTGACTACTTAGAAATGTTTCAAAATAAGAGCCCTATGTTAAGGTGTAAACCGCGGTAAAGCCATAAATCGGCTGCAAGAGATTTTTTCCCTATGCTACATTTTGTTGTTAATTTTTTCACTTGCAATAATACGTCTCTCATCCCTCATCCGTAAATTCTTCCTTTGCCACAAGAGATTTGAGTGTAGGGCATACCCAAACCAAGCGTTAGGGATGAGAAACAGCACTAGGAACCAATAGAACATGAAAATGTCATGATTGTTATAATGAGTAAAAACAAGTGCCCTTAATGCGGCTAGGAACCTCAAGAAATGTAAATATAAATATATTATCTATTAATTATTTGTATTTTATGAGACTGCGGGACGCAACCTTTGGCCATCTCTCAAAAGTGCACAGTCAGAAGCGTGCAGACAAATGTGTGCCCCAACAGCTGCGCGCCCCACAATTGCGTGACCGACACTGCGAGCCGGACTGAAGGTCAGGTAGGCTTATGGTTGTTAGGGTTAGGTTAAGGAGTCTAAGAGTTAGGCTTAAGGGTTTAAGGGTTAGGGTTAGGGGTCTAATAGTTAGGGTTAGGCTTAGAAGTTAAATGGTTAGGCTTAGGGATCTTAGGGTTAGGTTTAGGCTAAGGGGTCTAAGGGTTAGGGTTAGGTGTCTTAGGGTTAGAGGGGTTCAGGGCGTTAGAGTATAAAGATATTCTAACTTTGCGCTCTTTTAACGGACAGCATCTGTCACAGATTTTTTAACAGTGCACTGATGTAGGCACGCTGTTTTCAGTGCACTGTTGTCAGTGCGCAATTATCCAGCGTGCAAAGGTCAGGTGCCATGACATCGCATATATGTAAAAATTGTATTTATAGCTTAAATATATAAAAACAAATGTATTTTGGGTAAATAATAATAATAATAAAAAAAAAAATACATAAGAGTTTCCTGAGGTGTATTAACCCCATGAGTACTGGGTTGTATGTCACCCAAGATATTGTCTAATAAACAGACATAATAATATATTATCGTAATTTTTAATTACACATATGTTGATATTGTACTGTATATTGTCCCTTTTACTTCTGCTGCGGCACTTAGCAAAGCTTTTTATAAGCCTTTGCAAGTGGTCCTTGGTACCCGTAATATTTTTTAATTTTTTTTTAGTTAGGGCACTGCCCTGCTTTGTGAGTGATCCGTAAAATCCTATTAGCATAGGGTTTTGTTGTAAAAGTCTTACGGGGTAACTCATAATTTTTTGTCAGTGCAAAAATCAATGGAGATTTGTGCCATGCTTTTTAGCTTTGTTGTGCAGCAGTCACTCTCGCAATGTTTTTGGGATGGGGAATAGCATAGCTAGTTCGGATTTTCTTTGTCACTGCGGCACTCGTAGTTTCACTAGAGTCGATTAGCCTAAGGATCTAAGTTATTTATTGGTACAACAGACTCATAAGCAAGCACTGATTTTTTGCAAATGTTTTTTTAACAGTCAGGTACCAGATACTTGCAAATGGAAAACAGCAACTTGTTTTTCAACAAAAAAATTGATTTTTACCTGTATTTTTCTTAGCAACAGTATTTCTTATTAAATACATAAATATTATGACAGAAAGTTGCATTGCATGTTATAATACTAAGAACTCACTAAAAATTGCACCCAAACCTATGTCCTTTTCTAAGACAAAGCAAATTCCCCCCTATACCAGTTTCCACTTTGACTACTGTAAATTACTCTTAACTGGCCTTCTCCTCACTTGGTTCTCCCCACTTCAGTCCATCTTAAATGTATCTGCTCGGTTTATCTATTTTTCATCTGCTGCACCACCTTGCTAATCCCTTCACTGGTTTCCAACATTCCTCAGGTATAAGATCATTTTGACCCTCACCTATTAAGCCTTCAACAATCCTTCCTCCTAAAACATCTCTCATTTGATCTTAACATACTCCTCTAACCCCCCCTCTGGTCTGCCTATATCAACTGAGGAGCAACTATCTCCCCCTCCTCATTAAACACCTTTTCATGTTCAACATACAACTAATCCATATTTATGTACATTGATCATTCCAAAATTGCTAACCTATATCATTTAACACCTGAAGTTTATAAAATGGGAGAAAAAAAGATGACATGAATAACACAGCATTCCTTAGTCTTCACATTCCCTTGATTGTTACGACAGGTACACGAACTTAGTCTCACTCATCATTATATTTCAACCATTTCCTATCTTCTTCCCTGATTTGGAAGCTCAGGACTAGGACTATAACAAGCCTGCAAAAATATACTCATCATATGTTCTTGCTGAGTAATATAGGCTCTTTGTATTAGTTTTATTGAACTTATAGTGTCAAAAGCGCTTCATCATTGTAAAGTACTTTAGATAAGCACTATATATATAAATGTGAACTGTTATATAAATGAAATTTTAGTAATACACATAAAACAGGCCGACTTAGAAAATGTATAATGTTTATATATGTATTTTACTAACATTTTTTCAACCAGCAGCATGTGCTAAATGTGTTTCTTCTCTTTATAACACCAACATTAGAAAGTAGAATCTTTGCCAAATGCATTTATTCTATAGCTGAACTTTCATTGACCGAGTGTTTTACTACCCTTCATTACACTGTCACAATGAGCAAAACTTTATAATTGATTTTCATTGGCCACCAGATGGCACTGTTTCTGAAGAACCAGGGAAAAATTGAGAGTAAGTGAAATATCATGAATAATCACGGAGCAGAAGGAACATTTTGTTTTCTCAAGTTATGATTAATTAAGAGTCCACTTGAGAAAAAATAAAAGTGAGCAGTTATTTTTATACTTTATAATAGCAATATTCTGTGGCAAGTGATTTGTTTTCAATTAATAGATTCTTCTGTATTGCTACCTTGTAGTGGTGAAGGATTTTGTGTACTTCAATGATACTGCGAGCTATACCATGCAGGGTCACCCCAGGCAGGTCCTAGCAGAGAGGTCAGACAAAGTTCTGTATAGATCTATGGGATTCCCAGTAGTAGCATGCAGACATGAGAGCTGGACCATAAAGAAGTCTGGACACCTTAGAATTGAGTTGTGCTTAAAGTCCATTGGAATGCAAGAAGATCGAATGAATCAATTCTACAGGAAATCAAGCCAAGCTTTTCACTGGAGATTTTGTTCATGAGGCTAAAGCTCAAATATTTTGTCCATATTATGAGAAGACAGGATTTTCTAGAGAACATTCTGATGCTGGGAAATGTTGAAGCCACACAAAGAAGGGGCTGTGGTGATGGATAGATCAGGTCATTGTGTAGTGCAGTGGCTGCTAGAGGTAGTGCTGCTGTCCATAGGGTCATAGAGAGTCAGACACGACTGAGCGATTGAAAAAAACACCAAAAATAGAAATTAGGTTGTTATGTTTTTTTGTAAAAACAATTGCAGAGACGTGGAAGATATTCACTGAAGTTCAGTAAGTTACTAGGTTCAGGCCTGGGGAAGTGTTGCAAGATCGGCTACATCTTTGACTGAAGTTTTGCTGGCAAGTTGCCGAGACATTGCTGTACAGTTGGATTAAAGACAATTTTAAGGAAATTTAAAAATCCCACTTTATTGTACTTGCGTTACATAGTTACATAGGTTGAAAAAAGACTTTCAGTCCATCAAGTTTAACATTTTAAGATCTCCTCTGATCTGCAATATGCAGATTAGTTATTAATTAGTTGTTAATTAATTATTAATCAACTATTTAATTATTTATTTATATATTTATTTTTTAAATTATTAATTAATCCAGAGGAAGGCAAACAGAAAAAAACTCAAGTGAAACTTAGCCAATCGTTTCAAAGGGAAACAAAAAATGAATTCCTTCCTGACCCCAGACACTGGCGACCGGATTTTTCCCTGGTTCATTACTCTTTCTCTAATTATCCAGGATATCCCTGAATTCCCTGTTTAATTAGAAATAAATCCAGTCCCCTTTTAAAATTATCTATCGAATCTGCTGTCACCACCTTCTCTTGTAGAGAATTCCACAGATTAACCACCCTTACTGTGAAAAACCCTTTTCTTTCTTTAAGGTAGAATCTTTTTACTTCTAACCTCAAGGGATATCCTCTTGACAGTTGAAAACCTCTTGGCACAAAAAGCCCCCTTGACAAATCGTTATACTGACCCTGAATATATTTTTATAAGGTAATCATATCTCCTCTTAGACGGCTTTTTTCTAGATAAAATAAGTTTAATTTTGTTAGTCTTTCTTCATAACTTAGCCGCTCCATTGCCGTTATTAGTTTTGTTCCCCTTCTCTGTACCTTTTCCAGCTCTAAAATGTCCTTTTTATGAAGTGTAAAATTGTACTCCATATTCCAAATGAGGGTGTATTAGAGATTTGTTATAGTGGCAGAATTATATTTGCTTCCCTTGCTTCTATACATTTCTAAATACATGCTAATATTGTATTTGCCTTTGCAGCTGCTGCTTGGTTTCTACCACTGTTACCTAGGTGGTTGTCTACAAGCACTCCCAAATCCCTTTCAATATCTGATACCCCTATATTTGTTCAATTAAGATTATAAATTACATGGCTATTTTTCCTTCCCAGATGCCTAACTTTACATTTATTCATATTAAATTTCATCTGCCATTTAGATACACATTCCTCAATTTTATGTAAATCCCTTTGGAGGGAACGCACCTTATTATCTGATTTAATTAACTTGCACAACGTTGTGTCATCAGCAAAAATGGAGACATAACTCTCCAGTCCCACCTCTAAGTCATTAATAAATATGTTAAAAAGGAGAAGACCTAATACTGAACCCTGAGGAACCCCACGTATCACATTAGTCCAATCGCAGTATGTTCCATTTACAACAACCCTTTGCTTCCTGTCTTTTAGCCAGCTCTCAATCCATAAGCAGATATTTACTGCAATTCCTTTATCTCTTAGTTTGCACAATAGTCTTCCAGGTGGCACTGTATCAAAAGCTTTTGCAAAATCCAAAAAGACTACATCCACTGAGTTGCCTTGATCCAGGTCCCTACTAACCTCCTCATAGAAACTAATTAGATTTGTTTGACATGACCTATCCCTGATAAATCCATGTTGACTCCTACTTATAATCCTGTTCAAATAGACATATTCTTGTATATTATCCCTTAGTAACCCTTCTAAAAGTTTCCCCACTACAGAAGTGAGGCTCACTGGTCTATACTTCCACAGATTTGTCACATTGTAATGTTCCTATAGCTTCCTTCCTCACCTTCTTCCCATTAATATACTTAAAAAATATGTTAGGGTTAGTCTTACTCTCTTTTGAAATTCATTTTTCATTTTCTATTTTAGTCTGTCTAATAGCCTTTTTGCAAGCCTTGATGATTTCCTTGTACACCTGTAAAGCAGTCTCTGTCCCCTCTTGTTTGTATAATTTAAATGCCTGTTTTTTTACTCTGTCTCTTGAATCTTGTATCTTTAAATCGTTGTTAAGCCATATTGGATGTGATTTACTCCTTTTACTGTTATTCCCACTTGGTATATGATGATAAGTATGAATATTTAGTAAGGATTTAAATGTTGTACATTTATATTCAGTATTTATACCAGTCAGTTCTCTGCCCCAGTCTATACTTTGTATTGCTGCCCTTAGACCATTAACATTTTCAGTTTTAAAATTAAGAGTTTTTGTTGGCTACTTAACATTTTGTTTTTTTTAATTCAATCTCAAATGAGACTGTGTTGTGATCACTGTTTCCCAAAGGTTGCCCTATTTCAACATTTGATACTATATCAATATTATTTGTGATGACTAAATCTAAGATAGCTTTATTTCTAGTAGGCTCTTGTATAACCTGGGCCAGATAATGATCCATGAATCTACTCAAGAACCTGCACCCCTTAGATGAACGGCTGGTGTCATTTATCCAGTTTATTTCAGGTTAATTAAAATCTCCCATTATTAGAACTTGCCCATGCTTAGCTGCATTTCCAATCTGTAACAATAATTGTATTTCCTCACTTTCAGCAATATTTGTGGGTTTTTAGCATACTCCTACTAATATTCTTTTGGAATTTGCTTTGCTGCTTCACTATTTAACTCTACCCACAAACATTCAACTTTATCACTAGTTCCACCATAAATATATTCTCTCACTATAGGCTTAAATTCAGGCTAAACATACAGACAAATCCCTCCTCTTCTTTTACCATTGCCCCTATGTTTCCTAAATAGGTTATAACCATCCAGATTAACAGTCCAGTCATGAGACTCATCCCCCCACGTTTCGGTAATGCCTATTAAATCACATTTTTCATTAATTGCTAATAATTCTAACTCTCCCATTTTTCCTGGCATGCTTCTGGCATTAGCAAGTATATACCTTATGTTATGAGTTTGTAGTTTGGTGTTGCCTGCCACTATACTTGAGTTACTTAGTAATACCTCCCTATTGATTATACTACCCCTCCCCCCATCTCCTCCCCTATGAGTTGTTACTTCATCACTTATACCCTCTAAAATTTCTACCCCATTACTTATATCTAGTCCCAGCCCCCACCTACTAGCCTTTCTACCATCCTATCCCCTAGCACTAAAGCTCCCTCATCATTAAGGTGCAATTCATCCCTGCTGTAGAGATTGTACCAAAGTGAGAAGTCAGCCCAGTGCTCAAAAAACCCAAACCGCCCTTAGTGCACAACATCTTTAACCACGCATTAACCTCCCTAAGCACCTTCTGCCTCCCTGGACTAGCACGTGGCACTGGTAGTATCTCAGAAAATACTACCTTGGAGGTCCTTGCTTTCAGCTTATTACATAGTTCTCTAAAATCATGATTTAGGACACTCCATCTTCCACTAACTTTGTCATTGGTACCAATATGTACCAAGACCGCTGGTTCATTTCCAGCCCCTCCCAATTATTTGTCTACTTGATCCACAACATGGCGAACCTGAGCATTCGGGAGACGGCAAACTGTTCGATTGCTGGGATCTGGGTGACAAATCACCCTGTCTACCTTACTAATAATAGAGTCCCCTACAACCAAAACCTGCCTGTTGCCTATTCTGCCCTCCCATTCCTCCAGTAGAACTGTTCTCCCAGCTGTTAGAGGAAACAGCTCTATCTGGCATTGCCATTCCTGAATGGACACCCCCAACAGTTTCACTCAATCTGGCAAATCTGTTGGTGTTTGCCAACTCAGAACTGGCTTGCCTCTTCCTGTTCCCCCGATTCCCCTTCTAACTGTAACCCAGATACCTCCCTGGACATCCCCACTAGCCCCAGCTCCACCCTCCATGCTAGGTCCAGCTAAACTGTACTTAATGAGCACCAACTCCCTTTCCAGTGGAGCAATATCAGTAAGTGCTGCAATTCTATTTGTATATGCATTTAACTGTTGGAGCCATAATATGTAGGTGTCCTAAGACATGTAGGTGCTCTAAGGCAGTTTCTTTGTATATTTATACTATATATTGTATATTTATATATATGTTTATAGCTTAATCTTAAAAAGTTACTTACCAACTAGATTTACTGACACAAATGATGAAACTATATATATATATATATATATATATATATATTTATATTTAAAAATGTCCTATTTTAGTAATTTTATGGGGAATTGGTAATCATTGAAGCAGGAACAATTTAAAAAAAACGTTCACTTGATACTTAGGCCCCTGTTTAATTGTCCAATTATTTGAGTCCGTAATGGAGCCTGTAAATGTTACTGATATTTAATTGGATACATTTTGCTACTTGCATTCCAATTGCGAGTTACAGGCTCAAAAGCACTGCGGTTGTCAAAAAAAAGTGACTCAGTCCTATTTCCTCCTTTGATGTTTCAAGCCTGTAAATGTTACCAGTGTTAAGACGCAAAATCCATATTTAATTACAACAGTTTGCCATCAAATCCATAAATGGCAAATGTGTTCAAAAATTAGAATTAGATAGGACCTGCAAGTGGGTTAAACACCTGTTCCTAACACTGCAAAAGCAAATAAACACACACTACTCTACTTAAAAATACAGGGAACGCAATGAAAGGCATTAAAAATAACTGCACAACAGTCTCAAGCTTGCAAATCTGCAATAAAACATTTTTTTTTATGTTTTATTTCCATGATATAGATCCCAGGAATCAAGGAGTTAATACATATCACGGAACCTGCATGGACCAGAACAGTTGATTTATTGATTTCTAAATTTCTGGATTGCGAGTCCGATTGCAAATCAGACTTCTAAACACTAATTGATTGTAGTTTAAAACTCCATGTTTTACTGACGACATGATGATGGTCTCATTTACTATTGACTCTGTCTAAAATGTAACTTACGAGCTTGCTAATTAGTCATGATCATGCCCTGAAATGCTTCATGCGGGTTCATGGTTTGCATGTTGGGGCTGTGAGCTTGTAATTGCAGGCTTGAGTCAATTAAATACATCTATAAATGTACAAAATGTCTAACCCGCAGACAAACGGTCAGTATGAAGGTAATTACAAGCTTAGAATGAAATGGGGGCCTATGTCAGTCAAAAAGCTATCTATGTGAATTAATCTCTAGCTCTACAAGTTTATAAAAAAAAATCATCACTGACATACTTTATTTCTGGCTATGAAAACCCATACAAAGCTATGTAAACACTGCTTAATCTATAAAACAGTAACATTGAAAACTTAAAATCTTGCATGCAGATTTTTATGGTAGGTCCTTCACTACAATGTTATATTTGCCAAAAGATACATTTGCCAAAAATATTAATTTAACAAAATTAGATATAATTTTCTGAATTCATACAAAAAAATAAAAGAGTCATTACAAACATACTTTATTTTGTGGCTATGTCAGAGCTAAAAAAAAATATATAAAGATATATATATATGTATATATATATATATATATATATATATATATATATATATACTGATTAATAAGCAAATTGGTAACACTGATAATTTAAAACCTGGCATTCAATTTATTTGTATTGCAAGTCCTTCACTACAATGTTACATCTGCTAATATAAAGTATAGCTGACCAATGATATCTGCCATAATATTTACTAAATTAACTTTTAAGCTTGTGCGATCATATAAATAACAGGTTCCACAAAGATAGTAGTTCAGACCTTTCTTGTCTTCATTTTGGGTTAACAGAGACACAAGGAAATAAATCAACCTAGCTCTGGTACATTAGGTTTCAATACTATGTCATAGCACCAGATAAATAACTGGTCCAGTACTGGAGAAATAACCTTTAAAAACCAAAAAGTCTTCTATGTGGATTACTCATCGCAGGTTAGAACTACTGAATAAATATATATATATATATATATATATATATATATATATATATATATATATACGTTTTGAATGATCCTATTAGAAATGAATTGCAATGAATCAAGAAGTTACAAATGATTTCAACCAATGGATAGCTGAAGCCGAAGTAGTGTTTCAGATGAATTATATACCTCATTATCAAAGTATTGACCTTTCATTGAAAGAATTCCATCAGCAATTACAAAAAGAACAAACATTACAACTAAGAAAATGATGGGAAATAACAAAACATGCTATAGTCCCAAGTGGATTGAGAATTAGACTAAGCCCCCCAAATTATCTAAAAGAAAATGATTTCATACAAAAATGGGAGAAAATATTAACAACTTTTTCATTAGAACTCACGAGGTTCATAATAATGAAAGAACAAGAACTTTTTGAAAATGTTAACGGTAATATCAAACTATTACAAGATCAAACTGAAAAATATGAACCTCATCCTGATTATAGGTTGCAACAAAGGAAACTAACAGAAGATATCAAAAAGTAAAAAAATGAACTAAAAGATAAAAAACGTAAGAAATTTCAAAGAGATACTAAAGATTTTGAAAATGGCTCAGCATACCAATTTAATAAGAGTAAGACCTACTCCAGACCTAGGTATCTGAGAGAAAATAGTACTACTGACACAGAAATGTCAGGTAGTGATACAACTGAAACAGAAAGGTCAATAAATAGGCCTGTACCATCAACTCAATATAATGAGAACAGTTTTTTATCTCAGGGTACCAAGAGAAAAACAAATCACGTAATCACGAGAGACCTCAGAGACAGAAGGTTAGGGGTATATCAACAACATCAACAATAACATAATTAAGAGAGAACAAATCACTAGCTAAGGTACAAGACCAAGCTAGTCAAAAATTATAAGTGTTAAACCTCTCTGATTATCTATTAAGTACTGATCAATACAATGTTTTAAGTAAAGTATTATCCTTCTCTCCAACAACAAGATTTGATCTATTTGATTAAATAAAGGATTTAAACCTTTTTGCAAGGAAATTGTCAATATTCAAGTATCAAAACAAAGAACAAGAAAAAAGGTTGGAAATATCAGAATTAACTGAAGTAGAGAAGGCTGGATTAAAAAGTTACTTATTGGACACTAAGATAAATCAGAGAAAGATAAAAATACCCTTACCCCCCTTTTTTCAGTATCTCCAATAGAAATATTTGCTGACCTTGTGACAAAAGAACTATTGGAATTAGATCAGAAAACTAAAAATGGAACACCTAGTATTAATAATAATCTCAACTATCAAGAACAAAAAGCTTTGAAACTATTACAAAACAACCATGAAATAACAATTAATATGGTAGTATTAAATACAACTGACTACGTAAAAACCACGCAAAAATTGTTGGACGATATAAGTTGTTATAAGAAATTAAAACCTACCCTACAACTGATTGCAAAAAAAACTACAAAAACGAGTTGATGAAGCTGTAGTGCGTGAGATTATTACAAACTCTGAAGCTAAGTTTTTGGTGAACAAAAAACCTACAATGTCCACGTTCTACACTATACCAAAAGTTCATAAAAAAAGAGTGCCTGGCAGGCCAATAGTGTCAGGAAAAGATAGCATCACACAGAACCCCAGTATATTCATATAACTACTATGCATAGGTAGAAGGAATTAACATTCTCCAAAATTGTCTTTTAGTGACAATGGACGTAGAATCATTATACACTAGCATAATTCATCAAGGAATATTGAAAGCAGTAAAAATGTATCTAGATACAAAAAGTAGATTACACACTGAATTCAATGAATTTATAATTAGAATATGGTTATTTGTCCTAGAAAATAATTATTTTGTATTTAATGGACAAGTATATAAGCAAGTTGGGGCACGGCAACTATGCTAACTTATAAATGATCAACAAAATCATAAAAGAATAATAGAATAATAAGACTAGTTTATCTACAATTACTGTATATACTCAAGTATAAGCCGACCCGAGTATAAGCCGAGGCACCCATTTTACCACAAAGTACTGGGTAAAATGAGTGACTCGAGTATAAGCTGAGGGTGGGAAATGTGCTGCCCCCTGTGTGACTTTTGTGCCCTCTGTGTCCCCCTCTCCCTCCGTGTCTCTTCTCCCCTCTCCCTTCCCTGTGTCTCTTCCAACCTCTCCCTTCCCTGTGTCTCTTCCCCCTCCCTTATCACCCTCCTCAACCCCACTCCTCAACCTCCTTCCACATCCTTAACCTCCCTCCTCATCCTCAACCTCCCTCCTCATCCTTAACCTCCCTCCTCATCCTCAACCCCCTCCTCAACCTCCCTCCTCATCCTCAACCACCCTCCTCATCCTCAACCCCCTCCTCAACCTCCCTCCTCATCCTCAACCCCCCCTCATCCTCCCTCCTCAACCCCCCCTCATCCTCCCTCCTCAACCCCCCATCCTCAACCCCCCATCCTCATCCCCCCTCCTCAACCTCAACCCCCCTCCTCAACACCTCCTCTTCATCCTCAACCTCCCTCCTCAACCCCCCCATCCTCAACCTCCCTCCTCAACCCCCCCCCATCCTCAACCCCCTCCTCAAGCCCCCCATCCTCATCCTCCCTCCTCAACCCCCCATCCTCATCCTCACCCCCCTCCTCAACCCCCTCATCCTCATCCTCTCTCATCAACCCCTCATCCTCAACCCCCTCCTCAACCCCTCCTCCTCATCCTCAACCTCCCTCCTCATCCTCAACCTCCATCCTCATCCTCAACCCCCACATCCTCAACCCCCTCCTCAACCCCCTCCTCAACCTTCCTCCTCAACCCCCCCCTCCTCAACCCCCTCCTCAACCCCCCATCCTCATCCTCAACCCCCCTCCTCAACCTTCCTCCTCAACCCCCCCCATCCTCAACCCCCTCCTCAACCCCCCCATCCTCATCCTCAACCCCCCCTCCTCAACCTCAACCCCCCTCAACCTCAACCCCCCTCAACCCCAACCCACCTCCTCAACCCCCCTCAACCTCCCCCCTCAATACCCCTCAACCCCAACCCCCCTCCTCAACCCCCCTCCTCAATCTAAACCCCCTCAACCCCCCTCCTCCACCTAAACACCCCTAAATACCTCCCCCCTCTCCCCTCACTTACCTGCTTGTGCTCCGGCCTCCCCTCCTTGACCCGGTATATGCTAATGATGCAGCGCGCATGTGTTGTCACATGCTCGCGGGCGCTGAGTCAAGGAGCGGAGGCCGGAGCACAAGCAGGTAAGTGAGGGGAGAGGGGGGAGGTATTTAGGGGGGGGTTAGGGTGGAGGAGGGGGGTTGAGGGGGGTTTAGGTTGAGGAGGGGGGAGGGAAAGAGACACGGGGTAGAGAGACACACGGGGGGGTTAGAGACACACGGGGGGGTTAGAGACATACAGGGGGATTAGAGAGACACGGGGGGGGGGGGGAGTGACTCGAGTTTAAGCAGAGGGGGCCCTTTTTGCCTTAAAAAAAGGGCTGAAAAACTCGGCTTATACTCGAGTATATACAGTAATACCTATATAAATATAGGATTCACTCAAACGTTAAAAATGATGTTATTATGAACATTCTAATATCGCCAAATGAAAAGGAAATAAAGAAGAACAAGGAAATCTAGATTTATTAAAAATGCATACATTTCAAGAACTGATATAAAAAAGAAATGTATTGAATATTATAAGATTTATATACCAGCAACTACAACATTAATTTATTCCATATATCATTATAAAAAGTTAAAACAATGACAAGTAGTGTTTAAAAATAAAATAATTATTTATAAGTTGAGTAATAGACTTATAGGCCCTCATTCAATTGCAATTTTGCCAATTGAATAGGGTGCTAAATAAGCACATAACATATACTTTTTAAAGAAGTTTTTAGTTAGTAAACATCTATCCAAAAGCAAGGTTTTCACTAACTAAAAACTTCTTTAAAAAATATATGCTATGTGCTTATTTAGAGCCCTATTCAATTAGCCAAATCACAATTGAATGAGGCCCATAGTGATCAGCATTGAATAAAGCTATGTTGTCATCTCTAATGTTAACTATTACACTGTAATATACTAATAAAGTTAATTGGTACAATTCAATACAGGCATGCAAGAGGTTAAAATTAATTAGCCCAAACACTATAAAGTCTCCACAGAGACAGAGTAAGACAGCCCCTGATGACGTGAGACTTAGGATCTCACAGAAACGTACGTCGGAGCGCCGTGACGTCACTTCTGGGCGTCAGACGCTGTGTCAGATTATACAACAGCAAGCAAAAAACGCTAGCTCTAATAGCCTCAAAGAAATATAAGATTATAGGTACAAACATCAAGGAACTATACTAATAAGGGGATCTCTATACATAGACAGTGCAGGCACGCAGCTCACTAATGCACAGCAGCACTAACACTAATATTAAGCCTTTGAAAGAGTGCAGCTAAGTGATATGCAGCGGCGTTTAAAGCAACAGTCACAAAGTAAAATGAGAGACACAGAATCAAGACCCATATATTTTGCTAACAATATAAATGAGAACTGAGTGGGATAACCAACCAAAAATTATAATAATTAAGTAAATATATACAAACTGACACAGCTAAATTATAAGTATAATCTTATAATAATTTTTATTAAGGGTAATAGTGACAAAGTCTCTTTAATAATGATTGCAAAATTTATATGATGCAATATAATAATAATAGTCTGGACATGTGTGCAATTGTAAAAGACTTAAGAAATTTGTTACAAAATATCACTAAAGCACTTTATTAAGTATCAAGGCCAATTTTTGTCTAAATTACAATCGCAGTATTTTGTTGCACAATTAATGAGCACTTTAAGCAGATTTATGTAGCACTTGGTGCACTTTTTACAAACTGCGTTATAGCTTGGAGTCAGAACACCTGGAGGATTCACATCCAATATTGGAAATATAATATTATTTAATTTTTCACGTTGCACTTTAACAATTCACAAGAGAGTAAGTACATGATAAAATCAAGAGACAAATATATTCAGAGACAAATATATTCAGAGTGGTACAGCAAAACTTCTAGGAACAAAATAAAAAATGTAATTCTTAATAGAATTGACGTTTATACTGAGTATCACTTTATTCAGTTTTTTAAGTGAACGATTTTTAACAAAGGAGATTTCATTAATGTAATAAAGTTTAAGTTTTTACACTTTGGTTTGTGGCTAATATAATAAATTCCACAAAAAAGGTGTTCTTTAAGTGTGTTTCTCTTACTATCACTATCTTGAAAATACGTTTTGAATGAACCTCTGAATTTGCAAACTTACAATAAAAATACGACAAGCAACTATAAAGTGTTGTTTATGTAATTACTAGCGACTTGCCTGAAGAAAAAATGACGGTCAATACAATTTTAAGCCTTGGGAATGCTGTTTGAGATATAATTGAAACCGTTTTATACTGTGAGGACCTTTGGCGCTCATTGCGAGCCTCTCATGTCGTGTACTTTTGGTCCTCTGAGAGAGATGTATATTTCTGTGTATATGTAGTTAAGTAATAATTAATTATTTCTGCAATAAATAAATATACTTTAATTATTGATATTTGATATATGCAGCAAGCAATAGGCTGAAGAGCTAACAATCTGTTTGTGTTTTGCATCTGCATAGAATATCCATTTTGAGTGTTAGTGCCCTGCTTATAAAGAATGTTTGAAGTGTGCATTCTAAGGGCCTCATTCATATGCGATGTGGCCAATTGAATAGGGCCCTAAAAAATATATGTTATGTGCTTATTTAGGGCCCTATTCAATTGGCCAAATTGCATAAGAATGAGGGCCTAAATAGGCTGCGTGGCTTGTTGGTTTATTGTGTAAAGCGGCATTTTATAGTCGTAATGTTATTAATGTGGTATGCGTCTTGTGAGCATTTTTCGGCCTTTGTAATAGTGTATTTTGTAGGTCGTAGTGTGATGTGTAAAGTGCTATGCGTTTTGCAGTGTTTTGCGCGGTCCAGGGTCGTGTAGCCTCTTCTTCATTTTTTTCGGCGCCCATTTTTTTTCTCGCTTAGGCGATTTTCGGGTGGCGAAAATTGTCTAAATCAAGTTACATTTGCGTTCCAGCTCACCGACAGACATCCTGGCTGTTGCCCGATGCTGTCTGTGATGTTTCTGTAATTTTTTCGGTGTAGTTAGTGTTTTATTCGGGTTTTTGGTTTGGCTGCTAATCTCTTAATTGTTTGCGTCTCATATCTTTTTTTGTCTCGTATTATGTTTTGCTAAGTTTCGCTCCGGGTTTAATGGCTTTAATGGTTTAATGGCTCGCCTCGCTACGCAAGTCTTGCCTTGCAATGCGAGTCTCGTCACGTCTCGTATTTTTTTAGTCTCGTATTTAGTTTTGCTAAGTCACGCTAAAAATGCTCTGGGTTTAATGGCTCGCTACGTGAGTCTCGCCGGCAATGAGCGCCTTTTGCACTCATTGCCTAATTGCTCCGAGTTTAATGGCTAGCCTCGCTATGCAAGGCGCGCCGGTGATGAGCGCCTGTGGCGCTCATCGCGCTCCGAGTTTAACGGCTCGCCAGCAATGAGCGCTCATTGCCTAAGTGCTCCAGGTTTATCGGCTCGATACGCAAGGCACGCCAGCGATGAGCGCCTGTGGCGCTCATAGCTAAATCATACGCACCTCGCAAAGTGTAACGACGTCTCACAGTTTGACAACTATTATATGTGATACAAATAGTCATAAAAACAAACCAATTACTAAGCTTGTGAACCAAGGCATTTAAAAGCAGGTTAATAAGCACTTTCTGGGTAATCATAGAAATCGATCACAAAATCTTTTAAGTGTATGGATTTATACACATAAAAAATACTGAAAAGATAAACTTTGCCAAAATAACAATATCGATAAGAGCATTGCAATCATATAGAATTTGGTGGTCTCAAGTTACCATTTACATAAAGCATCATAGACATTTTTTTTACTTTAGATTTATCTTAAGGTGATTTTGCACATAATATATTTTTTTCATACATAAAACCCATTCCAGCTATAACTTAATACATTTAGGTATGAACACAGACCTTTGTTGTCTCTGTTGTTTACTAAACCTGAAATTGTTGCTGAATAAATGAACTGTTTACCATTAGCAGATGTGACTAAAATGAAATAATTTAATTATATTAAATTAGCTATAAAAGCTTTCACAGTAATAGCTTATCAAACATATGAGTAAAATGCAATGTTAGCTCTGTAAAATAGGTTCTGTAGTAATGCGCATAGAATTTAAATGTAATCTAGCTACTGTTCTACTTTGCAATGTCAGAGAATATGTGTAAAAGGTTGATTAAAACAGGATGCTGACTGGCATCTGAATATCCTGTGTACATATAAAGTTCTGTAACTTTCAATCATTTTGGTCGGGGGAGCTTTTCCTTCTAAAATAATCAGCATGCTAATTGTTAAATGAAGGAAGCCTTCAGGACATTTGTACTGAGTATGTACTGTACCGTAAGCAAACATCAAACTAATGAATACATCTGGTTGGATTCCAGCCTTTCTTTATACTAGTTGCTGACAGCACAGCTTTCAGCACTCTGGACAGCAGCCAATGGTGCTTTACAAACTTGTGAGACCCTGTGTCAGTATAAAGGATGCATGCTGATAATAAACCTTACAAATGTGAGTCTCCAAATGTAACAAAACTTTTTTGTAGGTTTATTTGTAGAAAACTGTACACATATGAGCTTGGTTTAGTGATATCTTGATATGCTAACCAAGGAGATATCACACTGTTATGCATTTAAAAGTAAATCTGAGATGTTTGTTTTTTTGGACATAGACTATTAAAAACAGTATGCGGTCTAAAAAATATATATATATTTTAATTGTTATGTTCTCTGTTTTCTCCTCAAGCAGAGCTGCTTCTCTTCACCTTCTTGTGAATTTCCAGGAGGCTGGATCATCATGAAGCTTGGAAGCAGGCATGGCTATGCTGTGACTGGTCCTTTCCAATGATATATTTAGCTCTGCTTACACTGTCTGCACAGAGGTGATATCTGTATTATAACCTTCCTGCAGATGCCCCTTAGGCCCCACCCAGGGCATGCACCCTCATAGCTCCACCCCAGTAGCAAGCTCAGTCTGAGCCAGGGTCTGACTGGTCAGATTTTTTTTAGTACAGCTACAGGTAGAGATGGCCATGCCTCTCTTTAGGCACAGGGAGGTGGAGATAAGCAGATCTGCTTGAGGTGAAAACTAACACATTCAAAAAATAAGAAAATATTAAATGTTACTGTACTGTTTTACTGTACTGTGGCATTCTGTTTTAATAATATATGTCCAACAAACAAACATATGACCTTTACACTTTCTGTTACAGTCTGAAAAGTCTCCAGTCTAAGGATGGTGGGAAAAACAGCTATCTTTAGGGTATGAACTATTTTTCATAGCAATTTCAAAAAAATGTGTTGATACTGATCTTCACTATTTACGCAATATTAAAATGAGACCATTACAGTAGATTTGGAATTCTTTTAAAAACACTTTAGGAACAATATAAAATATGAGCCTCTACAAGCCTTTGTTTTTAATGAGATCCAAAATTGAGTAGTAATCTGACCATTGCTTACATTTCTGTCTTAACCTCTAATACATAGGTTCCCACACTTTTTGTTACCACCACCCACTTTACAAGACAGAGTAGCCATCCTAGTCAATCAAAGAGTGGCCAAAGCAGTGCTCGGTTACAACACAATAAATGACTGATTGATTTCAATTTGAACTCAAGGCAAGTCATTTCATGTCACAGAGATCCAAATCTATGCTCCAACCACGGATGCTGAAGAGGCTGAAGTTGTCCAGTTCTACGAAGACATTCAACACGTCATAGATATAACACCAATAAAATATATTACTATCATCATAGGAGATTGGAATGCTAAGGTAGAGATCCAAAGAACACCTGGAATAACTGCCAAATTTGGCATTAGAGTACAAAATGAAGCAGGTCAGAGATTAGTAGAATTCTGTCAAGATAATTATTTTGTCGTAGCAAACACCCTCTTTCAACAGCCTCCAAGACGACTCTACACATGGACATCACCAGATGGACAACATATAAATCAGATTGACTATATACTTTGCAGCCAAAGATGGAGGAGCTCTATACAGTCAGCAAAAACAAGACCTAGAGCTGACTGGCTCAGACCATGAGCTTCTTATTGCAAAGTTGAAAATTAAACTGAAAAAAAGAGGGAAAACCATCAGAATAGTTACATAGTTACATAAATGGGAAATAAATGGGAAACAGCAACAAAGGATATCCCTAAAAGAATGAAAAGTAAGAAGTTACATTGGTTGTCTCATAAAGCTTTGAAAGTAGCCCAGGAAATAAGGAAAGTGAAAGGTGGTGGAGATAAGAAAAGATTTGTCCAATTGAATGCAGAATTCCAGAGGATAGCAAGAAGAGACAAGGAGACATTCTACAATGAGCGATGTAAAGAGATTGTGTAAATTAAGAGATCTCTTCAAGAAAATTGGGAACCAAAAAGTCACCTTTTATGCAAAAGTGGGTGTGATAAAAGACAAAAATAGTAGGGACTTAACAGAAGAAGATCCGATAAAGAAGAGGTGGCAGGAATACTGAAGGATCTTAACAGCAGTGATGATCTCAATAATTTGTCCAATGAGTTGGAGCCAGACATCTTGGTGAGTGAAGTGAGATGGGCTCTAGGATGTTTTGCTGATAATAAGGTTGCTGTAGGTGATGGAATCCCAATAAAATGATTCATTATTGTTCATTATTGTTCATTCTACAGGATGATGCTGTGAAAGTGTTACTTGCCTTATGCTAACACATTTGGAAGACTCAACAATGGCCAATAGACTGGAGAATGTCAGTCTACATCCCAATCCACCAAAAAAGGCAGTGCCAAAGAGTGCTCCAATTATCAAACAATTGCACTCATTTCACATGCCAGCAAGGTAATGCTTAAGATTCTACAAGCTTGACTCCAACAATACATGGACCAGGAACAACAGGATGTGCAACCCTGGTTCCGCAGAGGAAGAGGCACAAGAGATCAAATTGCCAATGTCCGCTGGATAATAGAGAAAGCAAGAGAGTTCCAAAAAAACATTTACTTCTGCTTCATATATTATTCTAAAGCCTTTGACTGTGTGGATCACAACAAAATGTGGCATGTCCTTAAATAGATGAGAGTACCAGATCATCTCATCCTCCTCCTAAATAATCTGTATGTCGACCAAGAAGCCACTGTCAGAACCAAACATGGGACAACAGAATGGTTCAAGACCAGAAAAGGCCTGCTGGTCAGCGTTAAAAAAATGAAGATCATGTCAAATGGCAATCTCACAACCTAGCAAATAGACGGGGAAGAAATGGAGGCAGTGACAGATTTTATTTTCCTTGGATCCAAGATCTCTGCAGATAGTGACTGTAATCATGAAATTAAAAGACGTTTGCTTCTGGGGAGGAAAGCTATGGCAAGCTCCGACAAGCTTGTAAAAAGTAAAGATATTAAACTATCAACAAAGGTCTGCATAGTTCGAACTATGGTATTCTCAGTAGTAACATACGGATTTGAGAGCTGGAACATAAATAAATCTGAGCGCCGTAGAATTAACACCTTTGAATTGAATTGAATTGTGGTGTTGGAGAAGACTGCTTAGAGTCCCTTGGACTGCAAGAAGATCCAATAAATCAATACTACAGGAAATCAAGACACACTGTTCACTAGAAGGTATGATCATGAGGCTGAAGCTCAAATATTTTGGCCATATTATGAGATGGTAGGATTCCCTAGAAAAGACTCTGATGCTGGGAAGGATTGAAGGCACAAGAACAAGGGGACGACAGAGGCGGAGATGGATAGATGGGGTTACTGGGGCAATGGGCATGGACTTGATAGAGCTCAGGGAGGCAGTGGCTGATAGATGCGCCTGGCTTGCTGTGGTCCATGGAGTCACGGAGAGTCGGATGTGACTGAACGACTAAACAACAACAACAAATCGCCGATAAATGCTTCATCTTGGAAACTGCTATTGCTATACCGATTTTGATTAAATGTAGCACATATTAAAAGATTGTAAAGTGTATGCCCAAATAACATAATGCACATTTTCGTCCAAATCCGTGCAGCAATGTAAGAAGGTTTAAGTGTGAAATTTGGGAATACATAGTAAGAGATTGTATTACATTAGTAAGTATCTTATTGTAATAATTAAAACACCATCAAAGTACTAGTAAATAGTTTATTTCGAACTTACAAAGTAAAAATACAAAGCATATATTGTATCAAAAATCACCACGTTCAGTTATATGCAATTGATTCCTTTTCTTAGAAAGTAAATTGGCTACAGCACTGAACCCACGCTCAGCCAAATAAGAAGACGGAAATGCAATTAAAAATGTTTGTACCATTTTCCATAATCCAGGAAACAGTGTTGATATTGGTTTCTGAAGCCAGAACTCTTGGTATCCATTTTTGAATGTTATTTTCAGTTCTTAATTTATGTCAGTTCTATGAGTTCCTCTTCTAAATTTGATGACCCTGCTGTGTTTATGTATGCGAACGGATCTAATTCCCAATTTGGTATATTCATGTTTAGAATATACTTGGAACGCTCATTAAAATCAGTATGGAGAACCTCCAAGTGTTGTCAGTAAGTAAATAAATCTTCCTTTTTAACAGACACTGTTGATACATTTGGAAAGTGGCTATGTTCACCTCTGTCTAGGTTCCTCTTGAACAGAAGAAGTTTCTCCACAAAAGAGGCATTGACATTTTTTGTTTTAATTAAATTCAACTTATCACCTTGCAATTGAATATTGACGTCATTAAATATTTATACAGATCTTTCACATATGCAATGTCATTTTTGGATGTAATCAGGCTGGCCCGCAATCCGTCATCTCTGCCTTCTAAGAACTCTTGTACTGAGTCAAAAGGATTGTAAAATCGACTCAGACAAATACCTTTTGAGAGCCAATGAACTTCTGTATGAAGCAGCAAGCTATTAAAATCATAATTTTCACTAAAAAGTTGGCTAAAGAGTCTGTCACTCAATTAATTGTTTCTAATCTTGTTGACTACTGTAATAGCGTAATGGAGCGGCGTATGCAGATGTTCATTCAGATTCTTCGCAACCAAATGTTGACAATGAATAACACAATGTACAGTGAGTACATTTGATACTGTTTCTTTCAAATAAGCTATGAAATCCTTGTGGCGCCCTGTCATTGCTGGAGCACCATCAGTAGCAGCTGACAAAATATTATGAATAGGAATGTCTTTCTCTTGAAAAAAACGTATGCATGGTATTAAATATAGATTCTCCCTTTGTATCCGATTACATTTTTTTAGCAAATAATAACTCTTGACAAACATTTCCTTCTTTTATGAATCGTACATATGATAAGAGTAATGCTTCATTATTTGGTAGAGTTGATTCATTGAGTTGAATGGAAAATTGGCATGTCTTCAAATAATCGCACAATGACTTCAGCCATTTCATCAATTCTTCTTTGTACTGAATTATTGGTCAAAGGAATTTTCTTGATGACATCTGACGCTTGCTTATGAAGCATAGTGTTTATTACTTCTTTTATTGCCGCAAGATTAATTCCTCACCAATTGTGTGTGGTTTTCCTGCTTTTGCGATTAACAATGACATGTTATAAGAAGCTTGTAATCCGTCATCATCTCATTTATTGGATGATGCAAAAAGGTTTGATACAGTTGGCTGTTTAAAATATTTTTTTTCTAGTACTTGAAAATAGGATAAATCTTTGTCCTTTTTGTCCTAATGCGTTTTAATCAAATGCTCTTGTAACCTAGAAGGCTTCATTGCTTCATTTTTAAATACTCTTTGACAGATCAAGCACATAGGTAAGTATTGGTTTGAAGGAGATTGAATAAAGCCTATTTCCGATATTCAATACTGTACTGTTGACATTTCTTCTTAGATGCAGACATGATGGGGTAATAAAATTGGGAACAATATTAATAAAATAAAAGATTTACAGCAGTTCACTTTGTATGATTTCTATCACTTGTCTATCACACTTTCCACTGATGATGGTTGGCAAAGCGCGGCACACAAATGCACAACCATGGCTGCAAATAACATTAACCCCCCTATGCTGCAGGGTCCCAATCAGGACCCCTGGGTGTCCCCAAATTATCCCTTGCTGTGGGGGTCCGAATCAGAACCCCTGCAGCATTACAATTTTTTAACTTCCCACCATTCTGATTGGCTCCAAGCATCTGCATGTTTTGATTGGCTGAAATATGATTGACAGTTACATCAGTCAATCAGAACGTGCAAATGCTTTCAGAAAATCACAACGGGATACACCCCTGTATTCCATTCTGATTGGCTGGAATCGTATTGACTGCGATTTCATCCAACCAGAAGGCTCCAATTTTGTTTATGATATTGGAGCATGCTCGGGAACCTCCATTTGTGGCGGGGAGCTCCTCAGGGAAGGAGCTCCATTAGTATTTTTTTTTTTTTAGAA
This sequence comes from Discoglossus pictus, assembly GCA_027410445.1. Taxonomy (NCBI): domain Eukaryota; kingdom Metazoa; phylum Chordata; class Amphibia; order Anura; family Alytidae; genus Discoglossus; species Discoglossus pictus. The sequence continues at coordinate 71,695,928 of CM050164.1, read as the reverse complement.
TATCAGGATTTTTTGGCAGGATCTGTGCCTGGACCAGAGGACTGGAGAACGGGGCATCGCAGGACACCACTGGAGGCGCATTCTGGAAAGGTAAGTTGACTATTAACCCTATTTTTATTACAAGTTGTAAGTATATGTTTAATGTAATGTTTCTTTATTTTTAGGTGTGATAGGTTGTCTGGACATTGATGGAGGGGCCTTTCCTGGCATAGAGGGGTGAAGACCAGGGCATCCCTGGACAACGATAGAGGGGTATTTTGGCCAGGTCAGTGGACCTTTTCCCAGGTTGTAAGTTTATTTTTTAATTTGATAGTAGCTTTATTTATTTTTTATAATCAGTGGGTTTTTTATTTTCTGTAATGTGCTTTTATTTTGTACTTAGTGGGGTGTTAGGTATTTTATTAGGCAGTTAGGTAGGTAGTGTAGGGGTTAATAGAGTAGTGTAGGGGTTAGGTTGGTAGTGTAGTGGTTAATATGGTAGTGTAGAGGGGGGTTCTTAGGATAGGGGTTTACTAGGTTCAGTTAGGGTTAAATAGGTTCAGGTCGGGTTAAATAGGTCCAGATAGGACGAAATAGTGGTTAAATAGGTCCAGTAAGGGTTATTAGGTCCAGTTAGGGTTTATTGGATCCAGTTAGGGTTGCATAGGGGGGTTAACCATTTGTGTGCCGCGGGCCCTTTAAAGACGCGGCAGGAATTTTTAAATTTTAAATGCTGCAGGAGTCCCGACTGGGACCCCTGCAGCAAGGGGTTAATTTGGGGACCGTGCGGGGGTCCCGATTGGGACCCCTGTATCATGGGGTTAATGTGGGGACCCCTGCATCATGGGGTTAATATGGTAACCCTGCAGGGGTTAAATTTAGGAGTGGGGATTAGGACCTTTTTACGAGACCTTCTTGGTATCAGTAAGCTGTGGTTCGATTTTTTGCCATTTGCGGGCTTGACGGAGTGGTTAGGAAGGGGGAATTGGAGCAATTGAATAGCAATTTGTGATTTTAGACTTGCGGCTGTGAAAGCTCAAAGGCTTTGAGGGAAGTAACTAGCGATTTGACAAATTGCTATCAATCACGGGTCGGAGCAATTAACTTGATCTGAGGTCGCAAGTCTTTGCCAATTGAATAGCAAAGTAACCTATGACCTCCACTTGCGAGACCGGATCAAAAACATTTTAATAATTGAATGAGGCTCCATGTCTATCAGGGGGTATGGCCGGCTATTCTTGTGTGCTGGATGGAAAATAAAGTCTGACCGGCCTGAGTTCTGCTTCAAGACTGAAGGCTCATGTACTGTCACTGACTATTTAAAAAGCTAAGAAAAAAAATATATGTAACATAACAAAGAAAATGTACTGTGTTTATTTTTACATTGAGCCAAATTTTACATACATTGAAGGTGCTAGATTTGTTTTGTCTGATTAATAGAAGTTCTTGTTGTTTATTTTCAAATTATTTAATGTAATTATACAGGGTACTTACCATATTGATACAGTAGTGTAACCTTCACAGCCCCTTCTGGATTGCTACCTTGTCATAGTGAAGGGGCTTGTGTACTTCAATGAAGCTGTGAGCTATACCATGTAGGGTCACCCAAGATACGCAGGTCATAGCAGAGAGATCAGACATATCGTGGTCCACTGGAGAAGGAAATGGCAACTCACTCACGTATATTTGCCAAGAAAACCTTATGGATAAGCACATATCGACAGATGTGCCTGGTATGCTGCGTTCAATAGGGTCCTTGAGAGTCAGACACGACTGAACGACTGAATAACAACAGCAACCATTACAGCACTTATTTTTTCATAGCATGAATAGAAAGAAAATCATTTTGCAATGATTATAACATGTTCTTGCATAAAAATTAGCTATTCTGCATCAATTTTCTGCATCAATGTTTTTCATTTGTGATCAATGTTTCCGGTTTTAGAAATATAAATATTATAAAAACGTAATTTGAGTAGGACAACCAAAGTATAATAATAATTTAGTTCTGAATAACAATATCTTAGCTGCACAGAAGAGGTTTAATTATTGTGCTGCTCAACTGAGTGGAAGAAATAATTATTTAAATTGAAGCAGAAACTTGTTGGAAAAGGACAAAGACTTTTAATTATCTCAGTATTGTGTTAAATTAACAAAGTTCCATATTGGGGAACACTGCCAATTTATAAAGAACAACAAAAGCATCCGTTCTTCATATTATTGATTTACTTTAAACGTTTCCAGGCATCTGTCGAGGAAAAAGAACTGATAACAAAATTAACAATAATGGAGAGAGTAATTGTGAAGGAAATGTTCATTTGCACTGCAAAAGATGTACAGCCTTATTAAATTGTGATTTAGCCAATTGAATATGGCTCTATATAAACACAGAGCATATTTTTTTACAGAAGTTTTTAGTTAGTGGACTTCTATCCAAAAGCAAGGTATTCACTAACTAAAAACTTCTGTAAATAAAATATGCTGTGTGCTTATACAGAGACCTATTCAATTGGCCAACTTGTAATTTAATAAGGCTGGTAACCTGTGAATATTGTTATTTAAGCAGGAAATACAAAAGCAACATGATCAATCAAGCTTGTATTTTGAAGATCTTTGAAATTGATGAAACATACATTCTTTTTGCATGTAACTAAAGCTCTGCTCCAACATAAACATGGTAGTAAAACCAGCACTTTTGTGCCCATTATATTTCACAGGAGATCACTATTTTTTTAAAACAAAAGTTGTCATACTGCTCTTTACTACCTAAATGTTTGGAATATTAACTTGGCCCCTTTAAAATGGACACAGAATACATTTTTAGGGCTCCATTGAAATCTTTTTTGAAAGAGTTACAGTGCACATTGCACCATAACTTAGTAATGTCCTAATCATTATAAGCCTTTTTCTCAATGCTGCATAAAAGCAGTTTTGAATAGACAAAAATGCTCAATATTATCAAGTTACAGTGACCTGTGACATTCAAATTGCCCTCAAAGCTATCTCAATTGCTTTAAATGTGGCTATACACAATTTCATATCATAAACTTATGGATACTGAAGCCCACCCGTAGTGACACAAAAATGCCTCTGAAAAAAATAAAGCATCAGAACTGACACTGAAAATACCGTAATCACTCAACTATGATTCTTTATATCCAACACAATTGAAAGGTTAGAAAATGCACTAAACAACACACAGACTTGGAGGATCCTATAAGCCTAGAGATCCCCAGGATCCCCCATACAAATACAGTAAATGGAGGAACACTTGGGTTTCCCCCCTCCCACACTGAGGGGAACCCCAGGGATTTCTCCTCCCATGCAGTGGAAGAAACCCCTTGGGATTCCCTCCCATGCTCACCCTCAATCTTCACTATTAGCAATAACTAAGAGCATACAATAACATAGAGCTTGATATATTAACCCTGTGTCACGGAGGCCCTTAAAAGACCTCAGTGACACATAACTGTTAACCTCCACCAAGGAGGTCCCTAACAGACCCCCATGGTACACAGATTTAACAACTATGCCACAGGGTTCCTATAAGGACCCCCGCTGTATCTACACACTACCTAGTCATGGAGTTCCTGCCCAATGTTCCACCAGTGATGATCACGGGACACTGCTCCTCATTCTTCTGCCCTGGACCAATCCGGTTATCTATGTGATTGTAGCATCATGTCCTCTTCTTGCTTGATTGAAGGCAATGAATAAAACTAATGGAGCTCCTCCTGTGAAGAGCTCCCCCACCATAAATGGATTTTGCTGTGCTTTTCAGGCTTAAATAGTAATTTTTTGTGCATTTTGATTGGCTGAAATATACGCTAATCATATTTCAGCCAATCAGAATTTATATCACCCTGTTCTTTTATTGTGGGGATTTTAATTTAACCATTGTGGTATAGGCAGTTTATTTTAGGGGCCATGGAGGTCCTGTAAGGAGCTCATAGCACCATAGTCTTTGCAGCAGTTCTGCGTGTGGACTGTAGCAGCATCAGGGCTATGGTCTAACACCCCTGATGTGTGGTCCCCATTCTATGGTTGAGTTTACTTGAGGGTAGATTCTGATCCCCATTGCATTCCTACTTTTTCCCCTTTCCATTACCCAGCAAAAAAATAAAGCTCAGATACTTGTCTTATGTATTTTGTTTAGGTTGTAATGTATACAAAACATTTATGCTTTTACAGTTGTTTTTTTTATTTGCCTTTTTGATACTTTGCAACATTACTGTATACCATCCAATTGCTGAATATGACAGACCTGCTATCCATGTTGATTTGTTTTGTATAAAAAACATTTTTTTTCAGAAAAAAATATTTTTTTTGTTTCATGCTTTCAAATAAAAAGCAATGAAGTATCAAAACAAAGGAGACATTAAAAAGTGTACATTTATTTTGTAGCAGATACAATCCCCAGAATCCCAATTAGAAGGATAAATTGATTTTATTTTGTCCAGCCATTCAGTTCTTTTACAATGATGAACCCTAATAATGTTTATAATAAAGAAAATATTAGATCCCTGTTTTTATTCAATCTAAAAACTAATTCTGTAAAGCTTAAAATGTTCACATTTAAATACATGATACAAAATTTTGGAAATCCATGGCCCTTAAATGACAGAGGGAAATGAAGTGCATGAATTAAATTATGCTTTAGGCTTTGGATAATTTTAACATTTGATTAACAAGTGATGACCCTTTCAAACCAGCCTTATTTTCCCTTGAATCAATTAATTTATTAATTAGTATTAGGTTTCTGTTTATCCATAGAATGAAACAAATCTCAGTATTGTAGACCCATATACAGTGAGCTTCCCTGCAATTGTATTTATACAGACAGAGGTTGCATTTTCAGAGCAAGGTATTTGTTAAGTAACAATAATTAGTAATTATTTGTGCTGGCTATAAACCCTGTTAAAAGTGTTTCAGTCCTTCATATATTTATTTTCTAGAATGGAGTGTGAATTTCTCGCAGAAATTTATGGTTGAAACCTAGCAGGGATGTTTTGTATACTGGTATCTGTTCTCCGGTGGTCCAGCGGTTAGGATTTGGTGCTTTCACCTTGCTTGCAACCAAGAGGTCACACCACCCTGAAGCCAAGCAGGGTTGGGCCTGGTCAGACTAAATGATGCAAACACATCTGTTCCTACATTAGCCTAAAAAAACAAGTAATCTGCCAAACTCAGAAAAAGTTCAGGGAACAATAGTCAGTTTTTAGTAGAAACGCATAAGTATAAGTTCCATTTAGCATATGAGATTTCTATTAGCCCAATTTTAAAGCATTCTAATTATTACGCTTTTAATTTCTCTCTGCTCACTTCTATGGGGTTGCCATGTTGCCCTCCTCCCATTTAGTAGTGTGTGTACTAGACACTGCATCATAGAGACTCGTAGCTTACTGCTTACTTACCTCACCCAGTGACATGATGTAAGGTAATAATTCCCAACCCTCCCCTTATTGATCCCCAGACAGGTCACAGGTTTAGTTTAACACTATGTGAACACAGGTAGGACAATAAATATTCAACAGGCTATGGAGTTTCTAGTTGCCTCACCTTTATTCACAGTGTTAAACCTAGTCAGACTTATGGGACAACTGCTTTGAGGGATGAGATAAGGGAGGCAAGCCAACATGGCAATCCAAGAAGAGGGAAATTCAAAGCTTTATAATATTTCATAACGCTGTATTATTGGGCAAACAGTGTGCAACATACTTTAAATGTTTTACTATAGTGAGCCTTTAAATATTATTGCATATCAACACATACCAAGCGAATTTGTGCTTTGAATTGACTTATTAACCACACTTTATTTGTTCAGTGCCTTGTGAAAGTATTCACCCCCCTTGACTTTTTACCTATTTTGTTACATTACAGCCTTAAGTTTAATGTTTTGTTAATCTGAATTTGATGTGATGATCAGAATATAATAGCCTAAGTTGGTGAAGTGAAAGAGAAAAACATATACATAAATTTTTTTTTAGAAATAGAAAAAAGAAAATTGGCATGTGCGTATGTATTCACCCCCTTTGTTATGAAGCCCATAAGAAGCTCTGGTGCAACCAATTACCTTCAGAAGTCACATAATTAGTGAAATGATGTCCACCTGTTTGCAATCTAAGTGTCACATGATCTGTCATTACATATACACACCTTTTTTGAAAGGCCCCCAGAGGCTGCAATACCTAAGCACCACTAACCAAACACTGCCATGAAGACCAAGGAACTCTCTAAACAAGTAAGGGACAATGTTGTTGAGAAGTAAAAGTCAGGGTTAGGTTATAAAAAAAATATCCAAATCTTTGATAATCCCCAGGAGCACCATCAAATCTATCATAATCAAATGGAAAGAACATGGCACAACAGAAAACCTGCCAAGAGACGTCCGCCCACCAAAACTCCCGGACAAGGGCAAGGAGGATATTAATCCGAGAGGCAGCACAGAGACCTAAGGTAACCCTCGAGGAGCTGCAGAGTTCCACAGCAGAGACTGGAGTATCTGTACATAGGTGGACAATAAGCTGTACGCTCCATATAGTTGGGCTTTATGGCAGAGTGGCCAGAAGAAAGCCATTACTTTCAGCAAAAAACAAAATGTCACGTTTTGAGTTTGAGTTCCCAAAATGTATGGAGGAAGGTGCTCTGGTCTGATAAGACTAAAATTGAACTTTTCGGCCATCAAAGAAAACGCTATGTCTGGCGCAAACCCAACACATCACATCACCCAAAGAACAAGATCGCCACAGTGAAACATGGTGGTGGCAGCATTATGCTGTGGGGATGTTTTTCAGCAGCCGGGACTGGGAAACTGGTCAGAGTTGAGGGAAAGATGGATGGTGCTAAATACAGGGATATTCTTGAGAAAAACCTGTACAACTCTGTGTGTGATTTGAGGCTAGGACGGAGGTTCACCTTCCAGCAGGACAATGACCCCAAACACACTGCTATAGCAAAACTTGAGTAGTTTAAGGGGAAACATGTAAATGTGCTGGAATGACCTAGTCAAATCCCAGACCTCAATCCAATAGAAAATCCGTGGTCGGACTTAAAGATTACTATTCACAAGCGCAAACCATCCAATTTGAAGGAGCTGGAGCAGTTTTGCAAGGAGGAATGGGCAAAATCCCAGTGGTAAGATGTGACAAGCTCATAGAGACTTATCCAAAGCGACTTGGAGCTGTGATTGCCGCAAAAAGTGGCTCTACAAAGTATTGACTTTAGGGGGATGAATAGTTATGCACATTGACTTTTTCTGTTATTTTGTCCTATTTGTTGTTTGCTTCACAATAAAAAAAAAAAAAAAAAACATCTTCAAAGTTGTGGGCATGTTCTGTAATTATAAATAATGCAAATCCTCAAACAATCCATGTTAATTCCAGGTTGCGTGGCAACAAAACACGAAAAATGCCAAGGGGGGTGAATACTTTTGCAAGGCACTATACATACCTTACAATAACATGTATCCCTTTAATGTTGAGTTATGATTTATTTGTAACAGTATAGGCTAAGTATGTTCTTTTGAAGAGCTAAATCTTATAATGAGTAAAATATTTTTGCATTTAAAAAATAAATACAGTATTTAATACTGTTGTGCTCAATTATGCTTTACTGGAAGCATGTATGCATTTGTGCAAGGGATCTTGGATGCAGACCATAGCTCTGTTCAGTTCCATTGAAAGGCAATATATTTCTGATGTGTCCTATTCTAAAAGCTATTTATTCAAAAGATTTTACTATAAAACTTATTTTCAAATTGACTATGTGATAATATATCTATAGAGCCTCCTGTTTATATGCCTCAATATGACAAAAACAACTTATAAGTATAATGATCCTGAATGCAAAAATTAAATAATTTCATACTGCATGTTCGCGTCAGTTCAGTTGAAATTGTCCAAAAGGCTAACAAATACTACAACAGTATCCAGGCAAATAGAGATACTAGGAAACAGCTAAGGGCTTTAATAGATAGAGGCAATAGATAAAAGTAATGTTTAGGATGTGTAATGTAATTCAGCAAACTGAGGTACAGACACTGGCACGAGAGATAGTTAGTATGCAGGCAATGCAGTCAGAATAATACTGTATACTGTATCTGCTTCACTAAAAATGCATTACAAAGTTTACCTACTGCTGATTTATTAATTGTCTGCATGGACTACTTTTGATATAGTAAAATTAGAAGTATTCTCATCTGGGAGGGCATTAAGGTGAAGTTTTACATGGTAAACTCATGCTGTGCTCCATAAATATGGATTATTGCTAGAGGTTGTATGCTTTTGGTATTTCTTGGCACATACACAGAGTATTTTAATAAAAAAACAGAATAGGACTTGTTTACTAGCTGAAGTCTGAATTTTACAACATTGTATAAGTCAATATATGAAATGTTTATAGGAACACCATGTACAGATATGTATAAACTGTTTTTTTCAATTTATTGTGCTTGAACTCAGTTTACAGAAATCTGTTAATGTTGTTAATGTCACTGGCTAGTGATATACTCACTGAGAAACTGAGAATTTATTGCTACCTTTACAAGGAGAAAAAAGAAAATGAGGAGATGAACTAGACCAGATTTATAAAAAAACAATGCTAGTTGGAAACCCCTGAAAAAAAATGGAAACATGTTGGCTGCAAATCCTTACTTTTTCAACTTTTAAAGCTCACTTTGAAACATAAACTGGTCCATAGTCATTGAGAGAAGATGGTTCCAGAACATCAGTTCAATAACAATACATTTATGCGATCTGAGACAAGTGTAAAGCCAGACAAATTGTAAATTGGATTACATTGCAAGATATCAAAAGTTACTTAAATTGTAGAACCACTTTAGATATATATCTTTTACAATGTGAATGTAACTTTTCATTTGTTGGCAGAATCTACATAGGGGTATGAGACAGGGTTCTGGAAGACTTCTGGGACCTTATAATTATAATTGTAGCAAGACAATTTGCAGAGACTCACAATTCTTCTCCAGTTTACTTCCGAGTAACACAAAGAGAAAGGGTTAGCTTGGGTAACATTAACAGAGAATTATTGAGATGAGAGACTAGGTGGATCTCTGTCATGGGAACTGAGACGCTGAGTAGCCTCAATGAAGAATTTGTAGTTTAATCTTTCTTGAGAACCTCTGTATTTGCAATCTGAGCTAATACGTATAACTATCCATTGTTATACATTTCTTGTTACATAGCAGGGTGAATTTTATTTAATGTTGGAATCCGTTGTTGTAACTCATTTGTGAATGGTGAACATATATTTTCTTCATTGAAAGCTACTATTAAAGTTTTACTGTTTGCTATTTATCTGCCAATTTTGTTATTTACCTTGCAATTGGGAGATTTTTATTTTATATTGGATTCCCTGCTATATCTGCTTTGTGGATAGTGAATGTGTATTATTTCCTGGAACGGTTATTGCAAAAATCTAACCATCTGGATGTAATCTTTTTATTTTCGTCACTTAGGTGTGCCATAGGGGACAATGTGTTTTGTATTATATTCTATTGCTATTTGTAGAGATTTGAGCACCCTATCAGGGTTGCACTTGAAGTAAATTAACAACTAAACATTTCTAGTGCACTTAATATGCAAATATCTGCCATATTCCTGCTCAAATGAAAGTATCTCACAAACTTGAGTATTCTTATTAGATAAGTACCAATTTACTTGGACTGTATAAGAAAATAGAAAACATTTGACTATTTCAGGAGCTATGAACTTACGTTTATTATTTGCATTTGAGCATATTATGGACACATAAGCTCTATTGGTTAACTGATACAAATGGCTTTACAACTGGCCAGATAACGCCACGAAGCATGTTGTAAAATTGCACATATACAATAACTTGATATTCATAATAAAAGGCACATAGCTGCAACAATTTCAAATAAGGTAAGCATAGATTTAAAATACATTTTATATGGCTTATTAGCTTGTCTTAAAGGTATATATACTTTTCCTGGGTTTCAAATGTTTGGTAAGAAACAGGCAGTGATTATCAAAGATAAGTTTAGTGTACTTATAAATGTATAGGCAGGTAAGTAAATTCTAGCTTTGCACACCCAGAGGAAAATGTAATTACCAAATATGCAGAGGCAATGTATCTAGGTATGGAGTTTGACCTTTCAAAAGAAGTACTTGGTGTTGGATTGCATTACATGGTTGGGTGGGGTCTGAGTTTACAACTGAATCAGATCACAAGGATATATAGAGAAAGAGACTTCATATCCCAGGCTTCTTTGCAACACAGCAACCACAGAGTATAATACAAAATGTATCTGCTTTCTCCTGATTAGCCAAAATGAATTATGCTAATCGTAGCAGGGATTTTCAGTGGAGTCAACTGAAAAAAAGCATCAGCTTGCAAATTGAAATATTTAGCAAACATCACTATGAATTTGTAAATGTTTATTTTGGTATGTTTTCATGCACAAAATGTTTGCATACACTACTGATTCTCCTCTATCAGATGCACACATAATCCAGGAAACTTAAATCTGTCTTTAACTAAAGTGTCATGTACATAACTTAATATCTCTTTATTTTTGTTTCTTGAAAACAGAATACTTTTTGTTTAAAATTGTATAGCGGTAACAAAGCATATATTTTCATATGTATTTTGTTGTTTGTAATGGTTTGTGTCGCTAATTTATCATTTTATTTTTTAAGAATATTTGTAAATATATTAGAAAATGTTTTAATTTATATTTAGACAAACTGCAAAGTGAGTGAAGTATCTTCTTAACACCATAAATAGACATTTTACAAATGTAATATGTTGTGGATCCTAACAAACTCACATGCCATAACTTGATCACTGCTTCCCTTGATGTAGAAGGGCAAAATATAGGAGGGAAGATCAACTAAGCTATATCAAAGACTGTGAAGATGCTGAAATTGGAAATGTTCCCCACAGGGAATAAAGCACAATTAAACATTCCAAAGCACAGCCCTTGCAATGCTTAGTGGATATCCCCCATAAACCAGTGCTCATTACTGTAGTGATATGGTCCACAGCATGTAGCTAGTTAGCTGATGGTAGCTCTTGACTTCTACTCAGTGGCTCACTCCTTTGTGTTTGCATGTCAGGTAGACCACCTTCCACACAGAAACCTACCCTACCATAATACAAAATTGCAATCTGCTTTTATTTAATAGATGCTTGCCTATATGCTTGAAATCTGTTTAGTTTGTGTGTATTTCTTGCAGTCTTATCTCTTGAAATACATATGTGGAATATTTATTATCAGAATAATATTTCATTGAATAACTGGTATGAGACCCCACATGCAGTTGAAGATTGTGTATAGTTTAACATGTGAAAATAATTAATTAAGGGCTCACATACAAATTGCTTTAGAACAGTACATTATAAGGAGCCAATTCACATATTGTTTATGTAATAAACTGGGGTACAGGGAGTGCACAACAGCTGGTGCATTGCAATAACAACTAGTGCATTAACCCCTAGTGTCAACCACAGAATGCACCGATGCATCCTAGAACATCTGCATAGTGAACCAAAGTCTTTCCTTGACTCTTTGGAAAAAAAAAAGGAAATTTGCAGATCAGATTAAGATCCGTAACTCACTTAGGGAAAGGCATGTCATCTACTACTTTGCAGCCACATTAAATTTGAAGCCCATCAGTGTAACGTGAGACCGCAACGGCTGCGGGCTAAAAATTAGAGTTACATAGCTATTAAATTAGAACATGCTGCAAGCTACTGGCTTGAGACGCAAACCTGTAAACCATTTGTTGAACGTTGGATGCGAGTGACCAATTAGTCAAACCTGAAGTTACGAGTTGGGATGGAGCCAATGGCAAATGAGATCATCAGAATGAAGTCACTGGAAAATGGAGGTGAGATTTCAAAGTGTTACGTTTTTCAATTACGAGTTACGATTGGACCAACATTCCAGAAAGAATGCAATATTGATAATGACCTAAATATGATATTCTATTACATGCCAATTCCATTATATGTATTAACACACTAATTGCTGTGATCGATATAACACGGAAATTAAACATGAAATAAAGTATTTTTGTAGGCCGATTTGTGAGCTTGAGAATCTTGTGCTATTAATTCTAACACCTAACATCACTTTCCCTGTTAATACAAGTACAGTAGTGTGTGTATATGTGCATTTAAAGTGCTATGGATTGGGCTTTACCACCCTTGCAGGTCCTCTCTAACACTCATTGGCTTCTTGGCTCCATTAGCACGTTACGTAAAAAAAAAAAATCCTTCCTGACCCCAGATACTGGTGATCGGATTTCTCCCTGGATCAATACTCTCTCTCTAATTATCCAGGATAACCCTGAATTCACTATTTAATTTGAAATAAATCCAGTCCCCTTTTAAAGTTATCTATCAAATCCACTGTCTCCACCTCCTGTGGTAGAGAATTCCACAGATTACCACCCTTACTGTGAAGAACCCCTTTCTTTCTTTAAGGTGGAATCTTTTTACTTATTGATGTCCTCTTGCCAGTTGAAAATCTCTTGGCACAAAAAGCTCCCTTGACAAATCTTTATACTGACCCGGGATGTATTTATATAAGTAATCATATCCCCTCTTAGCCGCCTTTTTTCTAGAGAAAATACGTTTAATTTGGTTCATAACTTAGCCCCTCCATTCCCCTTATTAGTTTTTTTGCACTCCTCTGTACCTTTTCAAGCACTAGAATGTCCTTTTTATGAAGTGGTGCCCAAAATTGAGTTCCATATTCCAAATGAGGGTGTACTAGAGATTTGTATAGTGGCAGAATTATATTTGATTCCGTTGCTTCTATACCCTTCTTAAAAAAATGCTAATATTTTATTTGCCTTTGCAGATACTGCTTGGCATTGAGCACTGTTACCTAGGTGGTTTTCCACACGCACACCCAAATCCCTTTCAGTATCTGATACCCCTAGATTTGCTCCATTAAGATTGTAAATTGCATGGCTATTTTTCCTTCCCAGATGCATAACTTTACATTTATTCATATTAAATCTCATCTGCCATTTAGATGCCCATTCCTCAATTTTATGTAAATCCCTTTGGAGGGAAAGCACATCATTATCGGATTTAATTACCTTGCACAACTTTGTCATTAGCGAAAATGGAGACACTACTTTCCAAACCCACCTCTAAGTCATTAATAAATATGTTAAAAAGGAAAGGACCTAATACTGAACCCTGAGGAACCCCACTTACCACATTAGTCCAATCGGAGTATGTTCCATTTACAACAATCCTTTGCTTCTTGTCTTTTAGCCAGCTCTCAATCCATGAGCAGATATTTACTTCTATTCCTGTATCCCTTAGTTTGCACAATAGTCTCCCATGTGGCACTGTATCAAAAGCCTTTGCAAAATCTAAAAAGACTACATCCACTGAGTTGCCTTGATCCAGGTTCCTACTAACCTCCTCATAGAAACTAATTAGATTTGTTTGACATGACCTATCTCTCATAAATCCATGTTGACTCCTACTTATAATCCTTTTCAAATAGACATATTCTTGTATATTATCCCTTACTAACACTTCTAAAAGCTTCCCCACTACAGAAGTGAGGCTCTTACTCTTCTTTGCAATTAATTTTTCATTTTCTACTTTAGCCAGTCTAATAGCCCTTTTGCAAGCCTTGTTGATTTCCTTGTACTCCCGTAAACCAGTCTCTGTCCCCTCTTGTTTATATAATTTAAATGCCTGTTTTTTACTCTGTATCTTGATCTTTAAATCATTGTTAAGCCACATTGGATGTTATTTACTCCTTTTACTTTTCTTCCAACTTGGTATATGGTGATAATTACGTATATTTAGTAAGGATTTAAATGTTGTCCATTTATATTCAGTATTTTTACCCGTCAGTTCTCTGTCCCAATCTATACTTTGTATTGCTTTTGTTGGCCCCTTAAAAAAAGTTTTTTTTAATTCAATCTCAAATGAGACTGTGTTGTGATCACTGTTTCCCAAATGGGCATTTGATACTATATCAATATTATTTGTGATGACTAAATCTAAGATAGCTTTATTTCTAGTAGGCTCTTGTATAAACTGGGCCAGATAATGATCCCTGAATGTACTCAAGAACCTGCACCCCTTAGCTGAACTGCTGGTCTCATTTATCCAGTTTATTTCAGGTTAATTAAAATCTCCCATTATTAGAACTTGCCCGTGCTTAGCTTAATTTCCAATCTGTAACAATAATTGTATTTCCTAATTTTCAGCTATATGTATGGGTTTTTAGCATACTCCTAGTAATATTCTTTTGGAATTTGCTGCTTCACTATTTAACTCTACCCACAAACATTCAACTTTATGACTAGTTCTGCCATAAATATATTCTCTGATTATAATCTTAAATTCAGGTTTAACATACAGACAAATCCCTCCTCCTCTTTTACCATTGCCCCTAACTTTCCTAAATAGGTTATAACCATCCAGATTGACAGTCCAGTCATGAGATTCATCCCCCCATGTTTCGGTAATGCCTATTAAATAACATTTTTCATTAATTGATAATAATTCTAACTCTCCCATTTTTCCTGGCAAGCTTCTGGCATTAGCAAGCATACACCTTATGCTATGAGTCTGTAGTTCTGAAGTGCCTGCCACTTTACTTGAGTTACTTAGTACTACCTCCCTATTGACTATACCACCCCTACCCCATCTCCTACCCTATGAGTTGTTAATTCATCCCTTATACCCTCTACACTTTCTACCTCATTACTTATATCTAGTCCCTCCCCCCAACTACTAGTTTAAAAACTCCTCCAGCCTTTCTACCATCTTACCCCCTAGCACAAAAACTCCCTCATCATTAAGGTGCAATCCATCCCTGCTATAGAGATTGTACCAAAGTGAGAAGTCAGCCCTGTGCTCTAAAAACCCAAACCCCTACTTAGTGCACCACATCTTTAGCCATGCATTAACCTCCCTAAGCTCCTTCTGCCTCCCTGGGCTAGCATGTGGCACTGGTAGTATCTCAGAAAATACTACCTTGGAGCTCCTTGCCTTCAGCTTATTACCTAGTTCTCTAAAATCATTCTTTAGGACACTACATCTTCCACTTACTTTGTCATTGGTACCAATATGTACCAAGATCGCCGGTTCATTTTCAGCCCCTCACAATAATTTGTCTACTCGATCCACGACATGCAAAACCCGAGCACCCAGGAGACAGCAAACTGTTCGATTGCTGGGATCTGGGTGATAAATAACCCTTTCTACCTTCCTAATAATAGAGTCCCCTACCACCAAAACCTGTCTGTTGCTCTGCCTATTCTGCCCTCCCACCTCCAGTATATCTGTTCTCATGGCTGTTAGAGGGAACAGCTCTATCTGGCATTGCCATTCCTGAATGGTCATCTCCAACAGTTTCACTCAATCTGGCAAATCTGTTGGTGTTTGCCAACTCAGAACTGGCCTGCCTCCTCCTGTTCCTCCTGCTTCCCCTTCTAACTGTAACCCAGCTACCTCCCTGGACATCCTCACTAGCCCCAGCTCCACCCTCATGCTAGGCCCAGGTAAACTGTGCTCAGTGAGCACCAACTCCCTTTCCAGTGGAGCAATATCACTAAGTTCTGCGAATCTCCTCTCCAGTTCTCCAATTTGAGCTTCAAGAGAGGCAACATGCTCACACCTGCCACAGAGGTAAGGACCATGGATCAGTTGTTCCCGTATTGCATACATATGACAGGATGTACACTGAGTGAGGTTGCCACTAGACTGAATTATTATTATTGAAAAATAAAAGAAAACAATATATATATATATATATATATATATATATATATATATAGTCTTCCCATTCACACTATAAACCTGTCCCCCCTTTTCTTTGAAGTCATCCTTTTATTTAAACTCCTACACTTTTACTAGAATTGCACTTATACTAGAAATGTTCGCAAACTCACAAGTTCGCCCCTTCTCCTGTTTATATTAACTTCTGCTTTTATACAATCCTCTCTCACTTAATTTCTCCAGAGAACTCACACAAACATCTCCAGACTGTCTGTTACAACATCCTTCCTTTAATGAACTCTGCCATAACTACCTTCCTCTCACATTAAGATACCATTTCCCTCCCCCACACCCACCCACCTCCAATTGTTGCAACTATATAGCATTCAAATTTATCACCTGACTTTCCCATTTGCAGGTTATATTATCTGACCACTAGGGGCAGATAACACACTCCACTCCAGAGTTTTCTACATCACACTTGCAACCTTATTAAATTGTGATTCAGCAAATTTAAAAGGGCTCTATTTAAGCACACAGCATATTTTTTTACAGAAGTTTTTAGTTAGTGAACTTCTATCCAAAAGCAAGGTCTTCACTAACTAAAAACTTCTGTAGAAAAATAAGCTGTGTGCTTAAATAGAGGCCTTTTAAATTTGCAGAATCACAATTTAATAAGGCTGTTGGTTTCTGACAGATCTTTTCCCTCTCCAACTAAATGAAAAACCTTTCTAAGTATACTTAAAATTCCTTTATGACCCTTGCCATTCCTTATCTTCCCCCCACCCCAGTTTTCTGCCTCTTCCATTCCCTTTAGATTGTAAGTAGCGAGTTTCCAATCTTGTAGAGTCCTTTGGAAAAAGCACTTTCTACAAAGATTTTAAGCTCTAAACAGGGCCCTCTATTTTCTGCAGTTGTTAATATGGTATTTTTCCTTGTGCTAATCCCCTGTAGAGCGCTACAGAATATGTTGGTGCGTTACAAATAAAAGATAAGAAACTTTGAATTATGATTTTCACTCAGCTCGACATATTCTTACCAGACTGATCTTGTTATTAGGACCTAATTACTTACCTCTCCTGTAAATTATATGGTATTGTTGTAAAATTGCTAGTATTAATTACAATTTATAAACTGTTAACCTTTTCCTTAACTGTATGCATGCTTTAAATCTATGTTTTTCTCATGTTTGTGTAATAAACTCTGTTAATGATAATTTTACTGGAACATAAAACAAGTATATCAAAGCAGTATATTTATTCCTTTATTTTTCTTTGAAAACACCATTTTAGTTAACAAGCCACTGAACGGATTACCAGAACTTTACATCATTGCAATGTGATGAAGACTCCTCTTGATTCTTTTAGGTATTTGCAACTTATTAGCTAGTGTTGGCTCTACTTTTGAACATTTTGTCAGATTCCTTGCACTGTCTGAATACATTTTAAGTCGTATCAGAACAAGGAAAGCAAATGTAGCTCTGTCAAGATACTTTTTAATTTGTCAGCACTGACTGAAACAGGTGACTCAGCTCTTATCTGTTCAATATTAGCATATATTTGCTATTCTTATACATGTAAGTCAAGTTTAAATGGGTAATATTGAAATGTCCTTGAGTTCTCAGGAAATATTTTCTTCTTGGAAGATTTGTTTTGAATCTCATCAAAGGCACACACTCGTGTTTATTAATTAAAAAGCAATAGATAAAAAAAATAATGTTTGTGCCAGTTCTAATTAACTTGGGTTATTTTAACGCTTCATATGGTACTTGAACATAACATATGTAAAGCTTAACAGAGATGGTACACAAGCTCTTAGATAATGCATGACATTAGAAGCAAATTAGACTTTTTATCTCAATTTTATTGGAGAAGGAATTGACTAGTACAGAGATATAAAAAGCAAAACATTATTATGCAATTTATTTAATGATTACAATCAATACAATTTAAAATGACTGTGGAAACTCTTAATATAGCATATATGCATTGCTTCCTTATGGCATCCCAATTATGTATGTAACTGTAAAATCTGCTTTTTACTTTCTCCCTCTTTTAGGGAGTGGGCTGGGAAGGGATACATAGGGCCCTATTCTATTGCCCAATTCAAACATGTATACACACTTAAAATCACTCTTAATATTGCTGCATATTCAGCAAATATTCGTTATTGGCACTAATGAATTCTTAAGTCTATAGAATGTATATAAACATTTATTTTGAAAAAACAACACCCAAAGCCAAATTTATGAGTTCAAGGCATTTGCAAGTAGCTAATAGAATATGGTCTATAATGAGATAGTAAAAGGGAGTAGGAAAAAAGGAGTGGTGAAGTGATGTGATAAGAAGGGAAGAGTAGTAGTATTATTAAGAAAAAAATGTGACATCAAGTATTGTAAGCAAGTAAGTGTGGAATGAATAACACAAAGATATGCTACCACATGAACTAAGTACACTTTGAATCAGTTATTAATATTTAGTTGTTATGAGCAGTATAATGCATCAAAAAGAAAGAAAGTTGCTGAACACAAATCTGCATCCCATGGTCAGTTGTAAGATAACACACAGAGTATGAATGCAGGATTCCCTGGAAGAACTCACAGAGACCTGTGTCACTCAGGATTATATCACAAATTTGAGTTAGTGGAAATCTCTGCTGGTTTGATTTTGGGTGAGCAACCTCTACTATCACATATAATAGTTGTCAAACTGCGAGACGTCGTCACGCTTTGCGTGGTGCGCTAATCGCTTGCGAGCCTCGCAAAGCGAGGCAAGCCATTAACGCCTAGCACTTAGATGATTAGGCACTATAACGATCAACACAAATATGATGATGCAATAAAACACGCGGGACTTAGCCACAAAACACTTCCTAAATGCGAGATCGCCTTGGGACTTAGAAAAAAAATAAATACGAGACGCGGGACTTAGAAAAAAAAAAGATAAGAGACGCAAAAAAATACGAGATTAACGGATGAACTGGAAAAACAAAAAAACTATAAAAACACACTAAATACAACAAAACAAATTACAAAATCATCACAGACAGCACGGGTCAACCGCCAGGACGTCTGGGAATGAGGTGGAATGTGAATTTAAGCAGATTTAGACGATTTTTGACACTCGAAAATCGCTTAAGCAAGGAAAAAAATGGCCTCGGAAAAAAATTAAAATGAGGCTACACGACCCCGGACCACCCAAAACACTGCCAAACGCGTAGCTCTTTACACATCAAGCTACGAACTTTAAAATACACTATTACAAAAGCCGGAAAATGCTCAACGACGTGTAACACATTAATAACATTACGACTATACAATGCCGCTTTACACAATAAACCAACGGCTTTACCTTGCGCACGCAGCCTATTTATAATGCAAACTTGGAAAATTCATTACACTTTATCATCAGGGCGCCAACACTCAAAATGTATATTCTATACTGTCGGAAAATACAAACAGATTGTTAGCTCTTCAGGCTATTGCTGGCTGCATATATTAATTATAAATACTTAAAGTATATTAATTTATTCAATAAATAATTATTACTTAGCTACATATACATAAACATATATATCTCTCTTTCGCATGACTGATGAAGGTGCTCAGAGGACCAAAAGTGCACGACAGGAGAGACTCTCAATGAGCGCTAAAGGCTGTAAGCGCAAGGCCTTGCAATGAGCTCTGAAGGTCCTCAGAGTACAAAACGGTTTACCACTGTGTGGGAAATAGCATTCCCATGGCTTAAAATGTTATTGCCCCGTCATTTTGGATTGGCAAGTGGCTAGTTATAATATAATTACAGAAAAGGGAGTCTGTCACATAAAAATACAACTTTTTAAGATATACAGTATTTAAAGAGCATATATGATCAAAATATGAATGTACAAAGATATAAATCTTTTTTCCATAACATATAGCCCCATTAAATTAGAAGCCCGTATCTGCAACGTGAGCCACGTAACGGCTGAGGGCTTGAAATTTGGAAACTTTATAGTGCTATTAAATTGGAAGGGGCTGCGAGCTATGGATTTGAGTAAAAAATCATAGCTTATTCATAGAACGATGGATTTGCGGCCTTGCAGACGATCACTTAGTGTAGACCGTAGTTACGGGTTTAGACGGAGCCAATGGAAAAAGAGATTGTCAGTGTTACGTCACTGAAAAAGTGGAGGGAAGATTTTTAAGTCCTAAAGGCTTCAATTACAGTTTGTGATCGTACCCACATTGCAGATTAATGCAATATCGATAAAGCCTTAAATATGATATTCTATTGCATGCAAGTTACAGTATATGTATTAACAAATTGATTGCAGGGATCCATATAACACGAAATATAGTCATGAAATAAAGTATTTTTCGGCTCCGATTTGTTTTTGATTTGATTTTAATAAATGAACAGTAGTGTGTTTTTATTTGCATTGGACTTTATCCCCCTTGCTGGTGCTCTCTAGCACACGTTGGGCTTTGGGCTTCATTTCAGTGTTACGTGCTTGTTCGCTTGTGACTTCTTAGCAATTTAATAGCTATATTGAACAAGTACCGGTTGCGGGCTTGACGGCGCAAATAATTTACGGGCACAAAGTTCAACGTTGCTCAACATGTATGCTTTTCTCTGCCTTTGCTGCATTTTAACACGCGTGTCATCTGCGCTCTGCGTTACGGGGCTAAATTCATAGCCGTAACACGTAAAATTGGACATACGGGCTACGTTTTCAAATGTGGCCTGAATTGAATGGCCTGATAGTGATCTAACATGATAATTTAATATCTCTCTTGATTTTCATTGGGTCAAGTATGTCACAATCCTTCTCATGTTATTATTATTATTTTTAAATCTAGATTCAATATGTTTCAGTTTAGTAAGCACAAGAACTCCTTCAACATATCATTGACTCTCTCCTGTATCAAAGATATTGTCTATTTACCTAGAAAATAATGTAATATGTATATTGTATTGCTTCATCAAGCTATCGATCAAATATTCTCACTCCCACCAGCCCAGATATAAATTTGCATTGCTGGAGCACAACCTCAGCCAATGGCCATACCACTCAGTTGAAGTTAAGGTCAACCTCAGCAATGTCACTAGAAAATCATTAGTATCACTATTTATATAATCTATTTTCAGTAACCATGATTTAATATTCACAATATTGTCCTCCTTATCATTCAGTTTAACTATGACATCTTGCCACATCTCAATATCTCTTAAAAATTATTTGTCTTCTTCC
The DNA here is from genome assembly GCA_027410445.1 of Discoglossus pictus. Taxonomy (NCBI): domain Eukaryota; kingdom Metazoa; phylum Chordata; class Amphibia; order Anura; family Alytidae; genus Discoglossus; species Discoglossus pictus. Next base: position 71,674,967 of record CM050164.1, on the reverse strand, counting down.
TTAATTTAATTATTTAAATTTGTATATCCAATTTGAGAAATGTCTGGACAACCATTCAACAAAAAACATAATGAACAGGGAAATGTCTAGAGAATTAGTGAAGGTAGATTGAGTTTTTTAATATCTCTCTCCATCCTTCCCTCCTTCAAATTCCGTCAAAAGCACTCCAAGGATTTAATCTCTTACATTATGGGAGCAGCATTCAATCATTTTGATGGTAATATGGATTGAGTTCTCTCTCTCTAAGACTAATAATTCTCATTTCCCCCATTCCCTGATTTTTTTTGCCCCTCCATGATGACTGAAACACATTACAATGGGTGTTCCTTTTTTTAAAAATGTTGCTTCCACTTTCTTGTTGGGCGCTTACATTTATATTATCTCTTTTACCCTTTTGAAAGTGGGGTACCCAAAAACGCTTTTGGTTTTATCTAAGGTTTCTCTGCCAGATAAATCACAATTTGCTGGTTCTAAGTCAGTATCAGCTCCACTTTTGTCAGTTTTTTTCTTCGACAGAGGACTGTGCCCATGCATATATCTCCTTCTATACAAGGTTCCTAATATCTCTGTGGATTTTTTCTCTTTTGTGATGAAGTTTCAGTCACTATTTTATCTACCTTATTTTGACTTTTGATTCCCTGAATCATTTATTTTCTCAAATGATTTTCAATTCTATCAATAACTAATTAAGCTGGCTATCATCATATACCATGAGCTGACATATCAATTTCAGTGAAAACTCTAAGTGTTTGAACCCACATAAGATTTAAAGTCAAAGTTAGTCTAGCTAATTGAGGAGAACAACTTGATTCTTAATTTTCTTGGAATCAATTTATTTTCTATAATGCTGATATACAGTATTCAGCATTTTGAAATATTAGTTATTGGAAGAATAAAAAATACTTCTGCAAACACAGCCTTTATTTGTTTAAACTCCCCTATCTGAAATTACAGACATGCCTGTTATCATTGTTCAAACATTAATAGCCCCATTACATTTGAAGCCTGTAGCATCATCGGCAAGCACGCAAAGGCTGCAGGCTTGAAAATTGTCTCTCTTACAGAGCTATTAAATTAAATCAGGCCACGAGTTACATCATGATGTCACTGAAAATTGGAGGTTAGATTTCAAAGCCTTGTGGGTTTCAGTTACGAGTATCGATCCGAACCACATTCCAAATATAATGCAAAATTAATAAATCAGTAAATATGATATTCAAGTCCATGCAAGTTCCATTATATGTATTAACACATTGATTGCTGGGATCGATATAACACGGAAATTAAACACTTTAAAAAAAGTATGTTGTGCTATTAATTTTAATACCTACTATCACTTTGCCTTTAATTATGAGTACAGTAGTGTGTGTATATTTGCATTTATAGTGCTACGGATAGAATTTTAACACCCTAGTGGGTCCCCTTTAGTAACAACCATTTGCGGGTTACAGGCTTGAACGCCAGATAATTCATTGCCTTTTAATAGCGTGATTGGAACGTAACAGTTACGGACTTAAAAGAACAAAGGGTTTGCGGCAACGTAGTGCAATTTTCGACATCCCATAGGGTTTTTTCACCCTTATCTCGCAAGTCGTTGGCGGGTTAATTTATGCAGCTAATTTAATAGCTGCAAGTCTTATGGGCTTACACACTGAGGGAATTTAATAGGGCTTTAAGTCTTGTCCAACTCTGTTACCCCATGGACTGCAGCACACCAGACACAGATGTCAGTCACTGCCCCTCTGAACTTCCTCAAACTAATGTTCATTGCTTCAATGACTGCATATATCCTTCTCCTTTTCTCCTGTCCCCTTCTTTGCATGCTTTCAATGTTTCCCAGCATCAGTGTTCTGTCAAAGGAATCCTGTCTTCTCATGCTATGGCCAACATATTTGAGCTTGAGCCTCACGATCCAACCTTCCAGTGAACAGCATGCCTTGTTTTCCTGTAGTATTAATTAATTGTATGTGAGGAATAAAAGAGAGGGCAGGATCTAATAAAGATCCAAGACAATGGGCCTGGGAGGTGAGAGTGATGATGGCATTGTCAACAGTGAGAGATATTTGAGGAGTGAAAACTGTAGTAGAGGGTGAAATAATAAGAAACTCAGTCTTAGACATGTTGAGTTTAAGTTGACGGGCAGACATCCAGGAGGATATGCTAGAGAGGCAGTTGGAAAGTTGAGCTAAAAGAGAGGGGAGTAGATCTGGTGCAGAGAGATAGATTTGCTTGTCATCTACATAGAGATGATACTGAACTCCAAAGGATTTTATAAGGGTTTCAAGGGAGGATGTGTAGATGGAGAAGAGGAGGGGGCCTAGGACTGAACCTTGGGGTATGCCAACAGACAAAGGGAGAGGTGAAGAAGAGGTGCCAGAGAAGGAGACACTAAATGTACAATCTTCTAGATAGTATGTGAACCATGAGAGAGCTGTGTCTTAGATGCCAAAAGAGGGGAGAGTTTGGATTAAATGAGGGTGGTCAACTGTATCGAAGGCAGCAGAGAGATCCAGGAGAATTAGAATTGAGAAGTAACTCTTTGATCTGGTGATTTGCAAGTCATTGGTGACTTTTGTGAGGGCTGTTTATGTAGAGTGTTGGGCCCATAAGCCAGATTGGAAGGGGTGCAGAAAGGAATTGGAGGAAAATAATTGAGGGAGGAGATTGTAGACAAGCCGCTCAAGCAGTTTAGAAGCCAGGGGAAGTAGAGAGATAGGGCAATAGTTGGTGGCAGAAGCTGGGTCAGATGAGGGCTTCTTATGAATGGGTGTAATTATGGTGTATTTTTTTTTTCATCATTTTTTTATTCTCACCAACAACAGTAGAGGATAAACAGGCAAAGCAGATGACACACAGTTTATCATTAATATCAACAAACACTTCACAAGGCCTAAATGGTTTTAAGAACAATCAGATATGTGATGGACCATGCCCAGGAAGGAGTTAGCAGTGGTAGCTAATAGGGCAATGGAGGCAGACCTCGTGGTGTGAAGCAGCTATGCTAGCCTAGTCTCACCCTAATCTCTCCCTGCGTCCTGCCTTGATGCAGTGTGAGCCTGCAGAAGCATCGAACCGGCAGAAGCCCTGAGGATATATTGAACTCCCGAAGGGTACATCTCTCCTGCTCCTTTAACCCCTTTATTCCCCCCTGCACCATTCCAGCCTGAAAACAGACTGTCTGCTACCCCACTATTCTATCACTAGTCTGTCTCCTTGCAGAGAAGCCTGCTGCGGCAGGAGCTGACCAGCCGGCAGAGCTGGCGTGGTAGAGCCAGCGACGGGGGCTTCGCAGTGTGCTTGACTGAGGGGCTTAGCAGCAAGCTGAGCGGTGGACATAGGGCAGGATTCAGCTGAAACAGCGAAGATACACTGTATCATCAGACCCAAAGTTCCAGGCCATGGAAGATCACAGCAATGGAGATCACAGTGTCTGAGAACAGCAGGTAATGAGAAGGAGAGCCCTCAGGAGCCTGTAGAGCCTCCAGACTGGATGGAAGACATCATCAGTGAGTAAAAGGCTAATATAACCACTGATATAAGGTGCAGGGGTAGGATTAAGAAGGAGAAGAGGAAATTTTTAAAATTAAATAAGTCCCAAGCCCCAAGTTTGTGGGAGAAATGAAGGGCTCATAATATGATATGAAGAGGCCAAATATGAATAAGGCATTGTATAAAATTGCATTTAATGAATAAGGTAGCCATAAATGCACCTATTTGAACCAATGATACATTGGTGTTATGAAAACCAACAGTGAATTTTTATTATGAAAATATTTACAAAACTCTATAAAGAGTATATAGAGCATATGAATCCAAAGCTGCTCCAACTCCCAGCTCTTATAATTGGTTTGAGATCTACAAGTGTTGTTTAAAGGGACATAGTTTTTTCTACTCTTCCTACTCAGCGTCAGTCACTATATTTGTCCTGATGGACAGATTTGAATGAAAGAACACTCCACAGCCATTATTCTTCTTGAATATATAGCTCTAGATAAAGATAAAGATCTCCTCTTCTGAAGAAAGGATTAGAACTGTGAATAAATAGATGAAAAAGAGTGCTTAAATTCTATATACTTTTCTTTTCTAATAAGAGATTTTTTGGGGGGTTTTTTAAACACGGAGGAGTTTATAGAAAATAGGAAAATATGCTCTTTGGATTAAATTGAAGAGAGATAGCCCCAGGACAAGTGTTGTATGGCCATAGGGGAGTCCAATTCTGTTGAGGATAGGACTTATCAATTAAAAAGATGGGTAAAAAACAGGTCCAAAGTGGGAAAAGCAAGACTAGAGAGGAAAAAAACATGCAAAGTAAAAAAACTTTAAGCTCCCTCCTTTCACCTCTTAGTAGAATTAGCATTACGGAAGAAACATTTCCAGTAGTCGATTTAGAATCCAACCCAGATGTCTCGTTGGCCCAATCTTTGGGTAACAAGGCCTCAGGTTTCGAAGAATCCCCTAGAGAATCAGAAATAGGGGAACCAAGGTTGACCTTGGAAACAATTAAGGAATTATTCCAGGATTCAAAACCTCAATAGTTTTAGAATTAACAAACAAATAGCACATATACTAAAACAATCTGTGAAATTTCCATAAAAACAGATGATTTGGACAAGAAAATACAAATTTTGAAGGAGGAGAGTAAAAAATAGGCACAGGAAATAAAATTAAAAAAAGAAGAGAAAAATGTAAAGCAAAATGAAATGCTTAGAGGTTGTAATTCCAAATTAGAAGACTATACAAGATGTAATAATATACGTATAGGAGGAATTACTGAGGATGTACATTTTCTAGAGCTAATATGTATCTTCTTTTCTACTATCGTTGGTTCCACATGAGGGTAAGTCTGAAATGGCTCCCACTACCAAAAAATGTACCTAAAGGTTCCATGAGGGATGTAATTATCAGATTACATTATTTGAGTTTTAAAGATCAAATTATACGGAAATCAATGGAAAAAAAAGTACGAGAGATTAAAAATATACTCAGATATCTCGGGTGGTACACAAGAGAAGAGAATTAAAAGGTATTACTAAGAACCTATGAGAAAATCAAATTAGATACAGGTGGTGATATCCAACAAAATTGATTATAACTATAGGAGATAATACAACCATAGTGAATAACATTAAAGAGGGGGAAAGATGTTAAGGGATTTTAAAATGTGGCCATCTGATTGAGATTGGCAGGGGGCAAGAGGAAAATCAGACAAAATAGGAACAAACTAGAATTAAGGGAGGGGAGAGGTTTAGTGAACTGAATTTACTAAAAAGATATAGGAAGGGAGGGAAGGGATGTATGGCTATTAAAAACTCCTGTATTGGTTCCGAACAAGTTATAGAATTTAAAAATATATTTTGTAGATAGTTTACACATTTTGAATCAGCGTTAGTATAAAGAGATAAAGCTCATGCTCATGTATAAATTGATAATTATTAGGTAACATTTTAGATTTAATTATTTTGATTTTTATAAAACTACATCACAATTGGGTTTGGATATTGTAGCAGAATAGATATCAACTGCCACGAGAAGTTTCTCCCTTAGTTAGTTAATTAGTGGCTTTAACCTTAAGTAATAACTAATGACTTGAAGATTGGATTAAATGTGATGAAAAATACAAGAGCCTTTCAGCCTAAATCTCGTAATAATACATAGTACCACCCACATTTGTTATTATTTAATTGGGGCACATATTTTTTGATCTTAATGTTCACAATGGAGGGTCCCACCCCCTAGGTCTGAATTTCGAACAATGAAGTTCAACTTCTCTTTATCTCTTTTGCGGGGAGGAGGAATTTTCCCCTTGTAGAGGGAGTAGAGATGACTCACCAAAGGAGATGGATATGTATGGTTTCCTCACATTAGGAGGGGAATGTATGAATGTGGGAGAGAATGGCTGTGGAAGGATAGTGACAGAAAATAATTTAAATATGTATAAGGAAGAACTTAGGAGTGTTGCAGGGACACACAGGCCTTGCAGAGTGAAGGGAGGTTTGAAGGGAGGGAGCGAGGAGGTGAGAGAAGATAAAGAGAGACATACAAATAGGTAAGAATGACTTTAAATATAGCTAGTTAAAATGTCCAGGGGCTCAATATCCCCTTTAAGAGATACTTGTTGAATAGAAACTATAATAAAAGCCAGTACGATTTAGTGTGCCTCCAAGAAACTCATTGGGCTACAGGGAAGATTCCTTGCTGTAATATGAAAAATTTCAGGGAAGGTATACATGCAACATATAAACAAAAAAAACGAGGCGTAACAAGATATTTAAAAAAATGTTTTAAATTAGAAGAAGTAATAATAAAGGACCGAAATGGTAGATACATTATTTGGTTATTTTCTATAGAGGAAGAAGCATTTACAATCATAAATGACCATACTTCCAATGCGTGTCAAATAAATGTTCTTAATCGTCTGATGAAAATTGTTTATAGATATGGAAATATATGAGAAAAGGGGGAGAGCCAGAGAGGTAAAACCTCAGGCACTAATAGTTGTATTTAGATGTTAGGGATGTTCAACATATCCAAATTATTAAAATAAAAACAACAATAATTATCATCGTCAGTGCAAAATATATCAAGTCATAATAGGTAGAGAAAAGGAAAAGTACACCTTTAATTCCAATGATAATGACCCAAAGAGATATTCCAAAATAATTCTTAGGTAGGAAAAATATTAACCAGATACCTTAATTGTATAAAAAGTAACTTTTATTAATATATAAAATTGGGAGATATGGAAATAGCAAACTAATAATCTGTGGAGACCTTAATCTTTGCTTAAATAGATAGGAAATCAGAAAAACAATTGAAATCAGAGTCTCAGATTAAATCAAATGCCCAAAAATTTCAAACTTTTTGGTAAATAATAGACTGTATAACTCATGGAGGACTTTCCATGTTAGTGAATGAGACTTTACACATTACTCCTATAGACATCAAAGTTTTGTCAGGATTGATTATATATTGGTTTCAGAAATAATTTTGAATAAGATAGCAAAGACAGAAATAGCTCCCATAAGCTGGTCTGATCATGGACAAGTGTCCATTAAGATCATACAGAAACAACTCCCCATGGAAAGACCTCCTTGGAAACTCAATTTAAAACTAGTACAAGGTTCAAAGATAAAAGATAACCTTTAAAAACAATTGGCAAAATTATTTGAATTTAATAATAAATCGATAAAATCAAAGGTAATGATATGTGATGCCCATAAAGCCTTCGTAAGAGGCTTATTAATCAGCTGGCAATATCATTGGAGGAAACAAAAAGGAAAACCGTTAAAAGATTTATATATTGAATTAGTTAAATTAGATCATAAACTTAAGATTAGCTTAGATATAACCACATAAGAACAGGTAAGATTACTTAAGTTAAAAATAAAAAAATGGAGCAGGAGATTTATGACAATTCCAAATGGGTCACTCAACAAAAATTATACCAATATGTTAACAAGGCTGGCCGAATGTTAGCCAACAAATTGAGAACTAAGAAGCTAGCGATTAGAAGAATAGATTTATTTAAGTTGGTTTTATAAATCTCCTCATTCGTAATTTCCATATTAAGGCCATCCATCTCCTGAGAAGTAGCTTTAGGTAAATCATATTTACAAAAAAATCTTCAATTCCAAACCCACCAGCATTAGATTTGGAGGAGTAAATTTCCTGAAATTTCTTTTAAAAAGTTTATTTTATTTTTGATGGATTCATGGTGGGAATTCCAGCCAAATCCTTTATTTGGTATATCTGTGATTGTTTTTTTGTTTTTTTAATTAAGCTGTTTGGCAAGCATAGGCGATGGTTTGTTAACTTGTGTATAATGTTCATCTAATGGCTTTTTTGTTTTTTTCTGCCAGAATAGCGTCTAGCTCCATTCTAGTTTTGTTAATTTGTTCTTGTGTAAAAGTAGAATGCTTGTTTTGGTTTATGTTTTCTACATTTTGTAATTTTTGAAATAACGCAGTTTCCCTGAAATGTTGTTTTTTAAATTGTGACCCTATTCTAATCAGAGACCCCTAAAAAAAGCTTTATGGGTAACCCATAACCAGCCTATCCCAGTATCCATATTGTCATTCTGTGAAAAATAAAGCTGCAGGTCATCTTCAATTTAGTTCTTAAACTCAGGAATAGAGAGAAGCCTTTCTTCCATGTGCCAGCTCACTGTTTTAAGATTTAGGACAAAATTAACCATAAGAGATACTGCAGCATGATTTGTCCATGGACAGGGGAGTATCTGGGCATCCCTAGCATTTTCAAATAGTGATGAGTGTATTAAAATTACATCTATTCTGCAGTAAGTAGCATGTGTAGGAGAATAATCTGTAAATTCTTTATTTGTGGGACTGAGCCCTTTCCAGGTGTCAATCAGCCCCAATTGTTGAAGTAGGGTATATATTACCTTCATTTGTTTAGAGTTTCTAGTGGCAAAAACACTCCCTGTCCTGTCCAAATACAGCTGTAAAGCTAAATTAACATTTCCTCCAATAATAACTTTGCCCATATCACTATGATCCAACACCTTCAAAAGTTTTATTAAAGAAATATGCGGCTAGGTAGTAGGAGCATATAAATTAGTTTTAGTTTTCTAGTTTTTAGTTTTCTAGTTCAAATGGGAAATTTATATGAATCAAAGTGGCAATCCTTGCTCTTTTGTTTTTTTGACTACACGTATAAAATGTGGGGTATTCCTAATGCATAAATGAGGGCACTCTATTTGTGGCAAAATGTGTCTCTTGTAAGAAGAGCACCGCTGGTTTAAATCTTTTATAAAAAAATAAAAGCTTTACGTAGATACGCCATGACTTTCTCCAGTCATTGGCCCAAATTATCCCTGGTAGCTATCCTGTTATGTAATGTACCTGAGATTCCGCCACACCCATTAGCCAAGATATTTATCACCATGAGCCAATCCCATCCCTGACTTCCCGAACACTTTCCTGGCAGGCCGATCGTCCAAAGGTAAGGCACTAAAAATAAAACAAAATATTATACAAAACACTTTATTAAACAAGTTTATGAAACAATACCATAAATGGTCTAACCTTACCATTTATTTTTTGAGTAATCCATATTTTAGGATAGCAGGCCTTTTCTTTATAGACCTTACTAGACATTGTTTCATTTAGAACTGGCTCCACGGACCATAATCTTTAAATAGTAACTTTGTGGAAATTTTTCCTCAATATCCCTAGTTTTAGTCATTCCCTTTTTAAAGATCTTAAAAAAATTAAGGGGCTTAAACTCACAATGGCTTAGCCATTAAAATTACATCTTCGATATTACCCTGCAACTTCTAGGAATATCAGGACCTTACCCTTTTTTCGAGTTGGTCTCTGAAATACCCACCCAAAATCTCTTTTTAGACAATTATTTAAAAATCAATCCAGAAAAAAGCCTCCAATTAAACTCCCCATTATTTACATACACCTGAATTCACACTTAAGGCAGGGTATCATCCACTGTCTTTTTCTTTGAAATTGTCGTGATTCCATTCGAAGATGCTCCTTGTCTTTTCTATTTCTCACCACTTCAGACCAAACTCTCACTGGGTCTGGGTGACCTGGCAGTTGCTGGAATCTCGTACAATTATTTTTCAGGAGACAGTTCTAGCTTGGCTAGGAGCTCATTGCTCTCATCTAGGGATGTCACTCGATATGTTGACCCCTTGCACTGAAATATAAGAGCAAAAGGGAACCCAAACTTATATTGAATTTTGTGCTTGTTTAATATCTGTAAGGTGGGTTTCATGTCCCTTCGCTTTGGAAAGGTCAAAGGTGAAAGGTCCATGTATATCTGAATAGGTGTACCATCTGGACCTTCTATCCCTCTGGATTTTCACGATGTCTAGAGTGCCATATCTCTCGCCTTCTGCTGAGCAAAGCGCAAAATAATGTCCTTTGGTAGATTTGTATCTCTAGCTGATCCAAGGGCTCTGTGCACTCTTTCAATTGCTCATTTGGACTCCTCACTGGATGGTAAAAGCCTTTGCATAACGACCTTAGAATGTCATAAGATCCACAAGACCTGTGACATTTTTTGGTAAGGTAATTAGCCCCTAGGCCTGGTCATGTTTGGAGTAAGGACCTTACTACTCCCAGGTCTCAGTGCTCAAGATCTTGTGGGTTAAATTTAGGCCCACTGTGAGAGGAAAGGTGGAGTAGGCCTCAACATCGCGGAAGCGAACGTCTGTTGGGCCCGGTGTCATTGGGCATGGATTAGGGATTTACCTCAGTTTTTGGGTTATTTACCCCAGTTTAGTAATTGTTAGTTGCAGAGCTGAAGTTCTGCACGTCTGCTTGCTTCAGTTGCAGGACACGCCTCCCTAATTATGGCATGTTTTAAAGAGGATAGAAACTTGCCAGTGTTTAGGGAGAGGTTGAATAAATGTGTGAGAGCTGGGATAAGTGTGGTAGAGAGGGGTGGGATTAGCTGTGATGTAATAGGATCATGGTGTAAGGTGAGAGGTTGATAGTAAAGTAGATACTTCATCCTCGGTTACAGGGTCAAGGGAGTTCATCGTGGAGGAGGCATTGGGGAAGGGTAAGGACTGGGTGTTGTCAGTTTGTTGAGAGGATGGTGAGTTAGGACCAAGCTAGGAGGAGAGTTCATTGCGGATGGTTTCAATTTTATTTTTAAAATGGCTGGGGGTGGGCAAAGGAAGGTGTTGAATGTAGCAAATGAACACTTAGGGTTGGAGGACGGGTTTGATATTAGTGTTAAGAAGTAGTGTTGTTTGGGAAGATTGAGGGTAGAGAAGTAGGAGGGCAAGGTAAACTTGTAGTGTAGAAATTCTGCTGAAGTGCGATATTTCCTCCAGTCATTCTGCAGTGCGTGAGCATCTATGTAGATAGCGTGTTTGTGTAGTGTGCCATTGTTGTGGATAAGAGCGAGGGTGTTTGCTTGTAATTGAGAGGGCAAGAGTGTCAAGGGTGGAGGTTAGAGTCATGGCAAGGATGGTGAGTCAGAGAATTATCTGTATTATTAATCTCTATTAATCTCTGACCTTGTCATGATCGCCCTGACCACCAGTCCTTGGGACTACTATGATCTGCCCATGGTGATTAGGATTTTGAGGATGGCTATTACCCTGTCTACCTAAAGTTTCCTATCAGGACTGCCTCCTGGGGATTTGTGGTTGTGGGATTGGGCTCAGTATGTTTTATTGTTATTTAATGTTATATTAAGTTGATTACCATATGTATGTTAATTACTGTGTGTTATGTTATGTTGATTATTGTATGTTTAATTGTGTCCAGTGTATAAGCAGTTAACTGGCAGTTAGAATGTTTTGAGGTAGCCAGTAACTGACAGTTGAGGGAGTTATATAATTGGCTAGTCATGTATGGTGTTTCTGAGAGCATGCCAGTCTGAAGGCAATCTGTGATGCTTTTGACAGGAAAGAAGTGAGGTAACCCGGCTAATAATGAATCTTAGAAGCTTAATATATATACAGATTTGTCTGACCTCTCTGCATTGACCTGCCTATCTTGGGTAAACCTATTTGATATAGCTCACAATTTCATTTATTTAAGCACTTTCCCCATGACAAGGTAGCGATCCAGGAGGGGGCAAAATGGAATATCCTCTGTCCCAGCTATTGATATTATAATACTACATTTTGTCTAAACCATAAACTAGACAAGCGTAGTGCTCATTTCAATTGCAGGTGAGTGGTGTGAGTAGAGTTAGTGAAGAAAATATATATGTTTAGATGTACAGTTTATGTGTTGGGTCAGTGATGCACATTCTAAACAATTAATTGTTTTGGCACAGAGTGATACCTTTTTTAATATATCAATTTGTGATATGAAGACACATTGGGGTATCTCTTCACTTTGTCAAGATTATTACCTAATCACGACTCAGGATCTGAAAAAGGGAAGAAATTCCTACTGAAAGCTCCTAATGTTGTAAGCTATTACAATACAAAACTATGTAACTATATATAGCATCAATGTAATTGATTGCTTTATTTTTAGATCTTGGGTTCCATCAACAATGCAGGTTGTGTTTTCTCTTATTGCCTTCCACTATTTCCTTATATTCACCATACTGAGATAACACTAAATGCTAACTTTCAGTTAACTTGTACTATGATTTTAGTCAGAAATGCCTAATGTTCCTCTGCAGGCTTCCTACAAATATCATATTCTGCAAACACTAAAGTTGATAAGGATTAATCTGCTGACATGTTTAACAGCAGGAAGGATATTTGATGATATCAACGAAAGAGCAAGAGCAGAAATCAAATAAAGCAAATAGAACTAGGTATTCACCTCTGAAAGAAATACATTCAACCATACAGAAAACAGAGATAGAATTAAGAGAAGACCTTATAGGTCCAAAGGTAGAAGACAAATATTCAAGGAATATTTCAGAAACTAATTTAGATAAGATGAGGGCCTAGTTCTTTCAATCCTTTGAATCATGTTAAACCAATTGACAAGGAAAACTATTCTGGTAATATAGTTTCGAGTTCTCAAAAAATATTCTTGATTTCTGAATATAATATTACTTCTTTCCTGAATATGAAAAAACGTATTTGCATTGATACAGTTAATTTTACAAATGCTAATATAAGCATAACAAAATGCAAAACTTGGGGCTCTTAAAAATTATAAAAATAAAGATCTTCTGATCAGGGATTGAGATAAATGGGGAGCAATGGTGTAGCAAACTACTAATAGTAGTTACAATATTCAAACCAACAGTAGTTGATGAAAAATAAACAGCTGACAAATAATTCTAGTGAAAATTTCAGTTAACAGGGATACATTTAATTTAGATATGATAAGTTGTCAAGATGCTAACAAAAATATTTTTATTTCAAATACAATAACTTACTGACATACACTTACTCATACACTGACTTCTTACTTTTCAAAAAGGTGCAGAATATATAAAAGAAAAGAAAAGAATTCCCATAATGTTTCCAAATGCAGATAATAAAAAAGAACTAAACAGACAAAAAAAAAAAACAACAGAAAATTCTCCTTTAATAAATATGAGGTATGCAATATGGGCAGAGGTCTTCTTAGGTTCTATGCTGACCTAGGCTGTTTCAGATTTATGTTCACCCCTCCAAATGACCCAATTATTCTTCCTCCTTCCTCTTCCTATATACCAATCATAAATTTACCACAAATCCATATGGAAAATCATAAGTGCATATGTGTCTAATTAAGTATACAGTAAATCAGAAAGTGCCAGGTTCACTTACAGACAGATTATTTTCCATGGCATTTCATCACAACCTCAGATTGCCTGCTGTTCCCTGAAACGCACCCATGAATAGGGAGGTCATGCTATGCAGCCATCAAAAATACTTTTTTCGGAAAAACTTAATGGATCTTTTTTAGAAGAATTACAATTGAAATAGGCCGCAAGTTTTTTGAAAGTGAAAAAACAGTGTCTGATTTGTTATTTGTACATGTAATTATGCTGATGTGGAATAAACTATTTTAGGTAACAATGATCTACTTCCTGAAAGTGGAGACAGGGAGTTTCTAACTGCACAATTTGGATGTTGCAGTTACAACTGCCAGTGATTTTATTCATAGAACTAATGCAAATCTCATTAGAGTGCAAATAACCCCCCTGTTAAGACCAAAATTGCAAGATGAAGCCTAGTATATAAAATGCAAGTCTATAGCTAAAAAATAATTGCATATAGAACTGAAAATGTTTAACCAAAAATATTGTAAATATAAACCATTGATACACTGAAATACATGCCTTTGGCTTTCTATCCAAATGTGAAATGGATCCAAACATAAATGGTTGTGAAAATAATGGTAAAATCACTTTGTGGCCTAAACCTTCTAAAAATGTTATACCGCGATTGGATCATAATGGCCGATCACATCTTGGCCAGCCCCTTGACAGCTTGTGTGCTATGGCCCATGGTCGCAGCATAGTTGAATGTATTACCTATGTAGCTACACAGAATTTCAAGCCTGCAGGCTGTTGCCGCTATGGGCTTGGAATTTAATATGGCTCTATGTCATCTAGGTACCCAAATATAAATTTTAAATATAGACAAGCACATTACATACAGACAATTCTGGAATACCACAGACAGATAAGTACAGACTATTATACTACAGGATGTTTCTCCCTGTGAAGGGCACAAATTAGCTAAAAGAGTTTGCTCTCAGAGTGGGTTATTATGCCCATAGAATGATGGTGAAGTGCACCTCTGACTTTGTTGTTTTGTTTTTACAAATTACTCTCAGGGGTTAGTCTCCATAAGGGTGATAGGGGGCTCCAGACATGGACCCCTTGCTCACTGTACCTTAGGGAGTACAGCTGCACCTCGCTGATGAGGCCCATAAAGGCCAAAATGTGTCTGGGGTTTGCTGTTGCTCCTGCTCAGGGTAGAATTGCCTGGTATTTCGGGGCTGGGTCACTCTTTTGAGTGAGACCAAACTGCTATACTACAGGATATTTCTCCCTGTAAAGGGCACAAGTGAGATAAAAGAGGTTCCTCTCAGAGTGGGTTGTCGTGTCCATAGAACTAACCTATTAAGGCTAGTTTGTTCTCTGCACACCTCTGACTTGTTTTGTTTATGCAAATTACCCTTAGGGATTCATTTCCCAAAGAGATATAGGGGACTAAACACATGGAGCACCACTGACTTCGTTGTTTTGCAGAAGGGTTGTAACACTTATATTTCATCTCTAAGGACACATACTTACTATCACATATAATAGTTGTCAAACTACGAATCGTCGTCACACTTTGCGAGCTCGCAAGAACTGCGAAGCAAGGGATGCAGTTTTGTCCGCAAAAGATCTAACATGCAATCACTAAATACGGACTTACACAAAAAAATACGAACCGCGGGACTTAAAAATCTAAATTTACGGACTTAGCCTAAAAAAATACGAGCCGCGGGACTTAGAAAAAAAAAACATTATGACCTTGCAAAAATACGACCTTAACGGCCGAACCGCGCGCACCTGAAAGCATTAAAAACACAATAAATACACACAAAAAAGACATACAATGCTTACCCAAAGCAAGGGGGGTGGGGCACCAGGACCTCGGCAAGTGAAGTTACACCTCAATATTAAGTCCAAATTCACGAGTTTAAACACACGAAAATCACCTAAGCAACAGAAAAAATGGTCGTTGAAAAAAAGGAAAACGAGGCTACAGGACCCTAAAGACGCAAAACACCACCAAGCACATACAGCTTTTAAAAAAAGCCGTATGAGGTACAAGATACACTTTTAGCAAGGTCTCTAAATCATCCATAGCCGCGTACCAAATACACATTAGCCGCCATTTTACAAAACTAACTTACACAATGTTGAAGTACACAGCTACTCTAACGGCTTTCAATCGAGCACGCAGCCTATTTATACTACACACTGCACACATTGCTGACACTTACACCTCCGCTCCACAACAGTGCAAACCGACATTGTATGCTGCAGGAACATCAAAACAGATTGTCAGCTCTTCAGCACTATGCTTCCTGCATATATATATATATATATATATATATATTACTTCCAAATAGGTAAAGTATACTCATTTATTAATTTATTAATTATTTAATTAGCATACAAAAATACATATACACACAAAAAAAATACACTATCGCAAAACACATAAGCCATTCACTGCGCGCCTCACAACGAGCGCCAACGCTACTCATAGCACACAAAGCCTTGCAATAAGCGCAAAAAGAGGATCAGCACCGACCAAACAATAACAGCAAAAGCGCCTAGCAGAAAAAAAAAAATGCAACAACTAACAGCCTTGCAATGAGCTCCGATTTTTTTTTTTTATGTGGCAAACAGCATTACCTGCCTTACAATTTTCATCCCATCATTTTTAACGGACAAGTCGCTAGTGTATATTATTTCAGAATAATAGTTGAAAACATATCTGTTTAATCTCAAACCTCAGTGACCTTGGTTTTCAGTACTAGCCATTGAGTTTCAGTGAATTATTCTCTTATTTCTTTATAATAATCTTATTCTGAATTTACCCATGTACTTATGTGAGTCAAAAATCTACTAAATATTCTCTAAAGCAATAATAACAAAAACATAATAACCATTATTATAATACATTACTGTTGTTGTTCCTCTGCTGCAGACATTTCATACAACAGAAATTTAGGCACGATTACTAAGCTCTTTAGAACACTTAAGGGATTTTGTGTGCTGCCCTTTTTTCCAAGTGCATGAAATAATTCAGCAAATTATATGACTAGACTTAAAATGAAGCACTCCTGCCAAATAATTTTCATATGTCAAGTGAAATATCGAATATTTTATAGGCTTATGTTAAAAAATGTTTTCTATTTATCGTTATGTAAGAGTATTAATATTTAATGTTTGAAAATAAGGTAGTATTTTATTTTCCTCACTTTCTGAAGTTCTCTTTACTTACCTCTGGGGTTGCTAAGTTTCCCCCTTGCACTCCTCTCACCTCTACTGCTCAATGAATGGAAAACAGCAACAAGCTGATCTATTTTTTTTATAGTGGATTGCACATAGGGGAAGTGGGAAGTTCCCCTTCCTGTGCATGTGAACCAAAATTAAAAATGTTTTCTATTTATCGTTATGTAAGAGTATTAGCATTGAATGTTTGAAAACAAGGTAGTATTTTATTTTCCTCACTTTCTGAAGTTCTCTGTCCTTTCATATGGGGTTGTTAAATTTCCCCCTTGCACTCCTCCCACCTCTATTGCTCAATGGAAGGAAAACAGCAACAAGCTGATCTGTTTTTTATAGTGGATTGCACATAGGCAAAGTGGGAAGTTCCCCTTCCTGTGCATGTGAACCAAAAAGAGAAACAAAGGTGAAAGAACGTACTGAGACACACTGCTGAACTGGAGTAAATGACAGACAGTGCCATACAATATGGTTAGTTTTATAGGTAAGTGTTGCCAACTCCTTTTCTATAACCTCACTTCAACCAGCCTTCTGCTTGTCCCATGAGACAGTTGTGTCCCTTTGGCATCATTCTCCAGACACTAAGCTCATAGCAAAGCAGCTCAACTATGTTAGTAAAAACACTATCTTCAGTGAAGATATTTTCCTTAGTCTAAACTAGATAAATTTTCCGTTAGGTTTCAGGTTGAAATACTTAACATATTCCAGAATTTCAAATCTTTTCCAATCTCTAACAATTTCAGTAATGAGTAAATACAGCGCAGAATAGCCTAAAGTGACCTCCTGATTATTAAGTTATGGTGACTTGTAACATTCACATTACCCTCCATGCCATTCCAATCGATTCTAATGGTGTTTCACGCATTTTACGTACATGACCACCTACATCTGAAAATGATTGAAGTGTATGATGAGTTGCTAAAATCAGTATAACACCTGAACTGAGTTGAATATAAGGCTTGATTTCTTACTGTATATCAGTAGTGATGTCGCGAACATCAAATTTTCAGTTCGCGAACAGCGGACGCGATCTTCCATCAAATGTTCACGAACGGGCGAACCCGGCGAACCGCCATAGACTTCAATGGGCAGGCGAATTTCAAAACCCACAGGGACTCTTTCTGGCCACAATAGTGATGGGAAAGTTGTTTCAAGGGGACTAACACCTGGACTGTGGCATGCCGGAGGGGGATCCATGGCAAAACTCCCACGGAAAATTACATAGTTGATGTAGAGTCTGGTTTTAAGCCATAAAGGGCATAAATCACCTAACATTCCTAAATTGTTTGGAATAACATGCTTTAAAACATCAGGTATGATATATCAATCAGGTAGTGTAAGGGTTACACCGGCTTCACAGTAACAGACCAATCTCCCCGTTTAATGCACCGCAAACAACCGCAAACAGTCCCATTGCACAACCGCAAACTCCCCATTTGCACAAGGTTGGATACCAATCTAGCCACCTCCCGTTCCTTGTCCTCACTGATGTCATTAAAGGTCTCTTCCTCCACCAAGCCACCAAGGGTCCCCGAAAGGTGACAACAAGCCCCCTGGGACGCCTGCTGTGTTTGGTCTTCCACCTCCTCAAAGCCACCTTCCTCCTCTCCTCTTCTTCAGACTCCTCTCTCTGCGTTGCCTCTGTCTGCGTTATTATAAGGTGTGTACTGTTAAGTAGTACTATTCCTATCGGTTTAATCCCTGTTACATCCACTATTAGGGGACGTGTATATGGCATTGATTTTTGGAACAGGGAGATGGAAAAAGATGCTTGGTCGGTCCTCCCACTTCAAATTTGGGCACTGCGCGTGCAATCTAAGGTGCCACCAGATAGGAGCGGTGTGTTCAGTTGTACGATTTATTCCTATCAGTTTAATACCTGTTACGTCACCTTTCAGGGTACGTGTATATGGCATGGATTTTTGGAACAGGGAGATGAAAAAAGATGCTTGGTCAGTCCTCCCACTTCAAATTTGGGGCACTGAGCGTTCAATCTAAGGTACCACCAGATAGGAGTGGTGTGTTCAGTTGTACTATTTATTCCTATCGGATTCAATATAAAGCCAATAAACCTGGCCCGTTACTAGCCAGGAAACTACAAACCAAAACAACACAAAATAGCAACACTGGTGGAGGTCAAGGAAACTAGATAGACTGGGAGACTGGTTAGTAAAGGGCCAGATGCTCACCGCTGTCAGAACATTACAATTACTGTAGGCTGAGACATTTCACACACTCCCTGACCCAGAAACCCAGAAAGATAAACCTCTATCAAGGGGGATCATTGGGTCGCTTTACAAATATAAAACATTTGTTACTGGTTGAAGCAACACTGGGGGAAGGACCGGAGTGGGGGAGCCCTGGAGACTCTTCAGAAGCAACCAGCGGCAAAATCATCCCAGGAAAGGAGAGGTCGCTTACTGAAGCCTGCCCTAGGGTAACCCATGGGTGATTGCCCAGGTTAGATATTGTAAATAATAAGCTAATACTGCTGGAGGGATGATAGCTAATAGGACTTTGGTGTTTCCTGCAGACATACTCTTTGCTATTGTCTGTTTTACCATGTTTTAGGTATCTCTTAAATTGCAATCACAGTAAAAAATAATAAATATTATTAACCTAAAAAGTAAAATTAAGAAGGAATAGCCAGCTAACTTTCACAAAATGTCTTTATTGTAAATATGTATTTTTGCTCAACTGTTATGCAAGACTGTTCTAAAATGCTTTATTTTTCATTACATGCTGTACGCCTTCTGACAATAAAAGAATTTAAATGCAAAAATTAGGTATTGTTGCAGCGACCAGAAAAATTGATGTTAGTTTGTGGACCATTATTAGCTCAAGGCAGCTCATCTATCAGGCCTTTTTAATCGAATGTATCGCCCACTGTCAGTCCCTTCGGGATCCATCCCTCATTCATCTTAATAAAGGTGAGGAAAGCTAAACTTTTTTGACCTAGGCGACTTCTCTTCTCAGTGACAAAACCTCCTGCTGCACTGAAGGTCCTTTCTGACAGGACACTTGAAGCGGGACAGGACAGAAGTTCTATGGCAAATTGGGATAGCTCAGGCCACAGGGCAAGCGTGCACATCCAGTAGTCAAGGGGTTCATCGCTCCTCATAGTGTCGATATCTGCAGTTAAGGCGAGGTAGTCTGTTACCTGACGGTCGAGTCGTTCTCTGAGGGTGGACCCCGAAGGGCTGTGGCAATGCATAGGACTTAAAAAGCTCTGCATGTCCTCCATCAACAACACGTCTGTAAAGCGTCCTCTCCTTGCCGGCGTGGTAGGAGAAGAATTATGTTCACCTCTTCCGCTGTTAGATTGCCGTTGTGCTGTGACATCACCCTTAAACGCTGTGTAAAGCATACTTTTTAATTTATTTTGGAAGTGCTGCATCCTTTCCAACTTGTGGTAATTCAGTAACATTTCAGGCACTTTCTGCTTATACCGGGGGTCTAGTTGCGCGGACACCCAGTACAGGTCGTTCTCCTTCATCCTTTTTATACGAGGGTCCCTCAACAGGCACGACAGCATGAAAGACCCCATTTGCACAAGGTTGTATGCCGAGCTAGTCATGTCCCGTTCCTCGTCCTCAGTGATCTCACTGAAGGTATGTTCTTCCCCCCAGCCACATACAACACCACGGGTACCAGATAGGTGACAACGAGCACCCTGGGATGCGTGTTGTGGTTGGTCTTCCTCCTCCTCCTCAAAGCCACATTCCTGCTCTGACTCCTCTTCCTCACAATCCTCTTCCAGCGTTGCCGCAGGTCCAGCAAGTGTTGCTGATAAGGCTGTTTCTGGTGGTGATGGTGACCACAACTCTTCCTCTTCCTCTTCACGCTCCTCTACGGCCTGATCCAGCACTCTTCGCAGGGCATGCTCCAGGAAGAAAACAAATGGTATTATGTCGCTGATGGTGCCCTCGGTGCGACTGACCAGGTTTTTCACCTCCTCAAAAGGACGCATAAGCCTACAGGCATTGCGCATGAGCATCCACTAATGTGGCAAAAAAATCCCCAGCTCCACAGAGGCTGTCCTAGCATCCCGGTCATACAAATACTCGTTAACAGCCTTTTCTTGTTGAAACAGGTGGTCAAACATTAGGAGTGTTTAATTCCAAGGTGTCGGGCTGTCGAAAATCAAGCGCCTCACTAGCATGTTGTTTTGCTGCTGGATATCTGTAAAATGTGCCATGGCCGTGTAGGAACGCCTGAAATGGCCACACACCTTCCTGGCCTGCTTCACGACGTCCTGTAAGCCTGGGTGCTTATGCACAAAGTGTTGTACAATCAGATTACACACATGTGCCATGCACGGCACATGTGTCAACGTGCCCAAATTCAATGCCGCCAACACATTTCTTCCGTTTTAACAAACCACTTTGCTGATCTCCAGTTGGTGTGGAGTCAGCCACTGATCCACCTGTGCGTTCAGGGCGGACAGGAGTGCTGGTCCGGTGTGACTCTGCTTTCAGGGAAGTCAACCCCAAGACGGCGTGACACTGCCGTATCGGTATGTGGAATAGTACCTGTGGAGCTGGGGGGGTGCCGTTGATGTGGAGAAAGACATAGCAGCAGCAGAAGAGGACTCAGCCGAGGAGGTTATGGAAGAGGATGGAGTAGGAGGAGTAGAGGAGGTGGCAGCAGGCCTGCCTGTAGGTCATGGCGGTGTCACCAACTCCTCTGCAGAGCCACGTATTCCATGCTTGGCAGCCGTCACCAGGTTTACCCAATGTGCAGTGTAGGTGATATACCTGCCCTGACCATGCTTTGCAGACCAGGTATCAGTGGTCAGATGGACCCTTGCCCCAACACTGTGTGCCAGAGATGCCATTACTTCCTTTTGCACAATCGAGTACAGGTTGGGGATTGCCTTTTGTGCAAAGAAATTTCGGCCGGGTACCTTCCACTGCGGTGTCCCAATAGCTACACATTTTTTGAACGCCTCAGACTCCACCAGCTTGTATGGTAAAAGCTGGCGGGCTAAGAGTTTAGACAAGCCAGCTGTCAGTTGCCGGCAAGGGGGTGACTTTGTGATATTGGCTTCTTACGCTCAAACATGTCCTTGACAGACACCTGACTGTGGGCAGATGAGCAGGGACTGCTCAGGGCGAGACACGAAGTGGCGGATGGTTGAGAGGGGGCAAGCAGTGCAGCAGTGGTTGACGTGGCTGAAGATGCTGGACCAGGAGGAGGATGGCGGCTTTGTCTTTGTGTGCTGCTTGTACTCATGTGTTGATCCCATAGGCGTTTGTGATGTGACATCATGTGCCTTCGGAAAGAAGTTGTACCTAAGTGGGTGTTGGACTTCCCACGACTCAGTTTCTTTTCGCACAGCTTGCAAATGGCATCACTGTTGTCACAGGCAGACACACGAAAAAATTGCCACACTGCTGAGCTCTGCAATGACGGCATTCTGGTGGTGGCAACAGCATGCGTTGACTGGCGTGCTGTCTTGCTGACCCCGGGTTCCGATGTATGCTGTCTGACTGTGCCACTAGCTACTTGCGACAACCTCCCCCTGCTTCCAACTCGTCTCCTCCTCCTCTCGGTCTCCCCATCTGAACTTTTCCTCCACGTGACATCCACGGACGCATTGTCATCATCAACCGCTTCACTTGTATCTGACAACTCAACAAAGGAAGCAGCACCGGATACAACATCATCATCATCAGACAGTACGTCCATGTGTGTAATGCTGCCTGACTGGGACATATCCCTGTTATCTACATCCTCTGGCACTAATGTTTGTGCATCACTCATTTCTTCCAACGGATGTGTAAATAACTCTGCTGACGGATCAAGTGAAGCGGCTGTGGTGCTAGTGTTGGTGGTGGGGGCAGGCGGGCGGGTGGTAACTGGAGAGGTGCCCGAAGCTAAGCTGGAGGAGGATGGTGCATATAGGTTCCGAGCGGAAGCTGTAGAAGATTGGGTGTCCTGTGTTAGCCAGTCAACCATGTCCTCAGAACTGTTCAAGTTCAGAGTACGTTGCCTCTGAAAACTGGGCATTATTCTAGGGCCAAAGGGAATCACAGCACCACAAGCACAATGGCCCCTGTGGGGTGGCCCGCCTCTGCCTGTCATTTTTTTTCCGATTAGTGGTACTATGCATGCAAGCTACTGTGACACCAGATATGAGTGTCACTGTGCACTGGAAAAAGTTGACAGAGTAGGCACTGTAGGCCTCACACACACGCCTTTAGGCAGGCAACTGATATTCAATCGATTACAGAAAAAAAAGGGTTCTTTTATTTCACTGTACACTAGGTTGCACCAGATATGAGTGTCAATGTGCACTGGCAAAAGTTGGCAGAGTAGGCGCTGTAGGCCTCACACACACGCCTCTAGGCAGGCAACTGATATTCAATCGATTACAGAAAAAAATGGTTCTTTTATTTCACTGTACACTAGGTTGCACCAAATATGAGTGTCACTGTGCACTGGCAAAAGTTGGCAGAGTAGGCGCTGTAGGCTTCACACACACGCATGTAGGCAGGCAACTGATATTCAATCGATTACAGTCAAAAAAGTGTTGTTTTTATGTCACTGTACACTACGGTTGCACCAGATATGACGTATCACTGTGCACTGGCAAAAGTTGTCAGAGTAGATGCAATAGGCTTTGCACACACGCCTGTAGGCAGTCAATTGCTATTCAATCTATTACAGTCAAAAAAGTGTTATTTTATGTCACTGTACACTACGGTTGCACCAGATATGAGTGATGAGTGTTACTATGCACTGGCAAAAGTTGGCAGAGTAGATGCAATAGGCTTCACACACACGCCTGTAGGCAGGCAACTGATATTCAATCGATTACAGTCAAAAAAGTGTTGTTTTATGTCACTGTACACTATGGTTGCACCAGATATGACGTATCACTGTGCACTGGCAAAAGTTGGCAGAGTAGATGCAATAGGCTTCACACACACACACCTGTAGGCAAGCAATTGCTATTCAATCTATTACAGTCAGAAAAGCGTTGTTTTATTTCACTGAGCAGAATATAAGCTGTTAGGTGTTAGCCTGTCACACACACACGCTGGCAGGCAGGCATATGCAATTAGATTACACTGAAAAAAATTATAAAATAAAATAAATGATGTTCTAGCCCTAAAAATGGCTTTTTGGGTTGCTGTCCTTGCAGCAGATATCAGATGAGTCCTTCAGGTCTGTAGTGGAAGCTAAATACACAGCCTGGCTATCTATTTCCCTATTAAATCTCCAGCAGCTACACTATCTGTCCTCTCACAACGAATGCAGCTTCAGAATGATTCTAAAATGTATGCTGTCCTTCAGATGGAAGGCCCTGGAAGGGAGTGTATGCTGCTGGCTGGAATGTGTCTGCTGACTGTGAGGTGCAGGGTCAAAGTTTCCTCAATGATAAAGAATAGGGGGCGAACCCAAAAGCGCATGTGTTCGCCGTCCCCTGCGAACGCGAACATGCCAAAATCGCCGCAAATAGTCCGCGGGGAACGTTCGCAACATCTCTATATATCAGACATAATTAACTAGGTGCACCCCAAACACATGTTATGATCTGCTTCTTCAGTCGGGCTTGATAAGGCTGTTGTGGCCAAACCTACCCAGCAGATCTTGCAGTTTCTTTTGATCCCTTCACCAAGACAGCTGATATCTCTTAAAATGTCCTTACTCTTTATGCAGTATTAAAAAATAATATGAACTCAGGCTCAGTATTATAAACATCAGGAACTGTTTTAGTTGTTGTTGTAATTCATAACAGGTTCAATAGCTGTACATTTAAACTTCAGCTGTCTTTAGGATGTCACCTTCCCTTTCTTTAGGAATATATGTCTTCGAGATATGTCAGCTTCCCTTTCTTTTAGGAACACATATCTTCTTTAAGACATTCACCACAGCAGTATCTCCATTACATCTCTCTCCATGTAACTGAAACTCTCAATTGTCTGTTGCTGGTTACCTCAACAGTCTATCTGCCAGTTAACTTCCTAAACACTGGATACAATTAAACATACAGTAAGCAACATAACATAACATACACTAATTAACATAAAATAACATATGGTAATCAGCTTAATATAACAATTAATAACTATAAGCATTTACTCCTCCCTTCTTATTAGTGTAGCATAGATTATCATCCTGACGGATAATTCTCTATCTACACTTCTTTTACTTGTCCTCCTATCTAGAAAGTCTGTCTGCATTTCAATGGACCTTTCCTCTTCTATGTTGAATGGCAAAATTATATGGTAAGTCTGTAAGGCGAAGCTCCATCTCAGTAAACGTCCATTATCCCCAGACACAATAGATAACCAACACAGGGGATTATGGTCTGTAACCACAGCAAATTACCTCCCATACAATTAGTGTTGTAGCTTTTTAAGGGCCCATACCACAGCCAAACATTCCTTTTCAACTGCTGCATATGCCACCTCCCTGGGTAGCAGTTTTCGGCTGAGGTAGACAATAGGGTGCTTACATCCATGCTCATCCTTTTGACTCAACACATCCCTCAGTCCATGTGTGGAAGCATCCATTTGTACAATAAAGGCCCATTGATAGTCAGGAGCAGCTAATACTGGGGAGCAGGTGAGAGCATCCTTCAAGGCAACCTCACAAGCAGGGGTCCAGTCCACCAACTTGGGCATCCTCTTCTTTGTCAAGTTGGTCAAAGGCTTAGCCATGGAACTGCAAAAGGGAATACACTTTCTTTAATACCCTGTGATCCCCAGGAAAGCCATTACCTGCCATTAATGGCAATGGTTGAAGAGGGATGAGGGTACTCCTTCCTGGATGGCCATATCGCTGTCAGGCATCACAGGAATTACAGTAAGTAGTAACATCCCTTTTCAACCCCAGCCAGTAGAACACCCTGGTAAGGCGATGCGGTGTCTTCTTCACCCTCATGTGTCCAGCTAAAGGTACCTCGTGGGCTATCTCTAACAACCTCCCTCTAAACTTTTGGGGAACTACCATCTGCTTCTTAACCTCTTTCATCCCATTTCCCTCAGGTTCAGAGGTAATTCTGTACAGCAACTTTCTCCACACACATTCTCATCTCCCTCAGGACCCTTCACTTGCTTGTCAGCCCTTTGCCTAACTCCAGCCAAGGTCCCAGCCTCCCATAATGCTACCTTCACTTTCCCTACAGTAGCCCAACCCAAACTCGGTTCCCCAGCAGGTAATGGACTTACCCCATTTTCCAGGTGCTCGGCCTTATCTTTGTCGCTTGGACCATACCTGGTGACCTTGGCAGCTTGTGATTTAGTCACAGCAGTGACATACCGGCTCTCTAGATGCCCTAAATCATTGCCCAACAAAACCTCAGCTGGGAGCCCATGCATAACTCCCACTTCCCAAACTCCTTTCCCAGTGCCCCAATCCAACTGCAATCGAGTGACTGGGATCGACAATGTTTGGCCTCCAGCCACCATGAAATCCATGGTCTTAGGGAGCATGGCTGTACATGGTACAATTTCCGGATGGACCATGGTCACTGCAGCTCCTGAATCTCGAAATCCCCTTGTCTCCTTTCCCTGGACCAAAACCTTTTGGAAATGCTGGTTCCTGTTGCCTCATAAACCGGTCTTCACAGCACGGATGGGGTGAGAGAAGCATTCCTCTCTGGGTCTGGTATGGGTCATTCCAGACTCCTCGACGTCCACATTCTACTCCCATAGAAAGTAGACTGGCTTAGTGGAGTGGCTGTCCACCCTGCGAGGCACATTGGGGCATTCTCCTTTCATATGCTCTGGTTGCTGACAACCATAGCACTCCAAGCCCCTTGTGTTCCAAGTGAAAGGATGAGAGCTTGTCGTGGGGCCACTCCTGTGGTTCCCGCGAGGGCGGCAGGGCTAGGGAGGATGGCTTTAGGGCAATACATTACAGGTGCTGGAGATGGAAGTCCCCCTTTGGTAGCATTGCTAGGGCCCTTACCTCCTATCTTACTTCTAGTAGCCACAAAATGATCTGCTAGATGAGCAGCCTCCTCCCCTGTAGTGGGCTTTCGATCCTGTTCCCAAAACTTTAACCTCTTAGGACAAATGGAGTAAAATTGCTCCAGCAGTATTAAGTCTATCACTTTCTCCAGGGTAGTTACCTCCTTCCCCTTCCACCAACTGTGACAGGCATGCCTCATCCAATAGATCACTCCTGGTCAAGGTTCGAATTTTTTTCAAAAAGGTTTCTGGGGTCACCGCACAGCACCTTTTTCACCTCCTCATATATCTGCTGAACCTTAGGGATAGCCCTGAATGCTTTACTTGCCCTTCCACTTAGCTTGCTGACCAGAAGCCTAAGCTCAAAGTCCTGGACGAACCCCCCTTTTTGTCACAGAAGTGTTTGAAGCTACTATATGCTGTCTTTATACTGGCTGCTGTTGATCCCTTACTTCAGTAGGAAGCATGAAAGACAGGCAGGTAACTCTTTGTGGTTTCTCTCGCTGGCCCTTTTGGCTGATCTAGGTCTAAAGGGTCATTAGCTGATCACCGGACAGACTTGGGAACATGGCCCTGTACTTATTAAATTTCTTCCTCTTCATTAGAGGGTATCTCCAGAGCAAGGGTTGGGTCTGGTGTGACTATTGCACCTTCCTCTTCTGTCTCCTGTTTTTCCTGCACCTGACGGAGCTCATCGTTCAGAAGGAATTCCTGGATCATCTCTGCCTTTTTGGTGGTCATTGTTCTGCGGAGCCCTCTCTCCTTGTACAGGTCCCTGAGGCCCTCAATGGACATGCTGTCATATCTGGACATTCTGCTGCTTGTGTCTGCAGTTGCTGTCTAAGCTTATTGATGAAGAGATCCCACCGCTTGCCACCAGTTGTTTTGATCCGCTTCTTCTCAGTCGGGCTTGATAAGGTTGATGGGTTTAAACATACTCAGCAGATCTTTCAGGTTCTTTTTATCCCTTCACCAAGACAGCCAATGTCTCTTCAAAATGCCTTCAGATGCAGCATTCAAAAATATAAACACAGGCTCAGCTTTATAAAAATCAGGAATTCCTTTTATTGCTGTCAAAACTTCATAACAGGTTCAATGGGTGAATGTTTAAACTTGACTTGATAACATTCTGTAATACTTAAACTGGGTCTTCTGCGGTTTGTTTAACTGGCCAATAAAGTAATTAATCAATATATACCAGGCATCATAACATCAAATTCATTAACATCTCTTTAGGAATACTGACATATACATACATCTTCTAGACAGGTCTCTTCTTCTTCCATTAGGAGTATACACTCATGTCAGTTTTCTCCCCTTTTATTAGAAGCATATACACAGTTCATCAATTGTACAGGATCAGGACAGCCATTGTCTTTACTATGTACTCTGACAGATAAATAACCTCCAGATTCCTTATTCTATATATATTGTGACAAGGATGGCCGTTTGCCACAGGAATCCTTTATGACAAAAGGTTCAGCAATACAGATTTTGAATGCAGAAGACTTGTTTATTAAGAAGGCTCATAAACAAGGATTAGAAATAATGAAAATAAAAATCTACATATACGTTTCTTACTAAACGTGCAGGAACACCCTGACTACCCCCCGTGCAGCTTCTCTGCTCCAGAGAAATTATAATTCATGAAGAAAACACACAGTCTCTTATAGTGCCACCTTGTGGCCAGGATACAAACAGTCTCTTGTAGTTGGTGTAGTGCCACCTTGTGGCCAGGATACAGATAGTCTTTTGCAGTGCCACCTTGTGGCCAGGAAACAAACAGTCTCTGTTTTATTAGAAGTCTTTACTCTGTAGACCGTCGTCTTTAAACTTCATACCATAGGGTGGGGTTCTGGCCTGCCCTACTCTCCAGATACCCCAACCTCCAGGGACCCTTAGCACCCTCTTCCGGTGAAGGCTAAAAATCTGTTTAATGACACAGACTTCTCCCTGGGGTTATCAGACTCTGCAATGGTACCTTTACATCCAGGATTTCCACAATTAGTCTGCAGGGCTGGCTTTGCTCCAACAGCAGCTTTACTTTGGTATCTGTGTGAGCAAACTATTACACAATCTCCTCTTATAGCAGTCCACCCAGCTGACAATGTTCTCTTGTTAGCTGCAACTCCCAGACTCCTCACTGGCATAGACTTGATCTCTTTTTAGGCTACTCTGCCTGGGAATCCTCCTCAGTCTGTCATTCACTTACTTGGTGCTTTTGTAGCTTCACCTCCTGACGGTGTAGTTGCTCTGACCGCTCTGTTAGTCCAACGTCTTCAAGACAGCACACTCTTCTTTCTGTCATCCAAATCTGGCAGCCACAGTAAAACAAGATTTCCTCCAGGTTCTTTTTCCAAAGTTCAAACGGTAGATCCACACAGGATCAGCCAGCAAGCTCCACTCTTGTGGCTTGCTCTGGCTGCTAGCAGCAGCAGCAGTACACAACTTAGGCCAGAGCCTAATCAGCCACCCCTTTCCATGTCTGCTTTCCAGGCTTTAAAGAGAAGCTGCACCTGCACCAATTAGTAGGTCTTCAGGAGTTAACTCCGTCACTCCTGTCAAGCACTCTTTACTCTTCTTTACATGGAACCATCCTATAGGGGGCAAACGATCACAATATATATATATATATATATATATATATATATATATATATATATATATATATATATAAACCCTCTCTTCACTCAGGATTCTGACACTATATATATATATCTTCAAGCTGTTACCTCCCTTTTGATTAGAAGCATAAACATACTTTAGATATCTTCATTCAGAGCAGACTTGTCCACACAGCCAAATCCCAACTGCCTAATTGCTCTCTCTCTGACAGTTACAGACCGACCACACAACATTCCAAAATATTTAGCACTTAATGAACCAAATTTGCTTACAGAATCACACATCCCAAGTCAATTACACATAGGGAAGCAATATAACATACAATCATTAACATACATATGGTAATCTACTTAATATAACATTAAATAGCTATAAACAGACTTAGCCCAGACTTAGGGTGGTCGGGAATATCATGACAACACAAAACACTGAACATACTTGGGGGGTCTCATGGATCCACCTCCTAATAAACCTATCCCATATGTTATCCCCTCATATATTTAAATGGGAGAATCCCCGGAACTCCCTCCTCTGAGACACAAAAGGGAACCCACAGAATTCCCTCCCCCACTAACACCCAAACCACAATTAAAACTGTAACTATGGGGATCCTTAAAAGACCTCTGTCGCACCTAAAATATTGTTAACCCCCCCCCCCCCCCATCCACGGAGTCCTGTAAGGACCTCTGTGGCTACTAATAGGTATACTATGCCATATAATTTTTTTAATGATTTACAGACTGATTGAAAGACCTTATTTCAGCCAAGAAGGAAAAACATTTATTTAAGCCACACAATTGCAGCAAAAGCCATTTGCAGCAGGGGATCTCCTCATAGGAGGAGCTCCATTAGTTTAAACAATTTTTAATAGAATGTTGTGATTTTTTGGTGGAGGGACATTTCAAAGGGACATTTTCTGTTGGCTTCAAGTAACATTGAAGAGGACATGAATTTTCAATCAAATCTGGTAGCCCGCTTGATCCAGAGAGATGATTGAGGACCAGGGCATAGATTATCATTGGTGGATGTGGATTAAGGGTAGGTAAGTATAGATTTTTTCCTACTTTTTATATTTGTATTATTTTTATACAGTTCTATTTTTATACAGTTTTATTTTTATACAGTTATATTTATTTTTTATTGTATTTTTTTTTTTTATTGTAATTGTTTTTTATTCTTAGCAGTTCTTTTTTATTTTCTTGTACCTTTATTTCAGTATATTTTATATATATATTTAAGGACCAAATGGTATTGTTTTAAATTTTAGATGGGGTTAAATATTAGATTTAATGACCTCCAAGGCAAGGGTTAATTATTTAAGCCATGGAGTTCATTCAATGATCTCTGTGGCATTGTATATGTATTAGGATCCACACGGTTTCTTACTGGACCCCCGTGAATGAGGGTTAATTTTTAGATGCCATGGAGGTCCTTAAGGACCTCCAAGGCATAGGGGTTAACCGTTGGTGCCATGGAGATCCTTCCAGCAGTATGTTTACTACTGTAGCACTGCTGTGTAGGGTAGCAATTAGGTGAGCTGGGGAGGGAATCCCTGGGGTTCCTACGGGCTTATAGTTTTAAACCTTACCTTTTGAATTATCTGCACTAGATAGTGGTGTGCTTTCTCCTACCCACCTTTCTTTTAGTTTATCGGCATTCCCGAGGGAGTTAATTAATTTATAAATTCAGTGGTGAAATTAGATTCACTCTGTTTGTCATCAGCTAGAACAGAATCAGAACTGGGATATTTTTTTGTGTGCCATCAATTAATTTCAAAATGTCATTATTCAGTTCCAAAGCATCTTTATTTTTGGATGTTGATATCACCTTCTGTACAATCTCAAATTAATGTTCTGGGGTTATTCCATTTGGGAATATTGCTGATATGAGTGAATCTTTGCAAATAATTTCTGCTGGTATTTCGACAGTATCATCAGTTAAATTTGTTAAATTAAATTACGTCTGTTTTTCCTTCGCCAATTTTGATTAGCTAATCATTCATTTAATTTTTGCCTACAGATCTCATATTTTTTTCTAATCTAAGGTGTGTAAATTCTTTCCATAGTGGACTTGACTTTATACATGTTTCCATAATGTATTTGAGATTTCCACGTACCAGCACAGGTAATGTTTGTCTTAAATCTCCTCCTTATAACATGACTTTGCCACCAAAAGGCAAATCATTACTCATGACATATCATTATGTTTTAATAAATGTCTTATGGAAACATAGACAAAAGGGTGGTAATGTTCATTTTGTGACAGAGCATTTTCATCATTGCCAGTATGAAAGTAAACTAATTGTCTTTGTGGCAAATGTACAGCTAATCGATATACTGCATGTGAACAATCATGGATCTCAAATTTGAGAAGCCGCCACATTGCTTCTGGCGCACTGACATAGCGAGCATCTACATGAGATGCCATTTTAGCATGCAGTAACTCATTGTCTTGTTCATTTGGGCCAGTTTTGACCACCACAGTTGCAGCATCATATCCTTTATAAATATATTTGTAAACATATTTAATGAGCAGGGTGACTGACTGGAAGGAGCACAGAGAGTGCAAGCTGTGATATAGAGAGAGAGAGCAATGTGTGATAAAGAGGGATAGTGCAGAATGCGTATTAGAGAGAGTGTGTGATAGGCAGAGTGCGCGATAGAGTGCAGTGTGTGTGTGTGAGAGTGTAGTTTGTATGTGTGAGAGTATAGTACATGTGTCTGAGACAGGAAGATTGAAGTGTGTGTGTGATAGAGAGGGAGGGGCGAGTAATATACAGAGTGCAATGTAATATATAGTGTGTATTGTAGAGAACCACCTACCGGGGGGGGGGGGGGGGACACTGGGGAGGGAGAGTGGGGGAGAGATGGGGGAAGAGACACCAGTGGGGGGGACAGTAGAGGGAAAATACACAGGGGGGAGAGGAGGTGGTAGAAATACATAGGAGGGAGAGGGGTGGTGGAGGAGGGGTAAGAGATACAGGGGAGGAAATGGTGAAGAGATACAGGGGAGTGAGAGAGGGGGTCAATGCGCCAGTGCAGCAAAGTGAGCCGGGTGAGTGACTGGGAGGAGCACAGAGAGTGCAAGGTGTGATAGAGAGAGAGCAGTGTGTGATAGAGAGGGATAGTACAGAGTGCGTGTTAGAGAGAGTGTGTGATAGACAGAGTGAGTGGTAGAGTGCAGTGTGTGTGTGTGAGAGTGTAGTTTGTATGTGTGAGAGTATAGTACATGTGTCTGAGACAGGAAGATTGAAGTGTGTGTCTGATAGAGAGGGAGGGGCGAGTAATATACAGAGTGCAATGTAATATATAGTGTGTATTGTAGAGAACCACCTACCGGGGGGGGGGGGGGGAAGACACTGGGGAGGGAGAGTGGGGGAGAGATGGGGGAAGAGACACCAGTGGGGGGGACAGTAGGGGGAAAAGACACAGGGGGAGAGGAGGTGGTAGAAACACATAGGAGGGAGAGGGGTGGTGGAGGAGGGGTAAGAGATACAGGGGAGGAAATGGTGAAGAGATACAGGGGAGTGAGAGAGGGGGTCAATGCGCCAGTGCAGCAAAGTGAGCCGGGTGAGTGACTGGGAGGAGCACAGAGAGTGCAAGGTGTGATAGAGAGAGAGCAGTGTGTGATAGAGAGGGATAGTACAGAGTGCGTGTTAGAGAGAGTGTGTGATAGACAGAGTGAGTGGTAGAGTGCAGTGTGTGTGTGTGTGAGAGTGTAGTTTGTGTGTGTGTGTGTGTGTGAGTGTAGTACATGTGTCTGAGAGAGGAAGACTGAAGTGTGTGTGATAGAGTGGGAGGGGCGTGTCATATACAGACTGCAATGTAATATACAGAGAGTGCAATCTAATATAGAGAGTACATTGTAGAGGACCACCTGCTGGGGGGGGGGGGGAGACACAGGGGAGGAAAAAAGGGTGAGGGGGAAGAGACACAGGTTGGGGGGACCGGAGGGGGAAAAGACACAGGGTAGGTAGAGGGTGGCAGAGACACATGCTAGGGGGTTGGAAGATACCCAGGGGAGTGAGAGAGGTGGGCAAAAAGAAACAGGGATGGACGTGTGGAAGGTAGAGGGGGGGGAAGAGCCACAGGGTGGGGGGGAGACACAGAGTAGGGGAGGGGGTGGGAATAGCCACTTAGGAGGTAGAGGGAGGATCAGAGAACCAGGGTAGGGAGGGTGAAGATACCCAGAGGAGGGAGAGGGGGAAAAAGACACAATGGAGTGAGAGGAGGGTGTGTGAAAGAAAAGGGAAGGTGCGACCAGTGACACAGGGGCGGGATGAAGGAGGCGCGTGATGAGCTCAATTTTGCCATTGCTGCTGTTAAAATTTATATTATATGTTTAATGGCCGCCAATATAACAAATGCAGCAACCAGCAACTGGTGAACACAAAATAGGATAATGCTAAAAATATAGCCTGAATATAAAAATAAAAAAAAACATTCATTTGCACTGTAGAAAAATATTAAAGCTTCATAAAAAATACTAATTTAGCAAATCAAGTATGCAACATATGGTAGACACAAAATAGGATTGTACAAAAAAAAACACACACAAATAGCAAAGTAAATTTAGATTCTTCTTTAATGTTTAACATCCTATAAGCCTTACAAAGAAGCCTAAATAAGCATACCAAAAGTGGTAGACACAAAACAGGATTGTACCAAAAATAACACAAACACATAGGAAAGTAAATTAATATTCTTCTTTAATGTTTAAGATCCTATAAGCCTTACACAGAAGCCTAAATAAGCATAACAAAAGTGGTGGTCACAAAACAGGATTGTATCAAAAATCAAACTAACAAATAGCAAAGTAAAATAATATTCTTATTTAATGTTTAAGAACCTATAACCCTTACAAAGAAGCCTAAATAAGCATACCAAAAGTGGTAGTCACAAAACAGGATTGTACCAAAAATAACACAAACACATAGCAAACTAAATTAATATTATTCTTTAATCTTTAAGAACCTATAAGCCTTACACAGAAGCCTAAATAAGCATACCAAAAGTGGCACACACAAAACCGGATTGTACCAAAAATCACACAAACACATAGGAAAGTAAATTAATATTCTTCTTTAATGTTTAAGAACCTATAAGCCTTACACAGAAGCCTAAATAAGCATAACAAATGTAGTGGTCACAAAACAGGGTTGTATCAAAAATCAAACTAACAAACAGCAAAGTAAAATAATATTCTTATTTACTGTTTACCAATCAATAAGCCTTACAAAGAACTCTAAATTTCTATAACAAAAGTGGTGGACACAAAATAGGATAATGCTAAAAACATTGCAATCATATCCAAAATAAGAAAAACATTAATAATTACAGTATAAAAAAAGAATAGCTGGAATATACAAATACATTTAAATTATTTTTAAAAGGTTGCACAAAAAACAGCAGAGCAGAAAAATTCACCATAACAGATACAATACACAAAAATAATGACATTTGTTCTTTATTACAAATACATTCAAATCAAATAACATTTTCATTTTTCTTTGACAACAGATACTGCGTGAAGACCATCGGACGAGGACTTTCAACAGAGCACCAGACCATCGGACGAGGACTTTCAACAGAGCACCAGACCATCGGACGAGGACTTTCAACAGAGGACCAGACCATTGGACGAGGACTTTCAACAGAGGACCAGACCATCGGACAAAGACTTTCAACAGAGGACCAGACCATCGGACGAAGACTTTCAACACAGGACCAACAAAGATTCTGCTTCAAATCACACTTCAACCAAGGTACAGTATAACAAGTAAGAAAAGAGAAAACTAAATAAACATGTTTGCTTTGCATCAATGTCAACATAAAATAAAATAAAAAACAACCACCACTAACTATAACTTTTAACAAAATATAACTAACACATTTCTCATCTATCTCTTATTTGTCTTTTATGGCCAATAATGTTTAACAGTAAATCCAAACTTCAAAGTAGCCAGAACAAAAAAAAATGCATAGTCCAAAAAAGGATCAAAACAGAGACTCAATAAAATTTGTCATTCTAAATTTCCAGTCCTAGGCCCTCATTCAATTGCAATTTGGCCAATTGAATAGTGCTATAAATAAGCACATAACATATTTTTTTTAATAACTTTTTAGTTACTGAAAACCTTGCTTTTGGATAGATGTTTACTAACTAAAAACTTCTTTAAAAAAATATGTACATAGAAACAAACTGTTGAATTTTTTGTAAAAACAAACTTAACATCTCAAAATAAACTAATGATACATTATTATTTTTTTACAGATTAACATGGCTGATAACGAGAGTAAACAAAAAAAGAAAAGACGCCAAGCTAGAGAATGACGAGAGAGAGCAGACAGCCAGCAGACACCGGAGCAGAAGGAAATTCGACGAGAAAAAGAATGCAAAAGACTTGGAAGCAAAAGACTATCACCTGCACAAATTAAAGATACGCCAAAAAAAGCTACCAAGCAAATAAAACATTTAGATCCTGTTCCTCAAACATCAGATGACATTTTACCTGAAAAAATACAAGACATACAAAAAAAAGACACGAAAAAAACAAAGCATTTAGAACCTGTTCCTGAAACATTACATAACATTTTACCTAAACCAATACAACATATACCAAGAAAAGCCACGAAAAAAAAAAAAGCATTTAGAACCTGTTGTTGAAACATTATATGACATTTCACCTGATGAATATGAAAGTCAAACTCATATATGCTTTGCAAATTGCCCTTTACTCAAGTCTTTAGCAGTAAAGGTTCATAGTTGTGGGGACATGACTACTCAATGTCAGTTTTGTGAGGCTTATTATTTTAAACAGGAGAGACCCAGAGATGGCCAATTTATTAGCTGCTGTCAAAAAGGCAAGTTCAAACTTCCAGAAAGGAAAGAATTTCCTATCTATTTACAAAACATTATGACTGAACCTACTTTTCCAAACTACAAAAATTTTAAGACAAACATAAGATCCTACAATAGTGCCATATCATTTGCATATATAGCTGCTAATGTACCAGGACATGGTCCTTACTGTTTTAAAGTCCAAGGCGAAATTTATCATCGGACTTCCCATTTACATCCAGAGGAAGGAGAGCAAAGAAAATTCGCTCAACTATATCTCCTAGATACAATGGAAGCTGTTGACCAACGTATGCAGATGGAAGAAAATAAAAAATGCTTACCCAGTGTTTTTATAGAGCTAAATAACTTTATGGACAATAACCTCTATAGTAAAGCTTAAGCAGAAGTAGAAAATGAACAACTACTTCATGCACAAAGACATCAATTACCAATGCCAAAGGTTAATATGGTGCTTAAAAGAGACAGACATACTGATAAACGTCGTTATAACTTGCCAATATCACATAAGGTTGCAATGGTGTTTCAAAATGATGGAGAACCACCATTTCAAAGAGACATTAGAATATATCCCAGAAATGAGGAGCAACCATTCATTAATATGAGTATCTTAAGTCCAAATTTAGATCCAATGACATATCCCATTTTTTTCCCACACGGAGAGGCAGGTTGGCAACCAAAATTAACACTTCCAAGTTACCCAAATGCTAAAGCCAGAATCCAAAATAATGTTTCTATGCTTGAATTTAAAGTAGCTCAAATTGCCATTCGAAATACATTTAATCCAATTTTATGTGGTGGAAAACTAACACAACAATGGATTATTGATTCATATTTGCAAGTTGAGGCCAATAATTTAAACTTTATAAAATATCAAAAAGATAAACTACGTGTAGAACAATATTCGGGACTAATGGACTATGTTGCTGATGTGGCTACAAGCAGAGACATGACAGCTGGCAAAGCCATCATTTTACCATCTTCCTTTCAAGGATCTCCTCGAAATATGAGAGAAAGATATAATGATGCTATGGCTATTGTCACCAAATTGGGCAAACCCGATTTATTTCTTACATTTACATGTAATCCACAATGGCCAGAAATTACACAAAATTTACTTCTTGGACAAAGTGCTTCCGATAGACCAGATTTAGTAGCCAGAGTTTTTAAGATTAAATTAAATGAATTAATACGTGACATCACTATAAGTCAGTTATTTGACAAATGTCTTGCTTTTGTATATACCATTGAATTTAAAAAAAGAGGACTTCCACGTGTGCATCTTCTGATAATACTTCAAGAAAAAGATAAATTAGATACTTCTGAAAAAGTGGATGCAGTCATTGTTGCTGAACTACCAGATCCAGAACTATATGGTAGACTATATGAGATTGTTACTCATCGCATGATTCATGACCATGTATGGAAAATAATAAATGTTCCAAAGAATTTCCAAGAGATTATAGAGACAAAATCTATGCCAATTGTGATGGCTATCCACTTTATAAAAGAAGAGAAGGAGATAGTGTCATTATTTGTGGAAAAAAAGTTGACAATAGATATGTAGTACCCTACAATCCACATTTACTCATGAAGTACAACGCCCACATCAACGTAGAAGCCTGCACTTCCATCAAATCCATTAAATATGTCTACAAATATATTTACAAAGGCTACGATGCAGCTACTGTATTCGTCAAAAGTGCAGACAACCCTGAAAGTAGTGAGTTAGTACATGATGAACTTGCATCTCATGTAGATGCTTGCTATGTCAGCGCGCCAGAAGCTATGTGGCGGCTTTTAAAATTTGAAATGCATGATAGATTACATGCAGTATATAGATTAGCAGTACATTTGCTACAAAGACATTTAGTGTATTTCCATGCTGGAAATAAAAATGAATGTATTGGCCCAAAGTGCAGATCGTCACACTACACTAACTGCATGGTTTGAATTAAATTCCACAGATTCACAAGCAACAATTTTTATATATTGAAATTCCATATCACTATGTTTTTGTGAATGGATTATGGAGACCAAGAAAAGCAGAGGCAATAAAATAATCCCAAGAATTTACACAGTCAGTCCAAGAGATGTTAAACGTTTTTGCTTACGGATATTAATTTTAAATGTTCCTGGAGCACAACGTTTTGAACACTTAAGAACTGTTAATGACATTGTATATGAATCCTTCCACTTAGCTGCAAGACATAGAAACTTACTAGCAGATGATACAGAATGGGAAAGATGTTTAGAAGAAGCAGCACAATGTCAAATGCCACGGCAGATGAGAGAACAATTTGCATTTATTTGTATCTTCTCAAATGCTCCAAATGCATTAGCTTTGTGGGATACTTTTAAAAGTAATATGGCTGAAGACTTTATGCGACGATACAATGAACCCATTGCACACTTAAAAGGGTTAATGGAAATGCAAGAAGTATTTTTAACTCATGGATCAAGTTGTGCAAGTTTTCATTTGCCTGATCCATGTCTTATAGATGACATAAACTTTGAAGACTATGACTTTCAACTACAAGCAGAAAGAACAGAAGAAAGACTTGCAACTTTAAATACCTTACAATTGCAAGCATTTAATGCCATTAAAAATGCAATTGATGATGACATGGTGACAGAGCGTTATTTTTATCTTGATGGACCTGGCGGATCAGGAAAAACCTATCTATATAATTTATTAATGATTTTGGTACGAGCACAAGGTCAAATAGCAATGGCGTTTGCCACTTCTGGAATTGCTGCACTTTTGTAAGAAGGTGGAAGAACTGTACAAAGTGGATTTAAACTGCCAGTGCCTATTTTAGAAACTTCTGTGTCAGATATTCGCATGACATCATTACAAGCAAAGAAATTGAACAAATGTAAATTAATTATAATAGATGAGGCCACAATGATGTCATGCTATGCCCTCCAATGTATAATGTATAATGTTGCTAGGTGGCGATTTTAGACAAACATTACCTGTCGTTGTACATGGAAATCGAACTGACATTATCGAAACCTGTATAAAGTCAAGCACACTATGGAAACATTTTACCCATCTTCAACTGCAACAAAATATGAGATCAGAAGGCCAAACTGATTTCAATGATTGGCTTATTAAAATTGGAGAAGGCAGAACAGAAAAAATACCACATTTACCTGACGACACTGTAGAGATCCCACCTCATATGATTTGTCACCAAGATATTATATCGGCTATATTTAAAGGTAACATAAATAACCAGGAATATTCGGAGCTTGCCAACCAAGTCATACTAACGTGTAAAAATAAGGATGCCTTAATCCTCAATAATGAAATCTTTAAAAAAATTAATGCACCACAAAGAAATTATCACAGTGTTGATTCTGTACTTGCTGATGACAATGAAAGTCAGGCTAACTTTTCTACTGAATTCATAAACTCACTAACTCCTTCTGGAATGCCACCACATATTTTGCAGCTAAAGAAAGGTGAAATTATCATGTTACTGCGAAATATGAACCCCAAAAAAGGCCTATGCAATTGGACAAGATTAATTGTTCAACAATTAAAGGACCATATTATAGATGCTGAAATTTTAACTGGTACCCATAAAGGAGAGAGAGTTTTCATACCAAGAATAGATTTAGCACCAAGTGAAAGTAGTCTCCCTTTTATACTTCAAAGAAGACAATTTCCCGTTATTATGGCATTTGCCATGACCATTAATAAATCACAAGGTCAAACGTTCAAATCTGTCGGTATTTTCTTGGAAGAACCAGTATTTGCACATGGTCAATTGTACGTTGCGTTGTCACGGTGCAAAAATCCACAGGCTATTAAAGTTTACATTGAAAAGAATGAAAGTCAAGGTGATTTATTAGAAGATGGACGTATTTTTACTAAAAACATTGTCTACTATGAAGTACTATAAATTTTCAGTAAAGAAATAAAACCCAAGCAAAAAAAAGTTAAAAGCATTCAAAAATACAAAACAATAAACAATTCAGTCATAACTAATGGAAGTACTGTTTATGGATGATTCGCCTCACAAAACACTTGCCTTGCATTATTTTTACAAATTATGTTAAAATGTTAAATAACTATGTTACTGTTTCTAATGTTACAAGTTTGAAAACAATATTTTCAAGTTCTTTACTTCAACATATTACAAAGTTCATGTTAAGAGCTCAACCACGTTTTACGACACAATGTAAATATTGTCTGTTATGTTAAGATTACTCCCTGTATTAAGGTTTATCGATAGTTCATGGGTTCAGGAAGGAATTAATTTTATTGGGTACGTTTTAAAGAGAGTTTTTACTGTTTGCCTTCGTCTGCATTCAATGTATATTGAAGTTAACAATTATTCTGATAGAAATTGCATGTTAAAAATCATTGCCTCAAGTTTACAATACTGATTAGTTTAAAATTCAACTGTTTTTACATTCAAATGTTAGTACTTTTAATACACAATTATGTTAAAATATTAATTCACTATGTTACTGTTTATAATGTTCCAAGTTGTAAAAATGTTTTTTCAAGTTCCTTAGTTACACAGATAAGAAACTTCAAGTTTCAAAAAATATTATGTCAAGTTTATTATATAAATATATTACAAAGTTCATGTTAAAATTAGGTACGTTTCAAGGAGGGTTTGTCTTCCTCTGGATTAAATGTATATTGAAGTTAACAATTCTTCAGATAGAAATTGCATGTTAAAAAAACATTACCTCAAGCTTACAATACTGATTAGTTTAAAGTTCAACTGTTTTTGCATTCAACTGTTAATACTTTTAATACAAAATTATGTTAAAAAATGTATTTACTATGTTACTGTTTATAATGTTCCAACTTCTACAAATGTTTTGTCAAATTCCAAAGTTAAACAGATAATAAGGTTTGAGTTTAAAAATATATACTTTCAAGTCTCTTACTTACATATATTACAAAGTTCATGTTAAAGTTGGGTACGTTTCAACAACGGTTTTTACTGTTTGCTTTCCTCTGGATTCAATGTATATTGAAGTTAACAATTCTTTACATACAAATTGCATGTTAAAAAACCATTACCTCAAGTTTACAATACTGATTAATTTAAAGTTCAGCTATTCTTACATTCAAATGTTAATACTTTCAATACAAAATGCTTTAAGATTTATTGTTCACCAAGAGCACATTTTACAAAACTAAACATGTTTAATATCACAATACTTAAAAGTGTCAAATATGTATATTAATAACTAAACAACTTTCCAAACATACACATCTCATTGCCGTCATTTTGACTGGCAAGTCGCTAGTATGTTATATTGTGCATATACAGCTTACAATGTACGTCAGTATAAAATATAAATTATATTTTTGTAATTTTTTTTTTAATCAATCACTGACTACATTAATTAATAAGAAATATTTAGCTGTTATGTTTCCATGTATTTTATTAAAATTCTAATGATGTAAGTTAACATTTGTACAATTACATAATCCTAAAATCTTATATTTCCCATATATTTTTTTATGCAAATTAATCAATTAATGAATTAAAAATGAGCAATATTTGAATGTAAAATAATTACTTTAATAAAACATACTCTAAATCATCTTTCTAAGTTGATCTGATTGACTTAATGCACATGTGTCAGTCTGTTCATAAACAGCCCCTGCAGCCAAAATCTATGTGATATATTGACAGCTGCAAAGATTAAAATCATATTTCAGTAATGACTATATGTTACACAATCCAAAAACATACAGCATACAATGTGTTAAGTAACGTCAGCCTAAAATAATATTTTTTGTTTAAATAATTCTCTGGTGCAAAGGTTAAAATCATATTTCAATAATGACTATATGTTATACAATACAAAGCAATACAGCATACAATGAGTTAAGTCACGTCAGCCTAAAATATATATTTTTTATATATATAATTGTCTGATAAAAAATCAATGTCAAAATTAATAAATAATAAACCTTTAGCTAATCTTTGTATGTATTTTATAAAAATCATACATGTAAGTTATCATGTTTTAAATTATGTAATCTTAAAATGTACTATTTTTTTTTTTTAAATCATCTATTAATAAATTAATAAATAATAATACTTTACCTATTATCTTTCAATGTATTTGTTCAAATTAATCAAGAGTTAACAATCTCTTAATAAAATTTGTCCTGATAACATCCAGGCACTCAGTTCATCATCTGCGGAGAAAGTGAGAACATTCTAGAAACTTTCCAGTATTTATAGAGTGTTAGCGAGAGGACAAACGTGCACATGCGCAGTTTACCACTTTTCCATCATTTCAGTCTGTAAGTCGCATTTTAATTGAGTTACGTGCTTGGTCAGTAAAAAATGGAGGATGTTACGTTCCTCGTGATAATCGGCTGTGTGGTTGGCGTTGTTCAGGTAAGTGTTACTTGCTTGGTGTTCATCTTTACTGTCTTGCGCTGTGTTAGTGTGGTAGTGTTTTCGCATAAGTCACACGTTAGTCGTGTGTGTTACTGTCTTCGGCGCCATGTATTTTCTAAATCTTGCGTGCCTGGCGTTGCTCAGCCTTTTTTCCCTTG
Organism: Discoglossus pictus; assembly: GCA_027410445.1. Taxonomy (NCBI): domain Eukaryota; kingdom Metazoa; phylum Chordata; class Amphibia; order Anura; family Alytidae; genus Discoglossus; species Discoglossus pictus. Next base: position 71,632,589 of record CM050164.1, on the reverse strand, counting down.
TTTAGTCGATTTTCGAAAAGTGGAAAACGGAAAACAGCAACTTGACTCCTAGGCTTCCTGGCTCTCCCCCTGTGCTGTGTGTGTTATTATTTTTGTATAATTATTTTGCTTGTTTTTTGTTTTTTCGTAGTTCTGCGTTTGAACAAACTGGATGCTTCAACTGCTCGGCTCGCTTCGCAAGGCTTGCAGAACAATGAGCTCCTGCGGTGCTTATTGTAGCCTAAGTCCAGCATGCCTCAACTGCTCGCTTTGCTTGGCGAGGCTTACCTAAATCGTGCATTCGTCCTTGCAGTCGACGACTCGCCTTGCTTCGTGAGTGTGACCAACATCGCAAACATCGCAAAGATCCACAACTATATATATGTGATATATATATATATATATATATATATATAAAAATATATATATATATATATATATATATATATATATATATTGTGACAGGGAACCCCCTTCTGACGGGGTTTACGTCCTGCTCTTTTACGTTTTTATTCTCTTCATGGAGGACTCTAGAGCCTTTGTATGCTTTCACAGGCTTTAATATGTGGTTGGCATAACATAAATAAAAATAGCTTACGGTCAGCATGAAACAAAAATCTACTTAAACAGACTTACTGTGACCTGGAACGCCCTGTCTATCCCTGAGGTCGCTACTCGGCCTGCAGGTAAAATAAACACTCCCTCACGGTCTCTTCTGGAAGGAGTAGCTTTCGCACAATAGCGCCACCTAGTGGCCAGGATACAGTCAGTCTCTTAAAAATGGTTGTATTGCCTCCTTGTGGCCTGGATACAAAGAACCTCTTCTTTCAGTTATATTGCCACCTTGTGGCCAGGATACACATCATCTCCTCTTTAGTTATATTGCCACCTTGTGGCCAGGATACACATCATCTCCTCTTTACTTATATTGCCACCTTGTGGCCAGGTTTCACCTACTCTCTAGTACATCTGGAAGTCTCTTCCACGGTACTCTTCACACCTTCGTGGATGAAGCATAGGGCCCGCCCGTCTCTCCCGTATGCTTCACCCCAGGGATATGAATATATGACCTAAGCAATTTCCTAGTGCTTAACACTAAATTCAAAAAAAGGGGGAAATAATTTAATAGGGAAAAAAAGTAGGATAATTTAGTGTTCTCCAGGATAAAGCAAGATAAGTGACTACAAAATTAAAAAGCGTCTATCCTGAAATAGTGGCTTTGCATACCAGCATCACTTTATTATTATTATACCATTATGATGCTTATTTCTAAGCTCTAGAGTTAAAATATTATACCACTCCATCTGTCATAATAAAGGTGGTCACTTATTTCTAATCCCACAGTATTATTTCTTGACTGGCAGCCACTATTTCAGGATAGACGCTTTTTAATTTTGTAGTCACTTATCTTGCTTTATCCTGGAGAACACTAAATTATCCTACTTTTTTTCCCTATTAAATTATTTCCCCCTTTTTTTCACCCCAGGGACCCTTAAATATATAACAACACCAACTTGTAGTCACTTTACTCTTCAAAACTCAGCCTCTTCCCTGGGGCATAATAAGTCTTGGTACATTCCTTCTGAGGCCTCTGTCAGCTACACACACGCTAGGCCTTTAAGACAACTCTGCCAGGGGATTCTCACTAATCCCTTCACACTTCTCTCTTCACACTCAGCCTCTTTCCTGGGGCATAATACGTCCTGCCCAGAGCCTAGCCAGCCACACCCCCTTTCCATGTCTGCTTTCAGGCTTTTAAAGGGAAGTTGCACAAATTAGCAGTTCTTCAGAAGTTTTAACTCCTGTCACTCCTGTCAAGAACTCCATACTCCACTTGCTTGTCATATCATCTAAGGGCCAAACGGTCACAATATATAAATACATAAATCACCAGTCTGTATACCAGTCCGGTACTTATTTGCTCCAGTCCTCAAGTTCATCTCGGTAGCAGTTATATCCGATATGCATGCCAGTCCAGTATCGGCTTGATTCAGTCCTCAAGTTCCTTTTCTATCCTGCCCTACTCTGTCCCCCTGTCTTTAGCTCTGCAAGACAGATCCCACCATCTCCATGTGCAGGTACACCCTAACTGTGACAATACAACAGGCATAAAAATGTTTCCCACTGAAGTTTCTACTGTGCTTGCAGTCCACAGACAACTCTTAGGGAATCTCCAACCATGCTTGCACTAGCAAGAAACTACTTTAAACACTTTCACTGGAACTGTGCAGACACATGTAAACCATATTGGAAAAGTTCTCCCTGTTGCTTCTTCTCCTCCTGCAGCTATTTATACTTCTAATCCCACTCACAGCATAAGGACTGAACATAAAAAACGTATTTTCTATGACTAGCTATTTGCCCGTCAAAAATGACGGAAATAGAATGTTAAGGCTGGGATTGCTGTACCTTCGGCGCTCATCACGAGCCCCGCACTGAGGGCCTTCCCCTTGTGTAGTTTATAGGCCTTGTGCTTGAGTGTTACTGCATTGGGTTAAGTGTAAGTGGTTTGGGTTAAGTGTTACTGCCTTGTTTTAAATGTTAGTGGCTTGGATTAAGTGTTAAAGCTTAGAGCTATTTTTTACATCCTTCGGGCTACTTTTACGTCTTTCAGGCTAGTTTTACGTCCTTGGGCCTCGTTTTGGTCGTTTTGTGTTTTTTCGGCAGGTATTAATTTTCTAGCTTTTCGATGGTGAAAAAAAGGCAAAAATGCATCAAATTAACCTGCAACCTGACTCACAGTCTCCCTGCCTCTCTTGCTGTGGTGTGTGTGTGTGTGTAATTTATTTTGAGGCATATTTGTTGTTTTTTTCATGTCTTTTCAGTTTTGTGGTCCGGCTGGCCATTAAAGTATTTTTTCGAGGCGCACAGTGCATGTACGGGTTTCGGTCCTAAGTCGTAAGTCCTGAGTGCCTCAACTGCTCACCTCGCTAAGTCCTGCACGCCTCAACTCCAATTTTTTTTCTATTTTTGTGATAATTGACAGGGCACTGGTCTGGCATCTCCAATCTGGCCCACTTACCAGTAATCTTCAATCCTTCCTTAAAGAATAAAAGAACATTTTGTGCATGCTCATCCAATATCCACAAGATCAAACAGGGCAACCGTTCAGTGGAAGACTAAGCCATCAAATTCAGAATCCTGATCTCAGAAACTGAGTGGAGTGAGGCTGCACTCTCCTCGGCTTCTCTGGTTGGCCTATCAGAGAAACTTCAGGATGAACTCTCTTATTGGGAACTAGCTGTCTCTTCATGAGTTAATCTATTTATGCATCTGATCATAGATCTAAATGGATGTGAAAGGCAGATGGTTAAGGAAGAGGTCATGATCATGCTCTCAAAAATGTTGCAGCCCTGAAATTTAATCAGTTCAGATGCAGATGAATAATCCATGAAGCTGGCCTTTTCAAAACGTTCTAGTCAAGAGAGAAAAAGAAGAATCATCATGGGCGTTTATCTGTATTGCAGCATGTTGGGTTACTTTCTAAAGAATTGCCCAATCTAAACAGGAAACTTTCACATTTAGGCCAGAAGGATGCCCTAGCTCTTGGTTCAAATATTTCATCTCCGCCTAGAAGTTGTCTGTCTCAGATGAAGCCTTTATTGATTCAGGAACCGGTGGACATGCTATTGATGATACATATGTTCACAGTTTAGTTATATTTGTCAAAAGATTTTCTGAGGATGTCTGCATACCACCATGAATAATCAACCACTGGGATCTAGGCCTTGTTTCCTATGTACCCGCACCTGTCACAACATAACTGTAATCCACACTGAATATCATTATCTTCTTCATTCGCCTGTCATTTTGGGATATCCTTGGGTGACTAGACATACTCCCATTATCTGTAGACACACAGCTGAAATGAGTAATTGGAGTGCTAAGAATCATCAACAGTGTCTAGTTCCATTGGTTCTTGATACTGTGGACTCTTCCTATTCTACACATGTTGATAATGGTTCTGTTTGTTATCATTGGTTCCTGGATGTGTTTGATAAGCAGAAATCTAAAGTCCTAACTCCTCATCAACCTTATTAATCTCCTATCTGGGACCTCACAACCTAAAGGTTCAGTGTACACCTTGGGTTCCAGAAAGTAAAGTGATGAAGGAATATATTCAAGAAATGAAGAAATCAGAGTCCATCTACTTCCCCTGCAGGAACAGTTTTCTACTTTCACTAAGCTGAGAAGGGTATGAGTGAAAACAAGCTTTTAATACCCTTTTAGGGCATTATACGTTCTGTGTAATGTCCTATGGTCTTTGTAATTGCCTCTGGAGTCTTCCTGGCATTTGTTAACAGGCTTTTCTACAAGATAAGATAAGATTTCTGCAAGATAAAGTCATAATATAGTTATATGATATACTTATCTTTATTTCCTCTGCCCTAAAAGACTATCGGCAGTGGATTACAACTGTCCTTCAACACTTCAGGAACAATTGTCTTGTGGCTAAATATGAGAAATGCTTTTTCCACCAGAGTTAGAGCCCATTATTAGGTTATGTAACCGCTGCCAAGAGTTTTTCCATGGATCAATGCTAAATGATACCCATTGGTGAATGGCTTCTGCCAACTGGCTTAAAGACTAAACAAGGATTCTGTAATTATTATCAAATAGGCATCAAACACTTCTCAAAATGATATACCCTATAACAACAGCACCTATTATAACCCAATCTGATCGTACTCAAACCTTCTTAATTAAGGTGGATGCCTCAAATTTTGGTGCCAATGGTATCCTCTCTCATGTTCTATTGAAGCAGGTGGACTGCACCCATGTGTATTTATGTCACAAAAATTATCCTCTGCCGAAGCCATCTACAATTTTGACAATAATGAACTCTTGGTGGTACAAATAGTACTGGAGGACTGGAGACACCTGCTTGAAGGGGCTATGGTTCACATAACTATTATCACTGAGATCATGAGAATTTTCAATTAATAGAATCTACTATGCAGCTGAATTGCAGACAAGCCAGATGGAGCAGACTTTCAGTTCAGAATTATACCCCTAATTCAATATTGCTGCCTGTACAAGTCTTTTTTTTAATTTAAGTATGTCAGGACATTATTAAAACATTAACTAAGGGATTTAATGATAACCTGGGTAAAAAGAAAAGCAAAGCAATACAGGATATACTGACTTGGGAAGATGTAATCATCAAGATGTGTGACAAAGGAGATAATTTGGTGATCCAGCCTATTAATAATTATAAAATGGAAGCTTAAAGACAATTGCAAGATTTATTTTGTAATAGGAAGTTATTTGCCAACCCCATTTATGGATTTCACAGATCCTAAACTAATATGATTAGTAATGCATTTGACCTAAAAATAATATCAAAAAAGGAAAATGAAATTCCCAAAGACTGCTACAATATATTTTTTACTCAAAATACATGAAGAGAACAATAATCCCCCACGGAAGGCTTATTGTCTCTGGAAAAGGACTACTTTGCGAAAAAACTATTAGATACTTAAATGCACGTCTTAGGAAGTTGGTTTACAATTTAAAGTCACATATAAAAGACACTATGAATATTTTGAATAACTGGAAAATCTTATGGTTGAACAATCAGTTATTCGGGTAATGTGTTCTGTTGAATCTCATTGCACTGATATGAAAAATGAAAAGGGAAGTGAATGGTTCACTAACAATGGTGATTTGTATCAATATGTCAGATTTGCAAGTTTGAGTCTGCTGTGCAATTAATTATAATGTCTTTCATCGCTTTCCCCGTTTTTTAAAGTGCAGTGTTCATTTTTCTAATTTGCATTTACAGTGCTTCGATCTGGTGTTTAAACCCCTTGTGAGTCCTATCTGGTACTCGTAGGATTTTCTTTTACATATGCCATTGATGGGTATGAAACAATTGCGGGTTTGAGGAATTGTAGCAATAGAATATCGATTTGCAATTGTAAGATTTATGGGCTTGAAAGATCAAAGGCTTAGATGGGTCAGAGTTACGATTTTGACCACCGCAGGGATTTTCAGCCTGTAACCTGCAAATGGTTTGCGGATAGCTAAAAGATGTCAGTTGATTAGCAAATTAGTTTACAGGCTACATTACAGGCTCCAGTTACCAACAATTGCTGAATTGAATACTGGCCTCTGTGTATTAGCTGCTGTGGACTGGGCTTTGTAGTGATTATGTGGAAGGTTTCAATGAGTAAACAGACATTTTAAACACTTGTTAATAAAATTATGCTTAGATATTCAAACACTTAGGTAGTTTATTTTAATATAAAAAATAGGGAACCTTCCATATCCCTTTAAAACAAGCTCTACCAAGTAAGCCCATGTTCAGGGTTTCAAAGGGGTAAAATCCTAAATAATTTATTGTTAAGCCATTTTGATCAACAGAATCAAATAACACTACTATAAAAGGGATGTTGCCCGTGTGGAGGATGCATACAAAGCTATAAAAATGGACAGAATTGGGAAAACACATTGGGCAAATGACTACATAAGTTCTAAAACAAATTATATCATATACTGTCTATATTGCCCATGTCAGATTCCTTATGTGGGAATATCCACAAGACCTCTTGTCCTCTAGAAAAAAAAAAAAAAAAAAAGATGTTCAAAACAAATTCCATAACTCGAATTCCAAATATTTAACATGCAGTCCTTTTAAGGTTTACGTGATGTGGTTTGACTTAAAAGTGATAAAATACATGTGGAATAGCTCAAAAGCATATTTGAAATAGTGATTTTTTTCACTACTATAAACATACATATATTTGTGTGACTATGTATGTATATACAGTATATATCCCCATAGTATGTAGGGGTTAAATGCCACTGTTAGAAACACAGCCTGGGTCCTGACTCTGGGACTCTGTTGAAAATTTCCAATGGCCTCTGGTTGGGAATGAATACGTCTTAAGATCAGAACATTCACACTAACATGTTTAAATGATACATTTCTTGCTTGTTAACACACCATTTAATGATGTGCCACAGGGTAACAGACAATTTCAACTAACAGCCATAGTCACAAAGGATTTCTAATGTGTGCAAGTTTTCTGAATGATTCCCTTTGAATGAAAGGAATCCAACTTTTTACTAAGTTCTGGCAATATAATACATTCTTTAATTATTGACTAGCTTAATGCCAAGAAGTTTAAACTAGGACAATCTACCCTCACAGTGATAATTATGCTCACATTAAAAGTTATTCTGATCCCTGGAGAAGTTGTTAAAATATAAATGAATCTAAAAACATTTTACATTTGTGCTGTTCTGTAAAAATATTGTTTAGTTTTCAAAGTGATCTAACAGACAGCTAAGAAGAGAACTAATTGCTTTATATACAAAAAAACATGAATAATATTATACAGTTTTACATTTCAAAACATTTAATTGTGATAATCATGTAAGTATCATTTTTAAATACAAAATATATCCTATTTATATTCAACATAAAATAAGCATAACTTGTGATCCTAAAAAGTGAGTGCCAAGTATGAGATATATTTTTAATTTTGGGAAAATTATGAAAACATTAACAATGGTAAAATACTAATTAATGTTTTAGCATCTGAATTACTTTTGAAAAAAATAGCAACACTATAAAATCAATTGAATTTCATGTCTAAAAATACATCAAAGGTCTATAACTAGACCAAATACATCTTGGCCAGTGAATTAAAAATGGACTTAACTAAATTTCCATGCAGAACACATTTTTTGTAAATGCATTCAAGCATAATCAGTTATGATAATAAACTCTTGTGGACCAGATTTAGAAGACATTGTTAAAGATAATGTAGCATTATACACAAATTACTTCATACTTTTTCATGAAGTGGTGCACATCAAAGCATAATGTTATATTAATGGAGGCAGATATTACTCTAGTGGGCTAGTTAAATAAATTATAAACATAAGATAAATTACAATGGATATGCAAAGTAGTGATGTGTATCTCAGATTTATTAAGTTAAATGTTAATGAGCATAGATAATGGAATGTTTATATAAGCCAAAACCAAAACATTGTAATTCCGCATTAAAGTGCAAATCCATTGTTTCTCCATTGCAGTCCTCAGATAACGTTACTATACATTTTCTTTTCTGTAACTCTAAATTGTTAAATAATGGACAATATAAAAAATAGTCCTTATTTTAAGTAAAATGCATTACCTACAAATTACATGGAAGTTCTATTAGTGTATTATCACCTCTCATTGATTGTTTGGCTGAATTTTTCCTTTTTTCTCTCAAGCAGATTAACCAGCCAGCATGGCATCTAAACTATCTGCATGTGTCATCCCTGCACACGTCTATTTGATGTACTTAGTACAAATATGCCTATGTAGCACAATAGTGTCCTTTGCATTTGAACGAGTAATCATACAAAAAAGTCCAAGTCTAAAGGAGAATAATTTCAGTATGTAAAATGTGTAACAAAAACATTTTTTAATAACAATCTGAAGCTAATCCACTGCAAGATTCACACTGCATAAACTAAAACCAAAAAAGGATATTAAACATAGTAAGTGTCAAATTAAAAATAAAAATAAAATGTGTTACATGAAACTGTTGATGTTGATAAGGGTATGTAAGTGTGTATGTGATGGGTAGTGGTCAATTATTCAGCCAAAAACGGAAACAAAACCCCAGTTTTGTGTAATTTTAGCAGAAGACAATGTGAAAATGTACTACAAAAGGTGGAGAAGTAGCTAGAATAGGAATATGAGTAGGATCTATGAGAAATCCCATTTGAATGCACTTTCTCTAGCTATATCTTTGGCTTTATGGTAGGGAGTAATTTTTTAACTGATTCAGTCAATGAGAAAAAGGCCATGGCATAATAAACTTTTAAAGTCAAGCAAACAAAGTAATTTCTCTAAAGCACCCAACAAGACTGAAAACTTGCAAACTTATAGTCTTAAGGATGTTGCTGTAGTCCGAATTGAACAGGTTAGGAAGCATAGATTGCATGTACAATGATTGACTCAGAGCCCTTTTCTATTAGAAGTCCGTAAGTGTCTCTAACCCATGATTTTGGCTGCGGGGGTGTTTTTTTTTCTAAATGTTTAGCTATATTCTATTGACTCAAGCCCGCGACTTACGTCTTACATCCTCCACACATAAACCATGCCTTTTTTTTCATTCAATCAGTTTTATTAAAGATGCCAATATACAAATAACATAACAAATTACAAAGGAGTAACAGAATAAGAACTTGAATCATTCAGTTAAATGATTAAACTATCCTGTAGTCTTGCATAGATTAATAATACATAACAAACAAAGATAACAATGTCTAAACATGAAAGTTCTGCTAGAGAAGCAACACTTTATAAGGCCTCCTTACTAGTAGGTTTTCTATTTTAGAAAATAAAGCACAAAGTATTAATAGAACAAATTGTAGATATAAAAAAGAAAAAGAAGGAAGAAGGGGGGAATTCAACTAAATTAAATGAAAAGTGTGTCGGGTACATTTGACATAGAGTTTAAGACCACCAATCTCTGAAGGGATCCTCAGCCAGCAAAGTCGTGTTGCAATTTAGAAAACAATAGACATGTTAAGGGATGGGAAAACTATGAGGGTAAGTCAACCATGGATTCCAAATATTAAAAAGTGGTGTAAAGAGTCCTCTAGGATGTCGGAGAGTCGATCATTAGTTAGAAGATTGTTTAATTTAGAGATGACCAATCGCAAATGAAGGGAAGAAGATTTCCATTGACGTGCAATGTGACTTTTGGTGGCCAGCATTATGAATTGCATCAATTTGTTTTGGTGCAAAAATAATGAAGGGATCTGATGGCCCCAAAGACTTACCCCAGGCGATGGGTTTATTTGTTGACCAAATATGACTGAGGCAAGCGTAAACACTTCGCGCCATAGCCTCCTCTCCCACATTCTCTAAAAAAGTCAGAATTAGGAGCTATTTTCCGTCTAAAGAGCTTGTCGGGGTAAAGTATGTCCTGTGAAGAACTATAATCGAAGTTTCCAGGACATTACTGTTGAAAGAACCATTAGATAAATGTACACATGAGGACTCTCAGGTATCTTGGGTTAAATAACAGTTTAAGTCACTCTCCCAGTTGTGCACATTATTACGTTTAGATTGATTTAAGTCAACAGTAATTGAGTCATACAGTGGATATAAAAAGTCTACACACCCCTGTTAAATTGTCAGGTTTCTGTGCTGTAAAAAAATGAGACAAAGATAAATCATTTCAGAATTTTTTCCACCTTTAATGTAACCTATAAACTGTACAACTCAATTGAAAAACAAACTGAAATCTTTTAGGTAGAGGGAAGAAAAGAAAATAAGAAAAATAATGTGGTTGCATAAGTCTGCACACCCTCTTATAACTGGGGATGTAGCTGTGTTCAGAATTGTAAATAAGACTGATAACACCTTACGTGAGAGGGGCTTTATCACAGATTTTCATACGCCAAGATGACGATGGTGTGCCATGTGTGAGTTCCTGAGTCTGGATGAAGTGTTGAAAGCAAAGGTAAATGATGTGTTCACGTGGTGGGATTAGATGAATAGTGTTTAGTTGATCAAATGTAAGGGCCTGACTACTTTTATACCAAGAACCAACATGAAGAAGGCCCGAGGACTTCTACCAGTTAAAGGAGAAGGGGGACATTTGAATTGTAAGCTGTGGGTGGGGGATTAATGGAGTGAGTGTGGAATATTTAGGGGTGACACCCCGGGTACGTTGAGCCCATTGCCAAATTGTAAGCAAAAGCTTTATAAAGGGGTTTGGCTAAGTGTCTTGTAAGGATTGAGAAGCCACAGTAAGGGTGCATTTAAAAATTTTCAAGAAAAACCCATAGAGGTTGATGTATAATGGAATGAGCCTGAGGGTGAAGGAGATTTGTGCTGCTTTAAAATATAGCTTAAATTTAGGAAATGACAAACTTCCCTTTGCTTTGTGTTTGAACATTGTGCTTTTTAAAATATGGTGGGATTTGTTGCGCTAGATAAAATTGAATGTCAGACCTTGAAATCTCTCCAGTTCAGGAATATTGATTGCTATAGGTAGGGTGCAGAACAGGTATAACGGTCTGGGTAAGATATTCATCTTGACCGAGTTTATATAGCCAAGCCAATAAATATTACCTTTGGACCAAGTCAGATAGTTCTGTCCCATTATGGAGTATAACTGTGTCAAATTAGCTTTGTGTATATTGTTTGTTTGGCATGTGAGATTGATACCTAAGTACTTAATGTGGGAGGGAGGACATTGAAACTGTTAGTTAAGATGTAGAAACTGTAGGGCTTCTGGGGGAGAGATACATTTAAAGCTTCCATTTTATCAAGATTTACTTTCAGACCAGAGATCTTTCCAACATTGTCTAAAAAATGTTATAAAAATCGGAACCAAGGTGACAGGCTGAGATAGAGTGCACAAAAGGTCATCTGCGAATAGACACCAACCACAATACCATGGATAGAAGAGTTGGATCTGATTGTCTGGGCTAAAGGTTCTATTGCTAGTGCAAATAGTAGTGGGGAGAGGGGGCATCATTGCCTAGTCCCCATTTGGATGTCAATAAACGTTGTTGAATACCCTGGCATTTTAAGTGAGGCTCTAGAGTTGCGATAGTGTGTCTGGATAAAATTCATGAAGGGACCGGAGAAGCCAAATTTAGTGAGAATTTTTTTCTAAATAGGACCATTCAAGCGAGTTGAAGGCCTTTTCAATATCTAATGCTGGTAGGCTTGCTTAGACCAGTGAATTGAGTTAAGGACTTGTCGGATGTTGTCTCCTGCTTGTCTAAAGGGGATATAACCCACTTGATTCTTGTAAATTAGTCTGGGAAGAAAGTCGTTAATTCTATTAGACATGAATTTGGCTAAAATTGTAATATCCCCATTTAGGAGAGAAATGGGCCTGTAGTTTTTTTAACTTTGGTTGGGTCCCTGCCTTCCTTGGGGAAAAATACAAGATCAGTCTGATTAAGTTCAGGGGTAATTGGATTATCCATCGGGGACAGGGGCTTTAACGATTTTTAAGTTCTGGATGACTTTTGTAATCTCTTGCATAGTGACCTTAGGGAGTCTAAATCTTGGGGGATGAGCGATAGGAGATCACAAGAATCAAGAAAGGAGGTGGTAAGAGATTCAAATTTGTGAGGTGAAGAGGAGTAAAGATTCTGATAAAAGGAGCAAAAAGTATCTAGAGTTTTCTTAGGGCTAACCGTAATGTCACCCGAGGAAGATTTAATGAGGAACATTTTTCATTGACATAATTTTCTTAAGTTTTTTGGCTAAGAGGAAGTCCGGTTTATTGGCCTGGGTATAAAAAATTGTGCTGCGTCCATCTCATAGCCTTTTCCGTATGATGCAACAGGACCATATCAAGTTCTGACCTCAATTTATCAATGGTTTGTCAAAGTCTACGAGATGGATTTTGTTGATTACATTTTTCCAAATCCAATAACTCCCTTTTCAGGGTTGTCTCCTTAAGATGCATTTGTTTTTTATTTGTGGACGCATATTTAATGCAGTTTTCCCTAAAGAAGGCTTTATGGGTCGCCCAGACCCACCCAATATCTGAGTCCAAATCTAAATTTCTTGAAAAAAAGAGATCAATATCACTAGCTATGTGGTTAGTCAAGAGCATTTCATTCAGCCTCCAGGAATGGGGTAGACGTATATTGCTCCAAAAGCAATCAAGATACTAACTAATGAGTGGTCAGACCAAGTGAATGGATATATCTCCAATTTAATTAAATGGTCTGAGAGTGACAAGTCAATAAACACTGTGTCAATTCTTGAGTATGAGTCAATATCTGTTGGGTGAAGCAATCTCCAAGCGTCCACCACATGTAATTCTTGCAGTAGTGTATCTATCAGGGCTATTTTGGTAGAGAAACTATCACCCCGGCCCTGAGTTGATCTATCAAGTTGTCAATTTAGAGTTACATTTGAATCTCCCCCCAGGATGACCTTTCTCAAGTCAATTATTTGAGGTATTGTAAGAGCCAAATAAAAGAGAAATGAAGTTTAGTGGTAGATGCAACAGGTTACCAGTTAAAATAATGAAGTCACCATCTTTATCTATATGTTTGTGTTCTAGTGTAAAGTTAAAATGCCTGTGTAGTAGGATGGTTACTCCCGCTTTCTTTGATGTTTGAGTAGTGGCAAAGTATGTTGGATAGTGCTTATTGAAGTATTTGGGTATTTTGTTATGGGCAAAATTATTTTCCTGAAGAAACAGTACTGAAGGGCAGAGATGCTTGTAGGAAAGAAAGTTTATTTGTAATTAGCCTGTGTGTAATTTATAATTTTTCCAAAACTAAATTGTCTTTTGGGCCCTAGAATTAGAGCCTATAGACAACAAACCAAAGTTGTACAAGGACACCCTTTATGCGGCTAGAAATATTGTGTTAATTGCCACAGTGTCCGTCATCTTACCTTAAGAAAGTACAAAGTCAGCAAGGTGACTCAGTGAGGATGATTAAATGAGGTTGGAGAAGCGTCTGACTGAGGTCCCGTGAATCGGAGGAGCAGGAGAAAATATCGAGCTTCCAAGGCGGTCTGAGACACTACAAAAAAGTGAAGTAAATTACAAATAAGAAGGGTAAAGAGCAAAACAGTTTAATGTTTAGGCACATAATAGTCCTCACAAATGAACTAAAGGCACAAATGGAAAGGGAGGAAAGTTAATATAATAAAGAAAACAATAAGGCTTAAAGAAATGGCCATAATATGGGCCTGCATGTTAACAGCTTGGTGTGTTACAAAACAGCACACATTGACCAGAGCTTATCATCAAAGCATCTAAATATCTCCATTGTAGAAGGAGGGAGTAGTGTAAGATAACAAAGTATATGAGAGGCTACAGTGTTATTCAATATCGCAGCAGTCCTTGTACTCTCAGGTCCCCCACGAGATCCATCAATGTTCTGTCAAACCACTTAGTGAGCCACCAATGGTCCGAGAGATGGAGGGAGACATCAAAGGACTCAAACAAGTGGGTTGCGACTTTGCTTTTTTAGTATGTCCTCGGACCTCGGTCCACTGTTTGGTTGCTCTTGGAGGTGGGAGAGATTCGGTGGTATCATGCAGATCAGAGTCTGTGATCAAATTAAGATGGATAAGGTCATATTCAGCATTCCTCCAAGGTGTGTGCAACAAACGAAAAGTGGAGCCCATCTGGAAGTGGAGGTTGAAGGGGAAACCCCATCTGTATTTTATGTTCTTCTTCGCCAGGATGAGCAGGGCTGGTTTGTGCAGTTTGCGTTTTAGAAAAGTAGACGGTGCTAAATCTACATAATTCTGCAATATTGCGCCATCAGGGCCTCATATTGAGGGCAATTTCCTGGTAGCCGCCAGAACATAATCTCTGGTCTTCTGGCACAGAAATCTGACAATGGCGTCTTTCAATTGGTCTTAGTTACCCAAACCACCCAAGGCTCTGTGAGCCCGTTCAGTTTCCCACAAGTTCTTAGTATTGGTCGGAAGAATAATAGAAAGGGTTGAGTGTAGGTATGGTAACAGGTCTGTGACAGACCTTGAGATTCCACGTAAATGGATATTATGGCATTTGATCTGTTTTCTAGATTTTCTAGCTTGCTTTCTAAAGATAAGATCTGTGTGGTGTCATGCAGGATATCATTTCTGTTGCTGGCCTGAGATACCACCAACTGATCTGCAACGGTTTCCAAGGCTTGCGTGCGTTGACCTAGATCTAACAGATCTTGATGGAATTCCTTAACCGCCAATGTCAGGTGTAGCTGAAGAAGATCCTCAAGCTGGGGCATAGTAAGGTCAATCAATTTAGCAGCCTTAAAGTCCCTCTGAGTCATAGCCATCAGGAGAGATTGCAGTTGTTTCCGAAGGCAGAGTTTGACCTTGAGGAGGTCAATTGAAATGGTCTGAGATGGTTTTAGATTGTTGGTTCTTCTTTGATTTGACCATGATGGAAAGCAATGGGCAAGTCATAGTCACAGTGAATCTGTAGGTATTGCCAAAGATTTTGATACTCTGAAAACAAGTTTATAGCACTTAGAAATAGAACCAGAGAAAGCAGGTGGCATGAGTCAAAGATATATCTTACTTTCTAAGGTGATTTCAGGCCAGGTTGGCTTGGCTGATGCCAAGGTGCCCCAGTTCAGTAATGTAGAGTCTCTGCTAGCTGATATATAGTCAGTGTTTTGCTGCAGTGAAGACATACGCCTGAAGATTTGCAATGGTAGGGAGAAGAAACTCCTTGTGAGGCTTTGAGTAAATACTGCGTAATTATGCTGGAATACTGTAGCGGTCAAAGCATTGTACAGAGTATGGCAGGTCTGAGTCCCAGATCCAGTTATATTGCTTGGAGTGCAGCAAAAGACAATAGTTTGTGAGATAGACAGATGTTGCCTTTGCAACTTGAGGAAAATAAGGCTAAAGATGTATGTCTGGGAGAGTAGACAGAATATAACTCAAGTTGTTGGGGCCCTAACCCTGGAGCAGGTCACATTGCCATGGACACTCCCAGGAAGTATGTTGTTATGATCAACAAGGGCGTTGGCTTAGGCTGGTGCCCAATTTTAAAAATATTTCTAAAGCAGTTCCATCATTGATACTGCAGGAAAATATGGCAAATGTGTTCACATCAGTGCCTGACTGTGTGTGTAAATATAACCCATGTCTTCAGCAGTCAGCGATAGGGAGTACATATAGCCCAAAATGAAAAGCTGTGTTCTCTCATGGAGTAAAAAGAAAGGTGCAGAGAAGGTCGGCACCCAGCCCCTTACAATAATGCCCTTGAGTTCTGTGAGGCTTGGTTTAATAGTATTCAAGGTTACAGTATATCCACCACACACATTGCTCTTTGAGCCTCAAGCTGATACCCCAGTACCTGTAGTGGCACACAGCCACAGTGGGGTCTTGCAGTCTCTAGGTTTCATGGTGCTGGCCACTCTGAGCCAAGTAGAGATCACTCCCCGTCTTGCTGCTTTGCTTTGAACCGTATGGAGGCCTTGCTAGGGAGAGAAGCTCTGATTAAGCCCTTGATGTTGTCTCCACTTCTGGGCCGGAGGGGCCCAGGGTAAGCCACTGCAAGCCCTGGTTTGGGCATTGGCACCCCTGACTGTAGTGCTGTGGAGGCCTCAGTGGGTCCCATGGGGTCCAGGCCGTGCTCCGCTTTTGGGGGAGTGCGTTGTGCGGCCGCCGCAGCTTCCCAGGCCTCCATGCTGTAAGCAGGCTCAGACCAGGCGGATTAGGTAGCGGGACGCCGGTAGAGTACTCTCTTTGGCATGGAGGAGTTTCATAAGTCCATTTTTTTAAGTATGATTTCAGGGGGATCAATATTACTCAGAAATAACAGTTAAAAAAGAATATTTTCTAATTGCATATTTGTGGGTTTGAGACTGTTCTGTAATTAATACTAATATGCTTTTATGCATTCCCATGCTTTTAAAGTACAGTAGTTTAATTTCTGCTACAGCTCTTGTGAGTCCTATTTAGTACTCATAATATTTTTGACAGAAACATAATACTTTTTTCAATTGTGGGTCAGACTTAATTTGCAAGTTAGACCTACAGGTTTAATAAAATATAGATTTTGTGTAACTTTAATTAATTAGGGAAAAGAGATGGAAGGGAGGGGAAGAGATGCAAAACATTGTGCAAATAAATTCTTAACTCCACAAATATGGAATAAGTAGAATGAAGGTAAAAATGGCAACTCACATTTTTTAACCTCACGGTATGACGTTTTACAGTCACTCATAATGAAGTCCTTCTCCTGATGGATATTCCAGAGGTAACTGGTTCCACTGGTCTGGGAACTGGATCTTCCTGTGTTTCATGTGAGGTGGTGTAAGGATTCACCCTATGGGCGTAGTTCTATTATGAACCATTAAGATTCAAAACAATTCTGAGTCTTATAGACCCCTGTTAATACTCAAGCTCAAGACAATTGCAATAATAATTTTATACTATGTAATACAATACAATGGACTGTGTTGGGAGCTCTCCACGGTCACTCATGTACTTGTCTGATGGCACTGTGTCTGGTGGTGCAGGGATGTTTTGATATTGTGTATCTGTATATTTTGAGTGTTGTACTGTGTTTTGTTGTTGTGTTCCCTTGTATTGTGGACTGGCTGCGCCACAGTGATAGGGAGCACTAAGTGCATTAGCCCTACCCTGGATGTGACGTACGCCTCACACTGGAAATGATGTATACGCAGCACCGAAAGTAGCTTCAGTTCAAACCGGAAGTGACACCAGATTACCGTGGTAATACCATACTGCATATAAACTTCAGATAAACAGCTAGAGGTCTTCTTCTTACCAGAAGGAAGCCAATGTTTTTAACTGGAGTGACTTTTTCTCCACTTTTAGACTTTCATTTACCATTGATAAAGCTTGCCAGCACGAGCGAAATGTGTTTGGACACTTTTATGTTTATTTCTTTGTTATTTCTATAATAATCATGTATTATTTTTTAATATTCTTGTACTTGTGACTTGTAATATGGAGTCACTTGTCCTCTACCATTTGATAAGTATCTGAGCTATTACATAGAATACTTAGCCATTTGTTTGTGGTTTTAAGTGTGTATAAATTTATGATTTGTCAAATGAACAGGTAAATGAACAGGTAGCTAACAAGTTGGTCATCCTATGAAGTGTCAATGTGCAGTAATGCGCTACCTCTTTATGATTTGCTGGAGCCAAATCTAATGTTTTATGAAAATTCTGTAAAACACCTTATTCTGTACCGATATCTCAAACTGATTGTGCCTGGTATATTTTAGCCAAAATGTTCTTGTTTCTGTTATTCTTTCATAATGTATACCTTTTCCCTATAGGAAATATTGCTTAGTACATCAAGGGATGCACATGATATGCTTAGCAAGTTCCCCAAAACTGTTTTGGTTCCTGGGTTCTGGTGTCTTTACATTAGTGTACTCTCATCATTTCAACTATTTCCTTTGCGCATTTCCATTATAGAACCCTTTAATAAAATCATCAATTTAATTATCAATTACAGTATATTAATTTTCAATTTCATGAAACAATCCAGTGGTACATTATTCAGTAAGTATCACTATAATAGTTGTGGCTCTATGAAAGTTGGTGACGTTTGCGGTGTTGGTCATGCTTTGCTGCCCTCGCTCAGCGAAGGCAAGCAGTTGATGCACGGGACTGCGAGGCCCGTGGGACTTAGGCTGCAATGAGGTTGCAAGTTAATTTGAGGCATATTTGCCATTTTTTCACGATCAAAAATTGCCTAAGCAAGAAAAAAAATGGCGACCGAAAAAACGTAAACAGGATGAAAAGGAGGCCGAAGGCAATAAAAAAGAGCACAAAGCCAGTAACATTAATCCAAGACTGTAACATTTAACCCAAGGCAGTAAAAATTACACCAAGGCACTAACACTTAACCCAAGGCAGTAACACTTAACCTAAGGCAGTAACACTTACACCAAGACACTAACACTTACACCAAGGCACTAACACTTAAACCACGGCACTAACTCTTAAACCAAGGCAGTAACACTCATTGCGTGGCCCCTAAACTACACGGGGGGGGGGAGAGGCTTACAATGAGCACCAAAGGTGCTCAGAGGGGCCAGATCCTCGCATTGTGTGGCAAACAGCATTGCCAGGCTTACAATTTTACTCTCGTCATTTTTGACGGGCAATTTCCTAGTATATAATATAACATGATATGCAGAATCAATAATATGAAAAACACTGCAAAGAAAGTCCAATACTGCACATACATTATAAAGTGAACCCTCGGTTCTCAACCGCCTCAGAACTCGACGTTTTCGCTAGTCGACATGTCCGCCTGACAAAAAATGGCTTGGAAGTTAGAGCCTGCTTGGTACTAGACTTGCTCATGCCACCCAGCATCCTATCTGTCAGGAAGTGAAATATAGTTCTTTACTGTGGCAATCTGTGCCTGCAAGAGCCCAAGAGCAGTCTGTGTCTAAAAGATTCAAAGTACAGCCTGTGCTTAAAGGAATCAAAGTGTAATCTCTGTCTACAAGAAACAAAGTGCAGCCTGTGCCTATAAGAATCAAAGTGTAGTCTGGGGCCTATAAGAATTAAAGTTCTGCCTGTGTCTATAATAATCAAAGTGCAGTCTGTGTCTACAAGAATCAAAATGCTGCCTGTGTCTACAAGAATCAAACTGCATCTTGTGCTTTCAAGAACCAAAGTTTAGCCTGTGCTTACGAGAACCAAAGTGTAGCTTGTGCTTGCAAGAGCCAAAGTGTAGCCTATGATTATAAGAACCAATGTTACATAGTTACATAGTAATTTAGGTTGAAAAAAGACTTTAGTCCATCAAGTTCAACCTTTATATTTCTCCTCTGATCTGCAAAACGCAGATGTATTGTTTAATGTTCTCCTCCTCCCATTAAGCACCTCAGTACAGTTAAAGTGAAGTTACATTCTATGATATTTGATCTAATTATTGTTGTTTTATTTATGTCTGTTTAGTTTTAAGGTTTTGTATCAAGAAACAACACCATAAGTTCAAACTAAAATGTGAACTTTCTAGGGCTTGGAACGGATTATTTCAATTTACATTGATCCCTATGGGAAATTCAACCTTTTTGGAACTCCACCTGCCGTCTTGAACGGATTAAAGTTGAGTTCCAAGGTACTACTGTATAATATTATTAGACACAGTTGCACACGGATAATGTTGTCCCTACATTACGCTAATGCTTAAAGGATAGACTCAATCGTTCTTTTGAAAAATGAAAGAATAAATGGACATTTGGTAATAGATTTTTGTGTAAAAAAAATTACTCTGTAACATGGTGATATGTATAGAGGGATGTTTTGGTGATCTGACTTTATTTATGCAAATGGCTGTTGCTGCGCTTCCTGCATCTTAAATATCTTTGCATATTGTGATTGGCTGAAATATTGATTTCAAATCTAATTGGTCCATAAGATCGACCAAATTTTAGGTCTCTCAGCCAGATCAATCTGATGGGTCCAATTAGATTGAAAATCAATATTGAGTGGGGTGAAAACTCAAAACCCACTTTAATTGTCTGAGATATGATTGACATCTATTTCAGACAATCAGAATACACAAAAATGTATATATTTTTTCTATTTCCAAGGAGGAGCTCCGTTAATCAGAATAATGTTTTTTAGATCGCCAGGTTTGTTTTCGGAGGACCCTTTCCTGACCCAGAAGATAATGGCTTCAATCAAGCTAGAACATAACAAGACCTTCTTCAAGCAACATGGATAGCCCCTCTAATCCACGGTAGAAGAGTGAGGACCAGGGAACATGTGATCATCTCTGGATGATCATTTGAGGTAGGTAAGTATTATTAACTTATATTTAATTTTACAGGGTTATTTTTTATTTCACTGTAATTTAGTTTGATTTTGTATTTTATCAGGGAGTTTATAATATTTTATTTATTTCCATTTGGTGTAGTGTCAGTGGTTAATTTTAGGTTACCATGGGGGTCTAAATAGATCACTATTGTAGTAAGGGGTTAATTTATGTACCATGGGGGCCTTTAAGGGCCCCTATTGTAGTTAGGGGTTAATAGGTATACTATGGTGATGTGATAGGGTTAAAGTTTTACAGATGATTCTTATGTGTTAAGAATGCTATGGGTAGACAGCTGATAAGGTGTTATCAAGGAGAATTTCACAAAATGTTTTCAACACAAGGGAAGCTGGTCAGTGTCCCTGGCTTGGGAAAAATTAGTATACGTGTTCTTTACCAAAAAGAGAGCTTGGGTAACAATGTAATATGCAAGATGTTTTTTACAGGGGACTTTTCCGGTTTGTCTCTAAAGCTCACCTACAAGTGGACGCACTGGTTTCTCCCCAGTTAGAATCAAGTCTCCAGAGACGGGCTGAAAGGGCTTCCCAGCTTGTATACATGATGAAGCTTACAATGTGGATTCTACTTGTGATTTACTTTGCGTAAATTTAATAATCATCTGTATATCTGTATTAATTTATTGTTTATTTTATTTAACCTAATAATTATATGCATATTCTTACTGAGTATTAATAAAGCAACAACTCATAACATTTTGGTTCTGTGCATTTATTAATTTTTTGCTCAACGTATAAGCAAGGAATAATATTGTGAGTGAGATTATTGGCAGGGATTATGAGTAGGACACTTGCAATCATGCCGAAGGGTGGGGAATAGAAAAGATAGGTAACATTATTGAGCACCTTTTGCTTGTTAACTTTACAAAATGGGAATTGAATGAGAACATTGGGTAATATAAGTTGTGCTCATACTTTTCACACAATATGTCCTGTGATTCTTGAAAAATGTACTCTCATTGTGGCTTACTTGTAGGAGTCCTCTATCCTTGGGTTTAGCTGTTCAGCTATGGCAACTAAAGTTGTGAGTCTGAAGCAGCATATTGTGTAATCTTTTAGCCAGACTCTCTTCTCTTTGAGCCTCATTTAATTGAGCAATTGTAAGTTACAGTAGCCCGTAATGGAGGCCGTAAGATAATTTGCTATTCAATTGGCATTTTTTTCCAAACCGCAAACGGGCTACGTCTTACGGGCTTGAAATCCTTGCGGTTGTTACAACTGTAACTTACACATCATCTATGCCTTTGATCTTTCACGTCCGCAAAAGTTACAATCACAAATTGCTATTCAATTGCTACAATTCGTCAAGCCTGCAAATGTTTTCACAAACGTAAACGACAAATGTAGAAGAGGACCCGCAAAGGGGTTAAAGACATATCAGTAGCACTGTAAAAGCAAATATAAAATCAATACTGCAATCAATACTGCACTGTAAATGACGGGGAAAGCGATGAAAGACATTAGAATTAGTTGCACAACAGTCTCAAGCTCGCAAATCGGCAATTAAAAATCATTTTATTTTATGTTTTATTTCAGGGTTATATCGATCTCAGGTATCAGTGAGTTAATACATATCAAGCCACCCACATGGACTAGAACAGTATCAGCATTCATTTTGATTATTTTAACTTTAATTGATTGACATGTAATCTCCATCTTAGACTGACATAATGATGATGGTCTCATTTTCTATTGGCTGTTCCAAAAAGGGTAGTTATGGCCGTGCTTAATTGATCATGTTCCAGCCCTGAAATGCTATGTAGGAGTGCATGGTTTGCGGTTTTCGGCTTTTGGTCCGTTACTTGTCGGCTTGTTCAATTGAATAGCACCGGAATTGTATCAGAGTTCAAGCCCACGGACATGCGGCCTGTATATTAGGAGATGCAGTTTTTGAATTGAATGAGGCTCTTTGTCTGTTAGATTGGATGTTCACAGAGCTTGGGGGTCCTTAAATAACTCCCACAGAACCTAAATGAACCCATAACTACCATGGGGGTCTTTATAGATTCGTGTGGCAACCTAAAATTAACCCATGACGTTCCAAATTCTTAAGTATACAAAACACAACACTATAAAAAATATTATAAAATATACACATTACATAACCGTGGAAATAATAACAAAAACTAAAAAGCAATAAATTACAGAAAAAAAACCCCATAGTGTACAAAAATAAAAAAAATAACAAATTCACCAAAAAATAACAATAATTGCATAAAAAATAAATACAATTAAAATAAAAAATGACATATAACATAATAAAGTTTTACATAATATTTCAGCCAATTACAATGGGTTTTTAGATGTCAGCCCGCTCAATTTTATTTTTAAATCTAATTGGACCAATCAGTTTGCTCAGTTTTTATGTACTGTATCATGGGAGTCCTTTAAGAAAGTATAGACCTCATGATATGTAGAAGGTTATTAGTTATACCATGGGGGTTCTTTAAGGGCCCTGCTGGTATGGGGTTATTTTTTAGATGCAGAGGAGGTATTTCAAGGACCTCCGTTGCAGGCATTTATATTTTGTGAAACAGAAGTCCTCCTTGCCATTGGGTTTACAATTATTTTACTTTCCTTTAATCATACAGGTAAACTCCTGTATAAATATGCTGCAGGACACATTCAATTTATCTTTTAGTTGTTCTGTGGTAGCTAAACTATTGAAGTAGCACTACCCATATTTTTTTTCACCAGCTCTATACCTTTTTAGACTTTTTATTTAATTATAGAATTAAGTTTAAGCTTTGTGATTTCAAGCTTATTGTTTGTTCCATTACAATATCTTCACAATATTTTTTTGCCATTTGTCTGTCAGAGAAACAAGCCAGCAGGATAACGACTTTGAGAAGTGTAATCTTGTAAGTGCAAAATTTGTAGCAAGTCCTTGAATAAAAATTTTTTTTACCATTCAATAAATAAATGTGAAATGGTTCTTCCAAGAAAGAACAAAATAGCAGGTTAATGCCACAAATTTTCATCAACTGGACAGTTCAAGTGGCTACTTGCTATAATAGATTTAATAAGGGAACCAGTTAGCAATGCAGTTAATTAAAGAAATAGTTTACGGTAATTACTTTTTTCTCACTTAATTATGCTATTTATCAGACTCACATATTTAAAATCTCTTTTTTTTCATTGTACAATAGTCTTTTATGTGAGAGTGCAATATATGACAAGGAATTAAATACGTGAAAAATATACAAAATTTGCAAGAACACATTTAACACAATTTCTCTATCTAGCTGGACATATAGGATTAAAGATAAAGGTTTTGTTTTAATTTGACCATGGTGAGAGAAGATTAAAGAGTTTAGATTTGATTGGATCAAGTAACAGGCAGCTCTTGTGAAAAGGGGACAGTTTTTATTTGGTTTGTTTTTTTTGGTAGAAATGTGACATATCTGAATAATACTGAGTGCTGTATAACCAACATTCATTTTCTATTCATAAATATATATTGTGGTGTCTCTCTTCACCTTTTTGAAAAACTCCCAAAAGTAAGTCAATCCAAACTAATCGTAATCACTTTGGAACTCTTAATTGCTTTGTAAATAAAATCCAAATTAATTCTCTCTGCCTTCTACTCTTAGATATTTGCTAAAGTCACTCAACACAGATTGAATAATATGCTCCAATAATACATTTCTCCTCTGTGTTTTTTGTGAAGAAACCTTGAGTTAATTAATTTTCTCTTCTGTTCATTTGAACAGTTGTAGAATGTGTTGTCCATACACATAAGGCATTCCTGAATCATTTAGTTCTGGATGAGTGCTTATACTTTGAATTATTTTTAGCCAATCTTCAGGGCTTATAAATATGGGTCCAAACTCAGCTTCTTTTTAATAAAAGAGTTTAAATCTGGGTTGTCCCCTGACTTGGAATGAAATATGAGGTAATAAGTATTTATAAAAAATAGTTTACCAGGAGAACAATGTTCAAGAGGGTTAGCATAACTGTGAAATGGTGACAGGATTGTACAGTAGTCATTATTTTTAAATAGTGGTATAGAGAAAAAAGGCTCAGAAGGACCACATTTTTTTACCAAGCTAAAAGAACGAGAAGAATATAAATCTGGTGAGAAATTTCCAAGGGGTTGAGTGGTCAGTGACAGTGTATACTAGTTTGCGTCCTTTTGCATCTTTTCCATATTAGGTTAATTGGGTTTTCTGGGATTTCTTGAACACTTTTACAATAATCACACAACACAAAATAAAGACTCATGTTTTTCAAATATCTTATTAAACATATAGTCCAGGAATGCTTTTCAAAAGTGGGCAAATGCAAGTTGGTCTAGATTGTCTAGAGTTTGGCTGAAATCATCAATGCATTTGATTGTGGCTACAATAAACAGGAAGGAGTGCACATTCATTCTTCTTGACTACCAAAACAATTGAGGACACATGCCATTAAAGAATGTAGAAATATGAATGTACTACACTCGTAGGTGTATTTACCTGATTGTATCGCTACTGGGGAAATATAAAGGAATGGGATAACCAGATATACAAGTAAACATCTGTCTCGGTGGAGACCAAAAAATCCGGGATAGGTATGCAATTATGTAGGAAGTTAATGCCAGATGATGAAGATAATAGTAAGTCCCAAAAAGGTGGATAGGGATATTAACATGGAGTCCAGTAATAATATTAAATGGCCGTAGTCGGTGTCGGATCTACCGTTTTGGATCCCCTAGGCAGTGAATTGGAGAACTATAGCAAAGGGATTTGAATATAAAAACAAGAAGGTGGGACATATAGATTAATTTGAGACCAGTTCTGGGCATAAAACATTTAGAAAGCTCTCAAGGGATGGCAAAGGGCAAGACATCAGAGAGGAGGCAGATAAAAAGACCATTATGAGAGAGAGTCTTTATTCAGGGAGGAATCCGATCGCCAGTATCTGGGGTCAGGAAGGAATTATTATTTTGTTTCTTTGAGACAATTGGCTAAGTTTCAATTGTTTTTTTTCTGTTTGCCTTCCTCTGGATTTAATTAATTAACAACTAATCCGCATATTGCAGATCAGAGATCTTAAAAGGTTGAACTTGATGGACTGAAAGTCTTTTTTCAACCTCGATTACTATGTAACTATGTAAGGTGTGTGTCATGAATCAGCCAGTGGCCATATTGGATTTGTCGTTAACTGTGCCGGTGGCCATTTTGTGACTGGCACAGCCATCCTGTGACTGGCAGCAGTGGTCACAATGGGAGCCATATTGGGACTGGCAGCAGAGGCCACACCCAGTGGCCATATTGTGTTTGGACAAAGTTCATGGCTCAGGCGGCAGCCATATTGGGACTGGCAGTATTGGCCACACCCAGGGGCCATCTTATCATGAACTGTTATCTTCCACATGCTGTGGAAGAAAAGGTTTGGGGCCCACTTGTTATTGTTATATTATGTTATGTGATTTAGGGGAAGGAGCAGGGTTTCCATCGCCATTATTAAAGACATCATAATGCATGAAATGGATTGATGTGGAAACCCTGTCCCCCACCCACAATACCATGAGTAAGGAATGTTTCTTAGGCTAAATACCATCCCCCATGTGTGAGCAATAAGTCAGGAGCTTGCCCATATGGTCCTGAAGGTAAACACTTGAAATTATAGTAGTCAGGAACAATAGGGTCCCTTACATACACTGAGGCACCATAACCCCAGGGGATCTACAGGGATTCCCACTCAGAGAATCAGGGCAAAGTCCAGAGGGCAGGGAGATGTCTCTCTTTTGGGAGCTAGAGCCAAATGAATTAGTTAGCCCCACCTAGTGGGTGGACCTGGGGAGGAGTCTCATGGTTCCCACGTAGGGACCCTGCATGATTGACCAGAGGTCATTTGGGGCTGGCTAAGGGTAGCCACTCCCCCTATCCTTGAGTGCTGTGTTTAAATATGTTGTTTCAAAATAAAACGTGGTTCATAATTTTCATCAAGACGTGGCGTGTAGATGTATTATTTACTCGTGGAAATATGCTTGCAGTACGATTCGTCAGACGTACTGTCAATATTGCTCAGTCTAACCCAAGGCTGAGACATGATGTTCCTGTAATCAAGGCTACCTAGGTCCAGAGTCACCCAAATCCGGTCAACAGACCCCAGCCAGAGAGAGGGTCGTGATAACTGGTGGCAAGTGGTGGGAGACTCTAGAGGAAAGGACTGAGGATGGAACAGCAGTATGAGGACAGGTCCTCAGCAGAACTGAGAAAGGCGCAGAAACTAAAAGGAATTCCCGGGAAGAAAAGGGACCATCCAGCAGATGTGATAGCAGCCTTGAGAAGGTATGATGCAGAACAGCTGGAACAAGAGGAGTTGGGTGAGGGGATAAGCACACTACCAAGGACCCCAAGATCTCAGCAGGAAGAAGGACAGCCAGATGATATCCTAAAGGAGGCAAGACGCAGGTTCAGTGAAGCCAGGGAGTTTTGCGCCGGGGAGATAACGCTGGAAGAGGCAATTAAAGGACTGAACCTAATAAAGCAGCAAATACAGGAAGAACGTACAGGGGCTCGGGATGATTATGTGATGGATGGTGGGAAGGGAGCCTTAGAGGCCAGGTTGGGTGGAAATTATGAGATTCCCCAGCCTGCATCAGATAACCACTGTCTGTACCCTGACACCCCAGGGGAGTTGTTCCCAGAGGTGCTAGTGAAGCCCAGAGCCCAGGAGGGCTATGTAATAGACTGTGAGGAGGGAACAAAGCCGGTCTCTAGCTGCAGGAAACCGGACCTCACACAGCAAGAGAGTGCCAGGGGCACCAAGAGCCAGGCAGGGGCAGCAAGCGTGCCAGCCTTGGCAAAAGCGTTATGGGTGTAGAGTGGCACCATGAAAGAGGGTGTACCAAGTGGGGAGATACCCTGGATAACCAGTGTCCAGGAGTCCACTGGATCAGACACAGTTCAACATAAAGGACTGGGATAAAGTTGCTCAACCCAGGGCAATGGAGGAGTGTAAGCACAGCTTGGGTGGGAGCACCGTAGCTGCCCAAGCTGCAACGGAAAAAGCTGGACCAGAGGAAGAATTCCATGAGGAGCTGTCTAAAGCTACAGTCCAGGAGGCAGCAGGAAGGGACCACCCAGGTCAGAGCATCATCATGGATGATGGGGGTCAGCACAGCCCGGTATGTACTTTTCTACAGAAGGTGTGTTGTTTGCCTCCCAACCGTAATATGCTTTATGAGGGGGGTGCTGGACTGTCCCTTTGTGGTCCCATAGGCCCAGATACTGTTTTAGAAACCCCAGCCCAGCTGTGGGGACTGGTTGAGGGGAAAGGGGTTGTCCTGAGACAGGGGTTGTTTTGTGGGGCTCCCCAAGATACTGTTTTATGTGCGTGTATAATGCTCCCCATAACAGAAATTTTAACAACATGGCTGCCAGTCTGTATACTGCAGAATTTAATTTTTTTAAAGCCAGAAAATATTTTATAGGTTTTTTTAACTAAAAAAAAGGCTCATTCACAGGGAAGTGCCACCAGGTAGCTGCCTAGTTGGCCTAATGGGAAATCCATCAACAGTCATAGTTCTCATAGAAGATGTATGACCAGACATGGGTGTGAGGTGTGCAGCTGTGCCTAAGAATACTGTCCACGTAGTATTCAAAAATAGTAGTACATAATAATAATAATATCACATCAAATATAAATAATAAAAGACAATCAGAACACTAAAATATTAGAGCCTTATAAAAAGTGGAATGATGACCACAGCACGAGAACAGCTTCTATGGTATATCAGTGTGTCCCCGATCCAGTAGATGTCTTTGTACAAGAGTTCCAGATGGTTTCTGTGAAGATTCCGTTGTTATCCTTGTATAGGATTTCCAGATGTTTTTCGTAAATATATATATATATATATATATGTATATATAAATTAATACATGACCTCTCCACCCCAGGCCATGCCCCCTCCACATCATGCCTATTCAGACACCCTCCACTCCATGTCCATTCAGCCCCCCGCCACTTCATGCCCCTTCAGCCTCCCTCCACCCCATTCCCCTTTAGACCTGTCCACCCCACCCCATGCCCCTTCAGCCCCCTTCACCCCAGCCCATGTTCCTTCAGTCCTCCTCCACCCCACTCCATGCCCCTTCAGCCCTCTCCACCCCATGTCCCTTCAGCCTCCCTCCACTCCATGTCTCTTCAGCCTCCCTCCACCCCAGACCATGCCCCTTCAGCTTCACCAGATCTCCCCTGTAGTTGTGGGCTTCTACTTACCCTGATCGGCTGCAATCCAGTTCTTTGCTTCCTCTGCTGCTCCCCTGCAGTGATTGCATTCTGAGTTCCCAGCCTCTGCAGAAAAAGATGAGCCCGACCGGGGAGGAGCAGAGGAAGCACAGAACTGTATTACAGCCGATCAGGTTAGAAGCCCACAGGGAAGATCGGGTGAGGCTGGGTGTAGTAACTTGTCTTCCTTGCATGGTAATTCAGGACCTCCTTAAACAGGTCTAGGTAGGAGGGCTAAGAGTCTTTGATTCCCTCCCACAATTGCTGGAGGAAGTGATGCATGGACAGGATGTGATGTAAATCACATTATCTCAACTAAGGGTATATCCAGGCAGGAAACTGCTGTTGTTCCTGTTCTTCCTTGGATGTGATGGTGATGGCCTAACCGTGGGTGAGATCAAGCGTGTGGGGAAGGGGATTAATATATAGGTAGATAGATTTAAAAAGGGTTGTTGCTCCGTGGGTCTGGGCTGTATGTTTGTGATACATTTATAGTATTGTGTTGTTGCCTTTTAATAAATACCTTTTAATGTAGACAAACCTTGTGTAATATATATATATATATTAATTTGGTGATACACCACATTTGGCGACCACGAATTTTAGACTTCTACAAAGGTTATTTATGAGGTAATATCACATTAATAGATAGATTTATTTTTTGGGGGAAGGAAAAAAAAAAGTACTTTGTCTAATTATCCTCTGCATGGGAAATCAAGTGCTGATTGTGTGTGGAGTCTAGGTTGGGCCTCCATTTTAATATACAAGCTTGGGCATAGGCCTCAATTATTATTTTTAATCCTTTATATTGTACTAGCTTCTGAGTTGAGTTTTGTTCGTACTAGCTTATTTTGCTACATAAAACAAAGATATCATACAGGTTGTTTTTGTGGGTTTCAAATATCTGAGTTGAGTTTTGTTGTGCTTTTGACTATCAGAGTACAGGCCTAGCCCTGCATTTGAATACAATATAGTAGGCTCCATGCGGCTTCTTTGTGTATTTGAATGCTGATTTGATATCTTAGTCCGGGCCTCCATTTTTAATATACAAGCTGGGGCATCAGGCCACAATTTTGAATATATTAGTTTGTTGTGTGTTTCAAATACCTGAGTTTGTTAATACTATTATTTTTGTTTTGTTTTTGTTTTTTGTTTTAGTTTTTTTTAAAAGAATTTTTTTTTTTTTTTTCTTCTTTCTTTTTCTTTCTCTAATCCTTTATCATAGTACAGGCCTGGAGAAAAATAAATAATTTCAGGCTTGCATTTTAATACACTATAGGCTTCCATACCTTATACATTTTGGGTGTCTTGCATATCCTAGTTCAGGTATATCTCCTACCCTGCAGGCCTTGCTATTATATTTTAGGTTAATTAGCAAGTATTACCTTCACCATACTAAGGTAAGTATAATTTGCATTGTGGGTACTAGTCTATTTTTCTACATATTACACCTGGCCTACTGAATAGTCATCAACTATTGTTGGCTACTCAGAAGCATGCTACTTTAGTCCCAAGTTGATTTGGATTCTTACTTGGATGAGTAAAAGAGTAGGAATGTCTTTTCAAGGGGCCAAATACTTTCCCACAGAAGTGCGTGAGTACTTTAGGAAACATATTCAAAAACATGATGGTCCATATGAGCTTCCAGAGCCAGCAAACCCAGACAGTGAAAAATAGGAGAGATTAATGGATGTTCTAACACAAATTGTAAATAACAAAAAGTATAGAACACGCAAGCTGTTGTAGCCACAATAGGTGGCCTAATAGACTTAGTTGTAGAATTACGGCAGCATAATTTGGAAACAACAAATAAAATGGAGGAAGCAATGGACAAAAGGGATTGTTTAAAAATTGCAGCTTTGAGAACAACTACAATTGTTGGGGAACTAGAAAGGGAGTTAAGGGAAATAGAAGAGCAGAGGGATGCTTATGGAGTAAAAATAACAGAACTTCAAAACATAATAATGGACTATAAAAATAAAACAAAGTTAGAAGGGATAAAAGGAGTCAGAGACATTGCCAAAATATATCCAGATCTGGATATGTTCGTGGCACAAAATAAAGAACCAGTGCCGAAAATGAACCAAGATAAAAAATAGTTCTTATGTTATTCTGTTCCACAAGTAGATACCATACCACAAGCACCAGTTATTGTTTCAGAATTATTTAATGCAAGGCAAACACCTACAGGATTTTCTATGCAGACTCGACCGATGTCTATGGCAGATAAAGACAATTTCCAGAAATGGTGGGGAAGTATGCCAACTAACAACTTTAATACGTTTACACATTGGTTTATGAGGGGAGCAGATAGAGCTAAAAAAGGAGGTCTTAACTTAGAGGAATGGACAGAACTGTTAGAATACGCTATGGGTCCTTTGGCTAGTAGACTATTGGGATTTAATAATAGTGTGTCTGATCAGGCAGGAAGAATTGCTGCAACTAATTTCTATCTACTTAGCATAGAGAAAGAAATAGCAAATATTACCATGAGGCCAACAGATGGTCCTAGAGAGGTAGCTCAAAGGATATTTTTTTGGTATACTCTACGACAACCTCAACAGCCTCTAGTGCTTGGCTCACCAGAGCATATAGCAAAAGTAATGGAAGCCCTTCCCCGGGAGTGTCAAGAATTTGTCAGGCTTTTTGATCCAACACCAACAGACTTGGAAATGGTACTAACTAGAGCTGATAAGTGGTGGATCAAGCATCCTTTCACAGAACAGGCCTGCTCTGTTTCAGCTGTAAGAACATTTAAGGTCGAGTCTTGTAGAGATATAGATGGTAAATGGAGAAACCAGACGTGGCATGTACCCCAGAACAAGAAGGATGATCAAAACTGGAGACCAAAACAGAACTTTGACAAAAGATGGAGAGATCCACCTAGGGACTATAGGAATAGGGATGGCAGCAACTGGAGGGCTAATCAGGAGGGAGAGAGAAACGGTAACATGGGCTATTGGGAACTCAGGAGACAGACGGATAGGATAGAAGAGGAAAATCACATACTTAAAAACAAGGTAGCTGAGTCAGATAGGAAATTGAAGGAAAGTGAGGCAAAGATGCAATATAGTGTTATAAAAGAGGGACAGAGTAGAAGTGAGTCATAATGACAAATCCCAACCCCTGCGCCTCAGCATCTCATTCACTCAGCTAATTTAACCATGGATGAGGCAGGTCGGCCTACCATTTATACAGTCATCGCAGGGGTAGGGAAAAATATGTTGGTAGATACAGGAGCAGCAGTTACAATGACCAACAGGGTCAAAAATGGGGATTCTTCAGTAAGTATTATGGGAGTTACTGGGAATCCACAGGAGGTTAGAGCAGGTCCAATTGATGTAGCAGTTGGAGAAAAAACAATACAAGTAGAAGCAATAGTGGGTTGGCCAGAGGAAATATTGGGAATAGAAGCTTTAAAAAAAGGAAATTTCATTGTAGATCTTGCCAATTTTTGTTTGTGGAAGACAGAAAAGGTGAATCAGGTAAGTACAGAGTTGACGAAAGGGGTTGTGTTCCCAATGGCATATATTGTCTCTCCGATAAAAAGTCTGGAAAAAAAACAAACTGAAACTAGACGGACAACCAGAATGGCTGCAGAAGCTAATCCAAGACATACCTGTTTGGGCTACAGATAAATTAGACTGTGGAAGAATGAAAGGAATGGTCTTGTTGGAAGGAGGAGACCCACAATGGCAAAAGCAATATCCAGTCCCAAGAGAATCAGTGGCATCAATCACCGAGATGATAGAAATACTGGAGAGACGTGGAATAATTAAATCTGGAAATGGGTATGCATGTAACTCACCATGTTGGCCTGTGAGAAAAGCTGTGTTAAAAGGGAATGGTGATGAAAAAGCAGCCTCATCATGGAGACTTACCATTGATTACAGGGCCGTGAACAAACTTGCAAAAAGATATTTTTTATTTTTTTGTTTGTGTATGTATATGTTTCTAATGATGGAATCTAGTGTTCCCACAGAGCAAGGCTGTATAAGAATGAAGATGCGTGTCAACAGAAGATTGTGGTGGATCCTTGTTACAGGATGGATAAGTATAAGCTGTATCACAGTAGGAATGGGGAGACAGGCAATAAGGCCAGAAGATACCGCAAATAAGGGAGAGAGTTTGAAAAGATTGGAGTTACATTACGTTCAAGCAGATAGATTTATTTGGCCCAGGGAATTGGAAGTAAAAGAGGGTGGAGGGTTACAAGTAAACATTATTTTGCCACATAATAGTACCAGGGGATTAGCTCTTAGAGCTCCAATACAAGGGAGGTTTACAAATACTACAGTAGTAGTGAGTAACTTAACATTAGAAGAAGGTGGAGAATGGGACGCTGCAGTTATAGCTGCCCAGCCTGATCTAGAGGAATTCTGCAATTTTGATACTGGAAAGGGGTGTGTTCTAACAATAGATGAAGTATTTGTCTCTGTAAAGGAGCTGCAACGTTGTAAAGATCAGAAGAAGGTACCATGGCCAATAGGCGGAATGGTGGTGGTACCAACACATGAAACAGTTGTGCAAGGGGTTGGGTGGACTTACTACCCAATAATTCTAAATTTTAATGATTTTTCTATTCCTCCAAAGTGCCTGGAATCACAGCGGCAGTGGTTTAAGCAAAGTATACAAGAGACCATCATTGAGTGGACCGGAGCAGGGAGTCGAGAAAAACGGGACACACTTGCAGCCCTTTTAGGAGGAGTCGGAACTGGATTGGGAGTATGGAATTCAGCAGACATCATTGGACTGAACAGCAGGATAAACTCCCTTACTGATGGCATGGGACATGCTATGAAAATAGGTGGAGTAGCTGACTCCCTTATAGTGAGTAGACTGACAGACAATGTTGATGACATACACACCATTGCCAACAACCTGCATCTAGTTGAGGAAAATATTGCTTCCATTGCTAACTGCATTAAGAATGAAATAGTGGGAACTGCCATTTTCTGTTCTATGATTGGAGGAAAGCTGTTGGCAGATTTAAAGGAAACTATTAAAGACATCCAGGAAAACAAGTGGGCAAGACAAATCAATGCAACAAGGATTATCACGTCATTGAAAAGAAAAGGAGTGGACATCATCTTAAATACAGCTATATTGAAGGCCCAGATCAATGGATGCCACATGGACTACAATCTGGGACAATATGACTAATCCTGGCAATTCCCCGTTGGGAGGGGCAGGCAGAGCAAATGAACTTTATACATAGCATTGGCACGTTAAGTGATGAAATCTACAAGCAACACTTCCCATCAAAAAGACTGGCCACTATTACAGGATTGGAGATGGATGAAAGCTGTTGCAGGAAATCTCAACACCGATGGCTGTGCAGTTGTGTTTGGGAGAAAGGAGCTGAGGAGGATGGCTGGGTGCAGTTGATAAAAGAAAACCTGGTGCAAGAGGTGATCCGCATAGGGGACATTGCATGCTTTATCGGCCACTCTGAATATAGGACAGTTGATGAAATATGTTTGGTGGAAGAAGGGTCTTGTATCATGGTAACCACTACTATACATGTAGGAACTCATACACTATTTCCATCAAGAAACCTTACCACCGAAATGATCAATTTTACTGCAAATGCAGATTGGACAAATTTGACAATGAAGCTTTTTCCCCCAATTCCAAAGCTTACCTTGGAACTTCATGAGTTAGTAAAACGTACCAAACAACAACTACACCCCATCAGCTTACTGCTGGAACAACAGAAAAAGGAAATAGAAATGACTACAAAAAACGTTGAGCATCCCTGGTGGGGAATTCTTACCAATGCAGAGACACATCCAGTCCTACGAACACTGTCGCTGGTACTCATGTTCATTCAAGTATTAACGACAATTATAATAATATACTTTTGTGTGGCAATGAAACAAATGAGGAAGAAACTTGCAAGGAGGATATATAATTTGTCTTTTTCCTCTTCTTCTCTCTCTCATACATTCTTCAATAAAGTTTTACATTGCACATACATAAACATTTATCACACACTCTCACATAAATTCTATAAGTTCTGTTTCTGTGTAATATGTGGATTGACAGCCATAGGAAAGTACACGAGAACTTATGTCGCTGAGGGAACTATTCCGGAGGGACGGTGGGTTGAATTTCTCCTGTAAATCAGGTTTTTGCTCCCACTAGGTTCTCCTGTACTAGAGGGATAACTAGAAAACTGAGCAACATAGAAGAAGAAAAAGTGAGGGAATGTGGTAACTTGTCTTCCTTGCATGGTAATTCAGGACCTCCTTAAACAGGTCTAGGTAGGAGGGCTAAGAGTCTTTGCTTCCCTCCCACAATTGCTGGAGGAAGTGATGCATGGACAGGATGTGATGTAAATCACATCATCTCAACTAAGGGTATATCCAGACAGGAAACTGCTGTTGTTCCTGTTCTTCCTTGGATGTGATGGTGATGGCCTAACCGTGGGTGAGATCAAGCGTGTGGGGAAGGGGATTACTATATAGGTAGATAGATTTAAAAAGGGTTGTTGCTCCGTGGGTCTGGGCTGTATGTTTGTGATACATTTATAGTATTGTGTTGTTGCCTTTTAATAAATACCTTTTAATGTAGACGAACCTTGTGTAATATATATATATATATATATATTAATTTGGTGATACACCACACTGGGGTGGGGTGGAGTTGGGGGGGGGGTAATGGACTTGGGTGGAGGATTGAATTGTGGCTGCTCAGAGGAAGGGGCAATGGTGCTTTGTACCGCTTGCACCGGAGGTATTTCTGCCATGGAGGTGTGAAAAACAAGTTTTATTTTCAAATAAAATCAAATCTGTATGTGATTAGAATGACTCAATGTAATTTGTGTTTTTGATATGAGCATTATGTGTTAAATTAGAAAAAGGTAAAAACAGAGAAACGTAGATATATCTTTAAGTGAACACTCTAAAGTGTGGCAATTGGAATTATACAGGAATTTCAGTACAATTTTGGTTCTAATGACTTATCTATTTACACAAATCTACTTACTTCAACATATTGAAGAAATGACAGAGACATCATAGAAATTCATGTCTTATATGTTTCCAAACAGATATGCTGTCTTCACCTAAATATTTTCAATGATTTGTACCTGAAACATACCCTTAATTTGCCTGCTTAAATACATATTTTTTTCTTATATCTAATCAGACTATATCCTCTGCATATTCTGTTTGATGTGCATTATAATGTACGACCTAACACTTGCAACAATCAAGTGTATTTAATATATAATTTTCCTGATAATGCATAGATATCTTCCTTTCATAATTAGTCAATTGGCCAGTCTGTGATCTGCAAGTTAGTACAAACTTCTCAAAATATTTGCTCATTTTCAAATTATTTTCTTAGTGGCTATTACATTATCTGGAAGAGTGCCACGGCATCAATTTATCGTGTGAAGATCCACTGATAACCACTTTTCTTTACATTACAATTCTCTGGGCAGTTTAAAAAATCCTCCCCAATGTTTCCATGTTTTGTTATTTTTCAGCTATCAAGCTATATTCTAAGTATTAAGAGAATCTTTTTTAACGTAGTCTGTTGCTTGAAAATCATCAGCACCAGTACAGAACATTGAAGTAAATCAAATTATTATTCTACTATTTGGTTACAGAAATACAACAAGCTTTCAGTAACACTATTAGGAATCACGTTGTTTCTATTACCTCAAGAAACTTACAAGTCTTTGTGCAACCAAGTTCAGAAAAGATTATACACTATTCCACATGGGCAGTAGGAGCATAAGCTCCATAAGAGATTATGAACAATGATTCCAGTTTTGAGCCTGTCCTATAGTTTGTGTGTGTGTGTGTGTTTGAATTGTTCAGTTGTGTCTGACTCTCCGTGACCACCTTGACATTAACACACCAGGCTGATCCACTTGGTATTTATGGCAGATATACTGGAGTGGATTGCTGGTTCCTTCTCCAGTGGGCCAAAGCATACAGCTCCTGGTATTCCTAGGTGGTCTCCCATCCAAGTACTGACCAGTCCAAAGCCTGCATGGCTTCAGGATGGTGTGACCTCTTGCCACCCTGACTGGAATCAAACCCAGGTCGCAGCAGTGAAAGCACTGAATCCACCGGGGAACCTGTCCTATAGTACAAGAGCCCAATAACTATGCAACTCATGAAGTTATGCCATATATTTAGCAACACGTTTCTTTGTAAACATTGCCTATTTTCAATCTGTATATATTGCGCTCAGAAATGGTCAACAGTGATACTGATGATTATAGTCTCAGTTAAACAGATAAATTAGCTCTGTTGTCTGACCCCTCTATATACCAGCTGCATCTATTAAGTTGTAAAAAATGTCTATTGAGTGTCACCAGAAATATATAGGAAAGGCATGTAATTTACTTTTGAGCCTTTCCTACACATTTTCTTGTGCATTTTTGCTTATGGCCCAACATTTGGAGTTTACGTTGCCATTGTGTGTCATGCAATGTTGGTATTGTGCTCTAGAAAAAAAATATAATTTAAGTATGTATTCTACCTAATGTTGCTTGAGCCTTTCCAACTACTGTTATATTATAAAAGTAGACCAGTATGTTCATGTGCAGATTCATGCCCTAGCAAATTCTTTCTACTAACAACTGGAGGGTAGGTTGAGTTTACAAGATTGTTTTGTATTGAAAAGCACATTATATGTGCCGGTGACATACTGTGTTATACCTATTCAATTCCAGATGCAATACACAGATCCATCTCATTATATTACTGAATATAATGTTAACAATTTATTGTACTTCATATTCATATGGTAGTGACCATGGCGGGATTACCCATTAGGCCAACTAGGCAGCCGCCCAGGGGCGCTTCCCTGTGAGGGGTGCCACTTCTTTAAAAAAGGGTTCCTGGCTTAAAAAAAATTAAATGTTGCAGTTCATAGACTGGCTACCAGGGGGTAACCACCTAGAACAAGAGAGTTATAACAGGAAAGGGAACTTAAACGTACACAAAAGGCAAAAATGAGTCTGTGCATAACTTGCGTACTCCCTCACAGGGTCTCCTACACTTCACTGCCTAGGAGCTCCAAAAAGGTAGATAGGGCCCTGGTTGTGACAAATAAATGTTTTAAGCAAAGGAGAGTAAAAGACATAGAGTAGTGAGCACTTTTTTTTATATCAATCAATTCCAACTTTACATTATACAGGCCGTATGTCTGCAGGCTTGAGATTTGCTACAATTACAATGTGATTCAATTGAACAAGCCCACAAGTTACGGGCCAAAAGCCGAAACCATAAACCATGCAATCATAAATAGCATTTCAGAGATTGATCATGATCAGAGATTGATCATGTAACTACCGATTTAGAGACAGCCAATAGTAAATGAGACCGTCACCATGGTGTCAGTAAAACATGGAGGTTACACATCAATTAGCATTTAGAGGTCCTATATGCGATCAGACTCTCAAATTGGCAATGTACAAAATATTAGAAATGAATGGCGATATTGTTTCAGTTGTACTGATTAACTCATTGATTACCAAGATTGATATGACACCAAAATGAAGCACAAAAAAAATTGTTACTACAGATTTGCCAGCTTGCAATTAATTCTAATTTCTTTCATCTCTTCCCCTGTCTTTAAAAGTGTCGTATTGATATTTTCTTCAACATTTGCTATTTACAGGTGTGAAAACCTTTGCAGGCTTGCGGAATTGTAGCAATTTAAAATCGATTTGAGTTTTTAGCATTGTAACTTTTGCGGGCTTGAAAGATCAAAGGCTTCAATGGACTGTAAGTTACGATTTTGACAACCGCAGGGATTTTCAGCCTGTAACCCGTAGATCATTTGTCGCTCGCTAAAAGACGCCAATTGAATAGCAAATTAGTTTATGGGCTCCATTACAAGCTCCAGTAACTTAAAATTGATCAATTGAATAGGGGCAAAAATGTTTAATAATAAACTAAAATCCTGATTTAAAATAATAAATCTATATGATCTCTACTGAGTATTAGTTCACTAAGAGAAAACCAAAGTAAATTCTAATGTGATGGGACTATAGTGTAATTCCAAATTGAATAGGAATTTTGAGTAAAACATCCCATACAATCATCACATAAAATCGTTGCCAAATCGTCGTCACGCTTTGCGAGCTCGCAAAGCGAGCTCGCAAGAACTGCGTTCCTCGCAAAGCGAGGTCCGCAGTTTGGTCCTCAAATGCGGACCCTTGCGATGCGAGGGGCCGCAATTGCGGAAGGTGGAGGCTCCAACGTCGACTGCAATGAGCCGAAGGTGGAGGCTCTACGGCGCACTTACGGACTTACAAACAAAAATACGAACCGCGGGACTTAGAAAAAAAAACATTACGACTTTGCAAAAATAAGATCTTAACGGCCGAACCGTGCGCACCTGAAAACATTAAAAACACAATAAATACACACAAAAAATAAACAAAAAGCTTACCCACAGCAAGGGGGGTGGGGCACCCAGGACCTCTGCAAGTGAAGTTACACCTCAATTTAAGTAAAAATTCACGAGTTTACACACATGAAAGTCCACTAAGCAAAAGAAAAAATGTCCGCCGAAAAAAACGAAAACGAGGCTACACGACCCTAAAGCCACAAAACACCACCAAGCTTTACCTTGCGCATGCAGCATATTTACACTACACACTGAACACATTGCTGAAACCTATATTGGATGCTGCAGGAACATAGAAACTGATTGTCAGCTCTTCAGCACAAAGCTTACTGCATTTATTACTTAGAAATGGGTAAAGTATATTAATTTATTAATGTATTAATTATTTCATTGGCATACAAGAATACATATACACATATATTTTTTTTAATTAGCGCAATAAACACAAAAGACATTTACCGCGCGCCCCACAACCAATGCAAACGCTGCTCATACCACACAAAATGCACCAGGAGACAGCTTTGCAATAAGCGCAAAAAACACATTAGCAAAAGCCCCTGTAATAACAAAAAAACAGCCGCTCATTGCGAGGCATGCGTTGAGCGCCGAAGGTCATCATGGTAAAAACTGTTTTACATTATGTCTAAAACAGCATTCCCTGGCTTACAATTTCATGACCGTAATTTTTTGACGGACAAGTCGCTAGTTTTAAATAATGGACATAATCGGAATAGTGTAATAAGTGTATTTAAACCAAGATATAAAATTTGTGATCTCACAGTTCATTAATAGTAATAGTATCAGAACAAGTCACTTTGCACCATACTCACTGCCAATGGTGGCACTAGTAAATGGAGGGCCCAGTGAAATAAAAATATTAGGTCCCTCTTGCAACTTCTTCATATACACTGTAGGAGTAAGTATAAGTGTCCTGATTTACTCCAGACCACTGTCAGCCTTTTATTAGTTTTAAATTGTATTGCTCACATCTTGCCTTTCTTCTGGTTATATTGTGAAAAATATGTGGACTAATTTACCCAATAAGTTAGACTGAGATGTATTTATTGTATTTAACTATACAATATGAAACAGAAATATTAATATAGCATTACCTCTTGTCTTGTTAAGCTGTCTGAAATGTTCTTTGAGGGGTTAATCTGCTCATATAATATTTGTGCCATTTCTTAGTATGAATATTATCCACATTTCCTGCTTTGCTTGCTAAGGAATATAAGAATGCTAGAAATAGCTATGCTTTTTCAGAGCATATCATACATAATTTAACTAAACAATGTGCCAGGTGGCATATTTAACCCACTTGAAAAAAGCCTGTAATTTCTGCACAATTAAGGTCTATGAAAATTGTTGGAAACAATTTCCTACACAAAGGCTAGCTGAAAAAACTGAAATTGAAACATGAGGAGAACAGGGAGGCAGAAAGACAGGGAATCAGCTGAGCTGTAGAGGCTTGACCATTTACTTAAATTAACTTTAAGAAAAATTCCAGAACCAAGAGGTTGTGAACTGCAAGGTGACTTTATTAAAAAAGGTGACTATTCTATCTCGAAAAGTTGTGTTCTAGTAAACAAATTAGTATTCAATTACACATAATATTGGCACTGGCAGATGTATGTACAAAAATCTCATTGTTCAGACAATTGCAAAATTGAAAATTGCAACAGTTACAGATTGATTCAATTGATCAAGCTTGCAGCTACATAGCCGAAAGCCAAAATCGTAAACCATGCACCCGTAAGTAGCATTTCAGGGCATGAACTTGATCAATTAAGCATGCCTGTAACTACCGATTTAGAAACAGTCAATAGTAAATGAGACAGTTATCATGACTTCAGTAAAACATGGCGTTTAAAAGTCAATCAATTAGCGTTTAGAGGTCCAATATGCGATCAGACTCTCAATCCGGCAATGTACAAAATAATAAAAATGAATGACGATACTGTTCCAGTCCATGTGGGTGGCCTGATATGTATTAACTCCTTGATTACCGAGATTAATATAACACGGAAATAAAATGTAAAATAATACATTTTTATTGAAAAATTACAAGCTTGAGTCTGTTGTCTTTCATCGCTTTCCCCGTCTTTTAAATATTTTATTTGCTTTTACAGTGCTACGAATAGATGTTTAACCCTATGCGTGTGCTGTTTGGTACCCGTAGGGTTTTCTTCTACTTTTGCCATTGACAGGTTTGAAGGCAATTGTGGGTTTGAGGAAATGTAGCAATTGAATAGCGATTTGCGATTGTAACATTTATGGGCTTGAAAGATCAAAAGCTTAGATGGGTCAGAGTTACGATTTAGACAACCACATGGATTTTGAGCTTCTAACCCACAAACAGATTGCAGGTAGTTAAAAGATGCTAATTGAATAGCAAATTATTTTATGTGCTGCACTACGGGCTCCAGGAATTTGATCAATTGAATGGAGCCCACAGTCTCCTCATACCTCCTACCCCAAA
This sequence comes from Discoglossus pictus, assembly GCA_027410445.1. Taxonomy (NCBI): domain Eukaryota; kingdom Metazoa; phylum Chordata; class Amphibia; order Anura; family Alytidae; genus Discoglossus; species Discoglossus pictus. Next base: position 71,591,224 of record CM050164.1, on the reverse strand, counting down.
CGATTAGAGACTGAGGGCCTCATTCAATTGCTACTCACATCCAAAAAGTAGTAGTAAGTGGAGGTTGCAAGTTACTTCCCTATTCAAATGCCTTCTACTTGCAGGCTCCGATCAGGTTGCTTGCTGCGCGCTACTTTTCCTTACTTTCCTTACAAGCACAAGTCACTGCCGCAGAAGTTGGGGCCGCAAAAACACAAATCGATACTCAATTGCTCCGATTTACCATCCGTCAAGCCCATAAAGGGCTAAACACGAACAACAGGTTACTGGTACCAAGGAGGTCTTGCACAGGTCTTACTTACAAATCGTAGTACTTATTAAGCAAATAAAAAAAGCAATCCTGTACTTTTATTAGAAGTGACAGTGATTTTTGGTCCTAGAATTAATTGCACAATATTCTGAAACTCGCAGATGGGCAATTTTTTTTCAATCTTCATCATAAAGTCCTACGGGCTTTGACCTCCAAGCCAGTATGACTTTGGAATCCAACCTCCATATTTCATTGAAGTCCTATGGGCTTGAAAAACTAGTTATGGACTTGGAGGTCACTCAAGCCCGTAGGACTTTTGACAGATATTAAACAAGAAATAAAGTATTTCATTTTGGAGATGTGCAAGCTTGAGAATGTTGTGCTTTTAATTCTAATGTCACCCTTGTGTTCCCCATCATTTACAGTGCTTTACAGTGCTGTATTGAATTTATATTTGCATTTACAGTGCTCCGAGTTTGCGGGCTTGAAACACAAGTTACAGGCTTGCGGCCGCAATCATGTTCAAGCAAGCAAAGGCTTACTGCCGATAGCATGGTTTGCGATTAAAGGGATGGGGGACTAACTTGCGGGCCCGGGCAATTGAATAGGTAAGTAAAAGTAGAGCGACTCGAGCAAGTAGCCCAAAAGTATCAAATCTGGAATTTACTTGCAAGTAACAGCCCCATATTGAATGAGGCCCTGTTGCTCTTACCTATTTATCACTTCAGTGAGAAAATCACCAATGTGCAATCACCAGCCCTCCTATTCTCGAGGCAGCAATGCATAGTCCAATTTGTGCATCCAATTTACTCTCTCAGCATAGTCCACTATATATATGCTCTGTTCAGCTTGTGGCTAAATTAAAAGCAAGAATGTGCCAATGAGACAAACCTGGTAAAAATGTCCCAGAAATCATTGAAATATCTGCTCAGCTTATGGGTATCTTAGCAAACATATGCTCTCAAGAACACAAAAGGCACCAAGGTACCATCTTAGTGTTTTTTTTTTTTTTTTTTTTAATTTATTTTATTTTATCATTTATTTTGTACATATAAAGAAGTGGAGCAGCTAATAACATATATGTAAATACCCCATACAAGAGGGGGTAACAAACAATACAAGAACATGATCTTATCGTCCCAACATCTTTGATATCTCTCGAGTTTTGAGTATCATTTTATAATAAACAGAAAAAAAAAAAAAAAAAAAAAGGAAATTCTTCCCTCTTTCCTCCTCTTTACCCCTTCTTCCTCCTCTCCTTTAGGATTTGTCGTGGAAACACTATCAATGAAAGTTTCATCACCATAACTTTTCTAACATATTGTCAGAAATTGGTCCCAAAGCTGCCATTTTATTAAGCGAGTGGCCTTAGGGAAATTATCTCTGGCGTTATCAGACAAATCTAATCTCATCATTTCTCTGTTCTTTGAGATAGTAATCTCTAATTCTTTCCAAGAAGGTACTTGAGGCTGTTTCCAATATTTCACTAATAACCATTTAGCAACTAAACATATGTGTGAAATTAATAGTCTTTCCCCTAATGGGAAGATTTCCATTTGCGAGTGTAAAATAAACATTAACGGATTACAAGAAATTTGTTTACCAGTAAGAGCCGATAGTTCTTTGCTTACTTTCGACCAAAATGTTTTGATTTTTTTACAGTCCCACCACATATGGATGGTTGTACCTGGTAGTCCACATTGTTTCCAGCATAAGCCATCTAAATTACTATATATTATTTTTAGTTTATTGGGGACATAGTACCATCTATGGATTAATTTGATCATCATTTCATTATATGAAGAGTTAATTGATGAGTTCTTAATAATACTAAAAATTTTAGTCCAGTCTTCTTCTTTTATTATAATTTTCAAGTCAACTTCCCAGGCTAATATACCCAAACTCTTTTCCAAGGGAGTATTTTCGTCAATTATGTTGCTAAATTTGGAAATTATATGTGACGATTCACCTTTGATTAGATATTTTTCCATTTTCCAGATTTTATTCATGTTATTAATTTTATATCCTTGAAGAGTAAGGTATCTTTGTAGTCCTTTGTATTCTAACCACGTTATTTTATCTAGATTAAATTTCTCTTTAAGTCTTTTCAATTCCATTAAATTACCTTTTTCAAATAGATCTCCCACGTATCTAATATTATGTAGTTTTAATAAAGACAAGAGTAATCCATTCGATTTATTATTAAGGAAGTCAATTGGTGCTGCCAAGGAAGGAGACTGTATCAATGAGAGTTTTATTTTATTTTTGTGCCATATGTTAATAATATATTTAATATTAGGAGGTAATTCTGAACTCCCCTTCTGTTTATACTTAGTAGTCCATAATATATTTTTTATTGGAGATCTTCCCGATAGGGAGTCCTCTATTGTTAGCCATCTTGGAGTATTCTGTTTATAGTTATATCCAGCTGCTTGTGTAAGTATAATTTTTTTATTTAGCTCTTTGATAGAGGGAGAACTTAATCCCCCTTTCTCCAGTTTCTTGCAAATTATAATTTTTTTAATTCTTGTTTTTTTCCCCTGGTATATAAAGTCGTCTAATGTTTCTTGCATGATCTTTGTGTAATAAGCCGGTATTTTACCCGGGAGGCATCTCATTATATATGTGATTTTCGGGAGTAAACTCATATTAACTGCATTTATTCTAGATAACCATGATAACTGTAAGGATCTCCAATCATTCAACTGATTTCTAATTTTTTTCAGTATATCATTATAGTTATCTTTAAAGATATTTCTTATATGATCTGGGAATCTAACCCCCAGGTGTACTATATGAGAGGACTTCCAGCAGTAGGAATATAAATTTACTAACCTGTTTTTTTCCTCTAATGGAATATTATAGGTCAGTACTTCCGTTTTCTGTTGGTTAATTTTAAAATAGGAGAATTTACCAAATTCTTCCAAACTGGTCTGTTGAGCTCTACAGGAGTGTTCAGGGTTTGTTATTGTTATTATTATATCATCAGCATATGCCATTATTTTGTATTCCTCTTGTCCTATTTTAATCCCTCTAATTTCTGTAGAGTCTCTAATCTTGATCAATAAAGGTTCAAGGAATAGGACAAAAAGCAATGGAGACAGTGGACAGCCCTGGCGCGTACCATTCGATATTAGAAATTTGTCAGAGCTAAATTGTGAAGATGAGATATGTGCTATAGTATTTAAATAGAGGGGTTTAATTGCTGATAAAGCGAAACTTTTCAAGCCAAAACTCTCCAAAACACTCTCTAGGAAATCCCACCTGACCCTGTCAAAGGCTTTCTCTGCATCTAATGACAGGGTCAGGGAGGAGATCCTTTTTCTTTTTATATAGCATAAGGTGTCTAACAGACGTCTGGTATTATCCGACGCTTGTCTATTCGGAATGAATCCTGTTTGATCTAAATGTATTAAAGAAGGTATAATCTTGCTTAGTCTATTAGCTAAGATTTTAGAGTAGATTTTAATATCGACATTAATTAGGGAGATTGGGCGATAGTTTTTGTAGTCTTCGGGATTTTTTCCTTGTTTCAATATGTTAACTATTTTTATTGTCGTTAGCTCTGATGGTATCCCTCCTTCTTGTTTTATCTCATTAAAGAGATTGCATAAAGTACAGTTTAATTCTTTACTAAGATATCGGTAAAATAAGTTATTAAATCCATCTACCCCAGGTGTTTTATTTTTTTTATTTTTGGACACAATTTCCGTTATCTCTATACTTTCTATTGGTTTATTCAGAAAGCTAAGTTGAGCTTCCGATATTTTGGGGAACTTTATATTGTCTAGGTATTGTTTAATCTCTTCTATCCCTGGCTTAACCAATTGGCAATCTTTCTCTAGATTATATAGATTACTATAATAATCCTGAAATACTAATCCTATCTTATCTGGATGGGATTGTAGAATGTTATTTAAATCTAGATTTTTTTCGATATTGTTTTTAATATACTGTTTTTTCAGTTTGTTAGCTAGGAATTTACCTGATTTGCCCCCTTCAAAAAATTGTGTTTGCTGAAATTTCCATAATATTTTATCTGATTGAAGCTGGAGAATTTTTTGTATTTGAGTATTTATGTCTTTTATTATTTTACTATTTTCACTATTTGGTGTCTCCCTAAAGATATCTTTCATCTTGTTTAAATCCAAATACAGGTTCCTTAAAGACTTGCCTCTTAACCTTTTTACTTCAGCTGCTTTAGCAATAAATATACCCCTCATATATGCTTTATACGTACACCACAGGGTTATGTCTGAGTTAACTGATGGCTTGTTAATTTTTAGAAATTCCAGCGTTTCTTTTTTCAAGTATGCAACAAATTCCTCATCCTTCAAAAACCAAGAGTTCATCTTCCAACTACTCTTTTTCCTTTGAATGTTTGTATGTAGGTCTTGATTAATTAGTTCGTTTAAAGAGTGGTCTGACCATGGGGTAGGACGGATGTTTATCTTTTTAATTACTTTTAAAGTTGGGAGGTCAGTTAATATATAATCTATACTGGAAAATGAGTTATGTCTGTATGAGAAGTGGGTATATTCTAGTACACCTGGATGTAAGATCCTCCATGAGTCTATCAAGTTGTTATCTTCTTTTATTTTACGGAATGCTTTTGAAATACAATTTGTTTGTAATACTACTTTCTTAGGTCCGACTATTTGTTTGTCTAAATTTTCGTCGAGTATCATATTAAAGTCACCACAAATTATTAGCAAGCCTCCTTTGATTTTATTAATTTCTTTGAGAAGTTTCCTAAGGAAGCCTATTTGACCTTTATTCGGTAGATAAGTATTAACCAATGTTATTAAGCGTCCATCAATCTGTCCATTCCATATTATATATCTACCCTCTGGGTCGATCTTACTGCCTTCTTCTGATATTTTCAAGCTATTTTTAAATAAGATAGAGACCCCTTTTGATTTTTTCTTAAAGGTAGAGTCTAATCTATTTGTATATTTTGTATTATTCATATATTTTAGATTTTCCTGTTTTAAGTGGGTTTCTTGCAGACATAAAATTTCCGGCTTTAATTTGTAATACTCTAAAAAGGCCGTTTTTCTTTTTGTTGGAGAATTCAGACCATTAACGTTATGTGAAATTATTTTTATTTGCATTTTACTTTATTAAAAAGGTATGTCCAATATTCTTTGATTGTTTCCACGACTCGAGAGAGGAAAGGAGAAGAAAAAAAAAAAAAAAATACATATAATAAAAAGCCGCCCCACATGACTGTCAAAATAAACTTAAAAACCAGCTGCAAATTGAGAAAAGATGTCAGCTGATATTTTGCAAGACGCATTAGATATTAAGAAGTGAAGATATGTCGCTCAGTTACTGAGCGAGGGGGAGGGATCTAGGGTACAGAGAATATAAATAGGGGTACAGGGGAACATAAAAAATATAATACATTTGCTACAAGCCTTCTTTGTGATAATTATCTTTTTTTTTTTTTTTTTCTCTCTTTCTAGTCCTCGAATGGTCTAAAAGGGAAATCTCCTTAATCACATATTTTAAAATTTATTATTTTTTTACTTTAACTTATCTCCCCCTAATATAGTCATATCTATATAATTCAGAGTGTTCCCCTTCCGTCTAATAACCGGAATATATTTATTATATTTCAACCGTCCGAGGAGAGAGGGAGAGGAAAAAAAAAAAAAAAAAAAAACATTCACATGAATAATCAATTTTATAAGTGCCACTGAAGTCTTCCCAGTATAACTCTATTTATCCCCATGATTATCTATTAAAAAATTTTTCTTATAGTGTATAGTGCTCTTTCCAATCTAGGGGCGATTGCTTACAAGTGATCTATCCTAGTGAATATATCTCGTCTTAATTTGGTTACTACACACTACTACCAGTGATTTTACTTTCTTAGAGGTAAAAAATTTACTTATTTATCTTTTCTAACTAATAGTTTGAGTTTTATGTGATAAATTAATATTATAAGTTTTGTCTCAAACCTACATGATCGTGGATCTATACCTTTAATAGAAAAAAAAAAAATGAAAAAAAAAAAAGAAAAAAAAAAAATATATATATATTTCTATTGTATCTCTTGTATACCCTCTGACTATAATCATTTTGTGATAATCTTTGTGTTTAATAGTATCTACCTATCGCCCTTCACCTTACTACTGATTTCAAATATTTATTCCTCATACGCTATATACTAGTGTTACTAATTTTGCCTTAATCCCCCATCCGTTTAAATTTAAGATTCTTCTAAGGTCATTATAATCGTCCAGCTGTAGCCCCTTTGTTTAAAAGTCTTTATGTTAACAAATATTTATCTGTCCCCCTTACCTTACTACTAGTAGTGAGTCCAATTCTTACTCTCTATCCCTTACTTTATACTTCTTACTCCCAAACTTATCAAGTACCCATGTCCCAATTCTACAGTTGCCAGAGATTATTTATCATTTTTTTTCCAATCCAAGTTTCTTGCTCTCAGTTCCAATTTTTTAACACCCTCTGTATTGTTCTCTATATGTATATCCCATTTCTTTAGTGTTTCTATAGCCTCTTGGACTGAGTTTATTTTTACCCATTTTAAATATTTATAAATTAATAAGCCTGTTGGCTGCGCCCATTTATATCTAATTTCTTTTAGCCTGAGTGTTCTGGTAATTTGTGTAAATTCCCTTCTTTTCCTCAGCGTATATGCCGATAAATCTTGAAATATTTTTATATTATCGTGTGGATGGTCTAGCTGTTTCTTTAAAAAGGCATTTTTTAAGACCCTTTCTTTTGAAGAAAAAAAATGTAATTTTGATATAATTTCTCTAGGGATGGATTTATCCATTGTTTTAGCCAGAGAAAGTCTATACAGTTCATCCATTATCCATTGGTCTTTCTTTAACTCCGGTACCAGGTGGTTAAATAACCCTTTAACGTATGTTTCCAGAGCTTCTCCTTGTAGAGTTTCAGGTATCCCTCTTAAACGCAGATTATTCTTTCTTGATTTATTCTCCAAGTTGTTAATTTTTATACAAAGTTCCTCATTTTTGTTTTCTAAGTCGGTTAAACAATTGAGGATAGCCTTATTGTCCATTATAATTTTATCACATACATTTTCATTGGCTTCGATTCTTAAAGATATATTATTGATAGATTCAGTGATTTCAGACATTTGTTTTGAGAGGTCTCTTGTCAAGTTAACTTGGAATTCTTTTAAAATGGACTTTAATTTAGAACATGTAAGAATTTCTTCTTCATGAGTGGAGTCAACTTCCAGATTTCCCTGGGGCGATTTTTCAGGGTACTGATTTTCTATAAGATCTAAGCTAGTATCCGCATGAGAGGAGTCTGAAGTATTTCCTTTATTTCTAGGGGAGAAGTTTGCTTGTTTTGTTTTGTTGTGTCTTTTATTTTCTCTTTTAGTCTTGTTTTGTTGACTGTATTACTTTTTTTGTTTGACATTATTAGACTTTTTTTAGTCTTCTTGTTTTTACTTTATTGCTTTCTTTGAAGGCCCTTTTCTTACTTTCTTTCCTCTTATCCTTCCTTTTTCCCCTCACTTTCCCCTTTGCTCTTTCTTTTTACTCTCTTTCTTCCCCCCTTTCCTCCTTTTTCCTCTTCACTCCTTACTCTTTATCCTCCACTGCTTTCTTCTCTTTCCTCTCTCCTTCCTTCCCTTAGGCAAATAGTTATTTTCCTTTTTACTGATTTATCTGTAGGGGAAGTATCTTTTAAAGGATAGAAGAGTCTTATTTTCAGAGGATATAATACTTCAGTATTAATTAGTGGTTTTAACTGTTACTTTTAGGAGAGTATTTATCAGATCTCCCAGACAGTTGTTTAAAGGAAGTTACTACGTACTAAATCTTCTAAATCTTCAACTTATAATTTTATTTAATAACCGTCTTTAGTAAGGGCTCTTGAGCCACCCTTCTTCTTAGTCTTAATGCAGGCGATATTTAATGTGCTATTTCCCGCATTATTTTACATTATTTCTTTTTCATCTGAGTTACATTGTCTATATACCATCAGATAGAGAAATAAAGGGCCATATCAGCCACGGCCAAGCCACTTACCCTTCCTCCCAGACAGGACAGACCCAGCATGGGGAAGCCACGGGCATTTTCCTTAGCTTCAACTCACCACACTTACTATCCAGGCCCCAAACGAAGCTCTCAGAATGCGAGGTAGAGGGTGAGTGACGATAAATGTTAATTATATGCCAGCTATGCTGGCTCTTCCTGATCAATATAGTCTTACCGGGTAGCTCTTTCTGGGCCCCTACTGTGTAGGGCTGTGCATATAGGTTTTCACAAACGTTTTCACAGAAATTTTACTCCAGCAGCTGTAATCTGTTTTCGCGGGGTTTTCCCTCCGCACTGTTATACTACGCCAGTCTTTATTTTTTCTTCTTCCTTTTATTCTTAAAAAGACTTTGGGGGTCTGTCCTGGGAGGGGGTATCCCAGGCCTCTTGCGTAAGTGGCTGTTCGCTCCCACATCGGGCTATGTCAAGCTGTATCTGGTTCGCAGGCATTAATCAGTTACGGGGGTAGTACCTCCGTGCAGGAGAGAGACATGTCTCTCTGGCGTCCGTTCCCCCTGCAAACTGACACGCAGTCTCACACTGACGTGCACATCACATCACTTCCGGCGCCTCATGAGTGCCTATGCACCGAAAATACATCTCAGTGTTGTTCCTTACAAGACACGCTTTAAACAATACACCCATATCCTGCATGATGAAAAAAGAGGCAATATTTTCTCTTACTATAAAAATAACACCCTTAAGACTTTAGGGATGGAAGTGGGCACCCCTGAACAGGATATGCAGGATTGCAACGTCAGTTGATATTTTTATATTTTTTGTGGGCAAATTTTCCTAACAGACAGTGGGATATTTAGATCCCTCACTTTATATAAAATATAATGACTATGAGTTATTTAATCATAGGCAAAACTTTATAAAAAGTAAAATAGTACCTCGTTTCATTTAATAACTATTTAATGTAATTTTTTTCTTCCTTTTCCTTGTTGGGGTGGATTGTCTATGTTGTTTGCTTAACAGGAAGAGACCTTGTAAACTAATCAGATTGCCATTATTGTTGTTAAAAGCAATAAGGATATTACGGTTTCTTCTTTCATCTGTAGACAAACTGATCAGCACAAACAAAAATGGTTGCTCTCCTTAATTTTAAAGTCATTTTAATGAAAAGCATATTTATTATTTCTGGGAAGATTTTTTTAATTTTCAAGTTTAGCTCTCACAACAGCATATAGTAAAATAAGACGACAGTCGACATTTTATGATCCTTTTGACATTTAATGGCTTTTTCAATGTCAGTGTTCCAGTTTTTTATCTGTGGGTCGTTAAGGTCTCCAGATTTATTGACAAAATAAAAAGTCTTCAAAATCTCTCACAGTGGATCCCACAAACACACACACAACACCATTTTTTTTCTTTGGCATCTTCTATCTCCAGTTCATACTCTAGTGTCCTGGTGCACTATAATATAGGGGCTACCGTCACAATTCCTCTGTTCATTATACAGTAGTTAGGTCAATAAGGAAGTAAAACAATATGTAGGTGGTCTGATTATAACTTTCTATTTAAAAAAAATTAGACCATTTAATACAGATTGCTAGTCTGGAAAGGGGGACGTGACAGGAAACGGATAACGTGCTAGCGTTAAGCTAGTTTCAGGATGGTTGGGAGACAGTGATCCTTCTTATGACCCACGGCTACTGCCACTGAAAATGACCTACCCGACAGATCAGAGAGGAAACATGCATGCTGCCTCTTCCCCCTGCCTCTGAGTCCTCCTCTGAGTTTGCCGGCTTGGCTACCTTGGAGCTGGTGCTGCCTGCGACCTCCTTGCCTTGTTTCTGGGATTGCCAGCCTGATTCTCTCAGAGTGTGCGGTGCTCACCGTATGAGGGGAAAGGAGGTTGAGATACCGCAAGAGTTGAGTAGGCGCGCAGAGTCGCAGAGGAGACGTCCTAGCTACCACGGGAAGACACAGAGACGCGGGGAGGCGAGACAGGACCACTCCGACTCCCAGTGAGCCAAGAGAGAGAGAGAACCTGGTTGAGCGGAGGGCGTGCAGCGGGTTGGTTGTGAAGACTTACTAAGCCTCCGGTTAAGATCCTACGGGTCTTCTGGGTGTTACGTTTGGAGAGGCTGGCACATCAAGGTGGGGAAGCAAAAGTAAACCTACGTGGGGGATCTGTGTTGACTCCTGTGCACTGTAACCAAATAGCTGAAATAGCAGGCAGCCAGGGTAATCGTGTGGAGTGGTCCCTTATGGGAGTGAAGTGAATAACTGCCGTCATATCTGGAGCACCGGAGAGACAGGGGAAAGGATTGCTGGAGGGTAAGGTGAAGAACCTGAGAAGAACGAAGCAGCATATGAGGTATGATACACTAAAGGTGTGCTGAGAGTCTGAATACCTGAATACCTGAGACACTGCTGAAGTCGGCAGCAGCGAGGTACTATATTTCATTATACACCATATACCACACATGCAGCCAACAACTATATAAAGAGCCAAAGGGTCTTTAAAATCTAAGAGCTGCTGGCTGTTAAAGGTCCTGTAAAGTTTACTTTAAGTCCTCATACCCCCAGCAAAATCCTAAGCCCAAGATTACTACTAGTACAAGTAATAAGAGTATACAGATACAGTATGAAGATATGGAGAGACATTACAATGAGCCAAGGTTCAACCTAGCATACATATGCAACAAAAATGATCGCACATATCTATAGGTCTGAATGAGTTATGTTATATTCATAGGCTGTAGATACAAAGAAAATGATTTGTATCCCTTAAGGAACTGTCTTTAATAATTGGAGTACAAGAGAGTCAGGAGAAAGGAAAGGACTGCTGGAAGGGAAGTTGAATAATCTACTCTATAGCTGACAGCAGGGGTGATATGATATACTCCAATGAGTTGTGAGAGACTGAATACTTGAGATACTGCTGCAGTCAACAGCAGAGAGGCATTATATATTCTGGTGACGGCTGTATAAGGTTCAGGAATCTCTCCTAAGAGGGCCCAAACTTCCAGCAAAACCTTAAACCATAGACCACTGTCAGCATAAGATCACTTAGATATGTGTGCCTGTACCTGGAGAGATATTACAGTGTTCTAGAGAGACATTAAGGTTAATTTATAATAAAAACCAGCTCACATATCTAAGGTTGTATATTACATTATTTGATTGGGATATTTATAAAAAAAAAGAAAATAGAGCTGGAGAAATAAAAAGACTTTGCACCATCTTCTGAACTTCTTTTGCTTTACCTCAATAGATAAACTTGTTATACGGAGGGGTCGACAAATGTCAGCCTCAGTTTATAGACAATAATTTTTTCAGGAATATTATACCTCTAGATATTATTTATTCAAGAGAACATTATAGATATGCCGACCAAAATGAAATGTAGAAACAAAAAGAATGATACTTCAAAAAACCCCAATATATTCTCTCCAAGGATTAAGAGCACTAATATACACAGTCCTGTGGAAGATATCTCTCCAAACACTGAGATCAGTCAGTCCCCAGATAAAGATTCTCAAACCGTGAGTGCGGGGAGCTCATTCTCGGACGAAGAGGAAATTCTTACCTGCTCGAAAATGAAAGATCTATTTCAGAACTTTCAAACTAGCTTAATGGCAGATCTGACAAAAAAAATATGGATAATACACAACTCATCAAAGAAGTAAATGAAAGAGAAGAAAATGCCTGTGACAAATTAACAACGGACAATAACACTTTATTAAAATATGCATCGGCTTTGGAAAATAAAATAGAGGACTTATTGATTAAAGTGTCCTCATTAGAAGATCGCAGCAGGATAAAATACATGCGCCTGAGAGGCATACCAGAGACTCTACAAGACAGTAATTTGCAATTTTAAGAGTGCTGCATCCCTCTGCAAGATATCTCACTATTTTTGACATTTCTGAGCCTGTCAAGTCCTTCTTTTGACCCATTTCGCCAAAGGAAAGGAAGTTGCCTAATAATTATGCACCCCTGATATAGGGTGTTGATGTCATTAGACCACACTCCTTCTCATTACAGAGATGCACATCACCTAATATGCTTAATTGGTAGTAGGCTTTTGAGCCTTTACAGCTTGGAGTAAGACAACATGCATAAAGAGGATGATGTGGTCAAAACACTCATTTGCCTAATAATTCTGCACTCCCTGTAAAGAGACTGAGGCAATTTAGAGGGAACTACCTATTCGTTAAGTTGGTCAAAGCATTTAATATGGATGCAAATGGATAAGGGAATAAAAATGATTTCGCATAATGTGAACGGTCTAAATTCTGCATCTAAGAGGAAAATAGCCTTCTTGAATTATGCCAAGATTAAAGCGGATATTCTATGTCTCCAGTAGACTCACCTTAAGAGGGAGTCTCTGAAATATATGTCTAATAAACTATATCCATCTAGAATACGCTACGTTCAGCAATAAATCAAAAGGAGTATCCATTTTCTTTAATAAAAGATTAACGGTGTCGGAGGAATTCACAAAAATAGACCCCATAGAGAGATATATAATCTGGATAGGTCTTATAAATAATAGATTAATAACCATGGTCAATGCCTATCTGCCAAATAAAAATCAGATTAGATTTCTTAAGAAGCTATTACTAGATTTCTCTAAAGTGAAAAAAGGATTGATTATATTATGTGGGGACTTCAATATGGTAATAAATGTACCCATGGACAAACAGATATCCCATAAGGTAAAATCTGAACCCTTAATTAGTAAAACAGCAGTAGAATTCTCAAACTTAGTAAAGAGCTACGAGCTATTTGATCTATGGAGGTTGTTCCAATCAGACCAAAAAGAATATACCTTTTTTTCAAACCGATATGAATCCTACTTTCATATTGACTACATCAGGTTAACATGAAGAATTCAAGTAAAGATATTAGTAACAAAATAAAATATATAAATAATCATATCAAAAAAATTCTTTAGTTACAAGCTGATATTCTCTTAAAATCAGGGAAATATTTGGCTAATAGACTAAAGAAGCAACGCAACCAGAATAGGATTTTAAGAATTCAAGATGAAGAAGGTAAGATACACTTTCATCCTGATAAAATAAGCGAGGTATTTCAGGATTTTTACATGAAATTATATAACTTTGAAAAAGATACGCAGTTTAATCCTCCAGCTAAAGAGGAAATTGAGGCCTTTCTTGATAAAATCAAGTTCCCCACAATTTTAGGAAAATATAGTCGATATTTAAATAGTGACATAACTTTAGAGGAAAAAATGGAAGTAGTTAATAGCGGCAAACCCAATAAATCACCAGGGGTGGACTGATTCAATCTTTTATTTTATAAATTACTTTTGCTTGAAATAAAAAGTCATTTATTTAGTCTATTTATTGAGATAAAACAAACAGGGGATCTTCCTCCGGAGATGTCAGAGACAAAAATAGTTAACATCTTGAATAAGGGGAAAAATCCGGACGATTGTAGGAGTTATCGTTCTATTTCATTGATCAATTTAGATGTTAAAATCTAAGCTAAGATATTGGCGAATAGATTGAAAGCTATAATTAATAAGCTGATCCATTGGGATCAAACAGGATTTATTCCGGGACGTCTAGCCTCTGACAACTCCAGATGAAAGATTGATATTTTGAATTATGTAGAGAACTACGATGTTCCCTTATTGGCCCAGTCTTTGGATGCAGAAAAGGCATTCGACAGGGTCAGCTTGGAATTTTTACAGGCTGTCCTGGCGAAATATGGACTGGAAGAGTTTTCCTTGAAGTCAGTAAAAGCTTTTTACCCTAACTCCACGGCTTTCATTGCGAGTCCTGACTTCGAGTCAAATAAGTTCAAAATAGGAAACGGTACCCGTCAGGGATGTCCGTTATCTCCATTATTATTTATTCTCTTTATGGAGCCACTGGCGTCATATATTAGAGAGTGAAGGGAAATTGAGGGAGTAATTATAGATCAGGAGGAATTTAAATGTATGGGATTTGCGGATGATAAAACTTGAAAAACTATTTACCTTTAATTGGAAGTCGGAATATATTGTTCATTTGGGTATAGAACTCTAATTTAAAGTGAAGGACATTCTTAAAGTTAAGTTAAATGAGGTTATGAAGCAAGCTAGACCTATTTTGGGTAATTGGAGATCCTAAAACCTATCCTGGTCAGCTAGAATTGCCGCTACCAATATGAGCATGATTCCGAAAATTATCTACTGTTTAAGATCGATACCAGGCAGAATACCAAATAACTATTTTAAAATTATTCAGGATACTTTGGACAAATTTATATATGGGGGGAAAAAAAGTAGAATTAGGAAAAGTGTAGTAAGCAAGCAATTTGAAAACGGAGGCTTAAATTCCCCCTGTATAAAAGATATATATCAACAAATTGTTATAGCTCAACTCATTAGCTGGAACACCCTCCAAGATAAACCTAGATGGTGGATGCTGGAAGAGGCCTTTTTTAGGGATACCTCTGTAAAGAATTTATTATGGCTCCTGTGATCAGGATGGCCGCATATAGCGGTGGTTTCTTGAATGAAGGGCTGATACTAGCATGAAAGTGCAGCAAATAGGTTTATTTGAAGAAAGAAAAACAGCGGTAGCCGTAGCTCGGCTTAAAAAAAAACAATTACTTCTCCGCGAGGTGGGAGAATGCCACCTTGTGGCCAGGTTGTAGACAGTCCTTTAACTTGGGTAGTCTGCCACCTGGTGGTCAGCTTGAAAACAGTCCTTTAACTGGGGTAGTGCAACCTTGTGGCCAGGAAATAAACAGTCTCTTTACAGGTGAGGGTCCCAGCGAGATTAGGTCGCCCTCTTCAGCAACCTCTGGGACCCCGCTCCACTCTGGGTCACAGCTCCGCTCTGTGGGACACAGCTCTCCTCTCTAGCTCCTCGCTCTGTGGGACACAGCTCTCCTCTCGGGGACACAGCGCTCCTCTCTGGGACACAGCGCTCCTCTCTCGGACACAGCGCTCCTCTCTCGGACACAGCGCTCCTCTCTCGGACACAGCGCTCCTCTCTCGGACACAGCGCTCCTCTCTCGGACACAACGCTCAACTCTCTGACACAGCGCTCCACTCTCGGACACAGCGCTCCACTCTCGGACACAGCGCTCCACTCTCGGACACAGCGCTCCTCTCTCGGACACAGCGCTCCTCTCTCGGACACAGCGCTCCTAACTCGGACACAGCGCTCCTCTCTCGGACTCAGCGCTCCTCTCTCGGACTCAGCGCTCCTGTCTCGGACACAGCTCTCTTCTCTGGGACACGGTTGCGGGTGAAGCATAGGGCCCGCCCGTCTCTCCCGTATGCTTCACCCCAGGGACCCTTGCATACACAAACTCAATTGTATTAACTACTCTTTATCTTCACTTCTTCCCTGGGGCATAATACTTCAGCAACAACCGTGCCTAGGCCTTTAAGGCAAACTCTGCCTGGGATTCCTCACTAATCCCCTTCACTTACGTGGCTTCCTTGTGACTTAACCTCCTGAGTCTGAAGTCAATCTTCCAGCTCACACGACTTGCTGTAGTCCCCGTTCTCCCAGTACAGTCACTTGGCGATCCTTCACAGGGTAGTTCACAACTTCACTGTATTTCCACACCAGATCACCTTCCACTCTGTGCTTGTTCCTCTCAGCAGCACAGCTGCCTCAGGCCTAGTCAGCCCCTCCTCCACCTTTCCATGTCTGCTTTCCAGTCTTTTAAAGGGGAGTTGCTCCAATTAGGAGTTCTTCAGAAGTGTTAACTCCTTCACTTCTGACAAGAACTCACACTCCACTTGCTTGTCATCACTTCCAAGGAGCAAACGATCACACTCCCGAATTACAATCAAAAAACTACTTGGCAAATTTCCAAAAAATTTAAATGCAATCCTTAAATTTGGTACAAAAATAAAGAAAGGATGCAAATATCCTACTTCCCTTCATTAACTACCCCTATTGATCTCATTGACACAAAAGATCTTTCCTCAACATTATCCCTCATTCACAGTAGGGGCGTAATTTCAGTTTTGGAATTATATAAAAAGAATAACATTTTGACTTTTGCAGAGATGTAGAAGAAATATGAGTTTAAAAAATTCACCTGGTTAAATTATGAAAGTTTAAAACAAAGGTTAATCCCCTGGGGATTTCAAATGATTGTAATGAATCTGCCAACTAAAATAGAATAATTAATTATCAAGAATGTAAATTCACACATTATTTCTAAATGCAATAAGATTTTGAGTGAGATTACCCCACTCATCAAAAGTAAAGGAATTATAGGTTGGGAACTAGACCTTAGTTTGGATAAGATATCAGCACTAAACCCAGCATACTTAGAATTAAAGGGGAAGCCTCATATTAAATATTAAAGGGGACGCCTCATGCTGGAAACATTGTGGCTCATTAGGAAATGATGCCCATGTTTGGTGGGAGTGTGAAAAATATATGAGATGTGGGTAGAAATATGCCAACTGTTACCCAGAGTGATTGATAAACATATCCCCTGTACCCCACAAATACGTTATCTTTCATAAGGATTTGGAGTTCTTGCCGTCTACGGATAGATATTTGATATTTCATATCCTACTGGGGCTAAATGGCTTATTGTGAAATACTGGAATTCTCTGGTCGTTCCTACAATAAGAGAGTTAATCAATGTCATTTGCCTCAATAGGGATTTAATAGTTAACTATACCAGACTATTTCCCTTAAAGCTTCGACCCACCATCAACTGGACCAAATGGAATAAATAATTCTATAACAAGATAGCTTAGAGATTGGGTTTTTCCTTCTCTTTCTTTGCTTTTCTTTTTCTTGTTTTTTGCCTCAAAAAGGAATGAAAGTTAAGTATGGATGTAATATTGTACATAAAGAAATTAAGAATTCTATTCTGTAAGCTTATTTTGTATCTGCTTAGCATATGTACAATATGTATGAATTATATTTGATGTATTGTAATGTTTATTTTGCCATGTCTAAGAAAAAGATAATAAAAAATTAAATAAAAAAAACAACACACAGATTGCTAGTGGTATCAGTGGGCATCTATTCTGTACTGGGCCCCACTCCTGTACTGATGAAGAATAACAATGGATAAGAAATTAACAATTATAGTATAATTATAAAATATATATAATGGTAATGTACAGTCAAAAACAATGCAGTTCAGGGACCCAATGTCACAACTTAAGGACAGGCAAGAAAGCAAGTTAAATGTAAGCCCTTACTTATATTAAACTTCTACAAAAGGTTTCATTATCATAAGGATCTCTTTTTGCAGGACTTCCTTTAAGAAGTTGGAGCACATTTTCGATTTATACTGGGAGCTTTTATATTTTTTTTAATAGAGATTTCATATTTGTTTAATATTATATTTTGAATGTCACTATGCCAACTAACTTCCCCTCACAACCATCCTTTAAAGGACACTGCAGACATATATTTCAGTGTTTTTTTTTAAGAATTACATATAAAAAAGGGAAAATTCCAACAAATTAAAAAATATTCTTCAATTTATTGTCTATTATATGTATTAATAAGTATTGTTATCTCATTGTGGTTTCAGAAAACCTCCAACTTTTGACTTTTCTTGTCATGTAAGTAAGAGAACCTTGGACACTGAGACCACCTAATTGCAGGGAATATCTCTTTACATGTTGATATCAGTGAATACTCACTTTGATGATCTGACTTTCAACAGGAAGGAGTGTTGGATATCAAACTTATTATAGGTGGTCTTATTTTCAATACCCAGGACTGTATTTAGCTGGATGTAATTGGTAATAAAGACAGGCCCCTATTCTATTGTCCAATTCATAATTTATACACACTTTAAACCACCTTGAAAATTGCCACATTTTCTATTAGCTACTTGCAACCCGATTATGAGTTACCCACCCACAATCACTACGGGCCAGCCAAAGATGCAAATTCTGCCTTGGAACTCCATTGGTTTTAGCACAACTTGAACATTATGATCTCTAAATAATTAAAGTTACAGAATATCTATATTCTATTAGCTCACAAATAAAGTCTAATCCGCAAGTGAAAAAAGTATTTGGTTTCTGTCAAAAATATTGAGAGTACTAAGTAGGACTCGCAAGGGCTTTTTCAAACACTTATTAGAGCTGTAACAGCTATTAAACACACAATACTGTACTTTAAAGGCAAGGGGAGGCATATAAGTACATTATAATTAATTGCAAAGTCTCAAACCCACAAATATGCAAATAAAAATATATTTTTTAAATGTTATTTCTGTGTAATATCGATTCCAGTACTCAAAGTTCCACCTGCATACACAGACAAGGACTAATCCATGTTTTCCATGTGTAGGGAGACTAATCTATTTATGCATGAAATGTAACTTAGTTAATTAATAGCCCAAACCTCATCACAATAACTTGTCCTCACGTGGGAAGATTAACCAAACTGGATTGTTTGCCCAGGGAAGGAGTTCATCATGATTGGTTAATGTACTACTTAAATATGTGTTGTGTGACAATAAGCACAATGCTCTGTTTGGAATACAGATAACCAAGATGTGTCTTTCTTTCTTGAGGGAAGGCTTTTTTATTTTTGGGAATGATTATTTTTGCATGTTATGCTGGTATCCTGTAACTTGTTCTGGTCCCTGCAACTTGTCCTGTATCTGCTATTTGTGTTACAAATCATTAACTTGTTGAATTAGATGAACTTAGCTCCGGTTGATTATCCAGTTACCGAGATATAAACAAACCTCCAACCTGTGGGTAGAATCAGTCTATTGATCCTTTCACGCCCAACCAAGAATTGTGGCAGATTGTGGCATAAACCTATTGGAAAATGACAGGACATGGCACAGGAAATACTTCTATCTAAGTAGAGAATATGTAATATATCATTGCTTATGAATCACTTATGATACATAGAGCTACAGTATATTAATTAGCATTACCTGACAGGAACAAACCCCTAAAGACATTTATACAAACAAGCAGTATATTCTGTTCCTGGAGCTTAATTTTTAACATCATCAAATGCCCTCATTCAATTGCAACAAAGAAAAAATGCATTTGATGACCTATTAATCAATATACTACTTTATCATGGGTGTTGGAGCCATGAAAAATCTGTGTGTTGGGGGGCATAATACAACTCTACTCCCAGGGTGGAAAGCCGGGTAGATCTAACGCCGTACGCCCAGTACAATGCACCAGGGGCTTGCTCTGGAGGAGTCCCATTGCGGCAGTGTCCCTCAAACACTTTTTTTTTTAATTCTCAATACCCCTGGCCCTTCCAATATATATATATATATATATATATATATATATATATATATATATATATATTATTTGTTTGATCCCCTGCTGATTTCGAATGTGTGTCTACTGACAAAGAAATGACCAGTCTATAATTTTCATAGTAGGTGCATTTTAACAGTAAGAAACAGAATAACTAAAAAAGAACAAGAAAAACGCATGTCAAAAAAGTTATACATTGATTTGCAGGTCAGTGAGGGAAATAAGTATTTGATCCCCTATCAATGAGCAAGTTGTTTGGCTCCCAGTTGTCTTTTATACAGGTAACTCTCTTAAAGGGAGTACTCTTAATCTCAGCTTTTTACCTGTATAAAAGACACCTGTCCACAAAAGCAATCAATCAGAATCCAAAGTCTCCTCCATGGCCAAGACCAAAGAGCTGTCCAAGGATGGCAGGTACAATTGTAGACCTACACAAGGCTGGAATGGGCTACAAGATCATCACCAAGCAGCTGAGAAGGTTGACAACAGTTGGTAAGATTATTCACAAATGGAAGAAACACAAAATAACTGCCAGTCTCCCTCGGTCTGATGCTCCATGCAAGATCTCACCTTGTGGAGTTTCAATGATTATGAGAACGGTGAGGAATCAGCACAGAACTTCACAGGAGGATCTTGTTAATTTACTTTTAAAAATAAGTTAAAAACGTATTACCTGCTCAGGTTTCTCAGAAACACAGTCATTGTAATGCATTCTGGTGAGACTGGTCGGAAACATGCAGATGAGATACAATGTACCGTGCTCTTGGAATCCAAATACCATTTTATCCATGGATCCTTTGTAGCATATGTTTGCTGTATTAAACAGCTTTTAAGCAAAGCTTAGGATTGGATTATGCACAAGCCAGAAACCCACTCACAGACAAAACTGTTTCGAGGTTGATGCCTCTCATCAGTGTGAGGTTGGTTCTGGTACTATCCCTTTTACGTATTCTGTACAGTGAATAGCTTTCTCTTACTCTTTTGCTCACTATATAGTAAATGACTGCTGTGATATATCTTGACCCATGGAATCTAATGCACAAAACCACAACCAACCACACATGATTAATATGATTTTAACATTATTACATTATTTAAATAATGGGATAACACTACTTACTCGTGATTTAATCTTTCCATTTTCCATTAGTGGTGAACCCATTTTGTTATTAATAGTCCTCCATTGATAGCAAGACCTTCATTTTGCTAATACAAAATAATATACAACACAAGCCAACACATTATTTCTCCTGTACCCACATGGCCATTAGAAGTCACTGATGGGCACTTTGTCACCAGTGGCATTGCACAACCAAGTGAAAGACACAGAAGTGTGCACACATGGGCTTCTGTTGTATATTAATATGTAACTGCAGCATTAGCCAAATCTGGTTCTTGCTATTGAAGGATAACTTTAACGTAACAGCAATATTGCTGCACCCATAGTGGAAAATAGAAAGCCTAATGGTGAGCAAATAGTGTTCTCTTTATTTCAATAGTATATCAATACAAGAAAATATGTTATAAAGTGGAATATTGATTAAAATGACAATTTTGTTTTCAGACTTCAGTAGTCCTGTAACTTTTTATTTTTATTTTGTGTCTATACTGTAATTAAATGTAACATATGTTGTAAAAGGGAACGTGCATTTCTGAATAAAGGTCACTTTTTTTGTGATTTCAATCAAAAAGCTGACCCCTGAATTACTCATCATCTATTTTTACTTAGTTTATCCTGTTTTGCTCAGTATCTTTCAATTCATGATAATTTACATTATGCTTTAAAATAGTATCCCATCTGCATTGTAGAATTATCTGATTTACACGTGTTTTGCATCAATGCAGAATAAATCAATGACTTTGGGATGTAGGGCATATTATATAATCAAATATTATATGGGCTGATTTATGATGTAAAGCCAGGAAGATATGTATGATAGATTGCTAATAATTCTGTCTTTGGGAATTAGCTTGACAGTCTGCATGGCTGGCTCTTTGTCATCAAGTAAAAGTCAAAAGCATTTAAAACCACAGTGGAATATGTTAACCTTACTTTTTTACTTACTCCTGTATAAGCTTATCAATGTATTTTCATAAAAAATATATTTATAGCATTATTAAAAGATTGATAGTCAGCTACTATTTTCACCTCTGTTGTGAAAAGAAAGATGTTGAGAGCATATGTCACTTTAGTATTTATATGTAGTTATCTTCTGCTTGAAAGATGATTGATCCCAGAAAGGCACAATAACATTTTAACAGCATGAGCTAGACGTTTTAATGTGTCAATAGTACAATTCATATTTAATAATTTAAAATAAGGCAGTATTTAATATTAACTTCAATGATCATATTCAGCCGCTACTGGTATGAACACAGGATCAATGGGGGAGGAAGCTTTGGCTAGCTGGCACTGCTACATTTTTAAAGGTCTTATCCACCCAGTGCCCTTCATTGGAAACTGACTGTGTTTTTTGACAATGAGCTCTTGCTTGAGTGGCAGCGTATGAATAATTGTCTGCCCTCTTATCTCATAAGATTGCTTTAATAAACCTTTATATCTATCTCTCAACCAGACTACACTCCACTAATTACCTTATAACTGTGACAACTACCAGCACAACTGGAGGCTGATACTTTAATCTTTGGAGGTAAGTTAAATATTGAATTTAGCTTTTATAAATCATAGAATTCTAATTTAAAAAAAATATCAACTACTGGCTCTTCTTGTTTGACAAAAGGCATAATGTATTTGAACTGCTCTGCAATATTTACTCTAAAGCCAGTTTACAGTTCCTCATTGTAAATACTCTTGCAAGGATAGTGTCTCTTCCTAAAACAAAATTACATTGTATATTATTGATTAGTTTCTAAATATTCCATACTTTTTATATTTATTTGGTACGTAAACTATATATGGGTAAAAATAGCTGACTGCAAATAGAAAGACTGAATAGGATTATATTCCCACTTTCTGGATCTATAATTTACTTCGCTTGAGTGAAAGGTCATGGCCTGTAAAAACAAAATCCATTTATAGGGAAATCTGTTCCCTTGTCTGTGCTGTAAAAAATAGTAAATTTGTTGAAACATATTATATTTGTTCAGAAAGTTCAAAACAGGTATCTTGGATAAATATTACATCTGTTTGGATTTTGAATAAATGCTTTAGTGCAATAAATTATTTTTTTTATTTTTTTTTTTCAATTCCTTAAGATTAACAGCCACAACTGATGATATGCACATTTGTAACGATTATATATATATATATATTACTAGGAAATTGCCTGTCATAAATGACGCAATACAATTTGAAGCCATGGCAATGCTGTTTGCCACACAATGTGAGGTTTTGGCCCCTCTGAGCGCCTTTGGCACTCATCCCATGGCCTGTAATGAGCGCCAAATGCGCTCATTGCAACTTTTTTCCGCCGTGTACTAACGCTGTTTGCCACACAATGCGAGGCTCTGCCCCCATGTAGAGATGATAAGAAGGGTAGGGGAAAGACAGCACACCACCTTCTAGTGCAACATGAGTGTATAATAGTCAAGTCAAAACATCAATCATATAGTATTTCACTCACATGTGATAATCCCAAAGTTATGAGGTATTTGTATGGATTAAAAGGGGTAACTCTGGAAGTACCCATTGTCCAATCCTCAGATCTCGATCCCAGGAACAGGATACAATCCAGATAATCTTGTAGTAGGTATAGTTGGATCACCAATGCTTTTGGGTACACTATTATATCATGTCTATAGAACAAAATATGATACCAACTCCTTATGTCTACTATAGGGAACAATTGAAACACGCTAGTACAAACAATAGCATGTTTATCATATATTTATTCTACCATACAATCCCAAGTACATGCCATATATGGCCAATAGGGATAGGCACAATAAAAATGAATAAAATCAATAATCTAAAAACATCAAATGGTATCAAACGCGTTTCGACATTAAAACATCCTCAGTGATATAAAAAATAAAAACAGTATGCAAAAATGTATATCAGTACTGCTCATATCTGCACTTTCCAACATCAGACCATTTCTGCTCCCTTATATACCCTCCATTGTTTTAACAACCATCAAGTGCATCCCAAATGCCCCATGTAACGTGCATCATGTGACTCTTATGACTTCATCACGTGTATATATATATATATATATATATTTATATATATATATCACCAAGGACAATACATGCAAATCTTCAATTGGTGACCACATAAAAAGGGGAAAATGAGGAGGACATGCCCTATCTGTTTCTCACATCTTATATAGCCCCAAGTCAAAAAAAGATCACCCTGGGGTAACAGGAATAGATATATATACCGTATATACTCGAGTATAAGCCAAGTTTTTCAGCGTTTTTTTAAAGGCAAAAAAGGGCCCCCTCGGCTTATACTCGAGTCACTCCCCCCCCGTGTCTCTCTAACCCCCGCCCCGTGTCTCTCTAACCCCCCGTGTGTCTCTACCCCCCCCGTGTGTCTCTTTCCCTTCCCCCTCCTCAACCTAAACCCCCCTCAACCCCCCTCCTCCACCTAAACCCCCCTAAATACCTCCCCCCTCTCACCTCACTTACCTTCTTGTGCTCCGGCCTCCGCAGATACGCCACTCTGAGAGCAACCTCTTTTAGCTCAGTTGTGCCGTTCACAGGGAGAAATATCCTGTAGTATATCAGTCTGGGGCAACTCAAAAGAGTGACCCAGCCACGAAATACCAGGCAATTCTACCCTAAACAGGAGAAACAGCAAACCCCAGACGCGTCTCGGCCTTTATGGGCCTTGTCAGTGAGGTGCAGCTGAACTCCCTAAGGCACAGTGAGTAAGGGGTCCACGTCTGGAGTCCCCTATTACCCTTAGGGAGACTAAACCCTAAAGGTAATTTGCATACACAGGACAACAAAGTCAGAGGTGCTCATCAGAGAATGAACCAACCTTAATAGGTTTGTTCTATAGCCATGATACGCCACTCTGAGAGCAACCTCTTTTAGCTCACTTGTGCCCTTCACAGGGAGAAATATCCTGTAGTATATCAGTCTGGTGCCACTCAAAAGATTGACCCAGCCCCGAAATACCAGGCAATTCTACCCTGAACAGGAGAAACAGCAAACCCCAGAAGCGTTTCGGCCTTTATGGGCCTCGTCAGTGAGGTGCAGCTGAACTCCCTAAGGCACAGTGAGCAAGGGGTCCACGTCTGGAGTCCCCTATTACCCTTAGGGAGACTAAACCCTAATGGTAATTTGCATATACAGAACAACAAAGTCAGAGGTGCTCATCAGAGAACGAACCAACCTTAATAGGTTTGTTCTATAGCCATGATACGCCACTCTGAGAGCAACCTCTTTTAGCTCACTTGTGCCCTTCACAGGGAGAAATATCCTGTAGTATATCAGTCTGGTGCCACTCAAAAGATTGACCCAGCCCCGAAATACCAGGCAATTCTACCCTGAACAGGAGAAACAGCAAACCCCAGAAGCGTTTCGGCCCTACAGGATATTTCTCCCTGTGAAGGGCACAAGTGAGCTAAAAGAGGTTGCTCTCAGAGTGGCGTATCATGGCTATAGAACAAACCTATTAAGGTTGGTTCGTTCTCTGATGAGCACCTCTGACTTTGTTGTTCTGTATATATATATATATATATATATATATATATATATAAAAATATATAAAAAGACATTGATAAATAAGGATGCATAGAAAAAGGAGATATACATAAATATGATACAAAGGACATGTAAATTATATTTGTGACACAATCCATATCCCCACTCTTATCTAACAAAAAACAGTGCACGTATATCTCATGATAAATTAAAATGCATATAAAAAAGGAGATATAAATAAAATAAAGGACATGTTAAATATATAGATCAACAGAGAACTGCCCCTGTGTAGTTTAGGGCCTCGCAATGAGTGTTATGGACTTTGGTTATGTGTTACTGCCTTGGGTGAAATGTTACTGACTTGGGTTAAGTATTTGAGACATATTTGGGGTTTTTTGGTCGTCGTTCCAGTTCCATGGTTCGGAAAATGGCTATGGATTGAAGAACGAGGCATTTGTGGGCACATTTGCATGTCCCAGCTCAGCCTCCCCCAAATGCAGTGTAATAACTGTTTTTCTTTGAATTCTGAGCTGGATGTCCTTTTTGCGCTTATTGCAAGTCTCTCTCCTGGTATATTTTGTGTCCTATGACCACCGTTGGTGCTCCTTGTGAGGCGCACAGTGAAATACTTTGTGGTTTATTGCGATACTGTGTTTTTGTTTTGTGTGTATATGTCTTTTTTCATGATAATTAATTAATTAATTAAATGATAAATTAATAAACTTTACCTTTTGTAATGAATATATGCAGCAAGCAATGTGCTGATGTTCCTGCAGCATACAATGTAGATTTGCAGTGTTGTTGAGCTGAGGTGTAAGTATCAGCAATGTGTGCAGTGTGTAGTGTAAATAGGCTGCGTGCACGAGGGGAAATCATTTGTGTAGCTATGTACTTCCGCATTGTGTAAGTTAGTGTTGTAAATCGTTGGCGATTATGTATGTGGTACGAGGGTGTGGATGATTTAGCGTCCTTGCTAATAGTGTATGTTGTACCTCGTACATGTTTTTGCAAAAGTCTTATGTGTTTTGCGGCTTTATGGGTCGTGTAGCCTAGTTTTTTTTTTTTCGCCGGACATTTTTTCGAGTGTCTAAACTCAGTAAATTGGACATAAATTGAGGTGTAACCTCACTTTCAGACGTCCTGGGTGTCCCCCCTTACTGTGGGTAAGGTTTTTATTTTATTTTTGTGTGTTTTTAGTGTTTTTTTAATGTTTTCCGCTGTGCACGGCTCGGCTGTTAAAGTCGTATTTTTGCAGCTCGCATTTTTTTGTGTGTAAGTCTGTAATTTTTTTTTTCGAAGTCCCGCAGCTTTTATTTTTTTGTGTAAGTCCGTATTTAGTAATTGCGTGTTAGATTTTTTTTTTCAATGTCCCACTTCTGTGCTCTTTTTAACCGCTTGTGAGACGCTGTAGAGCCCCACCTACGCAAATGTGGCCCCTCGCTTTGCGAAAGTCCGCATTTGTGGCCTGCAATGAGCCTTTGGCTCATTGAAGCCGACGTGGGAGTCTCCACCTCTGCAAATGCTGACCCTCGCGAGCCGGCTCATTGCACCCGACGTTGGTTGGAGCCTCCACCTTCCACAAATGCTTCAAATGCGGCCCCGCGAGCTTGCAAAGCTTGATGACGTTTTGTAGTTTGACAACTAATATATGTGATATATATATATATATATATATATATATATATATATACCGTATTGGTCCGAATATAAGCCTTATTGAATGTCTGGTTAAATTTCTCATTAAGTGCAGTTTTTGGCTGGTTTCTCTAACCACATTAGTCAATCCAATATTTGTGTGGCCTCTTTGCAACCTACATTTATATATTTTAATATGGATTTTACTAGTTAATAAAAGTTGTTTTATAATTTAGTTTATTATCTCTTTCTGAGATTTAGTTTATTAGGTGTCCCCTAAAATAGGATCTTTCTTCTTCTCATACAGTATGTTTTAAACAAAGCCAGATATTTGTTCAGTCAGTGTGTCCATACGTGTAACAATTGGTCTCCCTGGGTTCCCTGGTTTGTGCATTTAAAAGTGCTGGTGGTGGTTGCCTCCTCTTTACCTATATCTACTATAGATTTATCCAAAGCATATAAACATATAGGGATCAGAATATGAGAATTAGAACAAATTATTTAAAAAAAAAGTAAACTTATAGAAATGAGCCTCTAAATAAGCCAAGTCCAAATTGTTTGCTCCATGTAGTGCCCTTCATAAAGGTTCATTGAGACATTAATTCTGGGATGCGCCCTGTGAATCTGAACTGACATCTCTATAAATGACTGCTGACAGAGACCATAACAAGGATTTAGAATCTGTCTCCATTCCTTCAACGATTTGTAAAATATATTTGAAAAATGGCTAAAGACTGTTACTACTGGATCAAATCAAAAGTAGTTATGTTATTTTGTCTTAAATTCACAGAGATAAAAAATGATTATTATAAAAAAAAATCAGTTAGTGCATATGATATTCATTTTAGAAATTGTAATTAAAACAAATGAGAAGTTATGTAAGAAGCCTGAAGCCATAGGTTAACAAAAATCTCTTATCCCAGAATTAAAAGATAATTATCACGGTAACCTCTGTCAGCAATAGTTCAGTGTACAATCATTTAGATGAAAGCATCAAGGAAGTAATAATATGTTTTGTGTTTATGAATTGTTGCTTCATTTAATAGGATATAAATAATATAGCGCAGGAGTATTAATTAATAATGAATGGGAACAAATGATTTCAAAGTTTATGCCTTGGCAATTCCCTGGTGCAGTCTAACGTAGACTAGCCTACAATTATATTATATCTAATGAATTCATTATTTTAATTCACAAATAATTACAAGTACAGCATGTGTAAGATAACTACACTTAAAATTAAAGCAACATAGCTGTTATCATTAAAATCTTTTAGAAAAATGTTTAGAAGAGTTACGTAAATTTCAAAACACCAGAGTTTTGAAAGCTCTACCCAATAAATTAAGTATATCTGATTGTTCATTAAAGAGTAGTGTCTACTACCATTGATAGGTTCCCAAGTAGTAACTGGTATAAGAGTTATATTTAGGTGGCCAACAAACTACTGGTATCTAAAACATAAACAATGTAATAAACATACATAAGGAAGCATGATATAAATAAATATTGCATTATATCATTTATAAGAACACACGCAATACAGCAGTAATTCTCTTCAACTGATAAAAACAAACAGAAAAAAAAATTAAAAGATGTATAAATCCTTTTTTGAAGGATTACATTTGAAAATTGACATAATCTTTTTGGAATGTAAATAAATACTGCCTTATATGTAAGTATGCTGCTGTGGAATCTACCATTTTATAATAAAGAGATCTACTTCTTAGGTAGAAAGAGACAGCTTCAGACACAACTGCCAGTGCTTAAATTTGGAATAATATAAACATCATTATTCAGAAAGGACACAACCCATTGATAGAGGATGCCAGAACAGCCTTTGTCGGAGAAAATATATATTCACTACTTTCACTCACCCTCTAAAGAATCAGATAGGACACAAACAGAACAGACTTTTCTGTAGTTTTATTTATTCGCCAAGCTTGGAGGAGGACACACAGAAATCATAAACAATAACTGCAGTCATCTAAAGAATACATCATCATACAGTCTTGTATAATGTTTTACGAACAGCAGTGGTCAGTTTTGGTGACTCCCTCTTGTGGACCAATCAAAAATGCTCCACGTACCCTACGTTGCACCGTT
This sequence comes from Discoglossus pictus, assembly GCA_027410445.1. Lineage (NCBI taxonomy): Eukaryota > Metazoa > Chordata > Amphibia > Anura > Alytidae > Discoglossus > Discoglossus pictus. The sequence continues at coordinate 71,562,354 of CM050164.1, read as the reverse complement.
GCTTTGACCAACTTATCTAGCAGCAAATTAGGGGCATCCATCTAATTAATTTCTTTGTTTATACTTAGGAGGCAACTTTGAAGCTTTGACAGTACATATTATTATGGGTTTAGCAGAAATCATTATTTCTCAGTAGAAAAGTGCTGAACTGATGCTTAATTAACTGTATATAGGTATACAAAGGTCATACATAGTTCAGTAAGGTCTATGTTATACCAGGATTTAGCAAACACTACGTTATACTGTGTACCTAAAATATATAGATATTTCTCACCCCAACACTTTGTTAAGTAAACTTGATAACAGGCAAAATGATTTTCACTTGTGTAGGTAATTATTCTGTACTGCAGCCTTCCAGAATAATTGCCTACACAAGTGAAAATTGTAAAGATTGTGTTTATTTTTTACATTCTAAATCATTTTGCTTTTTATCAAGTTTACTTATTCCAAATGTCATATAGAAAGAAAGGTAACCAACTTCCAAATGGTCCATGGGAAAAACGTTTGAGAACCATTTAGCTGTTGCAACCAATTCCTTTTTTTTTGCAGGACTAATATGGCAACTTGTACTTTTATAGTACAGCACTATATAATTAATATTTTCCATATAAATGTATGAGACTGAAGCAATGCATATTTGATTATACAGAAAACCAGAATTACTTAAAGGGGTATACAACATGATATAGCCTTTACAACACTTTTTATTACTTATCAAGAACTGATTTTAGTTGATTCTTTTATAGCCCTTGAAGCTTTCCTAGAAAGAGCTGCACGGATAATGCGGATATACCCCACCAATGAGTTACTTTATTAACTACACCACCAATGAGTTACTTTATTTTGCCAGTACATCAAGTCAATAGAGCTGTGAGACAGCTGCTGAAAGAAACAAGCAGTTGAAATCAGTGTGCATTTTATTGGTGCCAAGGTATGCTGCCTTTTTGTACTTTATCCTTTGCAAGCATTGCATGAGAGAAGAAACGTTCTGCAATGTTTTGCAGGTGCTGGGAAAAGTGATAATTCTATGATGTTTAGGAGGGGAGGAATGAATGAATCACCTGTCAATGCACAGAAGAGCCTCCTTTGTTTTATACCATTTATGGTTTCTCTGTTTGTTTTATCCTGTGAACTCAATACAATTAATTAAAAGAGAGAGCAAATACCACTATTTGATCTAGGAATCACTTAATTGCAAGCACATTTTCTCCCCCACTCAGCTGTGCGTACAGATGATTCATGTGTAGTATAAAAGACATACACCCAAGAACAATGAGCCTCATTCAATTGAGGCTTTCGGGAGATCCGGACTCGGAAATGTAGCCTGCAAGTTACTTTGCTATTCAATTGACGTATTTTTGTGGGTTCCAATCAAGTTATGGGCTCCAGCCTGCCATTCACTGTGATGGTTCAAATCCCAAGTTAATGCCCCTCCAAGCCTTTGATCTTTCACGGCCGCAAGAATTGCGAACGCTAAAATCACTAATTGATAGTCAATTTCTCCGATTCCCCCATGCTAACCACTCCGTCAAGCCTGCAAATGGCAAAAGTTGAACTACAAGTTACTGATACCAAGGAGGTCTCGCAAAGGGCTTAATGACATGTCCGGAGCACTGTAAATGCATATATTACCACTCTACTGTAATTTTATTAAAACTGAAAGTGATATTAGGTTTAACCATTCTCAAGTTAACAAATTGTCCAAAACAAATACTTGATTTCATGTTTAATTTCTGTGTTATATCAATTCTGGCAATCAATGTGTTGATACATATAATGGAACTCATATGTGATAGAATATCATATTTATGGCTTTATCAATATAGCATTATATCTAGAATGTGGGTCCGATCATTACTCGCAATTCAAGCTCGTAGGCTTGAACCACGAGTCAGGATTGGACCCACATTCCATTGGCTGTTTCTAACCGAGAGTTATGGCCTTGCGTCATCGATGATGTTCTAGCTCGTAAAAGCTACTTTCGACAGCATGGTTTGTGATGTGGGACTTGCGGGCATGGCCAATTAAATAGCACCATAAGTTGCGGTCGCTGCAGACTCACAGCAGTCTCACAGACATACGGCCTACTCCGATTGAGTTGCGGACTGGCTGCGTCTGGATCATTTGCCACCACAGTGTGCATAATCTCATTCATTTTGTGTAAAACATTACTGAAGAGCTCTATAGACAGTTGTTTTGGTTGCTCTGTTTGGAGTCACTGGTGTACTGGGCTTCCTCAGTGCCCTGTTGCGCCAGTTTTCCAGGTCCTCATTGGAGGACCTGGAAAACTGATGCTTGGATCAAGTTCTCTATGTCTCACAGTCCAGCCATGGTCACAAGGTCTATTATCTTCACTATTATGGGCTCTACCCCTTGCACATCTCCAGACAGCTCTGGCCAGATTTTCTTCCACACAACTGTTAAGCATTGTTATAAGACCTTCCAGGATATATTAATACAGGTATACCCTGCTTAAAGCTACACTGTTTAGACCTGATTCACTATGTAGCTGTTTTTTATACCAGTTAACTCTGCTATAACGCTGTTTTTGCCTGCCAGACACTCTAAATCTCTACAACACTGTTTTGTTCTCCAAAGAAAACAGAATCCAGGATGACCCAGAAGTATCAACATCAATAATTTAAAGTTTATATTTCTGCTAATGTTCAGTTTTTGTTAGTGTTATGTTTGCTGTTTCTTTGAAGTTCATATAAAACCAAAATAATTTAAATTTCCAGTTTTCATGAGTTCCCCTATGCCTATCTTCCCTATGATAAACTGCCCAGTTTAGAGCTGTTTCGCTTAACACTCCTATTGCCCGGAACCTATCTACAGTTTTGAATGAGGTATTCCTGTATTGGTGATGGACTGCATGATGTCATACTTCTTCCGGAAGTCCATCATTGTTTGTCTTAGCTGTCTGTCTGATCAATGCTGGAATGTGTGGTGAAGATAGTAGGCCTTGAAGGAAGTTGGCAATAATAATCTGGTCCATAGGCTGGATGAGTGAAGTTGTGTTGGGCGGAAGAAACACTACTTCCACCGGGATGCAGCAGGGGAGCTCAACCAAGTTGGTAAGGTGGCTTGGAGCATTGTCCATGATCAGCAGAGCTTTCTCCTCCAGTCCATGGAGCCTATAATAGTGCTGCACAGAAGGGCAGAAATGGTCGCTGAACCACTGCTTGAATATGGACATGGTGAGCCAGGTCTTCCTATTAAACTGCCAAAATCACTGGCAGACTGGATTTACTAATGCCCTTCATCACACTTGGTGACTTGGATTTTTATAACAGCAATGGCTTAATTTTAAAGCAACCACTGGCATTCCAACCCTGATGAAGGTTTAGCCAGTCTTTGGCCACTTTAAAGCCTGGTGCTGTCTTCTGCTCACTCGCAATAAAATTGTGACTTGGCATTCACTTCCAGAAGAGGCCGGTTTCATCCACATTAAACACATGTTTCGGTGGATAGTTGCCTATTTCCACTACGTCCTTGAAAGTGGCTGGAAAGCCCGCAGCAGCTTCTGTGTCAGCACTTGCCCCTTCTCTGAATAGCTTGATATAGTAGAGGTTGTTCCTCTTTTTGAACCGGTCAAACCAATCTCTATTAGCTGCAAAGCTCCCTGTCACATCTGGCGTTTTGGTCTAGATATGGCTGAAAATAATTCTCGTCTTTTCTTTTATGATGGCCTGGGTGAGGGCATGTTGCAATCCAGTTCATCATCTATCAAGAAGGACAGCCTCTTCTCCATTTCCTCAAAGGCATAGCACCTGCAGTGGGTAATCTACTTTGCAAAAGATGCAGTGCTGGTAGTCGTTGAAAACTTAATCGTTTCCTTGTTTTTGAGGATGGTGCTTCTCAAGAAGACAATATTCTGTATTCTGTATCAGTGGATGTTGTCATCAGGATTTGGGGATCCCTGCTGGCAATTGTTCTCTAAACCCATGATTTTGTGTCCCTTACAAAAAAAACAACAAATAAAATTAAGGTAGATTTTATTAACAATTAATAATTAACAATCACATTATTAGAAACAAGGGAACAAAGTAAATACATTGCAACTGGATCTTGTAGGTAGCGGTTTTAGCTGTTTTATTGATCGTCTCTCTCAGATTCTCTCTCTCATTTGCCCTGCCCCTTTTAATGCTGTGACACTGTAAGGAGAGTTAAACGGGGTCCCGCAAGGAAAACATAGCATTATAGCTAAACAGAGCATTATAGCATTAAGCAGGGGATTGGCTGTCAAAAAACAGCGCTATAGTGGGGTTTAGTTCTCAGCTGGGAATTAGAGAAAAAAGAACACTATAGTGAATCGGCGCTTAGAGGGGTAGCGTTAAGGGGGTTATACCTGTACATCCGTTCAGAGAAGCTTTCAAACTATATAGCATATAGTTAAATTGCCTCTAACACCACAAACTTGGTTTTAAGAAGCTAAACATTTTTTCCTTGTTACTTCTCTGCCTCTAACTGAGGGACTGCACTGCACACCCCGTTAGGCTACAGGTTTGGTTCAATTATTATCTGGCATTTTAATTAACAAGATCGACATAGCTCACATCAGAAAGAGAGTAATTTATATTAAAATTATATGGAATGCTGTGTGTCAGACTACAGAGGTAAAATGACTACTGCTTCATTCAGCCAATATGGTCAATTGGTCTTGTTGTCAAAATAAGATACATATTCCTAGAATAATATGAATATTTAGTTTTTCCAGTCACAGTAATATTACTGAATTACTTTATTTTTATACCTATCTATCTCTAGGTCTGACATTTCTTGCGTCAGCTACCTTGTTATGGCTGGAAGTTTAATATTTAATTTTATTAATTCAACAGCTACATACTCACCAGCAATCACAGGTATTTTGCCAGACTGAGGTGCTTATTCAATTGCAAGCCTAGCAGTTAGTGTTATACAGGCAGTAAGCCTTCGTGCTTGAAATTTGCTACAATTACAGAGCGATTCAATTGAACAAGCCCGCAAGTGAAGGGCTGAAGCCTTTAAGACCTTAAAACCTTCCCGCGCCCGCAAGCTTTCAGGGGGCTGGAATAAAAGTGGTCCGCAGTTACAATCCAATCCCGTAATTACGGAGTGCAACACCGGTCTCTCAGGCAATAGAAAGCCAGCAAGCCAAAGGTAATTGACAGAGAGATATTATTAAGTTGCGTTCCGCAGTTACAATCCAATCCCGTTATTACAGAGTGAGACACAAGCCTCAGAGCCAATGAATAGCGGGATCCCGGAAAATGATTCACAGGGGGAGATAATAAACCTGTGTTCCACCCACCCCAGCGTTGACGGTGTTGTAGATTCTCAAAAAGTAGCATGCAGTTCCCGGAGTTGATGGTTTGTGATAGAGCGAGAGAGAGCAGGCAAGTTTTTAAAGGATAAAATTACGGTTTTATTATTTTACATTATTCTAGCAACTATTTTACACATACATTTTGATTACACATATTAACAGATTACACATAATACAAATACACATATATTAAATAACACACATAGATACACATAAAGCTAGGTCACTCTATACAAACCCCCCCCCCCCCCCACATCCTATACCCCACACCCAATCCCCCAACAGTTATTAAATATCAAAAAACTAATTTTCCCTCATATATATATACAGTAATACTTTATTTTGATTTATCCTTATATTATTTTGGGGATAATTATGGAGGGAGGAGATAGGAGGGGAGAGGAGTGGAGAGGTGGGGAGGAGGAGAGGTGAGGAGGAGAAAGAAAGAAGAAAGAAGTGGACCTGGGGAGTAGTGGAGGAGAGGAGTAGCGGGAAAGAAGTGGTGGAGGAGAGGATGAGGAGGAGAGGAGTGGTGGAGGAGAGGAGGAAGAGGAGGTGAGGAGTGGTGAAGGAGAGGAGTTGAGGAGAGAAGAGCGGTGGAGGAGAGGAGGAGGTGGAGAGTGGCGGAGTGGAGGCGGTGGAGGAAGAGGAGGAGAATGGCAAGGTGGAGGGGAAGGAGAGTGGGGAGGTGGAGAAGAGGTGGAGGAGGATAGTGGAGGAGGTGGAAGAAGAGACTGGAGAGATGGAGGAGGAGGAGAGTGGAGGAGAAGAGGTTGGTGGTGGTGGGGTGCTCATAGTGATAGGTTTGGGCCAGAGGGGGAGGGGACTGATTCTAGGGGGGATGGTAGTTCGCGGAAGGGACAGGCATTAGGGACAGAAATGGGAGCAAAGGATCCCCGTCCACAGTTGGAAAAGAAAGAGGCTGGGCAGGCACAGGCACCAAACTACACACACAAGGAGAATGAGGTCCTCCTTTGTGCGATCCGTGGCAGCCCCTCTATCTTTGCAGGCGAAGGAAAGTTAGACCCCGGCCTAGGGCCCAGGCATGGAGAGAGGTAGCGGCTGGAGTAACAGCAGTTGGCACAGCGGAAAGGATGTGAGGTCTGTTAAGCACTGCTTTGATGATATCAGGACAAGGTGAGGAGGATGATGGCCAAGGAGGCCAGTCAAGCTACAGCACTAAGTGGTGGCCCCAAAGTGACAGTCAGATATAACGAGTGGTAGAGGGTTGCCAAGAATCACATACACCAACATGCCACCACATGTACAGCACACACACTACACATATACATGATGACCAACAAGGACACTGGTAAATCAGCTCTATGGAATTAACAAGGGATAGATGGATCAGCCATGCATCATTAAATCCATAAAGGTGACAAATCACTGTCATTCGTGGGCACAACAACATTAATTAACCAATAGAAAGTCTGTATATGGGTGTGCCCACTGCAGCGTATGCAGTTACAGACCGCTGCTGGAATCAAAATAGCGTTAGGAGCCAAGTACAATCAAGATCAAGAACCAATTAATAGATCAGATCTAGCAAATTATAGCTACTTATAGTTGCAATTGAGAAAATCATCCGAGCCCCCGCCCAGCAGGAACCAGCACAGGGAGAGGAGGCCCTGGTTCTGAGGAGGAGGAGGACGGCATCTGGGCACCTCACTGTCTTCCTCCTCCAGAGACTAAGCCAGGCAGCAGGGCCCTCCTACAGGAGGGACAAGCAGGGCTTGCACACACCTCCTCCTCCCCCCAGCAGTGCATCGGACTGGCCACCACCATCACCAGGCACACCACCACCCTCATGGAATGAGACTCCAGCAGGGCCACAGCCCCTCTGGGCCATCACCACCGCCACCTCCTCACCCAGCAATGCCCCCCACGGACCTCCATCCCCACCACCACCAAGCCAGGCTGCTCAGGGGGAGATGCTGACCGTCATGCGCCAGATACTGGACTGACTCCAGGGCATCCAGGGCAGCATCTCCCCAAATCATGCTAAGGTCATGAGCAAAAAAGTAGATAAAAAGAACAGGTATCTTGAATGTTTATATACTAACATCTAACATACAAGAGATGTAGAAGCTGTGAGTTACTTCTTGTCAAAAAGAGGTGCTCAATACCTCAATCATAATGAGTTCCTATTAAAACTACTGGAGTTTGTGTTGACTCATAACTACTTTGCTTTTCTCAATACATTTTACCAGCAGCTATGTGGCACAGCCATGGGCACAGCTTGTGCGCCAACATATGCAAACTTATATCTTGGCTGGTGAGAAGAACAAATAGTTTTTGCTGATCAATTGGATAAATACACCGAACACATTGAATTGTGGGTGCGTTTCATCGATGATATTTCGTTAGTATGGAATAGTAATTATAAAGATTTGCAAGATTTCATTGGCATACTTAACACAAATGATATGGGACTATACTTAACATCAGAAATTAATGAAAGTGAGATTACTTTTTTGGATTAAAAAATTTAAAAGTGAGAAAATGTCAAACTTCAAACCACAACATATACTGTAGGAAACATACAGCTACAAAGAGTTTACTACAAGCCAATAGTAGCCATCCAAAAGCCCTAATTTCAGGGATACATGTGGGGCAATATTTAAGAGTAAAAACAAAATTGCTCCAGCCCAGTTGACTTTGAGACAGAAGCCAAAGAGCTTCAACATCGCTTTAAAGAAAGGGAGTATAAGAACAAAACCCTCAAAAGAGCATATCAAAAAGCAAAAGCAGTGGACAGAGATTCACTGTTGATGGATAAAAACAAACAGTCAGATGACGTGGTAAGATGCATAGGCACATTCAATGGAAAGTGGCATGACATTAAAAAAATATTTAACGATCACTGGAAAATTCTCCTAGATGATGAAGATCTTAGACCTTCTCTAGGCAACCAGGCCCAAATTACCAGCAGACGGTCCACAAATTTAAGGGATATGCTATCTATGAGTCATTTGGAATTTACTAAAAGCAAGACTTGGCTAAATAAAAGTAAGGGCTGTTTCAAATGTCTATCTTGCAAAGCTTGTAAGTATGTAAATACTACTAAAACATTTCCCTCTAAAGATGGAATCAGTAATTTTAAAATTCAACAATTACTGACAAGTAAATCAGTAGGGGTTATATATCTTATAAAAGAGTTTTGTTGTGGGAATGTCTGTAATAATAAGTGTATTTAGCACAACGATTCCGGCTGATGTTCTCTGTTTAAGTATATGCCGTATATGTTGGTGTTACTCCATGGTACTTGAGTCCATGTGGGGCGGTGATATTATTTAGTCTGATGCTGTGTACTTTTCTAGTGTGCGTGTCGGGGTTCCCCAAAGCACAAGTACTTCAGACCATTTTCATGGATAAAAATATATTTATTTGGTAAAAATTCCGGTTTAAATCTGGTACAGAAATCCAGTGAAAAAAATCGTAAAATCAATAGATAGTAAAACAAGTGTCAGACGCGTTTCGCTGATGTGATCTGCAGCTTCCTCAGTGACAAATAAATTCCTTCCTGCAATGATGCTCAATCTGGCCTGTTGCTGGAGTATGGAAGGTTCTGATTATCCTTAGCTTGGGGGATATCTTATGCTTTGCAAATGTGGTATGAGGTTTGTAGGTAAAACCTACAGAGAATTCAGACGAAGAATATTAGAACACATATACAGTATAATTAAAGAGTATGATACACCGGTAGCTAATCATGTGAATTTAAAACATAATGGAGATCTCAATAATATATCCTTTACTAGCGACTTGGCCATCAAAAAATGATGGCAATAAGATTGTAAGGCAGGTAATGCTTTTTGTCACACAATGTGAGTGTATTGTGTGCCTCAAGTAACTAAATTCCTCAAAAAGCAGAAATCTACATTACATAAAATAATAAAAACTAAAATCACCAAAAATAAAAAATGTACATTACAGAACAAAAAAAAAAACCTAAGTCACAAAAATAAAAAAAGGAACATTACAGAAAAAAACAAAATACATTACAACTCCCCTCACTACAAACAATTTAAAAAAATTACACACCTGAAAATTAAATACATATAATACATACATATAATACAATACAACACAATTCAATACAATACAATACAACACAATTCAATTAAATACAATACATAACTATCTAATATACATGCCAGTATCTAATATACATGCCACTATGTAATATACATGCCACTATCTAATATACATGCCACTATCTAATATACATGACACTATATAATGTAATATACATCCCACTATCTAATATACAATACTATCTAATAATACATCCCCCTATCTATCTAATATACAATACATGCTATCTATATATATCTAGCTACCCTAATTGTAAGCTACAATCAAATAAATAAGACCACTTACCTTTGAGATGTTTCTTCAGATCAGCAACCTACGGTAAAAAAGATTAAGAAAATGAATACAACACGTTTACATGAAATACCTAAACATTCTAAAAATTCTAAATATTCTAAATATTATTCTCACCTTTCCAGCATGTCCCGTTCCAGCATGTCAAGTCCCAGCATGTCACGTCCTCCATGTTCCGTCGTCCATCTTTGCGTCTTGTCCGACGATACTCCTGTAAAAAAAAACATTACATTCGTAAACATAAACCAAATTTAAATAAACACAATCTACATTATACTTACCTTTTCGCGATGTCTCCGCCCTCCTCGTCTTCTCCGGAAGCATCCGTGCATGAAAAAAAAAAAAAGCGACACACATCCGCCCTGGCCGATGTCTCCGACGCTAATGACCTTCCTATGGAGTGTTCCAGAATAAAATTGGCAATGGCGGCTTCTGATTGGCTGAAAAGGCTGTCTATCAAATTCAGCCAATGACAAGACCCCCATTGTGAACCAATGAAAAAAGTATACACCCCAAAATACAACAGTGATTGGATAACACACCTGTCCATCTTTATTTGAACCAATCCTAAGGCTTTATTGGCATCAGCCAATCACAATAGAATATACCCCCACGTACTGATTGGTGAAGATATCTACGCCTTCCCATTGGCTGTAATATTGATTGATATTAACAGTAACCAATGAGAATGCGCAAATCCTTCACCAATCAGTATGTGAGGGTGTATTCCATTGTGATTGGCTATTGTCAGTGCAACCAATCAGAATGCGCAGAGGCTCCATCCAATCACCCTGTGGGGGTTCATTCCATTGTGATTGGCTGAAGTCATATGCGCCTTGTGATTGGTTTAAATAAAGATTGACAGGTGCATTATCCAATCAGAGTGGTATTTTAAGGTGTATCAGTTTGTGATTGGTTCAGACATTGGCATCTCCTGATTGGTTGAATTTGATAGACATCGTTTTCAACCAATCAGAAGGCACCATTGCTTGTTTTCTTCCGGAAAAATCTCCTGGAGCCTCATTAGCGTCGGGGATGTCCGGGAGTGAGGATGTAAGTATATATATATATATTTTTTTTTTTTACAGGGCGTGGCAGAAGAGGATCCGGAGGAGGTCGGAGACATCGCGGGGAGGCAAGTAGAATGTAGATTATGTTTCTTTTATTTTGATGTATGTGTATTAATGTTGTGTTTTTTTTAACAGGTGCCGCGCCGGAGAAGGATGTAAAGAATAAGGACGGGACATGCCGGAAAGATGAGTAGAATATTTAGAATGTATAGAATGTTTATTTTATAACTGTAAACGTGTTGCACTAATTATTATTATTTTTTTTCCATAGGTGGGTTATGTTAGCTAGGGGTATGCGTTTTATATAAATAGCATAGGATGTATTGTAGATAGATAGCATGTATATTAGATTATGCTATTTATTTAGATAGATTGGGGATGTATTACTATATAGATAGGATGTATATTAGATTATGCTATTTATTTAGATAGATTGTGTGATGTATATTAGATAGGGGTGTATCGTATTGTAATTGTATGTATTTGTATTGTATGTATTTGTATTATATGTATTTCCTTTTCAGGTGTGTATTTTTTTTTCTTCTGTAGTGGGGGGGGGGGGTTGTAATTTTTTTTTTTTTTCTGTAATGTTTTTTTTTGTGTGACATAGGTTTTTTATTTTGTGTAATGTAGTTTATTTTTTGTGAGTTAGGTTTTTTTATTTCATGTAATGTATATTTTTTTGTGTGACTTTAGGCTTTTTTATTTTATGTAATTAGAGTGGTGGGGGTTAATAGGGGGTAGGTAGTGTAGATGTTAATAGGTTAGTGTAGAGGGTGTTTAGTTGATCTTTAATGTTTTTTTTTGGGGGTGGTATAGTGCAGTATAGTGTTTACACTTAGTGTCATGATGGTCCTTGAGGACCATCATGGCACTTATGTGGTGAATGTAGTGTTGTAACAGGCCCATAATGGTGTTAATATACCCTTATGGGACTGATGGGGTTAAATAGAGGCTTATAGGGGTCTGTATTGACCCCCATGAGTGACAGGGTTAATGAAGGGCTTATGGGGGTCTGTATTGACCTCCATGAGTGACAGGCTTAATGAAGGGCTTATGGGGGTCTCTATTGACCCCATGAGTGACAGGGTTAATGAGGGTTTTATGGGGGTCTGTATTGACCCCCATGATTAACAGGGTGACAGTGTATATATTTTTTTTCTTTTACAACGGGTCCTTTAAGGACCTGTAACGCAGGAATTTTGAGTTTTGATTGCAGCGGGCGTCCCCGATCGCGTGCAATCGGGACCCCCACTGTGATGGTTAATGTGGGGTTAATGCAGGGCTTGGAGCTTATCTCGGATCCCCTGTGGTTAATCCGGGTTTCCGATCTTATCTCGGATCCCTTCATGGGTAAGTTGTAGGTGGCTGGGCGGTCCTTGGTCTTTGAGCCTCGTTTTCATTTTTTTCGCGGGCATTTTTTCTCTCACTTAGTGGATTTTTGTGTGTCTGAACTTGGGAATTTGGACTTCAATGGAGGTGTAACTTCACTTTCAGAGGTCCTGGGTTCCCCCCCCTTGCTATGGGTAAGCTTGTTATGTCGTTTTTATGAGTATTTGGTGTTTTGACTGTATTTAGGTGCGCGCAGTTCCGCCATTTTTCGTGTATGTGGGTGTTTGTTATGTTAAGGTTGGTTCTGAGATTAATGTAGGTTTCCAAGGTGAGCCTCGTTTTGTTTTTTTTCGGCTGACATTTTTTCTCTCGCTTAGGGGATTTTCGTGTGTCTGAACTCGGGAATTTGGACTTAAATGGAGGTGTAACTTCACTTTCAGAGGTCCTGTGTGCCCCCCTTGCTATGGGTAAGCTTTTTATGTAGTTTTTGTGAGTATTTGGTGTGTTTTGACTGTTTTTAGGTGCGCGCAGTTCCGCCATTTTTTGTGTGTGTGGGTGTTTGTTACGTTAAGGTTGGTTCAGAGGTGGGTTTAACGGATCGCCTCGCTACGCGAGGCTCGCCAGCAATGAGCGCATGCGGCGCTCATTGCCTCATTTCCTAAGTGCTTTGCGGATACGGTGGGATGCTCCACCACCGCAAATGCAGCCCCTCGCTTCGCGAGGACCCGCATTTGTGGAAGCGAGGCCCTCAGTTGCTGGCATGTAGCGCCTTCGGAGCTCCATGCCAGCAACTGAGGCCCTTGGCCGCGGTGTGTGTGTGTGTAACCGGGTGTGAGGCGCCTTTGAGATGTTTTTTTTTCAACTCCTGTGTGTGTGTGTTAACACAGCCGAAGTTGGAGCCTCCACCTCCGCAAATGCGGACCCTCGCTTCGCGAGGATCCACATTTGCGGGGACGTTGGGATGCTCCACCACTGCAAATGCGGCCCCTCGCTTCGCGAGGACCCGCATTTGCGGGGAACTGTGTCCCTCGCTTTGCGAGGGACGCAGTTCTTGCGGGCTCGCTGCACGAGCCCGCAAGCGTTAGCAACAACTCGTATGCTCACAACTATATATGTGATAGCTATTGATGGGGTAAAGCACAATATTAGAAGAGGCAATATTGATATGTTTAAAAAAAAAAAGGAAGCACAATGGATTTATACACTTAAGACAAAAAAACCTTGGGGCCTCAATGATGGCTTCACCTTTACACCATTTAATTTTCATTTATTGGTCCTCTCTACTGTATTATCTTTGCGTGTAAATGGAGCCTTACATAATAGCTATCTAAGGGATATTTAACACACTAGTCATATATATGGCTATGCATATAATTATTATATCTTTGATATTAATATACATAACAAACATTTCAATATCTTGCCTACGTTTAATTCTTCCAAAATTTTGATAATTCATCTATAGGGTGATATATGTTATATTAACAATCTAGATTCATGTAAGCTCTATACAAAATGGGTGTTAATTAAAAAACAATATCACCAACTATAGAAACATATTTATACTGTATTTTCCTTTTTCTAGTGTATTTCTCAGAAATAATAAGGTATATAAATTTGGGATACCATTATATTACATCTATATCTAAACAAACAATTTTGTTTATTCAACAAAGAGCTACTCTCATTATATTGGATGCCATATTCTACTAGGGACTATTACTAGTGATGTCGTGAACATCAAATTTTCGGTTTGCGAACAGCGGACCCGAATTTCCATCAAATGTTTGAGAACGGGCGAACCCTGCGAACCGCCATAGACTTCAATGGGCAGGCGAATTTCAAAACCCACAGGGACTCTTTCTGGCCACAATAGTGATGGGAAAGTTGTTTCAAGGGGACTAACACCTGGACTGTGGCATGCCGGAGGGGGATCCATTGCAAAACTCCCACGGAAAATTACATAGTTGATGCAGAGTCTGGTTTTAAGCCATAAAGGGCATAAATCACCTAACATTCCTAAATTGTTTGGAATAACATGCTTTAAAGCATCAGGTATGATGTTGTATCGATCAGGTAGTGTAAGGGTTACACCCACTTCACAGTAACAGACCAATCTCCCTTTTTAATGCACCGCAAAAAAACGCAAACAGTCCCTTTGCACAACTGCAAACTCCCCATTTGCACAAGGTTGGATACCAAGCTATCCATGTCCCGTTCCATGTCCTCACTGATGTCATTTAAGGTCTCTTCCTCCACCCAGCCACCAAGGGTCCCCGAAAGGTGACACCTGCTGTGTTTGGTCTTCCACCTCCTCAAAGCCACCCTCCTCCTCTGACTCCTCTTCTTCAAACTCCCAGAGTCTGGGTGCTTCCACTGCCCAGCATGGAAGATTATACACAGGTCAGAGTCTGGGGGCTTCCACTGCCTAGTATGGAAGATTATACACAGGTCAGAGTCTGGGGGCTTCCACTGCCCAGCATGGAAGATTATACACAGGTCAGAGTCTGGGGGCTTCCACTGCACAGCATGGAAGATTATACACGTTGCCTCTGTCTGCATTATTATAAGGTGTGTACTGTTAAGTAGTAGTATTCCTATCGGTTTAATCCCTGTTACGTCCACTATCAGGGGACGTGTATATGGCATGGATTTTTGGTCCTCCCACTTCAAATTTGGGGCACTGCGCGTGCAATCTATGGTGCCACCAGATATGAGTGTCACTGTGCACTGGCAAAAGTTGGCAGAGTAGATGCAATAGGCTTCACACACACGCCTGTAGGCAGGCAATTGCTATTCAATCTATAACAGTCAAAAAAGTGTTGTTTTATGTCACTGAGCACAATATAAGCTGTGAGCCTGACACAGGCAGGCAACTGAAATTAGATTACAGGAAAAAAATGGTTGTTTTCAATGTATGTTACACCACCAGGTATGAGTAGTGAAAATAAGCACAATATAAGCTGTTAGGTGTTAGCCTTTCACACACACACGCTGGCAGGCAGGCATAGATTACACACAAAAAAATTATAAAATAAAATAAATGATGTTCAAAGTTTCCTCAATGATAAAGTATAGGGGGCGAACCGAAAAGCGCATGTGTTCGCCGTTCGCAGCGGACGCGAACATGCGAAAATCGCCGCGAATAGTTCTCCGGCGAACTGTTCGGGACATCACTAGCTATTACCCATTTTTATTCACTGTGCATCATAAAGTTGCAAGCCTCTAGTTATATTAATCTGACATGGATCATTATATATTTTTTTCCATTTCTCGAACTTTATTTCTAATTTTAACTCTGGTATTATTTGATTTTATCAAAATTCATGTCTTTATCAGTTGCTAGGGCAACTAAAGTGGCTTAAATAGCCTCTCTGACACATCCCCGGTAACCCCTGATGAAATTCTTGGAAACGTGCGTCGGGTTGTACGCTTTGCTATTCCGCGGCGCTGACCTATGACGTCATACGTAGACGTATAGGCAACGCGCGGATAGCTAGGAGCTTTGGCGCTCAATAATACAGGCTCACCACCTATTTATGTTACACAGTTACCGTTATCCCCTATATTTAAATTAGCTATTTAGCCCTATATAGTCTCTATCAGGGATACGATAACATACACTAAGGCTCCTAAGTTTGAGAAGTGGAAGTGGCGACAATTGCAAAATTCTAAACTAAATATTTATTAATCTGTTTATAGACCCTAACATTTTCATATTCAGCACTAGCACTTTATTACATTTTATTGGGAGAAGTTACTCTCTCTGATATAATTATGATACTGGCACTTTAATATAATTTTACCTTCTGGTATTTTGTATGATTAAAGCTAGCACTCAGCACTTTATTTTGGATAACATAGTGCAACATACACAGATAAGCTGCTATTTTTTGTCACTTTATATTTAACTAGCGACTTGCCCGTCAAAAATGACGGCAATAAAAACTGAAGCCTGGCAAGGCTGTTTGCCACACAATGTAAGCCTCTCCCCCTCTACTTTACTGGCCTTGTGATGAGCGCCTTTGGCGCTCATCACTGGCCTTGCAATGAGCCCCTTTGGAGCTCATTGCAAGTCTCTCCCTCTGTCTACTTCCTCCCTCGTGTATTATTTCCCCCCTCCTCTCCCTCCCTTGTGTCTCCTTCCACCTTGTCTACCTCCTTTGTATCTCCTGCCCCCCTGTGTTTTTACCTCCCTCTCCCTCCCGTGTCTATAAACCCCACCCCTGTGTCTCTTTCCCCCTTCTCCCTCCCATGCATCTCTTCCCCCCCCTGTGTCTCCCCCAACCCTCCCCTGTGTCTGTTCCCCCCTGGCCTGTGTCTCTTTCCCCCTCCCCCTGTGTCTGTTACGGCCTTCCTCGTGTCTCCATTTCCCTCCCTTGTGTATCTTCCCCCCTGCACTCTCTCCCCTGTGTCTCTTCCCTCTCCTCTCACTCCCCTGTGTCTCTTCCCCCTCCTCTTTCTGTGCCTCTTCCTCCCTGTCTCTTCCCCCTCACCCTCTGTGTCTCTCCCCACTCTGTGTCTTCCACCCTCTCCCTCTGTGCCTCTTCCCCCGCCTCTCTCTGTGTGTCTCGCCACTGTGTCTCTTCACCAATTCCTCTGTCCCCCCCCCCCTCTGTGCTTCTTTCCCCCTCTCTCTGTACCTCTTCCCCCTTTCCCTCTGTGTCTCTTCCTCCCTCACCCTCTGTATCTCTCCCCCCTGTGTCTCTTCCCCCCTCTCCCTCTGTGCCTCTTCCCCCCTCTCCCTCTGTGCCTGTTCCCCCCTGGCCTGTGTCTCTTTCCCCCTTCCCCCTGTGTCTGTTCCCCTCTCCCCCCCCCATTTCCCTCCCATGTGTATCTTCCCCCTGTTCTCCCTCCCGTGTGTCTTTTCCCCCTCCTCTACCTACCCTGTGTCTCTTTCCCACCTATCCCTCTGTGTCTCTCCCCCCTCCCTCTGTGTCTCTTCCCCACTCTCCCTCTGTGCCTCTTCCCCACTCTCCCTCTGTGCCGTGCCTCTCCCCCCCCTCTTCCCCACTCTCCCTCTTCCCCACTCTCCCTCTGTGCCTCTCCCCCTCCTCTTCCCCACTCTCCCTCTGTGCCTCTCCCCCCCCTCTTCCCCACTCTCCCTCTTCCCCACTCTCCCTCCCCTCTTCCCCACTCTCCCTCTGTGCCTCTACCCCCCCTCTTCCCCACTCTTCCCCACTCTTTCATCTGCTCTCGGGCCGCGCTGTGCGCAAGCGCGGCTTTCTGCCTCTCTCTGCGCATGCGCGGCTCGTGCCGCTCTTTGCGCATGCGCGGCTCTGCGCAATGCGCAGCAGTTTATCATTGTCAAACTGCGATTCGTCTGAAGCGAGACGACGAATCGCAGTTAGACAATTATATTATATTTAATCACATGTACCCCAAGGAGATATAGGGTCAAATAACATGAGTAAATAACATGAGTAATTATCAATATGGTAATCTTCAAACACTTCCCATAGTCTCTTTACCACATAGGAGTGTTAGGATTGTATACCAGTCATTTTAAACTTCACTAATAAATTTTAAGTTTTAAACTTTGAGTTTTCTCTATATTGTAGTTTAGGCAGAGGGTGTGCACTAAAATGTAAAAGGATACCTGTTCTTTTTCTCTCCTTTTTTAATTTCTACATATTTTTATCCTTAGTAGCACCTCTATTTCTCCCAGAATCTTGTTACATTTAGAGCCACCTTATCTTGTAGTTTTTGTATTAAGGTCATGAACAGCCTGGCCAGGCAAGTGACTGCCGATGCCATGCATACGCTCTGGCCCCCAGAACTGCCTCCTCCTCCCCGGAGGCATCCCCCGATCCCCCGCACACCCACAGCCCGGCCGCTCCTCTCTTCCCCCATGCCCCAACCACCACCACTGCTTTTTCAGCTGTTTACTGTGGGGTGCCTCCCCCCCCCCCCCCCCTTTCATCACCACCACCAGCCATGGGGGATTGGGGCCCTGATGCAAGGTGGAAGAGGATATAGAGGCCTCACATATTTACGCGCCTTCTCACCACACTCCTCAGTGACAATCTATTAGTCCACATGTTAACCTAATCTAGCCTTGCAACAGAGTATAGGATCATGGCCTATGTTATGGTGATATTTTGTACGCAGATGGCTACCTCCCATCACATGGTCCATGATCCTCTTCTCTGTGGACACGTAAGGTTCTGTGTAACATTTCACCAACTGATGGTCACAGGAATGCTGTTGAGAAGAGATGCTGCAGTCGCTATAGTTTTTAAGGCCTTATTTTGTAGGTGTTATTTTGTTGTTTTGTTTTAGGCTCAATTCAGGTTCATGAAGGCATATTCTGCATCTGCAAGCATTGTCTAAGAAATGAAGTAATTTTAAGATATCCCCAGTGCCTCTCAGGTAGATATTCATTCAATGACATTCCCCCCCCCCCCTTAACATGTAGCTCCCACAATATTAAAGTTATCATATATCCAGATATCTGAGACATGATTGTTGTTAGCTTAAGTGTAGACTAATACCACTATGGCGGTGGACTTGCAAAGTCTCACAATGGCATGTTAATGAAATACATGCACTAGTGAAGCATGTGATCCTCTCCTCAATATCATTATGAGATCATTGTGTCTGAAGTCAGTAACAGTGAATGTGGCTGCTGATCTTTTTGTCCTCTCCGTATTAAGGGGTATTTTCCTGTATTGCTGATATCATGAGTATTCCATAACATTTGCTAACACCTATATGACTGATGGATGTGATATCAGTGTTGATTAATAATATCAGATTGAGAAGGTGATAGTAAACCTGGACCACTGACGCTGGTCACAGCTAAGCATTTATTGTGAGATGACACATCATTATTAATGGTCATGTCCAGTGAGTTATCCTGAGAACTAGCTAATGGTTAGTAATGCTTGCTGTAATTATTGCTAATGGAAATCAGGTTTGTTGGTATATTGTTACAGTTACAGTATTCCACACTGGACTGTATATGTTTTTGTGTTATTTTTTATCCTCCTCTGCCTAGTTAATTGGGAATTGTTGTGCAATGAATTATAATGCCTTCCATTGCTTTCCCAATATTTCAAAGTCCATTAGTGTGTTTTAATTGTCTTTTGCAGTGCTACAAACTAGTCTGTAAACTCTGTGGAAACCCTTACATTTGCTGTTTGCAGGTTTGAAAACAGTTGCTGCCTTGGGTAATTGTAGCAATTGAATAGCGATCTGCGATTTTAGAGCAATTGTAATGTTTGCGGCCTTGACAGATCAAAGGCTTAGCTGGGTTGTAAGTTACTATTTTGGCAACCACAGTGATTTTCTGCCTGTAACCCGTAGATCGTTTGTGGCTCACTAAAAAACTAAATAAATCTTTATTACACTTGGTACAACTCAGGGAAGGGGAGAATTGTCCCCAGGGCCAGATCTACCTTGGACCTTTGGAGCCCTTAGGCAGTGAAGTGGAGGAGCCCCTGCTACTGAGTGCGCAAGGTATGCATGGACCCATTTTTGCCTTTTTCTGTGAGTGTAAGTTCCTTTTACTGTTGTAACTCTCTTGCTATAGGTGGTTACCTCCTAGTAGCCATTCTATGAACTGCTGTATTTCATTTTTTTAAGCCAGGAACCTCACAGGGAAACGCCCGGAGGTGGCTGCCTAGTTTGCCTAATGGGTAATCCGGCCCTGATTGTCCTGCCCCCTCCTTCAGTGCTGCGTCTGAAACACAGTGAATAGAAGTTGCAGAGCACATGTGATCCCTGCTGGAGAGAAGATTTATGTGGTGTGAGTGACAGAGGTTCAGCTGGGAGGTAGGTAATACATCTTCAAAGGAAGCTGATATATTTACTAAAGTGAGTAGGGAGGGAGACAGAGTAATGAGAGTGTGTGTGTGTGGAGGGAAGAAATATATGAGAGAAAAAACTGACAGAATTAGAAGGGGCACAGAAACAGCAGAGGAGGAAGAAATTAAGCACATGGAGAGCAGAAGGAGAGAAAAGAACAGGGTAGAGAATCATCATAGAGGAGGAAGTGTGTATATGTGTGTGTAGTGTGTAAGTGTGGTGTGTATATGTGTGTGTGGTGTGTATGTATATATATATATATGCAAAGGAATATATGAATTAAATGGGCATTCCTTATTCTAGTGTGTGATAGAGTTTGGATGACCCATCACTTGCCCTCTAGCCTGCCTGCATAAGTGCTGCCCGCACTGGGGATCTATAGTTCATTGAGGGAACCATGAATGCCAACATGTACTGTGACATACTGAAGCAGAGCATGGTCCCCTCTTTTCAGAGACTGGGCTGCAGGGCAGTATTCCAACATGATAACGACCCCAAACACACATCAAAGACGACCACTGCCTTGCTAAATAAGCTGAAGGTAAAGGTGATGGACTGGCCAA
This sequence comes from Discoglossus pictus, assembly GCA_027410445.1. Taxonomy (NCBI): domain Eukaryota; kingdom Metazoa; phylum Chordata; class Amphibia; order Anura; family Alytidae; genus Discoglossus; species Discoglossus pictus. Next base: position 71,541,883 of record CM050164.1, on the reverse strand, counting down.
GAATGTCAAAAGACCTAACCCCTATTGAGCATCTGTGGTGCATCCTCAAACTGAAGGTGGGGGAGTGCAAGGTCTCTAACATCTACTAGCTCTGTGATGTCATCATGGAGTAGTGGAAGAGGACTCCAGTGGCAACCTATGAACCTCTGGTGAACTCCATGCCCATGAGGGTTAAGGCAGTGCTGGAAAATAATGGTGTCCACACAAAATACTAATACTTTTGGCCCAATTTGGACATTTTCACTTAGGGGTCTCACTTTTGTTGGCAAAGGTTTATACATTAATGGTGTGTTGAGTTATTTTGAGGGGACAGCAAATTTACACTTATACAGGCTGTACACTTACTACTTTACATTGTAGCAGTGTCATTTCTTCAGTGTTGTCACATGAAAAGATATAATAAAATATTTACAAAAATGTATGGGGTATACTCACTTTTGTGAGATACTTTATACATATATATATATATATATATATATATATATATATATATATATGTGTGTGTGCATGTGTGTGGTGTGCATGTGTGTGGTGTGTATGTGTGTATGTGTTTTGGGTGTGTATATATATATATATATATATATATATATATATATATATATATAAATATATACCATATTTATCGGCGTATAACACACACTTTTTCTCCCTGAAAATAGGGGGCAAATGATGTGTGCATGTTATACGCCGTGTCTCTTTCCCTGCCCCCTCCTCATCCTCAACCCTCCCTCCTCATTCTAAACCCCCCTCCTCATTCTAAACCCCCCTCCTTAACCTAAACCCCCCTAAATACCTCCCCCTCTCCCTTTCCCCTCACCTACCTGCTTCTGCTCCGGCCTACACTCCTTCATGACCCGGCGTGCATGTGACGTCAAATGCGCGCCACGCCATTAGCATATACCGTGTGCCGGCACCCGGTATATGCTAATGGAGTGACGCCTCAACCCCCCTCCTCAACCTCAACTCCCTTCCTCAACCTCCCTCCTCATCCTCAACCTTCCTCCTCATCCTCAACCCCCCTCCTCATCCTCAACCTCCCTTCTCATCCTCAACCCCCTACTCAACCTCCCTCCTCAACCCCTTTCCTCAACCTAAACCCCCCTCCTCAACCTAACCCCCCCTAAATACCTCCCCCTCTCCCTTTCCCCTCACTTACCTGCTTCTGCTCCGGCCTCCGCTCCTTCTTGACCCGGCGCGCATTCTGAAATTTCCTTCTTAAAATGAATATATGCGTGTGATGTGTATGTGTGTGGTGTGTATATACAACCTGGAATTAACATGGATTGTTTGAGGATTTACATCATTTAATTTACAGAACATGCCCACAACTTTGAAGATGTTTTTTTTTTTATTATTATTGTGAAGTAAACAACAGGTTGCAGCCTCTGGGACCTTTCAAAAAAGGTGTGTATATGTAACGACAGATCATGTGACACTTAGATTGCACACAGGTGGACATCATTTCACCAATTATGTGACTTCTGAAGGTAGTTGGTTGCACCAGAGCTTTTTATGGGGTTCATAACAAAGGGGTGAATACATACGCACCTGCCAATTTTCTGTTTTCTATTTGTAAAAAAATAGTTTTATGTTTATATTTTTCTCATTTCACTTTACCAACTTAGACTATTGTGTTCTGATCCATCACATACAATTTCAGATTAACAAAACATTGAACTTAAGTCTGTAATGTAACAAAATAGGTAAAAAATCAAGGGGGTGAATACTTTTGCAGGGCACTGTATATATATATATATATATATATATATATGTGTGTGTGTGTATGGTTTGTGTGTATATGCATATATATATATATATATATATATATATATATACAGAATATATATATTACTAGCGACTTGCCCATCAAAAATGATGGGGCAATAAAATGTGAAGCCATGGCAATGCTGTTTGACACAAAATGTAAAGCTTTTTCTACTCTGAGGGCCTTCATCGCTCATTGCGAGACTCACGCTCATTGCGAGGCTCTCCCCTCGTGTCCTTTCAGTTTTGTGCTTTGCAAGGCTCATGTTTGTCACTCATCACAAAGACAGATATATATATATATCCATATTTTTTTTAAATAATAATGAATTAATCAGTTACTTCATAAATTAATATACTTTACCTATTGCTAAGTAATATATCCAGCAATCAATAGCTTGAAGAGCTAACAATCTATGTTTATTTTCCTGCAGCATACAATGTACAGTTGGATTGTTGCTGCCCTTAGGAGAAAATGTCATCAATGTCCCAGCTGTGCATTAGAAATAGGCAGCGTGCTCTAGGGCAAACCGTTGGTTTAGTTAAGTAAAGCGAAATTTTAGATTGGTAATGTTATTAGTTGCAAGTTAGTGTTGTAAAGTGGCATGTTTTGTCTATTTGTTACACCGCTCTTGAGCATTTTCCGTCCTTTGTAATAGTGTATTTTGTTCCTCGTACGTCCCTGTGTAAAAGTTGCATTCGGCTGGCTGTGTTTTGTGCAGTTCGGGCCGTGTAGACTTGTTTTAACTTTATTCGTCCGCCATTTTTTTTGTCGGTTTGAAGATTTTTGTGTGCCAAAACTCGGCAAATTTGGCTTAAATTTGCATGTATCCTCGCTCCCAGACATCCTGGTTGTCCCCCCGTGCTGTGTGTGATTTTTTGGGGATTTATTTTTTCGGGATTTTCGTGTTTTTTGATTTGCATAGGACGGCCGTTGACTTTGTATTTTTCTTACCTCGTATTTTTTTTTCTAGGTCCCGCGTCTTGTAAAGTCCAGTGTTCCTCAACTGCTTGCAGCCTAAGTTGATCCCGCGTTTCCTAAGTGCTTGGAGGCCAAGTCCCGCATTTTTCAATGCTTCAACTGTTTACCTTGCAGGCAATGAGAGCCTTTGGCGCTCATCGCCTAAGTGCTGCGAGTTTTAATGCCTCAACTGCTCACCTCGCTACCCTGCACTCTGGGAAGCTGAGCAGGGACATGCAAATGTGTCAACAAATACTTTGTTCTTCTATCCATTTTAAAGATGGCTTCCTTTAAGCTTGTGTAATGGATCCCAGCTTGTGTAGTGGATATTTTCAATAGGAGGGCTTCTATTGCTCTTGAACAGATCAATTAATTAAGGCCGTAACTCCTGAGATAGAAACAGCCAATGGAAAGAGAGATCGTCATCATTACGGCTTTAAAAATTGGAGATTGGTGTTCAAAGTCCTACGGGCTTGAATTACGAGTTACGATCGGACCCACATTTAAGATATAATGCAATATTAATAAAGACATAAATATGATATTGTACTACATGCGAGTTCCATTATATGTATTAACACATTGATTGCCAGCATCGATATAACACAGACAGAGTTTAAACATGAAATAAAGTATTTTATATTGCCGATTTGCGAACCTGAGAATGTTGTGCTATTAATTCTAAGACCCAACATCACTTTCCCTTTTCATAAAAGTACAGTATTGTGTGTGTATAAGTGCTTTTAAAGTTCTCTGGAAATGTCTTTAAGCCCTTTGCGAGTTCTCCTTGGAACTCCTAACTTGTGGAGCGACTTTTGCCATTTGCAAGCTTGGCGGGGTGGTTAGCGAGGGGGATTTGGAGCATTTGAATAGCGAATTCTTATTAAATGTTTGTAAAGTTCAGTATGATATATATAAATGAGTATTCCCAAACTGCCCAGCAAGTTTATGTACATCCATATTGTCCCCAACTAACATATTTTAAAGGGAATTTGCACAGCCCCTCCGATTTATGGATAAAGCAAAAACATATCCTTGGATATGACATGTTACTGAGATTCAAATCTTTATAGTATTTTATTTTATACTGTTTCCTGTATTTCTAGGCTTTAAAGGATTAACTAAAAATCATACTATGTCAACACTAAACAATTCAGTAGTGCATAATTATTTTGTTAAACTCACAGGGAAATTACAACAATATGCAAAATGGTCCAGTTAGTTTTATGTGATAATTAAATGGAGAAGTGTAGCTAAAGCCTATAAGAAATGATGTTAGAAGTCTAAAACAACATAATATCTAAGCCTAGAGGCAATAGATAAGTATCACCATAGCCTCTGGCGTCAAATGCTCAGAGTACAAAGATTAAATTGAAAGATTACTTTCTTGTCTAATCAATAGACTTTAGTTGCAAACTGTAAGAGCTATATTAATTAACAACATATGGAAACAGCCCAAAGACTATCACTTTACAACTCCCTGGTGCATACTGTAAGGGAGACTAGCTTATGATTTTACAATGTATAACAATTATATTCTGGCTTATAATTAACATAAGTACAAGGTTGCAAAAATACTTCTGGCCTATGAAGTTCAACCGTTTTAGGTCTCCTCTAATCTTTGTATTAGGTAAATTGTGAGTTGATCCAAAGAAAGTAAATAAACAAAACACCATTAAAACTCTGCCAATTATCTCTTACGGAGAAATCACCCTTCCGGATCCCCAAAACTGTCAGTCAGTTTAGCCACTGGATTAATATCATACCTATTCTAGTTAACAATATTACCTCGTATGCTCCTTTGTCAACAGATATACCCAAGCTTTTTTTAAGCTATCTGTTAAAACTGCTATAACATCAAGCTTTGAAAGCAAGTTCTTTTTTTATTTCATTTTTTTTAAATACATACATACAGTTGTGCTCAAAAGTTTGCATTACCTGGCAGAAATTGTGAAATGTTTGCATTTATATTGAAAATTTTATTTATCATGCAAAAAAAAGTATTTTATTGAAGGATAGTGATCATATGAAGCCATTTATTATCACATAGTTGTTTGGCTAACCCAAATGGCCCTGATCAAAAGTTTACATACCCTTGAATGTTTGGCCTTGTTACAGACACACAAAGGTTAAAATGGCAATTAAAGGTTAATTTCCCACACTGGTGGCTTTTTAAATTATCATTAGTGTCTGAGTATAAATAGTCAATGAGTTTGTTAGCTCTCACATGGATGCACTGCACAGGCTAGATACTGAGCCATGGGGAGCAGAAAAAAACTGTCAAAATAACTGCGTAACAAGGTAATGGAACTTCATTAAGATGGAAAAGGTTATAAAAAGATATCCAAAGTCTTGAAATGCCAGTCAGTACTATTCAATCGCTTATTAAGAAGTGGAAAATTCAGGGATCTCTTGATACCAAGACAAAGGTCAGGTAGGTCAAGAAAAATTTCAGCCACAACTGCCAGAAGAATTGTTTGGAATACAAAGAAAAACCCACAGGTAACCTCAGGAGAAATACAGGCTGCTCTGGAAAAGGACAATGTGGTTATTTCAAGGAGCACAATACTCCGATACTTGAACAAAAATGAGCTGCATGGTCGAGATGCCAGAAAGAAGCCTTTATTGCGCCAATGCCACAAAAAAGCCTGGTTACAATATGCCCGACAATACCTTGACACGTCTGACAGCTTCTGGTACTCTGTAATTTGGAGTGACAAGACCAAAATAGAGCTTTATGGTGATAACCATAAGGTCTATGTTTGGAGAGGGGTCAACAAGGCTTATAGTGAAAATAATACCATCCCCACTGTGAAGCATGGTGGTGGCTCACTTATGTTTTGGGGGGTGTAAGCTCTAAAGGCACAGGGAATCTTGTGAAAATTGATGGCAAGATTAATGCAGCAAGTTATCTGAAAATACTGATAGACAATTTGCATTCTTCTGCACGAAGGCTGAGCATGGGACGCTCTTGGACTTTCCAGTATGACAATGAACCTAAGCACAAGCCCAAGTTGACCCTCCAGTGGTTATAGCAGAAAAAGATGAAGGTTATGGAGTGGCCATCACAGTCTCCTGACCTCAATATAATCGAGCCTCTCAAGGGAGATCTCAAACGTGCGGTTCCTGCAAAACGACCAAAGACTTTGGAGTCATTTTGCCAAGACTAATGGGCAGCTATACCACCTGCAAGAATTAGGGGCCTCATAGACAACTATTACAAAAGACTACATGCTGTCATTGATGCTAAATGGGGCAATATAAAGTATTAAGAACTAAGGGTATGTAAACTTTTGATCAGGGCCATTTGGGTGATTTCTGTAATCATTATGATTTTAAAATGAGCCAAACAACTATGTGATAATAAATGGCTTCATATGATAACGCAGGACTTAGACGCGGGACTTAGAAAAAAAATTAGACATAGGAAAAATACGAAGTTAACGGCCGAATTGCGCAAACCTTAAAAACATGAAAAACACAAAAAAGAAAACAACAAATACAACAAAAACATCCCCTATAGCATGGGAGAACAGCCAGGATGTCTGGGAGTGAGGTGAAACGTGAATATATGTCGAATTTAAGCAGTTTCGGCACCTAAAAATCGGCTAAGCGAGAAAAAAAATGGTGGGTGAAAAAAATGAAAACGAGGCTACACGACCCAAACCGCGTAAAACACAGCAAGCGACATACGCGGTAGAAAAATAATAATAGGAAGGACAAAAAATGATAGCGAAACACATAAAACATAGACTAACGCCGTCATTTTACAATACTAAGTTACAAATTGACACATTAAAATTGTGAAATGGCGGATTTCCCGCCTAATGCAATAGTTTTGTCTCACGCATGCAACCTATATATAGGGCACACTTACCACAGAACTGACACTTTCTCCTCAGGTGATGACAGTTTGAGTGGACATTTTCTGCTGCCGAAAAATCCAAAGAGATTGTTAGCTCTTCAGGATACTGATTGCTGAAGTTTAAATACAAATAGGTAAATACAAATTAATTAATTATTAAGAAAAAAAATAGGATTAGTTAAACAAATTAAGCAACAAAGTTATAATTTAAGCTTGCTTTAGTTTAGCAAGACTCATGATTAGCTGTTTGTAATATATTAAGTTATTGAATAATTAATTAATAATGTACTTTCATTTATTAATTAAGTAGTAATCAATAAGAAAAAAAGAAATATAAAATTTTAAAATGCGTAAAGTTTAGTAATACATTAATGCTTAACTATTTCTAATATATTTAGAGAATGATTCAATAATTATTAATACATTATTTAATAAATCATTAATTCATTATTAGTAATCAGTATGAACAGCAAATATTCTATATTTTACAATGCCTTTAGTTTAGTAATATATTAATGCTTAGCTCTTTAGAATAAATTTAGTCATTGATTAATTGTTTATTACTGTACATTCATTTCTTAATTATTAATTAGTAATATTACCCCCCACAAAACAGGACCACAAACAATATGTATATTTTACTATGCACTGACATATCCGTGTTGCTGCTGATTGCCTCATAGGGATGAATCCCAATATTACAAATGCTTTCCATCCTATTTGACAGTTTCAGCGTCTCTGCAGCTGACTCAACACAGAGAGTGACGTTTGCAGCCTTTCAACAGCATAAAGATCACCTTTACAGGTATATCAGTAAATTATGTTCTTAGGGTAAAAAAAAGTATTAAAGTCTTTTTATTTTGAATTGCTGACAGTTATTGTTTAATTAACATATATTAATATATTAATTAATTAATAATTAGTCATCATTACAAAAATAATGCTTTTATTGATTAATATATTGATGATTATGCTTTTATGTTTTGTATCTATGCCAATATATCTGTGTTGCTGCTGATTGCCTGAATATTACAAATGCTTTCCATCTTATTTGACAGTTTCATCATCTCTGCAGCTGACTCAACACAGAGAGTGATGTTTGCAGCCTCTGAACAGCATAAAGATCACCTTTACAGGTGTATCATTTAATTATGTACTTAGGGAGCAAAAAAGGATTCATTTTTATTTTTTTAAATCGATAACAGTTAATGATTAATTAGCGTATAATTATATTTTAATTAATTAATAATTAGTAATCATAAAAAAAAATAAATGAGACTGCAATAAAAGTAATAACAGTTTTTAACATGCACTTAGATATCTGCCTTACTGTTCCTTCATGTACATTGATTTTGGAACTATTAATAAAAATATAAAAAAAAGTTTGGTTATGTATCTTTTACAAAGCACTTAAATATCTGGAGGGCTTATAATTGCCTGACAGGGATAGGACCTTCAAAGCACTTAAATAGTTAAAGCACTTTTTTAAGTTCTGACATGTGCTACATTTAAAATGTTATAATGATTTTATTTAGGAATAAAATTGACGATTAGGCATTTATGTTTTACATCTATGCAAATTAAACATCATAGTTTCATTCACTCGTGAATTAATTAAATACAAAAATTAAAAAATATTTTCATGTTATTTCACAGATTACTCATCTCTGCACCAGACTGAAGACAGAGAGTGAATTCTCAAGGATATTTTCAGAAACAACATCAATTTCACATGTATATGATTTCATGATGCTCCTAATGATTAATTAATTAACTTATATTTATTTAGGGCCGCATTCAATTGATATTTGCAAAATTGAATAGGGCTCTATATAAGGACATAGGATATTATTTTGACAAAAAATGTAAGTGAATGAACATCTATACAAAAGTAAGTTTTTTTTAAAAAGGAACAAAAAATATGCTATGTGCTTATATAGTGCCCTATTGCATTGCACAACTTGCAAATAAATGAGGCCTTTAGTATTTAATTTTGCATTTACAAGAACAACCAAAAAGTTTTTTAGACATAGTTATATGCTTACCTAATTACCTTTTAAAGAACGTAAATTAGACATCAGAAGTAAATTGATTTCATCAGTAAGGAAATTACAAAATTGCACATTATTTTAAGCCCCATCTATACTTTGCTCATAGCTGTTTATGTTTGCCCTATTTTAGGAAAACATAATTCACTCTTTAAGTTTACCATTGATGTCAGTTATTGATTCATTCATTAACATATATTCATGTAGTAATGACTTAATAATTAATTAGTACAAAAAAAAAATATCAATATATATATATATATATGTGCAGTGCTTTGTTTTTTTATGTTTGCCAATAAAAAAATGGTTTCATTTATTTCATGGAAAAAGTAAAAATGTTTTTCAAATCATTGTATTTAATTAATGCTATTTAGCTTTGGATTCAGAGCAGCTAAAAACAATATGTACAGTACAAAAAAACATTACATCTTACACCTGTGTTTACAATTACAAATTGAAATGGCGGACAATGGAGAGGACAGGATTGAACACAAAAAAAGAGCAGCAAGGGAAAGGAAGCAAAGGTGGAGAGATGCACAGTCACCTGAAACTTCCCAACGCTTAAGAGAGGAAGACCGACAGAGACTAAATACAAGAAAAATGAGTAAGAGAGCACAAAGTGAGTGTGCTGGAGCTTCAAAGAAAAGAAAAAGTAAACAAAAACTTGTCTGGGAAACATTGCTGAATGATTCAAAATTGCCTATTGACACCAATGTTCATACACATGACACCAATGTAGATATAGAAAGTTGTAGTGATATCTATGTTGAGGAAGCTTAGAATACTGCATTTATTATAGCACTAACCGTAGACACTCATTATTGTGAATTACACAATGTTGTTTGTCAATTTAGTGGGGCCTATCATTTTCTCAAGGAAAGACCAACTGACAGAGTCTTCACTTGTTGCTGTCAGAAAGGAAAGGTAAGACTTCCACAAAGACACACATTTCAAGATTACTTACAAAGTATCATGAGCGATCCAACATTTCCAAATTATACCAATTTAAAAAAAAACATAAGTGCAATTTAATTTGCTTCAATGGGTGCTACATTAGCAGAAAATGTCCCAGGACATGGTCCTTACTGTTTTAGAGTTCAAGGACAAATTTACCACTGCACTTCACATTTACACCCACAAGAAGGAGAGCAAAGGTTATATGTCTTAGATACAATGGAAGCTGTTGAACAAAGGATGATGATTCCAGAAAATAAACAGTATTTGCGCATAGTCTTTGAACAGCTTGATAAAATTATGGCCAACAACCCATACAGTCAAGCATACAAACAATTAGCACAGGTTGAAACAGAACAACAGTAAATGAGTTTGCCATGGTCTTTAAAAATGAAGATGGTGAACCACCTTTTCAGTGGGATATTAGAATATATCCACCCAATGAAGAACAACCTTTTATAAACATGAATATATTAAGTTGTAATTTGGATCCAATGACATATCCCATTTTCTTTCCAAATGGTGAACCTGGATGGGAAACAAAAATTACAATTGCAAAGTTATCCCAATAGTAAAGTTTGTGTTAGATGCAATATTTCTATGCTGGAATATAAAGTGGCAAAAACTGCTAGTCAGGATTCTTTTAATCCTATTTTACACAGATTTATTAATTACATTCACATGTAATCCACAATGGCCAGTGATCAAGGACAATTTGAATCTTGGACCAACTACTTCTTACCGACCAGATTTAGTGGCATCAGTATTCAAAATAAAACTAAATTCATTAACACATGATATAACTAAAGCACAGTTATTTGGAAAATGTGTGGCTTTTGTGTATACCATTGAATTTCAAAAAAGAGGCATGCCACATGCACACATACTTTTAAACCTGCAAGAAAAAGATAAGTTGAAGAGAGAGTGGATTCTATAATTACTAGTAATAAACTGCCACATCCAGAAAAATATTCAAAACTTTTTGAGATTGTAACACACAGAATAGTTCATGGGCTGTGTGGAGATATCAATCCAAATTCACCATGTATGGACAAAAAAAATGTACAAAAGAATTTCCAAAACAATTTCAAATGCAAACGTATGCTAATTGTGATGGATACCCTTTGTATAAAAGAAGACAAGGACAAACAGCTATTATCTGTGAACAAAATATTGATAATAGATATGTCGTTACATACAATCCACATTTGCTCATGAAGTACAATGCACACTTAAATGTGGAAGCTTGCATTTCTATAAAATCCATCAAATGTGTGTATAAGTATATATACAAAGGATATGGTGCAGCAACCGTTGTTGTGCAAGATGCAGCAAACGAAAATCTCATTTTACATGACAAACTTTCTGATTATTTAAATGCTCTCTATGCCAGGGCTCCAGAAGCAATGTGGCATCTTCTGAATTTTGAGATGCATGATCGGTCACATGCTGTGTATTGATTAGCTGTACATTTGCCACAAAGTCAGTTTGTTTGCTTTACTGCAGGCAATGAAAAACTGCCTTAGCCCAAAGTGAACACTGAGTAACAGCACATACTGCATGGTTTCAATTAAACACTCAGGCCAGACAATTTTTACATATTGAGATTCCATATCACTATGTATTTGTAAATGGTCTATGGCGACAACGAAAAAGAGATACCACAAATTTACCGTCAGTCCAAAAATCATTGAACATTTCAGTTTAAGTTTACTTCTTTTACATGTTCCCGAAGCACAAAGTTTTGAACATTTACGCAAATGAATGACATAGTTTATGATACTTTCCTATTAGCTGCAAGACATCATAGCAGATGATACAGAATGGGAGAGCTGTCTGGAAGAAGCAGCACTATGTCAAATACTAAAGCAAATGAGAGAACAATTTGCATTCATTTGCATATTTTACAATGTACCTGGTGCATTTGCTTTGTGGAAAACATTTAAATTAAAGACAAGTAAATTGTGGAAAATATTTACACACCTCAAATTAGAATTAAATATGAGATCTGAAGACCAAAACAAATTCAATAATTGGCTCATTCAAATTTGCGAAGGAAGACATCCACAAATACATGATTTACCCAATGATACCATTGAAATTCCATCACAAATGGTTTGCAAGGTTTGCAAGGAATTACTCATATCAACAATATTTCTAAACACTCTGAATAATGACAATTACTCAGACATTGCAAAGTGATATTAACATCAAAAAATCTAGATGCCTTGAATCTAAATAACAACATTTTAAAATTCAACAAGTTTTTATACCAAGAATTGATTTGGCTCCAAGTGAGAGTGGTTTACCTTTTGTCCTTCAAATGAGACAATTTCCAGTTATCATGGCCTTTACCATGATCATCAATAAATCCCAAGGACAAACTTTTAAGTCTGTGGGTATTTTTTTACAGGAACCAGTTTTTGCACATGGATAACTCTATGTTGCTTTTTCAAGGTGCACAAATCCAGGTAAGATTAAAGTTTCAATTGAAGACAACCCAAGTCAGGTGATCTACTACATGATAGATGTATTTTTACAAAAAAACATTGTGTACTATGAGGTTTTGTAATCAGAGAGAATAGTGGTTTCATTTCCAGGAAGAAATATAATATCACTTGGCCTCTTCTTAGAGGACCACTATTTCACTTACAAAACTATATCTACAATTTGAGAAGACTACAGTAGTAACCAACAAAAAAGGAAGAAGAAAAAAAAAAAAAAAAGCAGTGGTTACATCCCATATACACAAATAAAAGTCTGCTGGGCTCTATCCAAGAGAACCCCTTTCACAGACAAAAAAATATGGAATGTTTTAGAAGTCACTTTAGCCAGGATTGGCCCCACAAAACAGCTTGCATTTTCTGACCTTTACTGTTTCAATTTGAATAAGTTTATTTCATGTTTGTAATGTTAAAATTATGTTTGCAAGGGACTGAAAAGTTGATGCAGTCTATGTAATTAAGGATTAATGTTAGTAGCAGCAACATCATTTGTTGAGAAATTTAAATGTTTCATGATATATAGTGTAATGATATGGAATCACAAGGTTGTGGAGACCAGCAGCCAAGGTCAGCAAAAATCCAGTTCAGCAATTTGTAGGTGAAACAGGAACAAGCTTTATTGAAGTGATCAGGAACCAACAATAATCTGGCAAGGTACATTTGACAGGAAGTGCCTTATATAGGCCAAAGACCAGACACCTGACCAGACACAGCTGAAGAGACTTAGGTACTGATACTATTGCTAGCAGAGTCAAGCTTATCACATCTCAATGAAATTCACAAAAGGCTGGCTGGCGCAGTGGTAGGGAAGAGGTATAGCAGCCTGGGGACCAGGGTTCAAAACCCAGCAGAGTCAATTCCTCACATATAGATTATTGATCCAGGGAGGAATCAGATTCCCAGTTAATGGAGTCAGAAAGGAATTAATTTTTGGCACCACTTAAAAAAAATTGACCAAGTTTAAATGGGCATTTTTTGTGGTTTGCCTTCCTCTGGATTCAATATCCAAGATCGCTATATTTTTAAATAAATTCATGTTTAATGTTATTATATTACGATAATGTTTGCATTGTTAACATTTAGAGATGTCGCGAACATAAAATTTTCGGTGCCCGAACCGCGGACGCGAATTTCACCAAATGTTCGCGAACGGGCGAACCGCCATAAACATCAATGGGCAGGCAAATTTCAAGACCCACAGGGACTCTTTCTGGCCACAATAGTGATGGGAAAGTTGTTTCAAGGGGACTAACACCTGGACTGTGGCATGCCGGAGGGGGATCCATGGCAAAACTCCCACGGAAAATTACATAGTTGATGCAGAGTCTGGTTTTAAGCCATAAAGGGCATAAATCACCTAACATTCCTAAATTGTTTGGAATAACATGCTTTAAAGCATCAGTCTCCCCGTTTAATGCACCGCAAACAACCGCAAACAGTCTTTTTGCCTCCCCATTTGCACAAGGTTGGATACCAAGCTAGCCATGTCCCGTTCCTTGTTCTCACTGATGTCATTGAAGGTCTCTTCCTCCACCCAGCCACCAAGGGTCCCCGAAAGGTGACAACAAGCCCCCTGGGACGCCTGCTGTGTCTTCCACCTCCTCAAAGCCACCTTCCTCCTCTGACTCCTCTTCTTCAGACTCCTCTCTCTGCGTTGCCTCTGTCTGCGTTATTATAAGGTGTGTACTGTTAAGTAGTACTATTCCTATCGGTTTAATCCCTGTTACTACCACTATTAGGGGACGTGTATATGGCATGGATTTTTGGAAGCGGGAGATGGAAAAATATGCTTGGTCGGTCCTCCCACTTCAAATTTCGGGCACTGCGCGAGCAATCTAAGGTGCCACCAGATAGGAGTGGTGTGTTCAGTTGTACTATTTATTCCTATCGGATTCAATAAAGCCAATAAACCTGGCCCATTACTAGCCAGGAAACTACAAACCAAAACAACACAAAATAGGATACTTCAAATTAAGACCTCAAAGGGAGAAAAAACAACAAACCTAAATTAGATCCAGATGATTTTTACAAAATTTTACAATACCCTATATACGGCAACAAAACACATAGATCTAAACAAAATGAGGGGATTTCTTAATTCCTGTGATCTCCCCTTAATAGAAGAAAATTACTTAGAGACTTTAAATGCCAAAGTGACCCTAGAGGAAGTGAGAAAAGCAGTCCAGAACCTTAAACCTGGTAAGTCACCAGGCCCAGACGGGTACACCAATTTATATTATAAAAAATTAACAGACGTATTAGGCCTGCACTTGGTCACTCTAACAGAGTTCTAGAAGGCAAGCAAACACCAGCAGAGCTAAACAGGGCAGATATCACTCTATTCCCTAAGGAGAGTCGAGATGCCCTAGAACCAAAAAAACTACAGGCCAATATCATTACTAAACTGTGATACAAAGATCCTGTCAAAAATAATAGCGGATAGAATGTCATCCTTCTTGCCTAAGTTAATACATAATGACCAAGTAGGCTTTGTCTCCCACAGGCAAGCGGAAGACAACATTAGAAAAGTCATGAAACCACTGTACCACACCAAAGCCTCTAAAATTCAAGCCTGTCTTATGGCCTTTGACATTGAAAAGGCGTTTGATTCCCTGGAGTGGACTTACCTATACGCCACGCTTGAAAAATTTGGTATTAAAGGCCATTTCATAAATCTCATACACTCCTTATACAAATCATCCAGGGCAAGGTTACAGATTCCGGGAGAAGAGAGATCCTTAATTAAAACAGAAAGTGGAACAAGACAGGGGTGCCCCCTTTCTCCCCTTCTATTCGCAATAGCAATAGAACCCCTGGCTCAGACAATTAGGGCCAACGCTGGGATTACAGGCATAAAAATAGACCATCACCATTTCAAAACTTGTCTATTTGCAGACGACCTGCAGTGTATGCTCTCAAATCCTACCCAATTGGTCCCAGAGTTGATTTAAACTATGGAGGAGTTTGGTCAGTTTTCTGGCCTTAAACTGAACATAGAGAAGACAAAAGCACTAGCGATTGACTTAACAGCAGTAGAGAAGCAGGTTCTCCAAGAGAAGCTTAATAGTAAGTGGGATAAAAACCACATAAACTACCTGGGAATCCAACTAACCCCTAAGCTAGAGGACTTGTACAAAGCCAACCACTCCAAACTTTATAAAACAATAATTAATGAGCTGAGTAAATGGACAAAGTATAGGTTATCATGGCTAGGGAGAGTAAATACGATAAAAATGAATGTCCTTCCTAGGTTGCTCTACATATTTCGAACACTCCCGATCCCGATTAAATAAAAAGAATTAGAAAATATTCAAAGGAAAATATTTCAGTTTATCTGGAACCACTCTCCCTCACGCATCACAAAGAAAATTATGTACCTTCATAAGTCAGACGGGAGACTATCGTGTCCAAACTTAAAATATTACCACAAGGCAGCTCAGTTATCTTTCCTCCCAATAACACATTCTATAGGGCATCAACCGGCCTGGGCGTATTTAGAGAACCACACTTTAAGGCCCTTAACCTGGGATAAGGTGGCTTGGCTATCAGAATTGCCTCAGAGCCTTAAAAATTCGCCAAACCACCTAATCAGACACTAACTATCATACTGGAAATGGGCCAAGAAACACACGGGTTTGTTCCCTGGATCCACCCAAATGACCCCAATTCTTGACCACCCTCAGGCCCCGAAACACATGAGCACAACATCACAACACTGGTGGAGGTCAAGGAAGCTAGATAGACTGGGAGACTGGTTAGTAAAGGGCCAGATGCTCACCTATGAGGAACTGAGGGACAAGCATGAGCTACCGCTGCCAGAACATTACAATTACTGTAGGCTGAGGCATTTCACACACTCCCTGACCCAGAAACAGGGGATACCGGTCTTAAATTAGTTCTCCAAAATTTGTAAAGATAAACCTTTATCAAGGGGGATCATTTGGTCGCTTTACAAATATAAAACATTTGTTACTGGTTGAAGCGACACTGGGGGAATGACCGGAGTGGGGGAGCCCTGGAGACCCTTCAGAAGCAACTGGCGGCAAAATCCTCCCAGGAAAGGAGAGGTCGCTTACTGAAGCCTGCCCTAGGGTAACCCAAGGGTGATTGCCCAGGTTAGATATTGTAAATAATAAGCTAATACTGCTGGAGGGATGATAGCTAATAGGACTTTGGTGTTTCCTGCATATATTCTCTATACTATTGTCTGTTTTACCATGTTTTAGGTATCTCTTAAATTGCAATCACAGTAAAAAATAAGAAAAATTATTAACCTAAAAAGTAAAAATAAGAAGGACTAGCCATCTAACTTTCACAAAATGTCTTTATTGTAAATATGTATTTTTGCACAACTGTTTTGCAAGACTGTTCAAAAATGCTTTATTTTTGATTACATGCTGTACGCCTTCTGACAATAAAATAATTTAAATGCAAAAATTAGGTATTGTTGCAGCGACCAGAAAAATTGATGTTAGTTTGCCCGGCAGAAAGTGCCCTAAAACATTGCGTCTTGAACCCTAGTTGGTGGCGGATAGGTCACGCAAGTCATCCGGCATTCAAGGAAAAAATACAGCAGCGTGTGGACCATTATTAGCTCAAGGGAGCTCATCTATCAGGCCTTTTTTAATCGAATGTATCGCCCACTGTCAGTCCCTTCGGGATCCATCCCTCATTCATCTTAATAAAGGTGAGGTAATCTAGACTTTTTTGACCTAGGCCACTTCTTTTCTCAGTGACAAAACCTCCTGCTGAACTGAAGGTCCTTTCTGACAGGACAATTAAAGCGGGGCAGGACAGAAGTTCTATGGCAAATTGGGATAGCTCAGGCCACAGGGCAAGCATGCACACCCAGTAGTCAAGGGGTTCATCGCTCCTCATAGTGTCGATATCTGCAGTTAAGGCGAGGTAGTCTGTTACCTGACGGTCGAGTCGTTCTCTGAGGGTGGAACCCGAAGGGCTGTGGCGATGCATAGGACTGAAAAAGCTCTGCATGTCCTCCATCAACAACACGTCTGTAAAGCGTCCTCTCCTTGCCGGCGTGGTCGTGGGAGGAGGAGGATTATGTTCACCTCTTCCTGTTAGATTGCCGTTGTGCTGTGACATCACCCTTAAAAGCTGTGTAAAGCATACTTTTTAATTTATTTTGGAAGTGCTGCATCCTTTACGACTTGTGGTAATTCGGTAACATTTCAGGCACTTTCTGCTTATACCGGGGGTCTAGTAGAGTGGACACCCAGTACAGGTCATTCTCCTTCATCCTTTTTATACGAGGGTCCCTCAACAGGCACGACAGCATGAAAGACCCAATTTGCACAAGGTTGGATGCCGAGCTAGTCATGTCCTGTTCCTCGTCCTCAGTGATCTCACTGAAGGTATGTTCTCCCCCCCAGCCATGTACAACACCACGGGTACCAGATAGGTGACAATGAGCACCCTGGGATGCCTGTTGTGGTTGGTCTTCCTCCTCCTCCTCCTCAAAGCCACATTCTTCCTCTGACTCCTCTTCTTTACAATCCTCTTCCAACGTTGCCGCAGGTCCAGCAAGCGATGCTGATAAGGCAGTTTCTGGTGGTGATGGTGACCACAACTCTTCCTCTTCACGCTCATCTATGGCCTGATCCAGCACTCTTCGCAGGACACGCTCCAGGAAGAAAACAAATGGTATGATGTCTCTGATGGTGCCCTCGGTTCGATTGACCAGATTTGTCACCTCCTCAAATGGACGCATAAGCCTACAGGCATTGCGCATGAGCGTCCAGTAACGTGGCAACAAAATCCCCAGCTCCGCAGAGGCTGTCCTAGCACCCCGGTCATACAAATACTCGTTAATGGCCTTTTCTTGTTGGAGCAGGCGGTCGAACATTAGGATTGTGGGCTATAGTTACTTTATTAGTCCTCTAATTTACTGTGAGGATATTGAGTCATGGGTCACATAACTTGTGCTGACTTCCTATTGCTTCTGGAGGCCTAAAGATTAGTCTTAGATTCTTCTAAGAGAACCATACTCTGTAGTATACGAGTTATCTAACCAGTGCCATGCTTCTTGCTCAGAACGCTAATGCTGCATGGTTGTTACTTCCTGGTTTGCGTGGACAACGTAGTGCGTGATGACGCACGCGTGCGTGTATACGCCTATGCCTGACACGTTTCAACGTGCTGTGATGTCTTTCTCAAAGGGGGAGGCGGAGGTGTCGTCGCTAGTCTTATATAATGGTTCCGTTGCCTTGGAAACCAGTACTGAGGATGGTAGTTACATAGGGGCCATGCCATGTTATCTGGCATATAGGGTTCCTGTTTATGTGTGCACAATGTACATCAAATCTGTATTTATATATGTACAATGTACATTAACTATTATAGATGGGATGACAAAAACAACTGAATCTGAGGTAAACCTTTGCTGGCACACAGATTTGAAAAAAGTCAATATAACTTATTATATTACAGTAGATGAAAATATATTGATAATATGTATCAATACATTAAGGAAGATATAATTGTAGTAGTACCTAGATGGAATATATAACAGGATACCCATGTTCACAATGAGATTTAATGGTCTGATATCAATCTATACTCTGATATATAAATATGAAAATTGCATTTTTATTCCTCTGATATATAAATGTAAGGATTACATTAATTCCTCTATAGTGTAGAAATCTCCACCAAGATAAAAAGTTCATAAAAAGAAAACAACTTGTGCTATATGTCTGTGTAAAATGACAAAACTCCACCATAGACTAAATAAAATATAATATAGGCAATAGATGCCATCAAAACCGAGTTAGACTATATTATCAGGATACATATGGTAATGACTAATAAAAAGTGTAATACGAAAATAAAGCACTATAAAGTGTAAGGACAATCTGTCTATAATATAGGTGACAGCATTGAAAAATAACTATCAGATGCTTTGGAAGAAAAAGTGATATAGGCCAATGATGCCTCAGTGTGTGAAATAAGGTGAACATATTAAAGCAAGTAAGGCCTGAAGCCATGTGAACTTAAGGGACATATGTCTAATATAGCTATTGGGCCACTATGTTAATAGGAAAATCCTCTCAAGCAAACCCATTCCTCTAATCTAGATATAATTCCAATCTAGATGTGCTTAACATAAAAATATATGATCACAAAGTATATAAAAGTGAGTGAATAAGTCTTGGTGGTTCAAGTTAATGTATGATTACAAAGTAATATTGCGTTCGACCAGTATGATTTGGTTCTGTCCCAAAGATGTTAGTGAGCATAATGAGGAAACAAATCATAGTATCTCAGTGTATTTTCAAATAAATACCTTTTTATAGGTTTTATATACTTGCAAAAACTTCATCGCCCACACCTGAAGCATCCTTTCGGTGGTTGTAGCCATGTTTGGCCTGGATTGCTCTCTTTAAAGTGGCTATGTACTAGCATATTTCTGAGATTGGTAGCTCTACAATAGGTAATCAGTATTTTAGCTGGTAGGGTATCTTTAAGGTCTTCATCACTTAATAACAGATCCCAATGTTTGCTTAGGATACTTCTGATAATATCAGAGTCATATCCATAGGTCATAATGCATCTTTGTGTATTTTCTATTTGTCTATCTTTTGGCAATTTCTGTTGGAATTCAATAGGAGTGGTGTTTTTAGTTGTATCTGACCTCCTATTTATTGTATGAGTATTGAGCAGATCTGCCCTATTACAACTTAGGGCATATTGGTAGGCCAATTTTAGACATCTTTTAGGATAACCCCTTTCCTTAAATCGTAGTCTTAATTTGTCAGCTTCAATTTGAAACTCGTCCTCTGTACTGCAGTTTCTACGAATACGCAAGTACTGACCCTTAGGGATGCCTCTTTTAATGGGTTCGTAGTGTTGACTATCCCAGTGTTGTAAGGTATTAGTCGCTGTATCTTTTCTATAAGTAGAAGTGGAGATGTTACCATTACTATCTTTATAGACTTTTAAATCAAGAAAGTTTACCTTCTCTTTGTTGATTTCATGGGTGAATTTTAAACCTAAGGTATTCTCATTTAGAGATTTCATGAAGGTTTCAAATTCCTTCTTTGTACCTTCCCATACAACTAGGATGTCGTCTATGTAGCGACGCCATAGCAAGATTTTATCAGTCCAGTTGGTCTGTGTTTCATTGAAAATATGTTTATCTTCCCACCAACCCAATACAAGATTGGCATAGCTTGGTGCACAGGGTGTGCCCATAGCTGTACCCTTACATTGGTGAATCCATTGGTCATTAAATGTAAAATAATTATGCTCAAGTACAAACTCCAGTAATGTAAGAAGGAATTGATTGAATTCAGCAGATCTTGAGTCTTTAATTTGTAAAAAGTATTCAACTGCTTTAATTCCATAACTATGGTGGATACTGCTGTATAGGGCTTCAACATCTATGCAAGCTAACCAGGTGTGCTTAGGTACATTCAGATCTTCAAGTTGATTCAGAATGTCCATACTATCCCTCACATATGAGGGTAAGCTTGTCACTGATCCTCTTAAGTGGTAGTCCAAAAATTGGCTACAATTGTGTGACAGGTTATCTGTGCCTGAAACTATAGGTCTACCTGGGATAGGTGTGCTTTTTTAATGTACCTTAGGTAGTGCATAGAAGGTAGATATGACAGGGAATTTAGGCAGTAGGAAATTGTAAGTATTCTCGTCTAGAATTCCATTACTTTTAGCTTTATCCAAGATGTTTTTTAATATCTTTCTGTATTCTATCGTTGGATTTCTAGGAATAACTTCGTAGGTAGTACTATCTTGGAGAATCCTATTACACATTTCTTTGTACTCTTTATTCCCCATCACTACTACGTTGCCCCCTTTATCTGCAGGTTTGATTTGAATTTCTTTATTTGATCTTAGCTCTTTTAATGTTTCATATTCCTCCTTAGAGAGATTATATTTCCTAGTTATCATTCTTTGGTCAATCTTTTCAATTTCATTACACACTTGTTGCAGAAAAACCCATATATTCGCATATTCTTTAAGTTGGGGTGTGAAGGTACTTTTGTTTTTCCATTTTTTTGGAGGCAGGTTGTTAATATTTAACTCATTTTCTTCTAATAGAGACATTAAGGCCTTCAATGCATCTATGTCCTCCTTACCTACACCTAAGTGTAGGAACTCCCTCTGACTTTTATTTAGATAGAATTTTTTCAGAGCCAATTTTCTTGCAAATAAATTGACATCTTTAATGTGGGTGAAGGAGTTAGTTATGGACATTGGAACAAAAGTTAATCCCTTTTTAAGAATAGAAATATGGGTCTCATTGAGTGTGAATTCAGATAAGTTGACAACTAGGTGACTCTCAGAATTGATATCTCTTAACTTCTCAGAGCTAACTATTATCGCTTTGGCTTCCATCCTAGTGGACATCCTAGTTGTATGGAAAGGTACAAAGAAGGAATTTGAAACCTTCATGAAATCTCTAAATGAGAATACCTTGGGTTTAAAATTCACCCATGAAATCAACAAAGAGAAGGTAAACTTTCTTGATTTAAAAGTTTATAAAGATAGTAATGGTAACATCTCCACTTCTACTTATAGAAAAGATACAGCGACTAATACCTTACTACACTGGGATAGTCAACACTACGAACCCATTAAAAGTGGCATCCCTAAGGGTCAGTACTTGCGTATTCGTAGAAACTGCAGTACAGAGGACGAGTTTCAAATTGAAGCTGACAAATTAAGACTACGATTTAAGGAAAGGGGTTATCCTAAAAGATGTCTAAAATTGGCCTACCAATATGCCCTAAGTTGTAATAGGGCAGATCTGCTCAATACTCATACAATAAATAGGAGGTCAGATACAACTAAAAACACCACTCCTATTGAATTCCAACAGAAATTGCCAAAAGATAGACAAATAGAAAATACACAAAGATGCATTATGACCTATGGATATGACTCTGATATTATCAGAAGTATCCTAAGCAAACATTGGCATCTGTTATTAAGTGATGAAGACCTTAAAGATACCCTACCAGCTAAAATACTGATTACCTATTGTAGAGCTACCAATCTCAGAGATATGCTAGTACATAGCCACTTTAAAGAGAGCAATCCAGGCCAAACATGGCTACAACCACCGAAAGGATGCTTCAGGTGTGGGCGATGAAGTTTTTGCAAGTATATAAAACCTATAAAAAGGTATTTATTTGAAAATACACTGAGATACTATGATTTGTTTCCTCATTATGCTCACTAACATCTTTGGGACAGAACCAAATCATACTGGTCGAACGCAATATTACTTTGTAATCATACATTAACTTGAACCACCAAGACTTATTCACTCACTTTTATATACTTTGTGATCATATATTTTTATGTTAAGCACATCTAGATTGGAATTATATCTAGATTAGAGGAATGGGTTTGCTTGAGAGGATTTTCCTATTAACATAGTGGCCCAATAGCTATATTAGACATATGTCCCTTAAGTTCACATGGCTTCAGGCCTTACTTGCTTTAATATGTTCACCTTATTTCACACACTGAGGCATCATTGGCCTATATCACTTTTTCTTCCAAAGCATCTGGTAGTTATTTTTCAATGCTGTCACCTATATTATAGACAGATTGTCCTTACACTTTATATACTTTATAGTGCTTTATTTTCGTATTACACTTTTTATTAGTCATTACCATATTTACACTGATAATATAGTCTACCTCGGTTTTGATGGCATCTATTGCCTATATTATATTTTATTTAGTCTATGGTGGAGTTTTGTCATTTTACACAGACATATAGCACAAGTTGTTTTCTTTTTATGAACTTTTTATCTTGGTTGAGATTTCTACACTATAGAGGAATTAATGTAATCCTTACATTTATATATCAGAGGAATAAAAATGCAATTTTCATATTTATATATCAGAGTTTAGATTGATATTAGACCATTAAATCTCATTGTGAACATGGGTATCCTGTTATATATTCCATCTAGGTACTACTGCAATTATATCTTCCTTAATGTATTGATACATATTATCAATATATTTTCATCTAATTAATAAGTTATATTGGCTTTTTTCAAATCTGTGTGCCAGCAAAGGTTTACCTCAGATTCAGTTGTTTTTGTCATCCCATCTATAATAGTTGATGTACATTGTACATATATAAATACATATTTGATGTACATTGTGCACACATAAAGAGGAACCCTATATGCCAGATAACATGGCCCCTATGTAACTACCATCCCCAGTACTGGTTTCCAAGGCAACGGAACCATTATATAAGACTAGCGACGACACCTCCGCCTCCCCCTTTGAGAAAGACGTCACAGCACGTTGAAACGCGTCAGGCATAGGCGTATACACGCACGCGTGCGTCATCACGCACTACGTTGTCCACGCAAACCAGGAAGTAACAACCATGCAGCATTAGCGTTCTGAGCAAGAAGCATGGCACTGGTTAGATAACTCGTATACCACAGAGTATGGTTCTCTTAGAAGAATCTAAGACTAATCTTTAGGCCTCCAGAAGCAATAGGAAGTCAGCACAAGTTATGTGACCCATGACTGAATATCCTCACAGTAAATTAGAGGACTAATAAAGTAACTATAGCCCATAATAGGGTCTATTCCACCAATATACTAATAGAAGTGTAAAGGTTTTACACAG
Source organism: Discoglossus pictus (assembly GCA_027410445.1). NCBI lineage: Eukaryota > Metazoa > Chordata > Amphibia > Anura > Alytidae > Discoglossus > Discoglossus pictus. Next base: position 71,518,140 of record CM050164.1, on the reverse strand, counting down.
ACTAGTAGATGGGTAATAGATGTTCTGAATTAAGGATTGTGATATTACAATCCCATATTTGTCATATAGGAGTCATTTCAATATTTAATCTTCTATATCCTGTGGCTGCCTATTGACTTCCTAAATAGTGCCTATCTTATACCATACTATTTTTTATAATTCCATCATAGAAATGTCTGCACAAACATTTCCTATTGGAAGGTGAACATAACAGACGTTGAATATTTTTGGTATAGAGTTACCGTCATTGGAAGATCACAAATTCTCCTTGATGCTGGTCTGCATGCTCAGCCTGCTGGAGCCCTGCAAGTCCATGTTCAGAGGACGCCGGAAGTGATGTGCACGTCAGAGTGAGACTGCCGTGTCAGTTTGCAGGGGGACGGATTCCAGAGTGACATGTTTCTTTCCTGCAAGAAGATACTATGTTAGGGACTGAATAATGCCTGTCAGCCAACGAACCCGATATATCCCGATGTGTGAGTGAACAGCCATCTAAGTAAGAGGCCTGTGACACCCCCTCCCAGGACAGACCCCCCAGGACTTATAAAAATAATAATTAACTCCGGGTGGCCTGAAAACAAAGATTGGTGCGGTATAACAGCGTGGAGAGAAAAACCCCGCGAAATAGGCACCGTCAGCTGGAGCAGAGACGCTGTGTAATGGCACATACCTAGCCCGACATAGTAGGGCTCAGAAAGAGCTACCCGGTAAGGTTATACCAAATATGAAGTGCTAGCATAGCTGGCTATAATCCATACTCACCTTTCACTTCGCTTTGCAAGAGCTCCTATTGGAGGCCGGACTGTAAAAGTGGTGAGGTGGAGCTGAAAGAAGTGCTTGGAGCGCTGTGTGCTGGGTCTGTCCTGCCTGGGAGGAAGGGTAAGTGGCTTGGCTGTGGCTAATACAGCTCTCTATTTTTCTATATGATGGTGTATAGATAATACAAAATGTAAGAAAAAGAAAATTGTATAATAAGTGGAAGCTAACATATTAAATATTCCTTGGCTAAAGACTATGAGGAAGGGTGGTTCAAGAATCCCTCCTAAAGACGGCTATTATACAAACTATAAGCTAAAGACTCCGGAGAATTAGAATGGGTGTATCAACTTTAAGAAATAGTGAAACAACTGCCTTTGAAAGCTGATAAATATGATTTTAAAAGTAACAGACAGAATCAGCAATTAACATATAAGTATTATATCCTCTGAAAGCAAGAAAGTAAATTCTACTCTCCTTAAAGACATATCCCCCATAGATGAATCAGTAGAAAAGAAAAGAACTCCTTGCCCCTGCTTGAAAAAATATACTCAAATGGGAAGATAAAAAGGACAGAAAAAAAAAAAAGAAAAAAAAAAGGAAAAGAAAAGGAAGGAAAGAAGGGGAAAAAAAAAGAGGGGAGAAGGAGAGAGGAAAGAGAGGAAAGAAGGGGAGGATAAGGGGGAAGGAGAGGAGAGGAGAAGGGAAGAAAAAAGGAAAAGAGGAAAGAAAAGAGGAGAGAAAATAAGAAAGGGGTTCCCCGAGAAAGCTCTAAAGTATAAACAAGGAAGATTATAAAAGGTCTAATAATGTCAAACAAAAAAAGTAATACAGTCAATAAAACAAGACTAAAGGAGAAAACAAAAGACTCAACAAAACAATCAAGCTTCTTCTCTCCTAGAAATAAAGGAACTACTTCAGATTCCTCTCATGTGGATACTAGTTTAGATCTTATAGAAAATCAGACCCCGGAAAAACCTCCCCAGGGAAATCTGGAAGATAATCCCATTCAAGAAGAGGAAGTACTTACATGTTCTAAATTAAAGTCCATCTTAAAAGAATTTCAAGTTAACCTGACAAGAGATCTCTCAAAACAAATGTCTGAAATTACCGAATCTCTTAATAATATAACTTTAAGAATCGAAGCTAATGAAAATGTCTGTGATAAAATTATAATGGACAATAATGCTATCCTAAACTGTTTAACTGCCTTAGAAAACAAAAATGAGGAACTTTCCATCAAAATTAATAACTTGGAGAATAGATCCAGAAAGAATAATTTGCGTCTAAGAGGGATACCTGAAGCATTCCAAGGTGAAGACTTGGAGTCACATGTTAAAGGACTGTTTAACTACCTGGTACCGGAGTTGCAGAAAGACCAATGGAAAATGGATGAATTACACAGACTCCCCTTGGCTAAAACAATGGACAAATCCATCCCCAGAGACATTATACTAAAACTACATTACTTATCTTCAAAAGAAATGGTCTTAAAAAATGCTTTTTTAAAGAAACAGCTAGACCATCCATATGACAATATAAAAATATTTCAAGATTTATCGGCATATACGCTGGGGAAAAGAAGGGAATTTATACAAATAACTAGAACACTAAAAGAAATTAGATATAAATGGGCACAGCCAGCAGGCTTATTAATCTATAAAGATCTAAAATGGGTTAAAATAAACTCAGTTCAAGAGGCTATAGAAATATTAAAGGAATGGGATATACATATAGAGAATAATATAGATGCTGTTAAAAAATTGGAACTGAGAGCAGGAAATTTGGATTGGAAAAAAAAATAATAATAAATAATCTCTGGAAACTGTAGAATAGGGACATGGGTACTTGATAAGTTTGGGAGTAAAAGAAGTATAGTGAAACGGACAGAGAAAAGAATAGGATTCCAATTGGTAGCAAGGTGAAGGGGGATAGACAAATATTCACTAACACTAAGATTTCTATAAAGATGGCTATAGTTAGATGGCCATAATGATAATAGAAGTATTTTTAACACAAGTGGATTATTTTACTTTTTTTTTTTTTTTTTTTTTTAAATCACGATTGTGTGGGTGTAAGACAAAATTAGAAATATTAGTATATCACTTATGAAGAACAGAATTCGAAATTAGCAGCAATGTGAAGGGTGATAGGTAGATACCTATTAAACACAAAGTTTATTATAAAGATGATTATAGTTAGATGGTCACAATAACAATAGAAGTATTTTTAGCACAAATGGATCTTTTTACTCAAACGTAAAGATGCACGACCATGTGGGTTTGAGACAAAATTAGTAATATTAATATATCACATAAAATATAATTTAATAGATAGATAGGGTAAACAAGCACACTTTTTACTTTTAAGAAAGTAAAACAACCGGAACAGTAGAGCGTAGTAAAAAGATTAAGATTAGACACACTCACTAGGTTAGAACACTTTTAAGTAGCTGCCTCCAGAATGGAAATTATACCCAATACTATATAAAAATATCAGAAAAGGTAATTAAGGTGAAAAATAGAGTTATATATGGAAGATTTCAGCGGCATTTATAAAATATACTACTTGTCGGATCCTTTTCTCCTCGGACAGTTCGAACGTAATAAATATAGTTTTGCTATCAGATGGAAGGGGAATACTTTAAATAAGTCAGATATGACTATATAAAGGGGGAGATATGCTCAAGCAAAACTGACAAATTTGAAGCTTATAGTTAAGGAGATTTCCTTTCTAGACTGTCCGAGGAATAAAGACATCCATCTTAAGGATGGCATGTAGCAAATGTACCATATTTTTTATATTCTCCTGAATCCATAACCATATTATCTGTACCCTAGATCTTATCCCCTCGCTCAGCAACTGAGCGACATATTTTCACTTCCTAATATCTAATGCGTCTTGTAAAACATCAGCTGACATTTTTTTAAAATCTGCAGCTGGTTTTTAAGATAAGTCTTGTGGGTTTATTCTTTATTATATATGCTTTTCTTTTCTTTTTTCTCTCTTTTCTCTCTCTTCGAGTCATGGAGACAACCAAGGAATACCACACATATCCTTTTAACAAATTAAAATGCAAATAAAAATATTTTCACATAATGTTAATGGTCTTAACTCTCCAACAAAAAGAAAAACGGCTTTTTTAGAGTATTATAAATTAAACAGTGGGTAGTGGTGGCTCAGGTATACTGCTAAAGTACCAAATGCAATTATTAGAGTAGGGTGCTCCTTAGGATAAATAATGAATACATACAGGAGGGAGGACAAAGATCCTATTATAGGGCACACCTACTAATCCAAATCTTAGAAACAAGAGAATAAACTAAATAATAAAACTTAACATTTAATGGTATTTAAAATCCTAATTAAAATATATGCACATAGGTAGCAGAGAGGTAGTAATGTTCTAATTGGCAGTATGGGTATATATTAAGTCCTAAAAGGACCAGCTTGTATGCAAGCTATATACAATATAAAGTGCTAGTGTAGATCACAGATAAAGTGATAGTCGTGCAAAAAAGGTGCAAAATATAAAGTGCCAAGTGCTAATATTTTATGAGGTACACAACTATTGATGTGCACCAAAATAAGTGATTAATATATAAATATTGTAAATTTAGCAAGCTGTATGGGTTTAGAACATGAGGTAGTCCAGCTTCAATGCTGGAATTAAATAGCAACCACTGTACCCTATATAGGGAAAGAAATGCCCCAAAAATAATTACAAGTCCCTAGGCTGGACCCTTAATTAATATGTATTACTGTCCTAGAGTGACAGTGTGGACCATTAGGAATGTAGACCCAATATTGCCTGAATATTGAATATAGATACTGCGTGGTTCTACAGGATCTAACTAGTAAAGCTATGCCTTTCTGAATATGAATATGCTCAATAGCTAGTTCTAACCATCGGGGAAGGGACTTTAAACTATGGGCCTGAGAAGGAAACCACGCTAGCTCTCTGCTTAGCAAGCCGCGGTCTAGACGCACAATAGTGACGTCATCCGCTCGCGACTGCGTTCCTACGTGAACCCGACGCACGTTTCTTGTATTTCATCAAGGGTTACGCCAGACTTTCCCTTGAGCCTATTTAAAGGCTGGCGTAGTCATGGCAACGAAACGGAGTTAAAAACCAGAGGAAAATAATGCCAATATAAATTCCTCAATGTATGCAATTAAAATTAATAGTAAATAGACTCTTTAATTTGAAAATACATTAGAATAAAGGCAGTCTATAGATGATAAGCGTGGAAGGGCTAGTATAATGATGATACTGGAAAAAACATATAGCAACATAATATGGTATATGTGTATATGGAAGTTTGAGCTACAGTATCATTATACCAAGGTACATATAGATAGAATTTTAATTAACTATATTTATCATATAGGTATAGTTTGCTGCTTAATATTAAATATATACAGCAAAATTATAATAACCTTGATAAATTGGCCATATAGTGGTATAATACTAATTAAATAATATATAGTTGGTGTTAACTATATATAGCCCCAAGAGTTGATATTGAATAAGATTGTAGCAGTCTATTGCAAAAATGCCCTATATTGTAAATAATATAATTCTTATCTATTGCAAAAAGTGACCCACAATGGTGACTAGATACAGATTGATTTTGTCCAAGTATAAACTGGAATAGTCATTAGGATTATCTCTAAAGATTATATAAAGGGAGTAAAGGTGAAGCCTTCATTAAGGCCTTTCGGTTTTTTGGTGTCTAGTAAATAGATCCATTTGGCCTCTTTTTTGAGTAATTCAGTATCTGTGTCGCCTGTCCTTATTGTTTTTTCCACGTGATCAATGCCTGTAAATGTCAACACTCTTTAACATCTCCTTTATGCTTATTGTTAACATGTTTGGCTATTGGTGTGTCATATTCTTTTTGGATGCTATAGACATGTTCCAGAATACGTCTCCTGAGTTCTCTACAGGTTTTACCTACGTATCTGGCTCCACATAAACATGTAACTAGATATATGACACCCTCTGTTTTACAAGTTATGAGATGTTTTATCTTGTATGTTATTTTTTCAGAGTGAAAATGTTTGGTAGGTTTGACATATTTACAAGCTTTGCACTTGTTTTTTGTAACCATGATTCGCCTTTATCTGTTTCCAAATGACTTTTTGAGAGGTGATCTCTGAGATTTCTTGACCGTCTGCTAGTAATTGCAGCTTGGGGGGGTAGGTAGGATTTTAGATCTTTATCATCCGTTAGGATACCCCAATGTTTATTAAAAATCTTTTTAATCTCATGCCATTTGTTGTTGAAGGTTCCAATACATCTTACAGTATTGTCAGATTCTTTCCTTTTATCCTTTAGAAGGGAATCTCTCCTGGTGTTTTTGGCTCTTTTATAGGCCTTCTTTAGGGTATTTTTTGAGTAGCCTCTCTCCAAAAAACGACATTGTAGATCCTGAGATTCCATTTCAAAGTCTTTGTCATTGGAACAATTCATTTTTATTCTTAGGTACTGACCAATAGGTATGCCTTCAATCAAGGCCTTTGGATGACTACTTTTTGCATGTAGCAAGCTGTTTGTAGCCGTAGGTTTTCTATAGGTCTTAGTACCAATAGTACCATCTTTTGTTTTGAATATTTCTAAATCTAAGAATGTGATTGATTCATGGTGGTTTTCTGATGTTAAAAAAGGCCTAAATTATTGGTATTAAGGGTTTGTACAAAATTCTGTAGCTGTTCATTAGAGCCATTCCAGAGTATTAAAATATCGTCGATGAATCGAACCCAAAGTTCTATATGAGATGTATATATTTCCATATCTTCTCTAAAGACCAATTGCTCTTCCCACCAACCTAAAAATAAGTTAGCGTAGGTGGGTGCACAGGCTGTGCCCATTGCTGTGCCACGTATTTGTTTATAGAATTTATCCATAAAGATGAAATAGTTGTGAGTTAGGATAAATTCTAATAGGGCCAAATGAAACTCATTATGAATAGTATATTGCATACCTTGTTTGTTAAGAAAGTATTTAACAGCAGCTATTCCATAGGTATGGTGGATACTAGTGTATAGAGCCTCCACATCCAATGACACCAATATGGTGTTTCTAGTTGATTGTATGCCATCTAATTTGTTGAGTACTTCCTTCGAGTCTTTGACATAGGAGGAGAGGCTGAATACAAATTGTCTCAGAATCTGATCTAGATATTTGCTAGAGTTTTCCGTTAGGTTACCAATCCCCGATACTATCGGTCTTCCTGGGGGTTTCTTGGGGTTCTTATGAATCTTTGGTATAGTGTAAAAAGTTGCCACTTTAGGATTTTTAGTAAACATAAATTCAAATTCTTGTTTATTAATGGTTTTATTTGCTAGGCCTTTATGGAGTATCTCTGATAGTTCTTCTAAAAATCTAACTGTTGGGTCCAAACTTAATTTGGTGTAACAATTTTTGTCACCAAGTAATCTAAGGCATTCTTCAATATAGTCTATTTTGTCCAGAACAACTACATTGCCCCCTTTGTCTGCATTTTTTATTATAATATGTTTGTTGGTTTTTAATTCTTGTAGGGCCTGTGTTTCTTGTTTGGAAAGATTTGAAGAGTGACTCTTGGTTAGAGCTAATAGTTCAAGATCCTTTTCCATATTTTTTACAAATAGTTCTATGTTTGGACTTATATGTAATGGAGGAGTGAACTTGCTTTTGTTTTTTAATTGAGAGAATGGGCCCGTTAGCTCAGTTTCTTCACTTTCCGCTAGTAGACATTCTAAGGTTTTCAAAGTTTTTTGATCATAGGTGTTTAAAACTATATTGTTACTTCTTTTGGAGAAATGTTTTTTGAGAGCAAGTTTTCTGGCAAATAGGTGAACATCTTTTACCCACTCAAATAAGTTGAAATCATCGGTGGGTGAATAATTCAATCCTTTTTGGAGCACTGAAATGTGGTGATTGGAAAGTTGGAATTTTGACAGGTTAAATACCTGTAAGGAGTTTAATTCTTTTTTGGCCTTTTGTGGGGTTTGAATGTGCTTGAGGCCTTTCTTACTCCTCCTAGTCTTTTTTTTTCCATCTAAAAAATTCATGTTGGATCTAGTTTCCATTGTCAGTGCTGCCATGGGTCTAGTGTCTATGTCTGACCATTCTGATTCAGATGTATGTAATTCTTAATTTTTTTGTCTGCAGTCCCTGTACTTCTTAGGTCTCCTAAAGATGTTGCCAGTTTGGAAATCATTTAAATCTCTTTGAAATTTCTTTTGTTTTCTTTCCATTAACATTTTTTGGAAAGTTTCTATGTCTTTTTGTAATTTTAATTCAGATTCAGAAAAGAGTGGATTTTCAGAGGACTCTTTGACTTTGTCCACTTTCACCTTTATGACTTTTTGTGTTTCTATTAGTTGGTGTTGTTCCCATTCTATAATCATGCCCATTAATTCATTGGAGCATTTTAATAGGGTCTGATCCCATTTTTTTATATAAAGTCCTCAGATAAGTTTTGAATAGTTGGAAAGAGATTAATTCTAAGTCCCCTAGGGACTAACTTATTTTTTAAATAATTTTCTAAACTTGCTATTTCCCATCTAATTTGATGTTGTTTCTTATATAGTATATTGAGATCAGAAAACTGATTTCTAAGATTGGATTCATTTGGTCTTATAGTGTTGGTGTCACTAGTAAATACTAGTTTAACATCTTTTTCCCAGGATTCCGGGTTCCAATTTTGAGATAGAAAACCCGCCATTATTTACTGTTTATTGCTTGTATACCGAGCTTATCACCTAGATAGAACTATGTTCATATACAATGGACAAAACAGTGGGTAGTGGTGGCTCAGGTATACTGCTAAAGTACCAAATGCAATTATTAGAGTAGGGTGCTCCTTAGGATAAATAATGAATACATACAGGAGGGAGGACAAAGATCCTATTATAGGGCACACCTACTAATCCAAATCTTAGAAACAAGAGAATAAACTAAATAATAAAACTTAACATTTAATGGTATTTAAAATCCTAATTAAAATATATGCACATAGGTAGCAGAGAGGTAGTAATGTTCTAATTGGCAGTATGGGTATATATTAAGTCCTAAAAGGACCAGCTTGTATGCAAGCTATATACAATATAAAGTGCTAGTGTAGATCACAGATAAAGTGATAGTCGTGCAAAAAAGGTGCAAAATATAAAGTGCCAAGTGCTAATATTTTATGAGGTACACAGCTATTGATGTGCACCAAAATAAGTGATTAATATATAAATATTGTAAATTTAGCAAGCTGTATGGTTTAGAACATGAGGTAGTCCAGCTTCAATGCTGGAATTAAATAGTAGTAGGTGTGCCCTATAATAGGATCTTTGTCCTCCCTCCTGTATTATAAATTAAATGCTGAAATCTTATGTCTGCAAGAAACACACCTAAAAAAGGAAAACCTAAAATATATGAATAATACAAAATTTACAAATAGAATAGATTCTACCTTTAAGAAAAAATCAAAAGGGTTCTCCATCTTATTTAAAAATAGCTTGAAAATATCAGAAGAAGGCAGTAAGATCGACCCAAAGGGTAGATATATAATTTGGACTGGACGGATTGATGGGTTCCTAATAACACTGGTTAATGCCTATTTACCAAATAAAGGTCAAATAGGGTTTCTTAAAAATCTTCTTAAAGAGATCAATAGAATTAAAGGAGGTTGGCTAATAATTTGTGGTGACTTCAATATGATATTGGATGACAATTTAGATAAACAAATAGTCGGACCTAATAAATTAGTATCCCAAACAAACTGCATCACAAAAGCATTCCGTAAAATTAAAGAAGATAATAATCTGATTGACCCATGGAGGATCTTACATCCAGGTGTACGTGAATATACCCATTTCTCATACCGACATAATTCATTTTCTAGAATAGACTATATATTAACTGATCTTTCAACCTTAAAAGTAATTAAAAAGATAAACATCCGTCCTACCCCGTGGTCAGACCACTCTCTAAATGAATTAATTATACAAGACCAAAATACAAATAATCAAAGGAAAAAGAGTAGTTGGAAGATGGATTCTTGGTTCCTGAAGGATGAAGAATTTGTTACATACTTGAAAAAAGAAACTCTGGAATTCCTAAAAGTCATCTGTTAATTCAGATATAACCCTGTGGTGTACATATAAAGCATACATGAGGGGTATATTTATTGCAAAAGCAGCTGAAGTGAAAAGGCTAAGAGGTAAGTCTTTAAGGACCCTCTATTTGGAACTAAATAAGATGAAAGATACCTTTAGGGTGACACCAAATAATGAAAACAGTAAAGCAATAAAATACATAAATACTCAAATACAAAAGATTCTTCAGCTTCAATCAGATAAAATATTATGGAAATTTCAGCGGACACAATTCTTCGAAGGGGGCAAATCAGGTAAATTCCTAGCTAACAAATTAAAGAAACAGTATATCAAAAATAATATTGAAAAAATTCTAGATCTAAACAACATTCCTCAATCTCATCCAGACAAGATAGGAACAGTATTCCAGAATTATTATTGTAATTTGTATAATCTGGAGAGAGATCACCAGTTAGTTAAGCCAGGAATAGAAGAGATTAAACAATACCTAGATAAGATAAAGTTCCCCAAAGTATCGGAAGAACAGCTTAGTTATCTGAATAAACAAATAGAAAGTATAGAGATAACTGAAATTGTGTCCAAAAATAAAAAAAATAAAACACCCGGGGTAGACAGGTTTAATAATTTATTCTATCGTTACCTTAGCAAAGAATTGAATAGTACTTTATATAATCTCTTTAACGAGATAAAACGGGAAGGAGTGATACCATCAGAACTAACGGAAATAAAAATAGTTAACATACTGAAACAAGGAAAAAATCCTGAAGATTATAAAAACTACCGCCCGATCTCCTTTATCAATGTCGATATTAAAATTTATTCTAAAATTTTGGCAAATAGATTAAGTAAGATCATATCTACCTTAATAGAACCAGATCAAACAGGATTTATTCCGAATAGACAAGCGTCGGATAATACCAGGCGTTTGCTGGACATCTTGACTTACATAAAAAAAAAGAAGATCTCTTCCCTGACCCTGTCATTAGATGCAGAGAAAGCTTTTGACAGGGTCAGGTGGGACTTCTTGGAGGGTGTTCTGGAGTGTTTTGGCTTGAAAAGTTGTGCCACATCAGCAATAAAAGCCCTTTATTTAAATACTATAGCACATATCTCATCTCCACAATTTAGCTCGTGCAAATTTCTAATAACGAATGGTACTCGTCAAGGCTGCCCATTATCCCCATTGCTTTTTGTCCTATTCCTCGAACCTTTACTGATAACTATTAGAGAATCTTCAGAAATTAAAGGTATTGCAATAGGACAAGAGGAATATAAAATAATGGCATACGCAGACAACATTATAATAACAATAACAAACCCTGAACACTCCTGTAGAGCCCTACAGACCGCTCTTGAAGAATTTGGCAAATTTTCCTATTTTAAAATCAACCAACAGAAAACGGAAGTACTGACCTGTAATATATCATTAGAGGAAAAAAATAGGTTAGTGAATTCATATTCTTACTGCTGGAACTCCTTCCATATAGTACACCTGGGGGTAAGATTCCCAGGTCATATAAAAAATATCTTTAAAGATAATTATAATGATATACTAAAACAAATTAGAAAACAGTTGAATGATTGGAGATCTCTACAGTTATCATGGTTATCTAGAATAAATGCAGTTAACATGAGCCTAATCCCTAAAATCACATACATAATGAGATGCCTTCCGGGTAAAATACCGGCTTACTATATAAGAATCATTCAAGAAACACTAGATGACTTTATATATCAGGGGAAAAAAACAAGAGTTAAAAAATATATAATATGCAAGAAACCTGAGAAAGGGGGATTAAGCTCTCCCTCTATCAAAGAGCTAAATAAAAAATGTTTACTTACACAAGCAGCTGGATATAATTACATAAAAAATATTCCAGGATGGTTAACAATAGAGGACTCCCTATCGGGAAGATCACCCATAAAAAATATATTATGGATCGCTAAGTATAAACAGAAGGGGAGCTCAGAATTACCTCCTAATATTAAATACATTATCAACGTATGGCATAAAAATAAAATAACATTTTCATTGATACAGTCTCCCACTTTGGCAGCACCAATAGACTTTCTTAATAATAACTCGAATGGATTATTTTTATCTTTACTAAAATTACATAACGTTAGAAACGTGGGGGATCTATATGAAAAAGGAAATTTATTGGAACTGAAAAGATTTAAAGAGAAATTTAATTTAGATAAAATAACGTGGTTAGAGTATGAAGGATTACAAAGGTACCTTTCTCTTTTAGGATACAAAATTACCAACATGAATAAAATGTGGAAAATGGAAGAATATTTAATCAAAGGTGAATCGTCACATATAATTTCCAAATTCAGTAATATAATTGTCGAAAATACTCCCTTTGATAAAAGCTTGGGAATATTAGCCTGGGAAGTTGACTTGAAAAGTACAATATTAGAGGAAGACTGGACTAAAATTTTTAGTATTATTAAGAACTCATCAATTAACTCCTCATATAACGAAATGATGGTAAAGTCAATCCATAGATGGTACTATGTTCCCAATAAACTAAAAAAAATATATAGTAATTTAGATGGTCTATGCTGGAAACAATGCGGACTACCAGGTACAACCCTCCATATGTGGTGGGATTGTAAAAAAATTAAAATATTCTGGATGAGAGTAAGCAAAGAACTTGCGGCTCTTACAGGTAAACAAATCTCTTGTAATCCGTTAATATTTATTCTACACTCACAAATGGAAATATTCCCATTAGGGGAAAGATATTTAATATCACACATATGCCTAGTTGCCAAATGGTTATTGGTGAAATATTGGAAACAACCTCAAGTACCTTCTTGGAAAGAACTAGAGAACACCATCTCAAACAATAGAGAAATGATGAGATCAGAAATGTCCGATAATGTTCGGGTTAATACCCCCAAGGCCACTCGTCTAATAAAATGGCAGCTCTGGGACCAATACCTGACATTAAGCTAGAGAGTTTATGGTGATTGAACTTTCCTTGATAGTGTGTCCATGACGATTTCTTTTTTTTTTTTTTTCTCTTCCCTCCCTTTCCCTTGTTCTTTTTTTTTTTTTCCTCTGTTTTTGTAGATCTTAATAATATATTTGAAACTTGAGAGACATCAAAAGAGTTGGGATAATAAGATCTTGTTTTGTCATATTTTTGTACTGTTTGCTATCGTTTTTTTTTTTTTCTTGTATGTCGTAAATATATTTTCTGCTGTATTATTCTTTTATCTGTAGAAGACTTTAAGAAAAAAAATTAAAGAATAAAAATAATAAAAAAAAAAAAAAAAAAAAATTCTCCTTGATGATTAAAGAGAAAGTATAACATCTCTATACACTGTTTATAAGTGAAGCATATCACTACTTCTCAGAGGAGTCTTCTCTTTTTTCCATTGTTTTTAAAGTGTTTTTAATATTCCATTTTTTATCTCGTCGTCGTTATCTTGAAATTAATAAACTTGTTGGCCAAACTGTAAATATACCCAGATTATTTTTCTAACCCACTTTCTAGCCAACCTCCCCTCTGGTAGAGATACCGTTATTGAGTCGGAGGGGAGTCAGCTAAGGAGTTTGAAGTGGTTCGCGGTTGTACTCACTTTTGGGGCCAACCAGGACTTTTGCAACAATTTTAGACATTCAGGCTCCTTTTAGATTTAAGAACGAACAATGTCTAAGTTCAAGTAGTGACTAATTTGTGGTTAACCACAAGCCAAAGCATCAAAGTAATTTCACTTACAGAGCACTTAACACAACTTAACCTTTGTCTATTAAAACAATTGTTTCATTTTGATCACCTTGTTAAATTATGTTCTTTAATCTTTCATAGAAGTCTGTGGAGCCTAATTCACTGCTTGGCGTGAGTTTGAATCTGAGCTGGGCCAAAGCCTGATCTTGGGACTGGGAGTGAATCCAATGTAATAGTTACATCCCAAAACACATTCTGCCCATTAAATACACTTTCAAAAGTTACAAAATGAACCAGAGCCCTCTAAGCTCAGGTTACTTGGTGAAAAGGCATTTGGAGGCCAAGGCATATAACCAGGGCTTGGGATCCTACAACATCATAAGTCCACAAGTTATATTTGCTACCTCAAAAGAGTTCCTGACTCCAGGTGATACATTTCTTGCAAACAAAATACAGTCAAGGAATGTTACAAGAAGGTTATATGATTACTGCAATTTGCAGCATTATATATTCCTACAGTGAGTTAGAATGATGCTGTAGTTGTAAAATAAAACTCACAGTCCACTGGCTCCATGCTCTATTCACTTCTAGGATTAATGGATCACAGCTTCTCTCACCTCCAGGACTCCTGCAATGAAGATATCAGCTTCATTCAGCCATGGAGAATACCCAGAACCTCCCCCTCTTTCTACATTTAACAAAAAAACTTAATTCTCTAACTCCATTCTCTTTCTCTTACAAACGACTGGTTCCCAGCTCCATTCACCTCCAGTATTCAGGCAACCTCTCCCTTTCCCCTATACACTTACCCCTAATTGTTACACTTTTATGAACAATTACAATAACCTGACATTCCCATTTTCAGATTATACCATCTGACCACTAATTGATGTTAATAAACTGCATACCAGTGGCACTCTTTCACAATGCTTCCCTATCAGATCCTTACCCTCTCCTACTGAATGAAAAAAACATCTTCCCAAGTTTGCACATTTATTCAATCCAGGTAAATTCTACACTTGTCTTAAGCAACATAATTGTCTTCTCTTCCATTTCTTTTTCACTAACCTATACAAATGCTTATGCTACCATGACCCAGGTTTCTGCCTCTCCCACTTCCTTTAGATTGTATGGTTTGTGAGTATAAAGTAGTAATAAGGTGCATTGAAAAAAGCACGGTCACCAGACTTTATGCTCATAGTCAGGGCCCTCCAGTCTATTGCCATGTGTTTATATTGTATCTTGCATTGTACCTAAAACCTGTATAGTGCTGCAGAATATGTTGGTGTATCACATATAATAGTTGTCAAACTACGATTCGTCGTCATGCTTTGCGAGCCGCAAGAACTGCATCCCTTGCAAAGCGTTTGCGGAGGTGGAGGCTCAAAGGCGCCTCACACGCTGTTAAAAACACACACACGCATGACTTAGAAAAAAAAAAACACCTTGGAACCAACCTTAACGTAACAAAGACCCACACGCACTAAAAATACGACCATAACGGCCGAACCGCTGACACCTAAAAACAGTCAAAACACACCAAATACTCACAGAAACTACATAAAAAGCTTACCCATAGCAAGGGGGGGCATCCAGGACCTCTGAAAGTGAAGTTACACCTCAATTCAAGTCCAAACTCCCTTCAGACACACGAAAATCCCCTAAGCGAGGGAAAAAATGGCTGCCGAAAAAAATCAAAATGAGGCTCAAAGCCCAGCCACGTACAAGAAGGGATCCAAGATAAGCTCGGAAACCCGCATTAACCCCACATTAACCATAGCAGTGGGGGTCCCGATTGCACGCGATCTGGGACCCCCGCTGCAATGAAAATTCAAAATTCCCGCCTTACAGGTCCTTAAAGGACCCGTTATAAAAGAAAATTAACCCTGTCACTCATGGGTGTCAATACAGACCCCCATAAGCCCTTCATTAACCCTGTCACTCATGGGGGTAAATACAGACCCCCATAAGCACATAATTAACCCCCTCACTCATGAGGGTCAATATAGACCCCCATAAGCCCTTCATTAACTCTGTCACTCATGGGGGTCAATACAGACCCCCATAAGCACTTCATTAACCCCCTCACTCATGGGGGTCAATACAGACCCCCATAAACCCCTAATTAACCCTGTCATTCATGGGGGTCAATATAGACCCTCATAAGCTCTTCATTAACCCTGTCACTCTTGGGGGTCAATACAGACCCCCATAAGCACTTAATTAACCCCCTTACTCATGTGGGTTAATACAGCCCCCCATAAGCCCTTAATTAACCCCCTCACTGATGGGGGTCAATACAGACCCCCATAAACTGCTAATTAACCCTGTCACTCATGGGGGTCCATACAGACCCTCATAAGCATCTATTTAACCCCATCAGTCCCATAAGGGTATATTAAGACCATTATGGGCCTGTTACAACTCAACCACATAAGTGCCATGACGGTCCTCATGGACCATCATGACACTAAGTATAAACACTACACTGCACTATACCCCCCCAATAAAACGTTAAAATATCAACTAAACACCCTCTACACTAACCTATTAACACCTACACTACCCCCTAATAACCCCCATTACTCTAATTACAGAAAATAAAAAAGCCTAGTCACAAAAAAACAAAATCTTCATTACATAAAATAAAAAACCTAAGTCACAAAAAATCTACATTACAGAAAATAAAAAACCTAAGTCACAAAATAAAAAATAAAAGAACATTGCAGAAAAAAAAAAAAAAAAATTACAACCCCCCCAACTACAAAAAAAAAAATACACACCTGAAAGGAAATACATATAATAAAATACAATACAATACAAATACATACAATATAATAAAATACAATTAAATACAATACACACCTATCTAATATACAATACATTCTATCTATCTAATATACATCACACAATCTATCTAAATAAATACCATAATCTAATATACAATACAGTCTATGCTATCTATATAAAATACATACCCCTAGCTAACATACAATAAATGCTATCTATATATAAAATAATCTAATTCTAAGCTAAAATAAAATAATTAAGACCACTTACCTTTGCAGATGTCCATTCAGATCAGCCACATACAAAAAAAAAAAAAATTACTGCAACACGTTTACAGTACATAAAGAAACATTCTAAACATTCTAAATATTCTACTCACCTTTCCGTCATGTCCCGTTCTTATTATTTTACCCTTCTCCGGAGCGGCATAACATTAATACACATACACATACACATACAGAAAAACAAAATAAAATAAACATAATCTACACTGTACTTACCTCCCCGCGATGTCTCCGGCCTCCTCCGCCTCCTCTTCTGCCACGCCCTGTAAAAAAAAAAAATTCTTACATCCGCACTCGAGGACACCCCCGACGCTAATGAGCCTCCCGGAGACTTTTCCAGAAGAAAATAGGCAATGGCGCCTTCTGATTGGTTGAAAACGCTGTCTATCAAATTCACCCAATCAGGAGGCGCCAATGTGTGAGCCAATCAGAAAGGGATACACCCTAAAATCCCACTCTGATTGGATAATGCACCTGTCAATCTTTATTTAAACCAATCACAAGGCGCAGATGCCTTCAGCCAATCACAATGGAATACACCCCCACAGGGTGATTGGTGAAGGATTTGCGCATTCTCATTGGCTATTGTTAATGTCAATCAATATTACAGCCAATGGGAAGGCGCAGATATCTTCACCAATCAGTACGTGGGGGTATATTCCATTGTGATTGGCTGATGGCAATAAAGCCTTCGCATTAGTTCAAATACAGATTGACAGGTATGTTATCCAATCAGCGTGGTATTTTGGGGTGTATCCCTTTCTCATTGGTTCACAATTGGCATCTTCTCATTGGCTGAATTTGATAGACAACGATTTCAGCCAATCAGAAGCCGCCATTGCCAGTTTTATTCTGGAACACTCAGTAGGAAGCTCATTAGCGTCGGAGACATCCGCCAGGGCGGATGTGTGTCGTTTGTTTTATTTTTTTTTACAGCGCGGATGCTTTCAGGGCCCATCCGGGCAGAACACCAGGAGGCCGGAGACATTGCGGGGAGGCAAGTACAATGTAGATTGTCTTTATTTCACTTTGTTTTATGATTATGTATGTGTACTAATGTAATGTTTTTTTTTAACAGGGGCAGCTCCGCAGAGGCAAAGATGAAGGAGGACGGGACATGCTGGGACAGGACATGCTGGAACGGGACATGCTGGAAAGGTGAGTAGAATAATTAGAATGTTTAGAATGTTTAGTTATTTTATGTAAATGTGTTGTATTAATTTTTTTAATCTTTTTTGGTTGGTGATCTGAAGAAACATCTCAAAGGTAAGTGGTCTTAATTATTTTATTGTAGCTTAGAATTAGGGTTGATATATAGAGATAGCATGTACTGTATATTAGATAGATAGATAACGGGATGTATAGTATATAGATAGTATTTATGGTATATTACATAGATAGATAGGGGGATGTATATTAGGTAGATAGTATTGTATATTAGATAGTGGGGTGTATATTACATAGTGGGATGTATATTACATAGGGGGATGTATATTAGATAAGGTGTATTGTTTGTATTTAATTGTATTGTATTTAATTGTATTGTATTGTATTTAATTGTATTGTATTGAATATAATAGTATTGTATTATATTGTATTTAACTGTATTGTATGTATTATATGTATTTCCTTTTCAGGTGTGTATTTTTTTTTTTACTGTAGTGGGGGGGGGTTGTAATGTATTTTTTTTTATTTTCTGTAATGTTTCTTTTTTTATTTTTGGTGATTTTAGGTTTTTTTATTTTATGTAATGTAGATTTTTAATTTTTGATGACTTTAGTTTTTTTGATTTCTGTAATTAGAGTGATGGGGATTATTAGGGGGTAGGTAGGTAGTGTAGGTGTTAATAGGTTTGTGTAGAGGGTGTTTAGTTGATATTTAATGTTTTATTGGGGGGGTATAGTGAAGTGTAGTGTTTATACTTAGTGTCATGATTGTCCTTGAGGACCATCATGGCACTTATGTGGTTAATGTTGTGTTGTAACAGGCCCATAATGGTCATAATATACCATTATGGGACTGATGTAGTTAAATAGAGTCTTATGAGGGTCTGGATAGACTGCCATAAGTGACCGGGTTAAAATTGTGTAGTGCTTACACTTTGGGTCATGAGGGTCCTGGATGACCCTCATGGCACTTATACTGTTATTACATGCGTTCATTAGTGTGTTAGAGGGGTCTATATAGTTGAGGCATACAGTACACTCACATTGTGTGGCAAACAGCATTTCAACACTTTCTTTTATTGACCGTCATTTTGTTGACGGGCAAGTCGCTAGTTACAAATAAAGGTAATAAAAATTATACTAATTTAGAGTAATTGTTTGCTGCCCGACTACCTCACACAGTGACACTCTCTGAGAAATTCATAATTATATGTAATTGATGTTAAATAGGCTTTTGATGGTCTAGATGTAGTTTATACTTCTAAAGGACTGTGACTTATTTACCACAACCATATGAATATTATGTTTTAAGAAAAAAGTCAGATGCATTGTAAAATAAATATATTTAGCAATTTGGTGTGTATAAAACCTGGATCTGGATTTATAGTGGGAAAGTGACATTTATTGACACTACTTCTGTGAACACTAAAAGAAACAGGTCTTAACTGGTCATAAGCCTAATGTAATTAAAGTACTCACATGGGGTAGAAATTGTATTAACAGTAGTAATGAAGCTTGACGTGTAAACCCATTCCGTTTGAGACTATTAATCAGAAGGGGAACTATTTCCCTTGGGCAATTTCTAATTCCATCCAGAGATTCAGGAATACATTCAGTAATTTACCTAACCCTACTCAACTACAATCATCGCTCCCAGCTGCAGTTATTTTCTTATGTTTGTCTATATTTCGAAGTGTATTACAATCTTTATCTAAGTGTAAGAAAATTAATATATATACTATGGACCTGGAGGGTTAATTTGTGTAATGAATATTGACTTGCTGAAGGATGAGTCTGGTAGTGTTTGTGTCTAAAGGCAGAACACTTTAAAACATGCTCTACAGCTTCTTAAATTCCTGTCTTCCTATTTGTCATTTTTAATTTGTACAAGTGGAATGTTTGGATAGTTATGAAATAACTGGTATTTTTCAAAGTAACCGGGATCTCTTTGTTAGTATTATAATTCTGTTTATAATTCCCCAGAATTTTCTGTACCATTATACCATCAATATATCAGGCTAAAAGAACATGGAAAGCCAATACTCACAGTTGTGCTGTTCTATAGAGAATATACTTAAAGGACCACTGCAATTGTTCTGCTGTTATAAATTTTGTGAACTCAAAGTAGAGAGCCCGATTCAATTGAGCAGTTGTAAGTTACCGGAGCCAGGAAGTGAAGCTGTAAATTAATTTGCTATTCAATTGGCGTCTTTTTGTGGGCTCCAAACGCTTTACGTGTTATGGCCTTGAAAACTTTGCAGTTGTTAAATCCGGAACTTATAGCCTCTCTAAGCCTCCCCTGAGCTTTCCTGTCCACAAGAGTTACGATCGCTAAAATCCCCAAGCCCGCAAATGTTTTCACACCTGTAAACAACAAATGTAGGAGAAAATCCTACGAGTGCTAGAGAGGACCCACAAGGGGGTTTAACGTAGCACTGTAAATGCAAATAAAAAATTAATACTGCACTGTAAATGACCAGGGAAAGAGATGAAAGACATTAGAATTAATTGCACAACAGTCTCAAGTTCTCAAATCTGTTTAAGTTCTCAAATTTATTATGTGTAATTTCGGGGTTATATCGATCTCAGGAATCAATGAGTTAATACATATCAGGCCACCCACATGGACTAGAACAGTATCGGCATTCACTTTTATTATTTTGTATTTTGCAAGTTTTGCGAGTCTAATCGCATATAGTATCCCTTAACGCTAATTGATTCAAATGTCACCTCCATGTTTTACTGACATCATGATGACAGTCTCATTTCCTATTAGCTGTTTTGAAATTGGTGGTTATTCCCACCCTGAACTGCTATGGACAAGATTACGGTTATGGCATGGTTTACGGTTTCGGCTTTTGGCCTATTACTTGCGAGCTGGTTCAATTGAATAGCACCGGAATTGTAGCAGACTGCAGGGCTGCAGACATACGTGCTGTATCACGCGAGATGCGGGCTTGCAATTCAATCAGGCTCACAGTCCGCTTGATAAAGAACTGGCCACCCACTCCAGTATATTTGCTAAGAAAGCTAAATAGATAAGCACATTCAATAGGAACCTGGAATGTTAGAGCAATGAACAAAGGCAAGCTGGTCGTGGTGAAAAATTAGCTGACATTAATATCCTGAGAATTAGAGAACTCAAACGGACTGGAATGGAACATTTCATATCAGACAACCACCCGATCTTCTACTGTGGTCAAGAGTCCTAGAGAAGAAATGGAGTAGCCATCAAAATCAATCAAAGCATGGCCAAAGCTATGCTCAGTTACAACCCAATAATAAAACATAATCATTTGAAATTGAATTCAAGGCAAGCCATTTAACATCTATGCTCAAACCATGGATGTTGAAGAGGCAAAGTTGTCCAATTATACAAGGATATTCAACATCTTACCCTACGAAAAGATGTTACTTTCATCATAGAAGATAGGAATGCTGAAGTAGGGAACTAAAACACACATGGAATAACTGGCAAGTTTGGCTATAGATGAAGTAGGTAAGATATTAGTAGAATTCTGTCAATATAGAATTCAGTCAAGATAACCCTCTTCTTTCAGCTCCAGAGATGACTCTACATGTGGAGATCACCAGATAGACATTATAGAGATCAGATTGAACATATACTTTGTAGCCAAAGCTGGAGGAGCTCTATACAGTCAGCAAAAACAAGACCTGGAGCCGACTGCAGCTCAGATCAGGAGCTTCTTTTAGCAAAGTTCTGAAAAAAATTAAAGAAAAGAGGGAAAATCATCAAACCAAGCAGATATGAAATAAATAATGCAGTGGAGGTAGAGAATAATTTAAATAAAATGGACAGAGAATATAGAATGCCTGAAGAACTGTGAAATTTTCCAGAAACTGCAACAAAGCATGTTCACAAAAGAAAGAAAACCAAGAAGGCAATCTAAAATAGATGGAGCAAAAGGGAAGGCAGTGACCGATTTTATGTTCCTGTGATCCAAAATCTCTTCAGATGTTGACTGCAACTGTGAAAATAAGAGACGTTTTTTTTTTTTACTGGGGAGGAAAGCTATGGCAAGTCTGGATAAACAAAGCAAGCAAAATTGGTAGTTTCCTAGGTGCCTAACACCAAAATTCCATGAGGGATAATGATTCTCATATTTTGCCTTTAATCACTGGATCATCCGAAATATAACATTAGAAATATATCATCCATAATAGACCTATCTTGTACATAAATAAATACTGGCAGCAACAGGCTCTAACAACCCTTATATAAACAATAATTATATCCAAAAAAATGGAATATGATCCAGTGATTAAAGGCAAAATATGAGGATCATTATCCCTGTATCAGTACAGACTTTCTGCCTTGTATTTTTCCCTTTGGGATTCATCCCTACATTTATGCGTATACCTTTAGCCCAGATTAATATTAATTTCTGTAGTCCAACATTTTGCATGCACCTTTATTGGCTACATTAGATTACTGATATCAAAGGGACATCAATTTTTTTTTACAAATAATATTGATATAGTATCAAATGTTGACATAGGGCAACCTTTTGGAAACAGTGATCACAACACAGTCTCATTTGAGATTGATTTAAAAAAACTAAATTTTAAAGGGCCAACAAAAACTCTTTATTTTAAAAGGGCAGATTTTAACGGCCTAAGGGCAGCAATACAAAGTATAGACTGGGACAGAGAACTGATAGGTACAAATACTGAACATAAATGGACAACATTTAAATCCTTACTAAATCTACATACTTATCACCATATACCAAGTAGGAATAAAAGTAAAAGGAGTAAATCACATCTAATTTGGCTTAACAATGATTTAAAGATCAAGATGCGGAGTAAAAAAAACAGGCATTTAAATTATACAAACAAGAGGGGATAGAGACTGCTTTACGGGAGTACAAGGAAATCAACAAGGCTTGCAAAAGGGCTATTAGACTGGCTAAAAATGAAAATGAAAAATTAATTGCAAAAGAGAGTAAGACTAACCCTAAAATATTTTTTAAATATAATAATGGGAAGAAGGCGAGGAAGGAAGCCATAGGAACATTATAATGTGACACAGGCCATCTGAAAATTAGTGACCAATCAAAGGCAGATGAGCTAAATAGGTTATTTTCTTCGGTATACAAAAGGGAGGTACCAGTGGTTGGGACACTGCAACACTACCTTTGCTGAATAGTTGGTTAACACAGGAAGTAATCCAAAAGAGGTTGGAAAAAATAAATGTTACTAAAGCTCCAGGTCCTGATGGAATACATCCAAGGGTACTGAGGGAGCTGGGTTCTGTAATAGCCAAACCATTTTATCTAAACTTTCAAGACTCACTCACCACAGGGTCGCTACCATATGACTGGCGAAAAGCAGAGGTGATACCTATATAGAAGGGAGCAAGAGCAAATCTGGGGAATTGTAGACCAGTGAGCCTCACATCTGTACTGGGGAAGCTTTTACAAGGGTTAATAAGGGATAATATACAAGAATATGTCTATTTTAACAGGATAGAAGTAGAAGTCAATATGGATTTATGAGGGATAGGTCATGTCAAACAAATCTAATTAGTTTCTATGAGGAGGTAAGTAGGAAACTGGATCAAGGCAACTCAGTGGATGTAGTCTTTTTGGATTTTGCAAAGGCTTTTGATACAGTGCCACATGCAAGACTATTGTGCAAACTAAGGGTTACAGGAATTGCAGTAAATATCTGCTCATGGATTGAGAGCTGGCTAAAAGACAGGAAGCAAGAGTTGTTTTAAATGGAACATACTCCGATTGGACTAATGTGGTAAGTGGGGTTCCTCAGGGTTCATTATTAGGTCCTCTCCTTTTTAACATATTTATTAATGACTTAGAGGTGGGAGGGGAAAGTAGTGTCTCCATTTTCGCTGATAACACAAAGTTGTGCAAGGTAATTAAATCAGATAATGATGTGCTTTCCCTCCAAAGGGAATTACATAAGATTGAGGAATGGGCATCTAAATGACAGATGAGATTTAATAAGAATGAATGTAAAGTTATGCATCTGGGAAGGAAAAATAGCTATGCAATTTTTAATCTTAATGGAGCAAATATAGGGGTATCAGATATTAAAAGGGATTTGGGAGTGCCTGTGGACAACCACCTAGGTAACAGTGCTCAAAGCCAAGCAGCAGCTGCAAAGGCAAATAAAATATTTGCATGTATTAAGAAGGGTATATAAGCAAGGGGAGTAAATATAATTCTGCCACTATACAAATCTGTAGTACGTCCTAATTTGGAATATGGAGTACAATTTTGGCCACCACTTCATAAAAAGGACATTTTAGAGCTGGAATAGTTACAGATGAGGGCAACAAAACTAATAATGGGGATAGAGGGGCTAAGTTATGAAGTAAGGCCAAATTAAGCTTATTGTCTCTAGAAAAATAGGCATCTAAGAGGAGATATGATTACCTTATATACATCAGTATAAAGATTTGTCAAGGGAGCTTTTGTGCCAAGAGGTTTTCAACTGACAAGAGGACATCCCTTGAGGTTAGAAGTAAAAAGGTTCCACCTTAAAGAAAGAAAAGGGTTCTTTACAGTAAGGCTGGTTAATTTGTGGAATTCTCTACCAGAGGAGGTGGTGACAGCAGATTCAATAGATAGCTTTAAAAGGGGACTGGATTTATTTCTAATTAAAAATGGAATTCAGGGTTATCCTGGATAACTACAAAGAGAGTATTGATCCAGGGAGAAATCCGATCGTCAGTATCTGGGGTCAGCAAGGTTGAGTCGATTGGCTAAGTTTCACTTGGGTTTTATTTCTTTTTGGTTTGCCCTGGATTAAATAATAATAAATAAATAATTAGTTGATTAATAATTAATAAATAATTAATTAACAACTAATTAATTAATAACTAATCCGCATATTGCAGATAAGAGGAGATCCTTGATGGACTGAAAGTTTAAACCTTTTTTCAACCTTAAATACTATGTAACTATGTAATTAAAGATTTCCTATATTTGTTTTATTATACACATTCAAGTCTGGATAAACCAATACAAAATAATGATCTATCACTATCAAGACAGGTCTGCATAACTAAAACTATGGTATTCTGATTAGTAACAGTCGGATGTGAGAGCTAGACCATAAAAAAGACTGAGCACCGTATCATTGACGTCTTTGAATTGTGGTGTTGGACAAAACTGCTTAGAGTTCATTGGACTGCAAGAGGATCCAATCAATCTATACTACAGGCAATCAAGACAAACTGTTGACTGGAAAGTATGAACATGAGGTTAAAGCTGAAATATTTTGTCCATATCATGAGAAGACAGGATTCCATAGAGAAGATGCTGATGCTGGGAAAAATTGAAGGCACATGAAGAAAGGTATATCAAAGATGGATAGATGCAGTCATTAAGGCAATGAACATGAGGGGTAGATGTGCGTGGTGCTGCAATCCATAGAGTTACGGAGAGTTGGACATGACTGATTGACTAAACACCCTTACCCAGAACTAGACTGTAACTGACCTATGATAAATGTGAGATAAAAATGGCAATATTGATAACAGCACAATGTAGACACCTTCCTAAAAGGACTATTGAAACCAAGAGGCTCTTTAGCAAACCAAGTTTTCCATTGTACAGACATTTTACATAACTCTTTTGGTTTGTACTAGGTCGCATGAATATATGTCCAATTTACTGAACAACATACTGAAAGCTATCAAAGACACACTACCTCATTAAATGGCAACACAAATACATGCAAATGGCTGACATTTTAATCCTTTCTCACTCACAGAGGCTCTAATGTGGACCCTAAATATAGAAAGATCATCTTATATAAATTTCACTCAGGAAATCTACATTGGGATAACAAATAGTGGCCAAATTACACCACCACATGGCATATATTAAGTACCAGGGGAACATTTTAAATATGGTTGTTCAGTCCCTCAGTTGTGTCAGAATCTCTGTGAGCCAATGGACTGCAGCACACTTACTAATGTCTCTGTGCTTATTGTAATATAATTGCAATCAATATAGTGATATTATTAATATCAATAACTTTATTAATATTAATAAAACATTTACATATTTAAATTTTTTGACAATTCCGACCGATTTCCAAATTCTTACTACATGTCATTTTAAGAGCATTGGCCTCATGAAATAAACAGAACTGTATTATGTGAGAATATATTTATTATAAATGAATACAAATAATAATTCAGTATATTTTAATATAACAAGTTGGTATAAACAATTTTAACAGATATATTATCAAGCTACATCAATTATAAAGTGTTAATTATTGTTACAGTAACCACATAATCATATATAAGACATGCACAATATGCTTACTATAATTAAATGTGGTAAATTGTCATATATATCAGAGATGGTTTTAATTATTTTGGTATGTTTACCCATATCTATTTATTAAGCTATCATACCCTTTTAATATCATATGATTTTATAGTCGAGTTATAGTATTATTTCTAATTCAAAAGAGAAAATTATTTTCATTACAATTAATTATCAGATATATCAAATCGCAATAAAAGCAGATATTTTGTAGTATTTATAAAATTAACTTGCAAATTATGGGCCTCATTAAATTCTCCCTCGTAGTTCTCTCGGTCCTCGCAAAAGGCATTTTTTTTGCTGTTTGCGAGGACTGAATCTCTCGCAGCCTGCTTTGCGAGATGACTCCGAAAAATGGCAGAGAATAAGCTCCGAGAGAGCTACGGAGTCCCACGCAGCCTTAAATCTACGAGTGATTCTTTCATCTCGGAAGAATCCCTACGGGCACAAAAAGTGCTAGCAAGGGATCCTAAAGACTCTACGTGCTGCCTCGGAGCAGCCCGAGACAGCCGTGTGAGGCTTCCCCCTGCTCCCTATACACATCCCCATGCTGCAGGGGTCTCTATCGGGGCCCCTGCAGCACCCCCACATTAACCCCTTGCAGCGGGGGTCCCCGATCGGCACTGATCAGGCCCCCGTTGCATTTAAAAAATTAAAATTCCCTGCCGCGGCTCCTTAAAGGGCCCGCGGCACACTATTAACAATCCCGGCTGCAACAATTAAAAATTAACCAACCTCTATGCTGGGGGTCCCCATCCAGATCCCCGAAGTGTCCCCACATTAAACCCTTGCAGCGGGGGATCCCCGATCTGCATAGATCAGGCCCCAGCTGCATTTAAAACATTTTAATTCCCCTCCGCGGCTTCTTAAAGGGCTCACGGCACAATATTACTAATCCCGGCCGGGGCACCTAAAATTAACCCCCTCGGCGCCGATCGTGAACCCGCTGGATTTCATTTTTTACATTTCCCACCTTGCGGGTCTTTAAAGAACCGTAAAGGTCCTGAAAGGACTCGCACTAAAAAATATTAACCCCAGGCAACTAAAATTAACCCCATAACTCATGGGGGTCAATACAGACCCCCATAAGGCCTTAATTAACCCCGTCACTCATGGGGGTCAATACAGACCCCCATAAGCCTCTATTTAACCCCATCAGTCCCATAAGGGTATATTATGACACTTATGGGGCTGTTAAAACCCTAACATTAACCACATAAGTGTCATGACGGTCCACAAGGACCATCATGACACTAACTACAAACACTACACTATAACCCCCAATAAACCATTAAATCTAAACTAACCCCCATCTACATAAATCTATTAACACTTACACTACCTACCCCCTAATAAACTTCCCCCCCAAAAAATAAAAAATCCTACCTTACAAAAAATAAAAATAAACTACATTACAGAAAATAAAAAAAATACATTACAACCCCCCGCCAAAATTACACATCTGAAAAGGAAAGACAGACATACACAATACAAAACATACATACATACAATACATTACATTACATACAATACATTACATATAATACAAATAAAATACCCCCTATTAGAGATGTTGCGATTAGTTAGCCTGCGGACTGTTCCCGGCGAACATAGCATGTTCGATCCGCCCCCTATACTTTATCATTAAACAAACTTTGACCCTGCACCTCACAGTCAGCAGACACATTCCAGCCAATCAGCATCATACCCTGCCTTCCAGACCCTTCAACCTCATAAACAGCAGCCATTTTGGAATCATTACTAACTTGCAGTCTTACTGAGAGGAGGCTGAGTGTAGGTGATACTAATTCAATATGGAAAACCATAGCTAGGCTACTGTACACCGTGTCCAATACAGTCCTGAAGGACTCTTTTGATCTCTGCTGCAAGGACAGCACCCCAAAAAGCCCTTTTTAGGGCTATAACATCAGTCTGTTTTTTTGTTTTTTTCTGTCTAATCTAAGTTCATTTGCCTGCCTACTAGCCAGTGTGTGTGTCAGGCTCACAACTTATACTGTGCCCAGTGCAACCAATCCAACCTGGTGGTGTACCAGCAGTTTACTTTTAAAAACCAAAACTTTTATTTTGTCTAATCTAAGTTCATTTGCCTGCCTACTAGCCAGTGTGTGTGTCAGGCTCACAACTGATACTGTGTCCAGTGCAACCAATACAATCAGGTGGTGTACCAGCAGTATTCCCTTTAAAAAACCCAAATCGTATTTTGTTAAATCTAAGTTCATTTGCCTGACCGCTAGTCTGTGCAAAAAATGACAGGCAGAGGCAGGCCAATCCGCAGGAGCCGTCTTGGTCGTGGTGCTGTGATTCCCTTTGGCCCTACAATAATGCCCAGTGTTCAGAGGCCAGTTACCCAGAACTCAAAAACTTCTGAGGACATAGTTGACTGGCTAACACAGGACACCCAATCTTCTACAGCTTCCGCTTGGAACATTGACGCACCATCATCCTCCAGCTTAGCTTCGGGCACCTCTCAAGTTACCACTCGCCTGCCTGCCGCCACCACCAAGAGTTGTACCACAGCCGCTTCAATTGATTAGTCCGAAGAGTTATTTACACATCAGTTTGAAGAAATGAGTGATGCGCAACCATTATTGCCAGAGGATGTAGATAACAGGGATATTTCTCAGTCAGGCAGCATTACACACATGTACGTACGGTGTGATGATGATGATGATGTACCCGCTGATGCTTCATTTGTTGAGTTGTCAGATACAAGTGAAGCGGGTGATGATGATGACGATGCGTCCGTGGATGAAAGTTCAGATGGGGAGACAGAGAGGAGGAGGAGAGGAGTTGGAAGCAGAGGGAGGTCATCGCAAGGAGCTAGTGGCACACTCAGACAGCATGCATCGGCACCCGGGGTCAGCCAGACAGCACGCCAATCAACGCATGCTGTTGCCACCACCAGAACGCCGTCACTGCAGAGCTCAGCAGTGTGGCACTTTTTTTGTGTGTCTGCCTGTGACAACAGCGATGCCATTTGCAACCTGTACCAAAAGAAACTGAGTCGTGGGAAGTCCAACACCCACCTAGGTACAACTGCTTTACGAAGGCACATGATGTCACATCACAAACGCCAATGGGATCAACACATGAGTACAAGCAGCACACAAACTCAAAGCCGCCATCCTCCTCCTGGTCCAGCATCTTCATCCACGTCAACCACTGCTGTCCTCCTTGCCCCCTCTCAACCATCCGCCACTCCGTTTCTCGCCTCTAGCTGTTCCTGCTCATCTCCCCACAGTCAGGTGTCTGTCAAGGGCATGTTTGAGCGTAAGAAGCCAATGTCACAAAGTCACCCCCTTGCCCGGCATCTGACAGCTGGCTTGTCTGAACTCTTAGCCCGCCAGCTTTTACCATACAAGCGGGTGGAGTCTGAGGCGTTCAAAAAACCTGTACTCGATTGTGCAAAAGGAAGTAATGGCATGTCTGGCACACAGTGTTGGGGCAAGGGTCCATCTGACCACTGATACCTGGTCTGCAAAGCATGGTCAGGGCAGGTATATCACCTACACTGCGCATTGGGTAAACCTGCTGACGCCTGCCAAGCATGAAATGCGTGGCTCTGCAGAGGAGTTGGTGACGCCACGACTTGCACACAGGCCTGCTGCCACCTCCTCTACTCCTTCTACTCCATCCTCTTCCATAACCTCCTCAACTGAGTCCTCTTCTGCTGCTGCGTCTTGCTCCACATCAACGGCACCCCTCCAGCTCCCCAGATACTATTCCACATCCCGGATACGGCAGTGTCACCCCGTCTTGGGGTTGACTTGCCTGAAAGCAGAGAGTCACACCGGGCCAGCACTCCTGTCCGCCCTGAACGCACAGGTGGATCAATAACATACTCTGCACCAACTGAAGATTGGCAAAGTGGTTTGTGACAACGGAAGAAATTTGTTGGCGGCATTGAATTTGGGCAAGTTGACACATGTGCCGTGCATGGCACATGTGTGTAATCTGATCATACAACGCTTTGTGCACAAGTACCCAGGCTTACAGGACGTCCTGAAGCAGGCCAGAAAGGTGTGTGGCCATTTCAGGCGTTCCTACACGGCCATGGCGCACTTTTCAGATATCCAGCTGCAAAACATCATGCCAGTGAGGCGCTTGATTTGTGACAGCCCCACACCTTAGAATTCAACACTCCTAATTCCGACAGTTATCAAAGTACCAGACGGAGCGATCAAAGGAACCAATCTATAACTGATTAAATTAGCAATTCACAGTTTCACTGTACTGGCTGTGTGTATTTAAACGTGCATGGCTTAATCTTTGAGGCAGGATCAACCAAGTAGCCCCTGATAGGTGACGTAACAGGTATTAAACTGATAAGAGTAGTACTTACAAACACACCACTCCTATCTGGTGGCACCTTTGATTGCACACGCCGTGCCCCAAAATTGAAGTGGGAGGATCAACCAAGCGTCTTTTTCCTTCTCCCAGTTCCAAAAATCCAGGCCTTATACACGCCCCCTGATAGGTGCTGTAACAGGTATTAAACTGATAAGAGTAGTACTTACAAACACGCCACTCCTTTCTGGTGGCACCTTTGATTGCACGCACCGCGCCCCAAAATTGAAGTGATGCGACCAACCAAGTATCTTTTTCCATCTCCCGGTTCCAAAAATCCAGGCCTTATACACGCCCCCTGATAAGTGACGTAACAGGTATTAAACTGATAAGAGTAGTACTTACAAACATGCCACTCCTATCTGGTGGCAACTTTGATTGCACGTGCCGTGCCCCAAAATTGAAGTGATACGACCAGCCGAGCATCTTTTTCCATCTCCCGGTTCCAAAAATCCAGGCCTTATACACGCCCCCTGATAGGTGACCTAACAGGTATTAAACTTATAAGAGTAGTACTTACAAACACGCCACTCCTATCTGGTGGCACCTTTGACTGCACGTGCCGTGCCCCAAAATTGAAGTGGGAGGACCAACCAAGCATCTTTTTCCATCTCCCAGTTCCAAAACTCCAGGCCTTATACACACACCCTCTGATAGGTGCTGTAACAGGTATTAAACTGATAAGAGTAGTACTTACAAATACGCCACTCCTATCTGGTGGCACCTTTAATTCATGTGCCGTGCCCCAAAATTGAAGTGGGAGGACCAACCAAGCATCTTTTTCCATCTCCCAGTTCCAAAACTCCAGGCCTTATACACGCCCTCTGATAGGTGCTGTAACAGGTATTAAACTGATAAGAGTAGTACTTACAAATACGCCACTCCTATCTGGTGGCACCTCTGATTGCATGTGCCGTGCCCCAAATTTGAAGTAATACGACCAAGCAAGTATCTGGGAAAATATCGTTGTAGACATGATGTCTGTTTAAAACGTTCTTACCTATGGGAATTTGGGGAGTATTTAGATAAAATAAACTGTATCTTTTCAATTAATGGAAACATTTCTTAGGTATGTCTGTTAGAGGACAAAGGAACATTAATAATTCTACTTTCATTGAGAAACTGAAAAACACATCTTTAGATGGATATTTTTCAAATAGAAATGCATGCATATATATATATACTAGCTACTTGCCCGTCAATAAATAACGGCAATGAGATGTGTATGTTTGGAAAGTTGTTTAATTATTAATATCCGTAATTGACATTTCAGGAACCGTTTCTAAAAAATGACGGTCAATAAAAGAAAGTGTTGAAATGCTGTTTGTCACACAATGTGAGTGTACTGTGTGCCTCAAGTAACTAAATTCATGAAAAAGCAGGAATCTACATGACATAAAATAATAAAAACTAAAATCACCAAAAATAAAAAATGTACATTACAGAACCAAAAAAAGAAACCTAAGTGACCAAAAATAAAAAAAGTAACATTACAGAAACTAAAAAAATACATTACAACCTCCCGTCACTACAATTTAAAAAAAAAAAACTACACACCTGAAAAAGAAATACATCTAATACATACATATAATACAATACAACAGACTAAAATAAAGTAAAATACAACACAATTAAATAAACTAAAATACAACACAATTAAATAAAATAAAATACAATACAATTAAATAAACTACAATACAACCCTATGTAATATACATGCCACGATGTAATATACAATACTATCTAATAATACATCCCCCTATCTATGTAATATACAATACATGCTATCTCTATATATATAGCTACCCTAATTGTAAGCTTCAATAAAATAATTAAGGCGACTTACCTTTGAGATGTTTCTTCAGATCAGCAATCTACGGTAAAAAAAGATTCCAAAAATGAATACAACACATTTACATGAAATACCTAAACATTCTAAACATATATATATAATATTATACTCACCTTTCTAGCATGTCCCATTCCAGCATGTCACGTCCTCCATGTTCCGTCCGCCATGTTCCGTCGGCCATCTTTACTCCTGTCAAAAAAAAAACATTACATTAGTAAACATAAAGCAAAGTAAAATAAACACAATCTACATTATACTTAGCTTTCCGCGATGTCTCCGGCCTCCTCGTCCTCTACGGAAGCATCCGCGCCTTTAAAAAAAAAAAAAAAAACGACACACATCCGCCCTTGCAGATGTCTCCGACGCTAATGACCTTCCTATGGAGTGTTCCAGAGTAAAATTGGCAATGGCGGCTTCTGATTGGCTGAAAAGACTGTCTATCAAATTCAGCCAATGAGAAGACCCCATTTGTGAACCAATGAAAAAAGTATACACCCCAAAATACAACGCTGATTGTATAACACACCTTTCAATCTGTATTTCAACCAATCCTAAGGCTTTATTGCCATCAGCCAATCACAATGGAATATACCCCCACGTACTGATTGGTGAAGTCATCTGTGCCTTCCCATTGGCTGTAATATTTAATGATTTTAACAGTAGCTAATGGGAATGCGCAAATCCTTCACCAATCAGTACGTGAAGGTGTATTCCATTGTGATTGGCTATTGTCAGTGCAACCATTCAGAATGTGCAGAGGCTCCAACCAATCACCCTGTGGGGGTGTATTCCATTGTGATTTGCTGAAGGCATCTGCGCCTTGTGATTGGTTTAAATAAAGATTGATAGGTGCATTATCCAATAAGAGTGGGATTTTAGGGTGTATCCCTTTCTGATTGACTCACACAATGGCGCCTCCTGATTGGGTGAATTTGATAGACAGCGTTTTCAACCAATCAGAAGGCGCCATTGCTTGTTTTCTTCTGGAAAATTCTCCTGGTGCCTCATTAGCGTCGGGATGTCCGGGAGTGCGGATGTAAGTATATATATATATATATTTTTTTTTTTACAGGGCGTGGCAGAAGAGGATCCGGAGGAGGCCGGAGACATTGCGGGTAGGTAAGTATAATGTAGATTATGTTTATTTTATTTTGATGTATGTGTATTAATGTTGTGTTTTTTTAACAGGTGCCGCGCCGGAGAAGGATTGAAAGAATGCCGGACGGGACATGGCGGAAAGGTGAGTACAATATTTAGAATATATATAATGTATATAATGTATAGAATGTCTGGAATGTATAGAATGTCTATAATGTTTATTTTATTAGTGTAAACGTGTTGCACTAATTTTTTGTAATTTTTTTTCCGTAGGTGGCTGATCGCAATGAACATCTGCAAAAGTAAGTGGTCTTAATTTTTTTATTTTAGCTTAGACTTAGATTAGTTAATATATAGATAGCATTTATTGTATGTTAGCTAGGGGTTTTATATAGATAGCATAGGATGAATTGTATATTAAATTGTATTATTTATTTAGATAGATTGGGGATGTATTATTATATAGATAGGATGTATATTAGATTATGGTATTTATTTATGGTATTTATTTAGATAGATTGGGAATGTATTATTATATAGATAGGATGTATATTAGATTATGGTATTTATTTAGATAGATTGTGTAATGTATATTAGATAGGGGTGTATTGTATTGTAATTGTATGTAATTGTATTGTAATTGTATGTATTTGTATTGTATGTATTTGTTTTATATTTATTTCCTCTTCAGGTGTGTATTTTTTTTTCTGTGGTGAGGGGGGGGGGGGGGGGTTGTAATGTTTAGTTTATTTTTATTCTGTAATTTTTTTGTAAATCCTTTTTTTTGTGACTTAGGTTTTTTTATTTTGTGTAATGTAGTTAATTTTTTTTGTGAGTTAGTTTTGTATTTCATGTAATGTAGATTTTTTTTGTGTGACTTTAGGCTTTTTTATTTTCTGTAATTGAGGTGTGGGGGTTAATAGGGGGTAGGTAGTGTAGATGTTAATAGGTTAGTGTAGAGGGTGTTTAGTTGATCTGTAATGTTTTATTGGGGGGGTCTAGTGCAGTATAGTGTTAATACTTAGTGTCATGATGATCCTTGAGGACCATCATGGCACTTATGTGGCTAGTGTAGTGTTGTAACAGGCCCATAATGGTGTTAATATACCCTTATGGGACTGATGGGGTTAAATAGAGCCTATTGAGGGTCTGTATTGCACCCCATAAGTGACAGGGTTAATGAAGGGCTTATGGAGGTCTCTATTGACCTCCAGGAGTGACAGGGTTAATGAGGGTTTTATGGGAGTCTGTATTGACCCCCATGATTGACAGGGTGACAGTGTATTTTTTTTTCTTTTACAACGGGTCCTTTAAGGACCTTTACGGTCCTTTCAGGACTTGTAACGCGGGGATTTAGAATTTTGATTGCAGCGGCGGTCCCCGATCGCGTGCAATCGGGACCCCCACTGCGATGGTTAATGTGGGGTTAATGCAGGGCTCGGAGCTTATGTCGGATCCCCTGTGGTTAATCTGGGTTTCCGAGCATATCTCGGATCCCTTCTTGGGTAAGTTGTAGGTGGCTGAGCGGTCCTGGGTCTTTGAGCCTGGTTTTCATTTTTTTCGGTGGCCATTTTTTCTCTCGCTTAGGGAATTTTCGTGTGTGTGAACTCGTGAATTTGTACTTAAATGGAGGTGTAACTTCACTTCCAGAGGTCCTGGGTGCCCCCCCTTGCTATGGGTAAGCTTTTTATGTTGTTTTTGTGAGTATTTGGTGTTTTGACTGTTTTTAGGTGCCCCCAGTTCCGCCATTTTTCGTGCGTGTGGTTGTTTGTTACGTTAAGGTTGGTTCTGAGGTTAATGCAGGTTTCCGAGGTTAGCCTCGTTTTCGTTTTTTCGGCGGCCATTTTTTTCTCCTTGTTATGGGATTTGTCGTTCTTTGTAGTTCTTTGTGGCGAAACTCGTGAATTTGTACTTAAATGGGATGTTGTAACTTCACTTTCAGAGGTCCTGGGTGCCCCACCTTGCTAAGGGTAAGCTTTTTATGTCGTTTTTGTGGTATTTGGTGTATGTGTTTTCACTGTTTGTAGTGGCCGAGTGGGTCGGACCCGTTATAGTGGGATTCATAGTGCGTATGTCGGTGTCTATTCACTGTAAGGTTGCCAGTCATTACCTAAGTGCTTTGCCGAGGACCCCCGCATTGCAAATGCGGCCCCTCGCTTCGAGAGGACCCGCATTTGCGGAAGCGAGGGGCCTCAGAGTTGCTTGCCAGCAACTAGAGGGCCACCTCGTCTGCGGTGTGTGTGTGTGTGTTGTAACCGGTGTATATGGCGCCTTTGAGATTTTTTTTTTTTTAATAAAGTCGTGTGTGTGTGATAACACCAGCCGACGTTGCGAGCCTCCACACCTCGCAAATGCGGACCCTCGCTTCGCGATGGACTACCGCATTTGCCTGGGGATGTTGTTAACGATTGTTTTTTTATTGGCTTGGAGGTTTGGGGTTTTTTTTGTGTTAAATAGGTCTTGTCGTGTGGTGTGTTTGTGTCTAACACAGCCGACGCTTGAGCCTCCACTCTCACGCAAATACGGACCCTCGCCTCTTGCAGCAGGATCAGCATTTGCGGGGACATTGGGCTGCTCCACCACCGCAAATGCGGCCCCTTGCTTCCGATGGACCCCCATTTGCGGGAAGCAACGGCCCCCGCTGCTCACAACTATATATGTGATATATATATATATATATAAATATATATCACATATATAATTGTGAGCAATACGGGTTGTTGCTAACGATTGCAGTTGCTGACAAGGAGAGGCGAAGGCGCTCCTTCCTCTGGTGGAGTTGAGCACCATAGGCGCTCATCCCTACAATCCTGTACGACTTAGGCAGGGAACACCGAAAGCACTTACTGCGCTGGTGGAGATGAGCGCCGTAGGCGCTCAACCCTATGTCCCCGCACGCATTACGCATCATACCTATGATCCGCGGGACTGCAGAACAAAAGAAAAATCAAATAAACAATTCACAGTGCGAGACCCGTAACACTTAGAAAACAATTGCTTGGAAAATTATGGCTTGTAACACTTGGAAAATGAAACCAACACTTACATAAAAAAAATATAACCCACAAAAAATACATACTTACGCACATCAAAAAACACAAAAAAGTAAATACAAAAACATCACACACAGCACGGGCGGATAGCCAGGACGTCTAACACATACACACTCGCCACCTAACACATACACACTCGCCGCCATTTTACAACACTACCTTACAACTAATAACATTACCATTCTAAAATGGCGCTTTATACAACTAAACAAACGGTTTAGCTTCGCGCACGCAGCCTATTTACACTGAACACTTGTCACATTGCTGACACTTTCTCCTCAGATCACCAACAGTCCAAATGTACATTGTATGCTGCAGGAAAAACAACAGCATATTCATTCCTGCATATATTCATTAGATGTAGGTAAAGTATATTAATTTATTAATTCATTAATGAATTAATTATCAGAAAAAAAATAATTACATAAAAAATAAATGAGCAGAGGAGAGACTTGCTTTGCCAAAGGTGCTCAGCACGGAGCTCACAATCAACACCGAGGGTGCTTAGAGCACCAAAATTACACATGGTGAGAGGCTCACTGTAATGATATAGGAATCACAAGGTTTTGGAGACCAGCAGCCTAGGTCAGCAATGATCCAATTCAGCAACTTGTAGGTGAAACAGGAATAAGCTTTATTGAAGGGAACAGGAAACACAATAATCTGGCAAGGTACATAGACAGGAAGTGCCTTATATAGGCCAAGGACCAGACACCTGACCAGACAAAGCTGAAGAGACTAGTCACTGATACTATTGCTAGCAGAGTCAAGGTTTATCAGATCTCAAGGAAATTCACAAAGGCAGGCTGGCGCAGTGGTAGGGAAGAGGTTCAGCAGCCTTGGGACCAGGGTTCAAAAACCAGCAGAGTCAATTCCTCACATTACCCTGCCTCTTATAGGTGCAGCCTCTGGATGTCCTATACCCGGTTTTAACAGGGGTACTGCACATGAAAAGACCCGAAGAAGATCAGGAGTGTGAATATTGTCCACTGGTTCCCACGAACTATCCTTCTCACCATAGCCTTTCCAACGAACCAGATACTGAAGCTTGTTGCGGAAGATCCTGGAGTCCAGAATTTTCTCCACCTCTTTTTCATCTTCACCATCCCCGAGGACTGGAGGTGGGGCAGGCAGGGCTCGGCCAGGGAAAGTGTTGTCATGGAAAGGTTTCAGCAGTGCAACGTGAAACACTGGATGTATTCTCATGGAATATGGAAGTTGCAAACGAAAAGTGACAGCATTGATCTGAGCGATGATCTCAAAAGGTCCCATGAACCTCTGACCCAATTTATGAGAAGGAACCCTAAGCTTAAGATTCCTTGTTGACAGCCAAACCTCTGTCACCAACATGATAAACTGGGGCCATCCGTTCTATGCCTATCAGCAGCTCTCTTGTAACATTCCTGAGCTCCGAAAGAGTCTCATTCAACAGGTCTTGGCAATCTCTGTAAGGTGGTTAGCCGATCAGTGACCTGCAGGAATGGAAGTAGTAATTGGGAGACTCACTAGAAAGGTTGGAAGTAACCATAGTTGGCAAAAAATGGGCTCAGAGAAAGTGGAGCAGTGTTGGCCATTGTTATAGGCAAACTCTGCCGTGGGTAGAAAATCCAGCCAGTCATCCTGCAGGTAACTAATATAGCAACGCAAATATTGCTCTAAAGTCTGGTTGGTCCGCTCAGTCTGTCCATTACTTTGTGGATGAAAAGCTGACGACAGATTTACATTAATACCTAGATTAGAGCAAAAATGTTTCCAAAAACGAGATGTAAACTGCACTCCCCTGTCAGAAACTACTTCATCAGGCACTCCATGCAAGCGAAATATTTCCCGAATAACCAGGTCAGCCATCTGTTTAGCTGAAGGGAGACCACGAGCTGGTATGAAATAACCCATCTTAGTTAACCTGTCCACAACAACAAGAATGGTAGTGTGTTCATTAGAGGGAGGTAGTTCCACAATAAAGTCCATGGATATAGATCCCCAGGGACAATGAGGAATCGGAAGAGGCTGAAGCAAGCCAACAGGGCTTATGTCTGGCACATACATCACAAGAGGACACATACTTCTTAACATCCTCATAATACTTCGGCCACCAAAATGATCGGGCGAGTAACTCTTGTGTCTTTCGGATTCCTGGATGACCTGCTGGTTTTGAGTCATGGTAGAGACGTAAAAGGTCCAGTCGCACTGACTCCGGAGCAAACAGACGTTGGTTGAAAAATCCAAAACCCATTAAGCATCGTCATATGGAGATCATGAGGAGGATCACGAAGAACTGGATCTTCAGCGTAGCCCTTTTTAATGCGAGACATCAGATCAGAAGGAAATGTAACTCCAATAAATATATCCTCCGGCAAGATGGTGGTCTTGGTTACGGTACTAAGGAGGGGGTCAGCTATTCTAGACAAGGCATCCGCCTTACCATTCTTGGAGCCAGGATGGTATGTAACCAAAAAATTAAACCTCGGGAAGAATAGAGACCAGCGTGCTTGTCTGGCTGACAGTCTCTTAGCTGATCGAATACATTCCAGATTTTTGTGATCTTTGAGGACAGTAATTGGATGGTAGCTCCCTCCAAGAAATGTCTCCATTCGGTGAAGGCAGCTTTTATAGCCAATAGTTCTTTATTCCCTATGTCATAGTTTCTTTCTGCTGGCACCATCTGGCGAGAATAGAAGGCACACGGATGTAACAGCATCTTAGGTCAAGTCCTTTGAGACAGTATAGCACCAACAGCTGAATCAGAAGCATCAACTTCCACAATAAATGGTAATTCCGGCTGAGGATGTACCAGGACGGGGGCAGATGTAAACACAGTCTTTAATCGGGAGAATGCGGTATCAGCCTTATCGGACCACTGAAAAGGAGTCCCTTTACGTGTAAGTTCAGTGATCGGTGTAATAACGGCAGAGAAATTCTTAATGAAACGCCTGTAAAAATTGGCAAACCCCACAAATCTCTGAATATCTTTTTCATTCTTGGGGATGGGCCAGTCCAGCACAGCTTTAATTTTACTTGCATCCATACTTAAAACTTTAGGAGTTATTACATACCCCAGGAATTGAATTTCTGTTTGTTCAAACTCACATTTTTCCAGTTTAATGTATAGGTGGTGGGTACGAAGAACTATACGGACCTGTTTTCTGTGGTTTTCAAGATTATCAGAAAATATTAGGATATCATCCAAATATGCCACAACAAACTGATCTAGGAGATCTCGTAGTACATCATTGATAAGATGCTGGAAAGTTGCAGGGGCCTTACACAGCCCAAATGGCATTACTAGATATTCGCAATGCCCGTACCTGGTTCTGAAAGCTGTTTTCCATTCATCATTTGGTCTTATGTGAACCAGATTATATGCCCCCCGAAGATCAAGCTTCGTAAATATTTTAGGTGAGTTCAGGAATGAGAGGCAAGGGGTAGCGTTTTTTAACAGTGATGTTATTAATGTCCCTGTAGTCAAAGCATGGCCGTAGGCTGCCATCTTTCTTTTCTACAAAGAATATAGGAGCTCCTGCTGGAGAAGTAGATGGTCGAATAAAGCCTTTGGCAAGATTTTCTTGTATGTATTCACGAAGAGCTTTCAATTCAGGCTCAGAAAGGGAATATATACGGCCAAATGGGATAGCAGCCCCAGGCAACAGCTCTATTGGGCAATCATAAGGCCTGTGGGGTGGAAGCTTATCAGCATTCTTCTTATCACAGACATCTGCAAAATCCCAATATTGTAGAGGAAGCTTAGTCAAGTTTGTAGCAACCATTTCATTAATTGTTGTGGCAACAGGTGTTACCTTAGAGGGTTGACAATTCATTAAGCAGTGTTCTGAAGGAAAGGACAAAGTTCTGATCTTCGAATCAATCTGTGGGTTATGCAGAGTAAGCCAAGGTACCCCCAAAATCACTGGAAACTGAGTTGAGGAAATTAGGTGGAAAGATTGACTTCCAGAGTCAACTTTAAGGGCACAGTCTCATGTGTAACCGGGCCTGACGTAAGTGGAGAACCGTCTACTGTCTCCATTAACAAAGGTGAAGAGTTAGGGATAGACTGAATTCTATTTCCTGCTGCAAACTTGATGTCCATAAAGTTTCCGCCTGCTCCAGAATCTATCATAGCAGTAGTTGAAATTTTACGATCACCACATTGCAACGTGATAGGCGCCACAAAATGAGGATGTTGAGTCAACATACCCTCTTCACCATGAGCCAGAGAAAACAAGGGTTGTGTGACAGAATCCAGTTGATCTGAAATCTGGGATTGGTGTCGAATCTGTGCACCCTCAGCCGCCATAGCTATTGTTCTTTTGGATTTTCTAGGGCAATTGATGGCATAGTGCCCTGCACTACCACAATACAGGCATAAATTGTGATTGCGTCGCCACTGTTTTTCTTCATTGGATAATGGCCCTCTTATTAGATTTACCTGCATAGCCTGAGGCTCAGAGTCTGTAGGTGTTTGTGTGGTCGGAGTAAAAATTCTTGAATAGGAAATAGGAGTAGCACTTGGTCTAAAAGAGCCCTGTCTTTCCAATCTTCTTTCACAAAGTCTCTGATTAATACAGATAGCCAAACGCACAAATGCATCAAAGTCAGTAGGAAGATCAACACAAGCTAGCTCATCTTTTATAGCTTCTGAGAGACCTTTTCTGAAGTGGAACCTCTGGGCTGATTGGTTCCAGGTAGTATCAGCAACCCACTGTCTGAATTCAGCAGCATATTCAGCCACAGAGCGCCTCCCTTGATGCAAATGAAGTGGCTTCTGCTGTAGCACATCGATTGGGGTCATCAAAAACTAGGCACATGCCCTCAAGAAAGTCATTTAAATTACCCAAGACTGGACTGTCCTGTTCCAGAAGAGGGGAGCCCCAAGCCAGGGCTTCATCTTTGAATAGGGAAAAAATAAATCCCACCTTCTCTCTTTCAGATGGAAAATGGTGAGGTAACATCATGAAGTGCAAACAGCATTGATTCAGTAAACCGCTAAATCTTTTGCGATCTCCTTTAAACTTTTCTGTTAGGGGCAAACGGGCATCTTGTGCAGGTGTAACAGTAGCAGCCGCAACATCACGTGCCCTGTAGCTGGTATACTCACTGTGCATTGAATGAATTTTATTTTGCAGTTCAGATACCTGGGCCTGCAGCACTTGAATGGTCTGTGCCTGGGTCTGCACAGTTCCTGCAGTAAAAGCAACCTGCTGGGCCAATGCAGAATCTGACCCGGTGGTCTCAATGAAAGGGACAGATTATTCTGTAATAGCCTAGGTCAGCAATGATCTAATTCAGCAACTTGTAGGTGAAAAAGAAACAAGCTTTATTGAAGGGAACAGGAACCACAATAATCTGGCAAGGTACATAGACAGGAAGTGCCTTATATAGGCCAAGGACCAGACACCTGACCAGACACAGCTGAAGAGACTAGTCACTGATACTATTGCTAGCAGAGTCAAGGTTTATCAGATCTCAAGGAAATTCACAAAGGCAGGCTGGCGCAGTAGTAGGGAAGAGGTTCAGCAGCCTGGGGACCAGGGTTAAAAAACCAGCAGAGTCAATTCCTCACACTCACAATGAGTGCCAAAGGTACTTAGATGACTAAAAGCCTTACATTGTGTGCCAAACAGCATTCCCAGCCTTACAATTTTATTGATTGTCATTTTTTCATGGGCAAGTCGCTAGTATAGATATAAAATGTATAGAGCATATAACATATTAATACATTGGATATATAAAAAAAGAATAATTGGAATATGATATTAGCTGATAATAACCATATACAATAGAACTTGATTAGTACAAAAGTTCTTACAGTATCAACAAGGTTTGCATGCCAAAGATACTGCAGTGGGTTGCCAGTTCCTTCTCTAGGGGATTGTGATTTGTCTGACCTCTTTGCTATGATCTGCCCACCTACAGTGGCCCTATATGGTATAGCTCACAGCTTCATTCAGGCAAACAAGCCCCCTCATCACCACCACTTAGCAATCCTGATGGAGACCAGGGGAACATACACCACACTAATCTACTCTGACTCATCAGCAAGGGCTGCATAAACACATGGAGGCTGTGCAGAGGCATGTGGATCAACAGTCAACTCACCTCCATCTTCGTGCCAAGATGTATACCCATTATCATTTGGTGACCTCCCATTAAGTGTTTTGCTATCAATCAATTTACATTATCACCTGTCATATTGTTATCAGGCCTTCATGGGAATGTTGATAATCCACAGTATCACAAGTTAGACGTTGCATGTGTTTTATCCTTTATTATTATTATATATGACATATATTATTATTTATATTATTTCTATTATTATTATTATTGTTATGTTATGTATTAATCTATGACATAGTAACTAGGGATCATTAGTTTACAGATATTGGAATGTGACACAAATGCGATGCCCTAAAACCCCAACCATTGACATCACACTGACACAGTGTTATTGGTATAGCAAAGCTTTATTTTATACACAGAGCACAATCAGAAATGGAAAAGACTTTGCATTAATATCATGGGTGTGGTGTAGGTGGATCCTGGGAGAGCAAGAGGCTTGTGGGAAAAAAGGGGATACCTAAAGGGGGTAATGTCATAGTCTAGAATAGGCATGATGCATAGCACATACCAGGGTCACTACACCACTGCAACTGGAATATGATGAAAAAAGGATCATCCGAAATTACTCTATTTAATTGAAGAAACCATGAATGTGCATAGCACTTACAACTTGACTAGATCTGCTCAATGAAACAGATGATACAACCTCTGGACTGTGTAGTACAATCCAGTTTCACTGTGTTGCTAAAATAAAGAAGGAGGATAAAAAAAATTCAACATGCATGTACAGTACAGAGCTAAATAAATACTGTAACTGTAACAATATACAAACTCACCTGATTCCCATCTGCAAGCATTACTAACTATTAGCTAGGTCTCTGGTTAACTCATTGGCCATGTGATGTGTCATCTCACAATAAATGCTTAGCTGTGACCAGCGTCAGTGGTCAAGGTGCATTATCACCTTCTCCATATGATATTGTTCATCATCATTGATATGCTATACAGCTATACAGCTGTTAGCACATGTTAAAGGATAACCATGATATCAGCAATAGGGGAAAATACCCATTAATATGGAGAGGACACAAATGCCAGCAGCCAGATTCACTGTTACTTACATCAGACACAAGGATCTGTTCACAGACTGATATTGAGGTCAGGATCACATGCTTAACTAGTGCAGATATTAATGCTGGCTGTCATTAACATGCCATTATGAGACTTTGCAAGTCCACCGCCACAAAGGTATTTGTCTACTTTTAAGCTAACAACAATCATGTCTTAGATATCTGGCTATATGATAGCTTTAGAATTGTGGGAGCTACATGTTAAGGGGGGCTGTCATTGAAGGAATGTCTACCTGAGAGGTACTGTGAAAACCTTAAACCTCATACATATCCTTCACAATGCTTGCAGATGTAGAAGATGCCTTCATAGACCTGAATTGTACCTAAAAAAAAAAGAAAAAAAGAAAACACCTGCAAAATAAGGGCTTAAAAAAAAGGGAC
The DNA here is from genome assembly GCA_027410445.1 of Discoglossus pictus. NCBI lineage: Eukaryota > Metazoa > Chordata > Amphibia > Anura > Alytidae > Discoglossus > Discoglossus pictus. The sequence goes on along the minus strand of CM050164.1, from coordinate 71,474,102 downwards.
TGCAGCATCTTCTCTCAACAGCATTCCTCAGTGACCGTCAATTGGTTAAATGTTAAACATAACCCTACCTGTCCACAGAGAAGAGGATCATGGACCATGTCATGGGAGGTAGCCATCTGCATACAAAATATCACCATTACATAAACCAAGATCCAAGACTCTGTAGCCTGGCTAGATTAGGTTTACATTTGGACCAATAGATTGTAACTGAGGAATGCTGTTGAAAAGGAGCAAACATCTGCACAGCCCTAGGTACTCCTCCACCAAGCCACAGGGCCTCAATCCCCGTGGCCAGCCACGGATGTCACCAAGGAGGAATACATTCTCGTGGTGTGTGTAGTTCAGGGCCATGTGCTTTCCCTTACCCTCTTGCCCTCCCAACTGTGGACGGGGATCCTTGCCTCCCTGACCTGTCCCTGAGGTCTGTCCCTCCCCCAAACTACCATCTACCAACTACTACCAACTACTATCCCCTCTGGGATCAGGCCCCTCCCCCTCTGTCCCTCCTCTAAATGTGCCTGGTACTAGGGCTGCCCTGCTACCCCGAACTTCCCCCTCTTCACTCTCCTCCACCACTAATACCACCTCCTGCTCCTCCCCTACCTCCTGCTCCTCCTTCTCCACCTCATGCTCCTCCTCCGCCTCCTCTGCCACCTGCTCCTCCACCACTCCCATCCTCCTCCTCCTCTGCTCCACCCCCCACCTACTCCTCTCCTCCACTCCTCTCCTCCTGTTCTCAACTCCTCTCCACCACTCCCCAGGGCCATCTCTCCCTTATCTTCTCCTCCCCGCCTCTCCACTCCTCTCCCCTCCTCTCTCTTCCCGCCATTTATATCCTGAAAGGAATATAACGATAAATCAAAAAAACGTATGGCAGTATATGTTTGAGGGGAAAATAAAGTGAGTATTATGTGTATTTAATAACTGTTGGGGAATGGGGCGTAAGGGTGGGTTGGGGGGGTTGACCTGCCCCTGAGGCCCGTACCCCCCACAAACTACCACCGCTCTGGGATTAGGCAAGCCCCTCCCCCTCTATCCCTCGTCTAAATGTGCCTGGTACTAGGGCCGTCCTGCCACAACCCACTTCCTCCTCTCCACTCTCCTCCTCCATTTCCACCACCAACTGCTCCTCCTCCACCTCCACCTCCTGCTCCTCCTCCACCTCCTTCGCCACCTCCTCCTCCTCCACCTCCTCTGCCACCTCCTCCTCCTCTCTTCCGACACTCCCATCCTCCTCCTCCTCTCCTCCACTCCTCTCCTCCTGCTCTCCACTCCTCTTCACCACTCCCCAGGACCTCTCAAACTATGTTGGTATATTCTTTTTATGATTGATAAGATAAACAAGCTTATTTGCAGCTATTCTACTTCAGTCTAAAATAACAGTGATCATTTTTCATGTTCAACTTACATAATTGGAGCCCATTCCAGTCTTTTGCGCAGACACTTACAGTGCAAATTGTACAGTAACTTAGTATCCTATCTATACCAATTGCTCTAAATCATAGCACCACTGAATAGGCTAAAATAAGCTGCGTTATCAAGTTACAGTGACTTATCACATTGAATTTCCTTCCAAACCATTCCAATCGCTTTTGACTGCTTTACTCAAGTAACATACTATGCGTAAGCAATTTTCCCCTTTCCAATCCTACACATATGGTACACCACCCGTAGAGGCAGATCTGATGCCATAACAGTATAACAACTCAATTGACTCAGTTATAAGGCTTGATTTCTTATATATGATACATTTAGTGGTTAATAAGTGCAATTTCCCAGTAAACATACATGGGGATCACCATGGCACCACTCATGACTATATATGCTTTGGAGATCCTTACTAAACCTCCATGGTACCTTCAGTTAGCCCCTATTCCTGTAGGGTCCTCTGTGGCATCTAAAATGAACCCCTCCACTCAGGACCTGTATGAATTCCCTTGGCTTCTAGTGTGTAAACTATGCCCCGGAGGTCCTTAAAGGACTCAAATAATGACTCAAATAATTAACCGTTGCCACGAAGATCCTGCGACAACCTCTGTGGCATGTAAAAAATAATTGCATAACATGGGGGTCCTAAAAGGACTGCGATTGGTATTATAAAATTAACCCTAAGTACCATGGCTGAGGCAAAATTGCTCTTTTTGTGTGGGAAAATGTTTCAACCAATCAGAATGCTCAGATTGATGGACCTTATCAATCTGAGGACCCCATTCGCACATTAGGGGTTAACTTTAGTATACCATGGGGTCATTATATATTAGATGTACACGCCAAGGAGGTCCTTCCAGGAGCTTCTTGGCTAGGTTAATATTAAGATGCCAGAGGGGTTCTTATAGATCCCCTGTGGCATAGGGGTTATTTTTTGTGCCAATGGAGCCATTAGGGACCTGCATGGTAGGGATTAATATTCTTGTTCAACAGAGGTCCTTTAAGTTTATGAAGCACCCAGGAGTACATATTCAGTACTGCCAACATTCAACCAGTGAGGCAGGTTATTATTCTCAGTTCCTATCACTTTTTCTCTACATTTATTTAATTCAACTCTTTTTTTTCTAAATTTCATTTAAACATGTTCCTATGTATGCTACAAAACTTTTAAACAAAGTTGTGCAACCCTTTTGTTGATAGTACACCATTTCAATTCAATAGCTTTCCTAGCAAGGGTATTCAGTATCTGATTACTGAATAATAATTCTCCCGATGATACAGTAGTAAGCTGCTGCATACTTCACATTGAGCTGTTTTATTTAACCTTGTTTTTCATGGTTTGTTTTGCTTTCTTTCTTTTTGACTAAAACTGTTGTTGTAGAACAATATACTAGGCAAACTCTTTTAACTCATTTAAATGAAACCCAAGAGTTTAATATTACAGAACTAAAAATATAAAGATCATTTTGCCAGATAGCCCAGCATACTTACAGAACTAACATAAGATCTGCTATTTCATTTTGAATTGCAGGAGCAAGCTTGCTGTTTTTTTTGCACTCACCCATAGATGCTTTCAGACATTTCTTACTATGTGATAATGATGCTTTCAAGCACTTATGCATTTTTTTAAAGCTGTGAACTGTGTTTTGAAAATCTGTATAGAATACTGACTGTATTATTTTGAAAATAGCAATTCACTATCTGAATTCTGGGAACTCAGCCTAATAGCTTAAATACCATTATTGGGTATTAAATGTGATTAACTTTGTGTTATTATCATAAATAGCCATTACTGGTGGCTTTATGCTTTTATGTAACACATAAAAATAATTTAGTTTCAGAATTTAAACACTTTACCCCTCTGGTTTGTCCAATTTCTAGCCTGATTCAAAATCTCATACTTTATTTTATGCTTTTTTCTCAGTATGTTTACAATTTCTTAGTGGTATATCCGGTCTGTTTGTTATTGCGATCAAATAATAAATAACAATGATTCCACTTGTACTTTAACACTAAATTTCAATGTAATAGCAGGCAATACTACTGAACCAACAATTGTCACTGTTGACATTTTGATGGATTAAGGAATTTGTGCATGGACACAGCACTCAACTATCAATGGCTTAGCGGTTCTTGGAGAAAAAGTTGATAAGTAGTAAACAGATAGGATAAAGCTCCAAAGAAATACCAAAGCAGTGTTTTACCAATTTAATTGGACCATAACATTGGCCTCTAAAGTACCAGTTAGATGAATTTATCTACCAGACAGAATACAAGTTGTTTTTTCTGCAACTGATAATACCACCAATGTGAAGTTGCCAGGATGACACTAAAGTTAATGGGGTTTTTCTTTTTCACTGTGAATTTAACAGTATGGCCCCTATTCAATTCAGCAATTGTTGTTTACGGGAGCCTGTAAACTAATTTGCTATTCAATTGAGATCTTTTTGTGAGCCGCAAATGATCTACTGGTTAGAAGCTGGAAATCACTGCAATTGCCAAAATAGTAACTTACAACCCATCTAAGGGCTATATTCTATCAGCTACTTGCAAATGCCTTTGGCTATTATATTTTTATAAATGTTTATATGCATTCTATTGACTTAAGAATTCATTAGTGCGAATAAGTAATATTTGCCGAATATGTTACAATATTAGGAGTGATTATAAATGTGTATACATTTACAAATTGGGCAATAGAATAGGGCCCTAAGCCTTTGATATGTCAAGGCCGCAAATGTTACAATTGCTAAAATCATAAATTGCTATTTAATTGCTACAATTACCCAAGGCCGCAATGGTTTTCAAACCCCCAAACAGCAAATGTAGGCAAGAATATTACAGGTTCTAAATAGGACCTGTAAAGGGTTTACAGACTAGTTTGTAACACTGCAAAAGGCAATTAAAACACAACAATGGACTTTAAAATAAGGCGAAAGCAATGGAAGGCATTAGCATTAATTGCACAAGTCCCAATGAACAAATGAAAAAAAAAAATCTCATAGTTTGAATGGTCATTCATATGCCAGTATGAAAAGACATGCTAAAAGATGCTGAAAGCAAATAGAGACACACTACCTAATAACATTTCAAAACGAAAAAATGAAACTGCCTGCCATATTATTCCTTTCTCACTCCCGGAGGCCCTAATGTGGACCCTAAAAATCCAAAGATATTCTTATATACATCTCACTCATCAGCTCTACATTGAGAAAAGAAATAGTGGCCAAATTACAACGCCACATTACATACTGTATATCAAGTGATATATTATTATTGTTTGCTCCGTGCTTCAGTCATGTCCGACTCTCTGTGACCCTATGACTTCAGCACACTTAGTTATGTCTCTGTCTGTACTTATCCAGAAGGTTTGCATGCCAAAGATACTGGAGTAGGTTGCCAGTTCCTCGAGTGTACTTTGACTTGTCTGACCTCTCTGCTATGACCTGCCCACCTAGAGTGACCCTACATGGTGTAACTCACAGCTTAATTGAAGTACACAAGCCCCTTCACTACCTCAAGGTTGTGATCAAGAAGGGGAACAGGGGAACATACACCACACTAATCTACTTTAACCCTTCAGGAAGGGCCGCAAACACACTCTTCTCTATGCATCTATTCAATTAAACAGACCAGACCATCCAAACCAGTTTCACACGTACAGTGTGTTCTTTATAAAAAAAGCTGAAAAAAGGTAGTTAAAAAAAAAAAAAAAAAAAAAAGGCGGAGGAGGATAAAAAAATTACACAAAAAAATATGTATGTACAGTACACTGCTAAATACTTTAACAATGTACCAACTCACCTGATTTCCATCTGCAAGCATTACTAACTATTAGCTAGGTCTCTGGATATCTGACTGGCCAAGACCATTAAAAATTATGTGCCATCTCACAATAAATGCTTAGCTGTGACCATCGTCAGTTGTCCAGGTGTACTATGACCTTCTCCATATGATATTGTTAATCAAAATTGATATCACATCCATCAGCTATATAGGTGTTAGCAAATGTTAAATGATACTCATGATATCAGCAATAGGGGAAAATACCCATTAATATGGAGATGACAGAAAGGTCAGCAGCCAGATTCACTGTTACTTACATCAGACCCAAGGATCTGTTCTAATACTGATATTGAGGTCAGGATCATATGCTTCACTAGGGCATGTATTAATGCTGGCTTTCATTAACATGCCATTGTGAGACTTTGTAAGTCCACCGCCATAGCGCTATTAGTCTACATTTAAGCTAACAACAATTCATGTCTTAGATATCTGGATATATGATAGCTTTAATATTGTGGGAGCTACATGTTAAGGGGTGGACTGCCATTGAAGGAATGTCTACCTGAGAGGCACTGGGAATATCTTGCAATTACTGCATTTCTTTTACAATGCTTGCAGATGCAGATGCAGATGATGCCCTCATGGACCTGAATTGTGCCTAAAACAAAAAACAAAAAAAACAAAAAAAACTGCAAAATAAGGCCCTAAAAAAGATAGGGACTGCAGCATACATCTAAACAGCATTCTCCGTGACTAACAATTGTTGAAATGTTAAACAGAACCCTACGTGTCCAGAGAGAAGAGGATCATGGACCATGTGATGGGAGGTAGCCATCTGCATACCAAATATCCCCATCACATAGGTCATGATAATATACTCTGTAGCCAGGCTAGATTATGTTAACATTTGGACCAATAGATAGTCACTGCTGTTGAGAAGGCGCATAAATATGTGCAGACCCTATATCCTCCTCCGCCTTGCATCAGGGCCCCAATCCCCTGTGGCTGATCGTCATCTCCCTGGTGTCCCACAAGAGGCAGCGGCACATGCAATGGTGGTGCTGATGACGGTGGTCATGGCAGAAGCATGGGGGGAGGAGAGAACCGTCCAGGCTGCAGTGAGGCCTCTGGAGTGAAGGAGGTGGGGCTGGGCACCAGAGCGCTGCGCATGACATCTACGGTGACTTGCTGAATTGCGCTGTGGTCCTCTCCCATTTTGAGAAGCCCGGCAAGTTAAGATTCTGTCATCAGATGGTGCCTCCTCTCATCAGATGGCGCCTCCTCTGGATGCCCTGCAGACACTCCATTTGCTGACGCATGATGGCCAGCATCTGCATATTTCACCACTGCATCCCATATATCAAGTCCCCGGGGAACATTTTAATATTTTTTGTTCAGTCTTGTCTGACTCACTGTGACCCTATGAACTGCAGCACATTTAGATAAGTCAATGCCTGTGCTGTTCAACAAGGTTTGCATGCCAAAGATACTAGAGTTAGTTGCCAGTTCCTTCTCTAGTGTCTGACCTCTCTGCTATCACCTGCCCACCTACACTGGCACTATATGGTATAGCTCACGGCTTCATTAAGGTACACAAGCCCCTTCACCACAACCACTTAGCAATACACACTAAAGTATATTGATGAATAGCAGTACATAATGGGAGGTCACAAAATGAGAATGGCTATACAACTTTGTGCATGGACACCAGATATGGCGTGGGACTTTCCAGGATGGGCGTAGCGGAGATGGAGGTGAGTTGGCTGTTGATCGCCATGCCTCTGCAAAGCCTCCATGTGTTTTTGCAGCCCTTCCTGATGAGTTAGAGTAGATGTGTGGTATATGTTCCCCTAGTATCCTTCAGAATTGCTACATAGTGGTGGTGAAGGGGCTTGTGTACTGCAATGAAGCTGTGAGCTATACTATATAAGGTCAATCTAGGTAGGCAGGTCATAGCAGAGAGGTCAGACAAATTGCAGTCTACAAGAGAAGGAACTGGCAACACACTCCAGTATCACCTGTCATATTCCTTTAAGGCCCTCAAGGGAGTGTTCATACTCCATATCATCACTAATTGGACTTGGCATGTGTATTTACCCTTTAGTATGATTATATATATATATATATATATATATATATATAATTTATAGTATTATATGATAGCTAATGCTATTATGACTATCATTATTTGTATGTATTGATCTATTGCATGGTAACTAGGGCTCATTAGTTTACATATATAGGAATGTGACATTAATGTGATGCATGTGGATGTCCAATAACCCCAACCATTGAAAACACACTGACATGGTTAGAACTGTATAACAAAGTTTTATTTTATACACAGACCACAATCAGAAATGGTCAAGACAGTGCATTAGTATCATGGATGTGGTGTGGGCGGATACCGGAAGGGCAAGAGGCTGTGGGCAAACAAAGGACACCTAAAGGGTTATCTCATAGACAACATCATATGGATGAGGCATAGCATCTACTAGGGTCACATGTGGTCAGGACACCACAGTAACCATAATCTGATGTGACATAGGAACATCACATAACACTCCATTTAATAGAAATAACTATTAATGCGCATACAGCAACCATATGGTCTCCATCTGCTATATTAAATAGATGCTAGAAATCTGGGATCATGTGATACTAATCAATTCCTTTTTATTTATTTATTTACTTTTTTATTAAATTTTTTATTTTATCATTTATTTTGTACATATAAAGAAGTGGAGCAGCTAATAACATATATGTAAATACCCCATACAAGAGAGGGTAACAAACAATACAAGAACATAATCTTATCGTCGCCACATCCTTGATATCTCTCGAGTTTTGAGTATGTTTTTAGAATCAACAGAAAACAGAAAACAGAAAAAAAAGAGAGAAAGAAAAAAAAAAAAAAAAAAAAGAAATTCTTCCCTCTTTCCTCCTCTTTACCCCTTCTTCCTCCTCTCCTTTAGGATTTGTCGTGGAAACACTATCAATGAAAGTTTCATCATCATAACTTTTCTAACATATTGTCAGAAATTGGTCACACAGCTGCCATTTTATTAAGCGAGTGGCCTTAGGGAAATTATCTCTGGCGTTATCGCACCAATCTAATCTCATCATTTCTCTGTTCTTTGAGATAGTAATCTCTAATTCTTTCCAAGAAGGTACTTGAGGCTGTTTCCAATATTTCACTAATAACCATTTAGCAACTAAACATATGTGTGATATTAATAGTCTTTCCCCTAATGGGAAGATTTCCAATTGCGAGTGTAATATAAACATTAACGGATTACAAGAAATTTGTTTACCAGTAAGAGTCGATAGTTCTTTGCTTACTTTCGACCAAAATGTTTTGATTTTTTTACAGTCCCACCACATATGGATAGTTGTACCTGGTAGTCCACATTGTTTCCAGCATAAGCCATCTAAATTACTATATATTCTTTTTAGTTTATTGGGGACATAGTACCATCTATGGATTAATTTGATCATCATTTCATTATAAGAGGAGTTAATTGATGAGTTCTTAATAATACCAAAAATTTTAGTCCAGTCTTCCTCTTTTATTATAGTTTTCAGGTCAACTTCCCAGGCTAATATACCCAAACTCTTTTCCAAGGGAGTATTTTCGTCAATTATATTGCTAAATTTGGAAATTATATGTGACGATTCACCTTTGATTAGATATTCTTCCATTTTCCAGATTTTATTCATATTATTAATTTTATATCCTTGAAGAGTAAGGTATCTTTGTAGTCCTTTGTATTCTAACCACGTTATTTTATCTAGATTAAATTTCTCTTTAAGTCTTTTCAATTCCATTAGACTACCTTTTTCAAATAGATCTCCCACATTTCTAATATTATGTAGTTTTAATAAAGACAAGAGTAATCCATTCGATTTATTATTAAGGAAGTCAATTGGTGCTGCCAAGGAAGGAGACTGTATCAATGCGAGTTTTATTTTATTTTTGTGCCATATGTTAATAATATATTTAATATTAGTAGGTAATTCTGAACTCCCCTTCTGTTTATACTTAGTACTCCATAATATATTTTTTATTAGAGATCTTCCCGCTAGGGAGTCCTCTATTGTTAGCCATCTTGGAGTATTCTGTTTATAGTTATATCCAGCTGCTTATGTAAGTATAATTTTTTTATTTAGCTCTTTGATAGAGGGAGAACTTAATCCCCCTTTCTCCAATTTCTTGCAAATTATAATTTTTTTAATTCTTGTTTTTTTCCCCTGGTATATAAAGTCGTCTAATGTTTCTTGCATGATCTTTATGTAATAAGCCGGTATTTTACCCGGGAGGCATCTCATTATATATTTGATTTTCGGGAGTAAACTCATATTAACTGCATTTATTCTAGATAACCATGATATCTGCAAGGGTCTCCAATCATTCAACTGATTTCTTATTTTTTTCAGTATATCATTATAGTTATCTTTAAAGATATTTCTTATATGATCTGGGAATCTAACCCCCAGATGTACTATATGAGAGGACTTCCAGCAGTAGGGGTATAAATTTACTAACCTGTTTTTTTCCTCTAATGGAATATTATAGGTCAGTACTTCCGTTTTCTGTTGGTTAATTTTAAAATAGGAGAATTTACCAAATTCTTCCAAACTGGTCTGTAGAGCTCTACAGGAGTGTTCAGGGTTTGTTATTGTTATTATTATATCATCAGCATATGCCATTATTTTGTATTCCTCTTGTCCTATTTTAATCCCTCTAATTTCTGTAGAGTCTCTAATCTTGATCAATAAAGGTTCAAGAAATAGGACAAAAAGCAATGGAGACAATGGACAGCCCTGACGCGTGCCGTTCGATATTAGGAATTTGTCAGAGCTAAATTGTGAAGATGAGATATGTGCTATACTATTTAAATAAAGGGGTTTAATTGCTGACAAAGCGAAACTTTTCAAGCCAAAACTCTCCAAAACACTCTCTAGGAAATCCCACCTGACCCTGTCAAAGGCTTTCTCTGCATCTAATGACAGGGTCAGGGAGGAGATCCTTTTTCTTTTTATATAGTATAAGGTGTCTAACAGACGTCTGGTATTATCTGATGTTTGTCTATTCGGAATGAATCCTGTTTGATCTAAATGTATTAAAGAAGGTATAATCTTGCTTAGTCTATTAGCTAAAATTTTAGAGTAGATTTTAATATTGACATTAATTAGGGAGATTGGGCGATAGTTTTTGTAGTCTTCAGGATTTTTTCCTTGTTTCAATATGTTAACTATTTTTATTTCCGTTAGCTCTGGAGGCATCCCTCCTTCTTGTTTTATCTCATTAAAGAGATTGCATAAAGTACAGTTTAATTCTTTACTAAGAAATCGGTAAAATAAGTTATTAAATCCATCTACCCCAGGTGTTTTATTTTTTTTATTTTTGGACACGATTTCCGTTATCTCTATACTTTCTATTGGTTTATTCAGAAAGCTAAGTTGAGCTTCCGATACTTTGGGGAACTTTATATTGTCTAGGTATTGTTTAATCTCTTCTAACCCTGGCTTAACCAATTGACGATCTTTCTCTAGATTATATAGTTTACTATAATATTCCTGAAATACTAATCCTATCTTATCTGGATGGGATTGTAGAATGTTATTTAAATCTAGAATTTTTTCAATATTGTTTTTAATATACTGTTTTTTCAATTTGTTAGCCAGGAATTTACCTGATTTGCCCCCTTCAAAAAATTGTGTTTGCTGAAATTTCCATAATATTTTATCTGATTGAAGCTGGAGATTTTTTTGTATTTGGGTATTTATGTCTTTTATTACTTTACTATTTTCACTATTTGGTGTCTCCCTAAAGATATCTTTCATCTTGTTTAATTCCAAATACAGGTTCCTTAAAGACTTGCCTCTTAACCTTTTTACTTCGGCTGCTTTAGCAATAAATATACCCCTCATATATGCTTTATACGTACACCACAGGGTTATATCTGAGTTAACTGATGGCTTGTTAATTTTTAGAAATTCCAATGTTTCTTTTTTCAAGTATGCTACAAATTTCTCATCCTTCAAAAACCAAGAGTCCAACTTCCAACTACTCTTTTTCCTTTGAATGTTTGTATGTAGGTCTTGAATAATTAGTTCGTTTAAAGAGTGGTCTTACCATGGGGTAGGACGGATGTTTATCTTTTTTATTACTTTTAAAGTTGGAAGGTCAGTTAATATATAATCTATTCTGGAGAATGAGTTATGTCTGTATGAGAAGTGGGTATATTCTCGTACACCTGGATGTAAGATCCTCCATGAGTCTATCAAGTTGTTATCTTCTTTTATTTTACGGAATGCTTTTGAAATACTATTTGTTTGTAATACTACTTTCTTAGGTCCGACTATTTGTTTGTCTACATTTTCGTCAAATATCATATTAAAGTCACCACACATTATTAGCAAGCCTCCTTTGATTTTATTAATTTCTTTAAGAAGTTTCCTAAGGAAGCCTATTTGACCTTTATTTGGTAGATAAGTATTAACCAATGTTATTAAGCATCCATCAATCTGTCCAGTCCATATTATATATCTACCCTCTGGGTCGATCTTACTGCCTTCTTCTGAAATTTTCAAGCTATTTTTAAATAAGATAGAAACCCCTTTTGATTTTTTCTTAAAGGTAGAGTCTAATCTATTTGTATATTTAGTATTATTCATATATTTTAGATTTTCCTGTTTTAAGTGGGTTTCTTGCAGACATAAAATTTCCGCATTTAATTTGTAATACTCTAAAAAGGCCGTTTTTCTTTTTGTTGGAGAATTCAGACCATTAACGTTATGTGAAATTATTTTTATTTGCATTTTACTTTGTTAAAAAGATATGTCCAATATTCTTTGATTGTTTCCACGACACGAGAGGAAAGGAGAAGAAAAAAAACAAAAAAAAAAACAATACATATAACAAAAAGCCGCCCCACATGACTGTCAAAATAAACTTAAAAACCAGCTGCAAATTGAGAAAAGATGTCAGCTGATATTTTGCAAGACGCATTAGATATTAAGAAGTGAAGTTTTGTCGCTCAGTTACTGAGCGAGGGGGAGGGATCCAGGGTACAGAGAATATAAATAGGGGTACAGGGGAATATAAAAAATATAATACATTTGCTACAAGCCTTCTTTGTGATAAATATCTTCTTTTCTCTCTTTTTTCTCCTCTCTCTCTAGTCCTCGATTGGTCTAAAAGGGAAATCTCCTTAATCCCATATTTTAAAATTTATCATCTTTTTTTTTTTTTACTTTAACTTATCTCCCCCTAATATAGTCATATCTATATAATTCAGAGTGTTCCCCTTCCGTCTAATAACTGGAATATATTTATAATATTTCAACCGTCCAAGGAGAGAGGGAGAGGGGAAAAAAAAAAAAAAAGAAAAAGAACATTCACATAAAGTCTTCCCAGTATAACTCTCTTTATCCCCATGATTATAAAAAAAAAAAAGAAAAAAAAAAAAAATTCTTATAGTGTATAGTGCTCTTTCCAATCTAGAGGCGATTGTTTACAAGTGATCTATCCTAGTGAATATATCTCGTCTTAATTTGATAACTACACACTACTACCAGTGATTTTACTTTCTTAGAGGTAAAAAATTTACTTATTTATCTTTTCTAACTAATAATTTGAGTTTTATGTGATAAATTAATATTATAAGTTTTGTCTCAAACCCACCAGATCGTGGATCTATATCTTTAATAGGAAAAAAAAAATAAAAAAAATTATATATATATATTTCTATTGTATTATAACCCTCTGACTATAATCATTTTGTGATAATCTTTGTGTTTAATAGTATCTACCTATCGTCCTTCACCTAACTACTGATTTCAAATATTTATTCCTATACGCTATATACTAGTGTTACTAATTTTGTCTTAATCTCCCATCCGTTTAAATTTAAGATCCTTCTAAGGTCATTATAATCGTCTAGCTGTAGCCCATTTATTTAAAAGTCTTTATGTAACCAAATATTTATCTATCCCCCTTACCTTACTACTAGTAGTGAGTCCTATTCTTACTCCCTATCTCTTACTTTATACTTCTTATTCCCAAACTTATCAAGTACCCATGTCCCGATTCTACGGTTGCCAGAGATTATTTATCATTTTTTTTTCCAATCCAAGTTTCTTGCTCTCAGTTCCAATTTTTTAACACCCTCTATATTGTTCTCTATATGTATATCCCATTCCTTTAGTGTTTCTATAGCCTCTTGGACTGAGTTTATTTTAACCCATTTTAAATCTTTATAAATTAATAAGCCTGTTGGCTGCGCCCATTTATATCTAATTTCTTTTAGCCTGAGGGTTCTGGTAATTTGTGTAAATTCCCTTCTTTTCCCCAGTGTATATGCCGATAGATCTTGAAATATTTTTATATTATCATATGGATGGTCTAGCTGTTTCTTTAAAAAGGCATTTTTTAAGACCCTTTCTTTTGAAGAAAAAAAATGTAATTTTGATATAATGTCTCTAGGGATGGATTTATCCATTGTTTTAGCCAAATGAAGTCTATACAGTTCATCCATTATCCATTGGTCTTTCTTTAACTCCGGTACCAGGTGGTTAAATAACCCTTTAACGTATGTTTCCAGAGCTTCTCCTTGTAATGTTTCAGATATCCCTCTTAAACGCAGATTATTCTTTCTTGATTTATTCTCCAAGTTGTTAATTTTTATACAGAGTTCCTCATTTTTGTTTTCTAAGTCGGTTAAACAATTGAGGATAGCCTTATTGTCCATTATAATTTTATCACATACATTTTCATTGGGTTCGATTCTTAAAGATATATTATTGATAGATTCGGTGATTTCAGACATTTGTTTTGAGAGGTCTCTAGTCAAGTTAACTTGGAATTCTTTTAAAATGGACTTTAATTTAGAACATGTAAGAATTTCTTCTTCATGAGTGGAGTCAACTTCCAGATTTCCCTGGGGCGATTTTTCAGGGTACTGATTTTCTATAAGATCTAAACTAGTATCCGCATGAGAGGAGTCTGAAGTATTTCCTTTATTTCTAGGGGAAAAGAAGTTTGCTTGTTTTGTTGTGTCTTTTATTTTCTCTTTTAGTCTTGTTTTGTTGACTGTATTACTTTTTTTGTTTGACATTATTAGACTTTTTTTGGTCTTCTTGTTTTTATTTATTGCTTTCTTTGAGGGCCCTTTTCTTACTTTCTTTCCTCTTATCCTTCCTTTTTCCCCTCACTTTCCCCTTTGCTCCTTCTTTTTACTCTCTTTCTTCCCCCCTTTCCTCCTTTTTCCTCTTCACTCCTTACTCTTTATCCTCCACTGCTTTCTTCTCTTTCCTCTCTCCTTCCTTCCCTTAGGCAAATTGTTCTTTTCCTATTTACTGATTTATCTGTAGGGGAAGTATCTTTTAAAGGGGAGAAGAGTCTTATTTTCAGAGGATATAATACTTCAGTATTATTTAGTGATTTTAATTGTTCCTTTTAGGAGAATATTTATCAGATCTCCCAGACAGTTGTTTAAAGGAAGTTACTACGTACTAAATCTTCTAAGTCTTCTATTTTATTTAATAACCGTCTTTGGTAAGGGCTCTTGAACCACCCTTCTTCTTAGTCTTTATGCAGGCGATATTTAATGTGCTAGTTCCCGCATTATTTTACATTATTTCTTTTTCATCTCAGTTACATTGTCCATATACCATCAGATAGAGAAATAAAGGGCCATATCAGCCACGGCCAAGCCACTTACCCTTCCTCCCAGACAGGACAGACCCAGCACGGGCCCCCACGGGCATTTTCCTTTACTCCAACTCACCACACTTACTATCCATACCCCAAACGGAGCTCTCAAAGTGCGAGGTAGAGGGTGAGTGACGATAAATGTTAATAATATGACAGCTATGCTGGCTCTTCCTGATCAATATAGTCTTGCCTGGTAGCTCTTTCCAGGCCCCTACTGTGTAGGGCTGTGCATATAGGTTTTCACAAACGTTGTCACAGAGATTTTACTCCAGCAGTTGTAATCTATTTTCGCGGGGTTTTCCCTCCACACTG
Source organism: Discoglossus pictus (assembly GCA_027410445.1). Classification (NCBI taxonomy): domain Eukaryota; kingdom Metazoa; phylum Chordata; class Amphibia; order Anura; family Alytidae; genus Discoglossus; species Discoglossus pictus. Next base: position 71,458,855 of record CM050164.1, on the reverse strand, counting down.
TTACTGCACCAGTCTTTATTTTTTTTCCCTTCCTTTTAGGGGGTCTGTCCTGGGAGGGGGTATCCCAGGCCTCTTACTTAAGTGGCTGTTCGCTCCCACACCAGGCTATGTCAGGCTGTATCTGGTTTGCAGGCATTAATTAATTTCGGGGGGTAGTACCTCCGTGCAGGGGAGAGACATGTCTCTCTGGCGTCCGTTCCCCCTGCAAACTGACACGGCAGTCTCACGCTGACGTGCGTATCGCATCACTTCCGGCGCCTCAGGACTCCCAGAGCATTCTGTACATGATGGGATACTAATCAATTCCACACACAGTTTGTTTTCATAAATTACTGTTGATCCCCAAATAGATGATAGGAATCTGGAAAACATGAAGAGAAGGTGTTAGAACAATCATTAGCTGTTATTAGAGTACATTATTTTTGCTCTGGATACTACAATAAAGCAATTAACATGAACATCATCTATGAGCAGTGATAACCATATTGATTATGTCCTGTTCAATCAGCCTTCCCGGAATATGTTCATGATGTGTAATACAACAACTCATGCTTCACTGTGAACACAAACTTTCAGCAAAAAGTACTATCATTGTTGTGCCATGCTGATATCACATCTCACTGGTATATGGGTGGTACCAAGGCCAGACAGATTACACTGTTCACATTACCCCTAAAACATGCATCCTGATGTTAAACCAAGGAGATGATCCATTTTGTTTGAAAGACATGAAATACATTAATCCGCTTTCAAACTGTTAACGGGATGAAGTGCAACAAAATCGCATGTATAACTACTGGTTTGGATTAGCAGATCCTAATGGGACCGTGCAACTCTAAAGCTGGGACACTATTCATTCTAATTGAAACTCACACCGGTCATGCTCATTAGTTAAGAAATATGTAGTCATATATTGCATTTCAGATCCATCTGAAGTGGTGAATGACACTGATCGAATGGCTTTTGGGAACATGGTATTGTACATGGTATTGTACTGCTAGAAGATGAGGGCCATAACTTCATGGTCGTAGGAGTTGGCTATTAACACCTACAGAGACAAGAACAAGATATCAATCATAACAATATTCTGATTAACACCTCATCTCAAGGTTAATCCACATTGAACATCAATTGTTGAAATGTTAAACATAACCAGACATGTACACACTCTGTAGCCAGCCAGTAGTATGTCAACCTCTATAACAATCAGTATTTAGTGAGGATTTATCAGGAGGAGGACTTCTTGGATGGTTCTAAGATCTCCTCTTCCATAGCACTGGCCCCCACCTTCCATGCCGGCGCCCCGTCTCCCTTTTCCACCTCTTTGTTTTGGAGGAGCGTGGGGTGCCACTACGTTGGCTGGCTGGGGATCTGGTTGAGATGGTGGTGAGGCCTAAGATGAGGAGGCCGACGTCTTGTGTTGCTGTTGTGCAACCGAAGGCTGGAGTGGTATGAGCTGGCGTTCGGCTAATTCGATTAGTTGTCCCGAATCACCCTTTCCTCATATCTCTCCATCCTTCAGGTGTGCCTCCTCACCTCAGTATGTAGCTGTCTTGTGCTCACCAGTAGGGTGTGTGTGAGCCTACACTGCCTCTGTAGCAACCGTAGCCTCTCATTTGCATGTTTTCTTCATGCCATGTCCTCTCTGGCGAACCGGCCCATAATTTCCTGCAATGTCAAGGGTGGTGGTGTTGATGGCAATGGAGCCACAGGTGACAACAGTGTTTGCATTGGTGGCCGAGGTGATGGCATCAGTGACGGAAGTGAGGGCATTGGTGGCTAAGGTGAAGGCAGCCGGCCCTCAGGTGATAGCAGCAGGTCCTGAGGTGTAGGCAGCAGTCCCTGAGGTGTAGGCAGGAGAGCCCAAGATGTAGGCAGGAGGGCCTGAGGTGTCGGCAAGAGGGCCGGGGTGTTGGCCTATGTATGGGGAACCCATTGTGTGGGAGGCCATGTTTGGGGGCCCTTATTGTGTTGGAGTGGTTGGGAGATACCATGGCTGCAATGTTGCTGTAGCAGGTGGCAGTGGTGATGATGGCTGGGGCCAGGGCATGGCCAGTGGAAGGGGCTGGAACACCTGTGCCTGGCTGGATTGTGCTGTTGAGGGTCCAGTCAGTGATTCCATCTCCTGATATGCGGCTGAATGGCCAGCTTGTGTGGATGGTCCTGGGCCCTCAGAAATGTCATGGCCTTCTTCTTCAACCACTCCCACCATCATTGGATTCTCCCCCTGTTCCTCTGTGTGATTGACTGTAGTGCTTGTGTTACACAGATGAACCACGGCCTGCATAATGAGCATTGTGGATCATGGCTCATATGAATATGTATACTGCAGGTGCCGTTTGCCATCTGCATGTCCATCAGATACATGCTCTGCTGGATCTGCTGTGCAATGTTTGAGACTGACCAATCTGTGACATGTTCCCAACAATGGTTGTTAACATGCAGCTGAGACATGGTCCAGGTTGGGACAGTGTATGACATGCACGTGCAGTCCTACAGAGTCTCTACTCTCTTTTGAATGTCAGATCAATCTTGATATAATAGCAAATTGTACTCATGATCAGTTTGAACTGCAGGTATTGGCCAGATATTTAATTGATACTAATTATGGAAATTATATGTTTGCTACCAGTATTTACATGGTATGGTTATTAATGCCCTATATATCTTCAGTCATAGCAATAGGGCTTAGAGTGCTATTGTATATCTATGCGTGTAGGCAGGGGTGTAGGAGGCAGAATAATTATAGAGGGATACATCTCATTGTATACACTAGAGAGAGTACAAGCTTATTTATACATACTGTGACCGTTTGCCCCTTAGATGATATGGCAAGCAAGTGGAGTATGGAGTTCTTGACAGGAGTGACGGAGTTAAAACTTCTGAAGAACTCCTAATTGGTCCAACTTCCCTTTAAAAGCCTGGAAAGCAGACATGGAAGGGGGTGTGGCTGGCTAGGCTCTGGGCAGGTTGTGTGCTGCTGCCAGAAGCAAGGCACAGCGTGGAGGCTGATCCTGTGTGGAGTTACATTGGGAGTTTTGGAAGCAAGCCTTTAAGAGTTTACCTGATTTACTGTGGCTGCGAGTACTGAGACAACAGCAGGAAGTGTGGGCTGTTTGCAGGCGCAGGACGCTTAGAGCTGGAAGAGTGAATACAGCCAGAATCCCCAGGCAGAGTTGCCTTAAAGGCGTAGCGTGTGTGAAGCTGACAGAGGCCTCAGAAGGAAGTTACCAAGACGTATTATGCCCCAGGGAAGAGGCTGAGTTTGAAGAGAGAAGTGTGAAGGGATTAGTGAGAATCCCCAGGCAGAGTTGCCTTAAAGGCCTAGTGAGTGTGAAGCTGACAGAGGCCTCAGAAGGAAGGTACCAAGACGTATTATGCCCCAGGGAAGAGGCTGAGTTTGAAGAGAGAAGTGTGAAGGGATAGTGAGAATCCCCAGGCAGAGTCGCCTTAAAGGCCTAGCGGGTGTGAAGCTGACAGAGGCCTCAGAAGGAAGGTACCAAGACTGATTATGCCCCAGGGAAGAGGCTGAGTTTTGTCAAATGAAGTTAATGCAAGTAGAGTTGTGATATTTAAGGGTCCCTGGGGTGAAGCATACGGGAGAGACGGGCGGGCCCTATGCTTCATCCATGACGGTGTAAAGAGTACCGTGGAAGAGACTTCCAGATGTACAAGAGATTATGTGTATCCTGACCACAAGGTGGCCGTAGAAGTAAGAAGAGACTATGTGTATCCTGGTCACAAGGTGGCAGAATAAGTAAGAAGAGATTATGTGTATCCTGACCACAAGGTGGCTGTAGAAGTAAGAAGAGACTATGTGTATCCTGGTCACAAGGTGGCAGAATAAGTAAGAAGAGATTATGTGTATCCTGACCACAAGGTGGCAGTAGAAGTAAGAAGAGATTATGTGTATCCTGGTCACAAGGTGGCAGAATAAGTAAGAAGAGATTATGTGTATCCTGACCACAAGGTGGCAGTAGAAGTAAGAAGTTATTATGTGTATCCTGGCCACAAGGTGGCAATATAAGTAAGAAGAGATTATTTGTATCCAGGCCACAAGGTGGCACTACTACCTACATAAGAGACTGACTGTATCCTGGCCACTAGGTGGCGCTATTGTGTGAAAGCTACTCCTTCCGGAAGACACAGGGTTGTAGTGTTTTTTCCCTGTCGCAGATAAGCTGCACAGGAGTAGTCAGGGTGTTCCTGAGTTATAGTTAGCTCTTTTAAGTAGATATTTATCTCCGTTATTTTTTAAGCAGAGTTACTGCTCAGTTGTTACTTGCATTTGCAAATAAACCAATTTGCTGCATTTCAAGCCAGTATCAGTCCCTTTTTCAAGAAACCACTGAGTTATACGACCATCCTTGTCACAATACATACAAACATCATGATATCTGCGGGTATTTGTCCAGTCCATCCCCCCTCCCCAACATTTAATACATCAATGTTTGTGGCGTGATATGAAACTCACTCTGCATTGTCCCACCACTACCGCTGGCTCAATCCACTCCGTCAGGGTCTGCTCCCATCCACAGTATGTGATGTTGACTGGAGGCCCGCCATCGGTTGCACGTGCTGTTCTTGCCTCCTCTGTTCTTGCCTCCTCTGTCAACTTCCTCTTCACCTTCAGCCAGCTGTCGTCATATCTGTGTTCAACAGATCTTACATCTGTATTAGCTACCCCTAATGCTGAAGCAATCTGGGACCAGTCCTCTGCCTTCTGGCTAGCCCTCACATTTCTCCCATCATGAATGATCCGATAACGGGCACGGATTTCCCTGAGGAGGACGTCCATCTCCTCTGGGCTATAATTGGGGGACCTGTACTTTGCCACAGCCTCTTGCCCTACCAACTGTGCCTGGGATTCCTGCCTCCCTGCCCTCTTCCTGGGGCCGGTCCCTCATCCCCACTTTCTAATGTCTGTTAGGCCTGAGGCAAACTACGTGTTACGGGTTTTGATCGTCATGGCCGATCATGTTTTGGCCGGCCACATAACATCTTAACCGGCTAAAGTTTGTGTGCTTGCGTTTCAAGTCCATAACTCACGCCATGGTCTAATTTATTAGCTCTGCTGGCTTTTCGGGCTTGCCAATGCTGCTATTGGCTTTGAATCTAATGGATACAGATTTAAATTATTTTTTGATTTGCAATACTTTCTTCTTTATTTAACAAACATTCTACCCAAATGTATTGGTTTGCTTATAAACTGAAATCCAAGAGTCGTGAAACAATATATACATATTTGGTTGGATGGCGCTCAATATATAAATATAATTTTAAAGGGTTAGTAATGAACAGGATATTGATTCTGATCAAAGTAAACATTTAAAATGTTGGTTTGCTCTCTGATGGATAAACACATAAAATTATAATTGATGTATGTATATATAATTCTCATTACCTCAATCAAAACAATACATGCTTCCAAGAAGAGCTATGCCATTTTCATATACTTGGCTGAAAAATCCTTTAATTTTTCAAACTAAATTAAGGGAACATCTGTCCAACAAACATAAGGGTGATAAATCCAGAATTATCACTAAACAAGTTAATGGAGGCACAACAAAATGAACAGTAATATCAAACAGATGCCACTTTGCATCTTCACAGATTTAGTATATTTTTTACTAGGAATCTTCCAAATTTTTTATTATTCACTGCTATACAAATATAGAATAAAGCAAAATAATTTTGCATTTCTTTGTAAATTGTTCTTAAATATTTTTATATATTCATTTTAGTTATTAAAACATTATATTGCTGAATAGTTTCTATTTTTCCATAGTATTAAATAAGAGTGAAAATTAAATGCAGAACATGTAACATGGCAGCACACAAAAATACATGAAATATATTTGTCCATTCTGTATTATTAGATTATTACCATTTATTTGAAGAATGCCATCATTTTCAGCTTCATTAAATAAACAGGTAAAATGAGTATATAGAACAGGGCTCTACAACCTTTTATATTTAAAGCCTTTGTCAAACAAAGGGATCAACTTAGAACCAGAAAATAAGAAAGATCATTCTGGTATTTAATTAATAAATAATACTTAACATTACAGACACTGCTAATAATAGTGTCCCTTAACATTTCTACTCTTGCACTGAACTGAGAGTTCAAAGTGCATGAAACATGCCTTTTTGCCTTCTATTAATGCAATAAATATGTTTTGAACTTTGTGAGAAAATGTGAGCTGCACAGAAAATTCATATAATGATGCAAGCACACACTGATTTAACACTATATATATAAACTGGTTGGTTCAATGTGCAATATTCAAACAGTGTGAAATTGGAGTTGACAAAACAGCCATGTGTTCAATCTTATATCAACATATGTGTAATTAAAAAATATGATATGTTAGTATTAAGCCCGTTTTATGATACAAAATCCGGGGTAACAAACAACCCAAGGGGTTCATACACGTCACAAAACCATATTGCCTAGGAACAAACACTCTAATGCATTGTCTATAAATATATCATATATAACACAAAATAAACTTATCTTTATTTATTGAACTCATAAATACAATTGTCACATCTTTTTAATGTCAAAATATAGTAATAAATAAAAAACAATTACTTTATTTATATCTCTGCTTCCTTGTAGCAGCCCAGTTACTGGAATTTGTTCCTTCACTTGTTATAAGTTTTGACGTTCACATTCCCCATTGGCTCCTAGTGTGGTCTCATCCGTAAAGCTTGGTTTGACTGTTTTACGGGAACAAGGGAGAGGGATTTATTTAATGGTGTATGTTAATATGTGAAAAAGATATCAATCAAGGGAAAAGAGTGAATAGAATGAAACATGGCATATAAATAAATAATTTGTACATTTATAAATCAATATGACTCAGGGTTATCATAATTGTGCATATTATTAAAATACATTGGCCAAACTGAAAATTGAAAATTTATGTTAGCCTCAAAGAAACATCATTGATAGAGTTAGCACAAAAATAATGGATGGGATTAAAAAATATTTTTCAAATGTTCAAATTTGTTTTAAATCACCACTGGAATATTGTTGCATTTATTTCAGTACCAGAAGTCATAAGAATGTATACCAAAATACACAGATAAAAACATGACATTTTACAGAACTCTTTGCTATGTCTTCAAAGCCTGCCAAAATGTCCAGGGAGCTCTTCGGGCAGTTTCACTCCCCACCCTAGGAATGAGAGGTCTTCAACCATTTTGAGGCTGGAACTGTGCAGTGTGTATTATGACTTGTATTATGACTTGACAAGGGGTACAGCTGCCTCCAGTCCACCCAAGCTCAGATTCCTGGTGGAGAAGCTGTAACCAACTTCATCCAGATCCTCCAATGGCTCGCAGGCCACAAGGCCTTGTTCCATGAGTGACTGAAATGACCCTCTCCACTATTATGTGAAGAGTGTGCAGTACCAAAATAAAAATTTGTGCTTGTTTGCATTCCCTTGCACAGTCCAGTGCCAACGTAAAACAAAAAGTTCAGATATCAGGATTTGCTATTTGCTACCTAATACATTTGCCAAAAGGTGAGACCAAAGAGAAAGCTTTAACCAGTCTGTCTGGCTAGTGCTTGGGGCACACTGTGAACTGTTCTCCAAATCTGAAGGATGGTGCGTCTACAAAAACCTCCCCCCCCCCCACCCCCACAAACCAAAAGGGGACTGACAAGGGGGCCAAAAATGCTTGGATGCATTTCAGCTGGTGCAAATAAAGAAGCGTGAAGAGTTAAGCCTCTCATATTTATTTAGCCCCAGGCTTCCATTCCACTCGACCCTCTGGCCAGAGGATCAAATGTTTCCCTATTCCCTTAACCTGGCATGTAAACATCTACCAGGTAGGCACTACTAAGGTATTACACTTGATCTTAGGGAGTAGTGTCCTTTATCAGGTGTGCATTATTCTATTATAATAAACCAGCGTAAGGGAGTTAAGTACACAATGCATGTTCACTCGGGTAGTGTCCCCATACCAATCTGTTTCGTAGCTGATTTATGTGTCAAGTTGAAACATAAATCACTAAGTATTGATTCCAAACAACAAAAAAGTTCTGTGTGAAAACAAAGCTGAATAGTGTAAAATGGCTAGCAAGTTAGAAAATGTGGCCAAGCCTGTTCCAATCTAAGGAAAAAGGACAAGTTAGAGACTGTACGTAAGCCACTATGTGACCTGATGTTCCTCTACAATCCTACATGTACTTCAGACCACCTGTAAATTACAGTACTGTAAAACAATTCTAAACATCACTTAAGTGTAGAGTAACTATTATACTAAACATTCTCATAGGCACATATGTTGCTTTCTAATCACATAATAGACTGCTGTGATTGTGAGTCTACATACATCTGTGAACATCAACTATTGTCAATAACACTTGTCAACATCACATATATTAAATGCAATGGTAACACTGACTCAAGATGTTAATACAAATCTGAGATTCAGGAGCCTGTAGGAGGATGAGGGGGAGCCTGTAGTTTGGTGCCAAATTTCCGGATTGTCGACTGACTTTGAGAGATGGAGGTCATGGAACGTTTGTAGTCCCACAGACCATTGCATTGCAGCTCATAAGCCAAGCTGATAAAGTGCCAAGTGCTGATGTTGATGCGGTGACCAGGGAGACGAGCGAGACACGTCGCTACACCAAGAAACGTTGATACTGATGGTCTAGAGAGTGAATTCCAACCTGACTGCAGTGAGTGAGAGCCCTGCTGAGACTGTTGGATTGCTACCTCGGACGCAGACGTCGGATTGTGCGTACCAGACTCGCAGACTCGATGAGGCGTGGAGCCTGTTGGAGCTAGTGGCGGAGCGTCTAAGTGGGAGTTTGCTGTACTGTGTACACTGTGGGCCTCATTCAATTGCGATTTAGCCAATTGAATAGGGGTCTATATAAGCATATAGCATATATTTTTTTACAAAAGTTTTTAGTTTGTGAACTTCTATCCAAAAGCAAGGTCTTCACTAACTAAAAACTTCTGTAAAAAATATGCTATGTGCTTATACAGAGCCCTATTCAATTGGCCAAATTGTATTCGAATAAGGCCCTGTTTGTCCAGCCTGAGATGAGCCGATATATAGTGGCATCCCTGCTAAAGATCATATGCGCAACTAAGTACAATTGAATCACTGGTCAAACTGGGGACAATTTGGAAAACTAAGTCAGGTAATATTGATGAAAAAGGCCAATGCTAGTGGGTGCCGTTTACCTGCAAGTCCCAGAGCAGGAAAGAAGACCAGCTGATCACACAACCACATAAAACAGACACAGATGAGGTCTGTAACTTTGAATTATCTCTTCTATAAAGTATACATTTTTGGACCTACACTGCAATAACTGATCTGACTTCAATAATGGGAAAATAACGAGTTGAAAGACTCTGATTTGCACATAGTGCACAAACTGTGATGATCGTATATAATATTATATTGATCTTTAAACTAAAATTGTGTGATCGCTTTTAGATCATTAGATCATTATTTAACTTACTTACTAATTGTATATATTGCTCATTTAGCTAAAAATATACAAGCCTTTCTGTATCAGTCTGTAACAGTTTTATATGTACACATTATAATATATCGTTAAGGGGATCTATCTATTACTCACAAAATCTTCCCATTCTATAATAAAGATGGTAACACCTGGGAATATATTGTACACTGTACAACGTCATACTTAACCAGAGTACTGGATAGATCAAAACAATAGCTTTATTTCTTTTTTTTCCCTTCTGACTTTGATCCCAGAAAAATTTGGTGCTCCTGCATTTAAAGGAGCACATTGTATATTAGTATTTACAATGTTGAAATATCCCCCAAAAACGTTGTGCATTAATACTGGTGAATAACATCCTATACAAATTGCAATTGATGTTAATAAGCTCTAAATACATCTGAGATATTTAATGTGACTTATGTACCATCTAATATATTATCCATCTTTTCTCTTGTGAGAAATCCTTTTTCAAATACTCTTATACTTAAGTCTGTAAAGACCAAATTTGGTCATTCAAATATTATATATCCTTATGGTATGGGGCTGTAATAGCATGTGAATTTCTATTATAATATCATGACAGTTACATGTATCTAAAGGAATTTATTGGATTTACTTAAATGCTATACTAAAGAAAAGAAAAGGGGATAATAAGGAACAAAAAGAAAAAGGAGCTTTGGAATAAGTGTAAAATGAGTCAAAAAGAAAATAAGCAACTTATAATGAAACATAATTCAAAAAATAATTCTAAAGAGAAGGGGAAAAAACTTGAAACAAAAAAATATTGCCTCATTTTTATCCCCAAAAGAGAAGGATGAGGATATAACATCAGAAACATCCCAACCAACTAATTCCTCACAGTTAGATCTCTCTCCAATACAGATGAAATTCAGCAAAATTCCACAGCCCAAACTGTTTGAAACAATAATCTTAAAAGAGCAAGAATTACTAACAGTGGACATTATGAAAAAGCTATTTTTAGAATTTCAACTATCACTAAGAGAAGAATTGTCCCAAGGAATTAAGAACAATACAAAATACATTAATTCTGTGAAAAGTCAATGGATGAGTTAGAGAATAAATATGTGGAATTATGGTTAGATAACCTAACAATGGGAACTAAGATTACAAGACTGGAAGAAGAAACAAAATTATTAAAAGTCAAATACAATACACTAGAGAGTTACACTAGACCAAACAACTTAAGAATACAAGGTGTTTCAGAGAAAATCCCGATGAAAGACTTAAATGCCTTTATTAACACCTTTTTGAATATGTTAGTGAAATCAGAGTGAAACTCTATAGAAAAAATATATAGCATTCATATTCCAGGATAAATTCCGAAAGAAACTTCAAAATATATAATAGTTAGATTACAACAAACCTCCAATAAAGAGGCAATTATGAAAGTATAAAGAGAAAAAATAATATTTGATAATCTTTATGGAAAATGTATGATTTTCTCAGATCTTCCAACTGAGACCCTGATTAAGAGAAAAGAATTCAGACAAATAACGAGAATATTAAGGAATGAGAATATTGTATATAGATGGAAGTATCCAGCTAAATTACTAATTATCTATAATAACCAAAGATTTATAATTACATCAATACAAGAAGGACAGAAACTTCTGGATGAATGGGCAATACCCTATGAGCCAATTGCTCATTTGAATTTGGAATCAATTAAAAAAAGACATCCATGGCAAACTATAAAATAAATTGAGATCTACTCTACTGTCATTTTGTTAATTTCAAATATTGATAGACTATAAGACAACAGCTTATAGCAATATAGTGATACTCTCTTAACTATAATGGAGCAATAAACGGAGCTGATATAATTTAAAAACACTACAAAAGAGATTGGTAACATGGAGGAAGGGAAATAAATCAGTAAGGGAGAAAAGAATGAAATGAGTGAGAGAATTATAAGTATAATATTTATTCATTAACACTATTTAAGAATAATAAGAATAAGTTTAGCACTATACAAGAGGAAATATTCTTTCACTATGTATTTCTATAATAATAGGCTTAAGTGTTCATTTTTAAAAGAAAAATAAACACTTAAGCCTATTATTATAGAAATGCACTAACATAATATATTAAAATTAAAGAGATTATACTTAGAGTGTAGAAAATAAATATAAAGAAAAGGGGAAAAGAAGGGAAGAGAGAACATCCCACCTTTTTTCCCTCTTCTTTCTTCTCCATTTGGAAAATGTAGTGGTCCTTCTCTTTCTATCCAGAATATCAATATTTGATGAACATCATGAAAGATAGAAATATATTGATAGTCTATTGGTTAACAAAACCGGTATGGTAGCAAATATAATTACATTGTTACCACACAATTATTGTTTGTATTTATTTATGTCTTTAATTGTTTATTTTTTATTTTTTGGGTTTTATGTAATTGGCAATGCCTTTTCTCTTGTCAAATAAATGTTTAGGAAGAACATGTACAATGTAATTATGAAACCCTAATTAGTGGAGAGGGCAGGTGGAGAAGAGGAGTAAGAGGCAATGAAATTAAATCATTAAACTATTATGGGACTTAAATTTATATCTCAGAATGTGAATGGGCTGAATATTCCATCCAAAAGAGCAATGGTCATGATTATTTTTCATGAATTAAATGTAGATGTAATATGTGTACAGGAGATTCATCTTAAAAATAATAATATTCCTAAGCTATCAGATAAAAGGTATAACATAAAACTTTTTTCCAATTACAAAACCAAGTCGAGAGGTGTTTGCATATTTTTCAATAATAGAAATAAAATAGTTGAAGAATTTATAGAAAAAGATATAGAAGGCCTCTATATAATTTGGATAGGCACAATAAACGACCACATTTATACAATAGCGAACATCTACACTCCTAACAAGAATCATTATAGATTTTTGAATAAAATAATAAAACATACTAACGATATTAAAAAAGGTAACCTGGTTATTTGTGGCAATTTAAATATCTGTTTAGATCCTTTAGTGGATAGAATCGATGGTAAAGCCAGAACCAAATAAAATGATGATAAAAAATGCAAATAAAGTTCAAAAGATCCTACTAAATCATAAATTGTACGATGGCTGGAGAGTATTATATCCCCTCGATAAAGAGTACACTTATTTCTCCAATAAATACAAAACATATACAAGACTGGATTAGTTCTTAGTGAATTTGAGTTTACTAAATAAAATAAAAAAAATTGAGATTAGTTCAATAACATGGCTAGACCATGCACTAATAACAATGATTGCAGAAGATGGCTATAGAACACAATACAATAAAACACGTAATATAGACGCAACTCTTTTTAAAGCAGAGACAGATAGGGAAAAATTGAAATAGAAACTTTTTTTGAGACTAATGAAAATTCTGTAACCTCACATACATTACTCTGGACACGCACAAAGCATACGTGAGAGGTGTACTTTGTGAGTGGTCCAAATACAGAACAAAACAAAAGAGACCTCATATGGAGATTTACTCATTAAACTTACGCAACAACAACAAAAAAATAAATTGTCACCAACAAATATTACAACTTTGGAAATAGCTAAAACGCAATCAGCAATTAAAAAGATTCAACAGGAAAAAAATGATAATTGAATCTGGCTATAACAGTTAAAGCAATATCACCTAGGTAATAAACCTGGGGAAACTAATTGCTAAACAAATTAAGGGAACTAATTTTACTAAAATAATTGGCATAATCCATAGAAATCCAATAGACATAGGAAAGTCCTTTTTCCAATATTATAAAACGTTATATAATCTTGAACAAAAAGTGGACTTTCAAAAACCTTCAATTAAACAAATTGAAGAATATTTTAAAAAGATAACATTGCCAAAGATATCAGAAGCACAATTAAAAGAATTGGAAATGGACATTACAGAAGAAGAAATATATCAAAGTATAAAATCTTAAAAAATTGGGAAATCTCTGGGCCCAGACAGATTCCCAAATATATATTATAAAATATTCTCCTCATCCATAGTGAAACATTTACAAAAAATGTACAATGGAATTAAAATAAATGGGAAAGCACTGGCAGAGACATTGGAAGAAGCGATAACTGTAATACCAAAAACTGATAAGGATGGCTTAGAATGCCGTAACTATCACCCAATATCACTTATCAATACAGATATAAAGATATATGCTAGTATATTAGCAACTCGCCTGAATCCATTATTAAATAATTTAATTAATAACGATCAAACAGGTTTTATTAAATCTAGACAGTCAACGGATAACACTCGAAAACTTCTTAATATACTGTAATTGATTTTGCCCATAAAAGGAGAATACCATCAGTAGCTCTATCATTCGATGCTGAAAAAGCATTTGATAGAGTGAATTGGGACTTCATACATATGGTTTTGGATCATTTGGATCACACGCAATAAAATCTCTTTATACAGAAACTAATGCATATATAACAGGTGTAGGCTTTAAAACCTACTCGTTTGACTTAAGAAATGATACTCGTCAGGGCTGCCCTAAGTCACCACTTATATTTGCTTTGATTATAGAACCATTATTGGAAATGATAAGAAGTTCTAAACAAATAAAAGGAACTGTTATTCGCTCTATTATAAACAAAGCTACAATTTTTCTGATGATTTGTTGGTTAAAGTTTCTGATCCAATGAATTCAATAACTACTTTACTTCAACTTATTGCAGAGTATGGGGATTTATCTTACTACAAAGTAAATATTACTAAAACATAAGTGTTATATTTTAACATATCAGATAAGCATAAATTTGAACTAAAAGAAATATTTCCATATAATTGGAAAAGTAATCAAATAACCCACTTACTGTAGGTATAACATTAAACCAAAACCTAAATAATATGGTTCAAAACAATATGGATAGGCTATTCCTTCAGGTCTCTTCTATATCAACAAGTTGGAGAGATGTAAATTTGTCGTGTTTGGGTAGAATATCATTAATTAAAATGAATATTCCCCCCAAAATAACATATATTCTAAGAAGTCTTCCTTTAAAGATTTCAATTAAAATCTTAAAAAATTTTACAAAAATAATAGACACATTTATATATAGAAATAAAATACCACGTATTAAACAAGAAATTATCTCGAGAACTTTTTCTAGAGGAGGCTTGGCTGAACCAAATATTATTCAATACTCAAATGCCATTAAATTAGTTCATCTTTCAAAATTTACAATAAAAGAAAATAAAGCCAAATTTTTACTTACAGAAAATGAGTTAGTCAAAAACATTAACTTACAATATATTGTGAGAATGTAAGGAGAAGCCGGGGGCAAATCATAGAGGACCGGTATATAAGCCATAGGCTGTACAGCTCCTTGTGTCCAGCTCTCAAAGAGTTAAAGCACTTGACTTCACCTGGTCCAGTGCTACACAATAAAAACCCCAGGAAGTCCCAGTAAAGAGAGAGGGGTGTGGGCTGCTGGAGAAGACTGCTAATTAGGCTCTGGCCTGAGTGGTGTGGAAGCTAAAGCCAGAAGCTGAGGCCTAGCGAGGAGACAAGCTGTGTGGAGCCTGCAAAGGGCAGCTAGGCAAGAGAACCGTTAGCTGCCTGATATACTGCACAGTTAACCAAGGTGAACTTCTGTAAAAGCGGCTTTGTGAGTGGGATCCTGCGTTTACCTGGAGCTGCGAGGTAAAAGACCTGCTGTGTACCAGAGCCTGAGAGAGAGACTGCAAACACAGTAAGTGCGTACCAAAGGGGACCTCAGTCCTAGGCTTCCTGCTGGGTGAGCCATGCCAGTGCTGCTGTGACCTGTAATGCTTTATGAAAGAGGACTGTACCATAGACTCAAAGCCTCCGATCACTAGACCATTACCGGAAAGAGAACCCCCCAGGGAAAAAGACTGAGCGTTTCTAAAGTGACCTTTTTTCTACGGTTTGAGTACCCGAGTACTCTGATTAAGGGCCCTGGGGGGAGGACACTCGGAGAGTAGGGCGGGCCGGTGTCCTGGCCACAAGGTGGCACTCTCACCAGTTTTAAAGACTAATCGTATCCTGGCCACAAGGTGGCACTCTCACCAGTCTCAAAGACTGTTGGTATCCTGGCCACAAGGTGGCAGTCTCCCAAGTTTAAAGGACTGTTTGCAAGCTGGCCACAGGTGGCAGTCTCCCAAGTTTAAAGGACTGTTTACGAGGTGGCAGTCTCCCCAAGTTTAAAGGACTGTCTACAACCTGGCCACAAGATGGCATTCTCCCACCTCGCGGAGAAGTAGTTGTTTATTTTCCGTTCTTTTAAGCAGAGCTACTGCTACAGCTGTTATTTTCTTTCTGTAAATAAACCAATTTGCTGCACTTTCCAGCCGGTATCAGCCTTTATTCAAGAAACCACCGCTATACGCGGCCATCCTGATCACAATATATATTGAGATATGAAAATAGATAATAAGATTCTTATTAAATTACCACTTATTTCTAGTACCTTAATAAAATGGTGGTTTAAATATAATAAAAAATGAATTGGTAAAATTCCAGGCCCCAAATACTCCAATACATAAATTGTCACTGGAGCTAACCCCTTTCCTAAATATATCGTGGGAAGAATGGGGCATGAAAACTCTTAAGGACCTATTTCAGGGACACAAATTTAAATCATTTGAACTTATATCTGAAGAATATCAAGTACCAGCTACTAAATGGCTGCTTTATGATATTCTATATACATCGATAACAAATACAGATTATGGAAAATTACTTAATAGAGAACTGACCGATTTCGAAATAACTCCTGAGATTGTATTATTTCATATCTTTCCAAGTAAAATTAACTAAAGACAAAGTAATGTGATAATAAATATTTTAATGGCAGCCAAGTGGCTTATAGTTAGAGAATGGAAAAAACAATCCTTACCGACTTGGACCGAACTTATGACCATTGTAGAGAGAAATAAACAAATAGAATTGGAGTATTTGACACTTTCACACGGTTCGTCAAAAAAAATTAGCTTAAAATGGTCTCTTTGGAAGATACAGGGAGTTATTTAACTATTAATGCTGGAAAGGAATTTATTAAAAGAAGAGACAGAAAATATAAAGTATATAGATGAATGTAGAAAAGATAAATGGAAGTAAACAATTTCAGGAATTGTTAAAAATGCCTTACTCCTCTTCTTCCCAGAATTGAATTATACCATGTTTGGATATCGTGGAAAATGTTATTTCTCATGACTCAATTTGAATTACTTAAGTTCAACTGTGGTTCCACTTTTGTTGATGTGTTTTTTTTTTTCTTTCTTCTCCTTGGCTGATTATTTGTAGTCTTGATGTCCTGATGTCTCTATTTTACTGTTTGTAAATTTTTTAACCTTATTCTTAAAACTTTGAAATGGGAAAAAAAAAAAAAAAAGACGTTAATACAAATCATTAAAGTCACATTGCTCAAAACAGGTGGTGTAATGGATGGCCTACAAATAGTCACCCAAACACTATAAGATGGATCCAGATCACATCAGAATACTGAATTAATTATGAGTGTCACATTGTTGGGAAGAAATGTCATGTACACAAGATTTTTGCTTGTTAAACACAAGGCTATGAGATGTGTGATAATAGACAGCCCAAGGCTTGAAAGAGAGGAGTGGATGACAGTGAATGTGGCTTAAAGGAGGCCTGTGATCCATGCTGGTGGTAAAAGAGAACAGCAAAACTACTTTATATAGTACAGGCTTTACACAGGATTATTTTAGATGAGCAAGTGAGGGACAGAGTGTTAGTGGCTCAATGACTGGGGGATATAGGGGCACATGCTGACAGGGAGGATGGCAATGATGAAGGGACAGCTGCACAATTAAATAAAACTACACATTGAGGTAAGCTGAACGATGATGTGTAAGCTTAACTATCTCTTCATATTGTAAATATTGAACGCATGGTGTGTGTTAACTAATTGCTTTGCTACACAGCCAGAAAATAACATTTATGTATTTGTACACATTGAGAACAATATTAGCTTGGACTACCTTGTAAGTATGATAATGATTACCTACTCATAAAGTATATAATAATTCACATTAGATATCAACACATGATCATGTCAAACATAAAGCAGCACATATTGCTTCCAAAATATGGATTTGTGTTAAACTGTTAATGTTATGAACTCACAATATTGTTTTGGATATCTCATGAACATATATATGATAAAATAGATATGCAAAGATTCACACGTGTGATGCTAACAGTTGAATGAGCTTTTGAGATTGAATGTGTATTGTTACCCTTCTTTCATTCATGACATGTTTACTACAGATCTTCAAGACGTGTCATTTGGATTACTGTATGGCTCTCACATGAAGTTCATCTACAAACTAATTCAGAGCCATGCTGTTGTAATGCTACATTATGAATGGGAATGTCTCGTAATCATCTTAATGTTATGTTATTCAGTGTGATATTTGAGAATTACTATATTGATCTTGAGAATCTGAACTTTACTGTCAGATTGCAACATACTTATTTCCAGATCGCTTTTCGAGTGCATATGAGGATTAAGGTAACAGTAACTGTAGGCTTCTAACAACTATTCTTGAGGTTATGTTATGACTCTGTTCTAGACTTATAAGCCTTCTTTATTGTTAATGTCATATGTATATTGTTGTTGGTGTATATTGTTGTGCATTGAACTCCTGTCTGCTATTGTTGTATTGCACCTCTTTTTTGCCTCACCCTCTGACTGCTGGCATACCATAGGATTCACTCCTATGCTCCCTCCTTTTCTCTATCTATACTTCCTCCCTCAGTACCTTAATAATATCTTTTGTATTTCAGTATCGTCATATGCTTATGACACTCAAATCTACCTCTCAGCATCAGATATATCCCCTTCTGTTCTAGCACAAGTGGCCAACTGCGTCTCTAGTATACCTTCGCAGATGTCCACCCGTTAACTCAAACTCCTCATGTCAAAGACTGAGCTCCTAGCCTTCTCACCCTCTACCACAGCTTCCACTGCTCACATATCTCTCACTTTTGATGATGCCATCATCACTCCTTCCTGAGATGTGGTTTCTGATGACCTAGGACACAATGCACATCAAGCACTACAGAGTCTGTATCTGCACATTCTGCAGTGACCAGAACCATATGTGGATTGTTTATTTGATTTTTATTTAGTGAAAACAGAGATTTTGATTGATTCTCAATTAAACAAGGTACATCAAAGTAAATAGACACACAGGTATGTTATCTGCCTAGAAAAATTCAGGAAGCGTACATATCACTTTAAGTGTGTAGTGTACATGGTTGAGTATGTGAGGGTATGACAAGTGTTTATGATATTCTCCTGGCTTGGTTCCTAGCTGCATGGTGTCCACCAAACCCAGATGTCTAACCACTGTTGCTGGAGTGATCCAGTTCCATAGTATCCTCTCCCATTCCTTGAAATAAATAGAAGCTTGGGGCCACCATCAGTGGCACCAGCAATCCTCATGACTGTGCTTGATACTCTTTACATCCCTCACATGAACCCCAAGGTCACTGACTTTATTTGCTACCTCCTTCCACATGCAAGCTCTCTGTCCTGGCCTCACATCCCTGCCTCCATGTAGTAAGATAAAGTGGGCACATATGGCATGCAGGATGACTATAAATTATTTGGGGATATCATTGGGGGCCCTGTGTTTTGGACCATCCTCATGTCCTCCTGACTGTGACTAGGGTGGCTGACCTTCATTTGCCCCTGAGCCCTGCCCCTCCCCAGCCCTGGATTCTACCTGCTTATTGTGTGCCGTCAACGGTGTCATCCCTCACTCCACGTCTCCTTCAGCATTGGGATTCCTACTCCTCTCCCCACCTCTCCGGGCACCTCTCCCGGCTTCTCTAGCTCTCTCCACTACTTTACCTCTCTCGGCTCCTCTAACTTTCTCCACTTCTCATATATATGTGCAATATATGTAGCTATGTGTAAATGTAGTAACATGTGTTGATAAACTGGGAAATATGTATAAGCTGTACAAAAAGTTAGGCTAACTCATTTCTGCCTTTACTGAACACCTCTCCCACTTTCCTACGTATCTCAAAACACACCAATGCCTAGACCTGTGTATTGACTAGTAATAGCTATGACAAAGTCAGAGTTTGGGTATGAAACTGCCCTTTTATAAACTGTACAAATCAATAAACATGACGTTTTGGTTTCTTTTTGGTTTAGGGTGAATGAGTAGAGTAAAAATTGTAAGGATATGCTGATTGGCTCGGTTCACAATATGTCATGTAAAACCGACCTCTATATAGTAAAGCATGGATTTGCGTGATACAAGGATCCTAAGCATGCAATACATAACTATGTTTGAAATGTAACTCCCATCCCAGTTATGAGATTTTATGAATTGATTGAAAATGGTGGCCTCAATCGGTATGTAAATATACATTCTCAGGAAATCAAAGTAATGTTTTATATTTTATTAAATGAATAAAAATGTCATAGATAATATATCCTCTAAAAGTATCTGACATTTTCTTAATGTTCAGATGTAAGAATTACTTGAACAACTGGTTCTACCTATGCATTAACTGACAGTAAGAAAAAAGGTAATTATACATTAATATCATTAAATGCATAATTTACACAGTTATAACAATGACACTTCTCTCTCTCACTTTCAAACATACAGTGTCATTATATAGTTACATTTAAGAATAGTAGCAGTATCATCTTCTGTTAGAAAAGGCCATGGGTCATGTAGGAATGCAAGGTTAAATGTGCAAAGGAAAATGATATGTTTCACGTAGCATTAGCAGTAAATGTTTGGTTTCAGAGATAACATTCTGTAAATGGCATTATGCAGCTGCACTTAATAATATAATGACCTATACATGCGGGATAATGGCTCTTTGAAGAGCATTTCAAAAGAAATATGTGCATGGTTATAGAACATGTACAGACACACTGGTCTATATTCATTTATATAGGTAAGGTGGAATTTGAGTCCTCTTAGCAAGCTTCCAGCAAATCCTCCTTTCCTCCCCCCATTTCCTAATAATCTTCATTCTAATAAAGTGAGTGCAGTTGTAGCTAGTTGGTCAGCTGGGAAATTACAATTTTAGTACTTGTTTTTAATGTTATTGCAGTTTCAAATGTTATTATTCTGTTTACTGTTAGAGTACTCACTAAGCACTGAAATTGTATGTTAACAACTACAGTGTGAATTTTTTGGGAAGGAAATTGTATTTATATGAGCTATTGGTTAGTGAGCATGGATTTGATCAACCCCAATGTATGATGCATGAAGTTTCAACTTGGCTCATTAATACTGTGCCTTCCTGCCAAGCATATTTAATGTGAGTTGACTAACAGATTGTGTATTAAATGTACTGCATTTTAAGATTTGAAACATTGTATAGTAACAAAGGCATTTTCTTCTTATTCTTAAACTAACAAAATAAGCTTGAAACTGAACAGATGATGATTTACTATTAACTCTAGAAAAATCATATTTTTTTTTAAATAATTTCTTCATGTATATTTATTTTTTAAATGTTGTTTTAATATACTGTATATGTCTCTTATAAAAATGGTTTTCTATATTTATTTAATTATTTTATATTTTTTAAATATCTGCTGTTTTATGCATATCAACTATTATAGTATAGCTAATAAACTATCTATGAAAGAGATGAAGGAGTTTTACTAAAAGATTTATTAGAATGAAGAGTGCATTTGTATGCAGGGATGCACATCACTGCAATACTTTGTAAATATCCGTCCAAAATATCTCTTGTTTATTGGGAGAATGAATATGAGGCATAAAATAAATATACTCAACAATTTAATAATATGATTAATGTTTTTCAATGAGCAGGTCCAGATTTACCATTAAGCAGAATTGACAAGTGCATAGGGGTGTCTGCCTGCTGTAGGCACCATGGCCCCTATTCATTTGAGAAAATTGTAGTTTCGGGAGCCTGTAATGGAGCTTGTAAAATAATTTGCTATTCAATTGGTATTTTTTTGCTAGATGCAAATAATTTGCGGTTAGAAGATCAAAATCCCTACGTTTATTAAAATCGTAAATCCGACCCAGCTAAGCCTTTGATTTTTCAAGCCCATAAATGTTACAATCGCAAATCCCTATTCAATTGCTACAATTCCTCAAGGCTGCAAATGTTCCTCAAGGCTGCAAATGGCAAATGTAGAAAAAAAAACTACGGGTACCAGATAGGCTTTGCAAGGGGGTTAAACACCTATTAGTAGCACTGTAAATGCAAATAAAAAATCAGTACTGCACTTTAAAAGACAGGGAAAGCGATGATAGATATTATAATTAATTGCACAACAATCTCAAGCTCGCAAATCTGCAATCATTTTTTTTATTTTTATTTTTCATTTCTGTGTCACATAAATCTCAGTAATCAATGAGTTAATCAATTTCAGGCAACCCACATGGACTAGAACAGTATCTCCATTCATTGTTATTATTTTGTTAATTGCCGGATTGTGAGTCCGATCGCATATCGGACCTCTAAACACTAATTATAATTATTATTGTTTATTTGTAAAGTTGTGATCAAGGCAAAACAATATTAATACATTACAAAAGATGGAGGGCCCTCTGGTTGAGCTTAGAATCCGGTGTCCATAGTGCTTTTCCCAAAGCACTGAGCAAGATTTACAATATTTGCATTTAACTTCCATTTTGTAATGATGACGGTCTCATTTACTATTGGCTGTTTCTAAGTCGGTAGTTACGGCCTTGCTTAATTGATCATGATCATGCCCTGAAATGCTTATTACGGGTGCATGGTTTAGTTTAGGCTTTCGGCAAGGTAGTTCCTGGCTTGTTCAATTGAATCGCTCTGTAACTGTTGCTAATTAAAATTTGCAAGAGTTACAGAGTGATTCAAATGAACAAGCAATTGAATAGGGGCCCATAAAAAGTATTTAAACTGGTTTAAAAAATAAATTGTACATTGCACATAGATCCTTGCAGGAAGTGCTATGTCTTAGGGGTAGGAGTTGTGCTACTTATGAAGTCTGTATCAAAATCTCATTAGAGAGAATAATATGTAAATTAAGAATGAACTTTTATAAATTCAGTTACACTGGTGAGAAAAAAATAATATTTATATAAAATTATATGATTAAGCGCTATTCCCTAAAATATAGAAAACACTATCTACCTCTCTATATAGGTCAAAGCAGATTTGAGGGGAGTATCTGAAGATAAGATCTGATATGTAGGAGGATGCAGTATTGTTAAGGGTTTTGTAGGTAAGTCTCAGGATTTTGAGTTTAATTCTAACAAGTATAGAAGAGTGTGGCAGCAGATGAGAAATAACTGATTAGATACGTGAGCTTAGCATTTAAGTTAGACTACAGTGTGATAGTCAAGTGATAAGAAGGCCAGTTAGAAGTGAGTTGCAGCTGTCTATGCAGGAAATACATAAATAAAGTACGATTTTTGCACTTTCTTATGTGATCAAAGGACATAATTTTCAAGTATTTGTATGCGCAATTTGTAGATTTTGGTGGGTGATTAGATGTGGAGAGTAATAGAGAGAGCTGAATCTAGAGTAATCCGAAGGCAACGATCTTTTGATGTAATGGAACAGTTAGTGTTCGGAGCTGGGGATGTGGAGTATAAATAACAAATGTAAATTGTAGAAATTGATATTGTGTATGCATTTTATATATATATATATATATATATACAGTCAGGTCCATAAATATTGGGACATTGACACAATTCTAAACTTTTTGGATTTTAAATGAAACTAACAAGTTGTGCTTTAACTGCAGACTTTCAGCTTTAATTTGAGGGTATTTACATCCAAATCAGGTGAACGGTGTAGGAATTACAACAGTTTGTATATGTGCCTCCCACTTTTTAAGGGACCAAAAGTAATGGGACAATTGGCTAGTCAGCTGTTCCATGGCCAGGTGTGTGTTATTCCCTCATTATCCCATTTACAAAGAGCAGATACAAGCTCCAGTGTTCATTTCAAGTGTGCTATTTGCATTTGTTGCTGTTAACTCTCAATATGAGATCCAAGGAGCTGTCACTATCAGTGAAGCAAGCCATCATTAGGCTGAAAAAACAAAACAAACCCATCAGAGAGATAGCAAAAACATTAGGTGTTGCCAAATCAACTGTTTGGAACATACTTAAAAAGACAGAACGCACCGGTGAGTTCAGCAACACCAAAAGACAGGAAGACCACGGAAAACAACTGTGGTGGATGACCGAAGAATTATTTCCCTGGTGAAGAAAACACCATTCACAACAGTTGGCCAGATCAAGAACACTCTCCAGGAGGTAGGTGTATGTGTGTCAAAGTCAACAATCAAGAGAAGACTTCACCAGAGTAAATACAGAGGGTTCACCACAAGATGTAAACCATTGATGAGCCTCAAAAACAGGAAGGCCAGATTAGAGTTTTCCAAACAACACCTAAAAAAGCCTTCACAGTTCTGTAACAACATCCTATGGACAGATGATACTAAGATCAACTTGTACAAGAGTGATGGGAAGAGAAGAGTATGGAGACGGAAAGGAACTGCTCATGATCCAAAGCATACCACCTCATCAGTGAAGCATGGTGGTGGTATTCTCATGGCGTGCGCATGTATGGCTGTCAATGGAACTGGTTCTCTTGTATTTATTGATGATGTGACTGCTGACAAAAGCAGCAGGATGAATTCTGAAGTGTTTCAGGCAATATTATCTGCTCATATTCAGCCAAATGCTTCAAAACTCATTGGACGGCGCTTCATAGTGCAGATGGACAATGACCCGAAGCATACTGCAAAAGCAACCAAAGAGTTTTTTAAGGGAAAGAAGTGGAATGTTATGCAATGGCCAAGTCAATCACCTGACCTGAATCCGATTGAGCATGCATTTCACTTGCTGAAGACAAAACTGAAGGGAAAATGCCCCAAGAACAAGCAGGAACAGTTGCAATAGAGGTCTGGCAGAGCATCACCAGGGATGAAACCCAGCGTCTGGTGATGTCTATGCATTCCAGACTTCAGGCTGTAATTGACTGCAAAGGATTTGCAACCAAGTATTAAAAAGTGAAAGTTTGTTTTGTGACTGTTAATCTGTCCCATTACTTTTGGTCCCTTAAAAAGTGGGAGGCACATATACAAACTGTTGTAATTCCTACACCGTTCAGCTGATTTGGATGTAAATACCCTCAAATTAAAGCTGAATGTCTGCAGATAAAACACATCTTGCTCGTTTCATTTCAAATCCATTGTGGTGGTGTATAGAGCCAAAAAATTTAGAATTGTGTCGATGTCCCAATATTTATGGACCTGACTGTATATATCACATATTATCATTGTTGAACTACAAGACGTTGTCACGCTTTGCGTGGTGCGTATGTCTTAGGCGATGAACGCAAAAGGCACTTATTGTTTGCGAACCTTGCGTAGCGAGGCGAACCGTTAACTCGCAGCACTTAGGCTTAGGCATAGCGAGGTGAGTCGTTAAGGCACTACAACTCACAACACTACTACAAAAGATGCCAAATACACATTTACTAATGACGCTACTTTACACTCCAAACTTGCAAATCACATCATTACGCATCTACAGTATCGCTTTACACAAATAAACCAATGGTTTGTCCTTGCGACACAGCCTACTTCTGATGCACAGTTGGGACATTCATAAAACTATCTCCACAGGCCAGCAACAGTCCAACTGGACATTATATGCTGCGGGAAAATGAAAACAGATTGTTAGCTTTTCAGCCTATTGATTGATGGATATATTAATTACAAATAGGTAAAGTATATTCATTCATTAAGTAACTAATTAATTGATTATTATTTACAAAAATATAGACATATGTATCTGTATTTGTGATGAGCTCAGAGGCTACTCAGAGGAGCAAAAGTACACCAGAGGAGAGGCTCGCAATGAGCGCCGAAGGTCCTCACAGTACAAAAACCTTCACATTGTGTGGCAAACAGCATTGACATGGCTTCAAATTGTATTGCTCCGTCATTTTTGACGAGCAAGTCGCTAGTACATTTATATATACAGTATCTCACAAAAGTGAGTACACCCCTCACATTTTTGTAAATATTTTATTATATCTTTTCATGTGACAACACTGAAGAAATTACACTGAAGAAAATGACATTGTGCTACAATGGAAAGTAGTAAACGTACAGCGTGTATAACAGTGTAAATCTGCTGTCCCTTCACTGAAACTCAACACACAGCCATTAATGTCTAATGTCTAAACCGTGTCAATATTTTGTGTGGCCACCATTATTTTCAAGCACTGCCTTAACCCTTATGGGCATGGAGTCCAGAAGAGCTTCACAGGTTGCCACTGGAGTCCTCTTTCACTCCTCCATAATGACATCACAGAGCTGGTGGATGCTAGAGACCTTGCACTCCCCCACCTTCCATTTGAGGATGCCCCACAGATGCTCAATAGGGTTTAGGTCTGGTGACATGCTTGGCCAGTCCATCACCTTTACCTTCAGTCTCTTTAGCAAGGCATTGGTCGTCTTGGAGGTGTGTTTGGGGTTGTTATCATGTTGGAATACTGACCTGCGACCCAGTCTCCGAAGGGAGGGGATCATGCTCTGCTTCAGTATGTCACAGTACATGTTGTCATTCATGGTTCCTTCAATGAACTGTAGCTCCCCAGTGCCAGTAGCACTCATTCAGGCCCAGACCAAACATATATACACATATGTCTATATGTGTAGATATGTTTCTATAATATGTTGTGTTGATTCCCCCTATATGCATTTACCTGATGATGTCAGATGCTGCCGCCACTCTCTCTGCATCGCTGTTTACGTTCAAACTGAGGGTTTCATCTCATATCAGTGTTTTTGTGCTCTTTGTGCCTTATCTGTTTGTCATTTAGGGATTATTTCAACTACCTTTCCTCAGTATAGATGTACATTTTTGGTGGTGGGAGTGTCATGGTCTGTGCCTGCATGAGTGCTGCCGGCGCTGGGGAGCTACAGAGGGAATCATGCATGCCAACATGTACTGTGACATACTGAAGCACAGCATGATCCTCTCCCTTCAGAGACTGGGCAGTAGGGCACACCTCCAAGACGACCAATGCCTTGCTAAAGAAGCTGAAGGTAAAGGTGATGGACTGGCCAAGCATGTCACCAGACCTAAACCCTATTGAGCATCTGTGGGGCATCCTCAAATGGAAGGTGGAGTGCAAGGTCTCTAACATCCACCAGCTCCGTGATGTCATCATGGAGGAGTGGAAAAGGACTCCAGTGGCAACCTGTGAAGCTCTGGTTAACTCCATGCCCATGAGGGTTAAGGCAGTGCTGGAAAATAATGGTGGCCACACAAAATATTGACACTTTGGGTCCAACTTGGACATTTCCACTTAGGAATTTTTACTTTTGTTGCCAACGGTTTGGACATTAATGATTGTGTGTTGAGTTATTTTGAGGGGACAGCAAATTTACACTGTTATATAGGTAGTACAGTTACTACTTTATATTGTAGCCGAGTGTAATATCTTCACTTTTGTGAGATACTGTATATATACATATAGACAGATGTACTTTTTATTTACTATATATATATATATATATATATATATATGTATATATATATATATATATATATATATATATATATATATGCATATATAATATGTGCCCTCTAGAGATTGATGTGGAGGTTCAGTGGCGTTCATTCCAGCAAGGAGAAAGTCAAACCAAGTATTGTTTTTTTTTCTTCAATCAGTTCTGTAAATCAGTGCAGTGTTTTCTTTCCTGTGGGCTGTAATCAGGGTCCAGGTTAGAGTGGGTATGGCTTGGCCTGTGTAAAGGTATATCTGTGTGCATTTTGTTGTGTTCTGTTTGAATCAGTTCTGTAAATCAGTGCAGTGTTTTCTTTCCTGTGGGCTGTAATCAGTGTACAGGTGAGAGTGGGTGTGGTTTGGACTGTGTAAAGGTATATCTATATGGATTTGTGTGAGGTTCTGTTTGAATCAGCTCTGTAAATCAGTGCAGTGTTTTCTTTCCTGTGGGTTGTAATCCACATCCAGGTGAGAGTGGGTGTGGATTGGCCTGTGTAAAGGTTTATCTGTGTGCATTTTGTCGTGTTCTGTTTGAATCAGTTCTGTGAGGCAGGGCAGGGTTTTCTATCCTGTGCTCGTTTATCATTGTACAGGTGAGTAGGCAGGGTCTATTTTAACAAGGGTAGAGTGAACTCTGGAGCTTGCAATCATATCTAGTGTAAGTGTAGTTGGTGTGTAAGAGATTGAATAAAAGGAGGGAATTCAAAGAAAAGGGGTATTATAAGAAAAAATAGAAAACAAACATACATATTTTTTCTGTTTTGTTTGGGTTAAGGTGTAGAAAAGCAATCTTTATACAAATACATTGATTTGTTTTCTCACTGCATTTTTGTAACTGATAATCATGAGTCAGTCCAGTGGCAACCTCACGAAGTGTACATCCTGCAACATGTATGCACTACAGGAACAGATGATCCAAGGTCCATACCTCTGTGACAGGTGTGAGCATGTTGCCTCTCTGGAAGCTCATATTGGAGAACTGGAGAGGAGAATTGTAGCACTTAGTAATATTGCTCCACTGGAAAGGGGGTTGGTGCTCACTGAGCACAATATAGCTGGGCCTAGCATGGAGGGTGGAGATGGGGCTAGTGAGGATGTCCAGAGAGGTAGCTGGGTTATAGTTAGAAAGGGAATCAGGGGGAACAGGAGGAGGCAGGCCAGTTTTGAGTTGGCAAACACCAACAGATTTGCCAGATTGAGTGAAACTGCTGGGATGTCCATTCAGGAATGGCAATGCCAGATAGAACTGTTCTCTCTAACAGCCGGGAGAACAGTTCTACTGGAGGAGAGGGAGGGCCGAATAGGCAGAGCAACAAACAGGTTTTGGTGGTAGGGCACTCTGTTGTTAGGAAGGTAGACAGGGTGATTTGTCACACAGATCCCTGCAATCGAACCGTTTGCTGTCTCCTGGGTTCTCGGGTTTGGCATTTAGTGGATCGGGTGAATAAATTATTGGGAGGGCCTGGAAATGTACCCGCGTTCTTGGTACATATTGGTACCAATGACAAAGTAAACGGAAGATGGAGTGTCCTAAAGAATGATTTTAAAGAACTAGGGAATACGCTTTAAGCAAGGACCTCCGAGATAGTATTTTCTGAGATACTACCAGTGCCATGTGCTAGCCCAGGGAGACAGAAGGAGCTTAGGGAGGTTAATGCATGGCTAAAAAAGTGGTGCAGTGCAGAGGGTTTGGGGTTTTTAGAGCACTGGGCTAACTTCTCACTTGGGTACAATCTCTATAGTAGGGATGGATTGCACCTTAATGATGAGGGAGCTTTTGTGCTAGGGGATAGGATGGTAGAATGGCTGGGGGAGTGTTTAAACTTGTAGGTGGGGGGGGTCTATATAGAAGTATTAATGTAGAAAGGGTAGAGTGGGAAAGGGATGAATGTTTTACCCATGGGAGAGGAGAAGGCGATAGGGTTACAATAGACAGTAGTGAGGTATTAATAGGGGCCTCAAATACAGTGGCAAGCACTTCACAAAGGCAGAGCCATAGCAAAATAAAGTGTATGCTTTCTAATGCAAGAAGTTTGCCTGGGGAAATGGGCGAGCTAGAATTATTAGCAGTACAAGAAAAATGGGACTTAATAGGCATTACTGAAACATGGTGGGATGAATCTCATGACTGGACAGTTAATTTGGATGATTATAACTTATTTAGGAAAGACAGGGGAAATGGTAAAAGAAGAGGTGGGATCTGTCTATATGTTAAGCCCAAATTTAAGCCTATAGTCAGAGAAGATATTTATGCTGGAAATAGCAGCAGCATTGAATCTTTGTGGGTTGAGCTAAATAGTGGAGGAGCTAATTCTAAAAGCATATTGGTGGGAGTATGCTATAAACCCCCAAATATAATTGAAAGTGAGGAAATACAATTATTGTTACAGATTGTAACTGCAGCTAAGCATGGGCAAGTTCTAATAATGGGAGAATTTAATTCCCCTAAAATAAACTGGATAAATGAGACTAGCAGCTCCAGTAAAGGGAGCAGGTTCTTGAGTACACTCAGTGATCATTATCTGGCCCAGGTAATACAAGAACCTACTAGAAATGGGGCCATCTTGGATTTAGTTAGTAAAGTAATATTGATATAATATCAAATGTTAAAATAGGGGAACCCATGGGGTACAGTGATCACAACACAGTCTCATTTGAGATTGAATACAAAAAACTGAGTTGTATGTGGCCAACAAAAACTCTACATTTTAAAAGGGCTAACTTTAATGGGCCAAGGGCAGCAATACTACATAAAGACTGGGATAAATAATGTTCACGGAAAAATACTGAAAATAAATGGACAACATTCAAATCCTTACAAAATATACATACTCATCGGCATGTACCATGTGGAAATAAAATGAAAAGGAGTAAATCACATCCCATGTGGCTTAACAATGACTTAAAGATTACCATCACTAAATAATTGGTTAACGCAGGAAGAAATCCAAAAGGGATTGGGGAAAATACATTTTAATAAAGCCCCAGGTCCTGATGGAATACATCCAAGGGTACTGAGGGAGCTGGGTTAGCCAAACCATTATATCTAAACTTTCAAGACTCACTCACCACAGGGTCGCTACCAGATGACTGGCGAAAAGCAGAGGTGATACCTATATAGAAGGGAGCAAGAGCAAATCTGGGGAATTGTAGACCAGTGAGCCTCACGTCTGTAGTTGGAAAGCTTTTGGAAGGGTTAATAGGGGACAAAATACAAGAATATGTCTATTTGAACAAGATCATAGGTAGCAGTCAACATGGATTTATGAAGGTTAGGTCATGTCAGACCAATCTAATTAGTTTCTATAGGGAGGTTAGTAGGAACTTGGATCAGGGCAACTCAGTGGATGTAGTGTTTTTGGATTTTGCAAAGCCTTTTGATACAGTGCCACATGGGAGACTTTTGAGCAAACTAAGGGATACAGAAATTGCAGTAAATATCTGCTCATGGATTGAGAGCTGGCTAAAAGATAGGAAGCAAAGGGTTGTTGTAAATGGAACATACTCCGATTGGACTAATGTAGTAAGTGGGGTTCCTCAAGGTTCAGTATTAGGTCCTCTCCTTTTTAACATATTTATTAATGACGTAGAAGTAATAGATAATGATGTACTTTCCCTACAAAGGGATTTGCATAAATTAGAGAAATGGACGGCTAAATGGCAGATGAGATTTAATACAAATAAATGTAAGGTTATGTATCTGGGAAGGAAAAATAGCCATGCAATTTATAATCTTAATGGAGCAAATCTAGGGGTATCTGATATTGAAAAGGATTTGGGAGTACTTGTGGACAACCACCTAGGTAGCAGTGCTCAATGCCAAGCAGCTGCAAAGGCAAGTAAAATATTAGCATGTAAGAAGGGTATAGAAGCAAGGGAGGCAAATATAATTCTACCACTATAAAAAACCCTAGTACGCCCTCATTTGGAATATGGAGTACAATTTTGGGCACCACTTCATAAAAAGGACATTTTAGAGCTGGAAAAAGTACAGAGAAGGGCAACAAACCTAATAAGGGGAATGGAGGGGCTAAGTTATGAAGAAAGACCAACCAAATTAAACTTATTTAAATACATCCAGGGTCAATAAAAGGTTTTGTCAAGTGAACTTTTTGTAACAAGAAATTTTCAACTGACAAGAGGACATCCCTTGAGGTTAGAGGAAAAAAGATTTCACCTTAAAGAAAGAAAAGGGTTCTTCACAGTTAGGGTGGTTAAACTGTGGAATTCTCTACCGATGGAGGTGGTGACAGCAAATTCGATAGATAACTCTAAAAAGGGGTTAGATATATTTTCAAAAACGTTGTAATTATCTAGATTTACATGAACACAAAAATTAATGAACATAATTATGAATCAAATATAATACATGAGTTTGAGGTGTTGCTGTACATTGTATATTCCAGTTTTAGATTACAGTATTGTTCTAATAAACACATTTTCCAAACTTCTTGTGATAAAGTTATCCTTTTTGGCTTTATGCTTTTAATAATTTTAGTATATAAGCTGTGGTATCTATGAGAACAGCTTCATGTGCAACTTCCTAGTCCAATAGGTGAAAGAGTTAAAATTTGCTATGACTATAAATTAACTCAAAAGCAAAACAAGTGGGAGTAGGGGTTATGTTGGTATGTCCAGTTTCCCCCTACCTACCAAGCACCCAAATAGGGGGTGGTTCAAACTTGCTTTACAAACTGGTTCCATCTCCAGCACATCATATGTATATATACAGAAATACTTATTTTGATTTGTAATTATATTATATTTGGGATAATTATATTAAGTATATTCGAAAGGTAAATGGTTTAGGAGGGAAATACTAGCAAGAATAAAAAAAGAAGGTCTCTATAATAAAGATTAAATCCTATAGGATTAGTGTAACAGGGCCCATATATATAGTTCTCTTTTATTTACTAGTTGTTTTGGATGTGAGATTGAGGTTTGTAGCAAGCCACATTATGCAACAGGTTGGGATTTACTATATGTGATTGTTACCCTTTTTTCCTCTTTTAAGGGTCACGTTGAATAGTTGCACTAAGTGTGAATAATTGTGTAGACAGAATTAAACACTTATTTTTTTACCGTTTCATATGTCACAATTTTCGTATAAAGTTTTACACAATTTAGAATTATAAAGTGTTTCAACTCTTGACATTGGCATAGTGTTAAATCATGGATAAAGAATAGTTTCTTCACATACTAATATTTTTGTAACTGTTTCTCACAAAAGAAGATGTATTACAGTTTTAGATGTTTTAAAAATTCAGAAACACAATTCGAAACACGATTAAAAATGATAATCACTAACTAATAGATAAAGATTTGTTTAATTGATTCACTATTTTTCCTTTTCCTTTTTTTATTATTTGTTTTTTTTAGTATTTGAGAGACATATACAATCTTATGGGTATTTTGATATCATTGTCTACAAGCCTGTTACAAAATAGAATCAATTTCATATTCACTACAGCTAAAGGAAAATATAAGGGGCCCCACAGAATAACCTAACGAGTCCATTTAAGGATAACATTATATTTAAAGTAGTAATAAAGGTTGATAAATGTTGTCTTT
Source organism: Discoglossus pictus (assembly GCA_027410445.1). NCBI lineage: Eukaryota > Metazoa > Chordata > Amphibia > Anura > Alytidae > Discoglossus > Discoglossus pictus. The sequence continues at coordinate 71,426,227 of CM050164.1, read as the reverse complement.
CTAAAGATACTAGAATTTACACCCATTCTATAGGAATTTCCCAAATTGGTATAACAATCTAGAAATTATAGAGCTAATCAAACATTTACCTACTGATATCTCCTTAAATTACTTTACTTTAATTGAGTTAATTTATAACCACAAAGCATTGAATTTTATGTTTTGATATAATGTATGAATGTACTTCTTGAGATTATATGCCTTTGTCCCTGCAAAATTGCAAAATTGCACTGCGCCATAGTGGTCTTTCAAACTTGGGTAGTTTGACTTCTCCTAGGTTTTTGGGGGTTGGAGGAGTCTTCAGGGGAGATGAGAATCAGTCAAGTGAGAAAGTTTTAGTTTTTTGTGTGTATGTTTTATATGTGAAATGTATTGCGAGTAGGAGTCGAACCATGTAGGTCGGAATTGTACCAGAAGACCATCTGGTCTTATATGAGCCTTAAGATTATCAGCCATGTTGAATGTTTGTGGGTAGAGTTAAATAGCGAAGCAGCAAATTCCAAAAGAATATTTGTTGGAGTATTCTATAAACCTCCAAATATAGCTGATAGTGAGGAAATACAATTATTATTACAGATTGGAAATGCAGTTAAGCATGGACAAGTTCTAATAATGGTAGGTTTTTTATCTCCCTGAAATAAACTGAGTAATTGAGACCAGCAGTTCAGCTAGGAGGAGGTTCTTGAGTACACTCAGGGATCATTATCTGGCCCAGGTTATACAAGAGCCTACTACAAATGAAGCTAACTTAGATTTAGTAATCACAAATAATATTGATATTGTATCAAATGTTGAAATAGGGCAACCTTTGGGAAACAGTGATCACAACACAGTCTCATTTGAGATTGAATTAAAAAACTAAAATTTAATGGGGCAACAAAAACTCTTAATTTTAAAAGGGCAGATTTTAACAGTTTAAGGGCAACAATACAAAGTATAGACTGGGACAAAGAACTGGCAGGTAAAAATACTAAACATAAATGGACAACATTTAATTCCTTATTGATGCACTTTCCCTTCAAAGGGATTTACATAAAATTGAGGAATGGGCGGCTAAATGGCAGATGAGATTTAATATGAATAAATGTACAGTTATGCATCTGGGAAGGAAAAATAGCCATGCAAGTTATAATCTTAATGGAGCAAATATAGGGGTATCAGAGATTTAAAGGGATTTGGAAGTACTTGTTCACAACCACCTAGGTAACAGTGCTCAAAGCCAAGCAGCAGCTGCAAAGGCAAATAATATATTAGCATGTATTAGGAAGGGTATAGAAGCAAGGGAAGCAAATATAATTCTGCCACTATACAAATCTCTAGTACGCCCTCATTTGGAACATGGAGTACAATTTTGGGCACCACTTCACTTCATCAATTTTAGAGCTGGAAAAGGTATAGAGAAGGGCAAAAAACTAATTTGGGAATGGAGGGGCTATGCAATGAAGAAAGACTAACCAAATAAAGCTTTTTTTCTCTATAAAAAAGGCGTCTAAGCAGAGATATGATTACATTATATAAATACATCCAGGGTCAGTATAAAGAGTTGTCAAGGGAGCTTTTTGTGCCAAAAGGTTTTCAACTGACAAGAGGACACCCCTTGAGTTTAGAAGTAAAAAGATTCCACCTTAACCTTCCTAGCGGTAATCCTGAGTGTGACTAGGGGTTTATCTTCTGTACCTAAATCGGTAAACAGTAAGCCACACTCAGTTTTATTGCAGGGAGGATGTGGAGGGGGCCCAGTGCTGCCGAGTTTGCCTGGGCCCCCTCACCACACCATTGCTCCTCCCCACCTTCCTCCTGCGCCTCCCCATCTTCCTCCTCCAACTCCCCATTTCCGCCTCCTCCCCCCTTATCCTTCTCACCTCTCACCTCTTCTTAGCCTCCGATCAACTTCTGCTGCTGATCAGAGGCTTGCAGCACAATTTATGCTTGGAACTGGCATAGGCTAATGACACCACAAGCGCATCACGTCATTACCATATGCCGGTACAAGATACAGGCATAAGACGCGCTGCGAGACTCCGATCAGTGGCAGGAGCTGATCGGAGGCTAAGAAGAAGAAGAGAGAAGAGAGGGGGGGAGGAGGGAGCGAAGAGGAGGAGGATGAGTGGGGAAGAGGAGTGTGAGGGGGAAAGAGGAGGGTGAGGGGGAAAGAGGAGGGTGAGGGGGGAATGGGAGAAAGAGGGGGGAATGGAAGAAAGATGGGGGAAGAGGAGGATAAGGAAGAAGAGCTGGATGAGTGGGGGAGAGGAGGATGAGGGGGGAAAGGAGGAGGATGAGAGGGGAAAGGAAGAGGATGAGGGGGTAAAGGAGGAGGATGAGGGGGTAAAGGAGATTAAGGGGGAGGAGGATGAGGGGGAAGATGAGGAGGATGAGGGGGGAGGATCAGGAAGATAAGGGGGAATGAGGAGGATAAGGGCAAAGGGGGTGGATAAGGGGAGAAATGGAGGCAGGCAGATAAGGGGGGAGAGGGGGGAAACGGAGGAGGAGAAGGAGGATATGGGGAAAGGGTGGAGGAGAGGGGGAAGGGGTAATGGTATCTAAAGGCGGTATGATTATGTCAGAATTTTAGAATATACCGCTTTAACATTCTAAATACTGAAAAAATCTTACCGCCAGAAAGGTTAAAAAAAGAAAAGGGTTCTTCACAGTAAGGCTGTTTAATCTGTGGAATTCTCTACCAGAGGATGTGGTGACAGCGGATTCGATAGATAACTTTAAAAGGGGACTGGATTTTTTTCTAATTAAGAAGGGAATTCAGGGTTATCCTGGATAATTAGAGAGAGTGTATTGATCCAGGGAGAAATCCGATCACCAGTATCTGTGGTCAGGAAGGAATTACTTTTTTTTCCCTTTGAGACGATTGGATAAGTTTAACTTGTTTTTTTTTCTGTTTGCCTTCCTCTGGATTAATAAATAAATAAAATAAATAAAATAAATAAAATAAATAAATAAATAGTTGAATAATAATTATTAACAATTAACAATTAATTAATAACTAATCCTCATATTGCAGATCAGAGGAGAACGTAAAAGGTTGAACTTGAAGGACTGGGGCCCAGGCCTAGGGCCCAGGCATTGAAGGAGGTAGTGGCCACAGTGACAGCAGTGGGCACAGCAGAAAGGGATGCGAGGTCTGTGAAGCACTGCTTTGATGATATCTGGGCCAAGGTGAGGAGGATGATGGCCAAGAAGGCCAGTCAAGCTGAAGAACCAAGTGAGGGCCCATAGTGACAGTCAGATACAATGAGTGGGAGGGCATCACAAAGGATAATTTGAGTCAGTTGACCAATTCTGGAACTTCAGGCCCGGTGGATCAGCAGGATCCAGCCTCCATGTCAGGTGAATATCACATACACCAACATGCCACCACATGTACATCACACACTACACATGTACATGATGACCAACAAGGACACTGGCATGTCAGCTCTATGGAATTAACAAGGGATAGATGGATCAGTCATGCGTCATTAAATCCATGAAGCTGAAAAAACACTGTCATTTGTAGGCACAACAACAGTAATCAACAAATAGAGTCCATGTATTTGTGTGCCCACTGCAGCGTATGCCATTACAGAACACTGGCACAATCCAGAAAGTTACTGCAGACCCCATGTGCCGTGCTCTGGCCCCCAGCCCCACCTGCTCCACCACAGAGACATCTCCTGTACACCAGCAGGCCGGCTACTCCTCTCCTCCTGCCACCAACACACCACTGCAGATGCCACTGCCTCCTGGGGGGATGCCTCCCCCTGCACCCCCCCCCCCTCACCAGGGAGATTGCGGCCAGCAATGGGATTGGGGCCCTGATGCAAGGCAGAGGTGGATGTAGGGGCTGCACATATTTGTTCGACTTCTTAACAGCACTCCTCAGTGACAATCTTTTGGTGCAAATGTTAAGGTGATCTAGCCTGGCTACAGAGTACAGGATCATGGCCTATGTGACGGTGATATTTTGTACGCAGATGGCTACCTCCCATCACATGGTCCATGATCCTCTTCTGTGTGGACACATAGGGTTCTGGTTAACATTTCACCAATTGATGGTCAATGGGGAATGCTGTTGAGAAGAGATGCTGCAGTCCCTATCTTTTTTATTTTTCAGGTGTTTTCTCTTTTTTTATTTGTTTTAGGCACAATTGAAGTCCATGAAGGCATCTTCTGCATCTGCAAGCACACCTGTATAACTGATGGATGTGATATCAATGTTAATGAACAATATCATATGGAGAAGGTGATAGTACACCTTGACCACTGATGTTGGTTACAGCTAAGTATTTATTGTGAGATGACACATAATTATTAATGGTCATGGCTATTGAGTTAACTTGGGAACTAGCTAATGGTTAGCAATGCTTGCAAATATAAATCTGATGAGTTGGTATATTGTTACAGTTATGGTATTTAGCACTGTACTGTATATGCATGTTTTATTTGTTATTTTTTTATTCTCCTATGCCTTTTTTTTTTAACCACCTTTTTTCAGTTTTTTATTTTAGGAACACAGTGTGTGTACGAGCAGATGCTAATCAAAAGTAAGTACTATGCGCATTACTTGTAACTTCACATTGATTGCTGTGATGGACATAACACAAAAATTGAACAGGACATAATGTATTGGAGAATGTTGTGCTATTAATTATAAGACCTAACATCACTTTCCCTCTTAAAAAAAGTACAATATTGCTTTTTTATTTGCTTTTAAAGTGCTCCAATTTGTCTTTAAGCACTTTGCGAGACCTCCTTGGTACCATTAACTTATGGTTAGATATTTTACATTTGCGGGCTTGACGGAGTGGTTAGCGAGGGGGAAATAAAACAATTGAGTAGCGATTTGCGATTTTATCGTTTCTGACTCTTGCGGCCGTGAAGAATCAATGGCTTGGAGGGCATTGTTATTTAGTCTTCTTGCAGTTACTGTTGCAACTGGGTGTGTCCTTGTAAACTAATATGTAGCGCTGAAATATGTTGGGAGCAATATATTGGTTTTTGCAAAGGCTTTTGATACAGTGCCACATGGAAGACTATTGTACAAACTAAGGGATACAGGAATTGCAGTACATATCTATTCATGAATCGAGAGCTGGCTAAAAGACCAGAAGCAATGGGCTGTGGTAAATGGAACATACTCAGTTTGGACTAATGTGGTAAGTGGGGTTCCTCAGTGTTCAGTATTAAGTCTTCTCCTTTTTAACATATGTATTAATGACTTAGAAGTGGGACTGGAAAGTAGTGTCTCCCTTCTTGCCGATGACACAAAGTTGAGCAAGGTAATTCAATCAGATAATGATGTACTTTCCCTCCAAGGGATTTACATAAATTAGAGGAATGGGAATCTAAATGGCCGATGAGATTTAATGCAAAAACAAGTTATGCATCTGGGAAGGGAAAATAGCCATGCAATTTATAATCTTAATGGAGCAAAACTAGGGGTATCTGATATTGAAAGAGATTTGGGAGTGCCTGTGGACAACCACCTAGGTAACAGTGCTCATTGCCGAGCAGCAGCTGCAAAGGCAAATAAAATATTAGCATGTATTAAGAAGGGTATAGAAGCAAGAGGAACAAATATAATTCTGCCACTATATAAATCTGTAGTACGCCTATATTTGGAATATGGAGTACGATTTTGGGCACCACTTCATAAAAAGCACATTTTAGACATTGAAATGGTAAAGAGAAGGGCCTAAGTTATGAAGAATAACTAACCAAATGAAACTTATTTTCTCTAGAAAAAAGATGTCTAAGAGGAGCTAAGATTACATCATATGAATACATCCAGGGTCAGTATAAAGCTTTGTCAAGTGAACTTTTTGTGCCAAGAGGTTTTCAACTGACAAGAGGATATCCTTTGAGGTTAGTGGTAAAAATATTCCACTTTAAAGAAAGAAAATGGTTCTTCACAATAAGGGTGGTTAATCTGTGGAATTCTCTACCAAAGGTTGTGACATTGGATTAGATAGATAACTTTAAAAAGGGACTGGATATATTTTTAATTAAAAAGGCCATTCAGGCTTATCCTGGTTAATTAGAGAGAATGTATTGATCCATGGAGGAATCTGATCACCAGTATCTGGGGTCAGGAAGGATTTTCTTTTCTCTTTAGAGACGATTGCCTTCCTCTGGATCAATTAACAACTAATCCGCTTATTGCAGTTCTGAGGAGATCTTAAAAGGTTGAACTTGATGGACTAAAAGTATTTTTTCAACCTCAACTACTATGTATATACGCCATTACCTTACACAAGACACTACTAAGATTCTAATACACTCTCTCATCATTTCTTGTCTTGACTATTGCAACTCGCTCCTTGTTGGCTTGCCCATCACTCGCCTCTCCCCACTTCAATCCATAATGAATGCCTCTGCCAGACTCATCTTCCATACACATCGTTCAGTGTCGGTAGCTCCTCTTTGTCAATCACTTCACTGGCTTCCCTTAGCCTCCAGAATAAAATATAAAATCTTGACCCTAACTTATAAAGCCCTCAACAACAGTGCACCACCATACATCTCTGCTCTCATCTCCAAATACTCCCCCACACGCCCTCTTCGTTCTGCTAAGGACCTTCTTCTTTCTACCACTCTTGTCACCTCCTCTCACTCCCGCCTCCAGGACTTTTCTCGTGCTGTCCCTATTCTCTGGAACTCCTTGCCTCGCTTCACCATACTATACTCCTGTCTTAAATCCTTCAAAACTTCAATAAAAATGCATCTCTTTAAAGAAGCCTATAATCTTCCTCCCTAACATGCTCAGCACTACCCTCTCCATACTGTACCACATACAAACTTCAACCTTTAGATTGTAAGTCTGCAAGTTTCAATCCTGCAAGGTGCTTTAGGGAAAGCACTATGGACACAGGATTCCAAGCTCAAAGGGCCCTCCATTCATTGCAATGTGTGAATCTTGAACTTGTCATTGCCTGTAACTTAACTTATGTATAGCGCTACGGAGTATGTTACAAATAAACGATAATATGTAACTATGTATGTAACAATACACAAGCATAATTTTGTATTACTTTTTTCCTACCCTCAATGGTCATTTAAAAAAAGAGACAAAATTAATAAAAAAACAGCTTCATCTGAATAATAGTGAGGACTGTACTATCTGATAAAAGGGAGAATAAATAATGGTTTAATGGGACTCCTTTTGTAGAGTAACTATGGCAGGGAAGATATTACCACTACTGGAAATGAAAAATTAGATAGTATCTATTGCCTTGCTCACTATGGCTAATAAATTCTTGCAACAATTGATAAAAAACTGTGTGCTATCACTTCTTTTACCTAATAGTATGGCGTCATTCTTTTCTGCCTACAGTATACTTCTTATAGTTAAAAACTAATAAAGCTTTCTTCAGAATAGGAAAAGATTTCAGTCAGAGTTATAATATATACAAAAATTAATAGAATATTTTCATTTCACAAAAACAACCCCAAACTAAATTAATGTCAGCAATAAAAAAAAATGTGAACATAAATTACGAATGGGGTGCAACGATAATAAACACTTACTGGATCCATTACCATCAATTACATGAATTTTAAGTCTTGAATATTTGTAACAACAATACTTAAGGTGTATTGTTACTGATTACAGTATCCAAAATTGTCATCCAAGCTGGTTACTTAATGAGCAGACAAAAATGTAACCCTTTTCACATCTATCAGTACAGGCATGGAAGAATGGTACTCACCTAAAACAGGAAACAGCAGCTCTGGGTTAACTGATTGGTGCAGTGTGACCTGAGTCCAGGGGAAAGCTGTACTGTTAATCACAACCTTCCCCCATAGAGTCTCACACACTGTGTTACACTTCTGTAATAGGCTGTGGCGGCACAAACCCTCTATTGATTACAAATGCAACAGCCAGTGGGCAGTAAGCAAAGATTTAAAAGGTACGATTTTTTTTATCTGTTATTAGTATCATTTAAAAACTATAGATCATTTTAACACACAATCTTGTTCTCCTTCACAGCATGAAGAGCACTTACAGTGACTTCAGTGATCCTTTATCTTATGAATGCTTGTAAGTCCTGAGATGGTTAAAACATTCTACATGTACCTTCACCCAGCCGTAAAGGCACACAGATGAGTCTGAGAAGCAAAGTAACATTTGAATTATGTCAGATGTGAGGCTTAATTCCTCATATCCATCACAATTAAGCAATTATTTCCTCCACCCCCATGTGCCCCCTCAATAATCACTATCTATTATGTGCCCAAGTATCACAGGGCTCACCCCAACACACCTATCTAGAATGATACTGGGGATTCCCAGGATTCTGCCAATTCTTTTTATGATCTGGATTGCATCTGCCTACATGCTATAAGCTGGGGTAACCCCAGGGATTCCCAATCTAACAAAAAATCTATAGGGACCCCAATAGCACCTAAAATTGATTCCTATACCATGGGAGTCCCTAAGAACCACTATGGTATATCTAATTAGAACCCTGGAGGTCCTTATAGATTCCCATGGCATCTAAAGTTCACCATGAGAATCCCTAACAGACCCCCATGGCATCTGAAAATAATCCTCCTGCTATGGAAGTCCCTAACAGATGTGTGGCATCCAATATTAACCCCCCTGCCACAGAAGTCCTTAATGGACCCTTGTTGTAACTATTATTAACCCTAACCGTGGGGTTTCTTATGGACCTCCTTCTCACCTAACATTAACTCTTGTGTCATGGAGTTCAATATGGATCCTCACGGCTCAATATTGGAACAAGCTAACCCCAATGGGAAAGAATTACAAAAAAATAAAAACATTACTAAACCTGTAAAGGGGAAAATTATACTTACCTACCCTGTTATGCCCTCCAGTATGAATAATGACGTGGTTCTAATTCTTCTGTCCTTTACCACCATGCAGGTTACCTTACATGGGAGTACAAGATGCTCTGCAGGGGCGTATTAACTGGAAAAAAATTGGGGAGTGAAAGTGTTCATACATAAACATATATATAAATATATCACATATATAGTTGTGAGCATACGAGTTGTTGCTAACGCTTGCGGGCTTTGCGAGGGCCGCAGTTGCTGGCAAGGAGCGCCGAAGGCGCTCCTTGCCAGCTACTGCGACCCTCGCAAACTTCACGTCATAACGCAAACAACATACGAGACACGTTACCACACATTACGACTTAGCAAAAATCGGCCGCAAGCAGCGGACAGGAAAAAATGAAAAACACAATAAATACACACAACACATACATACAAAATCTTACCTACAGCAAGAGGGAGCATCCAGGACCTCAAAAAATAAAGTTACACCTTCATTTAACTCAAAATAAAATAGTTTAGACACTCACAAATTCTCTAAGCGAGAGAAAAAATGTCCGCTGAACAAAACGAAAACGAGGCTACGGCATTCTAAACACGCAAAACACCACAAGAAACACGCAAAACACCACAAAACACCTACGGATATTCCGCTACAGAAGCATACCACACATTACCCGCCATTTTAGAACAATGCGGAAGTACACAACTACGCTAACGGTTTGGTCTCGCGCACGCACACTATTACACTGCACACATTCATCATGCTTACACAGCAGCTCCACACCACTAATGCTGCAGCAACATCAAAACAGATTGCCAGCTCTTCAACACGATGCTTCAAAATAGGTAATGTATATTCATTTATTAATGTATTATATATTTCATTATTATACACCAAACAGCATTAGATCACTTACAATTTCATTGCCGTCATTTTTTGCCGGGCAATTCTCTAGTATATATATATATATATATATATATATATATACACACCCCCTGTAGGGAATATTGTACCCCCATGTAAGCTAACCTTCACATATATATATATATATATATATATATATATATATATATATATATATGTAACAAACAAACACTTCCCTCCAACACACATATATATATATATATATATATATATCTATATATATATTTATTTATATATATTCTGTAAGTGTTTGTTTTATTCATTTAATATAATACATTATGGGAAGGGAAGCCATGTTTAATATGGTTATGGATTGCAAGATCAAAGTATTTGTGGTCACATTTGCATATCCCTGCCAAGGCTTCGAGGAATTCGGTGTCATAACTGTACTCCTCGGAATTCTGGGCATGAAACAAGTTTTTTTAACTGTTTCAAATGTGAACACAAATGTACTGTTTATTTATACAGTGCCTTGCAAAAGTATTCATCCCCCTTGGCATTTTTTTGTGTTTTGTTGCCTAGCAACCTGGAATTAACATGGATTGTTTGCATCATTTAATTTACAGAACAAGCCCACAACTTTAAAGATTTTTTTTTTATTGTGAAGCAAGCAACAAATGGGACAAAATAACAGACAAAGTCAATGTGCATAACTATTCACCTCCCTAAAGTCAATACTTTGTTGAGCCACCTTTTGCGGCAAACACAGCTCCAAGTTGCTTTGGATAAGTATCTATGAGCTTGCCACATCTTACCACTAGGATTGTTGCCCATTCCTCCTTGCAAAACTGCTCCAGCTCCTTCAAGTTGGATGGTTTGTGCTTGTGAACAGCAATCTTTAAGTTTGACCACAGATTTTCTATTGGATTGAGGTATGGCCTTTGACTAGGTCATTCCAACACATTTACATGTTTCCCCTTAAACCACTCAAGTTTTGCTTTAGCAGTGTGTTTGGGGTCATAGTCCTGCTGGAAGGTGAACCTCTGTCCAAGCCTCAAATCAGAGAGTGGTACATGTTTTGGTCAAGAATATCTCTGTATTTAGCACCATACATCTGTACCTCAAATCTGACCAGTTTATCAGTCCCGGCTGCTGAAAAACATCCCCACAGCATGATGCTGCCACCACCATGTTTCACTGTGGGGATGGTGTTCTTTCGGTGATGTGATGTGTTGGATTTGCGCAAAACATAGTGTTTTCTTTGATGTCCGAAAAGTTCAATTTTAGTCTCATCAGATCAGAGCACCCCCTTCTCCATACATTTTGGGAGTCTCCCACATGCCTTTTCACAAACTCAAAACATGCCATTTTGTTTTTTGCTGACAGTAATGGATTTCTTCTTCGACTCTATGGAGGGTACGGCTTATTGTCGTCCTATGTACATATACTCCAGTCTCTGCTGTGGAACTCTGCCGCTCCTTCAGGGTTACCTCCGGTTTCTGTGTTGCCTCTCTGATTAATGCCCACCTTGCCCGGTCCGTGAGTTTTGATGGGCGGCCGTCTCTTGGCAGGTTTGCTGTTGTGTCATGTTCTTTCTATTAGGTTATGATTGATTTGATGGTGCTCCTGGGGATCATTAAAGATTTGGATATTTTTTTATAACCTAACCCTGACTTGTACTTCTTAACAACATTGTCCCTTTCTTGTTTGGAGAGTTCCTTGGTCTTCATGGCAGTGCTTGGTTAGTGGTGCCTCTTGCTTAGGTGTTGCAGCCTCTGGGGCCTTTAAAAAAAGGTGTGTTTATGTAATGACAGATCATCTGACACTTACATTGCACACAGGTGGACATCATTTCACTAATGATGTGACTTCTGAAGGTAATTGGTTGCACTAGAGCTTTTTATGGGCTTCATAACAAAGGGGGTGAATACATACGCACGTGCCAATTTTCTGTTTTCTATTTCTAAAAAATAGTTTTATGTATATATTTTTCTCATATCACTTCACCAACTTAGACTATTGTGTTCTGATCCATCACATAAAAATTCAGATTAACAAAATGTTGAACTTAAGGCGGTAATGTAACAAAATAGGTAAAAAGTCAAGGGGGGTGAATACTTTTGCAAGGCACTGTATAATTCTAAACACATACATATTCAATCAGGATCATCTATAATCAAAATTCGTCCAGCGTTTCCTATTACTATGTTCTAAAAATATACTCAGCCAGGGCTCCCTAAAATTATGTACATATATTCACCCAGGGTCAACCATAATTATAATATAAAAACATATATATTTAACCAGGAACTATAATTAAAAAAAGTACACAAATTCAGCAGGGGTCACCTATAATTATCATAACAATATAGAAATGCGCACTCAGGGTCTCCTATTATTGTAATATGAATATATAAATAAATATTAACACAGGAATAGCTGTAATCATACACGATAAATAGCTTTAAATACACAATACCCACTTTCTATCATTTCCTTATAAAATATATTACAATGAAAAAAATATTATACTATATACATTTACTTATGCTGCTCTGGTGCAGTTCCTTCATCTACACGGCAGCAGGAAACTCATGGACAGGGACACTGAATTCTCTACACTGTAGTTCTAGGCAGACCTCGCCTAGCAGGCAGTCTGTGAACTGCAAAACCAAAAAAAAGAATTTACGAGGATTTGGAGCCCAAAAAAAACAAACGCCCATCCAGGGAAGTGCCCTTAGGGAGCTGCCTAGTTTGCCTAATGGGTAATCCGGCCATGGCTAAGTGCCAGAATTGGATGGAGCTCTTTGACTTATTCATATATTGACCTCACACCAGATTTTTTAGCATTGCTTCTACTTATATTTAGAATGACAGTGACACATGACAGTGGGGTGTAATTTACTATAGTATCATGGGTGTGTACACAGTTGCAACAGTCAACTTTAACCTAAGATCCAGCAACACATGTCATTATGAGATTTAGTAAAATATTTTCCCACATTAAAAAGGAGCCAAACACAGCTCATCCCCAGTTATTGTGAACGAGGTGTTTAATGGGCATGTTATATTATGGGTGCCCGACTGTGAAAACCCAAGTTCTCTGAATTTACAAATGACAAATCTTGCTCTGCTGATACTCAACATTGAGTATTTCAAGACAGACGGATTGCAGTATATTTTATTGTTACATAAAATGATATGGCCAATATTCAGCTATTAGCATAGAACATTTGTGGCTGAATTTAACTGGCACATGCTATTAACAGAGCTCTTGCTTAAAGTGCAGTAAATTAATAGTGGTCAATCTTCTGGGTTTGTCTTAAACGTTAAGACAAATTATGAATTATATATTTTTTATATGTATTTATATTTATTTATACTAAAGTGAATAACATGTGGTGCTGATGAAAATGTATAGGCATGTTATCATCTTGCCAAACACTGCATCTTTGTCAACTAATATAGTGCCTCTGATTGTGCATGCATGGAATATAAACACATGGCATCATGTGTATTAATCTATGCATGCCTGATGCCTAAAGCATGCATTTGCTACTCAGTTTGTGATGTAAAAATGGGTGGACACATAATGATATATCTCATATTACAGAGCATTACATCAGTGCATTGTAGACCTAATTTACTTGTAGACATTAGTCATGATAATGCATGATTTGCCAGTAGATTATTGATTAACTGGGGTCTTCTTAGTAAATTCCTGCAAGTATAGAGCATGCCTATTTTTTAGCTTAAAAAGTCAGTATAGATCCATGTATAAAACAACAAAGTCAGAGGTGCTCATCAGAGAACGAACCAACCTTAATAGGCTAGTTCTATAGCCAAGATAAGCCACTCTAAGAGCAACCTCTTTTAGCTCACTTGTGCCCTTCACAGGAAGAAATATCCTGTAATACATCAGTCTGGTCCCACTCAAAAGAGTGACCCAGCCCCGAAATACTAGGCAATTCTACCCTGAACAGGAGAAACAGCAAACCCCAGCCGCGTTTCGGCCTTTATGGGCCTCGTCAGTGAGGTGCAGCTGAACTCCCTAAGGCACAGTGAGCAAAGGGTCCAGTCTGGAGTCCCCTATTACCCTTAGGGGGACTAAACCCTGAAGGTAATTTGCATATACAAAACAACAAAGTCAGAGGTGCTCATCAGAGAACGAACCAACCTTAATAGGTTAGTTCTATAGCCATGATAAGCCACTCTGAGAGCAACCTCTTTTAGCTCACTTGTGCCCTTCACAGGGAGAAATATTATGTAATATATCAGTCTGGTCCCACTCAAAAGAGTGACCCAGCCCCGAAATACCAGGCAATTCTACCCTGAACAGGAGAAACAGCAAAGCCCAAACGTGTTTCGGCCTTTATGGGCCTCGTCAGTGAGGTGCAGCTGAACTCCCTAAGGCACAGTGAGCAAGGGATCCACGTCTGGAGTCCCCTATTACCCTTAAGGAGACTAAACCCTAAAGGTAGATCCATGTATTAAATTATATTTGTAAATGAGTATGTTTTAAACATTACAAAAGACTTTGCATGACATAAATAGTATTATGAAACCTAACACAGATGAAACATACTTAAGAGGAAGTATATGTTGGACTAATAGTTAACTTCATACCTGCATTTACATTATTATTATTTCTTATATCCAAAACAATAGTAATTACAGCTCAGGATTGTTGATGCATAAAATTATAAAAGGTTCTGTTACCATGTACTGTATCATGTGACAGGTAAGGACAAGAGAAATGGAAAACATTTCAACTCCATTGTTGATTTAATGTAATTTTTCTAAGACTGCAGCGTTCCTTTATTTTTAGTACAGTATATTTTATTAATGATTGCTGGCCATGGAGCTGAAACTGATTTTATCATTTATTTGTATATGAAAGTTAGGTGGGTTATGAATGAATCCTGTAGAATGCCTCATAACCTACCTAGCAAAAAAAATTTGCATGAAAAAATGCAAACATTTTTTGCAGAAAATAAAAAAATGTGCTGGGGTGATGTAGACACCTCCAGCAACTGAGATTTGCATATTGGATATCTCATTTTTTATGAGATATCCAATATGCAGCACATGCACATGCTGATTGGCTAAAAGGAAGGAAAGTGTCTGAAAGCATGTGACTTCCCACAGTAGAGCAGACTACAGGTGCTAACTGAGCATGCCTGCACAATCCCCAGGCCAAAAAGAAACATTGTATAATTTATGCTAATTATCCCTGGGAATTTCAGGGGGTGAAAAGAGAAAACAGTTTGCAAAAGCAAGAAATTCAGCTTACTTTGGATTTTTTCATGCAAACATTAATTTTTCAGACACTATAAATTCTACTCTATCAGATGTATTAATAACCCAGCTCACTTTCATATACCTTTAAAGCAGAATTCAGAAGAATTAAAAAGGACTAATATTCTGCCTTTATTAATCTCTTATCACAACACTGGCAAATTAAACAATATATCAAAGTGATTTCCTCAGGTATAAAAACAGTAATTCAGTGACATGAATAGTAAAACAACAAAAATGCATTTTTGTGCCAAAATGAACCGCAATCACACAGCTGCTAATGGAAATGGCATATTATTTAATAAGAACATAAGAAAAATGATAAATATATAACAAATAGAAAATTAGCCATAGAGTCAAAACTATACTCAGTTGTAATTTATAAAGTCATATCCTGACTCTCTAACTAAATGCATTTCCCATAATAGAATATAATATAAATCACTATCCAACAAAGCTACAAAAAACATGATGGATATATACAAGGATATACACAATTTCACTCTTTCTGTACCAAATAAGCGAACTTAAGACATGTACAGTGTTTCAGTCTGCAACAGGAAGCAATTTTATTCCATCAACGTTTCAGTCAGAGGCTGGAAATTAAAAGACTAATGACTTTAACAATGATTAAATCAAATTGCCTGTCCATGTTTGTCAAAAATATCATTGCTTAATTTAGATAGTATATACCAATCAGGTTATCTGGTATTTACAGTATATGTCAGCACATATTGTGTATGTATACACAGCATATTTATACAAATATTTAGGTCTTATTTTTCTTTGCTATTATTTGCATATGAATGTAAATTAAAATCATAATTATTAGATGGAACAAAAATTATAGTTATTGCACATGTCTAAATTATTTGGCTAACAACATGTCCAATAACTCACAATAATTAAATATCAGTTAACATGTAAACAATTAATAATGTCATTATCACAATGTCTACATTTGGTTTACATTTAAAAATAGAAAAAAAATGCTACATAGACAAACTGCTAAAAAATATAGGGCCCCATTCAATTCCAAGCCTGTAACTCGATCCCAGACATGTCTGAGAGTTGCAGGCTCCCGTTGGTCTCCGTTTGCGAGGCTATTCAATTGCTCCAGGTCGCGAGGTGCGATCTTGAAGCCAGCTTCGTAAACCATGCACTGGTTCGGAGCAGTTGTGGGCGGGACTAAAAAGATACAATCCCAAAAAGAACAAATAATATTGCATACAGAAGACAACCTACTAAAACTCCAATAAAAGTGCAATGGTGCATTAAAACATTGGACCTCAGAGGTCTTATCTGGTCCAATGAAGCCTGGTAATATCCAGAGAAAACATGTTGAAGTAATACTATGTGCAGTATATTTTTCTCTTCTTGAGACTGTGTCTTTTCAATCTATTCTTTTAATTAAAACATTTTCCAGCACTACAATCCTACAATCTTCATCTAAAATCTAGGAAAACAAAATTAATTTCATCATGCAGTGTGTCTGATATTTATTACTTCCTACTGATGCGATGTCTAGGAAAAATATCTAGGAAAAACACGAAATTGAAAATGGGTTATGAAAATCAAATCCTTATTGGTAATATGGCTACAGTTTTTAAAATGGGCTGTTCAACATGCTTGAGAACAAAATATTATTACAGCTCTATTTTAGAAATGTTTTGTGCAGTTTCCATTACTTCCCTTTTTTGACACTTCTTCTTAAAGATGCACATTCTTTCTAAGACATTTAATGTCCCCTTAGTCAACATATACTGTAGATTTTTGTTTAGTATTACTAGAAGAGCAATAATTTTTCCCTGTGTTATGGTTGTTCATTCTATGCAAGAAAAATACACAAAAAAAGAACTATCTTTATTGGCATACCTTCATTTTGATCTCATAAGATACCAAAAATGATTTAAAATGTAGCTTTTATTTATCATTAAAAATCCAACATTATTTTTTTTTCTAAAAACACTGGGGTAACTGGGAGCAGCAGATACCATTACTAATAATTTGAAGGATATTTTACTTTTTTTTATAATCAGATTTATGTGCTATGGTTTAACAAAAAATACTTTAAAACAAAATTACTACATGTTCTGTAAATCTATTTCTTTCAATGATATAATATCCATTAAAAAAATAGGCTAATTTATAAAGCAGAACTCAAAAGAGCCTTATAGATGGAATTTTTGAGTGGTGATTTAAAAACAAAAATTCTAAGTTTGGTATGTGAAACTTTTTCTTGAGGTGAGGTTGAGCATTGTATAGCGCGGTGGAGAGCAAGGCTAAGTAGCAAACAAGAGGAAATAGCTAGAAATGGACTAAAACGTTTAAATAAGCTTGTGCAAAATAGGACATTAGCTTTCTAGCTAAAAATAAAGCAGTCTCTAAACTTCTAATACACAAAAAAACTTTGAAGTATATATACTGTATATATATATATATATATATATGCTAGATAAATGGCATGTGTCTATTTCCAGCATCTCCCCCATATCCCTTCCCTGTGTGTTTCTCCTCTATGTGTCTGCTGAATGTTTGTATGGTGCACGCTGATTGGTGTTGGTTTTATTTTCAAAGACCAGCGTGCCTGGCATTGTACTGTCTTTGGCGTTGTGTATTTTCTAAGTCCGGTGTGCCTGGTGTTGTTGGTGTAAGTGTTACTGTCTTTGCCGTTTGTGTATTTTCTAAGTCCCGCTTGCCTGGCTTTGCTCAGCCTCGTTTTCATGCTCAGTGCCTAAGTCCTCCGAGCTTGGAAGGCTTCAATGCCTCACTGGCTCGCCTCGCAAGCGTGACGACAAATCTCAGTTTGACAATTATAATATGTGTTATATATATATATATATATTAGGAACTTGCCTGTCAAAAATGACAGGATTACAATTGTAAGGCTGTCAATGCTGTTTGCCACACAATGTGAGGCTTTTCGCAATGAACACCTTCGGCGGTCATTGCGAGCCTCTCCCCTGTGTACTTCAACTTTCCTGCTTTGCACTGATCACCTTCGGCTCACATTGTAGGCCTCTCCCACCCACAGTGCTCATCGGTAGCCCCGCGATGAGCGCCTTCGACACTCATCCCGTGGCTCACAGTGAGCGCCTTTGGCACTCATTGTGAGTCTTTCCTCCCGCCTACTGTACAGGCCGCTTATTGCAGGTTTCGTTAACCTGCAAGTTTTGTGCGTGGAAATACCATGTGTCTCTTTCCACCATCTTCCCTCTTTCCCTTTCCTGTGTGTTTGTCCTCTGTGTGTCTGCTGAATGTTTGCGTGGCGCACGCTGACTACTGTCTGTTTTATTTTCAAAGTCCTGTGTGCCTGGCGTCATTTGTGTAAATGTTACTGTCTTTGTTGTCATGTATTTTCTAAGTCCCACGTGCCTGGCTTTGATAAGCCTCGTTTTCATGCAGTTTCAGAATTTTTTACATTTTTTGTCCTCCATTTTCTTTTCTTGCTTATCCGATTTTGGACTGACGAAAACCCACAAATATGGCTCAGAATTGCTTGCAACCTCACTCCCAGGCTTCCTAGGTCTCCCCCTGTCCTGTGTGTGAGTGTGTTATTATATTTGTTAAATATTTTTTTGTTTGTTTTTATGGTTTTTAGAGTTACGCGCTTGGCTTGCAGTTGTGTCCCTCACAATGCAGCCTAAGTACTGCGCCGTACACAGCTCGCATCTCTTTGCGTGACCAACGTCGCAAAGTTCTGAACAACGTTCTTGGTCCACAACTATATATGTGATATATATATATATATATATTTATATTTAGTATCCACATTAAAGATTCAAGATATTGTAATGGATGTTTTGACCCTGTATTAGACATCCGGCTAAATGCTATTTTGTAAAAAGGAAATATTATATAGGCCTCCATTAAAAAGAAGACCTAGCAAGTAATAACTACTCCATTGCAACATTAAAAGATATATAATGCTGTCCCTGAACTACTAAAGACATGATTAGAGCATGCCATACTTATAATTTTTATTTTGAAATCACTACTCACAAATTTCATCTATAACACTTTTGATTGAGTCCTGCTTTATTAACCAGTGGCTGTAATGCATTGCATTGGACTATGATGACCTGACATACAGAATTTGTGCCTTACAAAAGCGTTATTTTGACCTAAAATACTGCCAGTGGCACATCACAATCACTTGTGAACCAGCAAGCTTTAAAATCACTGTCCAGGCTTTAGATTGCTTCATTTACTAAAGGAAAATAAATATATATAATAAGTTGGCATATAGACATAAATTCCTGTCCTGGAAATAGAGTTGAATTACCCCCCCCCCCCCCCCCCCCCCCGCCGCCCATATATTTTGTTGGCTCCTACACCCATGCCCTAGCCATCTATATTAGGAGTTAACACTTTAAAGTGCAAACACACAAACATTTTTTATGCATTCTGCCACTAGAGAGTTTCTTTTCTCTGGTTGACTAATGGTTCATACAAAAATATAAGGGAATATAAAAGATATAAGGCCCTAAGAGAGGATCATCAGCTTCAATCAACAGAGGATCATGGGCTTCAAGCGAGACTTAAATCAAAATGGATTTGCCCTTTTACAAGTGCTGAAGAGAAGTTCAATGGACATCTTTTGATAATAATGAAACTGGTTCAGTAACTATAAAATTACCTATTTTGTCTTTACAACTTGTAAATGTTTTATTTTGTTTATTTTATTGTAATTTAGTTTTTTAGGTATATTTTTTATTTTTGTTTATTGTTTTTACAGATTGTGATTAGGATTTCAGGGCATGTTCAACAGTGCCAAGAGTAAGGTACTTTAGGCATGTTTGTAGATGGAAGAATATCACTACATCAAAGCAAGTCTCATTTTAATAGTTTACATGCTTTTTGAAACTCTGTAGCCATTAAATGAAAAATGAAACTTTCAAAAACTATATTAAAGGTAAGTTTTGCTGTAAATTGTAGTGGAATAATATAATAAACCAAGCAAACCAATTAATTAAAAATTAATCTAGCAGAAATATATAGTATAGTATATATAACTGCCTATGCCTTGTTTTAAATACATGTAATTAAGAATTAAACATTTGCTGAAGATTTTTGTTACATTTTTCCATGGATATACAGTTTTACTATTTGTTGTATTAATGATATGCAATACTAGTTTCAAGGGACAAATCCCCCCAGATTAAATGAATAGGGGACTCAAAAAATATTTTAATTAAACTTAATCATGCATTACCAGATTTGGCCACTAGAGCTATGGATTAGTTTTTCTTTCCCATGAAAGCTCTGACTCATAATTTATATATATATTATAAATAAACAAGCGACTTGCCGGTCAAAAATGATGGCATGACAGATTTTTATAAATTGTGTATATCTCCCCCTCCTCTCCGTCCCCTGTGTCTCTTCCCCTCTCCCATGCCTCTCTCTCTTCCATGCCTCTCTCTCTCTTCCATGCCTTTCTCTCTCTTCCATGCCTTTCTCTGTCTCCCATGCCTCGCTCTCCCATGCCTCGCTCTCCCATGCCTCGCTCTCCCATGCCTCGCTCTCCCATGCCTCGCTCTCTCCCATGCATCGCTCTCTCCCATGCCTCGCTCTCTAATGACTCGCTCTCTCACATGCCTCTCTCTCTAATGAATCTCTTTCCCATGACTCTTTCTCCCATGAATGTCTATCTCATGACAATATCTTATGACTCTCTCTCTCTCTCGTGACTCTCTCTCGTTACTCTCTCTCGTGACTCTCTCTCGTGACTCTCTCTCGTGACTCTCTCCCATGACTCTCTCTCTCTTGACTCTCTCTCATGACTGCCTCTCTCTGACATGCCTCTCTCTCTCCAATGCCTTTCTCTCACATGCCTCTCTCTCATGCCTCTCTCTCACATGACTCTCTCTAATGACTCTCTCTCCCATGCTTCCTTGTCTCATTACTCTCTCTCTCCCACGCCCCTCTCTCTAATGGCTCTCTCTAATGAATCTCTCTCCCATGACTCTCTCTCTCCCATGACTGTCTCTCTCATGACAATATCTCATGACTCTCTCTCTCATGACTCTCTCTCTCTCTCATGACAATCTCTCTCCCATGCCTCTCACTCCCATGCCTCTCTCTCCCATGAATCTCTCTTTCATTCCTCTATCTCCCATGATTCTCTCTCTCCCATGCCTCTCTCTCATGAATCTCTTTCTCTCACATGCCTCTCTCTCTCTCATGCCTCTCTCTCCCATCCCTCTCTCTTCCATGCCTCTCTCTCTAATGACTCTCTCTCTCTCCCTTGCCTCTCTCTCTAATGAATCTCTTTCCCATGACTCTTTCTCCCATGACTGTCTATCTCATGACAATATCTTATGACTCTCTCTCGTGACTCTCTCTCGTGACTCTCTCTCGTGACTCTCTCTCGTGACTCTCTCTCTCGTGACTCTCTCCCATGACTTTCTCTCTCTGACATGCCTCTCTCTCTCCAATGCCTTTCTCTCACATGCCTCTCTCTCATGCCTCTCTCTCATGCCTCTCTCTCACATGACTCTCTCTAATGACTCTCTCTCCCATGCTTCCTTGTCTCATTACTCTCTCTCTCCCACGCCCCTCTCTCTAATGGCTCTCTCTAATGAATCTCTCTCCCATGACTCTCTCTCTCCCATGACTGTCTCTCTCATGACAATATCTCATGACTCTCTCTCTCATGACTCTCTCTCTCATGACAATATCTCTCCCATGCCTCTCACTCCCATGCCTCTCACTCCCATGCCTCTCTCTCCCATGAATCTCTCTTTCATGCCTCTATCTCCCATGGTTCTCTCTCTCCCATGCCTCTCTCTCATGAATCTCTTTCTCTCACATGCCTCTTTCTCTCTATCATGCCTCTCTCTCCCATCCCTCTCTCTTCCATGCCTCTCTCTCTAATGACTCTCTCTCTCTACCATGTCTCTCTCTCTAATGAATCTCTTTCCCATGACTCTTTCTCCCATGACTGTCTATCTCATGACAATATCTTATGACTCTCTCTCTCTCTCTCTCTCTCGTGACTCTCTCTCGTGACTCTCTCTCGTGACTCTCGTGACTCTCTCTCACTTGACTCACTCTCGTGACTGCCTCTCTCTGACATACCTCTCTCTCTCCAATGCCTCTCTCCAATGCCTCTCTCTCATGACTCTCTCTCACATGACTCTCTCTCCGATGCCTCTCTCTCCCATGCTTCTCTGTCTCATGACTCTCTCTCTCTCATGACTCTCTCTCTCCAACGCCTCTCTGTCTTATGACTCTCTCTCTCATGCCTCTCTCCCTTCAATGCCTCTCTCTCTCCCTCCCATGCCTCTCTCCCTCCCATGCCTCTCTCTCTCATGACTCTCTCCCATGCCTCTCTCTCCCATGCCAGTTAAGCTATATATGGCAGTGTGTTCATGAACACTATACCTTCCTCCATCTGCCACCGGTCCACAGTGAATCTGCTGGCCCTGTCCGCCTTCTCTAGGGCCCTGCACACCTCCGCCTGGGTCTCATCATGTCGCCCGGCCCCGTTCGCCTTCTTCAGGGCTTGGCTGTGGTCCTGCTCACTCCATACTCAGTGCACAGCAGGAGGCCAGACACAAAGGAGCAGACCGACCTGGGGGACAGTGCAGCTATGGGGCTCACACTGGCCCCGGCACTGGGGTAGACTACAGGCCGGAGAGGAGGCAGCCAGAGATACAGGCCCGAGCCGGGGAGGCAGGCAGGGGGCTGGAGTGAGGGGAGGATTCTGATGCACACAGGACAGGCCCAGGAGGTGGAGGAGCTGGGCCTGACACACTTGGGGGGGAGGGTGCTATCAAGGCCCAGGCCTCTCCACTACGATATATTGCGGCCCTCACAATGGCGTTCATTGCAAGCTTCCCCCCCTCTACCTTATGGGCCTCGCGATAATCACATTCTGCGCTCACTGCGCATGCATGACCGACAAATCGGATTGACGACAACTATATATATAATGAATATATATATATATATATATATATATATATATATAATTTTTAATTATACTTTAGGGGGTAGGGGCATTTAGAATTTCAACAAAGAAATTTAAAAATAAAGTTTTTGAGGGGCACTGCAGCAATCACTGCAGCAATGCCCCCTCCCTCCCCAGAGCAGGGCCCAGTACATTGCACCGGGTGCACCGGCGGTAGATCTGCCCCTGCTTCTGGTCCTGGGAGTAGAGTTGAATTACACCCCCCAGATTTTGTTTGGGCTCCTAAACCCATGCTAGTTCCACCTGTGATTTGGCAGTTAGTTTTCATTGCAAACAACTGAGCACGATCAAATCTTACCTGTAGAAAGATGAAGTAAGGAAGTGGGTTGGGAAGTACAAAGGTCATTGTAACCTTTTTGCAATAATAAACTACAGTAAAGGTTAAAGCTGGTAAAAAACACAATATCAGCAGTCTTCATATGACCTTTATAGGAAAGAGTAGGACATTAAGTAATAATTCCTTTCCGATTCTTGATAAAAAAAGATAATAGAATAAATAAGCAATAAGAGAAGGACTTAAGGTAACAGTGACAATTTGTTGTTTATAATTTGTGTCTATTTGCCTTCCCAACTCTGAAAGTATTAATGGAATTTATGCACAGAGCAACATTGCAAGAGTTTTATGTAACACAATAAACAATTTGGTCTGTGCAGATTTTATCCTAACATTTTTGCAAGTAGTAGGTCAGATCATATCTTGGATAAATATATTAACTATTTTATGAATAATAATTTCCTTTGAATACTACAGACATAATTTTTTTAGCAAAACTGTTAATATGTTTAGAGAGTTGTAGAACAAAGTCCTATGTAACTAATAAGCCATCTAAAATAATAATGCAACAGTTTTTACCCAGTACTCAATTCCTTCGTATGACACTGATCGTGCTGTTTTGTTGACAGTTTTGCTTTCCCATGAGGATGGATGACAGCACAAAATTAGTCCTGAATGAACCTGACAGATGTGACAGTGTGAAACTAGTTTCTGTTTTCCGGGAAAATTGACATTTTGTGAGATAATTTGCTTAAAGGATTTGCAGTTTATTTCACATTAAAGCTATCCCTTACGGGGGAGAGAATTTACAGTACAGTGTAACTGATAAAATGTAATGGGTTGAAGATTTTAATTAGGGTTTAAAAACTAGTTTTGAAAAATAATCTTGTGTGTTAGCAATCTCACCATTTCATTACTCATTCCCATGTCACACTTAGTGTGATACTGTTGATTTTCATTTCCAAATTTCCATTTTAAATATTAACTGTGAAATACACATACAAGTCATTTGTTTTGAGATATTTTTCTGTTCCTGTTCTTTCAAGTCATACATTTATCTAATCAATACCTAATGATCCAGCAGAGTAGATTTCTTAAGTATTGCAAATACATTTTTCTATACAAATAAAAAACATCTATATTTGGTTTCCTTTTTATTTTTAAGCCTGTATCAACTTGAATTACATATAATTAGTGATGTTGCGAACATCAAATTTTGGGTTAGCGAACAGCGAACGCGAACTTCCAGCAAATGTTCGCGAACCCCATAGACTTCAATGGGCAGGCGAATTTCAAAACCCACAGGGACTCTTTCTGGCCACAATCGTGAGGGGAAAGTTGTTTCAAGTGGACTAACACCTGGACTGTGGCATGCCGGAGGGGGATCCATGGCAAAACTCCCACGGAAAATTACATAGTTGATGCAGAGTCTGGTTTTAAGCCATAAAGGGCATAAATCACCTAACATTCTTAAATTGTTTGGAATACCATGCTTTAAAACATCAGTTATGATGTTGTATCGATCAGGTAGTGTAAGGGTTACACCCGCTTCACAGTAACAGACCAATCTCCCCGTTTAATGCACCGCAAACAACCGCAAACAGTCCCTTTGCACAACCGCAAACTCCCCATTTGCACAAGGTTGGATACCAATCTAGCCATGTCCCGTTCCATGTCCTCACTGATGTCATTGAAGGTCTCTTCCTCCACCCAGCCACCAAGGGTCCCCGAAAGGTGACAACAAGCCCCCTGGGACGACTGCTGTGTTTGGTCTTCCACCTCCTCAAAGCCACCTTCCTCCTCTGACTCCTCTTCTTCAGACTCCCAGAGTCTGGGGGCTTCCACTGCCCAGCATGGAAGATTATACATAGGTCAGAGTCTGGGGGCTTCCACTGCCCAGCATGGAAGATTATACACAGGTCAGAGTCTGGGGGCTTCGACTGCACAGCATGGAAGATTATACGCGTTGCCTCTGTCTGCATTATTATAAGGTGTGTACTGTTAAGTAGTACTATTCCTATCAGTTTAATCCCTGTTACGTCCACTATTAGGGGACGTGTATATGGCATTGATTTTTGGAACAGGGAGATGGGAAAAGATGCTTGGTCGGTCCTCCCACTTCAAATTTGGAGCACTGTAGGCCTAACACACACGCCTGTAGGCAGGCAACTGATATTCAATCGATTACAGTAAAAAAAAGTGTTGTTTTATGTCACTGTACACTATGGTTGCACCAGATATGACGTATCACTGTGCACTGGCAAAAGTTGGCAGAGTAGATGCAATAGGCTTCACACACACGCCTGTAGGCAGGCAATTGCAATTCAATCTATTACTGTCAAAAAAGTATTGTTTTATGTCACTGTACACTACGGTTGCACCAGATATGACTTATCACTGTGCACTGCCAAAAGTTGGCAGAGTAGATGCAATAGGCTTCACACACATGCCTGTAGGCAGGCAATTGCTATTCAATCTATTACAGTCATAAAAGTGTTGTTTTATGTCACTGAGCACAATATAAGCTGTGAGCCTGACACAGGCAGGCAACTGAAATTAGATTACAGGAAAAAAATGTTTTTTTTCAATGTATATTACACCACCAGGTATGAGTAGTGAAAATAAGCACAATATAAGCTGTTAGGTGTTAGCCTGTCACACACACACGCTGGCAGGCAGGCATAGATTACACACAAAAAATTATAAAATAAAATTAATTATGTTCAAAGTTTCCTCAATGGTAAAGTATAGGGGGCGAACCGAAAAGCCATGTGTTCGCCATTCGCGGCGAACGCGAACATGCGAAAATCGCCGCAAATGGTTCTCCGGCAAACTGTTCGGGACATCACTACATATAATGAATAAGAAGAACTGAAATACACCTAAAAATTCCAGTACATCTGGACATTACACTTGCAGTAATAACAATACAAACAGATCTATTAGATAAAGACAGACAATTAAATGCATGCATAATCTTTAATCACTTCCGTAAATGATTAAACTTGCTGAAAGGAGCAATTTATTGCAATATTTAAAATGTGAGACAACTCATAATTTCAGTAAAGATCTAATCAAGTTGATGACACCCAGCATAACTGTAAATGATAGGTGCTTATCTCCCTTAGCAAGGCAGTGCTGTAAATAGAAAGTGTAGTATCCCATGAGAGGTGGAGGCATTTAAAATCCTTTCAAGAGGTTTTCTGTGCAGAAAGATAAAACGTATCTTTTGTTCAATAAATATGACCAATAAAATCAAAATATGATTGCATTTTCTATTATTTATCTACCGTATATACTCGAGTATAAGCCGAGTTTTTCAGCCCTTTTTTTAAGGCTGAAAAGGGCCCCCTCAGCTTATACTCAAGTCACCAGCCCTGTGTCTCTCTTTCCCCCCATGTCACTCTTACCCTTCCCCTGTGTCTCTCTTTTCTCCCCCTTGGCTCTTTCCCTCCCCCTCCCTTATCATCCTCAAAACCCCCATCCTCAACCCCCCTCCTCATCCTCTATCCCCCATCCTCATCCTCAAACACTTTGAAAAATGCAAGGATCCTTTACAACTTTCTTATCTCTTGAATCTCTGTAACAGGATTATCTATTAGCCTAGGTCTGCAAAAGTCTGGCTAATATTCTGAGCCAATATATTCTGTAGAACATCAACCAACATATATATAGTAGGATCATATTTTAACCATAATAATCATAAAACAGGGTAAAACAGTGATGGGTTCCGCTACACTCCTCCCCCGTGACCATAAGCCGGCATACACGGTCTGATCCCAAAGGATCGGCCTGGGGATGTCCGGACAAAAGTATTTGTTGGTCAATTCTCTAGTTTGACAACCCATCAGCATTACTGCAATTCACATTTACTCACATTTCCCATATCCCCAGATAGCTGGGATCTGAGCGCACAAAACCACCGAATAGCGCTCAGATCCTCTTCACACAGTTCAATTGCCATGTAGCTAAAGTCTTTCCCATAGTCTTTCATTATATGAATGGGCTTCATGGCACAGTTATCTGGGGTATCATGGTTCACACAGGGCAAGTACAGAATGACCCCCCTGTATGTAAAGGGCCAGAATGAGTGACTTACACTCTGGTATAGCCGAATACTGGTTCCAAAGGGCAATATGTACCAGGGCCATAGTCGCAGGGCAGGAGGCTGGCAAACAGTCCTCTCCAAGCCAAAGTGGCGAAGGGCACTTAGTCACACATCTCCCCTTTGGGGGGAAGTCTAACCAGGCACCTGGATATTTTGCTGGGGTGATGGTGCAACACGCTGAGGGGACTTGAGGGGCAGAGGCCAGCGGCACTCTGCCCTGATGCCAGCTCTTCTGCTGGTATAACCTGCAGGACCTCCTGCTCTGTACAAGGGACAAAGGGAGGGCAGAGGCCGACTGCACTCTGCCCCGCTGTCAGCTCTTCTGCTGGGGTACTTGGGACATATTTCGGCTCAGTAGCCAGGGAAATGTGGGGGTCAGTGGGGGTTAACATTTCCTCTGTTAACCCTGGGGCCACATTAGAAGTTAGCTGGGGAGGGGAATTTGTACTTACCCCCTCCTCCGGTTGTCCCAGTGACGGTAGTTGGGGATCTGGACAAGCTGTGGGCGCAGAGACCACGGTCCCATCTGCGCCGTCTGGGAGATTGGTGTCTCCCCTGGTTAGGGTAAACTGTCGCTGGGGGGGAAGGACGACACCTTCTGCCCCCTGTGTTTCACACTGCCGCTGGGGGGGAAGGACGACACCTTTGGCCCCCTGGGGTACCCACTGCCGCTGTGGAGGAAGGTCGACACCTTCTGCTCCCTGGGGTTCACACTGCCGCTGGGAGGGAAGGACGACACCTTCTGCCCCCTGGGGTTCACACTGCCGCTGAGGGGGAAGGACGACACCTTCTGCCCCCTGGGGTTCACACTGCCGCTGGGGGGAAAGGACGACACCTTCTGCCCCCTGGGGTTCACACTGCCGCTGGGAAGGAAGGACGACACCTTCTGCCCCCTGGGGTTCACACTGCCGCTGGGGGGGAAGGCCGACACCTTCTGCCCCCTGGGGTTCACACTGCCGCTGGGGGGAAAGGCCGACACCTTCTGCCCCCTGGGGTTCACACTGCCGCTGAGGGGGAAGGATGACACCTTCTGCCCCCTGGGGTTCACACTGCCGCTGGGGAGGAAGGAGGGCCCCTTCTGCTCCCTGGGGTACACACTGCCGCTGGGGGGGAAGGACGACACCTTCGGCCCCCTGGGGTACACACTGTCTCTGGGGAGGAAGGACGGCACCTTCAGCTCCCTGGGGTACACACTGCCGCTGGGGAGGAAGGACGACACCTTCGGCCCCCTGGGGTACACACTGCTGCTGGGGAGGAAGGACGACACCTTCGGCTCCCTGGGGTACACACTGCCGCTGGGGAGGAAGGACGACACCTTCGGCTCCCTGGGGAACACACTGCCGCTGGGGAGGAAGGACGACACCTTCGGCTCCCTGGGGTACACACTGCTGCTGGGGAGGAAGGACGACACCTTCGGCCCCCTGGGGTACACACTGCTGCTGGGGAGGAAGGACGACACCTTCAGCTCCCTGGGGTACACACTGCCGCTGGGGGGGAAGGACAACACCTTCTGCCCCCTGGGGTTCACACTGCCGCTGGGGGGGAAGGACGACACCTTCTGCCCCCTGGGGTTCACACTGCCGCTGGAGGGGAAGGATGACACCTTCTGCCCCCTGGGGTTCACACTGCCGCTGGGAGGGAAGGACGACACCTTCTGCCCCCTGGGGTTCACACTGCTGCTGGGGGGGAAGGACGACACCTTCTGCCCCCTGGGGTTCACACTGCTGCTGGGGGGGAAGGACGACACCTTCTGGCCCCTGGGGTTCACACTGCCGCTGGAGGGGAAGGACGACACCTTCTGCCCTCTGTAGGGCCGGTAGAGAGACCTCGGTCCCATCTCTACCTGCCATCTGGAGGTCATCCCAGGACCAGTCAATGAAGTCTGGTTCTGCTTGTCGAGTAGGTTGGGGCTGCACAAGGCTGAGCAGGTGTTGGTAGTCCTGCTCCAGCTCCCACTCTCTCGTTACCAGGTGGGTCATGTCTTTGCTCACCTCGCCTTCGTCATCCCAGACATACATGCCCATCCGGTAGTCGTAGATGTCCCAAAACCTAGACCCTTCCGTGCTGCCAAGATCAATATCGTCATCCAAGGCATCCCATAATAAACCCGGGACATCATAATCATCCCCCTCCGGTAAGTCGTGTTCAGACGTCCAGGGGGTAAGTCGAACGGTATGCCACCAGAGGGCCTGGTATGCGTTGTCTAGCCAGAGCTCTCGCCATACCAGGGTTTCTAGTCTTGTCACCCACTCATCCAGGGGCTGCTCTCCCAATAGATACATCCGCATCACCACACGCTTCTGTAGCCGCTGCTCATCACTGGGGAGACTCTCACCTCGCCGCCATTGGGCATCTTCCAGGGCATCATACCAGAGTTCCTTTCTGTCTGCATCCCTGTAGTCCGCGGCCGCCTCCTCCTCCTCATCATGAAACGCTGTCTGAAAACTAGCCGGTTCCATCCTGCTGTAGCCAGGGGCGCTGTACGGATACTACCGTTGCCCTCAATTTGTAACTCCAAACGTTACCAGTGTCTCCGTGCTGCTTTTCCTCTTACTAGGACGCCATCCCACCACTGCCAGCCAATGTAACGGATCTCCTGGCACCCCGACCGGGTACCTCCGTTGATAGACACGTCCTAGTTTGCGCCGAGGCCTACAAGCACCGCACCGGACACCTCAACCACCACAGACTCCAAGGATAGTACATCAGGAACAAGCGTTCAGTAGTTACAGCTCAAGGGAGTATGCAAAAGCATAGCAATCCCCAGTATCATATAGTGATCCCCTCAAATAACTAGACGAGGCTACGTTTTGAAGGGTCAAGAAGAACTAACTTTTAATGACAGGGAATCTCCTTTTATGCAATGGTGCCCTCTGAAGGGCTACACCCACATAATTATCACAACAGCCAATTATATACATGGTTCAACCCCCACGTCTCCTCCCCTCAGATAACAGGTAACACAATTAAAACAGACACAATTTTAACTACATTCTGGATGTACCCCAAATACAGGGGGTACACCTTTAAGTCCCGCACCATTCAATATCTCTCACCCAGGGGAACAACATATACAAAAATGGCATGAATCAGACCAGGGGTTCAAAAGTTAGTAAAAGTATGTTTTTACACATAACACACAGACATTGCACATATCCCCCATACAATACACATATAGGACAATAGGTGAGTCACACCTCCCTGGCAACTTGGATACAATCAGACATTAATTAGATCATTCTTATCAGAGAATGAAAACACTTTGGAAAATGCAAGGATCCTTTACAACTTTCTTATCTCTTGAATCTCTGTAACAGGATTATCTATTAGCCTAGGTCTGCAAAAGTCTGGCTAATATTCTGAGCCAATATATTCTGTAGAACATCAACCAACATATATATAGTAGGATCATATTTTAACCATAATAATCATAAAACAGGGTAAAACAGTGATGGGTTCCGCTACATGTCCCTTGTTTTTTTTTCTGTTTGCCTTCCTCTGGATCAATTAGCAACTAACAATTAATCCACATCTTGCAGATCAGAGATCTAAAAAGGTTGAACTTGATTGACATATATCCACATTCAATTAGAAGCCCATAGCGGCAACGTGAGACCTGCAATGGCTGCAGGCTTGAAATCTAAATAAGTTACAGAGCGATTGAATTAGACCATGGCGCAAGTTACGGGTCGGAGACACAAGCCCGTAAACCATTCTAGTGCAGTTGGATTTGCGGCCGTGCACACAATCAATTAGTCAATTCTGTAGTTATGGGTTTAGATGGAGCCAATGGTAAAAGAGATTACCACAAGAGATTATCACAGAAAAATGGGCATTACATTTAAAAGTCTTACGGGTTTCAACCCCCGTTCCAGAACTAATGCAATAATCATAAAGCCGGAAATATGATATTCAACGTATTCAACGTGATATTCATGTATTAACACATTGATTTCTGGGATCAATATAACACGGAAATTAAACAGAAATAAAACTATTTTATATTGAAGATTTGAGAGCCTGAAAATGTTGTGCTATTCATTTTAATACCTAACATTACTTTCCCTTTCATTATATTTACAGTAGTGTGTTTTACGGTGCTATGGATAGGGCTTTTAGCCCCTTGTGGGTCCACTCTAACACCTGTTGGCTTCTTGGATCCATTTGCGGGTTACGGGGTTCAACGCCAGTGAAATAATTGCAATTTAGTAGTGAAGTTGGAACGTAGCAGTTACGGGCTTGACAGATCAAAGGGTTTGCGGGCGCGCAGTTCAAATTTCCACGTCCCATAGGGTTTTTTAGCACCTAACCCACAAGTCACTGGCGGGTTGTTTTAAGAGGCTACGTTACGGGCTACGGTTTTACACGTATAGGGAATTTAATGTGGTGATAAAAGTATTTTTTCAACCTCAATTACTATGTCACTATGTAACTATATCTCTCTTCACTTTTTAATTAGTAGGTTCAATGAGAAAAATCTAAACTCTACACAAGATTGCAAATTGATTTCATATTAACAATCTTAATTGTAAATAAACATGATGACAAAACAAGATAAAAAAGTATTAATTTAAAAACGAACAAAGTTTAAAAGTACAAATTAATCGATTCTGATAACTCAGGTAGTAGCTAGGTGAATTAAGAGCATTATTTATGAAAAATAAATAAATGAATATGTCATCATTTGACGATAAATTAAAAACAAAACACAAGGAATCTTTTATAAAGTGAACTTACTTTTAGGATTGGGATGGCCACACGTCTCACTTTATAACAGGTCTGTCTTGGTTTGCAGGTATAAAAAAATCTAGTTAGGATAAATGTTACGCTCTATCTGGATATAAGAACTGAATGAATAGTACACATGTTAGAGGAGTCAGTGTTCATCTTAGAATCCAGAGAGGATATTGGAATGTAGAGGAGATAAATGGTTAAACTTTCAAAGCCAATGAAGAATAGAGCTAACAGCTAATACAATTTAGCTGTTCAATTAGTTGTGTTTTCCAGTTGTCAAAATAATTAGAAATCAATACCTTGTAGAGGGAAGAACTTGCCTTATGTAAAATCATTGTGATTTTTAGATCCAAGGATAATGGATTTTTTATATGACAATGTTCTGCTAACTAGATATTTTCAACCTTTTGCTTTAGCTAGAGTATATTTCTATAGCTGGTAAAACTGAATATCCCCACTTTCAATGTTTTCTTTACAACTCTTTATCAAACAGAACTAAAGTTAATCCCAGTTTGACAAACAATTTCTGTAAAAAAACAATGAAAGTAGAGGTATGTTATGTTTTAACTCTGCTTTACTCTACTTTTTACTCTGTTTGATAAATATATGCTGATATACCCCAATTAGTTTAATATACCCTGATGAGAGCCAGGATTAGTTATTTAGTATAATTTAGTGTTTATGTAATTTTGAAGATCTGCAATTTATTTTGTTAGTACATTTTGTTGAATATTTATCAGTATGAAGATAAAATATTGACTTAATAAGTCTACTTTCTATTTTAACAAAGGGAACTTATTTGTCCATTGAAAAAATACCATGGAGGAATTGAAGACACATCCCAAGAGGATGAAATGAGTTGAGAAAAGATATGATCTCAATTGTTAACCACTGGAAACAGTACATAGGAAATACTGTGATGCACATCTCAGCCCCCTATCTGCTTCTGAACATGGGCAGGATCAGGGTTTAGGTAGAAAATACTGACAGCCAAATTGCTCAGCAATTAGTCTAAAACATTCCTTCCAGTGCCAAATAGAAAATATTATGTTTACGGCTTATTAATGCTTTTAGTTTGTTACATACTTCACAAATTCACATCTACCTTTAATTTGCTACACTCCTTTTTTATGTAGATGACCCAAGGTCATAGAAGTGTATAATGCAAGGAAGAAATAAGTTGAGAAACAGAGATCAACCAATGAAAATAAAGTGTGTATAACTACATGTTTAATCAAAGTGGTTTTAATTTGTGTGCTGTTGTAAGAACAATTGAAGAAAACATGTTTCTTTGGTTAGGTTAATTTAATAAGTGGACGGTGAATTTCATTTAGTAATCAGAACAACTTTAAATGGTCAAATATACTAGTGGTAGAGACATTGCAACACCATGGGGCTGCTTTACCTTTACCCAATAAATGGTTAAAGTGGGAATAAACCCATAAATTACTTGAGAAGATAAATGCAAATAGGTCCCGATGGAAAACATGCATGAGTACTGAGGAAACCAAGTTGTAAAAGCCAACTGTTATTTCAACTTTTTAGACCCAATCTCCACAGGCTGAGTACAAGAAGACTGGAGAAAAGCAGACAGTATATATTGGTAAGCCTCACCTCAATAATGGGGAAACTCTTAGAAGGATTGCTAAGGTATTGTATTCAGGGACTTTCAGGAATATATCCAGGTAAATAAGATAATAAGTAGCTGGTAACTTCTTTTTATAAGGGATGGAACATCTAAAATGAATCAAATTAATTTCTATGGGAAGATAATTATAAACTTGGACCAGGCACATGGGGCACTATTGTATAAAATAAAGGATAAAGGAATTGCAGTAAATTCGTTGTTGTGAATACTCAAATTAGAATGTAATAAGTGGGTTTCCTCAGTGTTCAGTACAAGGTCCTCTACTTTATAAAATATATATTAATGATTTAGAATTATGACTGAAGAGTAGTGATGTCGCGAACAGCACGTGCAATATAATGTGCCACCAGATAGGAGTGGTGTATTAAGTTGTACTACTCATTCCTATCAGTGTAATACCTGTTACGTCACCTATCAGGGGACGTGTATATGGCATGGATTTTTGGAACAGGGAGATGGAAAAAGATGCTCGGTCGGACCTCCCACTTCGAATTTGGGGCACTGCGCATGCAATCTAAGGTGCCACCAGATAGGAGTGGTGTATTAAGTTGTACTATTTATACAATTGAAGAAAACATGTTTCTTTGGTTAGGCTAATTTAATAAGTGGACTGTGAATTTCATTTAGTAATCAGAACAACTTTAAATGGTCAAATATACTAGTGGTAGAGACATTGCAACACCATGGGGCTGCTTTACCTTTACCCAATAAATGGTTAAAGTGGGAATAAACCCATAAATGACTTGAGAAGATAAATGCAAATAGGTCCAGATGGAAAACATGCATGAGTACTGAGGAAACCAAGTTGTAAAAGCCAACTGTTATTTCAACTTTTTAGGTGTATAAAGTTGTACTACTCATTCCTATCAGTTTAATACCTGTTACGTCACCTTAAGGGGACTTGTATATGGCATGGATTTTTGGAACAGGGAGATGGAAAAAGATGCTTGCTCGAACCTCCTACTTCGAATTTGGGGCACTGCACGTGCAATGTAATGTGCCACCAGATAGGAGTGGTGTATTAAGTTGTACTACTCATTCTTATCAGTGTAATACCTGTTACGTCACCTATCAGGGGACATGTATATGGCATGGATTTTTGGAACAGGGAGATGGAAAAAGATGCTTGGTCGGACCTCCCACTTCGAATTTGGGGCACTGCGCGTGCAATCTAAGGTGCCACCAGATAGGAGAGGTGTATTAAGTTGTACTACTCATTCCTATCAGTGTAATACCTGTTACGTCCCCTATCAGGGGACGTGTATATGGCATGGATTTTTGGAACAGGGAGATGGAAAAAGATGCTTGGTCGGACCTCCCACTTCGAATTTGGGGCACTGCGCGTGCAATCTAAGGTGCCACTAGATAGGAATGGTGTATTAAGTTGTACTATTTATTCCTATCAGTTTAATACCTGTTCCGTCACCTATCTTTCCTCCCAATAGCACATTCTATATGTCATCAACCGGCCGGTGTGTATTTAGAGAACCACACTTTAAGGCCCTTAACCTGGGACAAGGTGGCTTGGCTATCAGAATTGCCTCAGAGCCTTAAAAACTCGCCAAACCCCCTAATCAGACACTCACTATCATACTGGAAATGGGCCAAGAAACACACGGGTTTGTTCCCTGGATCCACCCAAATGACCCCAATTCTTGACCACACTCAGGCCCTGAAACACATGAGCACAACATCACAACACTGGTGAAGGTCAAGGAAACTAGATAGACTGGGAGACTGGTTAGTAAAGGGCCAGATGCTCACCTATGAGGAACTGAGGGACAAACATGAGCTACCGCTGTCAGAACATTACAATTACTGTAGGCTGAGGCATTTCACACACTCCCTGACCCAGAAACAGGGGACACCGGTCTTAAATTGGTTCTCCAAAATTTGTAAAGATAAACCTCTATCAAGGGGGATCATTGGGTAGCATTACAAATATAAAACATTTGTTACTGGTTGAAGCGACACTGGTGGAAGGAGCAGAGTGGGGGAGCCCTGGAGCCCCTTCAAAAGCAACCGGCGGCAAAATCATCCCAGGAAAGGAGAGGTCGCTCACTGAAGCCTGCCCTGGGTAACCCAAGGGTGATTGCCCAGGTTAGATATTGTAAATAATAAGCTAATACTGCTGGAGGGATGATAGCTAATAGGACTTTGGTGTTCCCTGCAGATATACTCTTTACTATTGTCTGTTTTACATGTTTTAGGAATCTCTTAAATTGCAATCACAGTAAAAAATAAGAAAAAATATTAACCTAAAAAGTAAAAAAAGGAAGGAATAACCAGCTAACTTTCACAAAATGTCTTTATTGTAAATATGTATTTTTGCACAACTGTTATGGAAGACTGTTCAAAAATGCTTTATTTTTCATTACATGCTGTACGCCTTCTGACAATAAAAGAATTTAAATGCAAAAATTAAGTATTGTTGCAGAGACCAGAAAAATTGATGTTAGTTTGTGGACCATTATTAGCTCAAGGCAGCTCATCTATCAGGCCTTTTTTAATCGAATGTATCGCCCACTGTCAGTCCCTTCGGGATCCATCCCTCATTTATCTTAATAAAGGTGAGGTAATCTAGACTTTTTTGACCTAGGCGACTTCTCTTATCAGTGACAACACCTCCTGCTGCACTGAAGGTCCTTTCTGACAGGACACTTGAAGCGGGCCAGGACATAAGTTCTATGGCAAATTGGGATAGCTCAGGCCACAGGGCAAGCGTGCACACCCAGTAGTCAAGGGGTTCATCGCTCCTCATAGTGTCGATATCTGTAGTTATGGCGAGGTAGTCTGTTACCTGACGGTCGAGTCGTTCTCTGAGGGTGGACCCGGAACGGCTGTGGCGATGCATAGGACTTAAAAAGCTCTGCATGTCCTCGATCAAGAACACGTCTGTAAAGCGTCCTCTCCTTGCCGGCGTGGTCGTGGGAGGAGGAGGATTATGTTCACCTCTTCCAATGTTAGATTGCCTTTGTGCTGTGACATCACCCTTAAACGCTGTGTAAAGCATACGTTTTAATGTATTTTGGTAGTGCTGCATCCTTTCCGACTTGTGGTAATTCGGTAACATTTCAGGCACTTTCTGCTTATACCGGGGATCTAGTAGCGTGGACACCCAGTACAGGTCGTTCTCCTTCATCCTTTTTATACGAGGGTCCCTCAACAGGCACGACAGCATGAAAGACCGCATTTGCACAAGGTTGGATGCCGAGCTAGTCATGTCCCGTTTCTCGTCCTCAGTGATCTCACTGAAGGTATGTTCTTCCCCTCAGCCACGTACAACACCACTGGTACCAGATAGGTGACAACGAGCACCCTGGGATGCCTGTTGTGGTTGGTCTTCCTCCTCCTCCTCAAAGCCACATTCCTCCTCTGACTCCTCTTCCTCACAATCCTCTTCCAGCGTTGACGCAGGTCCAGCAAGCGATGCTGATAAGGCTGTTTCTGGCGGTGATGGTGACCATAACTCTTCCTCTTCCTCTTCACGCTCATCTACAGCCTCATCCAGCACTCTTCGCAGGGCATGCTCCAGGAAGAAAACAAATGGTATGATGTCGCTGATGGTGCCCTGGGTGCGACTGACCAGGTTTGTCACCTCCTCAAAAGGACGTATAAGACTACAGGCATTGCGCATGAGCGTCCAGTAACGTGGCAAAAAAATCTCCAGCTCCGCAGAGGCTGTCCTAGCACCCAGGTCATACAAATACTCGTTAACAGCCTTTTCTTGTTGGAGCAGGCGGTCGAACATTAGGAGTGTTGAATTCCAAAGTGTCGGGCTGTCGAAAATCAAGCGCCTCGCTGGCATGTTGTTTCGCCGCTGGATATCTGTAAAGTGCGCCATGGCCGTGTAGGAATGCCTGAAAAGGGCACACACCTTCCTGACCTGCTTCAGGACGTCCTGTAAGCCTGGGTGCTTATGCACAAAGCGTTGTACAATCAGATTACACACATGTGCCAAGGGCTAAGAGTTCAGACAAGCCAGCTGTCAGTTGCCGGGCAAGGGGGTGACTTTGTGACATTGGCTTCTTACGCTCAAACATGTCCTTGACAGACACCTGACTGTGGGCAGATAAGCAGGGTTTGCTCAGGGCGAGACACGGAGTGGCGGATGGTTGAGAGGGGGCAAGCAGGGCAGCATTGGTTGACGTGGCTGAAGATGCTGGACCAGGAGGAGGATGGCAGCTTTGACTTTGTGTGCTGCTTGTACTCATGTGTTGATCCCATAGGCGTTTGTGATGTGACATCATGTGCCTTCGCAAAGAAGTTGTACCTAGGTGGGTGTTGGACTTCCCACGACTCAGTTTCTTTTCGCACAGGTTGCAAATGGCATCACTGTTGTCACAGGCAGACACACGAAAAAATTGCCACACTGCTGAGCTCTGCAATGATGGCATTCTGGTGGTGGCAAAAGCATGCGTTGACTGGTGTTCTGTCTGGCTGACCCCGGGTGCCGATGCATGCTGTCTGACTGTGCCACTAGCTACTTTCGACTACCTCCCGCTGCTTCCAACTCGTCTCCTCCTCCTCTCTGTCTCCCCATCTGAACTTTCCTCCTGTTCTTCTTCTCTTATAGCGGGCACCCACGTGACAACCACAGATGCATTGTCATCATCAACCGCTTCACTTGTATCTGACAACTCAACAAAGGAAGCAGCACCGGGTACAACATCATCATCATCATCAGACCGTACGTCCATGTGTGTTATGCTGCCTGACTGGGACATATCCCTGTTATCTACATCCTCTGGCACTAATGTTTGTGCATCACTCATTTCTTCCAACGGATGTGTAAATAACTCTGCTGACGGATCACGTGAAGCGGCTGTGGTGCTAGTGTTGGTGGTGGCGGCAGGCGGGCGAGTGGTAACTGGAGAGGTGCCCGAAGCTAAGCTGGAGGAGGATGGTGCGTCTAGGTTCCGAGCGGAAGCTGTGGAAGATTGGGTGTCCTGTGTTAGCCAGTCAACCATGTCCTCAGAACTGTTCAAGTTCAGGGTACGTTGCCTCTGAAAACTGGGCATTATTCTAGGGCCAAAGGGAATCACAGCACCACGACCATGACGGCCCCTGCGGGGTGGCCTGCCTCTGCCTGTCATTTTTTTTACGATTAGTGGTACTATGCATGCAAGCTACTGTGACACCAGATATGAGTGTCACTGTGCACTGGCAAAAGTTGGCAGACTAGATGCAATAGGCCTCACACATACGCCTGTAGGCAGGCAACTGATATTCAATCGATTAAAGTAAAAAAAGGGTTCTTTTATTTCACTGTACACTACGGTTGCACTAGATATGAGTGTCACTGTGCACTGGCAAAAGTTGGCAGACTAGATGCAATAGCCCTCACACATACGCCTGTAGCCAGGCAACTGATATTCAATCGATTACAGTAAAAAAAGGGTTGTTTTATTTCACTGCACACTACATTTGCACCAGATATGAGTGTCACTGTGCACTGGCAAAAGTTGGTAGACTATATGCAATAGGCCTCACACACACGCCTGTAGGCAGGAAACTGATATTCAATCGATTACAGTAAAAAAGGGTTGTTTTATTTCACGGCACACTACGGTTGCACCAGATATGAGTGTCACTGTGCACTGGCAAAAGTTGTCAGACTAGATGCAATAGGCCTCACA
The DNA here is from genome assembly GCA_027410445.1 of Discoglossus pictus. Taxonomy (NCBI): domain Eukaryota; kingdom Metazoa; phylum Chordata; class Amphibia; order Anura; family Alytidae; genus Discoglossus; species Discoglossus pictus. Next base: position 71,386,887 of record CM050164.1, on the reverse strand, counting down.
CACACGCCTGTAGGCAGGCAACTGATATTCAATCGATTACAGTAAAAAAAGGATTGTTTTATTTCACTGCACACTACGGTTGCACTAGATATGAGTGTCACTGTGCACTGGCAAAAGATGGCAGACTAGATGCAATAGGCCTCACACACAAGCCTGTAGGCAGGAAACTGATATTCAATCGATTACAGTCAAAAAAGGGTTCTATTATGTCACTGTACACTACGGTTGCACTAGATATGAGTGTCACTGTGCACTGGCAAAAGTTGTCAGAGTAGATGCAATAGGCCTCACACACACGCCTGTAGCCAGGCAACTGATATTCAATCGATTATAGTAAAAGAAGGGTTGTTTTATTTCACTGCACACTACGGTTGCACTAGATATGAGTGTCACTGTGCACTGGCAAAAGTTGGCAGACTAGATGCAATAGGCCTCACACACACGCCTGTAGGCAGGCAACTGATATTCAATTGATTACAGTAAAAAAAGGGTTGTTTTATTTCACTGCACACTACGGTTGCACTAGATATGAGTGTCACTGTGCACTGGCAAAAGTTGGCAGAGTAGATGTAATAGGCCTCACACACACGCTAGCAGGCAGGCATATGCAATTAGATTACACTGAAAAAAATAATAAAATAAAATAAAAAGGGCTTTTTGGTTTGCTGTCCTTGCAGCAGATATCAAAGGAGTCCTTCAGGTGTGTAGTGAAAGCTAAATACACAGCCTAGCTATCTATTTCCCTATTAAATCAGCAGAAAAAAATAATAAAATAAAATAAATGATGTTCTAGCCCTAAAAAAGGCTTTTTGGGTTGCTGTCCTTGCAGCAGATATCAAAGGAGTCCTTCAGGTGTGTAGTGAAAGCTAAATACACAGCCTGGCTATCTATTTCCCTATTAAATCAGCAGAAAAAAATAATAAAATAAAATAAATGATGTTCTAGCCCTAAAAAGGGCTTTTTGAGTTGCTGTCCTTGCAGCAGATATCAAATGAGTCCTTCAGGTGTGTAGTGAAAGCTAAATACACAGCCTGGCTATCTATTTCCCTATTAAATCAACAGCAGGTAGAATATATGTCCTCTCTCAACGAATGCAGCTACAGAATGATTCTAAAATGGAGGCTGTCATTCAGATGGAAGGCTCTGGAAGGGAGTGTATGCTGCTGATTGGCTAGAATGTGTCTGCTGACTTTAAGGTGCAGGGTCAAAGTTTCCTCAATGATAAAGAATAGGGGGCGGACCGAAAAGCGCATATGTTCGCCATTCTTTGCGAACGCGAACATGCGAAAATCGCCGTGAATAGTTCTTCGGCGAACTGTTCGGGAAATCACTACTGAAGAGTGATCTAATGTATTAATACTTGATGATGACACTAAATTGTGAAATGTAATTAAATTAGACCAGCATGTGCTTGTATAAACTAGAAGAACAGGCACCTAAATGGCAAAGGCGATTAAACACAGGGAAGTTTAGAATTATGCATTCCAAAGGGAAATAAAATATAGTTATAATTAAAATAGAAGAAACCTAGGGGTGTAAGAGAGAGGAAAGAGTGATATAGAAGTAAAGGAAGCAAATATAATGTTACTGCTAAATAAATCCTTGGTAACTCATCACTTTAATATATTGCTGAAATTTTGGGCACATTTAAAAAAAGAAATACACTAGCAAAAAAAGGAGAGGACAAGTAGACGCATACATTTAAGCATATATTAGAGAAGAGCAATAAAGTATTCTAATAAACTAGTGATAGTCATATGGGTGAATGGTACTATGTATGACACACTAAAACAAAATCTGTATCCCAAAGGTTCAGACAGAAAGAGACCAAGAAATAATTTAAACTTAACTATTATTGAACATTAAGACTCTTTGGCATCTGACATCACCAAAACAGCGATTCCACCTAGCGAAAAACAGGCCTTGAGAAATTCAAGGGCAACAAATTTCCAGCAACAGAGCAAAGAGTATGTGTTAAGGGGGACATATACTTAGACTTTAGTCTTTAAAAAATACACTACAATGAATTTTATGGACTTAGAGGACTGGGGTATTTATTATTGAACGCGCCCCTCTGCATAACAAAGGAGTAAGTGCAGGGACCATCTCTACATACATGCAGGAACTGTTGTTGTATTGTTCCATGCCTTTATTTCATCTGAGTATATTTAACGATCTACAATATAACAGATTTGGCTGACTGGCGATACTGGTGCATTATATGTCTAAAGGTATTCCTTTTATCCAACTACACCATGGGCCTCATTCAGTTAAACTATTGTTGTTTACAGGAGCCACAAACGATCTACGGGTTAGAAGCTAAAAATCCCTGTGAATGTTACAACTGTAATTTACAACACAGCTAAGCCTTTGATCTTTCAAGACCACTAGAGTTACAATCGCAAATTGCAGAAAGTAGCCTCCGGGGGTTCTATAGGGAGGTGATGGAGACTTACATGGCCAGACCGCTCCCCCGTACACTTCTCACCTCCCTCAATGCCTCCGCCACCACCGGTGCTGCTTACTCTTGGGAGGATGCCTCCCCTGCACCCCCCACCACTTAAGGAGAAGGTGTGAGGGCCCAGTGGCAAGGCAAAGGAGTGTGTAGGGGTTGCACATAGTTATGGACCTTTAAAACAGCACTCCTCAGTGACAATCTATTTGTCCAACTGTTAACATATTCAGTCTGGCTAAAGAATAGAGGATCATGGCCTATGTGATATTTTGTAAGCAGATGGCTACCCCCAACATATGCTCCATGATTATCTTCTCTTTAGACCCATAGGGTTATGTTTAACATATACCCAACTGAGAAATGCTGTTGAGAACAGATGGTGCAATCCCTATTTTGTTTTTCAGGTCTTAGTATTTTTTCGGTAATGTTAATATTTCAGGGAAAATTCAGGTCCATGAAGGTAATTTTTTCATGTGCAAGCATTGCTTCAAAATCAAGTAATGGATATATATTAACAGTGGTTATCAGACAGACATTCCATTAATGATATCCCCTCCTAATAATGTAGGTCACACTCTATTAATTAAATCATATATCCTGTTTTATAATACATTGTTTTTATAATAAATTTAGATAAATGCAGATATAGCAGTGGACTTGCAAAGTCTTACAATGGCATGTTAATCAAAGCCAATACTTGCATTAGTGAAGCATGCCATCCTCTTATCAATTTAAATTTGAGAACGGATACTTTGATCTGATGTAATTAACACACATTATGGCTGCTGTCCTTTGTATCCTCTCCATATTAATGGGTAGTTGTTCAGACATCATAATATTATAAGACTCATTCAAAATGTGATAACACCTGTATAGCAGATTAATGTATATCAATGTAGCTAAGCAATAACATATAGAGATGGTAATAGTACTATTGGATTACTGTCACAACCCAGTTTTGAGGGGCCATGTGAACTCCAATTTCCTTCTTCTAGGTCATGCATTTGTGTTCAATCGCAGCACCCAGCAATTCAATTCAGATCAGGACATAATTCCTGAAGTGGCAGGCACAATCAGATCCATTTTATTAGGATGTTGCTTAGTGCAAAACAGTCTAAAACTTTATTCTTGCTTGCATAGAAATATATAACAAAATAAACCACCCCCCTAATTCTATTGCCCCCCCCCCCCGGTTTTGCTCTGCTGTAAGGAAGGGTGGGGGTTATCTATCAGATTAGCTTATCAACTTTTATGACTATATCTGAGGCCAGAGAGAGTGTTCAGGGGCCTCCCATAATGGCCCCCCACAAGTCAGTCATGACAATCACTAACTGTGGTCACAGCTAAGCATTAGTTCTGGGATGATACATAATTATTAATGTTCATGGCTAGTGTATCATGACACCCACCTAATGGTTAGTAATGCTTGCAGATGAAGATCAAGTAAGTTGGTTTTTTGTTACAGTTGTTCTGAACCTATTTGACCGACTGATTATCTTCCAGTTCTTAAGGGAACAGACGTTGTGGGACTGAACAGTTTAATTATGATAATACTTCATGTGGCACACTAAATTTCCATCTAGATCTGTATTGATTTAAATATGGCACATATTAAATACAAATGCAATAATCCCTCATCTATATACTGTAGATCTATGTTTAAAAGCAGTAATATGTTTAAATAGTAAGACTCTTTTAATCTATGTTTAACCCTGAAGACAAACAGTCACCTGCTGTTCAGAACCACTGATCAGCAGAGTGGATTATCAAATTTAACTAGTACAGCAGGTACAATAGATCTTACTTTTAAATCTAAAATAATATAGGGAATTCATATCCAAATTGTTTTCTTATGGCTTATGTCTCTAACTACTGTATGAAGCTAACATTTTTAAAATAGGTTATACATCAAGCCTAATTGTAGATCTAAAATGTCTAATCAACTACCAAACGTGTACTGTCCTGAAATTATAACAAAAGTATATAGAATAATAAAATTACATTTTCCTTTGAAAATTGGGATGTTCCTAACAAGATGTTACAATACTGTTTAATATGTAGCTTGCAGTAACTTTAAAATTGAGTATGGAACACATAATTTATGACTATGGGAGCAAGAAGAACGGAAAGTATGAAATTGTATGTTGTCAAGTAAAAATTCCACAGGCAAAAGAAGCATTTGATAGGTATTGCAAAAAGCATTTATTTTATGGAACTTTACCAAAGTAACAAAGTTTTTTTGTAGATAGATATTAAAAAATAGATATTTAAAAAAACTAATCTCACCAACACACATTTTAGATAACATTGCAGTAAATGCTATAGGCATAAACAATAATAATGAAGACAAAATAGATACAATGTAACATCTTTCTGTACACTCAGAAATTATTTTGGTGATCTGCAATTATTATTCCGCTAGAATATAAATTTTCATCTTTGGTACAAAGACTTAAATAACATTAATGATGCCTAAAATATAAAATTGCTGTGTTTTATTATTCTTTTCCAGGCTATATGGTACATTCATTATATGTTTTGAAATATCTCCAATGTGATATTACGATTGAGACTACTTGGTCTGTTTCCTTAAACTCGTTGACAGCTACACTCTATAAAAACATACATTAAGGTACTCAATTTATCTACAAATAATTTTACATGCTTGATAGCTGTACCTTTTAATGTATTATGAGGAGCTAGCTACTTGCCCATCAAAAATGACTGCAATAAACTGTAAAGGCTCGCAATGCTGTTTGCCACACAATGCAAGGCTCTCCCCCCTGTAGCTTGCGGTCCTTGCGATAAGTGCCTTTGGCGCTCATTGCGAGCCTTTCCCACCCTTCTACTTTATGGGCCTCACGATGAGCGGATTCGCACGGTTTTTGCAGGCCTTGGCCAACCCGCCATTTTCATGCCTCGCAATGAGCACCTTCGGCGCTCATCACGAGCCCCTGAAAGGGCACAATTGTGAGGATGTCCACAGCAACAGTAATTTGATACCCTGAGCAGTTGGTCATGGACCGGCCTGAGACCCTTTAGGTGCCCAAATGATCTACAAATATATTAGCACAACACATTCAATGACCTACATCATAAAGTCAATGCTCTGAAAATAACCTGGTACTTAAAAACACACATATTATGTATATGTTGAGCATCGCTTAACAGTAATCTTTACATGAACTATCAACACATCTGATAATTACAACAGTCATCTGCAATAAATTAAGCCAAAACCATAAAGAGACATATTCCTATTGTTGAACATATACAACTCAGTGAACTCAGTCATCCAAATAAGGACATCTCATCTGTCGAAAGATTTCATGCACCATAAATAAACAAATTTATTCAGTGACCCGAGTATTAATGTGAACTTGAATATGTTCCAATTTAAACATGGTCTATTTTATGCCATAGACTCACAGAAAGATAAAACCAAATAAGCATTTAAACCCATGTAAAGTAGGCACGCCATCCTTTGTAACATTATAGTACCTGATTTGAGCACAATAAAATAACATAAATATGCATGACCTTTGTTTATCACTTTTAATCATGCCCACGTGCTTTTACTTAATGATATATTAACAAACACATGTTTAATATGATAGCACCTTTATACTTCTAAGATGTAGAATCCATCATTGTGAGATAATAAATCATGGCTAAATATATGTACTCATTCCTAAAAAACATGTATTTTTGATGATACAGCATTGGTAGCACTGATTGGAGATGAACAGCAGGTATGTAAGTACATATAAATATTAGCAATTGTATCTTCTCTTTTTTCTTGGCGCAGACCCAGACTTTTACAGAGCTGTGTCATACTATATCATATGTTTCTTAATCAAAATGATGAATAATGAGTTTGGATTACGTAAAACCTGAATATGTGTGCATCTGTTTAACTGAGAGGATGAAGACATGATGTCGTTGCTATGCACTCTTATAGTTGGGCCTATTTTAGGAACTACTGACTGAAGAGATTATTATTTCTCAATGTATCATTATTCTGGTCTATTGACCACATATGAATGTCAGGTAAATGCTATGCATTATTATACAGAGTTAGCGTTGATCAAAAAACGCTGTTTATTTTTATTCACTCTTCCGGCCTCTTATCTCTTTGCAAAACACAATTTATATTAATGCATTGTCCTTAAAAGGTAATGACTGTACAATTTGGATATTTTAAACAGTGTTTGACCCATTAAGAATATGGATACTAATTTGGAACATAAATATACATTACATTTATATTAGAATCTTAAACCTGTATAATGAACAATACCTTTGTATACATCTCATGTGTTAAGGCATACTGGATGTGGATGCATCATGAACTGAGTAATCATGTGAATCCAAATATCATCATAAAATGGAAGTCCATTGGAAAATTATTCCATATTGTTAAATACTTGTCAGGTTAACTTTAATGGTAACAGCACTACATAAAATATTGCTTAAATTAAAAATAAACAACATTTATCGCAGATTTACTTTTTTTATGTTAACTAGCATATTATTATGATGACTACCGTTCATGAGAGTGACACAAGCAGAGTTATTATGATCAGACAGAATACATTTTCAAAATATTGTGTGTATGCATATTAGTATAGGCTGTTTGCACTGTTTTGTTTTAGTTCCAATACAGATTAGTGATTAATGTAGGACAACAAAATGTAAAGGACTGACATATCCTTTACTTTGAAAATATTGAGCCTCATTCAATTGAGCTTTCTCATGTTACTGTAGCCTGTAAGTGAGGTCGCAAGTTAATTTGCTATTCAATTGGCTTGTTTTTGCGGGCTCCCAACGTGTTACGGCCTTGAAAAAATTGAGATTGTTAAACCTGTAACTTACAGCCTCCCGAAGCCTTTGATCTTTCAAGGCCGTAAGACTTCCGATTGCTAAAATCGCAAATTGAAAAAAACGCTCAACACTGCACCATCATTCAAGCTGCAAATGCCAAATGCCAAGATTATAGGTTCCAAATAGGACCCGCAAAGTGTTTACAGACTAGTTTGTAAAACTGCAAATCAAAATATCAAGACACCAATGCACTTTAAAACATGGGGACAGCAATGGAAGGCATTACAATTACATGCACAACAACTCCCAACTATCAAATATAGTAAGCCAATAGGAAAAGCCATGCTGCCACATGCTGAAAGCTATTAAAGACACACTACCTCATAAAAACGCAACACAAATACATGCAAATGATCAACATATTAACCTTTTCTCGCTCACAGAGGCTCTAATGTGGACCCAAAAATACAAATATCATCTTATATACATTTCACTCATCACATCTACATTGGGACAACAAATAGTCGACAAATTACACCACCACATGGCATCTATCAAGTACCAGGGGAACATTCCACATATGGTTGGTCAGTCCCTCAGTTGTGTCCCACTCTCTGTGACCCTATGGACTGCAGCACACCTACTAATGTCTCAGTGCGTATCCACAAGGTTTGCATGCCAAAGAAACTGGAGTGGGTTGCCAGTTCCTTCTCTAGTGGACTGTGATTTGTCTGACCTCTCTGCTATGACCTGCCTACCTACAGTGGCCCTACATGGTATAGCTTCATTCAGGTACAAAGAACCCTTCAACACCACCAGTTAGCATTTCACAAAGGACCAGGCGAACATACACCATACTGATCCACTGTAACCCATCAGGTAGGGCCACAAAAAAACATGTAGGCTGTGCAGAGGCACATGGAGCAACAGCCAACTCACCTCTATTAGGGTTAATTGCCTCTAGGCCCATCTTGAAAAGTCCCACGCCATTGCTGGTGGCTATGTGCCAAAATGTATACCTATTCCAATTTGGCGACCTCCCATTACATTTTGCTATCAATCAATTAACATCAATACCTGTCATATTGCTATCAGGCCTTCAGGGGAATGTTGATACTCCACAGTATCACAAATTGGACTTTACATGTGTATTAACCCTTTATTATTATTATTTATATAATATATATGATGTATGTTATGATATGAAATCTAATGTTATTATTACTATTTTAATTATTATTATTATGTCATGTATTAATCTATCGCATAGTAAGGCTCATTCGTTTACAGATATAGGAATGTGAAACAAATGGGATGTATGTGGATGTTCAAAAACCCCAACTATTGAAAACACACTGGCACGGTGAGAATGGTATACCAAAGTTTTATTTCATACACAGAGCACAATCAGAAATGGACAAGAGTGTGCATTACTATCATGGGTGTGGTGTGGGTTGATACCGGAAGAGCAATAAGTTGTGCTTGTGAACAAGGGGATACCTAAAGGGGGTAATGTCATAGTCTAGAATAAGCATGATGCATAGCATCTACCAGGGTCACATGTGGCACTACACCACTGCAACTGGAATCTGCTGAGAATCATCAGAAATCACTCCATGTAATTGGAGAAATCAGTCATGTGCATAGCACTTACAACTTGTCTATATCTAATCAATTAAACAGATACACATAATCATGGATAATATCATACAGATCTAATCCACACAAAGTGTGTTGTCAGATATTAAGGTATCAGAAATTGCTTAGCAGAATCTGTGACACAGAAAGAGGAGGTTCAGGAACATACCTTCATGGTCATGAGATTGGGCTATTTAGACCTACTCAGACAAAGACAAGCTATCAATCAAAACACTATTTGGATTGACTGCAGCACCTCATCTCAACGGCAATCCACATTGAACATCAATTGCAACTACACTCTGTAGCCAGCCATTAGTATGTCAACATTAATACAAAATATTATTCATTGTGGAGTGTGGATGAGGAAGAATTAGGGCAGTGGTTCTCAATCCTCTCCTCAGGAGCCATCAGACAGGCCATGATTTATGTGAAACAAAAAATGAGGCAAATAGTATTCAACAGGTGGTGGAGCCTCGAATTGCATCACATGTGTATTCACAAAGTGTTTCTCCCAAATCATGGTCTGTGTGGTGGGTCCTGGGGAGAGGTTTGACAACCACAAACCTGGGAAACATTCTCACCTACTTCCTCTTTCTGAGCACTGGGCCCACTCATTTGGCCACCACGCACTTCCTTCTCTACTACGGACAGGAGGTGTTGAATTGAGGGGTGCATCCAACTGGTGTGGCTGTGTAGCAGCTGTTGTTGGCAATAAGGGGTGAGATGAGGAGGTTGTAGACTCTGGCTGCAGTGCTGGTGGAGCCTGTGGATCCGAAGGCTGGAGTGTAGTCTTCAGTGCAAAGAAAGAAGGATTACAAATAATTAAAGCTTCAGCCAACTGCACCAGCCACGCCAAGGGATGTGTCTGGGCTAGTCTGTCTCTATGAGCCATATGCTCGTAACTCTCCATCCGAACATTATGCCTCCTCACCTCACCATATATTGCTCAGATGCTTTCCACCTGCTCGGTACCAATTACTTTCTGACGTGCCCGCTGAGCTGTCATCAGTTGGACTACTCTTATCAGCCAAGCAGATGCTTTTGATATATGTCCCTCAAGGTGCCTGGTGCGGGGACGTGAGTTCCGTCTCTGGAACTTGTTGTACTCTGGATACATTGTGGTGAGGCCAGAGGTGTTGCCCATTGTGATGGTGTACCCCACTGGGATGGTGTACCCCGTAGGGATGGTGTACCCCGTAGGGATAGGGATGCTGTACCCCGTAGGGTTAGGGATGGTGTTGCCAGTAGGGATTCTGTTGCCAATGGAGATGGTGCTGTTGCCAATGGAGATGGTGCTGGCAAAGGAGATGGTGCTGACAATGTAGATGGTGCTGGCAATGGAGATGATGTTGCTCATGGTGTTGGCCCGGTCTGTTGGGGCACGGTGTTGGCCCGGTCTGTTGGGGCAGCAACGTCTGTGACATCGACAGCTGAGACAACTGCTGGGACAACAATGGCTGTGTAAGCAACTCCTGGGACAACAGCTCGGGCAAGGGTACGCCTCCTGGGTACTGAAATGAGAGGAAATCTGAATCTGCTGTGCACTGTGTGGGACTGACCAATCTGTGACTAGTGCTCAGCAATGTATGTTAACATGAGACATGGTCCAGGTTAGGCTAGTACATGACACGCACATGCAGTCCCTCAGAGTCTATATCCGCATATGCTGCAGTGTGAACACCAATACATGTACTGGATGGAAAATCATTGTGGATCTACAGCTGTACCTCGTTTAATGCTGGGGATAGCTTCCAAGCAGTTGGAGTGTTAAGTGACACCGCTTTAAATGGTGCAGTGTAACATGGGGAAGATAAGGATAGGAGAACTCATTACAAAATTTATACAATTGCAATTGATATTTATACTGTTTTGTTTTATATTAACTTTGAACGAACAGCACACAATGCTACATTGGCAACTGCTATTCAGTAACCGCTATAAATACAGGTATTGGACAGACATTGAATTGATATCAATTAGGATGATAATATATTATAATATTCACATGGTTATTGCTGCCCCATATATCTGTAGTCAGAAACTTACAGAAATCTTACAGTGCTATTGTATGTCAGTTATCTATGTGTGGGGTTCATGTGTGTGCATATGAGGGTGTGATGGTGCATATGAAATTCACTTTGTAGGGTTGCCAGTGTCCAACTGTCCTGGAAGGCACACTACTGCTGCTGGCTCCAAGGACTCCTTGATAGGTCGCTCCCATCCGTAGTATGTGATGTTCAATGGTGGGCCACCTGTCAACTGTGCCTGAGGTTCCTGGCCAACCTTTTCTCTCCCACAGGCCTGCCGCTCATCCCCACTACCCCCCCCCCCCCTGGGATCAGGGCCCTGACCCTCTGCTCCTACATCCCTCCCCCTCCTGCTCTCCTCCATCTGTACCTTCCCTCCCTGACCTGCTGCCTACTCTCCCTCTCCCTCTCTCCATACCTCTATCTCTCCTCACTCTCCTCCTCCTCTGGTATTTGTCTCTCTAGCACTGGCTCTCTCTCTCTCTCTCTCTCTAGCACTCTCTATTTCTCTCTGGCACTCTCACTTGCTCTTTCTAACACTCTCTATTTCTCTCTCTGGCACTTTCACTAGCTCTCTCAACACTACACTGTCTTATTTCTCTCTCTAACACTCTCTATCTCTCTCTAGCACTCTCTATATATCTCTCAGTCTCTGTCTATCTCTCACTCTCTATATATCTTTTTCAAAATCCCACCAACGCCTAGACCTGTGTGTTGACTTTCTCAGCTACAGCACAGTCAAAGAATTATGGTTTTCAGATTTTCACCTTTTCAACCGGTTCCCGCTGTGTTGATTGGCGTCCTCCGCTTCCTAATTGTTAATTGACCTGTGACGGGATATTATAGTGCAGGTAGGTCACTCTACAAAATACATAATATTGTTAAAGAAACATGTTGGTTAGATCTTCAACAAGAAAAGTTGAAACACCAGTTAAAAATAAACTTCATTATAGTACAGAACTACACATAGAAATAGAGGTAAATATGCATATTGCTATGACTGGTCAAGTCGCTCACAATACAGGATTGTTTAAGGACCAGTGCATGCCACATAAAAGCAATATGACTTTAGTAGGCAGCAGTTCACTTCAAAAATACATATGCAAGGAACAGTAACAATAGGCTAGGAAGTATATAAACAGTAAATAAATAGTTACCTCCATGTAAAGAATGTTGTCCATTAACGGTCACTAACCCCTCTGTGTAAGAGTTACAACCTTCAGCCAGCCTCCCAATATGTGCTCATATTTGTAATATGGTGACATGAGGCTAAATTTGTAAATCACATGATTGTTTTATTGATGATGCTTACATTTGTATGACAATTTATGGACTTATTTATTATAAACAAAGATGCATATGACAAAATATGAAAAAAATGTCATACTGTTAAAAATATACAACATTAGACAGTGATTGACACAATTGTTTAGATGCAGTAATGTAGTAAAAGTTAGATATACCCATCCAGGAGCCAAGCAGATAGAATTCGCCCGACTGGAATTTCTGATATATTGTAGGCCTGAGTGATAAATACATTGTCATTGTGAGTACCTCTATGGAATCCTCAATTCACACTCTATATGCACATGATGGTATCACAAACCACTTGCATATTCATAGAATGATAGTGTTTGGATTTCTGAACTGCACTTTGTGCATCCTTGGTCTGTAAGAGCCAATGTGCAGCTTGTGTCTGTAAGAGCCAATGTGCAGCCTGTGCTTACAAGAACCAAAGTTCCAAGGAATAACCTTGCTCTTCCTTCTCCACCTCTAAATTGTCACCATCTTATTGGGCCCTCAAACCCTCTCCGTACAGTTAAAGTGAAATTAAATTCGATGTTATTTGATGTAATTATTAGTTTTCATTTATGTTTGTTTAGTTTTAAAGTTTTGTATAAAAAACAAGACCATCAGTTAAATCTAAAAAACATGTGAAAAATCTGGAGCCCGGAATGGATTATTTCAATTTACATTGATCCCTATGGGAAATGCTACTTTGGAACTCATCCTGCCATTCATGTATATATATATAAATTTAGTAATTATTAATCTATATATATATAGATTAATAATAAGTATTGCAATATAATTTGATACCTTTTGTATTGGATAAACGTCTTATTTATAACTTCTCTTTATCAAGTCTCAAGCAATACAAACATGAGATGGACCCTCAGTTTGAATAATAACATCAGATGCAGAAAGAGTGGAAACAGCATCTGACCTCATCAGGTAAATACATATATGGGGAATAAACACAACATAGCAAAGGAAACATATATACACATATTATATACACATATACATCAATATATACATGAAAAAGCGGAGCACCATAGTCCACAGTGTTATCTTTCCTTTTGGACAAACACCTCACCAAGAGTGCTAAGTCTGTTATGGTATAAGAGGAAAAAAATCACAGGAAATTCTGATTATTCTCTACATTAAGTCCTGTGTTTATAGTGTTGAAGAATGTGATCATCTTTATTTCAAATGCTTTCTCTCTTGGATGTTTTTAAATTTTCTTCTGAGAATTTGTACGTTTAAGTTTTGGATGGAGTGATCATTCTGGATAAAATGGTGTCCTACTGGGCTACAATAACTGTCTTCATTATGCTTTCTTATTGAATGACTTTGTAAATTCATCCTTAAAAGCATTTTTTGGGCCGGTTTCTCCAATGAAACAGCCCGTGTTGCATAAAGTACATTGTATTATATAAACCACATTAGACAATGTTGATATTATAGGTTTTGTTGTTATGTGTGGCTGTAACATCATTACAAATGTGTTGGCATAATTTACAGGCACGTTTATTACAAGGTTTAGTTCAATTTTTTGTATTCAGTTGTTCATTGGCCAATTTTCTGCTGACAAGTTGTTGTTTCAGGTTTGGTGGTTGTTTAAATGCAAGGATGGGAGGTTTTGGAAATATATATATTTTACTTCCGTGTCTTCAATTAGTAATGGTTGTAAATCTTTGATTATTTTCTGAATTTTCTCTAAAATTGGGTGGTATGTGGTCACTAGCTGTATACGTGAAGTAGTTTCTTTTGTTTTGTACTTTAATAGGTGTTCAAGGGGTATTTTGATGGCAGTGGTTATTTTTTGGGTAATAATATGGGGTTTGTATCCCTTTTTTTTGAAAGATTCAGACAGTGTTTTTACATTTTTAGCACAGTCTCCAGTGTTTGAGCAAATCCGATGGTATCTAATAGCTTGATTATGGATGATGGCTTGTTTGTTTGGTGTGGGAGGGATGGAAACTGGAGCTGTGCAGGTAATTACATCTTTTTGTATGTTTCCTATATATAGATTAGTGGAGAGTGCCATTGGTGATGGATATAGTAGTGTCTAGAAAGTTTACCTTTTCTGTGGAGAAATACATTTCAAGCGTTAGCAACGACCCGTATTGCTGAGAACTATATATGTGATATATATATATATATATATATATATATATATATATATATATATATATATATATATATATACTGTATATATATATATATATATATATATGTATATTTTATATTTATATATATACCAGCGACTTGCCCGTCAAAAATGATGGGGCAATACAATTGTAAGGCAGGTAATGCTGTTTGCCACAGATATACATTTTTTTGGTGGTCTGAGATCCTTCAGCGCTCATTGCGAGCCTCGCGCTGAGCGCCTTCGGCTCTTGGTTGTTGTACTTTTTTTTATGAGAGGCGTTTTTTCTGTCATTGTAAGGTCGGCGCTGATCTCCTTGTTGCTGTTATTGCAAGGCTGTCCCCTGGTGTAGTTTGTGTGCTATGAGCAGCTTTGGCACTCGTTGTGAGGCATGCAGTGAATGACTTTTGTGCAGGCTGTTCTCGGCGAACATAGCATGTTTGCGTTCGCGGCTAACTGCGAACATATGCAATATTCGACCCGCCCCCTATACTTTATCATTGAGCAAACTTTGACCCTGCAACTCACAGTCAGCAGACACATTCCAGCCAATCAGCATCATACCCTGCCTTCCACACCCTTCTACCTCATGGACAGCAGCCATTTTGGAATCATAACTAACTTGCAGTCTTACTTAGAGGAGGCTGAGTGTAGGTGATACTGCATCAATAGGGAAAACCATAGCTAGGCTACTGTACAAAGTGTGCAATACAGTCCTGAAGGACTCTTTTGATCTCTGCTGCAAGGACACCCCTGTGTCTCCCCCCCCTTATCATAATCCTCCCCTCACCTTAGCACCCAAACCTAACACCCCTCACACTTATCCCTAACACCTAACCCTAACATCCCTCACCCTAACACCTAACCCTAACACCCTTTACACCTATCCCTAACACCCCTCACCCTAACACCTAACCCTAACACCCCTCACACTTATCCTTAACACCCCTCACCTTAACCCTAACACCCCTTACACTTATCCCTAACACCTAACCCTAACACCTAACCCTAACACCCCTTACAGTTATCCCTAACACCCCTCACCCTAACCCTAACACCCCTCACACTTATCCCTAACACCCCTCACCCTAACCCTAACACCCCTCACACTTATCCCTAACACCCCTTACCCTAACCCTAACACCCCTCACACTTATCCCTAACACCTAACCCTAACATCCCTCACCCTAACACCTAACCCTAACACCCCTTACACTTATCCCTAACACCCCTCACCCTAACACCTAACCCTAACACCCCTCACACTTATCCCTAACACCCCTAACCCTAACACCCCTCACACTTATCCCTAACACCCCTTACCCTAACCCTAACATCCCTCACACTTATCCCTAACAGCCCTTACCCTAACACCTAACCCTAACATCCCTTACCCTAACACCCATCACACTTATCCCTAACACCCCTTAACCTAACCCTAACACCCCTCACACTTATCCATAACACCCATCAACCTAACACCTAACCCTAACATTCTCACACTTATCCCTAAGACCTAACACCCCCCACACTTATCCCTAACACCCCTCACCCTAACACCTAACCCTAATACCCCCTTACACTTATCCCTAACAGCCCTTACCCTAACACCTAACCCTAACATCCCTTACCCTAACACCCATCACACTTATCCCTAACACCCCTCACCCTAACACTTAACTTCCTCACCCTTATCCCTAACACCCCTTACCCTAACACCCCTCACACTTATCCCTGTGTCTCTTGCCCCCCTTATCATCAAGGGAGGGGGAGGATGATGAGGGAGGGGGGAAGAGACACAGGGAAGGATGATGGGGGAGGGGGGAAACAGACACAGGGGAGGATGATGAGGAAGGGTGTAAAGAGATACTGGGGAGGGTGATGAGGAAGGGGGAAAAAGACACAGGGGAGGATGATGAGGGAGGGGGGAAGAGACACAGGGGAAGATGATGAGGGAGGGGGAAAAGAGACACAGGGGAGGATGATGAGGGAGAGGGGAAAGAGACACAGGGTAGGATGATTATGGAGGGGGGAAGAGACCCAGGGGAGGATGATGAGGGAGGGGGTAAAGAGATACAGGGGAGGATGATGAGGGAGGTGGGAGGATGATGAGGGAGGGGGGATGAGACACAGGGGAGGGTGATGAGGAAGGGGGGAAAGAGACACAGTAGAGGATGATGAGGGAGGGGGTAAAGAGATACAGGGGAGGATGATGATGGAGGGGGATGTTAGGTTATTTATGCCCTTTATGGATTAAAACCAGACTCTGCATCAACTATGTAATTTTCCGTGGGAGTTTTGACATGGATCCCCCTCCAGCATGCCACAGTCCAGGTGTTAGTCCCCTTAAAACAACTTTTCCATCACTATTGTGGCCAGAAAGAGTCTCTGTGGGTTTTAAAATCCTCCTGCCCATTGAAGTCTATGGCGGTTCACCTGGTTCGCCGGTTCGCGAACATTTGGGGCGGTTCGCATTAGCGGTTCGCGAACCGAAAATGTTATGTTCGCAACATCACTATATATATATATATATATATATATATATATATATATATATATATATTTTGTGTATATGTACTGTTGTATGCTAATTAAATAATTAATAAATAATCCTGGGTACATATTTTTTTATGTATTTATATTACAATAATAGGAGACCCTCACTGTACATTTATATATTGTTATGATAATTATAGGTGATCCTTGCTGAATGTGTGTACATTTTTTTAATTATAGTTCCTGGTTAAATATATATGTGTTTATATTATAATTATGGTTGAACGGTATTACTATGATGATTCCAGGTGACCCTCTCTGAATATTTATACATTTGTATAATTTTAGGAGACCCTGGCTGAATATGTGTACATACATAGTACTAGAGGGGACCTAAATATAAAAATATATACATATTTATTTCATTGCGCAGGACAATGGCTGAATATGTGTATAGTTATTTCAATGTAAGGGACTCTAGCTGATTATGTACATATTTGTATTATAATTATAGTGGGCCCTTAGTGAATGCTGATATAATATTAAGGCCCTAGCCTAATATGTTTAGACTGTATGAGTAGAAGTATTGATCCTGACTGAATGTGATTACATCTATATGTAGAGATTCCAGTGGCAGCTAGTGAAATATTAAACTAGGAGGTTGGTAGACTTTAGAATACCTATCTATCTATCTATCTATCTATCTATCTATCTATCTATCTATCTATCTCTCTCTCTCTCTCTCTCTCTCTCTTTCTCTCTCTCTCTCTTTCTCTCTCTCTCTCTCTATATATATATATATATATATATATATATATATATATATCATGGATTTCACCAGGGCACAGCAGAGACATCAACATTTATTTTATCTAATTAAAAACTAACCTTCATTGTGCAGTGGCCCTTTTAACTCTCATAAGTATTCTGTGAGATACAAGTGATCATGATATGTGTTTGTGAAACATGCACTTGCTGTCCTCCCATGGAAAAATATAAATAATATGGCCCACCATCAAATGCATTTAATAAACAAGTAATAGTTCTGTGTGTGTGAGTAGCCATGCTGTGAAAATGGTGTTTAGGGGAAAATGTCTGTAATTTGTTCACATTGCAAGAGGGCGATATGCATGCACAGAAAAGGGAAAAATGGGTGCGCGCATACCTTGCACATGCACTGGCAGGAGCTCCAAAAAGGTAAATCCGGGCCTGATGAGGAGGCCAATGTGGGACGGGCAGATCCGACCTCAGTAGTTGCAAGGGATAGTTTGCTTTTGGTTGGGTGCTAAAGTGACACAAATTTTCCTCCTACTCGTTTTGTCCTCAATACCAGCTCTACTTGTGCTCTCGAAAGAGAAGACAGCCTGGTGAATGGTACATCTCCGGGCCTTGTGGTCCAAAGCTAAAGCTGACTATTGACGATGGTCAATGGAACAGGCAACAAGAGACTCTTTCAGAGAGTCCTTGTACTTCTTCTTCGGTCCGCCTCTGTCATATTAATATATACATATATATATATATATAAATATATATATATATATATATATATATATAGAGAGAGAGAGAGAGTAAATAAATAGTACATCTGTGTTCACATTTGAATGTCTAAAACAAGTTTAAAAACCTACTCCCAGATCAGAATTCGAGAAAAACATTTATTACACTGCCCACAAATGCCTCGCTCTTCAATCCATAGCCATATATGCATACAGGGACACAGCTACCACTGGCAACCCCCTGCAGCCCTCTCTGACCTCTGTGGTACGCTCTCTGGCCCTTGCATCCCCTCTTGGCCCCTATTCCTCTCTTCTTTCTCCTCCTCTTTTTTCTCTCACCATTTTCTCCCATTAACTTTCTCCGTTCTTCACCTCTCTCTTCAATTTATCTATTATCACTCTCCTCTTCTACCTTTCCATCCTTCTTTTCCTAGCCTTTCACCTCTGTCTCTCGCTCTACCTTCCCTCCCTTTCCCACTCCTCTTCCCTTTCCATGTCTCTTCAACTTTCCCCTTTTTTCACTCCTGTTCACTCTGCCCTACTCCAGCCTTCTCCACTTGCCCTCCTTCTTGCCACCTTTTCCCCACTCTTCTATATCCATCCCATTTTTCTGTATATCTCCCCCATTCTTCTTCAATAATTATTTTTCTTCTTTTTGTTGCACTGGAGTCTTTCTTCCTTATTTGTGCCGCTGTCTATCTATCTATCTATCTATCTATCGATCGATTTATCGATTTATCTATCTTCTCTCTATTTCTATCTGTCTCTTTGTCTCTCTGTCTTATATATACAAGAACACAGCTAATACTTACAGCCCACTGCAGCCCCCTGACATATATATATATATATATATATATATTATATATATATATATATATATATATATATATAAATATAAATATATATATATCAAACCAAGACGTTCATCACATATGTTCGTATCCTGTTAACTAGGCTTAGATACCCAACGTATAAATATTACTATACTGTAAATGCGGAAGTCCTGTGGATCTCCAGGCTCATATGAAGCATGGCTTTTAGGGGGGTTTATGCACTGTTAGGTGCGCTATTAACCCTTTAAATGTGTCAGATATAATCAACCAAACCTTATATCCATCTCAATTGAGGGGTCATGGTGTTTTCAGCGTCATATAAGATGCATGATTAATTTTCAGAGGCATTTTTCTGCTTCTGTGGGTGGGTCTGAGCTAGGGTAATTTTACGTAGGTAAAAAGGGCTTAAGCATGGTACGTAATATCTGTATAGCCACATTAAAAGTGATTTTGATCACTTTGAGGGAAATTTGAATGTAACATGGCACCTTAACTTGGTAGTATAGAGCATTTTTGTCTATTCAGTGCTGCTTTCGCACAGCACTGAAAAAAGGCTCATTTTGACCAGGATTTAAATAGGGCCCTATATGCCCAATGCTGCATTTATATTTTTTTCACGTTTGAAAGTCTAACCACACTGATTATTCTCATGAATATTAGGCTATTTCCACACTGAGACCTGGGGGTGGATTTGATCCTCCTTGAAGTTTTTTAATTGAAACGCTACTTAGTAGTGATATTTTTTTATTGGATTCTACCATATGTAATTTTTTGTTTTTCTATATTAATATTTCATATGGTTAAAATGTAAAATTAGGCACTAGGGATATAACTAATATGTACATCATATCTGCATTTCTCACTTATAAAATGTGCTTTAAACAAATATACAGTAGAAAAATTATACACAGGACAAAATAATGTTGAAACAACTTAGTTATGTGTATTGCATTAATCCTAACAAAGGTAACATATACCAGAATTGTAAATAATGAATTCAGAAATATTTGCTTTAAATGAGATCTCAAGGCAAATGTTCTGTCATTGTTGCTTATAGTCCACATTCACCTAAAAAATAAACTTCTTCCCAAATACTCAGTCCTAATGTTGGGGGAATCTACTAAGCACCTTGAGTGGCTACGCATCCCCCAAGAAAACCCTGTATCCTTGCAAGTGGGAATTGGGGTTACAAATATGATGGTGTCTTATGATTATTATGGATCTCAGGTCTTCGTGGCCCACTGCAGCTACCTGTGATGCTTTTGTAAATTCCCTTCACTTAAACTCTCTCTCTTGATCTCTCTATTAATTCTATTAATTACCCCTAGCTTCCATCATGAAATGCCACTGAATTTCTAATATTATGAAATATTTCTCTCTGTATTTATCAGGTCATCAAAAGATGTATGTTTTAGCATTGTCAAAAAATGCAGTCTTCTGAAAAGTCTTCTATGAATGCACCTAGAAAAATATAGTTTTCTGCATGCACTGCTTTTATGGTGTAAGTATAATAGATATTTTTAACCAATAGTACAAACACTTTTTTTATATATAAAAAAAGAAGCACTCAAGAGTATTAATATTATTATTACAGTTTTTTGTAAAGTGTCAACATATTCCATATTGCTGTACAAGGGTTAATACAAAGAAACAAAAAAATACAATATTAAAAACATTGCAGAAAGTGGAAGGCCCTGTCTTTGGGCCTCATTCAACTGCAAGGCCGCAACTCACTGTATACAGGCCGTATGTCTGAGGCTTGCTGCAGGCTTGAACTCTACTACAATTACGGAAGCCCGTAAGTTACAGGCCAGAAGCTGAAACCGTAAACCATGTATATAGCATTTTAGGGCATGAACATGATCAATTAAGCAAGGCCGTAACTACTGATTTAGAAACAACCACTAGTAAATGAGACCATCATCATTAGGTCAGTAAAACATGGAGGTTACATGTCATACAATCAGCGATTAGGGGTCCGATATGTTCTAGTCCATGTGGGTGGCCTGATATGTATTAACTAATTGATTCCCAAGATCGATATAACACCAAAATGACACAAAAAAATAAATATTTTTGATTGCAGATTTATGAGCTTGAGACTGTTGTCCAATTAATTATAATGTTTGTCATCGCTTTCCCCGTCTTTTAAAGTGCACTATTGGTTTTTCTATTGCATTTACAGTGGAACAAAAATGGGTTAAACACCCTTGCGAGTCCTATCTGGTACCTGTAGGATTTTCTTCTACATTTGACATATACGGCTATGAAAATATTTGCGGGCTTGAGGAATTGTAGCAATTTAATAGAGATTTGAGATTGTAGGCTTAGATGGGTTGTAAATTAGATTGTAACAACCACAGGGATTTTCAGTCCATAACCCATAAATCGTTTGCAGCTTGCAAAAAGACGCCAAATGAATAGCAAATTAGTTTACGGGCTATATTACGGGCTCCAGTAAGCTACAATTTCTCAATTGAATGAGGCCCTTTGAGTGTAAAATCTTACATACATGGAGCCTCATTCAATTGCAATTGCATTGAATCGCTCTGTAACTGTAGCACATTTCAATTCATTTGCTACAGTTACAGAGCGATTTAATTGAACAAGGCTACAATTTAAGGGCCGAAGCCTTAAACCCGTTAACCCTGGTTTCGTATGTAACGCTTCTGGGTATCCGATCTAATGAAACGCTCCAAACTCAAGCAGGGCCGTAATTTGCGATCCTGTCACAGGCCAATTAACTAATAGGAACCAAATAACGGTAATTAACGCAGCAGAACACAACTTTAAAACCCTGTGGAAACCATAAATCCTTTACTGAGCAAGTGAACACACAGGTTGGGGGGGGTTTCTGAGCTTTGAAGAGAGAGAGAGAGAGAGAGAGAGAGAGAATAAACTGTTTTGTGAGTTTTTGCTATTTTGACTACTAAGATATATAGTAACACTTAATTTACAACACACATAATTACTGATATCATATTATTCATACACATAGATTAGTACACATAGCTATACATATCGATAGGCCATAGCAAATCTACATGCCCCATACCCGCACCCCCCCCAAATACCCATACTATAATACACATAATACACATTCTTGTTTTACCTCATACACATACACGTATATATTATATTGATTTTTCCTTATATTTATTTCATCATTTAGAAGAGGGTAGAGGAGCGGACGAGAGGAGAGAGAGGAGAGAGAGGGGAACACCAGAGGAGGAATGGAGGAGAGAGAGGGGAGTGAGGGGAGGAGAGTGAGGAAAGAGAGGAGGTGAGAGAGGAGAGTGAGGAGAGGAAGAGAGTGAGCAGTGAGAGGAGAAGAGAGAGGATAGGAGGAGAGCGAGGAGAGAGAGAGGGTACCACAAGAGGAGGATAGGATGAGAGTGAGAGGTATGGAGAAAGGGAGAGGAAGAGGCAGGTTAGGGAGGGAAGGTAGAGGTGTAGGATAGCAGGAGGATGAGGAATGTGCCTCCTGATGTAGGCACACAAGGATTACTGTCAGAGGGTCAGGGGAGGAGGAGAGGTTAATAGGTAGAGGTAGGGAAAGATGGTAGAGAAGGCAGATCGGGGAGAAGAGGCCTAGCCACAAGACACGTGCCTGGATTGAGGTTGCTACAGCTGTTGCTGCATTATGGGTTGCAAACAGGGATGTCAAGTCTGTGAAACACAGATATTATGACAGCTGGATGTAGGTCAAGAGGAAGATGGTAGCAGAGTCCAGAGCAGCCCTTGCAATGGGTGGTGTACCACCAGCCGACATTACATACTGCGGATGGGAGCGGAACCTGAAGCAGTGTATTGAGCCAGCGGCAGTAGTAGGCCTTCCAGGACAGCTGAACTCAGGTTTTCAGGGAACCCTGCAATGTGAGTATCATATACACCATCATACCTTCAAATGCACACACATGAACTCCACACACATAGATAACTGACATACAATAGCACTGTAAGCTCACTGGTTACGACTAAAGATGTATGGGGAAGCAATAACCATGTACATCCAGGAAGCAAACATATAATTCTCATAATTGTTAAAACAGATTCTGAATAGCAGTCGCCAAATAGATCAAGATTGATGTGACATACAAAAGAGAGTACATGTATGGGTATGCACACTGCAGCATATGCAGATACAGACATTGACGGACTTCATGTGTGTGTCATGTACTAGCATAACATGCAGCCCTATTAAATGCCCCCAATGTGTAAAACCATAGCCTGTATTGTAGCCAGTAAGACTTACCGCTATTAAATTGGCCCCGTAAAGCAAGCCGCTATCGATCAGCAAGTTTGGACCAACAAAAGCCTATGGGACGTGAAACATGTAACTTTGCGGCTGCAAATCATTTATTCTCTCAAGCCTGTAACCGCTACGTTTCCAATGATGCTATTAAATTGCAACTATTTCACTTGCCTTCAACCTCGTAACATGCAAATGGAGCCAAGAAGCTAGAGAGGACTCGGAAGGGGGGGGGGGGGGGGGGGGGGGATGGGGCTATAGTCAAGTTTATAGTACTTTAAATGCACTTATACACAAACTATTGTACTTTTATTAACAGGGAAATTCATATTAGGTCTTAGAATTAATAGTACAACATTCTCAAGCTCGCAAATAGGCCCA
This sequence comes from Discoglossus pictus, assembly GCA_027410445.1. Taxonomy (NCBI): domain Eukaryota; kingdom Metazoa; phylum Chordata; class Amphibia; order Anura; family Alytidae; genus Discoglossus; species Discoglossus pictus. Next base: position 71,363,046 of record CM050164.1, on the reverse strand, counting down.
ATAAAATACTTTATTTCATGTTTGATTTCTGTGTTATATTGATCCCGGCAATCAATGTGTTAATACATATAAGGTAACTTGCATGTAATAAAATATCATATTTACGGCTTTATTAATATTGCATTATATCTGGAATGTGGGTCCAATCGTAATTGAACCCCTTAAGTCTTTGAAATCCAACCTCCATTGAATATAACAATCTCTGTTTCCATTGGCTCCATTTAAACCTGTAACTATGGGTTTGACTAATTGATCACGTTCACGGACGCGCATCCAACGGTCAACAAATGCTTTACAGGTTTACGTCTCAAGCCTGTAACTCGCAACCTGTTCTAAGTAACTTGGCCGAATTTCAAGCCCACAGCCATTGCTGGTCTTACGCTGCACTTACTGGCTTCTAATTTAATAGGTCTGCATGTTAATAACTATTGCTGAGCATTGGTCACAGATTGGTCAGTCTCACACACTGCACAGTTTATAGGCCGAGTTTGCAGCCCATTTTTTATGGCAAAAAAGGGAACCCTCAGCTTATACTCGAGTCACTCTGCCCCCCGTGTCTCTCTAACCCCCCCGTGTCTCTCTAACCCCCCCGTGTGTCTCTAACCCCCGTGTGTCTCTAACCCCCCCGTGTGTCTCTCTACCCCCGTGTGTCTCTCTACCCCCCCTTGTCTCTTTCCCTCCCCCTCCTCAACCTAAACCCCCCCAACCCCCTCCTCTACCTAATCCCCCTAAATACCTCCCCCCTCTCCCCTCACTTACCTGCTTGTGCTCCGGGGAAGGTGTTTAGGTGGAGGAGGGGGGTTGAGGGGGGTTTAGGTTGAGGAGGGGGGTTGAGGAGGGAGGTTGGGATTGAGGGGGGAGGTTGAGGGGGGTTGAGGTTGAGGAGGTGGGTTGGGGTTGAGGGGGGTTGAGGTTGAGTAGGGGGGTTGAGGTTGAGGAGGGAGGTTGAGGATGGGGGGTTGAGGATGAGGATGGGGGGGTTTAGGGGGTGGAGGATGGGGGGTTGAGGAGAGAGGATGAGGATGGGTGGAGTTGAGGAGGGAGGTTGAGGATGTGGGGTTGGGGTTGAGTTTGAGGAGGGTTGAGGTTGAGGAGGAGGTTGAGGATGGGGGGTGGAGGAGGGTGGATGAGGATGGGGGGCTTGAGGAGGGGGTTGAGGATGGGGGGTTGAGGAGGGAGGTTGAGGAAGGGGTTGAGGATGGGGGGTTGAGGAGGGAGGTTGAGGAGGGAGGTTGAGGAGGGAGTTGAGGATGAGGAGGGAGGTTGAGGATGAGGAGGGAGGTTGAGGAGGAGGGAGGTTGAGGATGATTGATATGAGACATGATCCACAATGCTCATGATACAAGTCAATGCTTATCTGTGTAAAATAATCACAATCACTCCAATTACAAGTGACCATGATGTCAAGGATATGGAAACACACAGCAAACAATTGTTTAGAGAATACAAACTCAAACACTATTGTCCTTTCATTTCAGTACCCAGGAGGCCTACCCCGCCCACAGAGACATAGGCTGTGGCTCCACAGGAGGATAAACCAAATCCACCCCTGCAAATGGTGGTGGAGGAAGCTGAGAACATTCCAGAGGGCTGCACCACCATCGGAACCAGAGCCGGTGCCCTCCTCATCTCACACCTTACCACCAACGCCAGCTGCTACACAGCCACCCCAGGTGGACACCCCTTACTCCAACACCTCCTGATTGTGAGGCTCAGTGTTGAGGAAGCGGGGGAGGTAGGCGAAAACATCCCTTCATCCACACTCCGCAATTAATATTAATTAGTTTAAATGTTGACATACTATTGCCTTGCTATAGAGTGTGTACACGTATGGTTATGTTGAATATTCCAGCAATTGATGATCAATGTGGATTGCTGTTGAGATGAGGTGTTGATGTCAATCCAAATAGTGTTTTGTTCTTGTCTCTGTAGGTCTTAGTAGCCCAATCTCACAACCATGAAGGTATGTTCCTCAAACTCCTCTTTCTGTGTTCCAGATTCTGATCATCTATTTGGGATTATTCATTAATATATGAAAACACACTGTGTGTGGAATAGATTTATATGACATTATCCATGATTTATTGAATCTGTTTAATTGAGCAGATGACAACCAAAAGTAAGTGCTATGCGCATTACTGGTTACTTTCGATTACATGGAGGGATTTTTTATAACAATATGACAGGTGATAATGTTAATTGACTTGATATGATTAAACCAAGTGATAATGCATATACATCTTGGCACAGACCTTCCAGCGGAGATTATTCCTGATGGAGATGAGTTGGCTTTCCAGGATGGGCATAGCAGAGATTATCCATGATGGAGGTGAGTTGCTCCACATCCGTGTGCACAGCCTCCATGTGTGCTTGCAGCCCTTCCTGATGGGTTAGAGTAGATTATTGTATGTTCCCCTGGTCCCCTTCTGGATTGCTACCTTGTTATGGTGAAGGGGCTTGTGTACTTCAATGAAGCTGTGAGCTATACCATGTAGGGTCAATCTAGGTGGGCAGGTCAGAGCAGAGAGGTCAGACAAATTGCAATCCACTGGAGATGGAACTGGCAACCCACTCCAGTATATTTGCCATGAAAACCTTTTGGATAAGCACAGATAGGGACACATATTAGTGTGCTGCAGCCCATAGGGTGACAGAGAATCAGACACGACTGAATGACTGAACAACAACAAAAAAAATGTTCCCCTGGTCCTTGATATATGTCATGTGGTGGTGTAATTTGACCACTATTTATTTTCCCAATGTAGATCTGATTAGTGAGATGTATATAAGATTTTGTATTTTTTTGGTAAACATTAGAGCCTCTGTGAGTGAGATAGGGATAATATGACAGGCAGCTTCACATATTTGTGTTGCAACTTAATCAGGTAGTGTGTCTTTAATTGTTTACAGCATCTCAGCCTGTAACCCGTAGATCATTTGCAGTAAGCTAAAAGATGTCAATTGAATAGCAAATTAGTTTATGGGCTACATTACGGGCTCCAGTAACCAACAATTGCTCAATTGAATAGGGGTCATGGTGTTATTTTTTAAAGGCACCTTATAAGATTTAAAACTTGCAAACTCACAATCTAAAGAGATAAATAAAACAAAAAGTGAAGTAAAAAAAAAAAAGAAACAAGAACTTTGCAAGTAATTAAAGACAAAGTAGAAGGTTCATTTGTGATTAAGTTTGTGGGTGTGTCAACTGTGTAAAATGGAGGTGATGGTGTTAAACCTGCAATATAAATTAACACAAATCATAGGTGGGAGGGCAAGTTATATGAGTTCAGATGCTGAAGAGAGGTGGTGGTGTGTGAAGGTCTAGAGGCAAAAGAAAAAAGGTAAAAAGAAATAACAATTGGAAAGACAATCTGCAGTGTGGATTATACCAGGCCCAGTGTCTTTGGTTGAATCTCTGTAGAAATGGCTGCTCAGTCCTGGTGGTATATGTGCATGTTTCTTTTCTGTTAGTCTGTCACCTATCAATACCAATATCTGATCGGGTCCAGAAAACCAAACAGATCGACTACCGAACACCAGAACAGACCAGAACTCTGTTCTAAATTTGTTGCAACAAAAGAGAACATATTTATTAATAAAATGGCAACAATAATCATATTAAAGAAAAACTAATAACTATAAAATATTTAAAGATAAATGATTATACAAAAAGCTGCAAATATGCATAAGAACTGCTATAAATGCCCCCCATACTGTGTGACACTTATAATAAGATAAAACATTAAAGTATATACTGCAGAAAATCAAATGGTTGACAGCATGTATCCAGTTGTAAATATAGATGCCCCACCAAGTTGCTGAATTTCTGTAATAGTACCCTTGAGTCAAGACTTCCCCTGAGGAATCCGCTTAGAAATTGCTGTAAAACTTGCGTTGGGCATATTTGCTGCACAGGGAATGCTTCCCCTTCATCATGATCTTCAGGTATATGTTTGAGCCTACATACTGGGGACCATAGTAATTCTTTTCTACATAGCTGGCGATCTGTATTAAGACAGTAAGGCAGCAACAAGGATAGTGGGCTGTACCCATTCTAGCATTGTTTGCGCTAGTGGTATTAACCATCTAGGTGCATCTATTTTTGACTCAAGGGTACTATTACAAAAATTCAGCAAGTTGGTGGGATATCTATCTTTTCAACTAGATACATGCTGTCAACCATTTGATTTCCTACAGTATATACTTTATTGTATTATCATATTATAGGTGTCACACAGTAATGTTTATTACCTATAGGGGTCATTTATAGCAGTTCTGCATATTTGCAGCTTTATATAATCATTTATCTTGGAATATTTTATATTTATTAGTTTTTATTTTTTTTAATATGATTATTGTTGCCATTTTAATTAATAAATTGTTTTTCTTTTGTTCATACAAATTTTAAATAGAGTTCTGGTCTGATCTGGTATCCAGTAGTCCATCCCTTCGATTTTCTGGACCCGATCAGATATTGGTATTGATATTTATCTAACTCTATAATTATCAGGGCTGTATTCCCACATAGTGTAGTCTGTCACCCATAACTATGATATACTTTAGACAAAAGTAAGAAAACATTTAGTTCTTAAAAATCCATTAAAATTTGTGACACATACAAACTGGCATTAAGCAAATACATCTCCTTAATTACACCTTGATTTAAAATAATCTAGTACTGCCATCTGGTTTTAGTAATATTTCATAAAAAATGGAGAAACAATAAAAAACCTAATATATTTACATAGTTACATTGTGATTGAGGTTTAAAAAAAACTTTTAGTTCATCAAGTTCAACCTGTTAAGATCTCCTCTGATCTACAGTATTCAGGTCAATTATTAATTGTTAATTGATCCAGATGAAGGCAAACAGAAAAAATACCCAAGTGAAACCTGCTAATTGCATCAAAAGAGAAAATAAATTCCTTCCTGGCAATCAGACTGCTCCATTGATCAATACTCCCTCTCTAATTAAAGGGCCAGTTAATTCTGCACACCACTGGAATGTACTCCTGAAAATATGTTGAAATACTTTTAGAATTTTAAAAATAGGTGCCTTTTTCACAGAAAAAAATTATTACCGCATATACTCGAGTATAAGCCGACCCGAGTATAAGCCGAGGCACCTATTTTACCGCAAAATACTGGGAAAACTAGTGACTCAAGTATAAGCCGAGGGTGGGAAATGTGCTGCCCCTTGTGTCCCACTTGTGCCCTCTGTGTCCCTTTCTTTTGTCCAACCTCTCTCTCCCCTGTGTCTCTTCTCAACTCTCCCTCCCCTGTTTCTCTTCCCCTCCTCTCCCTCCCCGGTGTCTCTTTCCCCCTCTCCCTTCCCTGTGTCTCTTCCCCCTCTCCCTTCCCTGTGTCTCTTTCCCTCCCCCTCCCTTATCACCCTCCTCAACCCCCCTCCTCATCCTCCCTCCTCCTTTTCCCTCCTCAACCTCCCTCCTCAAGCTCCCACCTGAACCTCCCTCCTCAACCCCCCTCCTCAACCCCCCTCTTCAACCTCACCCCTCAACCTCCCTGGTCATTCTCAACCTCCCTCCTCAACCCCCCTCCTCAACCCCCTCCTCAATCTCAACCCCCCTCCTCAACCTCAACCTCTCAACCCCCCTCCTCAACCCGCCTCTTCAAACTCACTCCTCAACCTCAATCCTAAAGCCCCCTACTCAACCTCCCTCCTCAACCTCAACTCCCCCATCCTCATCCTCACCCCCCTCCTCATCCTAAACCCGCCCCTCAACCTCCCTCCTCAACCTCCCGCCTCAACACCCTTCCTCAACCTCCCTCCTCAACCCCCTTCCTCAACCTCTCTCCTCAGCCCCCCCTCCTCAACCTCAACCCCTCCATCCTCAATACCCCCTTTTCAACCTCAACCCCCCATCCTCATCCTAAACCCCCTCCTCAACCTCCCTCCTCAACCCCCTTCCTCAACCTCTCTCCTCAGCCCCCCTCCTCGACCTCAACCCCCCCATCCTCAACCCCCTTCCTCAACCTGTCTCCTTAGCCCCCCTCCTCAACCTCAGCCCCCCTCATCAACCTCAACCCCCCATCCTCATCCTCAACCCCCCCATCCTCAACCCCCCCATCCTCAATCCCCCCTTTACATCCTCAACCCCCCATCCTCAACCCCCCATCGTCACACCCCCCTCCTAAACCCCCCTCCTCAATCTCTCTCCTCAGACCGCCTCCTCAACCTCAACCCCCTCCCCAAAATCAACCCCCATCCTTATCCTCATCCCCCCCATCCTCAACCACCCTCCTCATCCTAAAACCCCCTCCTCACTTTACCCCTCTAAATACCTCCCCCTCTTCCTTTCCCCCCACTTACCTCCATCTGCAGCTGCTTTTCCCCCTCCTTCCGGCTGTGTCTTGACCTGGCCAATGCTAATGACGTGGTGCACATGTGACGTCACGTAATTAGCATATGCCGGGTCCTGACGCAGATGGAAGGAGTGCGGAGGAGCAGCTGCAGATGGAGGTAAGTGAGGGGAAAGGGAGCGGGGGAGGTATTTAGAGGGGTAAAGGGAAGAGTGGGGTTTAGGATGAGGAGGGGGGTTAGGATGAGGAGGGGGGCTTAGGATGAGGATGGGGGAGTTGAGGATGAGGATGGGGAGTTGATGATGATAAGGGAGGGGGAGGGAGGGAAAGAGACACTGGGGGTTAGGGAGACACGGGGGGGTTAGAGAGACACGGGGGGGGGGGGGGGGGAGTGACTCGAGTATAAGCCGAGGGGGCCCTTTTCAGCCTTAAAAAAGGGCTGAAAAACTTAGCTTATACTTGAGTATATACGGTAATTAGCTTATGTTTACATGAGTATAAGGCAAGTCCCCCAGGCAGACTGAGAGCAAGAGCTGCTGTGCACAGAGCAGATTAGAAAGAGGGCTAACCCTTCCCAAAATCATCTGTGCAGGGAAATGCCTGCTAGAAGTTCACAAATATGCTACTTGGGGGTTAACTGATGGCTGATTATATTAATGAAAGAGACTAAAACCATCAATCCTTCTGTTCACAGAGTTTGGAACGGCCGTTCCAGGTAGATGTTGTAAATCATGAAACAGTCTGTAGTGTATCTATAAACAAACCTAAGACTGCAAATTCTTAGCTGTTCTTAGTTTAATTAAAAAAACATTAGATCACTTTCACATAGAATTTTGTGCTCTTTCACACAATGAAGAGCACTTATAGTGAGGTAATTGGCCCTTTAACAAGGATAACACTGAATGCCCTTTTTTTTAGAAATACAGTGCTTTGCAAAAGTATCCACCCCCCTTTTGTTACCTCACAACCTGGAATTAACATGGATTGTTTGAGGATTTGCATTATTTAATTTACAGAACATGCCCACAACTTTGAAGATGTTTTTTTTTTATTATTGTGAAGCAAACAAAAAATGTGACAAAATAACATAAAAAGTCAATGTGCCTAACTATTCACCCCCCTATAGTCAATACTTTGTAGAGCCACCTTTTGCAGCAATCACAGCTCCAAGTCACCTTGGATAACTCTCTATGAGCTTGCCACATCTTACCACTGGGATTTTTGCCCATTCCTCTTTGCAAAACTGCTCCAGCTCCTTCAAGTTGGATGGTTTGCGCTTGTGAACAATATATTTTCTATTGGATTTAGGTCTGGGCTTTGACTAGGCCATTCCAACACATTCACATGCTTCCCTTTAAACCACTCAAGTGTTGCTTTAGCAGTGTGTTTGGGGCCATTGTTCTGCTGGAAGGTGAACCTCCGTCCAAGCCTCAAATCACGCACAGAGTGGTACAGCTTTTGCTCAAGAATGTCCCTGTATTTAGCACCATCCTTCTTTCCCTCAACTCTGACCAGTTTCCCAGTGCCAGCTGCTGAAAAACATCCCCACAGCATGATGCTGCCACCACCATGTTTCACTGGGATGGTGTTCTTTGGGTGATGTGATTTGTTGGCTTTGCACCAGACATACCGTTTTCTTTGATGGCCGAAAAGTTCAATTTTAATCTCATCAGACCAGAGCACCTTCCTCCATACATTTTGGGAGTCTCCCAAATGTGCCATTTTGTTTTTTTGCTGAAAGTTATGGCTTTCTTCTGGCCACTCTGCCATAAAGCCCATCTCTATGGAGCGTAGGGCTTATTGTTGTCCTATGTACAGATACTCCAGTCTCTGCTGTGGAACTCTGCAGCTCCTCCAGGGTTACCTTAGGTCTCTGTGCTGCCTCTCTGATTAATGCCCTCCTTGCACAATCCGTGAGTTTTGTTGGGCGGACGTTTTTTGGCAGGTTTGCTGTTGTGCCATGTTCTTTCCATTTGGTTATGATAGATTTTATGGTGCTCCTGGGGATCATAAAAGATTTGGATATTTTTTTATAACCTAACCCTGATTTGTACTTTTCAACAACATTGTCTACTTGTTTGGAGAGTTCCTTGGCCTTCATGGTAGTGTTTGGTTAGTGGTGCCTCTTGCTTAGGTGTTGCAGACTCTGGGGCCTTTCAAAAAAGGTGTGTATATGTAATGACAGATCATGTGATGCTTAGATTGCACACAGGTGGACATCATTTCACTAATTATGTAACTTCTGAAGGTAATTGGTTGCACCAGAGCTTTTTATGGGCTTTATAACAAAGGGGGTGAATACATACGCACATGCAAACTTTCTGTTTTCTATTTCTAAAAAACTGTTTTATGTATATATTTTTCTCATTTCACTTCACCAAATTAGACTATTGTGTTCTGATCCATCATATCAAATTCAGATTACCAAAACATTAAACTTAATGCTGTAATTTAACAAAATAGGTAATAAGTCAAGGCACTGTATATCCAATCGCTTTTCAAAGTTATCTATTAAATTCGCTGTCACCACCTCCTTTTGTAAAGAGTTCCACAGTTTAAACCTGACTGTGAGGAACCCTTTTCTTTCTTTAAAGTGAATTTTTTTACATTTTGTTAACCATCAATATGAATTAAAAATGTTGAATAAATTTACAAAATATTTAAATTAAATTTCTTCTCCCTCACTCCCCTGTGTCTCTTTCCCCTTCTACCCTTGTGTCTCTTTGCCCCCTTTCTAATCCCTGTGTCTCTTCCCCCTCTCCCTCACTTGTGTCTCTTAGCCCACTTCTCCCTCCCCTGTGTCTCTTTGTCCCCTCTCTTATACCTGTGTCTGTTTACACCCACTCCTTCCCCTGTGTCTCCTTCCCTCTCTCCCTCCCATGTCTCTTTGCCCCCTCTCCCTTTTCTGCCCATTGCAGGCATAGCAATGAGTGCCTTCAGCACTCATTGCAGGCCTCTCCTCCCCTCTCCCTTCTGCGCCCATTGGGGGCCTTGCAAAGAGCGGCTTTGCCTCTCATTGCGGGTCTCGGCATGCGCTATGCTCATGCGCAAACCTGCAAGTTTGCGAGCTTTACACACAAACTCGCAGAACAACAACTATATATGTGAAAATTAGGTTTAAGATGTGGCACAACATGTAGTGATGTAGTGTTATGTGTCTGTACATGCACAATTGTATGTAGAAAACATGATGCTATATGTGCATACGTTTGGATTCTTCACTTACAGTATCCAATGAGTCATATAGCTTGGCAAGACTCAGTGATTGGCATAACATTAGAAATCACATATAAAGCTGTGAGCAGCCTGGTCGCTTTCTAACGCTGCGGGCTTGCATAGCGAGTCTGCGGCCCTCGCAAAGCAAGGGCCGCAGTTGCTGGCAAGGAGCGCCAAAGGCGCTCCTTGCCAGCAACTGAGGCCCTCGCAAAGCCTCAGTTGCTAGAATATATTAAATTACGGAAACTATTGGTTCATTCCCCTTTCTATATGGAGGAGACAAGGAGGCTAACAGATTTTGAATTTTTTATCTCTTCTAAAGATAAAACGCACCTTGGCCCTCATTCAATTGCGATTTGGCCAATTGAATAGTGCTCTAAATAAGCACATAACATATATTTTTTAAATAAGTTTTTAGTTAGGGAAAACCTTGCTTTTGGATAGATGTTTACTAACTTCTAAAACTTCTTTAAAAAAATATGTTATGTGCTTATTTAGACCCCTATTCAATTGGCCAAATTGCAATTGAATGAGGCCCCTTGTGTCTAAATGCTATAAAATCATTAAGAAAGAATACCAACTTGAGAAACCCTTTAATTGGAGGTTATGGGAAAATGATATAGGTAATTCTTAGCCTATCGAAAAATGGCACTCATCCTTTTCTCTAATGGCTAGATTTATTAAAAATGTAACATATAGGGAAATTCAGTTTAAAATTAACAACAGATGGTACATAACTCCAATTAAATTGGGACAGTTAAATAACTCAGAGGAACAAAAGAACTGTTGGAGAGGTTGTGGGCAGATTGGTTTGCACTTTCATTTGTGGTGGAGTTGTCCGCTAATACAGAATTTCTGGTCGGAGAGTTTTAAACACTTATGAAAGATCTGCGAAAAGGTAATAACTCCAGCACCAGAATAGGTGATCTTACATTTCTTTCCAGATGACTTTTCAACTTTTCCTTATGGAATCAAAAAAACTTGTAGTTTCTAGATGGAAAAATAAAGTATGCCCATCTTGGATGGAACTTCTAGAAATATTGGAATATGTTCACCTCTTAGAATGTGGTTTAAGCAATATTAAGATAGGCCCTAAGATAGGAGCTAAATGGGCCCTATGGGAAAAAAAATTATCTTCACAAGCGAAGGTTTGAGCTCAGCAAAATGTCTCTCCACTCTTCTCTGGAGGTATATGATTTGTTTATGTCATGTTTGTGTTGTATTGTTTTTTATGTTCTATAGACTTTTTCTGACCTGTGTGTCAGAATTGGTATATTTGGAATATATGTTTTTTTTGTTACTTTTTTTTTGTGTAAAAAAAAAAAGAAAAAAAAAAGAGAAGAAAACATGATGCTATATGTGCATACGTTTGGATTCTTCACTTACAGTATCCAAGGAGTTATATAGCTTGGCAAGACTCAGTGATTGGCATAACATTAGTAATCACATATATAGTTGTGAGCGTACAAGTTGTTGCTAACGCTGCGGGCTCGCGTAGCGAGCCCGCGGGCCTCGCAAAGCGAGGGCACTGTGCCAGGTTCTCAGTTGCTGGCATGGAGCGCCAAAGGCGCTCCTTGCCAGCAACTGAGGACCCTCGCGAAGCGAGGACCTCAGTTGCTGGCTTGGAGCGCCACAGGCGCTCCATGCCAGCACCTGAGGACCTTCCAAAGTGAGGTCTTCAGTTGCAGCAACTGCGACCCTTGCAAAATTCACAACACAAATTCCCAACCCAAAGAACTGCGAATCTCGCAAAGTTCACGTCGCAACACATTACGACACTCGCAAACAACATACGACACACGTTCACACACATTACGGCCTCGCAACACTCGGACGCAACTCGCGAACATTACAAAATTAAAAACACAATACATACACACAGCACATACATAAAAACCTTACCTACACAAACAGGAAGCACCCAGGACCTCAAAAATGCAACTTACAACTTAATTGCACTCAAAATAAAGAGTTTAGACACTAAGGGCCTCATTCTATTATCGGCCGCAGCCGTTGCGGGGCCGCAAGGACCGGCCGCAAGCTATTCGGCTATTCTATTCCCTTACGGCCGGGGATTCCGGCAGGCTTGCGGCCGGTGCCTTGCTATCTCTTGCGGCCGCTCGCGCCGGAGGAAAGCCTTTGATCTAAAACGGCCGCAAGAGATTTGCAATTCAATTGCTCCGGGAAACCTCTCTGCAAGGCTAAAAGCGAGCCGCAGCTTACTTGCAGGAAAGAGGTCTCGCTAGCACCAATTAAGCACATAAAATAGCTCAAATAAAGCCATCCTGCACTTTGAGAAGACTATAAAGGGATTTTAGGTGTTAGAAAAAATAGCACATAATTACCCTATACTCAAATCCGTAAAATATTTGTTTTTTAATATCCGTAAAATATCCATGTAAAAAGTCCAGAGTGCTTGGAGCACCTCAGACAAGCCCACGCCGCAGCCGGAAAATAAACAGTTAATTTGAACTCGGGTTTGGGCAGATGTGCAAGCTTGAGAGTGGGTTCCTTTTAATCCTCATGTCCCCCAATATGATCCCTAGCATTTACAGAGCTGTACAGTGCAGGCTTGAATTTATTTTTGCGTTTTTATATTTCACAGATTACGGCCGGTTCCAAGATATGCGGCCGGCCTTAAAAGGAGATCCTTGCGGGGCCGTATAATAGAATCGCGAGTTAACTGAACCCTCGCAAGGAATCGCAGCCTTACGGCCGATTTACGGCCGATAATAGAATGAGGCCCTAAATAATTTGTTAAGCGACACAAAAAATGGCCGACGAATAAAACGAAAACGAGGCTACACACGCAAACACCATACGAGACACGTTACCACTCATTACGACCTCGCAAACATCGGACGCAACACGCCGACATACAAACATTTAAAACTTAAGAAAGACACACAACAAACACATAAAAAGCTTACCTACAGCAAGAGGAACCATCCAGCACCTCAAAAAAACAAGTTACACCTACATTTAAATCAAAATAAAACACTTTAGACACTAATACCATCGCTAAGCGAGAGAAAAAATGGCCGACGAACAAAACGAAAACGAGGCTTCAGACGTAACTACACTACACTTACTCGCAATAATGAAACACATACTATGCGGAACGTATCACAATCATATTAAACACCATTTTGAACAGTAATACGCAGAAAATGGCGGATGGAACGCAAATTGTAAGCTGGAACGCAAATAGCGCATGCGTATTGCGTTCTAATGGTCTCACTTTCCAGAACTTTCTACAAGTTTATAAATACTGCCTATTTCACACAAAAAAATACATTTCTCCTCAGGTGATGAACGGAGTGACTTCTGAGATAACTGCTGCTTTTACTTGAGAAGACAATTCTTTACTAATTTACTACTTTGCATTGTGCAAATTACAACTGAGAGGTAAGCTATAATATATTACATTTTATTATCAGGACAGGTCAAACATTTTATTATCAGGACAGGTCAAACAAATAAAAAAATAAACTAGGATTTATGTAGTGACATATATGGCACATTTATGTGTATAGGCTCACAAAAAAAAATACGGTTCATTTAACAAAACAACAAAAAAACATAATTCTATATTAAACAGAGGTTTATGTATAGTGACATGTGACACGCACATATATGTCTATAATGTATAGTGACATCTGACACGCACATATATGTCTATAATGTATAGTGACATGTGACACGCACATATATGTATAGAATGTATAGTGACATAATGTATAGTGACATGTGACACGCACATTTATGTGTATTGCCCCTGCATAGTGACATGTGACACGGACATATATGTGTATCATGTATATTGACATGTGACACGCACATTTATGTGTATTGCCCCTTCATAGTGACATGTGACACAGATATATATGTGTATAATGTATAGTGACATGTGACATGCACATTTATGTGTATTGCCACTGCAACAAAATTAGCTTAAAACAAAATCAGTAAACCACTACATTTAAATGACATTATATGTCATGTATACTGATATGTCACACGCACATATATGTGTATCATCTATAGTTACATCTCACACACAGACATTTATGTGTGTTGGAAAAAAAAAATATAAGGTTAATTTAACCATTTAAATATGAGTCATGTATAGTGATATGTCACACGTACACAAAATAATTACATTAAACTATGGAATGTGCTTCATGTATGTGACATATGTGTGTAGCCCCCAACAAAAAATAAGGTCAATTGAAAATAATTACAGAAGTATATTTAAATGACATTAATTTACTGCAATTCAATAGATCATATAAAGCTGAATCTTTCTATTTCTTTTAATATTCAAACAGACTCTGCATCAACAGCGTCACTCAACAATTTGCACCGTGCACTGTGAAGCACAATCCCTTTTAAAGAACACCAACAAAGAAGAAGAGGTAAGATACAACAAGACATTACATGCTCAAAAGGCAATGCTTTGCTAGATGAAAAATTATAAATCTACAAATAACTATTTAAATTTATTTTTCAAACAGACACTGGAACATTTAAAAGTAATATCCGTAAGCAAAAACGTTCAACATCTCTTGGACTGACTGTGTAAATTCGTGGAATTATTTTATTGCCTCTGGTTTTTCTTGCTCTCCATAATCCATTCACAAAAACATAGTGATATGGAATTTCAATATATAAGTATTGTGTTGCTTCAGCATCAGTGGAATTTAATGCAAACCATGCAGTTAATGTAGTGTGACGATCTTCACTTTGGGCCAATGCATTCATTTCATTTCCAGCATGGAAATAGACTAAATGTCGTTGTGGCAAATGTACTGCTAACCTATATACTGCATGTGATCTATCATGCATTTCAAATTTTAAAAGCCGCCACATAGCTTCTGGCGCACTGACATAGCGAGCTATTAAAGTTTACATTGAAAACAATGAAAGTCAAGGTGATTTATTAGAAGATGGACGTATTTTTACTAAAAACATTGTCTACTATGAAGTACTATAACTTTGCAGGATACAAATTAAAGCCATGCAAACATTTTGGAAAAACATTCAAAAATACAAAACAATTGGTTGTTTAATTCAGTCATAATTAATGGAAGTCATGTTTATGGATAATTCGCCTCACAAAATACTTGCCTTGCATTTCTATGAAAAATTATGTTAAAATGTTAAGTCACTATGTTAATGTTTCTAATGTTACAAGTTTAAAAACAATATTTTCAAGTTATTTCATTCAACATATTACAAAGTTCATGTTAAGAGCTCAAGCACCTTTTAAGTCACAATGTAAATATTCTCTGTTATCTTAAGATTACTACCTACATTAATGTTTATCGCCAGTTTATGTGCTCAGTAATGAATTACTTTAATTACGTACGGTTTAAGGAGAGTTTTTACTGTATGCCTTCCTCTACATTCAATGTATATTAAACTTAACAATTATTCTGATACAAATTGCATGTTAATACTGATTAATTTAAAGTTAAACTGTTTTTACATTCAAATGTTAATACTTTTATTTCAAAATTATGTTACAAAATGTATTTACTATGTTCCTGTTTATAATGTTCAAAATTAGACAAATGTTTTGCAAAACTTCAAAAGTTACATAAAAAATAAAGTACAATTTTAAAAATATATACTTTCAAGGTTATTGCTTACATATATTTTAAACTTCATGTTAAAATTCGGCACGTTTCAAAAAGTCTTTTTACTTTTTACTTTCCTCTGGATTCTATGTATATTAAAGTGAACAATTCTTCAGATACAAATTTCATTTTAAAAAACCATTACATCAACGTTTTACAAAAATACATGTTCATATCACAATACTTACAAGGGTCAAAAATATATTTAAATAACTAAACAACTTCACAAACATATACATCACATTGCCGTCATTTTTTGACGGGCAAGTCGCTAGTCACATTTATAGTTGTGGGCAGGCGGGTTGTTGCTAACGCTGCAGGCTCACGAAGCGAGGGCCTCAGTTGCTGGCATGGAGCGCCTTGTCACTGCGGACCTTGCAAAATTTATGGACTTCCGAGAAACAAATACGAGACACGGGACTTACAAAAAAAAACATTACAACCTCGCAAAAATACGACCTTACCACCCCAAACCGGCGCACATGAAAACATTAAAAACACAATAAATACACACAACAAATACATAAAAATCTTACCTACAGCAAGAGGGGGGGGGCACCCAGGACCTCGAAAACTGAAGTTACACCTCAATTTCACTCGAAATACAAGAGTTTAGACACCCGAAAATCCACTTAGTGAGAGAAAAAATGTCTGCCAAAAAAAAGAAAACGAGGCTGCAGGACTCTAAAGACGCAAAACACCACCAAATACCGTATATACTCGAGTATAAGCCGACCCGAGTATAAGCCGAGGCACCCATTTTACCACAAAGCACTGGGTAAAATGAGTGACTCGAGTATAAGCCGAGGGTGGGAAATGTGCTGCACCCTGTGTCCCTCTTTGTCCCCCTCTCTCTTTGTGTCTCTTCTCCCCTCTCCCTTCCCTGTGTTTCTTCCCCCCTCCCTTATCACCCTCCTCAACCCCACTCCTCAACCTCCCTCCTTATCCTCAACCTCCCTCCTCAACCTCCCTCCTCATCCTCAATCTCCCTCCTCATCCTCAACCCCCTCCTCAACCTCCCTCTTCATCCTCAACCCCCCATCCTCAACCCTCTCCTCAACCCCCATCCTCAACCCCCTCCTCACTACCCCCATCCTTATTCTCCCTCCTCAACCCCTCCTCCTCAACCTCCCTCCTCATCCTCCCTCCTCATCCTCAACCTCCCTCCTCATCCTCCCTCCTCATCCTCAACCTCCCTCCTCAACCTCCCTCCCCATCCTCAACCTCCCTCCTCATCCTCAACCTCCCTCCTCAACCCCCCTCTTCAACCCCCCATCCTCAACCTTCCTCCTCAACCTTCCTCCTCAACCCCCCCATCCACAACCCCCCATACTCATCCTCAACCCCCCATCCTAAACCCCCCTCCGCAACCTTAGCCCCCCTCAATCCCCCTCCTCAACCTCAACCACCCTCAACCCCAACCCCTCATCCTCAACCTCTCTCCTCAACCTCAACCCCCCTCAATCCCCCTCCTCAACCTCAACCCCCCTCAACCCCAACCCCCCTCAACCTCCCCCTCAACCCCAACCCCCCTCCTCAACCTAAACCCCCCTCAACCCCCCTCCTCCACCTAAACCACCCTAAATACCTCCCCCCTCTCCCCTCACTTACCTGCTTGTGCTCCGGCCTCTGCTCCTTGACCCGGCGCCGGCGCGCATGTGACGTCACATGTGCGCCGCGTCATTAGCATATACTGTGTGCCCCCACTGACAAATAAATGATCAGTCTATAATTTTAATGGTAGGTGTATTTTAACAGTGAGATACAGAATAACAAAAAAACAAAAAACAAGAAAAACTCATGTCAGAAAAGTTATAAATTAATTTGCCGGTCAATGAGGGAAATAACTATTTGTCCCTTTGGTCTTAGTACTTGGTGGCAAAACACCTGTTGGCAATCATAGAGGTCAGATGTTTCTTGTAGTTGGCCACCAGGTTCATTAAGGTTTTGAGACTGATGTTTGGCAACTGGAACCTTTAGCTCCCTCCACAGATTTTCTTTGGGATTATGATTAGGTCACTCCAGGACCTTAATGTGTTTCTTTTTGAGCCACTCCTTTGTTGCCTTGGCTGTGTGTTTTTGGTCATTGTCATGCTGGAATACTGTACCCATCCATAACCCATTTTCAATGCCCTGGCTGAGGGAAGAATGTTCTCGCCCCGCCCATCGATCCCTTTGATGCGGCGCAGTTGTCCTCTCTCCTTAGCAGAAAAACACCCCTGAAGCATAATGTTTCCACCTCCATGTTTGATGGTGGGGATGGTGTTTTGAGGGGTTATTGGTAGCATTCCTACTCCTCCAAATATGGCGAGTTGAGTTGATGACAAAGAGCTCTATTTTGGTCTCATGTGACCAGTGGCGGAGCTAGTGCATAGGGGGCCCGGTGCAAAACACCAGGAGGGGCAGGCACAATAGATTTTTTGCACTTCCCGAACCCTCTACAAATTAAACCTAGACCATATATAAAATGTATAGATATAATTATATAATTATATAATTATATAAATATTTGGTTCTTCGTCATATATATTTATATATACAGTATATGTATATACATATATTTATATATATATATATATATATATTGTGATGGTGTGTCACCAGTGGGCAGTAGAGAGCCCTTCAAGAATTCTCCCCAGGAGTGAAAGGGTTAAGAAGATCCTTAAAAAGCTTGGCGGTGGCTGCAATCAGGAGCTACGGCTGTCTCCAGGTGGAAAGCTGTTTGACAGAGCTGGAGTGTTGAAGTGTGCAGGGCTGAAGTCAGAGGCCGCACTGAAAGCTAATGGAACAAAGCCAGAAGCTTTGACGAGAAAGTCCCTGGAGGTAATGACCAAAGGAGGGATCTGCTTTGGGAAAAGAGGCCGGAGATACAGAGCTGAGGTGAGAGAGAAAGACACCTCTGCTACCTATATTTGGACTGTATGTTTTCACTTCTATGAAAGATAGTAAGGGAACTACAGTTAAGTTATGCAGGGCTTCAAGGAGAAGCTAGGACTTATTTTCTGTTTGCTTTATTTTCTGTTGTATGCTGACAAATAAACAGCATAAATCTGCTAAACATTTAAAGGGCTCCTGCTTTCTCCATTTTGGTGCTGGATATCAGGACACGGATCCTGAGAGTGACAGTGAATCTGTCACAATATATATATATATATATATATATATATAAAACGTGCGCATTTACATCTTTATGTTCAATAATAAAATTAATCCTCAAAAATACAACTTGCCTAATAATTCTGCACTCCCTGTAGGTAATATACATTCAAATAACTATAAAATATATTGCTACTAGGAACTTGCCCATAAAAAATGACGGGATTAAAATTGTAAGGCTGGCAATTAGAGATGTCGCGAATAGTTCGCCATCGGACTTTTTTCGGCGAACATAGCATGTTCGCGTTCGCGGCGAACTGCGAACATATGCGAGATTCGACCCGCCCCCAATACTTTATCATTGAGCAAACTTTGACCCTGCATGTCACAGTCAGCAGACACATTCCAGCCAATCAGCAGCATACACTCCCTTCTACACCCTTCTACCTCATGGACAGCAGCCATTTTGGAATCATAAGTACCTTGCAGTCTTACTGAGAGGAGGGACAGTTTGGATGATACTGCATCAATAGGGAAAACCATAGCTAGGCAAGTTTATTCAGTGTCCAGTGCAGTGCTGAAGGACTCTTGTGCATTATTATTATTACTAGCGTATTGCAATGAGATGTGTATGTTTGGAAAGTTGTATAGTTATTAATATACATATGGAGCAGTTTGCTCCATAAAAAAGTGGTCCGTATTAACGGATCGCCTCGCTATGCGAGGCTCGCCTGCAATGAGTGCCTGTGTGTACTGTCAGTGTGCTTGGTGCTGTGAGTCTGTGTGTACTGTCAGTGTACTTGGTGCTGTAGTTCTGTGTGCACTGCCAGTGTACTTGGTGCTATGGGTCTGTGTGCACTGCCAGTGTGCTTGGTGCTTTAGGTCTGTGTGTACTGTCAGTGTACTTGGTGCTGTAGGTCTGTGTGTACTGTCAGTGTGCTTGGTGCTGTAGGTCTGTGTGTACTGTCAGTGTGCTTGGTGCTGTAGGTTTGTGTGTACTGTCAGTGTGCTTGGTGCTGTGAGTCTGTGTGTACTGTCAGTGTGCTTGGTGCTATAGGTCTATGTGTACTGTCAGTGTGCTTGGTGCTGTAGGTTTGTGTGTACTGTCAGTGTACTTGGTGCTGTTAATCTGTGTGTACTGTCAGTGTGCTTGGTGCTTTAGGTCTGTGTGCACTGCCAGTGTGCTTGGTGCTGTGAGTCTGTGTGTACTGTCAGTGTGCTTGGTGCTGTAGGTCTGTGTGCACTGTCAGTGTTCTTGGTGCTGTAGTTCTGTGTGCACTGTCAGTGTGCTTGGTGCTGTAGGTTTGTGTGTACTGTCAGTGTGCTTGGTGCTGTGAGTCTGTGTGTACTGTCAGTGTACTTGGTGCTGTAGTTCTGTGTGCACTGCCAGTTTACTTGGTGCTATGGGTCTGTGTGCACTGCCAGTGTGCTTGGTGCTATGGGTCTGTGTGTACTGTCAGTGTACTTGGTGCTGTAGGTCTGTGTGTACTGTCAGTGTGCTTGGTGCTTTAGGTCTGTGTGTACTGTCAGTGTGCTTGGTGCTGTAGGTTTGTGTGTACTGTCAGTGTGCTTGGTGCTGTAGGTCTGTGTGTACTGTCAGTGTGCTTGGTGCTGTAGGTTTGTGTGTACTGTCAGTGTGCTTGGTGCTGTAGGTTTGTGTGTACTGTCAGTGTGCTTGGTGCTGTGAGTCTGTGTGTACTTTCAGTGTACTTGGTGCTGTAGGTCTGTGTGTACTGTCAGTGTACTTGGTGCTGTATATATGTGTGTACTATCAGTGTACTTGGTGCTGTGGGTCAATGTGTACTGTCAGTGTACTTGGTGCTTTAGGTCTGTGTGTACTGTCAGTGTACTTGGTGCTGTAGGTCTGTGTGTACTGTCAGTGTGCTTGGTGGTGTAGGTCTGTGTGTACTGTCAGTGTGCTTGGTGCTGTAGGTTTGTGTGTACTGTCAGTGTGCTTGGTGCTGTAGGTTTGTGTGTACGGTCAGTGTGCTTGGTGCTGTAGGTTTGTGTGTACTGTCAGTGTGCTTGGTGCTGTGAGTCTGTGTGTACTGTCAGTGTACTTGGTGCTGTAGGTCTGTGTGTACTGTCAGTGTACTTGGTGCTGTATATATGTGTGTACTGTCAGTGTACTTGGTGCTGTGGGTCAATGTGTACTGTCAGTGTACTTGGTGCTTTAGGTCTGTGTGTACTGTCAGTGTACTTGGTGCTGTAGGTCTGTGTGTACTGTCAGTGTGCTTGGTGCTGTAGGTCTGTGTGTACTGTCAGTGTGCTTGGTGCTGTAGGTTTGTGTGTACTGTCAGTGTGCTTGGTGCTGTGAGTCTGTGTGTACTGTCAGTGTACTTGGTGCTGTAGGTCTGTGTGTTCCTTTAGTGTACTTGGTGCTGTATATATGTGTGTACTATCAGTGTACTTGGTGCTGTGGGTCAATGTGTACTGTCAGTGTACTTGGTGCTGTAGGTCTGTTTGCACTGCCAGTGTACTTGGTGCTATGGGTCTGTGTGTACTGTCAGTGTGCTTGGTGCTGTAGGTCTGTGTGCACTGTCAGTGTTCTTGGTGCTGTAGTTCTGTGTGCACTGTCAGTGTGCTTGGTGCTGTAGGTTTATGTGTACTGTCAGTGTGCTTGGTGCTGTGAGTCTGTGTGTACTGTCAGTGTGCTTGGTGCTGTAGGTCTGTGTGCACTGTCAGTGTTCTTGGTGCTGTAGTTCTGTGTGCACTGTCAGTGTGCTTGGTGCTGTAGGTTTGTGTGTACTGTCAGTGTGCTTGGTGCTGTGAGTCTGTGTGTACTGTCAGTGTGCTTGGTGCTATAGGTCTGTGTGCACTGCCAGTGTACTTGGTGCTATGGGTCTGTGTGTACTGTCAGTGTGCTTAGTGCTGTAGGTCTGTGTGTACTGTCAGTGTACTTGGTGCTTTAGGTCTGTGTGCACTGCCAGTGTACTTGGTGCTATGGGTCTGTGTGTACTGTCAGTGTGCTTGGTGCTGTAGGTCTGTGTGCAAACAAGGTTCACAGCTCTTCAACACAATGCTTCCAAATAGGTAAAGTCTATTCATTTATTAATGTATTACATGTTTACTATTACACACAAAACAACATTAGCTCAGTTACAATAACATTGCCGTAATTTTTTGACGGGCAAGTCGCTAGTGTCATAATAAACACCACATGAACATGGCGACCACTCTCTTGTGGGATTCAGGTACGTCCACGGATTCATCCTCCATATATCTGAATAAGCCAGGAATGATATATAGAGGCCTACGGCACTCATTGCCAAAGTGGTCCGTATTAACGGCTCGCCTCGCTATGCGAGGCTAGCCTGCAATGAGCGCCTGCGGCGCTCATTGCCAAAAAGTGGTCCGTATTACACATTATATAGTAATAATAATAAGAATAATATTCCCTTACCCCCCCCCCCCCAGTTCCAACACCCATGTGTACTGTATAATATTGTATTGCATTATGTTATATTATATCACTAGCGACTTGCCTGGCACAAATGATGGGGCAATAAAGTTTGAAGCCATGGCAATGCTGTTTGCCACACAATGTGATGCTTTTTGAACTCTGAGGACCTTCGGCGCTCATTGTGAGTCTCTTCCCTCGTGTCCTTCATGTTTCGTGCTTTGCAACGATCAATCTTCAGCGCTCATCGCAAAGACAGATATATAAGTACAGTGTTAAATATATAAAAAATTTTGTGCAGTGTAAATTAAAAATTTATTCAGGTCTCAGAGCATAATAAAGTGATTTAGATTTGTAACTGCTTTGAGAGTGCTATCGCTGGCAGCCAATGAGCAGTAATCCAGATATATAACTGCAGAGTAAAAAGTAAAACATTTTAGTGTAGTGTAAAGTCTACATTTTTATTTTCCATTACTAATTAATACTTATTAAATGAATGCACGATAATAACTATTGTGAATGAACAAATGTATTAGGAAGTGCGAAGCGTTAATGTATGTAAAGTAACCGCAGTGTAAAATATGCTATTAAGCGTATTTTTTTTATATATATTTTTTTTAATAATAATGAATTAATTAATTACTAAAATACTTTACCTATTTGTAATTAATATATCCAGTGATCAATAACCTGAAGAGCTAACAATCAGTTTTGATTTTCCTGCAGCTTACAGTGTACATTTGGACTGTTGGTGACCCGAGGTGTAAGTGTCAGCAATGTGCGCAGTGCACGAGGGGAAACCGCTTGTATAGTCGTGTAACGCGCCATTTTAGATTTGTAATGTTATTAGTTGCAAGTTAGTGTTGTAAAATGGTGGCGATTGTGTATGTGTTACGCGGCTCGCCAGCAGTTTCCATTATTTATAATAGTGTATTTTGTACCTCGTCTGTTCCTAGGTAAAAGTCGTACATGGCTGGCGATGTTTTGCGCGGTTTGGGGTCGTGTAGCCTCGTTTTCATTTTTTCCGGACGACATTTTTTTTTATCGCTTAGCCGATTTACATAGTTGCTGGAAAGGAGCGCCGAAGGCGGGACTTATACCATCAAATTCATGGACTTACCATCCAAAAATACGGGACTTAGAAAAAAAAACATTACGAGCTCACAAAAATACGACCTTAACGCCCGAACCGCACGCACTTAAAAACATTAAAAACACAATAAATACACACAACAAACACATAAAAAGCTTACCCACAGCAAGGCGGGCACCGAGGACCTCTGCAAGTGAAGTTACACCTCCATTTAAGTCTAAATTCATGAGTTTAGACACCCGAAAATCACCTAAGTGAGAGAAAAAATGGCCCTTGAAAAAAAGAAAACGAAGGCTACAGGACCCTAAACACGCAAAACACATACGTATTTTCCTAAAAAGCGAGGTACAGATACACTATTAACAAGGACGCTAAATCATCCACACCCGCGTACCACATACACATTCCCCGCCATTTTACAACACTAACTTACACAATGTGGAAGTACCCAGCTACCCTAACGGCTTCCCCTCGCGCACGCAGCCTATTTACACTACACACTGCACACATTGCTGACACTTACACAGCAGCTCCACAGCACTGAAAACCTACATTGTATGCTGCAGGAACATGAAAACAGATTGTCAGCTCTTCAGCACAATGCTTCCTGCATATATTACTTACAAATAGGTAAAGTATATTCATTTAGTAATTATTTCATTAGCATACAAAAATACATATACACAAAAAAAACATTATCACATTAAACATAAAAGCCATTCACTGCGCGCCTCACAACGAGCACCAACGCTGCTCATAGCATACAAAGCCTTGCAATAAGCGCAAAAAACACATCACCGCTGACCAAAGAATAACAGCAAAAGCGCCTATCAGAAAAAAAATACAACCAACAGCCTCGCAATGAGCGCCGAAGGATCTCCGACCGCCAACAGAATGAATGTCTCGTCCAAACCATTACCTGCCTTACAATCTTATTGCCGCCATTTTTTGATGGGCAAGTCGCTAGTAAATATATAAAGATCAAGATAATAAAAGTATCAGGAAATGTAACACAAAGATGCACGCGCGTCTGAATAATACGACAAATACAGATTTTTGTCATAAGTGATATGATCGCAGTATTGAGTCATAAACCCTAAACACTGGAATCTGTTGCATACAATTTACTGATGATGTCATTAATGGGCTTCAAGGGGGGGGATCTCTTTTCATACTTTTTGAGCGCTGCAAATCCAACATACGCAGAGCGGAAACGCCACATCTGTGGGACACACACAAAGGGGTTCACTTTGGGAGAAAAAAACAAACAAATATGAAATATTTAATAATCATATTTTGATGTTACCAACAGATAAGGAAACGAAACTGAGGTTATTATATCTAATAGTAGCAAGCCTGGGAGTACTGGGAGTAATAATACTGCAGCAGGAGGTCAGGACTAATGTCACCTATAGACCCCCAGACAGATAAAGGTCAGTACTAATGTCCCTCTATAGACCCCCAGTCAGATAAAGGTCAGTACTAATGTCACCTATAGACCCCCAGTCATAAAAAGGTCAGTACTAATGTCACCTATAGACCCCCAGTCATATAAAGGTCAGTACTAATGTCACTCTATAGACACCCAGTCAGATAAAGGTCAGTACTAATGTCCCTCTATAGACCCCCAGTCAGATAAAGGTCATTACTAATGTCCCTCTATAGACACCCAGTCAGCTAAAGGTCAGTACTAATGTCACTCTATAGACCCCCAGTCAGATAAAGCTCATTACTAATGTCCCTCTATAGACACCCAGTCAGCTAAAGGTCAGTACTAATGTCCCTCTATAGACACCCAGTCAGATAAAGGTCAGTACTAATGTCCCTCTATAGACCCCCAGTCAGATAAAGGTCATTACTAATGTCCCTCTATAGACACCCAGTCAGATAAAGGTCAGTACTAATGTCCCTCTATAGACACCCAGTCAGATAAAGGTCATTACTAATGTCCCTCTATAGACACCCAGTCAGATAAAGGTCAGTACTAATGTCCCTCTATAGACCCCCAGTCATATAAAGGTCATTACTAATGTCCCTCTATAGACACCCAGTCAGCTAAAGGTCAGTACTAATGTCACCTATAGACTCCCAGTCATATAAAGGTCAGTACTAATGTCCCTCTATAGACACCCAGTCAGCTAAAGGTCAGTACTAATGTCCCTCTATAGACACCCAGTCAGATAAAGGTCATTACTAATGTCCCTCTATAGACACCCAGTCAGCTAAAGGTCAGTACTAATGTCACTCTATAGACCCCCAGTCAGATAAAGGTCATTACTAATGTCCCTTTATAGACACCCAGTCAGCTAAAGGTCAGTACTAATGTCCCTCTATAGACACCCAGTCAGATAAAGGTCAGTACTAATGTCCCTCTATAGACCCCCAGTCAGATAAAGGTCATTACTAATGTCCCTCTATAGACACCCAGTCAGATAAAGGTCAGTACTAATGTCCCTCTATAGACCCCCAGTCAGATAAAGGTCAGTACTAATGTCACCTATAGACCCCCAGTCATATAAAGGTCAGTACTAATGTCACTCTATAGACACCCAGTCAGATAAAGGTCAGTACTAATGTCACCTATAGACCCCCAGTCATGTAAGGTGTAACCCTTACACTACCTGATCGATACAACATCATACCTGATGTTTTAAAGCATGTTATTCCAAACAATTTAGGAATGTTAGGTAATTTATGCCCTTTATGGCTTAAAACCAGACTCTGTATCAACTATGTAATTTTCCGTGGGAGTTTTGCCATGGATCCCCCTCCGGCATGCCACAGTCCAGTTGTTAGACCCCTTGAAACAACTTTCCCATCACTATTGTGGCCAGAAAGAGTCCCTGTGGGTTTTAAAATTCGCCTGCCCATTGAAGTCTATGGCGGTTCGCCGATGTTCGCCGATTGGCGAACATTTGTGGAGGTTCGCGTTCGCGGTTCGCGAACCGAAAATTTTAGGTTCGCGACATCACTACTGGCAATGCTGTTTGCCACACAAAGTGAGGCTTTTGCTCCTCTGAGCACCTTTGGCGATCCTTGTGAGCCTCTCCACCGTGTTCTTTGCACTGATCACCTCTGGCACTCATCTCGAGACCCACGCAGAGAACCTTCGGTACTTATCGATTGCTCGTAATGAGTGCGTCCGGCACTCATTGCAAGCCTCTGCCGATCGCAGTGATCATTGTGAGCACTGCGATGAGTGTCTCTGTTGCTCATCTCGTGGCTCACAATGAGCGCCTTCGGTGCTCATTTTGAGCTTCTCCTCCCTCCTACTGTACGGGTCGCTCATTGCAGGTTTCCTTAACCTGCAAGTTTTGTGCTTGGGAATGCCATGTGTCTCTTTTCACCATCTCCTCCCTTTCCCTTCCCTATGTGTTTGTCCTCTGTGTGTCTGCTTAAAGTTTGAGTGTTACGTGCTGAAGGCCGTTTGTTTTATTTTCAAAGTCCTGCGTACCTGAAGTTTTTACTGTCTTTGCCGTTGTGTATATTCTAAGTCCCGCGTGTCTGGCTTTGCTCAGCCTTGTCTTCATGCAGTTTCAGAATTTTTTCTGTTTTTTTGTCTGCCTTTTTTATCCTTGCTTAGCAGATTTTGGATTGGCGAAAACTCCCAAATATGGTTCAAAATCGCTTGCAACCTCACTCCCAGGCTTCCTGGTTCTCCCCCTGTGCTGTCTGTGTGTGTGTTATAATATTTTTTGATTTTTTTTTAAGGGTTTTTAGAGTTAAGTGCTTGGTTCGCAGTTGCAACCCTCACAAAGTAGCATAAGTAGTGAGAGGCTAAGAGTGTGTGAGTGTGTGTATGTTTGTGTGAGTGTGTATTTCTGAGTGAGTCTGTGTGAGTGTGTATGTCTGTGTCAGTGAGTGTGTATGTCTGTGTGAGTCTGTGTGAGTGTGTGTGAGTGAGTGTGTGTGTCTGTGTAAGTGTCTGAGTGAGTGTGTGAGTGTCTGTGTGAGTGTGTAAGTACGTGAGTATCTGTGTGAGTTAGTGTGTGTGTGTCTGTGTGAGTGTGTCTGTGTGAGTGAGTGAGTATGTCTGTGTGAGTGTGTCTGTGTGAGTGTCTGTGTGAGTGTGAGTGTGTGTCTGTGTGAGTGTGTAAGTATGTGAGTGTCTGTGTGAGTGAGTGAGAGTGCGTCTGTGTGAGTGTCTGTGTGAGTGTCTGTGTGAGTGTGTAAGTACGTGAGTGTCTGTGTGAGTGAGTGTGTGTGTGTCTGTGTGAGTGTGTCTGTGTGAGTGTCTGTGTGAGTGTGTGTCTGTGTGAGTGTGTGAGTGAGTGTCTGTGTGGATGTGTCTGTGTGAGTGAGTGAGTGTGTATGTGTGAGTGAGTATGTATGTGTGAGTGAGAGTGAGATTGAGTCTGTGTGAGTGACAGTGTGTCATGTGCCAATTCACTGGGGCTGGAGCAGGTGATGGAGGCAATTCACTGGGGCTGGGGGAGGTCACCAGGCAATTCACTGGAGCTTGAGGGCAATTCACTGGGGCTAGGGGGTTACAGGGGCAATTTACTGGCGCTGGGGGAGGTCACTGGGCAATTCACTATGTCTGGGCAGCAATTCACTGGGTCTGGGGGAGGTGATAGGGCAATTCACTGGAGCTGAGGTAGGTCACAGGGCAATTTACTGGGACTGGGGCAGGTGATGGGGCAATTCACTGGGGCTTGGGGGAGTGATGGGGAAATTCACTGGGGCTGGGAGAGGTCACAGGGCAATTCACTGGGGCTGGGGGAGGTCATGGGGCAATTCACTGGGGCGGGAGGGCAATTCACTGAGCCTGGGGCAGGTGATGGGGCAATTCACTGGGGTTGGGGGAGGTCATGGGGCAATGCAATGAGGCTGGGGAAGGTGATGGGGCAATTCACTGGGGCTGGGGGAGGTCACGGGGCAATTCATTGGACCTGGAGGGTAATTCACTGTGGCTGGATGGGTTACAGGGGCAATTCACTGGGGCTGGGGAGGTCAAGAGGCAATTCATTGGGGCTGGGGGAGGTAAGGGGGGAAATCACTGGGGCTAGGGAAGGTGATGGGGCAATTCACTTGTGCTGGGGAAGGTCACAGGGCAATTCACTGGGGCTGGTGGAGGTCATGGGGCAATTCACTGGGGCTGGGGCAGGTGATGGGGCAATTCACTCGGCCTGGGGAGGTCATGGGACAATTCACTGGGGCAGGTGATGGGGCAATTAACTTGGGGCTGGGGGATGTCATGAGGCAATTTACTGGGGCTGGACATGTGATGAGGCAATTCACTTGCACTGGGGGAGGTCATGAGGCAATTTACTGGGGCTGGGGCATGTGATGAGGCAATTCACTGGGGCTGGGAAGGTCACGGGGCAATTCACTGGGGCTGCGGCAGGTGATGAGGCAATTCACTGGGGCTGGGGGAGGTCACGGGGCAGTTTACTGGGGCTGGGGCAGGTGATGGGGCAATTCACTGCGGCTTTTGGAGGTCATGGGGCAATTCACTGGGGCTCTGGGAGGCGATGGAGCAATTCACTGGGGCTGGGGAGGTCTCTGGACAATTCACTGGGGCTGTAGGGCCTTTCAATGGGGCTAAGGGGGTTACAGGGGCAATTCACTGGGGCTGGGGGCCATCACAGAGACAATTTACTGAGGCTGGGGAAAGTATCACCGCAGATAAAACAATCAGTGAATGAATGGACACAGACCTTGTTCTGGGTATTACAGATATCTAAAGGAAAGCTGCCAGCTCAATTTCCAGACAAATATACAATGTGTTATGTATATTAATTTTTCCTGGGATTTTCAGGGGGTGGCAACATTGATAGGAAACATTTTGCAAATACAAGAAATTTATTTTCATACGCTACAAATTCTCCTCTATCAGATGCATTAATAACCCAGCTCATTTGCATATAACTTTAAGATCACACCCTTCTTTAGTAAATTAGAAAAACTTGTTTTTTCACTGCACACCACCCATAACACACCCATTAAGCACACAATTCACAATAGTTGTTTATGCACAACTTTGGCCACTATTTAATAAGAAAAAGAGCATTTAGTGGATCACAGGTTATTGCAGCCCATCAGTGAAATGACATGCATACTCCATAAACATAGCCATACAATGGGGGAATTTACTTAACATCACAACAGGTTGATATGAGGTAAGAAGGTCCTTGATCAATTTTTTTCCCCATAGAAAATGGTGCATAGTAAATACAAGGAGGCACATCACTTAAAAGAACATGGAACACAATTCCCTGTTTCATATATTTAATGTAGCACAATTTAAAATGATGAAAGTTGTGTTTTGCTTGAATTTTTTTTGTTGTAAATTACCGTATATACTCGAGTATAAGCCGAGGCACCTACTTTACCACAAAATACTGGGTAAAACGAGTGACTTGAGTATAAGCCGAGGGTGAGAAATGTGCTGCCCCCTGTGTCCCTCTTGTGCCCTCTGGGGCTCTCTCTCCCGTGTCTCTACTCCCCTCTCCCTTCCCTGTATCTCTTCCCCCTCCCTTATCACCGTCCTCAACCCCCCTCCTCATTCTCAACCTCCCTCCTCAACCCCACTCCTCATCCTCAACCTCCCTCCTCATCCTCAACCCCCTCATCCTCAACCCCCTCCTCAACCCCCCCATCCTCAACCCCCTCCATAACCTCAACCTCCCTCTTCATCCTCAACCTCCCTCCTCATCTTCAACCTCCCTTCTCATCCTCAACCCCCTCCTCAACCTCCCTCCTCATCTTCAGCCTCCCTCCTCATCCTCAACCCCCTCCTCAACCTCCCTCCTCATTCTCCCTCCTCAACCACCTCCTCAAACCCCTCCTCAACCCCCCTCAACCTCACTCCTCAACTCCCATCCTCATCCTCCCCCCTCAACCCCCCATCCTCATCCTCAACCCCCCATCCTCATCCTCAACCCCCCTCCTCACCCCCTCAATCTCAACCCCCTTTCTCAACCTTCCTCCTCCTCATCAACCCTCTCCTCAACCCCCCTCCTCAACCCCCCATCCTCAACCCCCCATCCTCAACCCCCCATCCTCAACCCCCCTCCTCAACCCCCCCCATCCTCAACCCCCCCTCCTCAACCCCCCATCCTCAACCCCCCTCCTCAACCACCCCATCCTCAACCCCCTCCTCAAACCCCCTCAATACATCCCCATCTACCTTTCCCCTCACTTACCTGCTTCTTCTCCGGCCTCTGCTCCTTCCATCTTGACCTGGCGCGCATGTGACGTCACATGTGCGCCGCGTCATTAGCCTATACCAGGTGACGGCACCTGGTATATGCTAATGACATGACGTCATATGCGCGCCGCGTCATTAGCATATACCGGGTGCCGGCACCCTGTATATGCTAATGACGTGACGTCACATGCACGCCGCATCATTAGCATATACCGGTTATCGCCGGGTCAAGACGGAAGGAGCAGAGGCCGGAGGTAAGGTAAGGACAAGTAAGTGAGGGGAGGTATTTAGAGGGGAAAAAGTGAGGAGGGGGGTTTAGAATGAGGAAGGGGGGTTGAGGATGAGGAGGGGGGAGGGAAAGAGACACGGGGGGTTAGAGAGACACAGGGGGGTAGAGAGACACAGGGGGTTAGAGAGACACAGGGGGGTTAGAGAGACATGGGGGGGGGGGGTTAGAGAGACACAGGGGGGAGTGACTCAAGTATAAGCCAAGGGGGGCCTTTTTAGCCTTAAAAAAAGAGCTTAAAAACTCGGCTTATACTCGAGTATATACAGTATGATGAAACTATCAGGAATGTTCAGAGCATACATCTGTCTGCAGATTTAATTGGCAGACAAATATGACTCAAAGATGTATATTACTTCTCACTGGCTGACAGAGGCAATACTGCAGATCAGTTAGACTTTTGAATAATTTTTTCTGCTTTGAGAGTTTTATTCCCACTCTGACCCATGTATGTATAAGCTCTTTCTTACATATGCATTGTCCACTCAAAACTTTGGATGATTTGTGTATCAGCTTAGGTAGAGAAACCTTCAATATTTCATGAAATACCACACACCCACAGCAATTTCTATACAACCACAAACTCCAAGTCGCTTTAATTATTTCATTGATGCAATCAATTATGTCATAGGGTATTTCTATAGTCAAATCAAATATTATGTCCTGAAGGGTAACTTCAGAAAAATGTTTAGGGTGGAGGGAGGTATGTTAAGGATGCATGCTACATTAACTTTAACACTTTCCCGGGTGGAATTTACTAAAGCGTTGTGGGTGGTTAAACATGTTGAGATAGTGCTTTGATGACCTGTGATGTGGGATTGCAGATCTTCATGTGAATTAATAAAGATTGTTAGAGGGGAAAAAAAAAACATTCCCACCATTCTGAGCTTGATTAGGTTATGTCAGGGCTGGGCGAGCAGGAAATTTGTGATCTAAAGAGCCCCAATGCTGCTATTCAGCATCTCATAATAAAAACACACATTTTATGAAAATTAAAGAATAAATACAATTAAAATTAGTTTTCAAATGATTATTATATCAGGGGCTTTGCAATTAATTATTGAAATCACAGAAGGAAAGATGTTAAAAAGAGTAAAAAAAAGTTAAATTACAAAAAATTTACAAATGTTAAATCTCAGTGTCTAGCACTCAACTTGTCCAAATAGAAAAAAATATACTTTATTATGACCGTGAATTAAAAAATGCTGAAATTAAAAACAATTAAATTACAAACTCTAATGACTAGCTAGTTGTATAAGATAGGATATTCACAACATGTGGTATAAGGAAGATCGTCACTTATCAGGGGCATAATCACATATATAGCTGTGAGCATGCGAGGCGAAGGAGCTCCATGCCAGCAACTGCGACCCTCGCAAACTTTACGTCGCAACGCAAACAACACGACACACCAATTACGACCCTCGCAAACTTTTCCTCGCAACGCAAACAACATACGACACACGTTAACACACATTACGACCTCGCAACACTCGGACGCAACTCGCGAACATTACAAAACTAGCGACTTGCCCGTCAGAAAATGACGGCAATGTGATGTATATGTTTGTCAAGTCGTTTAGTTATTAATATAGATTTTTGACACTTGTAAGTATTGTGATATGAACGTGTATTTTTGTAAAATGTTGATGTAATGGTTTTGTAACATGAAATTTGTATCTGAAGAATTGTTAACTTTAATATACATTGAATGCAGAGGAAAGCAAAAAGTAAAAAGCCTTGTTGAAACGTCCCTAATTTTAACATGAAGTTTAAAATATATGTAAGCAATAACCTTCAAAGTATATCTTTTTAAACTTGAACTTTATTTTTTATGTAACTTTGGAAGTTGACAAAACATTTGTATAATTTTGAACATTATAAACAGGAACACAGTGAATACATTTTGTAACTTAATTTTGTATTAAAAGTATTAACATTTGAATGTAAAAACATTTAAACTTTAAATTAACATGCAATTTGTATCAGAATAATTGTTAAGTTGAATATCCATTGAATGTATAGGAAGGCATACAGTAAAAAACTCTCCTTAAAACGTACCTAATGAAAGTAATTCCTTACTGACCACATAAACTGGCGATAAACATTAATGTAGGTAGTAATCTTAAGATAACAGACAATATTTACATTGTGACTTAGAAGGTGCTTGAGCTCTTAACATAAACTTTATAATCTGTTTGATGAAATAACTTGAAAATATTGTTTTTAAACTTGTAACATTAGAAACATTAACACAGTGACTTAACATTGTAACATAATTTTTCTTAAAAATGCTTGGCAAGTATTTTGTGAGGCGAATTATCCATAAACATTACTTCCATTAATTATGACTGAATTAAACAACAAATTGTTATGTATTTTTGAATGGTTTTAAAAAATGTTTGCATGGCTTTAGTTTGTATCCTGCAAAGTTATAGTACTTCATAGTAGACAATGTTTTTAGTAAAAATACGTCCATCTTCTAATAAATCACCTTGACTTTCATTGTTTTCAATGTAAACTTTAATAGCCTGTGGATTTTTGCACCGTGACAATGCAACGTACAATTGACCATGTGCAAATACTGCTTCTTCCCAAAAAATACCCACAGATTTGAAAGTTTGACCTTGTGATTTATTAATGGTCATGGCAAATGCCATAATAATGGGAAATTGTCTTCTTTGAAGTATAAAAGGGAGACTACTTTCACTTGGTGCTAAATCTATTCTTGGTATGAAAACTCTCTCTCCTTTATGGGTCCCAGTTAAAATTTCAGAATCTATAAAATGGTCCTTTAATTGTTGAACAATTAATCTTGTCCCATTGCATAGGCCTTTTTTGGGGTTCATATTTTGAATTCAGTCGAAAAGTTAGCCTGACTTTCATTGTCATCAGCAAGTACAGAATCAGCACTGTGATAATTTCTTTGTGGTGCATTAATTTTTTTTAAGATTTCATTATTGAGGATTAATGCATCTTTATTTTTACACGTCAGTATGACTTGGTTGGCAAGCTCGGAATATTCTTCGTTATTTATGCTCCCTTCAAATATAGCCGATATAATATCTTGTTGACAAATCATCTGAGGTGGGATCTCTACAGTGTCGTCAGCTAAATTTAGTATTTTTTCTGTTCTGCCTTCTCCAATTTTAATAAGCCAATCATTGAAATCATTTTGTCCTTCTGATCTCATATTTTGTTGCAGTTGAAGATGGGTAAAATGTTTCCATACTGTGCTTGACTTGATACAGGTTTCGATAATGTCAGTTCGATTTCCATGTACAACAACAGGTAATGTTTGTCTAAAATCGCCACCCAACAACATTACCTTTCCACCAAATGGAAAAATATTATCCATGACTTCACGAAGCAAACGGTCAATACATTGGAGGGCATAGCATGACATCATTGTGGCCTCATCTATTATAATTCATTTACATTTCTTAAATTTCTTTGCTTGTAAGGATGTCATGCGAATATCTGACACCGAATTTTCTAAAATAGGCACTGGCAGTTTAAATCCACTATGAACAGTTCTTCCACCTTCTAATAAAAGTGCAGCAATTCCAGTAGTGGCAAACGCCATTGCTATTTGTCCTTGTGCTCGTACTGAACTCATTAATAAATTGTACAAATAGGTTTTTCCTGATCCTCCAGGTCCATCAAGATAGAAATAACGATCTGTCACCATGTCATCATCTATTGCATTTTTAATGGCATGAAATGCTTGCAATTGTAGTGTATATAAAGTTGCAAGTCTTTCTTGTTTTCTTTCTGCTTGTAGTTGAATGTCATAGTCTTCAAAGTTAATGTCATCTATAAGACCTGGATCAGGCAAATTAAAACTTGCACAACTTAATCCATGAGTTAAAAATACTTCTTGGATTTCCATTAACGCTTTTAAGTGTGCAATGGGTTCATTGTATCGTCGCATAAAGTCTTCAGCCATATTACTTTTAAAAGTCTCCCACAAAGCTAATGCATTTGGAGCATTTGAGAAGATACAAATAAAAGCAAATTGTTCTCTCATCTGTCGTGGCATTTGACATTGTGCTGCTTCTTCTAAACATCTTTCCCACTCTGTATCATCAGCGAGTAAGTTTCTATGTCTTGCAGCTAAATGGAAGGATTCATATACAATGTCATTAACAGTTCTTAATTGTTCAAAACTTTGTGCTCCTGGAACATTTAAAAGTAATATCCGTAAGCAAAAACGTTCAACATCTCTTGGACTGACTGTGTAAATTCGTGGAATTATTTTATTGCCTCTGGTTTTTCTTGCTCTCCATAATCCATTCACAAAAACATAGTGATATGGAATTTCAATATATAAGTATTGTGTTGCTTGAGCATCATTTGAATTTAATGCAAACCATGCAGTTAGTGTAGTGTGACGATCTTCACTTTGGGCCAATGCATTCATTTCATTTCCAGCATGGAAATAGACTAAATGTCGTTGTGGCAAATGTACTGCTAATCTATATACTGCATGTGATCTATCATGCATTTCAAATTTTAATAGCCGCCACATAGCTTCTGGTGCACTGACATAGCGAGCATCTACATGAGAGGCAAGTTCATCATGTACTAACTCACTACATTCAGGGTTGTCTGCACTCTTGACGACTACAGTAGCTGCATCATAGCCTCTGTAAATATATGTGTAGACATATTTAATGGATTTGATGGAAGTGCAGGCTTCTACGTTGATGTGGGCGTTGTACTTCATGAGTAAATGTGGATTGTAGGGTACTACATATCTATTATCCACTTTTTTTCCACGAATAATGGCACTATCTCCTTCTCTTCTTTTATAAAGTGGATATCCATCACAATTTGCATATGTTTTGTCTCTATAATCTTTTGGAAAATCTTTTGAACATTGATTATTTTCCATACATGGTGATTGTGGATTCAGGTCTCAACAGGGTCCTTGAATCATGCGATGAGTAACAATCTCATATAGTCTACAATATAGTTCTGTATCTGGTAGTTCAGCAACTATGACTGCATCCACTTTGTCTGAATTATCTCATTTATCTTTCTCTTGAAGTATTATCAGAAGATGTGCATGTGGAAGGCCTCTTTTTTGAAATTCAATGGTATATACATAAGCAAGACATTTGCCAAATAACTGATTTATAGTGAAGTCACGTATTAATTCATTTAATTTGATCTTAAAAACTCTGGCTACTAAATCTGGTCGATCAGAAGCAGTTTGTCCAAGAAGTAGATTTTGATTAATTTCTGGCCATTGTGGATTACATGTAAATGTCACAAATAAATCTGGTTTTCCAAATTTTGTCACAATAGCCATAGCATCATTGTACCTTTCTCTCATATTTCGAGGAGATCCTTGAAAGGAAGATGGTAAAATGATGGCTTTCCCAGCTGTCATGTCTCTGCTTGTAGCCACGTCAGCAACATAGTCCATGAGTCCACAATATTGTTCTACACGTAGTTTATCTTGTTGATATTTTATAAAGTTTAAATTATTTGCCTCAACTTGCAAATATGAATCAATAATCCATTGTTGTGTTAGTTTTCCACCACATAAAATTGGATTAAATTCATCTCGAATGGCAATTTGAGCTACTTTAAATTCAAGCATAGAAACATTATTTTGGATTCTGGCTTTAGCATTTGGGTAACTGGGAAGGGTTAATTTTGGTTGCCAACCTGCTTCTCCATGTGGGAAAAAGATGGGATATGTCATTGGATCTAAATTTGGACTTAAGATATTAATATTAATAAATGGTTGCTCCTCATTTCTGGGATATACTCTAATGTCTCTTTGAAATGGTGGTTCTCCTTCATCATTCTGAAAGACCATTGCAACCTCATTTGATGTTGGCAAGTTATAACGACGTTTATCAGTATGTCTGTCTCTTTTAAGCACCATATTAACCTTTGGCATGGGTAATTGATGTCTTTGTGCATGAAGTAGTTGGTCATTTACTACTTCTGCCAATTTTTTGTAAGCTTTACTGTAGGGGTTGTTGTCCATAATGTTATTTAGCTCTATGAAAACACTGGGTAAGCATTTTTTATTTTCTTCCATATGCATACGTTGGTCAACAGCTTCCATTGTATCTAGGACATATAGTTGAGCGAATTTTCTTTGCTCTCCTTGCTCTGGATGTAAATGTGAAGTCCGATGATAAATTTGTCCTTGGACTTTAAAACAGTAAGGACCATGTCCTGGTACATTAGCAGCTAATGTTGCCCCCATAGATGCAAATGATATGGCACTATTGTAGGATCTTATGTTTGTCTTAACATTTTTGTAGTTTGGAAAAGTAGGTTCAGTCATAATATTTTGTAAATAACTGGGAAATTGTTTCCTTTCTGGAAGTTTGAACTTGCCTTTTTGACAACAACTAATAAATTGTCCATCTCTGGGTCTCTCCTGTTTAAAATAATAAGCCTCACAAAACTGACATTGAGTAGTCATGTCCCCACAACTATGAACCTCTACTGCTAAAGACTTGAGTAAAGGACAATTTGCTATATGATTTTGACTTTCATATTCATCAGGT
Source organism: Discoglossus pictus (assembly GCA_027410445.1). Classification (NCBI taxonomy): domain Eukaryota; kingdom Metazoa; phylum Chordata; class Amphibia; order Anura; family Alytidae; genus Discoglossus; species Discoglossus pictus. The sequence continues at coordinate 71,326,300 of CM050164.1, read as the reverse complement.
GAAAAGTCATGAAATGTTTGAACAACAGGTTCTAAATGTTTAGTTTTTTTGTGTGGCTTTTCTTGGTATATGTTGTCCTTGTTCTGTTGAAATGTCCTGTAAGGTTTCAGTAAGAGGTTGTAAATGCTTTGTTTTTGCAGTTGTTTTTTTGGTCTGTCTTGAATTGTATTTTGTAAAATGTCATCTGATGTTTGAGGAACAGGTTGTAAATGCTTTATTTGCTGTTTATTTATTTTTTGTCGTATCTTTCATTTTTGCAGCTGATAGTCTTTTATTTGCAAGTCTTTTGCGTTCTTTTTCTCGTCGAATTTCTTTCTCCTCAGGTGTCTGCTGGGCGGCCCATCTCTCTTGTCTTTCTCTAGTTTGACGTCTTTTCTTCTCTTCTTTGGTCTCGTTATCAGCCATATTAATCTGGAAAGGAAAAAAAAGAAATGTAATTGTGTATATTTAAATTTGTAATTATTGTTAAAGATTATTGTGCACAATTGGGGAAAAAAAGGTAAATCATTAATGTATCAGTTATATTTAGTTAAAAGTTATAATTCCTGGCCTCATTGAATTAAAATTTGGCCAATGTAATAGTGCTGTAAATAAGCAGTTAACATATTTTTTGTAACTCATTTTTTAGTTCTTGAAAACCTTGTTTGTGGATAGATGTTTAACACTGAAAAACTTTTTTGCTAAAAAAAACATTTATGTGGTTATTGAGCTATGTATTGCATAGTGGCAATTTAAATAGAATAAGGGACATAGTTTTTTTTTTTTCTGTTGGCACGGATGCAGATGAAAGATGTTTCTTTAGTTTTCTCCTTTTATACTTATTATACTGTACCTTGGTTGAAGTGTGATTTAAATCCGAATGTTTGTTGTTCCTTGGTTGAAAATCTTTGTCCAATGGTGTGGTCCTCTGTTGGAAGTCCTCGTCCGATGGTGTAGTCCTCTGTGTGAAATCCTGGTCCAATGATGTGGTCCTCTGGCAATAGCCCTCGTCCGATGTTGTGGTCCTCTGGCGATAGGCCTCATCCGATGGTTATAGGTTGTTAAAGATTAAAGAAGAATCTTAATTTAGTTTTCTATGTGTTTGTGTGAGTTTTTCTACAATCCTATTTGGTGCGCACCACTTTTGGTATGCTTATTTAGGCTTCTTTGTAAGGCTTATAGGTTGTTAAACATTAAGTAAGAATATGAATTTAGTTTGCTATGTGTTTGTGGTAGTTTTTGTACAATCCTATTTGTGCGCACCAATGTAGTTTGCTATGTGTTTGTGTTAGTTTGTTACAATCCTGTTTTGTGCGCACCACTTGTGCTAAAGTTATGTAGTCTTCATTGTACTGGTTATAGGTTGTTAAACATTAAAGAAGAATGTTAATGTAGTTTCCTATGTGTTTGTGTTAGTTTGTTACAATCCTGTTTTGTGCGCACCACTTGTGCTAAAGTTATTTAGTCTTCATTGTACTGGTTATAGGTTGTTAAACATTAAAGAAGAATGTTAATGTAGTTTCCTATGTGTTTGTGTGATTTTTTGTACAATCCTATTAGGTGCGCACCACTTTTGTTATTCTTATTTAGGCTTCTTTGTAAGGCTTATAGATTGTTAAACATTGAATAAGAAAGTTAATTTAGTTTGCTATGTGTTTGTGTGAGTTTGTTCCAATCCTATTTTGTGTGTACCACTTTGTGTGTACCATATGTTGCATAGTTTGTCCCTCATTCAATTGAATTTTTTCCAATGTAATAGTACTCTAAGGCCCTCATTCAATAGCAATTTTGACAATTGAATAGGGGTCTAAATAAGCACATCACATATATTTTTTAAAGAAGTTTTTAGTTATTAAGCATCTATCCAAAAGCAAGGTTTTCACTAACGAAAAACTTCTTTAAAAAATATATGTTATGTGATTATTTTGATCCCTATTGAATTAGCAAAAGCGCAATTGAATATGGGCCTAAATGTGCTTATTTAGAGCCAGATTCAATTGGGCAAAATAGCAATTGAATGAGAGGCTTTTGTTGCTGCATTTGTTATATTGTCGGGGCCTCATTCAATTGCGTTTTGGGCAATGTAATAGAGCTCAATATGACCAGAGAGCATATTTTTTTACAGAATTTTTTAGTTAGTGAAGTTGTATCCAAAAGCAACGTGTTCACTAACTAAAAAGTTCCTTAAAAAAATTTCCTCTGTGCTTATATAGAGCCCTATTGAAATGGGCAAATCACATTTAAATGAGGCCCTCGGCCATTAAAGATATATAGGTCCTCATTCCATTTGAATTTTGCCAAATGAATAGGGCTCTATATAAGCACATAACATATTTTTTGAACAAAGTTTTTAGTTATTGAAGACCTTGATTTTGTATCGAAGTTCATTAACTCCAAATTTCTGTATAAAAAATATGTTATGTGCTTATATAGAGCCCTATTCAATTGACAAACTCACAATTGAATGAGGCTCATGGTTATTTTCTTTTTTATACTTAATACTTTACCTTGATTGAAGTGTCGAATGACAGAGGGTCCCCTCCTGCCAATCTTAATCCGCAGGTCTTCTTGTAGTGTCTGTTTGAAAAAGAAAGTGAAATAGTTATTTGTATATTTCTTATTTTTCATGTAGCAAAGCATGGCCTTTTGAGCATGTAATGTCTTGTGCTATCTTACCTGTTCTTCTTTGTTGGTGTTCTTTAAAAGGGATTGTGCTACACAGTGCACGGTGCAAATTGTTGAGTGACGCTGTTGATGCAGAGTCTGTTTGAATATTAAAAGAAGTAGAAAGATTGAGCTTTATGTGATCTATTGAATTGCACTAAATTAATGTAATTTAAATATACTTCTGTAATTATTTTCAATTGACCTTATTTTTTGGTGGTGGCTACACACATATGTCACATACATGAAGCACATTTCCATCATTTAATGTAATTATTTTGTGTGCGTGTGACATATCACTATACATGAATCATATTTTAATTGTTAAATTAACCTTATTTTTTGTTTTTTCAACACACATAAATGTGTGTGTGTGAGATGTAACTATAGATGATACATATATGTGCGTGTCACATATCAGTATACATGACATATAATGTCATTTAAATGTAGTTGTTTAATTATTTTGTTTTAAGATCATTTTGTTGCAGTGGCAGCAATACACATAAATGTGCGTGTCACATGTCACTATGCAGGGGCAATACACATAAATGTGTGTGTCCCATGTCAATATACATGATACACATATATGTCCGTGTCACATGTCACTATGCAGGGGCAATACACATAAATGTGTGTGTCACATGTCAATATACATGATACACATATATGTCCGTGTCACATGTCACTCTACAGTCACTATACATGATACACATATATGTCCATGTCACATGTCACTCTACATAAACCTCTTTTTGATATTGAATTATTTTAATTTTATTTTTTGTTAAATGAACCTTATTTTTTTTGACCTGTCTTGATAATAAAATGTAATATATTATAGCTTACCTCTCAGTTGTAATTTGCACAGTGTAAAGTAGTAAATTATAAAATAATTATCTTCTCAAGTAAAAGCAGCAGTTATCTATGAAGTAACTCCGTTCATCACCTGAGGATAAATGTATTTTTTTGTGTAAAATAGGCAGTATTTATAAACTTGTAGAAAATTCTGGAAAGTTAGACCGTTAGAACGCAATACGCATGTGCTATTTGCGTTCAAGCTTACAATTTGCGTTCCATCCGCCATTTTGTGCGTAGTAGTGTTCAAAATGGTGTTTGATCTGATTGTGATACGTTCCGCATAGAATGTGTTTCATTATTGCGAGTAAGTGTAGTATAGTTACGTCTTAAGCCTCATTTTCGTTTTGTTCGTCGGCCATTTTTTCTCTCGCTTAGCGATTGTATTAGTGTCTAAAGTGTTTTATTTTTATTTAAATGAAGGTGTAACTTGTTTTTTTGAGGTGCTGGATGGTTGCTCTTGCTGTAGGTAAGCTTTTTATGTGTGTGTTGTGTGTATTTCTTGTGTTTTAAATGTTTGTATGTCGGCGTGTTGCGTCCGATGTTTGCGAGGTCGTAATGGGGGTAACGTGTCTCGTATGGTGTTTGCGTGTGTAGCCTCGTTTTAGTTTTGTTAGTCGGACATTTTTTGTGTCGCTTATCAAATTGTTTACTGTCTAAACTCTTTTATTCAAATGAAGGTGTAAGTTGCATTTTTTAAGTCGTGGGTGTTCCCTCTTGGTGTAGGTAAGGTTTTTATGTATGTGCTGTGTGTATGTATTGTGTTTGAAATTTTGTAATGTTCGCGAGTTGCGTCCGAGTGTTGCGAGGCCGTAATGTGTGTGAACGTGTGTCGTATGTTGTTTGCGAGTGTCGTAAGGTGTGTGTCGTTTTGTTTGAGTTGCGACGTGAACTTTGCGAAGGTCGCAGTTGCTGGCATGAAGCGCCTTTGGCGCTTCATGCCAGCAACTGCGGCCCTCGCTTTGCAAGGTCCTCAGGTGCTGGCATGGAGCGCCTACGGCGCTCCATGCCAGCAACTGAGACCCTCGCCCAGTGCCCTCGCTTCGCGAGGGCCTTGGCTTGCTTCGCGAGTCGCGGCCCAAGCTTCGCGAGGGCTGCGACTCGCAAAGCGAGCCCGGCCCTTGCATAGAGAGGGCCGCGGGCTCGCTAGGCGAGCCCGCAGCGTTAGCAACAACTCGTACGCTCACAACTATATATGTGATTCAAAACACAATACATACACACAGCACATACATAAAAAGCTTACCTACAGCAACAGGGAGCATCCAGGACCTCAAAAAAACAACTTACACCTTGATTTCACTCAAAATAAAAGAGTTTACACACTAAAAAATTTGATAAGCGACAGAAAAAATGGCCGCCGAGCAAAACGAAAACGAGGCTACACACGCAAATACCATACGAGACACGTTAGCACACATTATGACCTTGCAAAAATCGGCCGCAACACGCTAACATAAAAACATTTAAAACACAATAAATACACACAACACACACATAAAAAGCTTACCTACAGCAAGAGGAACCATCCAGCACCTCAAAAAAGCAAGTTACCCCTTCATTTCAATAAAAATAAAAAAGTTTAGACACTAATAAAATCGCTAAGCGAGAGAAAAAATGGCAGACGAACAAAACGAAAACGAGGCTACAGCACTCTAAACACGGAAAACACCACAACACACTCGCAAAACACCACAAGAAACGAGCAAAACACCACTAAGCACCTACGGATAATCCGCGAAGACGCATACCACAGATTACCCGCCATTTTACGCCAATGCGGAAGTACACCACTACGCTAACGGTTTCGTCTCGCGCACACACAGTATTACAGTGCACACATTCACCACGCTTACACAGCAGCTCCACACCACTAATGCTGCAGCAACATCAAAACACATTGACAGCTCTTCAACACAATGCTTCAGTAAAGTATATTCATTTATTAATGTATTATATATTTCATTATTACACACCAAACAGCATTAGCTGACTTACAATTTCATTGCCGTCATTTTTTGACGGGCAGTTCGCTAGTAAAAAATAATAGTAAAAAATAAAATCATTTATGAAATAAAAATCCTAAAAAATGGATTCCCTGGGATCCTTCAATAGAAACCGCACCCAATAATACAGCAGATGGGGGTTCCTCAAATAAATCTAACCCTTCTATGTCTAAGTCTTCAGCCCTGGGGCCTCATTCAATTGCGATATGGGCAATTGAATAGGGCCCTAAATAAGCACATAGCATATTTTTTTAAATAAGTTTTTAGTTAGCAACCATCTATCCAAAAGAAAGGTTTTCACTAACTAAAAACTTCTTTAATAAAAATATGCTATGTGCTTTTTTAGGGCCCTATTCAATTGGCCAAATTGCAATTGAATGAGGGCCCTGGTAAGCAGTCACTCTAAATATTGATTGAAACCATGAAACCCTTATCTTCTGGGCAACAGCAAAGCGACCCCTGTATTTGGTATTGCCATCTGAGAGTACATTAAATGATCCATGTTCTGCACACATTTTATTATATATTTTTTGTTATTTGCATATCACAAAGTGAATGCAAATACCATTTTCGTAGGATTGAATTATTTTTATTATGTGCAAAGGTTTGCATGAACAATAATTTAATAATCTGTAAATATAGTTAATTAGCTCCCGTCAATCATGGTCTGAAATTAACAGGCCATGAACAAGATAAGAAAATTGAAAATCTCATGCTTAAATACATTTGAAATTACTGAACAACAGATTTTTCAATTAAAATCAATCCCATCCAGGCAATAGTGTTATTATCCGCTACAGCAACTACCTCACTAATTTCAGACTTAGGGCCATATTAATTCCAAGCCTGTTGCGGCACTGGTACACCCGCAAAGCCTGTAGGGTTGAAATTTGGCAGTGTTGCAGAGCGATAAAATTAGCCAAGCCCGCAACAGACGTGGCCGACATCCAAACCCGTAAACCACTCTTGCGTATGTTGCATTTGCGGCCGTGAACATGATCAATTAGTCAAACACGTGATTATGGGATTAGACGAAGCCAATCGTAAAAGAGATTGTCATCATTACGACACTGAAAAATGGAGGTTAGATTTCAATCCCTTACGGGTTTGAAAGACGAGTTTCGATCAGACGCACATTTCATAAATATTGCAATATTAATAAATTAATAAATATTATATTCTAGTCCATGCGAGTTCTATCAATACATTGATTGCCGGAATTGATATAAATTAAACATAAAAAGTAGTTTTCATTGCAGAATTGCACGCTTGAGAATGTTGTGCTATTAATTGTAATACCTAACATCACTTTCCCTTTCATTCAAAATACAGTATCACATATTATAATTGTCTAACTACGAGACGTCGTCACGCTCCGTTGCGCAGTGCGTACGACTTTGCGATGAGCGCCGCAGGCGCTCATCGCCCGGCGAGCCTCGCGTAGCGAGGCGAGCCGTTAAACTGCTGTGTTGCGTAGTGCGTACGACTTAGCGATGAGCGCCGCAGGCGCTCATTGCCCGGCGAGCCTCGCGTAGCGAGGCGAGCCGTTACTTCGTAGAACTTTGGCAATGAGCGCCGCAGGCGCTCATTGCAGGCGAGCCTCGCGTAGCGAGGCGAGCCGTTACTTCGTAGCACTTTGGCAATGAGCGCCGCAGGCGCTCATTGCAGGCGAGCCTCGCGTAGCGAGGCGAGCCGTAACTTCGTAGCACTTACAAAAAAAATACGAGCTGAAAAAAATTACAACATAAGCGGCGGAAACAAAACACTAAAAAAAACACTAAATACACACAAAAAAATAAAATAAAGGTCACTTACAGCATGGGGAAGCAGGCAGGACGTCTGGAAGTGAGTTGGAACTCCAATTTACAGCGATTTTGCCGAGTTACAAAGATCGAAAATCGGCTAAGCGAGAAAAAAATGGCTGCCGAAAAAAATGAAAACGAGGCTATACTACTACGAACTGCGTAAAACACATCCATAGACGTAGGTGTTAGAAAAAATACGAGATAAAGGATGCGGATTAACCGCGCAATGAGTAAAAAGACAGTAGCGAGTACATTTTACGATCAGAAATTACAGATTTACGCATTAACACAGATTTAACGACTTTGTCTCGCGCAACATCGGATTTCCCGCCTAAACCAACGCATTTGATGAAATATAAGTTGCAAATTACAAAAATATTAATTTTATAAAAAAAAAATTGTATTTATTTGAAGAAAAAAAAAGGGACAAATGTAGTGTCATGTTGTGTGGTAAACAAATTTAATGTTAAACCGTAGTACTTTAGCGGGCTTAGCGATGAGCGCCGCAGGCGATCATCGCCTGGCGAGCCTCGCGCAGCGAGGCGAGCCGTTAAACCGTAGTACTTTGGCAATGAGCGACGCAGAAAAAATGACGGACGAACAAAACGAAAACCAGGCTACAGCACTATAACCACGCAAAACACGTACCGATAATCTGCGAAGACGCATAAAACACATTATCCGCCATTTTAGGATAATGCGGAACTACACAACTACGCTAACGGTTTGGTCTCGCGCACGCACACCATTACACTGCACACATTCAGCACGCTTACACAGCAGCTCCACACCACTAATGCTGCAGCAACATCAACTCAGATTGCCAGCTCTTCAACACAATGCATAAAAATATGTAAATTCATTTATTAATTTGAATTCTATATTTCAGTAGTACACAAAAAAAAACATTAGCTACCTTACAGTTCCATGTGTATATTAATAACTAAACAACTTTTAAAACATACACATCTGATTGCCGTAATTTTTTGACGGGCAATACGCTAGTTGTGTTTATATTTGCATTTACAGTGCTACTGAAAGGACTTTAACCAAGGGGGTTAAAGTCCTGTCAGTAGCACTGCAAATGCAAATGGAGCCAAAAAGCATACGGGTACTAGAGAGTACCCGGGGCCGGTCCTCTCTAGTACCCTTATGCTTTTTGGCTCCATTTGCCTTTTAGGGGTTTGAATGCCAGTTCGTCCTTGTAGATTCGTAGCAATTTAATAGTGATTTGCAAACATAACATTTACGGGCTTGACAGATCAAAGGCTTAGCGTCAACGGAGTTACGATTTTGACAGCCCGTAGGGTTTTTCATCTGTAACCTGCAGATCATTTGCGGGTAGCTGAAAGAGGCCAATTTAATAGCTGTAAGTCTAGCGGGCTCCTTTACGGGCTACGAGTTTTACCGTTGGAGAAATATAATAGGGAGGTTATACTACATTTTTCCCATGTTAATTTTTTTGAGAATTCACAACTCTCAATATCAAAATTAGCTGAATAAATTTGCCTTAATTTGCAAAATAATTCCAGCATCAATCCATCTTAAAATCTAAAATTTCCAACAGATAAGTTACACATCCAAATTGCTATAAGAACTTGAAAATTAAGTTTACAGTATAGTATTTAATTCAACTTTAACTGTATATTTGAGCTAGAAACAACTTCTGTGCAAGTAATATGACATTTGCAACCCACTCAAATGAGTAATTTAAGGCTTTTCAAAAGTCTATTATAAAATCTGATTGATTTGTACAAAATACTTATATCACACTTACTTAACAGGCCAATGTGTTTTTCACAATTAATATGACCCACACTAGCGACTTGCAATCTAAAATGACAGGGCAATAACATTTGAAGCCATGGGAATGCTGTTTGAGACATAATTGAAACTGTTTTCTACTGTGAGGCATGCCTCGCAAAGGAGCGTCTTTGGTGCTCATTGCAAGGCTCAGGACCTTCGCACTCAATGGAGGCTTGTGCTGAGTGCCTTCATTGCTCATTGCATGCCTCTCCTGTCGTGTACTTTTGGTCCTCTGAGAGAGATATATATTTCGATGTATATGTAGTTAAGTAATAATTAATTATTTATTCAATAAATTAATTAATAATTCATGATTTATTCAATAAATTAATATACTTTAATTATTTATATTTGATATATGCAGCGAGCAATAGGCTGAAGAGCTAACAATCTGTTTGTATTTTGCATCTGCATAGAATATACATTGTGAGTGTTACTACCCTGCTTATAAAGTGTAATGAATATTTGAACTGTGCATTCTAAATAGGCTGCGTGCGTGAGGTAAAGCCGTTGGTTTATTGTGTTGCCCCATGCTGTCATTGATGTTTTTGTAATTTTGTTTAGGTGTATTTAGTGTGTTTTTCGGGTTTTTGTTTCAGCCGCTAATCTCGTAATTTTTTGCGTCTTGTATTTTTTTGTCTCTTATTTTTTTTTGCTAAGTGCCGCTAAGTGCTCCGAGTTTAATGGCTCGCCTCGCTATCCGAGGCTCGACAGCAATGAGCACCTTCGGCGCTCATTGTCTAAGTGCTCCGATTTTGACGGCTCACGAGCGCCTATGTGCTCCAAGTTTAACGGCTCGCCTCGCTACGCCCTGCTACATTGCTATTAAATTCCCCTCTAAAACCGGCACGCAGCCTATGTGCATTTGAAAACACAGGCTGGCCGAGAAATGCAGTTGCAGCCCAAAAAAACATTGATCTGTCATCCACGTAGCCCTTCCAATCCAATTATGCTATAAAATTGCTAAGATGTCAACCGAGGACTAGCCTTGAAACATGCAAATGTTAGCTGGTGCTCCAGAGCACTCACAAAGGCTAAAAAAACTTACGTGGGCTGCCCGAGCACCACAAAAGAACCCCGATCCAGCACCTCCCTCCGGTGCCTAAACCTCCCTCTGCTCCCTAAATCTAACCCATGTCTATACAGACCCCTGTAGGACACTACTTAAACCCCTCATTCCCATCAGGGTCTATACAGACCCTCTTGGACACAAATGAACCCCAATCTTAGCACTATAAGTCTAAGCGCTACCCCAATACACCAATAAATATAAATAAACCCCATCTAAGTAATAAAACCCCTCTAACTAATTAACCCCATTAATTAATCCAATTTAAACCTCACCATTAGTGATGTCGCGAACCTAAAATTTTCGGTTCGCGAACCGCGAACGCAAACCGCCGCAAATGTTCGCGAACCGGCGAACATCGGCGAACCGCCATAGACTTCAATGGGCAGGCGAATTTTAAAACCCACAGGGACTCTTTCTGGCCACAATAGTGATGGGAAAGTTGTTTCAACGGGACTAACACCTGGACTGTGGCATGCCGGAGGGGGATCCATGGCAAAACTCCCATTGAAAATTACATAGTTGATGCAGAGTCTGGTTTTAAGCGATAAAGGGCATAAATTACCTAACATTCCTAAATTGTTTGGAATAACGTGCTTTAAAACATCAGGTATGATGTTGTATCGATCAGGTAGTGTAAGGGTTAGGCCTGCTTCACAGTGACAGACCAAACTCCCCGTTTAACGCACCGCAAACAACCACAAACAGTCCATTTGCACAACCGCAAACTCCCCATTTGCACAAGGTTGGATACCAAGCTAGCCATGTCCCGTTCCTTGTCCTCACTGATGTCATTGAAGGTCTCTTCCTCCACCCAGCCACGTACAACACCAACGGTCCCCGAAAGGTGACAACAAGCCCCCTGGGACGCCTGCTGTGTTTGGTCTTTCACCTCCTCAAAGCCACCTTCCTCCTCTGACTCCTCTTCTTCAGACTCCTCTCACTGCATTGCCTCTCTCTGCATTATTATAAGGTGTGTTAAGTAGTACTATTCTTATCAGTTTAAAACCTGTTACAGCACATATCAGGGGGCGTGTATAAGGCCTGGATTTTTAGAACCAGGAGATAGAAAAAGATGCTTTGTTGGTCGTATCACTTCAATTTTGGGGCACGGCACGTGCAGTCAAAGGTGCCACCAGATAGGAGTGGCGTGTTTGTAAGTACTACTCTTATCAGTTTAATACTTGTTACGTCACCTATCAGGTGGCGTGTTTAAGGCCTGGATTTTTAGAACCAGGAGATGGCAAAAGATGCTTTGTTGGTCGTATCACTTCAATTTTGGGGCACAGCACTTGCAGTCAAAGGTGCCACCAGATAGGAGTGGCGTGTTTGTAAGTACTACTCTTATCAGTTTAATACTTGTTACGTCACCTATCAGGTGGCGTGTATAAGGCCTGGATTTTTATAACCAGGGGATGGAAAAAGATGCTTTGTTGGTCGTATCACTTCAATTTTGGGGCACGTGCAGTCAAAGGTGCCACCAGATAGGAGTTGCGTGTTTGTAAGTACTACTCTTATCAGTTTAATACTTGTTACGTCACCTATCAGGGGGCGTGTATAAGGCCTGGATTTTTAGAACCAGGAGATGGAAAAAGATGCTTTGGTGGTCGTATCACTTCAATTTTGGGGCACGGCACTTGCAGTCAAAGGTGCCACCAGAAAGGAGTGGCGTGTTTGTAAGTACTACTCTTATCAGTTTAATACTTGTTACGTCACCTATCAGGGGGCGTGTATAAGGGCTGGATTTTTAGAACCAGGAGATGGAAAAAGATGCTTTGTTGGTCGTATCACTTCAATTTTGGGGCACTTTGTGACATTAGCTTCTTATGCTCAAACATGTCCTTTACAGGCACCGGACTATGGGCAGATGAGCAGGAACTGCTCAAGGCGAGAGACGGAGTGGCGGATGGTTGAGAGGGGGCAAGGAGGACAGCAGTGGTTGATGTGGCTTATGATGCTGCACCAGGAGGAGGATGGCGGCTTTGAGTTTGTGTGCTGCTTGTACTCATGTGTTGGTCTGGAGTCACCCAAACATTAGGTCTCAACCTGTAGAGGATAAGGGAACCAGGCTACTCTAGACCTCATTCATCATTACAGGTTTTGACAGATCGGTACTATGCGTCCAAGCTACTGTGACAACAGATATGAGTGGCACTGTGCACTTGCAGAAGTTGGTAGAGTAGATGCTGTAGGTCTGATACACACGCTTGCAGACAACTAAGTGCTATGCAATCTATTACAGTAGAATTTTTTTGTTTGTTTTAAATGTACACTACTGTTACACCACATATGAGTGGTATGTTAAGTAGTACTACTCCTATCAGTTTAATCCCTGTTATGTGCCTTTTTTTGGGGGTTTGGTTGTTGAAGCCACAGTGCAGCACCAGAGGCCAGAAAAATTAGGCATGTACACATGCCTGAAAAATTAGGTATTGTTGATCTTGCAGCGAGCAGAGAAGAAGGTAGGCCTGATTCAACGCCCCATCCCTGCATATCCACACTCAGAGATTGAGGGGGCGACCCTTACAAGGCCACGGGCCGGAGATATAAAGGGGGGCCATCCCAAATAAGCACACAAGCGGGGACAAAGGTAGTGAAGGGGACATAGAGGCCCATGGACTGACGGTCGCCATCTTGGCAGGAAAAGGGCCCAGCAATTAAGCCAAACTGACCCAGCACAGGCAGCTACTTGAGTCAAACGTTGTACAATTACACCTTGTAAGCTGAAACATGCAGCAGCAGGGATTCTAAACGGCCACACGCGGACAAGGAGGCTAAAAGCCCCCACAGTCTCTGCACCACTCTTTTTAACAGATAACCCAAGGGGCTAACCAGGGACCTTGCCCACAAAAAGAAAGCAGAATTTTATTGGAGGACTTATTAGTGTCTTTACCCCCCAAGAGAGGACATAATATACGGTATCTTTAGACTACCTGATGGCCAAACCTCCTTTAGCCCCAATGCTATCCAAGAAACATTTCAAAACTTCGATCAGACCATATATTCATCCCAATCCCGCTGCAGCGGATCTGACATAGAGTCCTTCCTACTACAGCAAGAAGTCCACAAAATACCTGTACCTCAATTGGACAGCTTGAACCTAGACATATCCCAAGAGGAAGTTAAATCTACAATCCAAGATCTTAAATTTGGCAAGTCCCCAGGGCCAGACGGTTTTACTCATCTGTACTATAAGAAATTTGAGCCCTTGCTTACCCCCGCACCTAACATCTTTGTTTAACGCTATACTAAATGGAGAACCTATGCCCCCTTAATTGAATCAGGCCGACCTCATAGTCTTTCCAAAAGAGGGTAGGGACCCGAATCTCAAACTGTATTACAAGGCAGCGCAGCTGGCTTTCATTCCTCTGGCGCATTCTCCAAAACACATCAGCCGCTCTGTGTATTTATGGAAAATTTAAGCATGTCACCTTATACATGGGATACAGTAATATGTATTCCAGGCCTGTATACTTTTTTGAGAAACTTGAAAAACCCATTGATTAAGCACTCATTAAAAATATGGACGGAGATGAACTGGACACAAAAACTGGACACTCTGGTATCAGATCTTACTCCTATCGTACCCAATCCCCACTTTAAGATACATCTTCCGGAAAGCTTTCTCAGTTGGTGGAAGTCTCAGAACCTACTAAGGGTTGGTCCATGGTGGCATGACGACAAAATAATGACCTTTGAGTGGGTGAGAGATAGATACAATTTACCCCTGGCTGAACACTATAATGTTAGCAGGATACATCATTTTATATATACGATAAGTGGTAGGGGAACCCCCCAAAGAAACACCTGGCTACTCAAAAAATGTAGGGATTCCCCCTTTCAGCCTGGTATTATTAGCCTCATGTATGAACTATTTAATGAAAACTCATGGGCAAACAAACCAGACTATACCAAAGCCTGGGAGAGGGATTTGGGCACCGAGTTGGCAGACAGCACATGGGATAAAAGTTGGCAAGGCTTAATGAGGGGATCTTTAAATTATAGTCTGCTTGAGACTTCAATAAAGGTCCTACACAGGACATATATTACTCCTTTTAAGCTAATAAATGGGATCCAAAACGGAGCAGCTCATGTTTTAGGAACAGTGGTAATGAGGCTACATTTATTCATGTCTGGTGGGAGTGTTCGGCAGTCATAAGACTATGGGAAGAAACATGCTTACTAGCTTCTAAAATGTTTAAGATTGACCTAATAAAATATTTTTTGAAAGAAAAAATACACATAGCTAGTAGTTGGAAAACCCCAAATTAAAACTTTCAGGAATTAATAAAAAAAATCAACTATTTACTGCTTAACGAGAGATTTAACCATGTAGTCTTGGATAGAAACCCAGACAATTTGGGATCCCTGGATAACATCCCCATTTAGTGCCCCCCTAATATAATAAAACATTTGTTAATGGTTGAAGCGACTCGGAGGGAAGGACCGGAGTGGGGGAGCCCTGGAGGAGACCCTTCAGAAGCAACCAGCGGCAAAATCATCCGAGGAAAGGAGAGGTCGCCTACTGAAGCCTGCCCTAGGGTAACCCAAGGGCGATTCAGCAGGTTAGATATTGTAAATAATAAGCTACCGCTGGAGTGATGATAGATAATAGGACTTTGGTGTTAACTGCTGATATACTCTTTACTATTGTCTGTTTTACCATGTCTTAGGTTTCTCTTAAAAATTGCAATTACAGTAAAAAAAAAGAAAATGTATTAACCAAAAAAGTAAAAAAAAGAAGGCCTAGCCACCTAATTTTAACAAAATGTCTTCATTGTAAATATGTATTTTTGCACAACTATTGTGTTATGCAAGACTTTTCAATATGCTTTCTTTTCCATTACATGCCGTACGCCTTCTGACATAAAAATTGAAATTCAAAAATTAGATATTGTTGCAGCCGCTGCTGTTGCAGCGGCCAGAAAAATTGACCTTTGTTCCCCAGGCAGAAAGTGCCATAAAACATTGCCTCTTCTTGAACCCTAGTTGGTGGCGGATAATTCACGCAAGTCATCCGGCATTCACAGATAACATACAGCAGCGTGTGGACCATTTATAGCCGAAGGCAGCTCATCTCATCAGGCCTTGAAGTGGGGAAGGCCAGAAGTTCAATTGCAAATTGGGATAGCTCAGGGCACAGGTCTAGCCTGCATACCCAGTAGTCAAGGGGTTCATCGCTCCTCAGAGTGTCGATATCTGCAGTTAAGGCGAGGTAGTCTGCTACCTGTCGGTCAAGTCGTTCTCTGAGGGTGGATCCCGAAGGGCTGATGCGATGCGTAGGACTGAAAAAGGTCCGCATGTCCTCCATCAACAACACGTCTTTTAAACGTCCTGTCCTTGCCGGCGTGGTCGTGGGAGGTGGATTACTTTCACCTCTTCCCCTGTGACATCACCCTTATATGCTGTGTAAAGCATACTTGTTAATTTGTTTTGGACCTGCTGCATCCTTTCTGACTTGCGGTAATTTGGTAACAAATCAGGCACTTTCTGCTTATAACGGGGATCTAGTAGCGTGCACACCCAGTACAGGTCGTTCCCCTTCAGCCTTTTTATACGAGGGTCCAGCGACAGGCACGACAGCATGAAAGACCCCATTTGCACAAGGTTGGATGCCGAGCTAGTCATGTCCTGTTCCTCGTCCTCAGTGATCTCGCTGAAGATATGTTCTTCCCCCCAGCCACGTACAACACCACGGGTACCAGATAGGTGAAAACGAGCACCCTGGGATGCCTGTTGTGATTGGCCTTCCTCCTCCCCCTCAATGCCACATTACTCCTCTGACTCCTCTTCCTCACAATCCTCTTCCAGCGTTGCCGCAGGTCCAGCAAGCGATGCTGATAAGGCTGTTTCTGGTGGTGATGGTGACCACAACTCTTCCTCTTCCTCGTCACGCTCATCTACGGCCTGATCCAGCACTCTTCGCAGGGCACGCTCCAGGAATAAAACAAATGGTATGATGTCGCTGATGGTGCCCTGGGTGCAACTGACAAGGTTTGTCACCTCCTCAAAAGGACGCATGAGCCTACAGGCATTGCGCATGAGCGTCCAGTAACGTGGCAAAAAAATCCCCAGCTCCGCAGAGGCTGTCCTAGCACCCTGGTCATACAAATACTCGTTAATGGCTTTTTCTTGTTGGAGCAGGTGGTCGAACATTAGGAGTGTTGAATTCCAACGTGTCGGGCTGTCACAAATCAAGCGCCTCACTGGCATGTTTTTTCGCCGCTGGATATCTGAAAAGTGCGCCATGGCCGTGTAAAAACGCCTGAAATGGCCACACACCTTTCTAGCCTGCTTCAGGACGTCCTGTAAGCCTGGATACTTATGGACAAAGCGTTGTACGATCAGATTACACACATGTGCCATGCACGGCACATGCGTCAACTTGCCCAAATTCAATGCCGCCAAAAAAATTCTTCCGTTGTCACAAACCACTTTGCCAATCTCTAGTTGGTGCGGAGTCAGCCATTGATCCACCTGTGCGTTCAGGGCAGACAAGAGTGCTGGCCCGGTGTGACTCTCTGCTTTGAGGCAAGTCAACCCCAAGACGGCATGACACTGCCGTATCCGGGATGTGGAATAGTATCTGGGGAGCTGGGGGTATGCCGTTGATGTGGAGCAAGACACAGCAGCAGAAGAGGACTCGGCTAAGGAGGTTATGGAAGAGGATGGAGTAGGAGGAGTAGAGGAGGTGGCAGCAGGCCTGCCTGCAAGTCGTGGCGGTGTCACCAACTCCTCTGCAGAGCCACGCATTCCATGCTTGGCAGGCGTCAGCTGGTTTGCCCAATGCGCAGTGTAGGTGATATACCTGCCCTGACCATGCTTTGCAGACCAGGTATCAGTTGTCAGATGGACCCTTGCCCCAACACTGTGTGCCAGAGATGCCATTACATCCTTTTGCACAATTGAGTAAGGTTGGGGATTGCCTTTTGGGCAAAGAAATTTTGGCCGGGTACCTTCCACTGCGGTATCCCAATCGCTAAAAACGTTTTGAACGCCTCAGACTCCACCAGCTTGTATGGTAAAAGCTGGCGGTACAAGAGTTCAGACAAGCCAGCTGTCAGACAAGGGGGTGACTTTTTGGCATTGGCTTCTTATGCTCAATCATGCCCTTGACAGACACCTGACTGTGGGGAGATGAGCAGGAACAGCAAGAGGCGAGAGACGGAGTGGTGGAGAGTTGAGAGGGGGCAAGGAGGACAGCAGTGGTTGATGTGGATGAAGATGCTGGACCAGGAGGAGGATGGCGGCTTTGAGTTTGTGTGCTGCTTGTACTCATGTGTTGATTCCATTGGCGTTTGTGATATGACATCATGTGCCTTCGCAAAGCAGTTGTACCTAGGTGGGTGTTGGACTTCCCACGACTCAGTTTCTTTTGACACAGGTTGCAAATGGCATCGCTGTTGTCAGAGACAGACACACAAAAAAAATGCCACACTGCTGAGCTCGGCGGTGACGGCATTCTGGTGGTGGCAACAGCATGCGTTGATTGGCGTGCTGTCTGGCTGACCCCAGGTGCTGATGCATGCTGTCTGACTGTGCCACTAGCTCGTTGCGATGACCTCCCTCTACTTCCAACTCGTCTCCTCCTCCTCTCTGTCTCCCCATCTGAACTTTCCCCCTGTTCTTTTTCTCTTCTAGCGGGCACCCACGTGACATCCACGGACGCATCGTCATCATCATCACCTGCCTCACTTGTATATGACAACTGAACAAAGGAAGCAGCAGTGGGTACATCATCGTCATCATCACCACATCGTATGTACATGTGTGTAATGCTGCCTGACTGAGACATATCCCTGTTATCTACATTCTCTGGCAATAATGGTTGCGCATCACTCATTTCTTCAAAGTGATGTGTAAATAACTCTTCTGACTGATCAATTGAATTGGCTGTGGTACTAGTGTTGGTGGTGGTGGCAGGCGGGTGAGTGGTAACTTGAGAGGTGCCCGAAGCTAAGCTGGAGGAGAATGGTGCGTAAATGTTCCAAGCGGAAGCTGTAGAAGATTGGGTGTCCTGTGTTAGCCAGTCAACTACGTCCTCTGAACTTTTCAAGTTCAGGGTAACTGGCCTCTGAACACTGGGCATTATTGTAGGGCCAAAGGGAATTACAGCACCACGACGGCCTCTGCGGGTTGTCCTGCCTCTGCCTGTCATTTTTTTTTAAATGTGGACTGTTGTTACCCCAAATAGATTGGATTGGTTGAACTTGGCACAGTACTTGTAAGCAAGACTCACACTATGGGTAGCGGTCAAGCAAATTAACTTTGATTGACGGTCAGACAAATGCACTTAGATTTAAGAAAATAAAAGTTGGGGTTTTTTAAATGTGGACTGTTAGTACCCCAAATAGATTGGATTGGTTGAACTTGGCACAGTACTTGTAAGCAAGACACACACTCTGGCTAGCGGTCAAGCAAATGAACTTTGATTGACTGTCAGTCAAATGCACTTAGATTTAAGAAAATAAAAGTTTGGGTTTTTTAAATGTGGACTGTTGGTACCCCAAATAGATTGGATTGGTTGAACTTGGCACAGTACTTGTAAGCAAGACACACACTATGGGTAGCGGTCAAGCAAATGAACTTTGATTGACGGTCAGGCAAATGCACTTAGATTTAAGAAAATAAAAGTTTGGGTTTTTTAAATGTGGACTGTTGGTACCCTAACTAGATTGGATTGGTTGAACTTGGCACAGTACTTGTAAGCAAGACACATACTATCGGTAGCGGTCAAGCAAATGAACTTTGATTGAGGGTCAGGCAAATGCACATAGATTTAAGAAAATAAAAGTTTGGGTTTTTTAAATGTGGACTGTTGGTACCCCAAATAGATTGGATTGGTTGAACTTGGCACAGTACTTGTAAGCAAGACACACACTCTGGTTAGCGGTCAAGCAAATGAATTTTGATTGACGGTCAGGCAAATGCACTTAGATTTAAGAAAATAAAAGTTTGGGTTTTTAAATGTGGACTGTTGGTACCCCAAATAGATTGGATTGGTTGAACTTGGCACAGGACTTGTAAGCAAGACACATGCTCTGGATAGCGGTCAAGCAAATGAACTTTGATTGACGGTCAGACAAATGCACTTAGATTTAAGAAAATAAAAGTTTGGGTTTTTTAAATGTGGACTGTTGGTACCCCAACTAGATTGGATTGGTTGAATTTGGCACAGTACTTGTAAGCAAGACACACACTCTGGTTAGCTGTCAATCAAATGAACTTTGATTGAGGGTCAGACAAATGCACTTAGATTTAAGAAAATAAAAGTTTGGGTTTTTTAAATGTGGACTGTTGGTACCCCAAATAGATTGGATTGGTTGAACTTGGCACAGTACTTGTAAGCAAGACACACACTATGGGTAGCGGTCAAGCAAATGAACTTTGATTGACGGTTAGGCAAATGCACTTAGATTTAGGGAAATAAAAGTTTGGTTTTATTTAAATGTGGACTGTTAGTACCCCAAATAGATTGCATTGGTTGAACTTGGCACAGTACTTGTAAGCAAGACACACACTATGGGTAGCGGTCAAGCAAATGAACTTTGATTGACGGTCAGGCAAATGCACTTAGATTTAAGAAAATAAAAGTTTGGGTTTTTTAAATGTGGACTGTTGGTACCCTAACTAGATTGGATTGGTTGAACTTGGCACAGTACTTGTAAGCAAGACACACACTATGGGTAGCGGTCAAGCAAATGAACTTTGATTGAGGGTCAGGCAAATGCACATAGATTTAAGAAAATAAAAGTTTGGGTTTTTTAAATCTGGACTGTTGGTACCCCAAATAGATTGGATTGGTTGATCTTGGCACAGTACTTGTAAGCAAGACACACACTCTGGTTAGCGGTCAAGCAAATGAATTTTGATTGACGGTCAGGCAAATGCACTTAGATTTAAGAAAATAAAAGTTTGGGTTTTTTAAATGTGGACTGTTGGTACCCCAAATAGATTGGATTGGTTGAACTTGGCACAGTACTTGTAAGCAAGACACACACTATGGGTAGCGGTCAAGCAAATGAACTTTGATTGAGGGTCAGACAAATGCACTTAGATTTAAGAAAATAAAAGTTTGGGTTTTTTAAATGTGGACTGTTGGTACCCCAAATAGATTGGATTGGTTGAACTTGGCACAGTACTTGTAAGCAAGACACACACTATGGGTAGCGGTCAAGCAAATGAACTTTGATTGACGGTTAGGCAAATGCACTTAGATTTAGGAAAATAAAAGTTTGGGTTTTTTAAATGCGGACTGTTAGTACCCCAAATAGATTGCATTGGTTGAACTTGGCACAGTACTTGTAAGCAAGACACACACTCTGGCTAGCGGTCAAGCAAATGAACTTTGATTGACTGTCAGTCAAATGCACTTAGATTTAAGAAAATAAAAGTTTGGGTTTTTTAAATGTGGACTGTTGGTACCCCAAATAGATTGGATTGGTTGAACTTGGCACAGTACTTGTAAGCAAGACACACACTATGGGTAGCGGTCAAGCAAATGAACTTTGATTGACGGTCAGGCAAATGCACTTAGATTTAAGAAAATAAAAGTTTGGGTTTTTGTAAATGTGGACTGTTGGTACCCTAACTAGATTGGATTGGTTGAACTTGGCACAGTACTTGTAAGCAAGACACACACTATGGGTAGCGATCAAGCAAATGAACTTTGATTGAGGGTCAGGCAAATGCACATAGATTTAAGAAAATAAAAGTTTGGGTTTTTTAAATGTGGACTGTTGGTACCCCAAATAGATTGGATTGGTTGAACTTGGCACAGTACTTGTAAGCAAGACACACACTCTGGTTAGCGGTCAAGCAAATGAATTTTGATTGACGGTCAGGCAAATGCACTTAGATTTAAGAAAATAAAAGTTTGGGTTTTTAAATGTGGACTGTTGGTACCCCAAATAGATTGGATTGGTTGAACTTGGCACAGGACTTGTAAGCAAGACACATGCTCTGGTTAGCGGTCAAGCAAATGAACTTTGATTGACGATCAGGCAAATGCACTTAGATTTAAGAAAATAAAAGTTTGGGTTTTTTAAATGTGGACTGTTGGTACCCCAACTAGATTGGATTGGTTGAACTTGGCACAGTACTTGTAAGCAAGACACACACTATGGGTAGCGGTCAAGCAAATGAACTTTGATTGATGGTTAGGCAAATGCACTTAGATTTAGGGAAATAAAAGTTTGGGTTTTTTAAATGTACACTGTTGGTACCCCAAATAGATTGGATTGTTTGAACTTGGCACAGTACTTGTAAGCAAAACACACACTATGGGTAGCGGTCAAGCAAATTAACTTTGATTGAGGGTCAGGCAAATGCACTTAGATTTAAGAAAATAAAAGTTTGGGTTTTTTAAATGTGGACTGTTGGTACCCCAAATAGATTGGATTGGTTGAACTTGGCACAGTACTTGTAAGCAAGACACACACTATGGGTAGCGGTCAAGCAAATGAACTTTGATTGACGGTCAGGCAAATGCACTTAGATTTAAGAAAATAAAAGTTTTTTTTTTTTTTAAAGTAGACAACTAGTAAACAATATTATATTGTATGCGTTGTGCACACACAGTATAAGCTGTGAGCCTGACACACACACTTGCAAGCAGGGGCTAGCAGGGAGACAGGCCAATGAAATTAGATTACACAGAAAAAAAAACAAAGAAAAAAAATGATGTTATAGCCCTAAAAAGGGCTTTTTGGGGTGCTGTGTTTACTCTGATGAGTCTTTCAGCACTGCACTGGACACTGAATAAACTTGCCTAGCTATTGATTTTCCTATTCAATCAGCATCACCTACACTCTACCTCCTCTCTGTAAGACTGCAAGTTAGTTATGATTCCAAAATGGCTGCTGTCCATGAGGTAGATGGCTCTGGAAGGGAGTGTATGCTGCTGATTGGCTGGAATGTGTCTGCTGACTGTGACATGCAGGGTCAAAGTTTGCTCAATGATAAAGTATTGGGGGCGGGTCGAATCTCGCATATGTTCGCTGTTCAACTGAACAATTCGCTAAACAATCCGCCGGCGAACTATTCGCGACATCTCTACTCACCATACCTTATTGCTATCACTAACCATGTAACCACATCTAGATATATTTAACCCTGTCTAGTCCTATTTAACCCTATCTAGTCCTATTTAACCCCATCTAGACCTATTTAACCCTGTCTAGTCCTATGTAACCCCATCTAGTCCTATTTAACCCCATCTAGTCCTATTTAAACCCATCTATACCTATTTAACCCTGTTTAGTGCTATGTAACCCAGTCTAGTCCTATTTAACCCCATCTACTTCTATTTAACCCCATCTAGACCTATTGAACCCTGTCTAGTCTTATGTAACCTGTCTATTTCTATGTAACCCTATCTAGTCCTATTTAATCCCATCTAGTCCTATTTAACCCCATCTAGACCTATTTAACCCTGTCTAGTCCTATGTAACCCTATGTAATCCTTTTTAACCCCATCTAGTCTATTAAACCCCATCTAGTCCTATTTAACCCTATCTAGTGCTATTTAACCTAACTGTGCCTATTTAACCCCAAATGTACCTAGTAAACCCCTTCCCAGAAACCCCCTCCTACCCTGCCCTATTAACCCCTACACTATTAACCCCTAATACAATCCCTATTACCCCACTAATTACACAAAATAAAAAAGGACATTACTGAAAATAAAAAAGGCATTATTGAAAATAAAAAGAACATTATCAAAAATAAAAATAAAATACATAAAATAAAAAAAAACTACATTACATAAAAATAA
Source organism: Discoglossus pictus (assembly GCA_027410445.1). Lineage (NCBI taxonomy): Eukaryota > Metazoa > Chordata > Amphibia > Anura > Alytidae > Discoglossus > Discoglossus pictus. The sequence continues at coordinate 71,303,338 of CM050164.1, read as the reverse complement.
AAAATAACACATTACATGAAAATAGAAAAGCATACATTACACAGAATAAAACATACTTTACTTAAAATGAAACATACATTACATACAATTAACCCCCTAACTACATGCATTAATACCCCTAACTACATAAGTTAACCCCTAACTACATACATTAAAACCTCTAGCAACATACAATTAACCCCCTAACTACATACAGTTAACCCCTAACAACATACAGTTAACCCCTAACTACATACAATTAACCCCCTAACTACATACAGTTAACCCCTAACTACATGCATTAATACCCCTAACTACATACAATTAACACTCTAACTACAAACAATTAAACCCCTAACTACATACAGTTAACCCCCTAAGTACATACAATTAAACCCCTAACTACATACAATAAAAATCCCTAAATCGCACCTAAAACAACCCCCCTCACTAAACCTAGAATAGGGTAAATAAGCCCACTTAACTTGCCTAAATGCCCCTCCAGCGACGACAGTTTTCTTGCCTTTGTCCCTAGCATCAGGTCCTATCCTTCATGGCCACAGGTCCGGCACCCCTAGGAAAAAAATAAACATTAAAATTAATAAAACAATAAACACAACATATAATCATAAACATTATAAAGAGGACACTTACCTTTTTGAGATGCCCTCATCCCCCTGGTATTCTTTGCCTGCAGGGTCCCTCCAAAAAACTCAGCCGTTCTAAAGAATAAAAAAAAAAATAATGGCGCTCCTCCCTGGAGGATTTCCCGCCGGAAATAAGGCGTTTCGCTCATGCTCTGGAAAAAAATTGGAAATGGCGCAACGTTGCCATCAGAATGGGATACACCCCTATATTCCATTCTGATTGGCTGATGGGCCTGTCAATCATTGGTACAATAATCAGAAGACACTATTGACTTCAGCCAATCAGAATGGGATACATTCATTGGGTGTATCCCATTGTGTTTGGCTCCAAGCATCTGCTTCTTTTGATTGGCTGCACGGGTTAATATGGGGGCACTGCAGGGGTCCCGACGGGGACCCAAGCATAGGGGGATTCATTTTAGGGTCCGAGAGGGTACTTGAAGTACCCCCGGTGGCAGGGCTTGTGTTTTTAACTGCTGCGGAGGTCCCGATCGGGACCACTGCCACAAGGGCTGATTTCAGGAGCCTATGTGTGATGACGCAGGCTTTCATTTGCCATTATGGCAATCTGTTTTTCCATTGGCTAATTTTAACTCATTGCTACGTAATTGCTTAATTGATTTTAGCATGATCGCACATCCAACATGCGAAAAGACTTGCTTAAGATTTTGCCTCTCTCGCTGGCAGCCCTTTCTAATTTAATAGCAATGTAACTCAAGAATTTGAAGCGCATAGGGCTTAAGAGCTACACGTTGGAGTTCCGAGGATGGTATTTAATAATGCTATTAGGCTTTAGTTCTGTAATTTTGGGCTTCAGTCAATTGAATACAGCCGGAATTGTAACACATTTCTAACCCGCAGACATGCAACATTGTATGAAGGTAATTATAGTCTTGCAATTGAATGGGGGCCTAAGTCTACTTGATTGCTGTGAAAATGTTTCAGCATGCCCCTAATATGGGGCCCAATTCAATTGCCCAATTTGTAAATTTATACACACTTAAAATCACTCTTACTAATGCTACATAATCGGCAAATAAAGTGCCTTGCAAAAGTATTCACCACCCTTGGCATTTTTCGTGTTTTGTTTTGGAATTAACATGGATTGTTTGAGGATTTGCATCATTTAATTTACAGAACATGCCCACAACTTTGAAGATGTTTTTTTATTTTTTTATTAGGACAAAATAACAAAAAAGTCAATGTGCATAACTATTCAAACCCCTGAAGTAAATACTGTGTGGAGCCACCTTTTGCGGCAATCACAGCTCCAAGTTGCTTTGGATAAGTCTCTATGAGCTAGCCACATATTACCACTGGGAGTTTTGCCCATTCCTCCTTGCAAAACTGCTCCAACTCCTTCAAGTTGGATGGTTTGCGATTGTGAACAGCAATCTTTAAGTCTGACCACAGATTTTCTATTGGATTGAGGTCTGGGCTTTGACTAGGCAATTCGAACACATTTACATGTTTCCCCTTAAACCACTCAAGTGTTGCTTTAGCAGTGTGTTTGGGGTCATTGTCCTGCTGGAAAGTGAACCTCCGTCCTAGACTCAAATCACGCACAGAGTGGTACAGGTTTTGCTCAAGAACTCCCTGTAATTAGCACCATCCATCTTTCCCTCAACTCTGACCAGTTTCCCAGTCTCAGCTGCTGAAAAACATGGGATGGTGTTCTTTGGGTGATGTGGTGTGTTGGGTTTGCGCCAGACATAGCATTTTCTTTGATGGCCGAAAAGTTCAACTTTAGTCTCATCAGACCAGAGTACCTTTATCCATACATTTTGGGAGTCTCCCACATGCTTTTTTGCAAACTCAAAATGTGCCATTTTGTTTTTTTTCTGAAAGTAATGGCTTTCGTCTGGCCTCTCTGCCATAAAGCCCAACAATATGGAGCGTACGGCTTATTGTCATCCTATGTACAGATACTCCAGTCTCTGCTGTGAAACTCTGCAGTTCCTCCAGGATTACCTTAGGTCTCTGTGCTGCCTGTCTGATTAATGCCCTGCTTGCCCAGTCCGTGAGTTTTGGTGGGCGGCCGTCTCTTGCCAAGTCCTGGGATATTTTTTTATAACCTAACCATTGTACTTCTCAACAACATTGTCCCTTACTTGTTTGGAGAGTTCCTTGGTCTTCATGGAAGTGTTTGGTTAGTGGTGCCTCTTGCTTAAGTGTTGCAGCCTCTGGGTCCTTTCAAAAAAGGTGTGTATATGTAATGACAGATCAGATTAGATTGCACACATATGGACATCATTTCATAATAAGGTGACTCCTGAAGGCAATTGGTTGCACCAGAGCATTTTATGGGCTTCATAACAAAGGGGGTGAATACATACGCACATGCCAATTTTCTGTTTTCTATTTCTAAAAAATAGTTTTATGTATATATTTTTCTCATTTCACTTCACCAACTTAGACTATTGTGTTTTGGTCCGTCACATCAAATTCAGATTAACAAAACATTGAACTTAAGGCTGTAATGTAACAAAATAGATAAAAAGTCAAGGGGGCGAATACTTTTGCAAGGCACTGTATTACTTATTTCCACTAATGAATTCTTAAGTCAACATAATGCATATAAAAATGTATTTAAAAAAAACACGCAAAGCAAATGTATGAGTTCAAGGCATTTGCAAGTAGCTAATTGGTTAAGGCTAATGGTTTGTTTCAATTTTGTTTTGTAATCACGCTTTGGATTCCTGTTCAGACAATTATGTTGTATAAAACAACACTGTGTATAACTGTTATGCACGTTTAGGGAGTACTGAAGTCAGGATGAAAATCTTTAGTTTATTTTAGGAGCAAGAATGCACATTTGCACCAGTGCTGGCAATAATATTATAAATTATGAGTTCCCAGATGTACTGGATCACCCAAGACTCTATTTAGAATTTTGTAGCAACTAGTGATGTCCCGAACAGTTCTCACGAACTATTCGCGGCGATTTTCGCATGTTCGCGTTCGCAGCGAACAGCAAACATATGCACTTTTTGGTCGGCCCCCTATTCTTTATCATTGAGGGAACTTTGACCCTGCACCTTACAGTCAGCAGACACATTACAGCCAATCAGCAGCATACACTCCCTTACAGAGCCTTCCATCTGTATGACAGCCTCCATTTTAGAATCATTCTGTAGCTGCATTCGTGGAGAGAGGAGATATATTCTACCTGCTCTTTATTTAATAGGGAAATAGATAGCCAGATAGATTTAGCTTTAACTACACACCTGTAGGCCTCCTTTGATATCTGCTGCAAGGACAGCAACCCAAAAAGCCCTTTTTATTTTATCTTATTACTTTTTTCTGTGTAATCTAATTGCATATGCCAGCCTGTGAGGCCTATTGCATCTAGTCTGCCAAATTTTTCCAGTGCGCAGTGACACTCATATCTAGTGCAACCGTAGTGTGTAGTGAAATCAAACAACCCTTTTTTTACTGCAATCGATTGAATATCAGTAGCCTGCCTAAAGGCGTGTGTGTGAGGCCTATTGCATCTAGTCTGCCAACCTTTGCCAGTGCGCAGTGACACTCATATCTAGTGCCACTGTAGTGTGCAGTGAAATAAAACAACCCTTTTTTTACTGTAATCAATTGAATATCAGTAGCCTGCCTAAAGGCGAGTGTGAGGCCTATTGCATCTAGTCTGCCAACTTTTGCCAGTGCGCAGTGACACTCATATCTAGTGCAACTGTACTGTGCAGTGAAATCAAACAACCCTTTTTTTACTGTAATCGATTGAATATCAGTAGCCTGCTTAAAGGCGAGTGTGAGGACTATTGCATCTAGTCTGCTAACTTTTGCCAGTGCGCAGTGACACTAATATCTAGTGCAACCGTAGTTTGCAGTGAAATCAAACAACCCTTTTTTCACTGTAATCGATTGAATATCAGTAGCCTGCCTACAGGCATGTGTGTGAGGCCTATTGCATCTAGTCTGCCAACTTTTGCCAGTGCGCAGTGACACTCATATCTAGTGCAACCGTAGTGTGCAGTGAAATCAAACAACCCTTTTTTTACTGTAATCGATTGAATATCAGTAGCCTGCCTACAGGCGTGTGTGTGAGGCCTATTGCATCCAGTCTGCCAACTTTTTCCAGTGCGCAGTGACACTCATATCTAGTGCAACCGTAGTGTGCAGTGAAATCAAACAACCCTTTTTTTACTGCAATCGATTGAATATCAGTAGCCTGCCTAAAGGCGTGTGTGTGAGGCCTATTGCATCTAGTCTGCCAACCTTTGCCAGTGCGCAGTGACACTCATATCTAGTGCCACTGTAGTATGCAGTGAAATAAAACAACCCTTTTTTTACTGTAATCAATTGAATATCAGTAGCCTGCCTAAAGGCGAGTGTGAGGCCTATTGCATCTAGTCTGCCAACTTTTGCCAGTGCCCAGTGACACTCATATCTAGTGCAACCGTAGTGTGCAGTGAAATCAAACAACCCTGTTTTTACTGTAATCGATTGAATATCAGTAGCCTGCCTAAAGGCGAGTGTGAGCCCTATTGCATCTAGTCTGCCAACTTTTGCCAGTTGCCAGTGACACTAATATCTAGTGCAACCGTAGTGTGCAGTGAAGTAAAACAACCCTTTTTTTACTGTAATCGATTGAATATCAGTAGCCTGCCTACAGGCGTGTGTGTGTGAGGCCTATTGCATCTAGTCTGCCAACTTTTGCCAGTGCGCAGTGACACTCATATCTAGTGCAACCGTAGTGTGCAGTGAAGTAAAACAACCCTTTTTTTACTGTAATCGATTGAATATCAGTAGCCTGCCTACAGGCGTGTGTGTGAGGCCTATTGCATCTAGTCTTCCAACTTTTGCCAGTGCGCAGTGACACTCATATCTAGTGCCACCGTAGCGTGCAGGGAAATAAAACAACCCTTTTTTTACTGTAATCGATTGAATATCAGTAGCCTGCCTACAGGCGTGTGTGTGAGGCCTATTGCATCTAGTCTGCCAACTTTTGCCAGTGCGCAGTGACACTCATATCTAGTGCAACCGTAGTGTGCAGTGAAGTAAAACAACCCTTTTTTTACTGTAATCGATTGAATATCAGTAGCCTGCCTACAGGCGTGTGTGTGAGGCCTATTGCATCTAGTCTTCCAACTTTTGCCAGTGCGCAGTGACACTCATATCTAGTGCCACCGTAGCGTGCAGGGAAATAAAACAACCCTTTTTTTACTGTAATCGATTGAATATCAGTAGCCTGCCTAAAGGCGTGTGTGTGAGGCCTATTGCATCTAGTCTGCCAACTTTTGCCAGTGCGCAGTGACACTCATATCTAGTGCCACTGTAGTGTGCAGTGAAATCAAACAACCCTTTTTACTGTAATCGATTGAATATCAGTAGCCTGCCTAAAGGCGAGTGTGAGGCATATTGCATCTAGTCTGCCAACTTTTGCCAGTGCCCAGTGACACTAATATCTAGTGCAACCGTAGTGTGCAGTGAAATCAAACAACGCTTTTTTCACTGTAATCAAATGAATATCAGTAGCCTGCCTACAGGCATGTGTGTGAGGCCTATTGCATCTAGTCTGCCAACTTTTGCCAGTGCGCAGTGACACTCATATCTAGTGCAACCGTAGTGTGCAGTGAAATCAAATAACCGTTTTTTTACTGTAATCGATTGAATATCAGTAGCCTGCCTACAGGCGTGTGTGTGAGGCCTATTGCATCTAGTCTGCCAACTTGTGCCAGTGCGCAGTGACACTCATATCTAATGCAACCGTAGTGTGCAGTGAAGTAAAACAACTTTTTTTCACTGTAATCGATTGAATATCAGTAGCCTGCCTACAGGCGTGTGTGTGAGGCCTATTGCATCTAGTCTGCCATCTTTTGCCAGTGCACAGTGACACTCATATCTAATGCAACCGTAGTGTGCAGTGAAATCAAACAACCCTTTTTTACTGTAAGCGATTGAATATCAGTAGCCTGCCTAAAGGCGAGTTTTAGGTCTATTGCATCTAGTCTGCCAACTTTTGCCAGTGCGCAGTGACACTAATATCTAGTGCAACCGTAGTGTGCAGTGAAATCAAACAACTTTTTTTCACTGTAATCGATTGAATATCAGTAGCCTGCCTACAGGCGTGTGTGTGAGGCCTATTGCATCTAGTCTGCCATCTTTTGCCAGTGCACAGTGACACTCATATCTAATGCAACCGTAGTGTGCAGTGAAGTAAAACAACCCTTTTTTTTACTGTAATCAATTGAATATCAGTAGCCTGCCTACAGGCGTGTGTGTGAGGCCTATTGCATCTAGTCTGCCAACTTTTGCCAGTGCGCAGTGACACTCATATCTAGTGCAACCGTAGTGTGCAGTGAAATCAAACAACGCTTTTTTTACTGCAATCGATTGAATATCAGTAGCCTGCCTAAAGGCGTGTGTGTGAGGCCTATTGCATCTAGTCTGCCAACCTTTGCCAGTGCGCAGTGTCACTCATATCTAGTGCCACTGTAGTGTGCAGTGAAATAAAACAACCCTTTTTTTACTGTAATCAATTGAATATCAGTAGCCTGCCTAAAGGCGAGTGTGAGGCCTATTGCATCTAGTCTGTCAACTTTTGCCAGTGCCCAGTGACACTCATATCTAGTGCAACCGTACTGTGCAGTGAAATCAAACAACCCTTTTTTTACTGTAATCGATTGAATATCAGTAGCCTGCCTAAAGGCGAGTGTAAGGACTATTGCATCTAGTCTGCCAACTTTTGCCAGTACGCAGTGACACTAATATCTAGTGCAACTGTAGTTTGCAGTGAAATCAAACAACCCTTTTTTCACTGTAATCGATTGAATATCAGTAGCCTGCCTACAGGCGTGTGTGTGAGGCCTATTGCATCTAGTCTGCCAACTTTTGCCAGTGCGCAGTGACACTCATATCTAGTGCAACCGTAGTGTGCAGTGAAATCAAGCAACCCTTTTTTTACTGTAATCGATTGAATATCAGTAGCCTTCCTACAGGCGTGTGTGTGAGGCCTATTGCATCCAGTCTGCCAACTTTTGCCAGTGCCCAGTGACACTCATATCTAGTGCAACCGTAGTGTGCAGTGAAATCAAACAACCCTTTTTTTACTGCAATCGATTGAATATCAGTAGCCTGCCTAAAGGCGTGTATGTGAGGCCTATTGCATCTAGTCTGCCAACTTTTGCCAGTGCCCAGTGACACTAATATCTAGTGCAACCGTAGTGTGCAGTGAAATCAAACAACGCTTTTTTCACTGTAATCAAATGAATATCAGTAGCCTGCCTACAGGCATGTGTGTGAGGCCTATTGCATCTAGTCTGCCAACTTTTGCCAGTGCCCAGTGACACTAATATCTAGTGCAACCGTAGTGTGCAGTGAAATCAAACAACGCTTTTTTCACTGTAATCAAATGAATATCAGTAGCCTGCCTACAGGCATGTGTGTGAGGCCTATTGCATCTAGTCTGCCAACTTTTGCCAGTGCGCAGTGACACTCATATCTAGTGCAACCGTAGTGTGCAGTGAAATCAAACAACCCTTTTTTTACTGTAATCGATTGAATATCAGTAGCCTGCCTACAGGCATGTGTGTGAGGCCTATTGCATCTCGTCTGCCAACTTTTGCCAGTGCGCAGTGACACTCATATCTAGTGCAACCGTAGTGTGCAGTGAAATCAAACAACCCTTTTTTTACTGTAATCGATTGAATATCAGTAGCCTGCCTACAGGCGTGTGTGTGAGGCCTATTGCATCTAGTCTGCCAACTTGTGCCAGTGCACAGTGACACTCATATCTAATGCAACCGTAGTGTGCAGTGAAGTAAAACAACCCTTTTTTTTACTGTAATCGATTGAATATCAGTAGCCTGCCTACAGGCGTGTGTGTGAGGCCTATTGCATCTAGTCTGCCAACTTTTGCCAGTGCGCAGTGACACTCATATCTAGTGCAACCGTAGTGTGCAGTGAAATCAAACAACCCTTTTTTACTGTAAGCGATTGAATATCAGTAGCCTGCCTAAAGGCGATTTTGAGGCCTATTGCATCTAGTCTGCCAACTTTTGCCAGTGCGCAGTGACACTAATATCTAGTGCAACCGTAGTGTGCAGTGAAATCAAACAACTTTTTTTCACTGTAATCGATTGAATATCAGTAGCCTGCCTACAGGCGTGTGTGTGAGGCCTATTGCATCTAGTCTGCCATCTTTTGCCAGTGCACAGTGACACTCATATCTAGTGCAACCGTAGTGTGCAGTGAAATCAAACAACCCTTTTTTTACTGTAGTCGATTGAATATCAGTAGCCTGCCTAAAGGCGAGTGTGAGGCCTATTGCATCTAGTCTGCCAACTTGTGCCAGTGCGCAGTGACACTCATATCTAATGCAACCGTAGTGTGCAGTGAAGTAAAACAACCCTTTTTTTTACTGTAATCAATTGAATATCAGTAGCCTGCCTACAGGCGTGTGTGTGAGGCCTATTGCTTCTAGTCTGCCAACTTTTGCCAGTGCGCAGTGACATTCATATCTAGTGCAACCGTAGTGTGCAGTGAAATCAAACAACCCTTTTTTACTGTAAGCGATTGAATATCAGTAGCCTGCCTAAAGGCGAGTTTGAGGCCTATTGCATCTAGTCTGCCAACTTTTGCCAGTGCGCAGTGACACTAATATCTAGTGCAACCGTAGTGTGCAGTGAAATCAAACAACTTTTTTTCACTGTAATCGATTGAATATCAGTAGCCTGCCTACAGGCATGTGTGTGAGGCCTATTGCATCTAGTCTGCCAACTTTTGCCAGTGCGCAGTGACACTCATATCTAGTGCAACCGTAGTGTGCAGTGAAATCAAACAACCAATTTTTTACTGTAATCGATTGAATATCAGTAGCCTGCCTACAGGCGTGTGTGTGAGGCCTATTGCATCTAATCTGCCAACTTTTGCCAGTGCGCAGTGACACTCATATCTAGTGCAACCGTAGTGTGCAGTGAAGTAAAATAACCCTTTTTTTACTGTAATCGATTGAATATCAGTAGCCTGCCTACAGGCGTGTGTGTGAGGCCTATTGCATCTAGTCTGCCAACTTTTGCCAGTGCGCAGTGACACTCATATCTAGTGCAACCGTAGTGTGCAGTGAGATCTAACAACCCTTTTTTTAATGTAATCGATTGAATATCAGTAGCCTGCCTAAAGGCGAGTTTGAGGCCTATTGCATCTAGTCTGCCAACTTTTGCCAGTGCGCAGTGACACTCATATCTAGTGCAACCGTAGTGTGCAGTGAAATAAAACAACCATTTTTTTACTGTAATCGATTGAATATCAGTAGACTGCCTACAGGCGTGTGTGTGAGGCCTATTGCATCTAGTCTGCCAACTTTTGCCAGTGCGCAGTGACACTCATATCTAGTGCAACCGTAGTGTGCAGTGAAATCAAACAACCCTTTTTTACTGTAATCGATTGAATATCAGTAGCCTGTTTAAAGGCGTGTGTGTGAGGCCTATTGCATCTAGTCTGCCAACTTTTGCCAGTGCGCAGTGACACTCATATCTAGTGCCACTGTAGTGTGCAGTGAAATCAAACAACCCTTTTTTTACTGTAATCGATTGAATATCAGTAGCCTGCGTAAAGGCGTGTGTGTGAGGCCTATTGCATCTAGTCTGCCAACTTTTGCCAGTGCGCAGTGACACTCATATCTAGTGCAACCGTAGTGTGCAGTGAAATCAAACAACCCTTTTTTTACTGTAATCGATTGAATATCAGTAGCCTGCCTACAGGCGTGTGTGTGAGGCCTATTGCATCTAGTCTGCCAACTTTTGCCAATGCGCAGTGACACTCATATCTAGTGCAACCGTAGTGTGCAGTGAAATAAAACAACCCTTTTTTTACTGTAATCGATTGAATATCAGTAGCCTGCCTACAGGCGTGTGTGTGTGGCCTATTGCATCTAGTCTGCCAACTTTTTCCAGTGCGCACTGACACTCATATCTAGTGCAACCGTAGTGTGCAGTGAAATCAAACAACCCTTTTTTTACTGTAATCGATTGAATATCAGTAGCCTGCCTAAAGGCGAGTGTGAGGCCTTTTGCATCTAGTCTGCCAACTTTTGCCAGTGCGCAGTGACACTCATATCTAGTGCAACCGTAGTGTGCAGTGAAATCAAACAAACCTTTTTTTTACTGTAATCGATTGAATATCAGTAGCCTGCCTAAAGGCGTGTGTGTGAGACCTATTGCATCTAGTCTGCCAACTTTTGCCAGTGTGCAGTGACACTCATATCTAGTGCCACTGTAGTGTGCAGTGAAATCAAGCAACACTTTTTTTACTGTAATCAATTGAATATCAGTAGCCTGCCTAAAGGCGTGTGTGAGGCCTATTGCATCTAATCTGCCAACTTTTGCCAGTGCGCAGTGACACTCATATCTGGTGTCACAGTAGCTTGCACGCATTGTACCACTAATCGTAAAAACAATGACAGGTAGAGGCAGGCCACCCTGCAGGGAGTTATTTACAGATCCGTTGGAAGAAATGAGTGATGCACAAACATTAGTGCCAGAGGATGTAGATAACAGGGATATGTCCCAGTCAGGCAGCATTACACACATGGACGTATAGTATGATGATGATGATGATGTTGTACCCGGTGCTGCTTCCTTTTTTGAGTTGTCAGATACAAGTGAAGCGGTTGATGATGACGATGCGTCCGTGGATGTCACGTGGGTGCCCGCTTTAAGAGAAGAAGAACAGGAGGAAAGTTCAGATGGGGAGACAGAGATGAGGAGGAGACGAGTTGGAAGCAGCGGTAGGTCGTCGAAAGTAGCTAGTGGCACAGTCAGACAGCATGCATCGCACCCGGGGTCAGCCAGACAGCACGCCAGTCAACGCATGCTTTTGCCACCACCAGAATGCGTCATTGCAGAGCTCAGCAGTGGGCAATTTTTTCGTGTGTCTGCCTGTGACAACAGTGATGCCTTTTGCAACCTGTACGAAAAGAAACTGAGTCGTGGGAAGTCCAACACCCACCTAGGTACAACTTCATTGCGAAGGCACATGATGTCACATCACAAACGCCTATGGGATCAACACATGAGTACAAGCAGCACACAAAGTCAAAGCCGCCATCCTCCTCCTGGTCCAGCATCTTCAGCCACGTCAACCACTGCTGCCCTGCTTGCCCCCTCTCAACCATCCGCCACTCTGTATGTCGCCCTGAGCAGTCCCTGCTCATCTGCCCACAGTCAGGTGTCTGTCAAGGACGTGTTTGAGCGTAAGAAGCCAATGTCACAAAGTCACCCCCTTGCCCGGCAACTGACAGCTGGCTTGTCTGAACTCTTAGCCCGCCAGCTTTTACCATACAAGCTGGTGGAGTCTGAGGCGTTCAAAAAATTTGTAGCTATTGGGACACCGCAGTGGAAGGTACCCGGCCGAAATTTCTTTGCACAAAAGGCAATCCCCAACCTGTACTCGATTGTGCAAAAGGAAGTAATGGCATCTCTGGCACACAGTGTTGGGGCAAGGGTCCATCTGACCACGGATACCTGGTCTGCAAAGCATGGTCAGGGCAGGTATATCACCTACACTGCGCATGGGGTAAACCTGGTGACGGCTGCCAAGCATGGAATACGTGGCACTGCAGAGGAGTTGGTGACACCGCCACTACTTGCAGGCAGGCCTGCTGCCACCTCCTCTACTCCTCCTACTCCATCCTCTCCATAACAACCTCGGCTGAGTCCTCTTCTGCTGCTGCTATGTCTTGCTACATCAACGGCACCCCCCCAGCTCCACAGGTACTATTCCACATCCCGGATACGGCAGTGTCACGCCGTCTTGGGGTTGACTTCCCTGAAAGCAGAGAGTCACAACGGACCAGCACTCCTGTCCGCCCTGAACGCACAGGTGGATCAGTGGCTTACTCCGCACCAACTGGAGATCGGCAAAATGGTTTGTGACAACGGAAGAAATTTGTTGGCGGCATTGAATTTGGGCAAGTTGACACATGTGCCGTGCATGGCACATGTGTGTAATCTGATTGTGCAACGCTTTGTGCATAAGCACCCAGGCTTACAGGACGTCCTGAAGCAGTCCAGGAAGGTGTGTGCCTATTTCAGGCGTTCCTACACGGCCATGGCGCACTTTACAGATATCCAGCGGCGAAACAACATGCCAGCGAGGCGCTTGATTTTAGACAGCCCGACACGTTGGAATTCAACACTCCTAATGTTCGACCACCTGATCCAACAAGAAAAGGCCGTTAAGGAGTATTTGTATGACCGGGGTGCTAGGACAGCCTCTGCGGAGCTGGGGATTTTTTTGCCACTTTACTGGACGCTCAAGCGCAATGCCTGTAGGCTTATGCGTCCCTTTGAGGAGGTGACAAACCTGGTCAGTCGCACCCAGGGCACCATCAACGACATCATACCATATGTTTTCTTCCTGGAGCGTGCCCTGCGAAGAGTGCTGGATCAGGCCGTAGATGAGCTTGAAGAGGAAGAGTTGTGGTCACCATCACCGCCAGAAATAGCCTTATCAGCATCGCTTGCTGGACCTGCGGCAACGCTGGAAGAGGATTGTGAGGAAGAGGAGTCAGAGGAGGAATGTGGCTTTGAGGAGGAGGAGGAAGACCAACCACAACAGGCATCCCAGGGTGCTTGTTGTCACCTATCTGGTACCAGTGGTGTTGTACGTGGCTGGGGGGAAGAACATACCTTCAGTGAGATCACTGAGGATGAGGAACGGGACATGACTAGCTCGGCATCCAACCTTGTGCAAATGGGGTCTTTCATGCTGTCGTGCCTGTTGAGGGACCCTCGTATAAAAACGATGAAGGAGAACGACCTGTACTGGGTGTCCACGCTACTAGACCCCCGTTATAAGCAGAAAGTGCCTGAAATGTTACCAAATTACCACAAGTCGGAAAGGATGCAGCACTACCAAAATACATTAAAAAGTATGCTTTACACAGCGTTTAAGGGTGATGTCACAGCACAAAGGCAATCTATCAGTGGAAGAGGTGAACATAATCCTCCTCCTCCCATGACCACGCCGACAAGGAGAGGACGCTTTATAGACGTATTGTTGATGGAGGACATGCAGAGCTTTTTAAGTCCTATGCATCACCACAGCCCTTCGGGGTCCATCCTCAGAGAACGACTCGACCGCCAGGTAACAGACTACCTCGCCATAACTACAGATATCGACACTATGAGGAGCGATGAACCCCTTGACTACTGGGTGTGCACGCTTGCCCTGTGGCCTGAGCTATCCCAATTTGCCATAGAACTTCTGTCCTGCCCCGCTTCAAGTGTCCTGTCAAAAAGGACCTTCAGTGCAGCAGGAGATTTTGTCACTCATAAGAGAAGTCGCCTAGGTCAATTTTTTCTGGTCGCTGCAACAATACCTAATTTTTGCATTTAAATTATTTAATTTTAGAAGGCGTACAGCAGGTAATGAAAAATAAAGCATTTTTGAACAGTCTTGCATAACAGTTGTGCAAAAATACATATTTACAATAGAGACATTTTGTGAAAGTTAGCTGGCTATTCCTTCTTATTTTTACTTTTTAGGTTAATCATTTTTCTTATTTTTTACTGTGATTGCAAATTAAGAGATACCTAAAACATGGTAAAACAGACAATAGTAAAGAGTATATCTGCAGGAAACACCAAAGTCCTATTAGCTATCATCCCTCCAGCAGTATTAGCTTATTATTTACAATATCTAACCTGGGCAATTACCCTTGGGTTACCCTAGGGCAGGCTTCAGTAAGCGACCTCTCCTTTCCTGGGATGATTTTGTCGCCGGTTGCTTCTGAAGGGTCTCCGCCCCCCCCCCCCCCCCCCCACTCCGGTCCTTCCCCCAGTGTCGCTTCAACCAGTAACAAATGTGTTATATGTGTAAAGCGACCCAATGATCCCCCGTGATAGAGGTTTATCTTTACAAATTTTGGAGAACATACAATTTGTTCTGAGTTGGTGCTTAACACCTGATAAGTGTAATAATATAATTATTAAATATAAAACGTTCATGTGCAATTTTTAATGTGAGCTGCCTACTCGGCTTGCTCATAAGTGATTAAAAAGAAGTTAAAAATAAAAGTTAATGAAAAAATAAACCCTACTAGTAAAAAATGATATATGAGGTATGATACCAGCTGGCTAGACTACCTATTTGATGTGTGATATACTGTGAATGGAATTTGCGTGAAGGTTAAGGCCTAATTGGCCAGATGTATGCGTGATAAGATAAAGTAAAGAATTTGGATGTGAATGTGGAAAAGCAATATTACTATGTGAACAATGACTAAAATGTGTCCTGAAAATAAAAGTGGAAAGATATGTATGTGCCTATAATTGTATGTAATAGTGAAGAATGCAAGGATCTTGCTATGGCAAGTGCTAGTGATCAATGTATGAAATACTTAGTGCTAATAAAAATAATTATAATGAATAGTGTTTAGGGTGAAGAGGTGAAAGCAACTCTATAGGTGACCAAAATTATAATAAAAAACCCTTGTGATAAGGGGTATCCAGAAAAAAATGAAAAGATTATCCTCATATAAACAAAAAATTGTAAATCATTGGATAAACAAAAAATAAATAAATAATATTAATTACTGTGGGTTTATGTTTAAAAAACTTTTATGTTAAAAAGTATCAACCAGTGCCTTAAGGCTGTACAGTATATGGACAGAACCAATGTAATGAGGACTTATAGTTACAGATATATCAGTGTGTATATAAAACCATATATAATTCTATATATATAGAGGCCACTAAATCTCTATAGGGTCTTAATGTACCCCTTGATTTACATAAAGAAAAAGAATTGTGCAAACAGAGTTTATCATGGGGGTTTTACCCTAATAAGGGGACCAAGAGATTTGGGCCTTAATTAGAATAAGACAAACATGCGTCTTCAAAATAGTAAAAACAGTTAGATATACAAAAGAAAAAAGCCATAAAGGCTATTACTCACTGTGTATCAAATGCAAAATGCCTCTGGGTCCATAAATTGCTACCTGGTTGACCACAAATGTAATATGGCTGTTGCCTGACCAGTTTTGTTACCGATATGGTAACTTTCTCAAAGGCTGCCACTTCTTTCATTTGCCCTTTGCGGGCTTTTTATTGAACAGAGGCCACGCCCCCTAAAGAATATTATTGGATGCGGCCGCTACGAGAGTCGCGTCATATGACGTCATGACGCATGTAACTTAGTAACTGGGCAGACAAATTTTTTGAGAACCAAATTAAGAACGGTGTCCCCTGTTTTTGGGTCAGGGAGTGTGTGAAATGCCTCAGCCTACAGTAATTGTAATGTTCTGACAGCGGTAGCTCATGCTTGTCCCTCAGTTCCTCATAGGTGAGCATCTGGCCCTTTACTAACCAGTCTCCCAGTCTATCTGGTTTCCTTGACCTCCACCAGTGTTGTGATGTTGTGCTCATGTGTTTCGGGGCCTGAGGGTGGTCAAGAATTGGGGTCATTTGAATGGATCCAGGGAACAAACCCGTGTGTTTCTTGGCCCATTTCCAGTATGATAGTGAGTGTCTGATTAGGGGGTTTGGCGAGTTTGTAAGGCTCTGAGGCAATTCTGATAGCCAAGCCACCTTGTCCCAGGTTAAGGGCCTTAAAGTGTGGTTCGCTAAATACACACAGGCCGGTTGATGACATATAGAATGTGCTATTAGGAGGAAAGATAGGTGACGGAACAGGTATTAAACTGATAGGAATGAATAGTACAACTTAATACACCTCTCCTATTTGGTGGCACCTTAGATTGCACGTGTGGTGCCCCAAATTCGAAGTAGGAGGTCCAACCAAGCATCTTTTTCCATCTCCCTGTTCCAAAAATCCATGCCATATACACGTCCCCTGATAGGTAACGTAACAGGTATTAAACTGATAGGAATGAGTATTACAACTTAATACACCTCTCCTATCTGGTGCCACCTTAGATTTCACGTGCAGTGCCCCAAATTCTAAGTAGGAGGTCCGACCAAGCATCTTTTTCCATCTCCCTGTTCCAAAAATCCATGCCATATACACGTCCCCTAATAGTGGACATAACAGGGATTAAATCGATAGGAATAGTACTAGGAATAGTACACACCTTATAATAACGCAGACAGAGGCAACGCGTATAATCTTCCATGCTGTGCAGTGGAAGCTCCCAGACTCTGACCTGAGTATAATATTCCATGCTGGGCAGTGGAAGCCCCCAGACTCTGACCTGTGTATAATATTCCATGCTGGGCAGTGGAAGCCCCCAGACTCTGACCTGTGTATAATCTTCCATGCTGGGCAGTGGAAGCCCCCAGACTCTGGGAGTCTGAAGAAGAGGAGTCAGAGGAGGAAGGTGGCTTTGAGGAGGTGGAAGACCAAACACAGCAGGCGTGCCAAGGGGCTTGTTGTCACCTTTCGGTGACCCTTGGTGGCTGGGTGGGGAAGAGACCTTCAATTACATCAGTGAGGACAAGGAACGGGACATGTCTAGCCTGCTACTCCGTTCCCGACTCGCGTTTCCCTGTCGTTAGTGTTGCGGATTCATCAGGGGACCTTTCATTCTAAAGAAATCGCGGATTTTTAAAGGGTCCCCGCGATGACGTCACTGCGCTCACGTTCACGCCGCGACGTCATCGTATACCGTGTGATCTCGTTTCTCGCGAGACCAACAGCTGAGGATCACGAAATCGCGTTAATCGCGAGATTTCGAGGTAATGTTGCCTCTACAGCCAGTAACTGTGTCCATGATCTTGCCATACTTAATTAACCCTATGGCTACCTATTCTTAATATATTAATCTTAATGAGATATTATTAGAAAGCACCAAAAAAATTATAATTAACAATGGTGTTAGGGAGCCTAAAAGAGGGAATAATAAATAAAGGGGGAGGGAAATCCCAAATTACAAACACACACGGACCCCAATCAGTAAACCACATAGATGCACTAATGCAATTAAAAAGCCAAGAACTAGAGGGTGAAATAAAATAAAATGAAATAAGGGAAAGACCCCTTAAAGATACATAGTGAGTAAGGGGACAGTAGAAACTAGCTAGATAGGAACAAAGGAAAATATGTCCCAAAGTTCATACCAAAACCCTTGTTTAACTCTAATATAAGTTTAGTAAAAACCTAGATAAGACTCAATTATAAGACGCAAGGAAGATATACTCTGAGCTCCTTTAGGACGAGAGAAATAAAGAATAGGGAGATACTGAAATGTAAGGTGGGGAATGGTAAACTGCTCCTGAAATGTATAATCTGATGATAGAAGTAGGTGACCAACTTTCCTGGAAAAAGGATTGACAAATATTGGGAAGAAAAGTCTATAGCTCAAATAAAAGGAGTGAAGGTAAATCCTTCATTGAGGCCATTAGGTGTTAATGTTTTTAAATGATAGATCCACCAAGCTTCTCGTTGGAGTAATTTGATTTCCAGATTTCCCCTTCTGGGGGAGGTGTTAATTTTCTCGATACCCATAAATTTTAGACACATTACATTATGAACTAATTTGTCCCTAAGGCTTGGTGCTCGTCGATAAGTAATTGACGCTACGTCTGATAGTCTTGACTTTAATTCCTTGTCGGCCAAAAGGACATGCCAATGGTTTTGTAAAATAGAGCGAATGTTGTCCCCAAATTTATTGTACGTGCCAATAATTCTAACTGGTTGTTGCTCAGTAGATTTCGGCATTATAGAGTTGTACAGCAGATCAGCTTGAGAACGTTGTTTTGCTTTGGCATAAGCTTTTTCAGGACATTATGAGAATATCCTCTTTGTTTAAATCGATTATAAAGATCTTTGGCTTGTTTCTCAAAGTCCATTTCTGTTGTACAGTTGCAGCGTATTCTCAAATACTGGCCGAATGGGATGCTCCGAATCAGATGTTGCGGGTGGTGGCTGGATGCTAGTAGTAAACTATTTGACGCAGTGTCTTTTCGGTGTGTTATCGTCGTGATAGAGTTGTTCTCTGTCTTAGAGATTAACAGATCCAAGAATTCGATCTGATTCGTGTTGATGGTATATGTTAATTTTAGACCTATGGAGTTTACGTTAAGTATGGAGATAAAGTCCATAAGGCTGGATCTACTCCCATTCCAAGTCATAAATACGTCATCAATATAGCGGATCCAGAGGCCAACCTGATCTGTATATTTGGCCAGGTCTTCTCCAAAGACTATAGTTTCTTCCCATAAGCCGAGATGTAAATTGGCATAAGAGGGGGCACAAGGTGTGCCCATGGCTGTCCCCTTAACTTGTTTGTAAAAGCTATTATTGTACATAAAGTAATTCTTTGATAATACAAATTCTAATAGCTTTAAAACAAACTCACTGTGTTTCAAATGTTGTAAGCCACGGGTTTGTAGGAATTTCCTTACTGCTTGGACACCTACTTCATGTGGAATTGAGGTATATAGGCCTTCGACATCCAAACAGACAAGTAGAGATTCAGCATCTAATCATAGATTATACAGCCTTTTTAAGACACTTTTGGTATCTTTGGCATACGATGCCAGTGTTGCCACGAACGGTCTTAAAATTCGATCAATGTATGTGCTTGCATGTTCTGATAGGCTGTTTTTGCCAGAAACTATTGGACGTCCCAGAGGAATTTTCAGGTTTTTATGGACCTTCGGCAATGAATAAAATGTGGGAATGGTGGGATGTTTGTTGAACAGATAATTGTACTCTTGTCTTGTCTCTTGTCTTGAGTGCTGGAAATAACATTATTACACATACACTTTTGTGGGTATAAATAATTCACATATTGCATTTCTTGGCAGCAAAACTTTGCTTTTTGATTAATGATATAGCTCAAATTTGGCAAAATGTAGGTTTGCATTGCATGAATATATAAAACAAGATGGAGGCTTGGAGAAAAGCAGAAGTTTTTTACTGTCAACTTTCTTATTAAATACTGCATTCCTGGCTTGCATATCTGATTAATCCTTCCTTTGGTTTTCTATCAGGTGATTTACATTCTAAAATGTAATCTTACTAAAGTATAGAAACAGAAATTATGAGTTTAAAAAGAAGAATGCACCTTTTAGGAAAAAAGATTTGGTATATACATGCTTTGAATCCTGTCCATCCATTTTATTGTTAAAATAACCTTTAAAAACAGAAAAAGAGAATTTTATTTAAAACATGACATTAATGTACAATTTTATTTCAGAAAGCCTTGGTTACTTTTTTAATATTACATCGCTCTGTGCTCTCCATATTATTCAAAATGTTATGAACAGAGGTTACAAAATCAAACCTATCTTATTTTGTGTATGCACTATGCTTATATTGTCTTTCATAGTAACATAGTGAAAATAATTCAAACTAAAGCATTATATTCTGTACAGGGGTATGTAAATTATACTGTTTTTCAATATAGACCAGTAGAGCAATCAAAAAAATTGAAGACTGAAAAAATAATTAATAAACACAATATTTAATAAGTTTACCACAATCTTGAGGAGTATTGAGTTTTTTACTATATCATTATGATAGTGGTTAACATATCTGGAACATTTCACATAGGTGACCCACTAGCCTTTGCAGGCTAGATGCAATCTATTTTGCAGTTTTTCTCCCACTTCTGTCTGTGCGAAAGTTAAACAATTTCAGCCTGAAGCTGATTTTCTGAGGGACATGTTTCCCCCGGTATTGACACATTGGCTTAGATTTACTAAGGTACTCAGGTATTAGAAAAATAAATATTGTTTTTAATGGAATAGTGGATTTTGCAGTAGTAATTTAATATGTCCTTCATTTACTCTCCACGTTAAGGCTACCTGTTCTCAAAGATAACGAGACAGGTCAAATAGCATTGCTATCTTAATTGTAGTGACATGTCTCCTGTAGTAAGCAATTTAAAAATGAATTACTTGAATCAGCACTTTGTTATCAATAAATTTGAGATGTGTGTATTAAGCTCACTGCTCATTATGATAGGACTCCACAGAGAACACAGTGCTGATCCTTACAGCAAAGGTCAGCAAGTGACTTGGTAAGTGAATATGGGCCATTTTGTGAAACAGTGATCTGATGTTACTGTATGTCTAATTAGAGAGGTGTTCACTGGGCTAAATGTATAAAGCAACATTTAATCATATGCTGAAAGAGAAACAAAGAGGATCATACTTTTAACTTACATTTAAAAGGACCACTGTCGTCATATTTTTAAGATTTACTACTTTGCAAATCTATACTTCAAAATAGGCAATGTGTTTTTTTTGGAAAAAAATAAAATAATTCAACCTCTAATTTCATATATTTGATATACTAACATGCTGCTGTAGAATCTACCATTTTGCAAATAAACTTCCAGAAGTTGTAGTTGACTTTAAATACAGAAGTTTGTATCTGCAACACTTGAGAGAAAGTAGCACAGAAGAAAGCAAAATGAAAGCCTGTAGTAAATTATAATTGCATAAAAGAATGTAAACGTTGTAGTTACTCTTTATCATATTCATGTAGAAACAAATTGTCCATGGTATTCCTTTTAATATTATAAATAACTATTAACTTGCCCATCATAAACAACAGTATCACATCATTTTCTCTCTCCTGACTCTCTCTCTCTCTCTTTCTCTCATGTTTTCCCACTCTCTCCCTCTCTCTCTCCCTTATATTATATTTTTCAAACCCTCTCTTTCTCCCTTCCCTCACTCCTTCTCACCCTCCATTTACATCATCTCCCCTCCATCTTCCCTTCCCATCCTGTCTGTCTCTCTCTCTTCTCTCACTCCTTCCCACCCTCCCTTCCTATCCTCTGCCTCATGTGCTGCGCTCCCCCATCGCTCTGTGGAACATTACAATGTGAAACAGGCTGTCTGACAATTAGTGACCAGGAAAAGGCAGATGAGCTAAATAGGATATTTTCTTTGGTATATACAAGGGAGGTACCAGTGGTTAACTGCAACATAATGGGGCTTCACTAAATAATTGTTTAACACAGGAAGAAATCCAAAAGGGGTTGGAAAAAATAAATGTTAATAAAGCTCCAGGTCCTGATGGAATACAACCAAGGGTACTAAGGGAACTGGGGTCTGTAATAGCCAAACCATTATATCTAATTTTTCAAGATTCATTCAACACAAGGTCCCTACCAGATGACTGGAGGAAAGCAGAGGTGATACCTATATTTAAGAAAGGAACTAGAGCAAATCTGGGGAATTATAGACCTGTAACCCTCACTTCTGTAGTGGGAAAGCTTTTAGAAGGGTTAATAAGGGATAATACACAATAATATGTCTATTCATACAGGATCATAAGTAGGAGTCAACATGGATTTAAAAGGGATAGGTCATGTCAAACAAACCTAATTAGTTTCTATGAGGAGGTTAGTAGGAACTTGGATCAAGGCAACTCAGTGGATGTAGTCTTTTTAGATATTGCAAAAGGTTTTTGATACAGTGCCACATGGAATTGCAGTAAATATATGCACATGAATTGAGAGCTGACTAAAAGACAGGAAGCAAAGTGTTGATGTAAATGGAACATACTCAGATTGGACTAATGTGGTAAGTGGGGTTCCTCAGGGCTCAGTATTAAGTCCTCACCTTTTTAAGATATTTATTAACGACTTAGAAGTAGGATTGGAAAGTATTGTCTCCATTTTTGCTGATGACATGAAGTTGTGAAAGGTAATTAAATCAGAAAATGACATACTTTCTTTCCAAAGGGATTTGCATAAATTAGAGAAATGGGCAATTAAATGGCAGATGAGATTTAAGATGAATAAATGTAAGGTTATGTATCTGGGAAGGAAAAATAGCCATGCAATTTATAAACTAAATGAAACAAATCTAGGGGTATCAGATATTAAAGGGGATTTGACAGTACTTGTGGACAACCACCTATGTAACAGTTCTCAATGCCAAGCAGCAGTTGCAAAGGCAAATAAACTATTAGTATCTATTAAGAAGGTTATAGAAGCAAGGGAAACAAATATAAGTCTACCACTGTACAAATCCCTAATACGCTCTCATTTGGAATATGGAGTACAATTTTGGGCACCACTTCATAAAAAGGACATTTTAGAACTGGAAAAAGTACAGAGGAGGGCAACAAAATTAATAATGGGAGTGAAGGGGCTAAGTTAAAAAGATAGACTAACCAAATTAAATGTATTTTCTCTAGAAAAAAGGCGTCTAAGAGGGGATATGATTACCGTATATAAATACATCCAGGGTCAGTATAAAGATTTGTCAAGTGAGCTGTTTTTACCAAGAGGTTTTCAACTGACAAGAGGACATCCTTTGAGATTAGAAGTAAAAATATTCCTCTTTAAATAAAGAAAAGGGTTCTTCACAGTAAGGGTGGTTAATCTGTGAAATTCTCTACCAAGGGAGGTGGTGACAGCGGATTCAATAGATAACTTTTAAAAGAGATTGGATATATTTTAAAATCAAAAGGGTATTCAGGGTTATCCTGGTTAATTAGAGAGGGAGTATTGATCCAGGGAGAAATCAGGTCGCCAGTATCTAAGGTCTGGAAGGAATTATTTTTTTTCGCTTTTGAGACAATTGGCAACGTTTCAGTTGCTGTTTTTTTCTGTTTGCCGTCCTCTGGACCAGTTAACAACTAATCCGCATATTGCAGATCAGAGGAGATCTTAAAAGGTTGAACTTGATTGGCTAAACGTCTTTTTTCAACCTCAATTACTATGTAACTATGTGCCTTCACGCATCTGTCGCTCATGAGCATTAACATGACAACTGTGCATGTGCAAATACAACGCAACTGCATGATTTCCAGCATCTCCCAGGCGTTACTCACAAGCTAACAACTATTATAGTGGATAGCTGAAGCAAAAGACAAGATAATACCTGATGCAGCACTGTGTATCCACCTTAGCCACCCCTTTACACATCTTGATAGGAGTAACATGCATATTATAGTGGTGAGGCATGCACCGTGCTTTCCATCGGTACAGGCACCATTGTTGTTGTTGCTGTTTAGTCATTCAGACGTGTCTGACTTTCGGTGACCCATGCCAGGCACATCTTGTCTCTGGTTGTGTTTATCCATACAGTATTCTTGGTATAGACGCTGGAGTAGGTGCCAGTTTCTCCTACAGGGGACCGTGATTTGTCTGACCTCCCTGCTATGACCTGCCCATCTTGAGTGACCCTACATGGTTTAGCTCAAAGCTTCATTGAAGTACACAAGACCCTTCATTATGACAAGGTAGTGTTGAATAAATCACCATATTGATTGGCAATGCTGCAATATGCCAATTATGCTGTTTAACACCAACAAATACACAGAAACAATACCATTATCATGCATGGTCAGTTTTATTATTAAAATATCTACTACATACTACATTAGACAGTTACTACATACTACATTATCCAGTTACCCCTGATGAACCTGGGTATCCTCTGGGACTCCCCCTTAACACTTGGACTCCCCCTTAACACCTGGGTTGAGGAACACATTTAACCAATTGGCCATACCATTCCTTATGGACCCCAAACCCCTTAATCGGTTACTATGGCACTCCATACAGCCCCTCAATTTGGTCTATAACCATGGGGTCCCTATGGAGCCCCATGTAATCTAACATTAATCAATTACCATAGATGTCCCTAGAGGTCCCCAAATCAAATCTATATCCTAAGGGGGACCTTTTGATACCCATGGCGCCAAAAATTAACACATTAACATGGAGGCTTTATTGACTCCCATGGCACCTAACATTGACCACTATAATATGGGGATTTGTGCATTTTAATCCTATCCTTGCATTCTGATTGGTAAGTCTTTTAATTAGCATTCAAATACTGGATTTGGACTGGCTTAAATATGATGGGCACATATTTAAGAAAAATCTGAAGCAATAAAAATTGTATATAAGACAAGGGATTCGTCAGAAAAATCTTAGTGGTTGGTCTGTTAATTAAGTTGATTTTTGTTTGCGGCGCAGATATTTAGGTGGAGGCCCTTTCCATGGGCTGAAAATGAGGATCAAGGGTTATTCAAGAAAAAAAGAAGAGGACTGATACAGGGATACAGGAATTGCAGTAAATGTCTGTGTAAAATATGTTTGTAATTTGTAATCTGGACTTTTTTCCAAATGCAATCAGACATTAATGGACACTAGCCCATGTAACATCCTAACTCAAGGGTTATTCTCATGGCCATCAGAGCTTTTTAAAAGGACTATGTGAGTTTTGGATTTATATATTGCTGTATAATGTTGGGGCCAAAGACTTGGTTGAATAACTTTGGTCTCCAAGGGCCCTTTTCACCAAGTCATTTAAGCCTAAAGAACTCTGAGTTATTGTAATTTGGGGACATTTATTCCATATGCAGAATGTGTTTTAGGGTATAACTATTACTCTTGACCTATAAAAATATATTTGCGTTAGTACCACTTTAAGGGTGACCAGTAGGGACTTCCAGTAGCCAACTGAGATACCCAGTTCACTCCCAGGGCCAGGCTATAGTCCTACTTGGTTTCAAACTTGCATTAAGCGATAAAATAGGCTCCATAGAATTTAATGGGAGATTCAAGGACATGATTAAGCCATCAAGTGTAGTTATCAAGTTTATCAAAACAGCAATTGAAACACTAGTTTCTATAGACAAACGATAAGTGGTGTTAAGTGTTCTGCCAGTGATACCCTTTAGATCCTTTGTCTTGTGGTTAACTACAAATTAGGAAATATGTGACCATTGTTTGTGACGCCTATTAAATCTAATCGGAGCCTGAATGTCTAAAATTATTGTAGAAGTCCTGGTCGACCTCAAAAAGTAAGTACACTACAGAGCCCCCTCAAACCCCTTAGCTGACTCTCTGCTGACTCAATAAAGGTATCTCTACCTTTATTGAGGGGGGATTGGCTAGGAAGTAGGTAAACCCAACCACCACAGACTATAGACTGTGCCTTTGAGAAAACTACACATAACAGCAGTGAAATGGCCATCAGATGTAGTAACACTTAAAACTGCAAGGGTAGCCCAGGGAAATATTTTTCTTAGAGAGGTCTGTTACAGCCTGCAATGACCTATGATAGTTACGACATGCATGGTCAAATAGACAATTATTTACATACTAGTTATTTGCTTGTCAAAATTCACGGGGTAATATTTGATGTGTGTCTCCCCCCCCCCACCCTGTTGTGTCTCTTCCCCCCTCTCCCTCCCCTATGTTTCTTCCCTCCCCTGTGTCTCTTCCCCCCTCACCCTCCCCTGTGTCTCTTCCTCCTTCCCCCTCTGTCTCTTTCCTCCCCTTTCCCTGCCCTGTGTCTTTCCCACCTCTCCCTGCCCTGTGTCTTCCCCCCCTCCTTTCCCTGTATCTCACCCCCACTCTCCCTCCTCTGTGTCTCTTCCCCCTCTCCCTTCCCTGTGTCTATTTCCCCCTCTCCCTCCCCTGTGTCTCTTCCCTCCCTCCCCTGTGTCTCTTTCCCTCCAAAGAGAATTGCATAAATTAGAGAATTGGGCAACTAACTGGCAGATGAGATTTAACACAAATAAATGTAAAGTTATGCATCTGGGAAGGAAAAATAGCCATGCAATTAATAATCTAAGGGTCTGCAATATAGAAAGGGATTTGGGAATACTTAGGGAGAACCACCTACAGAATGTAACAATGCTCATTGCCAAGCAGAGTTTACAAATATACTGTATTTTGGCACTAAACAAATCTATAGTACACCCACTTTTGGAGTATGGAGTAAAATTATGTGCACCACTTCATAAATACGAAATTAGAGAGTTGGAAAAAGTTCTGCCACTATACAAATCTCTAGTATGCCCTCATTTGTAAAATTAAATACAATTTTTGGCACCACTTCATAAAAAATAAATTTGAGAGCTGGAAAAAGTACAGAGAAGGGCAACAAAACTAATAAGAGGAATGAAGGGACTAAGCTATGAAGAAAGACTGAATTAACCTTATTTTATCTCCAAAAAAAGCATCTAAGAGGGGATATGATTACCTTATATAAATATATCCAGGTAAAGCTTTGTCAAGTGTATTTTTTGTGCCAAGAGGTTTTCAACTGACAAGGGGACATCCTTTAAGGTTAGAAGGAAAAAGATTCCACCTTAAAGAAATAAAGGGTTCTTCACAGTAAGGGTGGTTAAACTGTGGAATGGTCAGCCAAAGGAGGTTGTGACAGCAGATTTGATAGATAACTTTAAAAAGGGGTTGATATATTTTTTGAATAAAAAGGGCGTTCAGGGTTATCCTGGATAATTAGTGAGGGAGTATTGATCCAGGGAGGAATCCTATTGCCAGTATCTGGGGTCAGGAACACATTTTATTTTTTATTCCCTTATGAGACAATTGGCAATGTTTCTTTTTTTTTTTTATATCTGTTTGCCTTCCTCTGGCGGAAATCTAAAAAGGTTTAAATGGATAGATTAAAAGTATTTTGACAACTGCAATTACTTTGTAACTAGGAAGTTTTCTAGCAATATCGATGTGCCAGTTCTATCAAGGGCTGAAGAGTAAGTAACCAAGGTGTCTCTGATCATCGACGGAAAGGTGGTCAAATTGTCGATAAGTATGATTTCCCTGATAACATGCTTAACTTTTTTTATTTTTCAGTAGTTTTTAATTTTAACTTTATTATTAAAAATTTACGTTTTTTTCCTTTTTAATCTATACCTTGGGCCTTATTCAATTGTAAGCCCGCAGTTGCCTTTATACCGTCCGTAGGTCCGTGGGCTGGAAATTTGATACATTTACAGAGTAATTCAATTCAACAATGCAGCAATTTAAGGGCTGAATCCTCAAGACTGTAAACCCTTCCCCCACCCCCAAACTGTTAGTGGGCTGGAATAGAAGCCATCCACAGTTACAATCCAATCCCATAATTACGGAGTGCGACACAGGCCTCTGAGCCAATAGAAAGCGGGCTAGCATAAAATAATTGACAGAGAGAGATTATAAAGTTGCGTTCCCCCTGCCCCAGCGTTAACTGTGTTGTAGATTCTCACAAAGCAGCACGCAGGTCCCGGAGTTAGTCATTGGTGATAACAACTATTTTACCCTTACATTTTGATTAAACATATTTACAGATTACACATAATACAAATACACATATATTAAATAACACACATAGATACACATAGAGCTAGGTCACTCGATTCAAACAGCCTCACCCCTTACCCCACAACCCAAAAACACAACACATATTTTCCATATATATATATATATATATATATATATATATATATATATATATATACATATATATATATATATATATATATATATATATATATATATATATACAGAAATACCTATTTTGATTTATCCCTATATTATTTTGGGGATAATTATGGAGGAAGGATAGAGGAGGGGAGAGGATTGGAGAGGTGGGGAGGAGGAGAAGAGGAGAGGCAAGGAAGAGAGAGAGGAGAGAGAGGTGGTCCTGGGGAGTGGTGGAGAGGAGGGGGAGGTGAGAGTGGTAAGGAGAGAAGGAGGTGAAGAGTGGTGGAGGAGAGGAGTAGAAGAGTGGCGGAGTGGAGGAGGTGGAGGAGGAAGAGGGGAGTGGAGGAGTGGAGGAGGACCAGTGGCATAGTAGAGGAGGAGAGTGGCATAGTGGAGGAGGCGAGTGGAGGAGAGGAGCGGTGGGTAGTGGCGAGGTGTCCATAGTAATAGGCACTCAAATTTCAGGGTCAGAGGGGGAGGGGCCTGATCCTAGGGGGATTGGTAGTTCGGTGGAGGGACAGGCCTCAGGGGCAGATGAGGGAGGGAAGGATCCCTGTCCACAGTCAGAAGGGCAATAGGCTGGGGGCAGACACAGGATCCGTGAGCGCCCTGCTATCCTTGCAGAGGGGAGGGAAGTTGGGCCCAGGAATGGAAGGAGGCAGTGGCAGCAGTAACAGCAGTGTGCACAGCAGAAAGGGATGTGAAGTCTGTGAAGCACTGATTTGCTGATGCCAAGGTGAGAAGAATGATGGCCAAGGAGGACAGTCAAGCAGCAGCACCAAGTGGTGACCCTAGAGTAACTTTACAAGTGGGAGAGGGTGGCCAAGGACCTTCTGAGGCAGTTGTCCGCCGCTGGAGCTTCAGGCCTGGTGCCCAGCAGGATCCAGCCTCATGTCAGGTAAATATCACATATACCAACATGCTACCACATGTACATCACACATACTATACATGTACATGATGACCAACAAGGACACTGACATATCAGCTCTATGGAATTAACAAGGGATAGGTGGATCAGACACTCATCATTAAATCCATAAAGCTGACAAATCACTGTCATTCGTGGGCACAACAACAGTAATCAACCAATAGAGAGTCCATGTATGGGTGTGCCCACTGCAGCTTATGCAGTTACAGACCGCAGCCGGAATCAAGATATCATTAGGAGCCATCAACAATCATGTTCAAGTGCCAACGAATAGATCACATCTAGCAAATGATAGCTGCTCATAGTTGCAATTGAGAGGATCATCCAGGTCCAATGTATTATACATCATACTTAACAAATCTATCTTTCTTTTCTGTTTTTCAGCTTCCAGAAGGTCTGATCCAGGGGTGGAGGCGGCTCCACCAGAGCAGGACATCACAGTCCGAGCCCCCGCCCAGCAGGAACCGGTGCAGGTGGAGGAGGAAAGGTGCCATGGGCAGTGGGGTCACCAGCACTGTCTCCTCCTCCAGAGACTGAGCCTGTCACCAGGGCCCTCCTACTAGAGGGACTCCACCCTTATGGAGTAAGGCTCCAGCCCCTCCCCACTGGGCAACTACTACCACCACCTGCTCACCCAGCAACCCCCCCCCCCATGGACCTCCATCCTCACCACCACCCAGCCAGGCTGCTCAGGGGGAGATGATGGCTGTCATGTACCAGATACTGGACTGCCTCCGTGGGATCCAGGCCAGCATCTCCTCAAATCATGCAGAGGTAATGAACAGCCTTGCAAGTCGTAATAGGGAGGAGAGGAGGCACCATCTCATGACTGAATACTACCTTGATGGGCTGCTCTGGATGGGGGAGGACCAGAGCCCCAGCCCCACCTCCTCCACCCAAGAGGCAACTCCCTCACACCCACTGCCCAGCCACTCCTCTTCTTCCTCATGCATCCAGCACTAGTGAAGTTGCCGCTGCCTCCTGGGGTGATGCCTCCCCACCACCATGGATATGGTGATCCTCTTCTCTATTTCTCTATGGACAAGTGGGGTTCTGTTTAACATTTCACCTATTGATGGTCACTGAGGAATGCTGTTGAGAAGAGATGTTGCAGTCCCTATATTTTTTTAGGGCCCTACAGGTGTTTGTTTGTTTATTTATTTATTTTTTGTTTTAGGCACAATTCAGGTCCATGAAGGCATCTTCTGCATCTGCAAGCACTGTCAAATAAATTAAATAATTGTAAGATATTCCCAGTGCTAATTAGGTAGATATTCCTTCAATGAAAGCCTCCCCTTAACATGTAGCTCCCACAATATTAAAGCTATCATTTATCCAGATTTCTAAGATATGATTGTTGTTAGCTTAAATGTAGCTTAAATGTAGACTTGCAAAGTCTCAGAATGGCATGTTAATGAAAGCCAGCATTAATACATGCCCTAGTGAAGCATGTGATCCTGACCTCATTATCAGTATGAGAACATATCCTTGTGTCTGATGTACGTAACAGTGAAACTAACTACTGACCTTTGTGTCTTCTACGTATTAATGGGTATTTTCCCATATTGCTTATATCCCTTAACATTTGCTAACACCTGTATGGATGTGATATAAATGTTGATAAAAAATATCAGATGGAAAAGGTGAGGCTGACGCTGGTCACAGATAAGCATTTATTGTGAGATGACTAGAGATGTCGCGAATAGTTCGCCGGCGGACTGTTCCCGGCGAACTTAGCATGTTCGCGTTCGCGGCGAACTGCGAACATATGCGATATTCGACCCGCCCCCAATACTTTATCATTGAGCAAACTTTGACCCTGCATGTCACAGTCAGCAGACACATTCCAGCCAATCAGCAGCATACACTCCCTTCCACACCCTTCTACCTCATGGACAGCAGCCATTTTGGAATCATAACTAACTTGCAGTCTTACTGAGAGGAGGTAGAGTGTAGGTGATACTGCATCAATAGGGAAAACCATAGCTAGGCAAGTTTATTCAGTGTCCAGTGCAGTGCTGAAGGACTCTTGTGCATTATTATTATTATTATTATTACTACTATATAATGTGTAGATGTACCAGCTGGGCATGCATTATTATTATTATTATTATTATTATTATTATTATATAATGTGTAGATGTACCAGCTGGGCATGCTCTTGTGCATTATTATTATTATTATTAGTAAAATACTACTACTACTACTACTAATAATAATAATGCACAAGAGCATGCCCAGCCGGTACATCTACACATTATATAGTAATAATAATAATAATGTAGAAGAGCATGCCCAGCCGGTACATCTACACATTATATACTACTAATAATAATAACAATAATAATAATAATGCTCAAGAGCATGCGCAGCCGGTACATCTACACATTATATAGTAATAATAATAATAATAATAATAATAATAATATAGAAGAGCATGCCCAGCCGGTACATCTACACATTATATAGTAATAATAATAATAATAATAATAAAGCAGAAGACCTCCCCTGTGTCTCCCCCCCACTCCGTCCCATGTGTCTCTCTCCCCCCCTCTCCCCTGTGTCTCCCCCCCACTCCCTCCCATGTGTCTCTCTCCCCCCCTCTCCCCTGTGTCTCTCCCACCCTTGCCTGTGTCTCTACCCCCTCTCCCTTCCACAGTGTTTTTTTCCCCCCTCTCCTGTGTCTTTTCCCCCTTCCCTCGTCCCTGTGTCACTCCACCCTCCCCTGTGTCTCTACCCCCCTCTCCCTTCCCGTGTTTCTTTCCCCCCTCCCCTGTGTCTTTCCCCCTTTCCCTCTCCCCTGTGTCTCTCCCCCCCATCTGTGTCTCTTCCCCCTTCTCCCCTGTGTCTCTACCCCCTCTCCCCTGTGTCTCTACCCCCTCTCCCTTCCCCTGTGTTTCTTCCCCCCTCCTCTGTGTCTTTACCCCCTTTCCTCTCCCCGGTGTCTCCTCACCACTCCCTCCCATTAGTCTCTTCCCCCCTCTCCCCTGTGTCTCTACCCCCCACTCTCTCCTGTGTCTCTCCCCCCTCCCATGTGTCTCTTCCCCTCACCTCTCCCTTACCCTATTTCTCTTCCCCCCTCTGCCCTGTGTCTTCCTCCCCCTCTCCACTTTGTCTTCCTCCCCTCTCCCCTCTCCTGTGTCTTCCTCTCCCTCTCCCCTGTGTTTCCTCCCCCTCTCCCCTCCCCTGTTAGCTTCTATACGCATACATACATACAATAAGAAATCTGGGGGGGGGGGGGGGGGGGTTACCCCTTACCCCCCCCCCCAGTTCCAACACCCATGTGTACTGTATAATATTGTAT
Source organism: Discoglossus pictus (assembly GCA_027410445.1). Lineage (NCBI taxonomy): Eukaryota > Metazoa > Chordata > Amphibia > Anura > Alytidae > Discoglossus > Discoglossus pictus. Next base: position 71,271,365 of record CM050164.1, on the reverse strand, counting down.
TGCATTATGTTATATTATATCAATAGCGACTTGCCTGGCACAAATGATGGGGCAATAAAAATAAATAAAAAAGTTTGAAGCCATGGCAATGCTGTTTGCCACACAATGTGATGCTTTTTGTACTCTAAGGACCTTCGGCGCTCATTGTGAGCCTCTTCCCTCGTGTCCTTCATGTTTCGTGCTTTGCCACGATCAATCTTCGGCGCTCATCGCAAAGACAGATATATAAGTACAGTGTTAAATATATAAATTTTTTTGTGCAGTGTAAATTAAAAAATGTATTCAGGTCTCAGAGCATAATAAAGTGATTTAGATTTGTAACTGCTTTGAGAGTGCTATCGCTGGCAGCCAATGAGCAGTAATCCAGATATATAACTGCAGAGTAAAAAGTAAAACATTTTAGTGTAGTGTAAAGTCTACATTTTTATTTTCCATTACTAATTAATACTTATTAAATGAATGCACGATAATAACCATTGTGAATGAACAAATGTATTAGGAAGTGCGAAGCGTTAATGTATGTAAAGTAACCGCAATGTAAAATATGCTATTAAGCGTATTTTTTTTATATATATTTTTTTTAATAATAATTAATTAATTAATTACTAAAATACTTTACCTATTTGTAATTAATATATCCAGTGATCAATAACCTGAAGAGCTAACTAAAAAAGATTTTCCTAAAAAGCCGTACGAGGTAAAGATACACTATTAACAAGGACGCTAAATCATCCACACCCGCTTAACACATACACATTCCCTGCCATTTTGGTACCCAGCTTCCCTAACGGCTTCCACTCGCGCACGCAGCCTATTTACACTACACACTGTACACATTGCTGACACTTACAAAGCAGCTCCACAGCACTGAAAACCTACATTGTATTCTGCAGGAACATGAAAACAGATTGTCAGCTCTTCAGCACAATGCTTCCTGCATATATTACTTACAAATAGGTAAAATATATTCATTTAGTAATTATTTCATTAGCATACAAAAATACATATACACAAAAAAAACATTATCACATTAAACATAAAAGCCATTCACTGCGCGCCTCACAACGAGCACCAACGCTGCTCATAGCACACAAAGCCTTGCAATAAGCGCAAAAAACACATCACCGCCGACCAAAGAATAACAGCAAAAGCGCCTATCAGAAAAAAAATACAACCAACAGCCTCGCAATGAGCGCCGAAGGATATCCGACCGGCAACAAAATGAATGTCTCGTCCAAACCATTACCTGCCTTTCAATCTTATTGCCGCCATTTTTTGACGGGCAAGTCGCTAGTAAATATATAAAGATCAAGATAATAAAAGTATCAGGAAATGTAACACAAAGATGCACGCGCGTCTGAATAATACGACAAATACGGATTTTTGTCATAAATGATATGATCGCAGTATTGGGTCATAAACCCTAAACACTGGAATCTGTTACATACAATTTACTGATGATGTCATTAATGGGCTTCAAGGGGGGGGGGATCTCTTTTCATACTTTTTGAGCTGTGCAAATCCAACATACGCAGAGCGGAAACGCCACATCTGTGGGACACACACAAAGGGGTTCACTTTGGGAGAAAAAAACAAACAAATATGAAATATTTAATAATCATATTTTGATGTTACCAACAGATAAGGAAACAAAACTGAGGTTATTATATCTAATAGTAGCAAGCCTGTGAGTACTGGGAGTAATAAAACTGCAGCAGGAGGTCAGGACTAATGTCACCTATAGACCCCCAGACAGATAAAGGTCAGTACTAATGTCCCTCTATAGACCCCCAGTCAGATAAAGGTCAGTACTAATGTCCCTCTATAGACCCCCAGTCAGATAAAGGTCATTACTAATGTCCCTCTATAGACACCCAGTCAGATAAAGGTCAGTACTAATGTCCCTCTATAGACCCCCAGTCATATAAAGGTCATTACTAATGTCCCTCTATAGACACCCAGTCAGATAAAGGTCAGTACTAATGTCCCTCTATAGACCCCCAGTCATATAAAGGTCAGTACTAATGTCCCTCTATAGACACCCAGTCAGATAAAGGTCAGTACTAATGTCCCTCTATAGACACCCAGTCAGATAAAGGTCATTACTAATGTCCCTCTATAGACACCCAGTCAGACAAAGGTCAGTACTAATGTCCCTCTATAGACCCCCAGTCATATAAAGGTCATTACTAATGTCCCTCTATAGACACCCAGTCAGATAAAGGTCAGTACTAATGTCCCTCTATAGACACCCAGTCAGATAAAGGTCAGTACTAATGTCCCTCTATAGACCCCCAGTCATATAAAGGTCAGTACTAATGTCACTCTATAGACCCCCAGTCAGATAAAGGTCAGTACTAATGTCACCTATAGACCCCCAGTCATATAAAGGTCAGTACTAATGTCACTCTATAGACACCCAGTCAGATAAAGGTCAGTACTAATGTCCCTCTATAGACACCCATTCAGATAAAGGTCATTACTAATGTCCCTCTATAGACCCCCAGTCATATAAAGGTCAGTACTAATGTCCCTCTATAGACCCCCAGTCATATAAAGGTCAGTACTAATGTCACTCTATAGACCCCCAGTCAGATAAAGTTTTGAAATGTTTCTTGGATAGCATTGGGGCTAAAGGAGGTTTGGCCATCAGGTAGTCTAAAGATACTGTATATTATGTCCTCTCTTGGGGGGTAAAGACACTAATAATTCCTCCAATAAAATTCAGTTTTTTTATGTGGGCAAGGTCCCTGGTTAGCCCCTTGGGTTATCTGTTAAAAAGAGTGGTGCAGAGACTGTGGGGGCTGTTAGCCTCCTTGTCCCCGTGTGGCCGTTTAGAATTCCTGCTGCTGCATGTTTCAGCTTTATTAAGGTGTAATTGTACAGCGTTTGACTCAAGTAGCTGCCTGTGCTGGGTCAGTTTAGCTTAATTGCTGGGCCCTTTTCCTGCCAAGATGGCGACCGTCAGTCCATGGGCCTCTATGTCCCCTTCACTACCTTTGTCCCCGCTTGTGTGCTTATTTGGGATGGTCCCCCTTTATATCTCCGACCCGTGGCCTTGTAAGGGTCGCCCCCTCAATCTCTGAGTGTGGGTATGCGGGCTGGGGCGTTGAATCAGGCCTACCTTCTTCTCTGCTTGCTGCAAGATCAACAATACCTAATTTTTCAGGCATGTGTACATGCCTATTTTTTCTGGCCTCTGGTGCTGCACTGTGCCTTCAACAAACAAACTACTTAACACACCACTCATATCTGGTGTAACAGTAGTGTACATTTAAAACAAAAAACATTTTTTCTACTGTAATAGATTGCATAGCAGTTAGTTGTCTGCAAGCGTGTGTGTCAGACCTACAGCGTCTACTCTGCCAACTTCTGCAAGTGCACAGTGCCACTCATATCTGTTGTCACAGTAGCTTGGACGCATAGTACCAATCTGTCAAAACCGGTAATGATGAATGAGGTCTAGAGTAGCCTGGTTCCCTTATCCTCTACAGGTTGAGACCTAATGTTTGGGTATCTCCAGACCAACACATGAGTACAAGCAGCACACAAACTCAAAGCCGCCATCCTCCTCCTGGTCCAGCATTATCAGCCACATCAACCACTGCTGTCCTCCTTGCCCCCTCTCAACCATCCGCCACTGCGTCTCTCGCCTTGAGCAGTTCCTGCTCATTTGCCCATAGTCAGGTGCCTGTAAAGGACATGTTTGAGCGTAAGCTAATGTCTCAAAGTGCCCCAAAATTGAAGTGATACGACCAACAAAGCATCTTTTTCCATCTCCCGGTTCTAAAAATCCAGGCCTTATACACACCCTCTGATATGTGCTGTAACAGGTTTTAAACTGATAAGAGTAGTACTACTTAACACACCTTATAATAATGCAGAGAGAGGCAATGCAGTGAGAGGAGTCTGAAGAAGAGGAGTCAGAGGAGGAAGGTGGCTTTGAGGAGGTGGAAGACCAAACACAGCAGGCGTCCCAGGGGGCTTGTTGTCACCTTTCGGGGACCCTTGGTGTTGTACGTGGCTGGGTGGAGGAAGAGACCTTCAATGACATCAGTGAGGACATGGAACGGGACATGGCTAGCTTGGTATCCAACCTTGAGCAAATGGGGAGTTTGCGGTTGTGCAAATGGACTGTTTGTGGTTGTTTGCGGTGCGTTAAACGGGGAGTTTGGTCTGTCACTGTGAAGCGGGCGTAACCCTTACACTACCTGATCGATACAACATCATACCTGATGTTTTAAAGCACGTTATTCCAAACAATTTAGGAATGTTAGGTAATTTATGCCCTTTATGGCTTAAAACCAGACTCTGTATCAACTATGTAATTTTCCGTGGGAGTTTTGCCATGGATCCCCCTCCGGCATGCCACAGTCCAGTTGTTAGACCCCTTGAAACAACTTTCCCATCACTATTGTGGCTAAAAAGAGTCCCTGTGGGTTTTAAAATTCACCTGCCCATTGAAGTCTATGGCGGTTTGCCGATGTTCGCCGGTTCGCAAACATTTGCGGTGGTTCGCGTTCGCGAACCGAAAATTTTATGTTCGTGACATCACTAGAGATGACACAACATTATTAATGGTCATGGCCAGTGAGATATCTTGAGAACCAGCTAACGGTTAGTAATGCTTGCAGATGGAAATCAGGTGAATTGGTATATTGTTACAGTTACAGTATTTAGCACTGTAATGTACATGCATGTTTTGGTGTGTTATTTTTTATCCTCCTCTGAGTTTTTTTTAATCACCTTTTTTCAGTTTTTTGTTTTAGGAACACACTGTATGTGTGACTCTGGTTTGGATGAGATAGTCCAGATATTTATGCATCTGTTTAATTGAGCAGATGCTAACCAAATGTAAGTGTTACACGCATTACTGGTTACTTGGATTAAATGGAGTGATTTTTAATGATCCTTTTTTTCATCAGATTCCGCTTGTAGTTGTGTAGTGACCCCATGTGACCCTGGTAGGGGCAATGCATCATGATTATTCTAGACTATGACATTACCCCCTTTAGTTATCCCCTTTTCCCCCCAAAAGCCTCTTGCTTTTCCAGGATCCACCCACACCACACGCATGATATTAATGCACAGTCTTGTACATTTAAGAGTGTGCTCTGTGTATGAAATAAAGTTTGCCTGATTAAATTCAGTTGGTATTTGTTCCTCTTTTAATATAGCATTATATAGTTTATTCAAGTAGGGGATTAATCATTTTGAAAAGGTCTTGTAATAGATATTGGAGAAGTTGTCTAGCCCCAGGGATTTTCCTAGTTTCATATTTTTAATGCTTTCACTAATTTCTTCTGCTGTGATGTTGGCGTTTAATAATTCTAGGTCTTCATTTGTTATTGTCGGAAGAGGATTCTAGGATTGCTAGGATTGAAGAAATATATGATTCGGTATCTACTTAAAAAAGTTTCCTGTTTTTTTCTCTGACTTAAGGTGATCTGGCCTTCTTTGATTTTAATTTGATAGGTTTGATTCCGGTTTTGTTTGGACCATAGTCTTCTAGCCAGCATGGGAGAGAGTTTATTCGCTTGGCTATAAAATTTATGTTGCGTTTTACGTAGGGCTTTTTCAGTTTTTATAGTTAGTAGATTATTCAATTCTAGTCTAATTTTGTTGATTTGGCAAAGTAACTAATTAGATTTTTGTCTTTCTAGTGTGTGTTGCTCTCATAGAAGTTTAGTTTCCTTTACCTTTTGATTTTTTTTGTATGTAGAGGCTATTTTTATAATTGATTCCCTGATGTAGGCTTTATGTGTTAGCCAGAGCCAGCCAATTTTGGTTTTAAAATACTGTGTTAGTTCTTTAGAGATTTGGGTTTGCGCTTCAGAGTTAGATAATAGTAATTTATTAAGTCTCCAATAAAATCGATTTTTCAGGTTCGTTCCAAGATCAAGATTGATAATCACTGCCGCATGGTCTAACCATGGGCAAGGAATGAACTATTCAAAATCCTAAATGATGATGCTGTGAAAGTATTACTTGCATTATGCTAACATATTTGGAAAACTCAATAGTAGACATTAGACAAGAAAAGGTCAGTCTACATACCAATACAAAAAAAGGCAGTGAGAAAGATGGCACAATTTAACGAACAATTGCACTCATTTCACATGCCAGCAAGGTAATGCTTAAGATCCTGCAAGATCAACTCCAACAGTATATGGATCCATAATTACCAGATGTGTACGTTCAGTTCTGCAGAGGCACAACAAATCAAATTGCCAATGTCCACTGGATAATAGAGAAAGCAAGAGAGTTCCATACATTTTTTTACTTCTGCACCATAAACTATTTTAAAGCCTTTTGGACCACACCAAAATGTGGAAAGTTCTTAAAGAGATGGGAGTATTAAACCATATGCGGACCAAGCAGCCATTACACCATGTTAATAGTATAGTATACCTTGGGAGTCTTTAAAGACCCCCTTTGCATAGGGGTTAATATTAAATGCCATAATTACTGTATACACTCGAGTATAAGCCAACCCGAGTATAAGCCAAGGCACCTATTTTACCACAAAATACTGGGTAAAATGAGTGACTCGAGTATAAGCCAATGGTGGGAAATGTGCTGTCCCCCGTGTCCCTTTTGTGCCTTCTGTTTCCCCCTCTCTCTCCTGTGTCTCTTCTCCCCTCTCCCTTCCCTGTGTCTCTTCTCCCCTCTCCCTTCCCTGTGTCTCTTCCCCCTCTCCCTTCCCTGTATCTCTTCCCCCCTCTCCCTTCCCTGTGTCTCTACCCCCTTCTCATTCTCAACCCCACTCCTCAACCTACCTCCTCATCCTCCCTCCTCATCCTCAACCTTCCTCCTCAACCCCCTCATCCTGAACCCCCTCATCCTCAACCTCCTCAGCCTCAACCCCCTCATATTCAGCCCCCTCCTCCTCAACCCCCCATCCTCAACCCCCCATCCTCAACCTCCCATTATCAACCTCAACCCCCCTCCTCATCCTCAACACTCTCCTCAACCTCCCTCCTCATCCTCAACCCCCCCATCCTCAACCCCCCATCCTCAACGTCCCTCCTCAACCTCAACCCCCCCATCCTCAACCTCAACCCCCCCTCCTCATCCTCCCTCCTCATCCTCCCTCCTCATCCTCAGCCCCCCTCCTCATCCTCAGCCCCCTCCTCATCCCCAACCCCCCATCCTCAACCTCCCTCCTCATCCTCAGCCCCCCTCCTCAACCTCATCCCCCCTCCTCATCCTCAGCCCCCCTCCTCATCCCCCTCCTCAACCTCAACCCCCTCATCCTCAACCCCCTTCTCAACTTCCCTCCTCAACATCAGGCTGGTACCCGGTATATGCTAATGACGTGGCGCGCGCATGTGATATCACATGCGCGCCATTTCAAGACCCGGAAGGAGCGGAGGCCGGAGCGGGTAAGTGAGGGGAGGGGGGTTAGAATGAGGGGGGGTTGAGGATGAGGAGGGGGAGGGAAAGAGACACGCCGGGGGGGGGGTAGAGAGACACACGGGGGGGAGTGTGACTCGAGTATAAACCGAGGAGGCCCTTTTTAGTCTTAAAAAAGGATCGAAAAACTCGGCTTATACTCGAGTATACAAGGTAGATCACCATGGGGGCTTAAAGGGACCCATAAAGTAACAGGAATAATTTTAGGTATTAAATTACCAAAGGGGTCTGTAGGGCTAATGTTAGATGCCATGGGGGTCCTTGAGGGTTTGGAACTGGTTAATGTTATGTGCCATATGGGTCCATAGGACACCCATGGTTATAGATTAGATTGTAATGAGGTTCCTTAGTGATAATGTTAGGCCCCATTGAGGTCTTACATATTTTACTATCAGTATTGCGTTTTTAAATAAAATGATAAGATTAATATTTACCTATTTATATACAGCATACAATGCTATCTATAACATATATCAGTGCATTTTATATATAAATGAATGAATATCTGTTGTAATGAAACACACAATTATGAAAATCAGCATCATGGGTAAAAAAAGCAAAGTAAATATTTAGTAAATTCAAAGAACTTTGATTTTCATGATAGATGCAGGTACGTTCCCCTAACACACCCCATCACTGCAATTTTCAATGAGCAGCAATTAACAAGGTATAACGCGGAAGGGCTTTAATAAATCGCAAGATGAGCTGAGAAGCTTTAACACAGGCTTTTATGGCCATATTAGCACCAGCGATCTTTTAGTAAATTCATCCCCAGATCTCCATTTCAACTGATCTCATGGCAGTACTGACATCTGGATAAATTAATTTTTTCTTGTATTTCAGTGACAATAATTCACCAAATCAGTATAAGATTATAGTTCTAGTAACATGATGTTTACCTTCTGCCTTTCTGACACCTGTATTTGTTAGTGAGTTATTCTTTTGAAGTTTTTTCTGTTCCGTGGGGGGTAGTAGAGTGAGGGGAATGTTATGCAGATGCAGGGTACAGCAGATTAGTAAGCCACAGACAAGAAGGGGGTGTCTGAAGCTTGGAGAATAAAATAATGACTGTAGGAAATAAAAAAGAAACAATATATAAGGCTTGGGGTGGAATAATAAAAAAAGCCCAAAAAAGGGACCTAATTGAAGGAGGTTCACCAGCAGGTAGGAGGAAATTAAAGAGGGAAAAATGCAGCATTCAGGTTTTGGAGAGAAATGAAGATGGGGTATGGGCAAATATTAACACTGGGGAAAGGTTTTGCAGAGAAAGGATGGGAAGAAATCAGTATTAAGGTGCTAGGTAAAAGTTAATGTATAGCCAAACATAGAATTGATGACAGATTACCCATTCTTTTTTTTTTATTAAAAAAAATATTACATTACATATACACATTGTAATATTTTCTAACATTATTTTACTTTACATATGACAATACAAAACAAAACAACATAAAGTGGAGTTAGCAGCTGTTTCTATATTTATTCATATTTTGATCCCATAAATACCATTTATCAAACATTTTTTTCTTAAGATTACTTATAAATGTTTAATAATCTATTTTCAAGTTGTCTATTTCTATCCACAATTGACCAACAAAAGAAAAAGACATTGATGTATCTGTAAGGTATCCTGCTATTGGATATATTTAATTATAATGATTTTATGACTGGGGTTGAGGGGGGGTTGAGGAGAGAGGATGAGGATGGGGGGGTTGAGGAGGGGGGTTGAGGAGGGGGTTGAGGATGGGGTTGAGGATGAGAGGATGAGGAGGGAGGTTGAGGAGGGGGGTTGGGGATAGGGGGGTTGAGGATAGGGGGGTTGAGGAGGGGGTTTAGGGATGAGGAGGGAGGTTGAGGATGAGGAGGATTTGAGGATGAGGAGGGGGTTGAGGATGAGGAGGGGGGTTGAGGAGGGGGTTGAGGATGGGGGGATTGAGGATGGGGGGGTTGAGGATGAGGGGGTTGAGGAAGGAGGTTGAGGATGAGGAGGGAGGATGAGGATGAGGAGTGGGTTTGAGTAGGTTGGTTGAGAATGAGGAGGGGGTTGAGGAGGTTGAGAGACACAGGGAAGGGAGAGGGGAGAAGAGACACGGGAGAGAGAGGTGGACACAAGAGGGGGACACAGAGGGTACAAGAGGGACACTGGGGGCAGCACATTTCCCACCCTCGGCTTATACTCGAGTCACTCATTTTACCCAGTATTTTGTGGTAAAATCGGTGCCTCGGCTTATACTCGGGTCGGCTTATACCCGAGTATATACAGTAATTTATACCTCTAACAGCTAGTTACCATGAAATTCGGCAGAGTTACGTTGCTATTAAATTAGAATGGGCTGCAAGCTACGGGCTTGAAACTCAAATCGTAGCTTGTTCATAGAACGTTGGATTTGTAGCCTTGCGGATGATCAATTAGTGTAGACCGTAGATACGGGATTTGACGGAGACAATTGAGATTGTTAGAGTTACATCACTGAAAAAGTGGAGGTTAGATTTCAAAATCCTACAGGCTTCAATTACAAGTTGCGATCGGACCCACATTTCAGAATAATGCAATATAAAGAAAGCTGTAAATATGATATTCTATTACATGCGAGTTACAGTATATGATTTAACACATTGGTTGCCGGGATCGATATAACATTGAAATTAAACATGAAATAAAGTATTTTTATAGCTGATTTGCGAGCTTGAGAATGTTGTGCTATTAGTTCAAAGACCCAACATCACTTTCCCTTTGATATAAAGTACAGTAGTCTGCTTTTTTTTGCATTTACAGGACTACGTACTGGTCTTTACCCCCCTTGTAAGTCCTCTCCAGCACACGTTGGGGTTACGGACTAGATCGCGGGTTACTTGCAATATAATAGCATTGGATTTGTAGTGGTTGACAGTTGCTTACCCCGCAAATCGTGTGCAGGGACATTTACTGGGCTAATTTAATAGCCGTAAATCTTACTTTCAACGTTAAGGGGACACGTTTTAACACAAAGCCCGAATTTAATGAGGCTATATGTTAACAAATTTAAATTCTCCTTAACACAATTTTCTCTAGAATAGATTTTTTATATTAAGGAAGAAAAAGTTTTAAACAAGTGAGACTATAGACTCCATGTATACATCCAAAAAGGTCTAAACATAAGTGTCCTTACTGCTGCTTATGCTACTTTATAAGCCAGCTCTATGAAATCTATAGATCAACAGTTCTTTCTTTGGTTCAGTTACTTTTAATTAGAGGTAAAGTTCCAGATTGCTCCAGTAACGTCCACAAGAAAATTACCCCTTTAACTCAGAGGGATATCAAAACACCCATTTTTAAAAAAAAACAGTTACATCCCAGAGAGTGGGTTAGTTTCATCTCCTTGGGGCTAAGTTTCAAATAAGGAGAAATCTTCTCCCAAGCCCTAAATCATATAGTTGTCTCCGCAGCAGTGAGGCCGAGAATGAGAATTTAACATGAGAGTCTGTGGGGAAATTACAACTGATAGACACGTCCTGGGGTGAAAAAGATATGCCAGGGTGCCTTGGAGTGAACTAAACATGAAGAAAATTAAGAGGGTCCAGTAGGTGGGGCAAGTTAAAGAAATTCTACCGGGCCTTAAGAAGACGTTAAAAGACAGAGGGTTATTGGGAGAAAAAGACAAATGACGAAGTTGGAATTAAGTAGATAAAAAGTAGACCAGGAGAAAGTTACAAGGGATGTTGGGAAGAGAAAGGAAATAAAAGAGCAGATTGCCTTTTTTGGGGGGGATGAATGAAGAGACACAGAAGGTCTCAAATATATTCCACAAACACAAGCTATACCGATAATCTGCTCCTGAAAGTTTTGGCTCTTTTGAAATCCACTTCTTTTTTAGTCATATAGAACCTGTTTACATCCTCAGAAAACCTTTACGTTTTTTTTTATTTCATATATTTTCTTATTTAGATATACAAATACTTTGTTATAATAAAAAAAATTAAGTAAATATTTGTTTTGTGTTTATTTTGGTATGTTTTTAAGTTTGGGGCAAATTCTGAAGAGGAGCATCATAACCCACCTAGCAAACCATTTTTTCATTAAAAAAAAAACAGTGTTTCAGTTGATGTTTACACCGTCAGGATTGAGCTAGGCTCTCGGGGTATGCTTTTGTAAAAGTGTACCCAGTCCATGTGGGCATGCTCAGATATGCAGCCAATCCGCAATGCTGAATGCAGCCAGCATAGATGACTATTACACTGGGTCCTTAAAGGACCATAAATCGATATTCAAGTAAATATGCTTGAGTTTGAGGTTACACGGTTGTTCTTTACACATACACCCTCTCCTTGATATATTCGGACAAATTATAATTGTACTGAAACCAAACATTTCAGCTTCTTCTTCCTATTCTAATTTGTCTTTTAGGCAAATGAGCATTTATGGTCCTGCAATGACCTTCAAGAGCCAGCCATGGTCTCTGTGCATGTGTCTCACTGTGAGTGCATGCAATTTACTGGGGCTGGGGGAGCTAATGGGGCAATTCACTGGGGCTGGGCGAGATCACAGGGGCAATTCACTGGGACTGAGGGAGGTGATTGGGTAAATCATTGGGGCTGCGGGGGGTTACAGGGACAAATCATTTGGGGTGGGGGATGTAGATAAAACAATCAGTGATTAAGGGACACAGACCTTGTTCTGGGTATTACAGAGATCTAAAGGAAAGCTGCAGCTTAATTTCCAGGGCAAAAATGTACAATGTATTATGTATGCTAATTTCAGCTGAGATTTTCAGGAGGTGTTAACATTGATAAAAAAAACAGTTTACAAATGCAAGAAATTCAGCAAACTTTAGGGTAACTGTTGAAATGTTTATTTTGGTATTTTTTCATGCATTTTTTTTATAAACTACTAATTCTCCTCTATCAGATGCATTAATAATCCAGCTCACTTGATTATGTCTTTAATAGGTGTATATGGAAAACTGATACCAACATAAAAATACAAAATATATCTTCTGCCACATGCATTTGTATAGAAAGTGTACTTATCCTAGGAGATCTATGACAAACCCAGGACATTTCATTAGGAGTTTTATAGCATAGCATATGACGTTCACAGTATTGAGCTGCCCTCATCAGGACCTGCCCTAGAGACTTGTTAGCCATGTTGGAAACCTCTAGTGGTCTAATATCATGCTGAGCTAAAAAATATTTTGTTTTCTTCAAACAAAAGGCATATTGTGACAAACACAAACAAATTTGGTAGATAAATCCACATACAGATTTGTTTTCTAACACCTTCATTTTCACTCTTTACTTTGCTGTGTGATGCAGACAGGATTGCCAGGAAAATATAAGCTTGAATAAGTACACTGGGTAAACCATGCAATATAATGACTGCAGTATATGAAGTTGGAAAAATATATACAATTTTGCTCTACCACTTGTTATGTTATGTTATGTTTGTGTTTTGTGGAGGGATTTAATATATTTTTGCAATATATAATTGTTGTGGCAATAGCTTGCTTGGTTATCTTGGATTCAATATCCTCTGGATCAATTAACAATTAAGCCACATATTACAATGATCAGAAGATATCTAAAAAGATTCAACTTGATGGATCGAGTAAGATTATTCCAAAACTAACCTCCTGTTAAGAAAATAAATTTAAGTTTACTTATGCGAGCCCAAATGCAGTATGAATAAAAAATATATTTTTGTTAGTTAGTTTTGCATGTATTGGTATTGCAGAAAATGTAACTATTAGTCAAGACAGTCATATGCATCTCAAAACTATGCTATAATGCCTTTAGTGTATTTCGGTTAGGTGGCAGTTCCACTTGGCAACTACTAAATATTTACGGTGTACTTAAGTAGATTAACTATGATCGTTCTAACTTCTCATGACCTTGTATTTAGATTTGTATAGAAGGTACTTTCCGCTTTTATAAAAGGCAATAATATATGTGAAGGTATCTATCATGTTTCCTTCGAGCTATTCATAATATAGGCCCAATATTTCATTTTGGATCTCAAAGATATTGAAATAAAAGAAAAAACTAAAGTAAAGAATAAGCATAGCTTTGCCCATTTGATTTTAATATGGTTCCGTTTCAAATTGAAAACTACATACTGCTATCTCAAGGTTAAAGACAGAAAACAATATGCTAAAAATTGCCCATAATTTGTTAGAAAGCTTTTAATCTTTACACAGAGATAACAATAAGTCATAAAGACAGCAATACAGAATAGGGAAATAGCCATATTAGTATAGCTACAAACACATAATTAACAAGCATTTCAAGGATCATTTGTATGTTAATTCAGCAATATTGTTTGTACCCTAAAGTTATGTATCTTAATAGGTGTAACAAATGCACCTATATTTACAAAGTTGGAAAAGCAAAGCAAATAATATTTCTGGATTATCGCAAAAAGCAATACTAAATTAAAAAGTTTGATATGCATTGTTCCTCACAAAAAGCAATTTTAATAATCAGCATCAGAAACATTTAGCAATGTTATCAACTGTAAATGTGAGTACGAGAGAATATGAGTGTGACAATGGGGGAATTTACTGAAGCATCACGGGTACATACACTGGTAATTTAGACTGTGGTAATTTGCAATCCAGCATCACAGGGCATTGTGTGATTTACTAAAGGCTTTTTCAGTTTTAAAAGTGAGCCCAAATGCAGCTCATAATGAGTTACCTTAAATGGAGGGTTTAATGGGTAAAAGCTCAAGTTCTCATGATTTACTAAAACTTACTTTTAACTAATACTGATGTTTGGTCTTGTGTGTATCAGCCCCTTGATAGCGTATTTTATAGATAGGTAGGTAGATCATTTAGTCGGAATTGAAATTTTGACCCTTTACAGTAAGGTTACTTTCGGAATTTATTAAATAACTAGCGACTTGCCCGTCAAAAATGAGGTAAATAAAATTTGAAGCCTGGCAATGCTGTTTGCCCAAACAATGCAAGGCTCTCCCCCCTTTAACTCGCAGGCCTTGCGATGAGCACCTTTGGTGCTCATTGCAGGCCTCGGCCATCCCGCAACTTTTGTGCCCCACATTGAGCGCAGAAGGTGCTCATTGCAAGATCCTCCCCCCCTCTACTTTCCGCTCATTGCAGGCGTCTGACAACCCACAACTTTCGGGACTTGCAATGAGCGCCTTTGGTGCTCATTGCGAGGCTCTCCCCACTCTCTCACCCCTGTCTATCTTTCCCCCCTCTCCATCCCTTGTGTCTGTTTCCCCCTCTCTCTCTCCCCTGTCTATTTGCTCCCTCTCCCTTCCCTGGGCTTTTTTCCCCTTATCTCGCTCCCTTGTGTCTCTTCGGCCCTCATTACAGCCCCATAAAGCCAGTAACATACCAGCCTCGCGATGAGCGTCAAAGGCTCTCATTGTAGCCCCCGTCAAACCTGTAACTTTCGGGCCTCGCAATGAGCTCAACCCATAACTTTTAACATAGAGTTACCGACAAACTCACAATTACCACAACTATTATATGTGATAAAAAAACAAAGACATGAAAGGCAATGCTTGGTATCCATAGCTTTAAATAATAAGTTCAGAATATAGGTATGTCTTAGAGTCAGACCGGGAATGCAGCAATTGGCTACTGCAGCAATGTTCATTGAAGCAGGTCCTCAGAAGCGCACAAGGCACACAAAACTGGAACAGCTCACAGGTCCTGGAATGCTGGAGCTTGAGCAGATATTTGGGGCAGGTCTAGCTGTCAGACAGGAACAACAGTCAGCAGCAATGTAGGACACAGTAATTGAAGCAGTGAGACCAGCAGAACACAGGCTCTCAGGAGGATTGTACAAAAGAGTTTCACAACAGGGACTTTGCTGCAAAGTCAGCCGATTCTTAAAAATTTCACTTTAAATTGATTGGCTGAGCCACAGCACCTGACAGTGATTAGAAGGCGGAGTTATGACACAAAGAATCAGACCCACCTTTCCTAGGTAAAACATCAGAGTATATACGGCTTGAGTTAGGTGACACATACCAATAGGATAAAATTATATTCATGTTAGTTTTATTTACTAAATCCAATTCCATTGTTGCCCTGTTTTAAAAAGTGAGCCTATAGCATAAATCTCCTGAATTATTTTTAGTAACCAAATATAAGTGGATGGAATGGGAATAATAGGTGGGTCTATTAGTTTGCACTTGCTGTGTAATCTATGTTTTTTAGATGAAATATAATTTATTTGGCCCTTTAAATATTTAATTTATAACAAGTGAAAGAACAGTGTTTTGCAATACCTTTCTATTATATATTACACCCATATTTAATATAAGCATTACTATCACATATATAGTTGTGAGCGTACGAGTTGTTGCTAACGCTGCGGGCTCGCGTAGCGAGCCCGCGGCCCTCGCAAAGCGAGGGCAGTGGCCGAGGGTCTTAGGTGCTGGCATGGAGCGCCTACGGCGCTCCATGCCAGCAACTGCGACCCTCGCAAACTTCACGTCGCAAACCAAACAGCACGACACACACATTACGACACTCGCAAACAACATACGACACAAGTTCACACACATTACGGCCTCGCAACACTCGGACGCAACTCGCGAACATTACAAAATGTAAAACACAATACATACACACAGCACATACATAAAAACCTTACCTACACCAAGAGGGAGCACCCAGGACTTCAAAAATACAACTTACACCTCGATTTTACTTGAAATAAAACAGTTTAGAGACTAAAAAAAAATCTAAGCGAGAGAAAAAATGGCCGCCGAACAAAACGAAAACGAGGCTACAGCACTCTAAACTCGCAAAACACCACAAGAAACTCGCAAAACACCACAACAAACTCGCAAAATGCAACAAATGACCTACAGATATTCATACCACACAGTGCACACATTCAGCATGCTTACACAGCAGCTCCACACCACTAATGCTGCAGCAACATCAACACAGATTGCCAGCTCTTCATCACAATGCTTCAAAATAGGTACAATATATTCATTTAGTAATGTATTACATATTTCATTATTATACACCAAACAGCATTAGCTACCTTACAATTTCATTGCCGTCATTTTTTGACGGGCAATTCGCTAGTTACACAATAATGTTAAACAACCACTTTTGTAACAATCACATAAAAAGCAGTACCAAATTAATCTCAACATGATAAATCATTGCAGAAAGAAACTTGTTTGTAATTGAATACATTTATATAGCATGTTTTTCCCAAAAGGTTTTTCACAACATGAATACAAGTATAGCAGAATCACATTAAGGAGGAGAATATACAATTGGTAATGCTAATTGGCCAATATAATGTATGATGTTACATACATTTAATATTTGTTAGTCTTCACAAAAAAAATAAAAAATGGGAAGTAAAATATTGTGCAAAAACTGAAACAAGATATATATATATATATATATATATATATATATATATATAATTTGATGGGTTTTCAAGAAAGGATTGTTTTAATAAGGCTTTTTAGCCTATACATAAAAAGTAAATCTCCTGCCAAGTTCTTTCTTTCCTTGTACAGGCCAACTAAACCAATAGCCCCATTAACTTCGGGCTAAGTGCAAAAATGTAGCTTGTAACGTAGCTTGCAAGACCTTGAGCTATTAAATTGGCCTCTTAAAGCAACGCACAGATGACTTGCGGGTTAAGACACAGCAAGGCCGAAAAATGCCTATGGGATGTGAAACGTAGAAACTGTGCCGCCGCAAATCCTTCGTTCTTTCAAGCCTGTAACCACTACATTCCAATTGCCCTATTAAATTGCATCGAAATCACTTGCGTTCAAACTCGTAAGTCGTAAATGGAGTCAAGAAGCCAATGAGTGCTAGAGAGGACCCACAAGGGGGGTAAAGTCCAACTCGTAGCACTTTAAATGCACATATCACCACACTAGTGATGTTAGGTCTTAGAATTAATAGCACAACATTCTCAAGCTCGCAAATTGACCCCCCAAAAATACTTTATTTCATGTTCAATTTTTGTGTTATATGGATCCCGGCAATCAATGTGATAATACATATACTGTAACTCGCATGTGATAGAATATCATATTTACGGCTTTATCAATATTGCATTATATCTGGAATGTTGGGTCCAATCATAACTCTTAAGTGAACCCCGTAGGACGTTGAAAATCCCACCTCCATTTTTCAGTGACGTAATTCTGATGATCTCATTTGCCATTGGCTCCATCCCAACTTGTAACTACGAGTTAGACTAATTGATCATGTTCATGGCCGCACATCCGATGAGCGAAGTATGGTTTACGCGTTTGCTTCTCAAGCCTGTCGTAGTAACTCGTAGCATGTTCTAATTATAAATCCGCAACTCTTCAAGCTCGCAAACTTTGCGAGCTTCACATTGCACTTACGGGGCTGGAATTTAATGTGGCTATAAGTCACCAGTAGCCATATTAAATTCAAGCCTTGTAAGTCCAGTGTGAAGCATGTAACGGCTGCACGGTATAAATGGTTGCATATTTGAACGCAAACAATTAAGTAAGGACGTCATTATGGGTTCAGATGGAGCCAATGAAAAAATAGATTGTTAGCGTAACGTCACCGAAAAAGGGGAGGGTAGATTTCACAGTCCTACATGCTTCACGTACAGTTTGTGATCGGACCCACAGGCCAGATATAATGCAATATTAATAAAGCAGTAAATATGATATTCTATTGCATGCAGGTTACTCATGTAATGGGCTCCGTTTGTGTGTTAACGTGCTTGCTCGCCAGTGACCACGTTGCAATTTAATAGTTGAAATGAACAAGTAGCGTTACGGGCATGGCAGATAAAAGGATTTACATGCGCGAAGTTCAACAAAGCTCAGCGCGTAGCCTATTTTTGCATTTATAGAAAAGAATGAAAGTCAAAAGTAGCTGGGACACAACAGTTCCTTAATGAACAAAGGACTCATGCTCTTTTAAAATAAAGAGGTGGATTATAAATTGAGCATAGAGCTAGAGAAAGCTTAGGTGAACTGCATAATAATAAGCTATCCAAGGTGAATAAAGGCTGCTACCCTGATGGCCTGCAAACTTTTGCAATGCTTCAAAGCAAATATTAGTGAATCTACCACTATGACAGTAGGGAGTCCTCAGGATCTGCATCCCTAAAAAAATGTTTTGCTCACAATTTTTAAATGTATGAGGCTATTTCTAATTTTTAAGCAAATGTATATGTGATTTCAATATTACGCTATGTAGTTATCATAGCAACCTAATAAAGGCAGGGAGGAGACACATCACGCAAGGAAATGGATTATGTACAACACAAGGTAATATCACTGGCATTATGAAATAGTTATCAGTTATTACACAAGTATATTGTTTATCCGTTAATATGTATAAGACTTTTTTCTTGTTTAAAATTATAAATTTCATATTTGGGTTACTATGAAAAGACATGGATTAGATTATCAGTAATGAAAGAAGCTGATTTTTTATTTATTTTTCTGTCACAGAGAGGGTACTTTTATAGAGTTCTTTACATATGTACCTGTATTAAAGCCTTTTCCACTACTTCCCTTAAAATCAACAAAAATAGTTTGCAGACAAAGATCAGTTTAAGGAATTGATAATGCTCTAAAAAAGGAAATACCATAATGTATAGCACAAAATATTTTTGTACGACTAGCATGCTGCGACAATGAGGTAATTGCACTGAAATGTTAATAAATACATTATAATTTAAATTTATATTATGAACTGTTTCCTGTATGTGGATAATTTAATTGAACAATATATGTGTGATGTTTGTGACAAGGAGTAAAGTAGTTATATATAGGTGTGTATATATATTAAATGTGTTAAAATTAGTGCAACACAATTTTTTTTAACAATTTGTTAGACCTACATCTACTGGTGGAGCAACATGGTGATAGGGGAACACAGATGCACACATGCTCATGTACCAAGAGGAGGGCTAAGGAGTTTGTGTCTCATGGCACCAGATATGTAAATCATGGGGCCCTATTAAATTCCAAGCCCGCAGTGGCCGTCGTCTAGCCTGTATGTCTGCAGGCATGACATTTTGAGGAGTTAAAGAGCGCAAAGCCGCAACTACAGACCCGAAGCCTTAAGTCCGTAAAACCTTTCCACAAGCTGACAGTGGGCTGGAATAGATGCAGTCCGCAGTTACAATCCAATCCCGTAATTGCGGAGTGCAACATAGGCCTTAGAGCCAATGAATAGTGGGATCCTGGAAAATTATTGACAAGGTAGATAATAAAGCTGCGTTCCACACGCCCATGTGTTGACTGTGTTGTAGATTCTTCTAAAGGTGGTAGTTGGTTCTACAGACAGAGTAGGCGAATTTGCAAAGCAGGTTCTTACGGTTTAATCCTTTTCATTATTCTAAATATTATTGTACACCTAAATTTTCAGGCCTGGTGGCCCAGCCTCCACATCAGATGAACATCACATACACCAACATGCCACCAATCAATGTACATCACATACACTACACATGTACAGGATGACCAACAAGGACACTGACATGTCAACTCCATTGAATTTACAAAGGATAGATGGATCAGTCATACATCATTAAATCCATGAGGCTGACAAATCACTGTCTGGGCACAACAACATTAATCAACCAATAGATAGTCCATGGATGGGTGCAGCGTATGCAGTCACAGACCGCAGCCAGAATCAAGAGAGCGTTTGGAGCCAAGAACAATCAAGATCAATACCTGAAAAAAGATCACATCTAGCAAATGATACTGTAGCTACTCAGAGTTGAACTCAAAGGGACAGTTACCTAACTATAGGTGAGATTCATTGTGTGAAAGAGCACAAGATTCTATGTTAAAGTGATCTATTGCTTTATACTGACTGTTGTGTTTGCCTTTATTTTTAGGAATATTAATCCTAGGTATTTAGTTATACATTTTAACCAAATTTGACCGATAGACAAAATAGAAATACCTTTTAGGCAATGCTCTTTAGGTATTAATTTAAAACTTAACCTTTAATGGTTTAAACATAAAAAAATTAATTGAAATAAGATTGTAATATTGTCGATTAATATCAATAAAATATATGACTCTGATTACTTTTTGTTGTGCCCTTAATTTTTAAATATATTCCCTGGTTATTGGAATTCTATAGTGTTCTCTCATAAAATGAATCTCTCCTGTAAATTGAATATTACTTCTGGTTCTTTACTGGGATATGCACCCTCAAGTCAATAGGTAAATCTGTATCTTCTACACTTTGGATTTTGATGTTGTTACTTTTCATTGAATAATAATTACTTTCAATATAGTGATAGACACAGTGTTACAAATAGTAAGTCTGCAAATAATTAGATTTAGTAACAGATTGTAGCAATACTAGTTGTTAATATATTTTCCAAATTAGATGATTTTTGGAAACTTTCCTTCTGTGACTATTACATACAGTTGTTTTAATACAACTCAGTCAAGCTTATACCCTTTATATTTTCATGGGATTGCCATAGATCTTATTTTTGGGCTCTTTTTAATTTCTCTATAGATATCACTACTTTTCATGTCTTTTGCCTGTTACAGTGACCCATGTATTGTTACTGTGTTTAGAATAACAAAAGTGTATTTCTTTGAATAATTATCCACTTCACACATTTTTTGTATTTTTTGTCACTTTGGTCTATACACATAAAAGGGAAAGGAATCACATAGGATAAATTATAAATGCATGATAGTCTTTTTGTTTTAGCACAATTTTCTGAGTGCTAATGTAAATGGTGCTTCTATTTTGCTATGACACTCCTATACTGTGGCAAGCTTAAATCTCATATTGTAGAAAGGTTTTACTATTCGCTAGTACAGAATTAAAATATATGCTTGCGCTTGACCTTACTATGAGTGAGTATATACATTCTTCCCATCACTCATATAGCAGAATTCTTGTTGGAGCACACCACTTGTAATTTAACTAGACCATCATAGTTCTATAGTATTCTTGTATAGTTCTATGGCTATCTTATATGGTTTTCAATTCACCTATATAACTTGGGATGCTTGCCTCCTCTTGTATCTATATTCATTAAGTAATGTATCCACTATTTCTCTTCCCGAAGTAGATGTGATGAGCGAGATATATATGCATTTATATTTATATTTTAGGATCCACATGAGAGCCTCTTTAAGTGAGAGAGGGTCAATATGGCAGGCAGTTTCATGTTTTTGTGTTGCAATTTAATCAGATAGTGTGTCTTTAATTTTCATATTGGCATATGCATGAACATTAGAACATATGAAAAGAAAATGTTTAATGCCATTTTTTTATTTGAGGATTGTTGTGCAATGAATTGTAATGCCATTCATTGCTTTATTTTAATATTGCCATATTTTAAAGTCCTGTGGTGTGTTTGTATTGTCTTTTACAGTGTTGAGAACTTGTCTGTAAACCCTTTGCGGGTCCTATTTGGAGCCCACAATATTTTCACCCTGATTTGCCGTTTACGGGTTTGAACGCAAGTGAGTCTTTGAAGAATTGTAGCAATTTATGATTGTAACATTTACAGGCTTGACAGGTCAAAGGCTTAGCTGGGTCGAAGTTCCGATTTTGGCAATCCGTAGGATTTTTCAGCCTGTAACCCATAGGCTAAAAGGGGCTAACCTAATAGCAGTAACATTTGTGAGCTCCTATACGGGCTTCTGTAACTATAAATAGGCAAATTTAATAGACCCATTGTCTTATTTTATAACTACATTTACTGCAGCATATTACTTTGTTATTATCTTGTGTTGAGGGGTAGTGGGAGTGACCTATTTGGATTATGAGGTGCCTTTTTATTATTTGTTATTTATTATTGATGTATTGTTCCTCCTTAATATATTTTTAGTTAACTACTGGTAATCATATCCCTGAGGGTAAGTCACTTGTATGGAATAGCTTCCTTAGCAATGATATTGTTTGAAGCATTCCAAAGGGTGGTATAAAATAGGGCAGATTAAGTATGGACATGATTTCTCAATAAAATACAATCAAGAAATGAAGATGGAAGGACCTCTTATAATTCCTGAGTGTTGGATACTGAGTTGACCAAGATAAGGCCATGCTAGCCTAAGCTAAGCTGAGTATCTTTTCCAAAACCAACTTGTAATGGAAGTTGAAGGGTGGGTAACTCATATGTGATTAGTTAAAGGGGTATCTACCGTATATAGTCGAGTATAAGCCGAGTTTTTCAGCCCTTTTTTTAAGGCTAAAAAGGGCCCCCTCGGCTTATACTCGAGTCACTCTCCCCCCGTGTCTCTCTAACCCCCCTGTGTCTCTCTAACCCCCCCATGGCTCTCTAACCCCCCCCCCCCCGTGTCTCTCTACCCCCCCTGTGTCTCTCTAACCCCCTCGTGTCTCTTTACCTCCCCCCTCCTCATCCTCAACCCCCCCTCCTCATTATAAACCCCCCTCCTAATTCTCCCTCCTCAACCCGCCTAATCAAACTAAACCCCCGAGTGCCCAGTATATGCTAATGAGGCGCCGCGCATGTGACGTCACGGCATTAGCATATACCTGGTGCCGGCACCTGGTATATGCTAATGACGCGGCATGCATGTGATGTGACATGAGCGCTGGGTCAAGGCGTGGAGGCCGGAGCAGAAGCAGGTAAGTGAGGGGAGAGGGGGAGGTATTTAGGGGGGTTTAGGTTGAGGAGGGGGGTTGAGGGGGGTTTAGGTTGAGGAGGGGGGTTGAGGGGGGTTTAGGTTGAGGGGGGTTGGGGTTGAGGGGGGTTGAGGGGGGAGGTTGAGGGTTGAGGAGGGGGTTTGAGGAGGGCGTTGAGGTGGAGGGGGTTGAGAAGGGGGGGTTGAGGATGAGGATGGGGGTTGAGGAGGGAGGATGAGGATGGGGGGGTTGAGGAGGGGGGTTGAGGAGGGAGGTTGAGGATGGGGGTTTGAAGATGGGGGGTTGAGGAGGGAGGTTGAGAAAGGGGTTGAGGATGAGGAGGGAGGTTGAGGATGAGGGGGTTGAGGTTGAGGAGGGGGTTGAGGATGATGAGATGGAGGTTGAGGAGGGGGTTGAGGATGATGAGGAGGGAGGTTGAGGAGGGAGGTTGAGGAGGGGGTTGAGGATGAGGAGGGAGGTTGAGGATGAGGAGGGAGGTTGAGGAGGGAGGATTGGGAGTGGAGTTGAGGAGGGTGATGAGGGAGGGGGGAAGAGACAAAGGGAAGGGAGAGGTTTGAAGAGACACGGGGAAGGGAGAGGTTGGAAGAAACACAGGGAAGGGAGAGGTTTGAAGAGACACAGGGAAGGGAGAGGGGAGAAGAGACACGGGAGAGAGAGGGGGACACAAGAGGGGGACACAAGAGGGGGACACAGAGGGCACAAGAGGGACACAGGGGGCAGCACATTTCCCACCCTCAGCTTATACTCAAGTCACTCATTTTACCAAGTATTTTGTGGTAAAATAGGTGCCTCGGCTTATACTCGGGTCGACTTATACTCGAGTATATACGGTAAGTTTGATGGATTAATACATTTCTGCACTCTATAGGCAAAAAGCAGCCTATATTTATACAGCACATCTCATAAAATATTTTATTTTTATTAATATCTAAAAATCTCTCTAATAATTGTGTTTTTTTAACAAAATATTATCACTATGAAGAATAACATTTAAAGAATTACCTCTTTTTGTGTCTTTATTTCCAGAAACCTTGGTTAAATCAGCAGTAGAAGGTGATAATAGATTAGAAAGGATTCATTGTATAGCATTGTATTCCTCTTTCAAGAAACTGAAAAAAATATGCGGCAGAAATTATTTTAAAAGAAACGTTTGAGAAGAACATTAACAGAGGCATTAATGGTGTTTCCAGATTTGGAGAGATTGCTTAAAAAAAATTAAGTAAGAGAGATAGTCAGGTATATAAATATCACAGATATTTGAGGCAACAAATGGAGATACAATACACTGTGTGATATCTAATGATCTAACACATGCTTTTTTCTGAGTGTTAAACAGTGATTATTTGTAAGTATATCTTACTGTCGTTTTCTTATTTGTATTTTGATTTTAACCGTTGACAAATCAAGTTTATCAGACTTCCAGTTCTTTGCTATATGGCCCTTGGTAGCTAAATAGAAGAACTGTTGGAGCTTGTTTTGAGGGTGCATAAGGAATCCCTAGTAGACACACCTCTAATTCCCCCCTTACTGGGGTGCAGAGCAACTCTGCGGCTAGTATGAGCTTTCTGGCTTTCTGTCGTTTTCCACTAGGAAAGCATTTCTGGTGTTGTATATGTTCAGTGCAGTACCTTTACTGCAGTTTCCAGTAGATTTTGATTAAGAGACTCTATAAATACCTTTCCAGGCAGTTTGCCATTTCACCATATCTCAGATTGTATTCAAATCCTTCTCCCATTCCCTGTCATAGTTGCTTTGGTGTTGCTGAGAGGAGAGTGGTAGATGTCATATATACCCCCTATTATTCCTTTAGAAAGAGGAAGTTTCTGACTGATTAGGGACAACCAAATTTTTTTAGGAGGGCCCTGGAGCTAAAGCTAATAAATTAAAGAGTTCACAAAGAGTCTGAATTTACAGGTGTTGTAGTGTTTGCTTAGTGAGAGGTTGTGTTTATCCTTAATTATATAAAAAGTAATAGATTGTCGCTCTTCTATCCAGGCGTCCAGTCTATCTAGCCCCCTCAGCTTCCTCCAAATTATAGATTCCTTACTCAGGCCTTTAGGGGCCCGCGGATGGGAGATCATTGATGTCAAATGTGAAGGATTGGAGAATAAGGTGGAGTGTTTCATGGCCCACTTCCAGCAGTGAATTGTATGCAGAAACACTGGGTGTTTTAATTGAATGACCTGCTCCGGGGCACTATTTAGCCAAACCAGAGTATCCCACGAATAGGGATGCATGGACAGATTTTCAGTAAACGTCCATGAGGTTTGGTGCAGGGGTGAGTGTATGATAGGGATGAAAGAAAGTTGTGCAGCCCTATAGTATTATATCAGGTCTGGGCATGAAAAGGCCCCTTAGTTTTGTGTTTAAACCTAGAAGTTTTACTGATTCTTTGGGGGTTTGTCTTGCCAAATGAACCTAAACATCTTACGCTGAAAAAAAAACAAATCCTTTATATTTACAGAAACTGGAGACTACAGCTAGCAGCTTAAGAAGAGACACTGAGTGCCTCAGCGTGACCTGAGAGGAGAAAGAGACAGCTCCTGAACAGCACCTGACAGGACTTACAGAGCAGCGCAGGAAGTTACCAGTAAGAGGATCAGTCTGTGTGACTGCAACAGTACTTACCTGAGAGACTGTTTGCTTTAAAAGGAGAGGACCTGCAGAGGATCTATTGCAGCTGAGAGAGACTGAACATAAAGGTACCACCCCTCTGTGTGAAATGTTATTGTTTTACCTGCAGACCGAGGAGTGGTATCAGGGCTAGTCAGGGTGTTCCTGAAAATTAGCAAGCCCGTTTGTGTAGATGTTTCTTTTATGCTGAAGTTAAGCTATTGTTTGTTTTGTAAGCCTTTATCAAAACAAAGATAAAAGTATATCGGACTCAGTGGTTTATGGGAAAAATCACAGGACCAACCAGTAGCCAAAGGCCGGCCCTGTCACAGAAGTGGGATATAAAAATCTTCTGTGTTTAAGAAGACAGCCCACAGTACAGTATAATAATGGAGGAAATATTAAAAGCCCTGTTAGATTACACTGCATACCAGAAAGTGGGCAGAGCTTGTCAGCAATAAAACCAGCAGAAAGGGCTGAAACAAATTGCAGAAGACAGAGCCCATGCTGCAAAGGATGCTCAACTAAGAGGTGCTGCTGCATGTCTGAGAGAGGCCACAGAGAAAGTGCAGAAACAAGCGGAAGAGGACAGAGTCCAAATGAGAGAGTTTTTGGAGGCACAGAAAGTGCTGCTACAGCAACTGAAGTCTGCAACTAATTCTGTGGTTACAGAAGTAAGTGAAAGCATGAATTCAAATTGCTTCCTAAAGAGGATGACAGCTCAGGGTGACGTTGACACATATCTCCTGAACTTTGAGAAAAATGCCACTAGGGAAGGTTGGCCTAAAAAGCACTGGGCCACAGTCCTGGTTCCCTATCTGTGTGGAGAAGCTCAGAAAGCATATGGGGTTTTGTCTGAAGAAAAGGCAACACATTATTGTACCCTGAAGGAAGAGATCCTTAACAGAATAGGAGTGAAAAGAGTACAGAGATTGCACTTCTGGGATTTTTTTGATAAGCCTGCTTAATACAGTTTCCCTGTTAAAGGAAGGCAAGCCAAACATGACCTAAAAGGAAACCAGGAGAAAGAGACCAGGTGGATGGCCAAGAGAGTGGAAAAATCCACCAAGTTCAGTGCCATGATTGAGACTGCAGAGACAGCAGAGAGCGCTGCAGAGTGCACCGCAGAGACGGCAGGGAGCGCCGAAGAGTGCGCCATAGAGATGGCAGAGAAAGCAAGTGATCCTGCAGGAGCCGCGAATGAAATGGAAGAGAAAGCACGATAGCGCACGAGACTAGTGAGATAAATGCAGCTGCAGACATGAGCAAAGGTCAAGGGAAAAAGGAAAAAGTGTTGTCACTGACTGAGTGCAAAACCGGCCTCAGTAAGAAACATGCTGATCAGGTCATTGGTGGTGATCTTAATCAAACCCGATGTACCAACCTTATGGGTAAGAGCAATGTAGAGGCCTCCATAAGAAACCTAAACAGATACAGTTGGCTGTCCTTAGTGAATGCTCCTGAGGCGGAGAGTACTAGAGAAATAAAAATATCTGACCCAGAGAAAGGATAGAAAATGGATGAATATAGCCAGTGTTCTTACAAAGGAAGAATGTCCTAAAAATGATGAAGAAACTGAAAACCTTACTAAAGCAAAAGATAAGGAAGAAAAGAGTCTGGAGATTGAGATAGTGAAAGACAAACCACTGTCTCTAAGAGGACATATGAAGTAGAGCATGGAGATGTGTCCTTATAAAACTATGAAGTATCCCAAGAGCGTTCTGTCTCAGTTGGCCATAAAACAAAGCGCTATGGATAAAGAGAAGCAAGACAGGAAACAAGAAAAGCAGATGAACTCTATCCCAGTGGGACAGAAAAAGCCTGAAGTAGAAGACGGGCAAATTGCTACTAAACTTAAGGTTATCAGGTTGATGCCAAATTATATTCCTGAATGGAGAAGGAAGCCTGCTTTTGAAGACAACAGAGTGTCCTATAGGAAGAAGACACAGGTGTCTAATTGGGAGCAGTGGAAGAGTCCCCCTAAGTACAAGATGAATTAGAGAATTATGCAGAAGCGGCTGCACAGTGGCGAACAGATGAAGCGAGATCTCCTCGCTAACCATATTTCTCAGAGGGGAGAAGCTATAACAAGAAAGGAACTGCTGTTACAAACTCCAGAACAGCAGCGGGTTAGCAAACTCTCTGATACCGAGGGACAGTTGGAGCAGAGTGTAGTTTGTCCAGAAGAGACTAGCACTGACCTGAAGGAACTGTGTGTACAAGTTTCTACATTTAATGCAGAGCGATATTTGCAGGAAGCTCATATGCAAGGCATAGCGAAGGAGCTTTTACAGGAAAGACAGAAGGGTGAAGAAAACATGGCTGAGCAGGATATTCAGGGAGGACCTGATAGAAGAGTTTGAGAGACGCAGGCCTTATACAATTGGAGGCACCATGATATCAAGGATGCCAGGTTCGAACCATGAGACGGTTGAGGTGCAGATCCAAGAGGTAGATCTAACCCTGGGAAGGGATATGCTGGTGGAGTCAAGTAAGGAAACCAGAACAGAACAGAAAAAAGATGGCGATAGGAAGCTGATCGAGTCTGGTGAGAATTTCGAGGCAGTCAATAGGACCACCTGGAACAGGAAAAGTCAGATTATCTCTCCGCCTAAATCCTGGGCGCCAGACAGCTTGCCGAACTGCA
This sequence comes from Discoglossus pictus, assembly GCA_027410445.1. NCBI lineage: Eukaryota > Metazoa > Chordata > Amphibia > Anura > Alytidae > Discoglossus > Discoglossus pictus. Next base: position 71,243,099 of record CM050164.1, on the reverse strand, counting down.
AAATTTATTGGGAGGAAAAGCTGGAAGCGAAACAGCCTGAACAGTTGCCATCCCATAACCACTATTAGAATGAAGACGGGGAACCTAATAAGAGAGAATTGGAGACTCTACCTAAAGTGCTGAGGAAAGGAGCCCAACCAGCTCAGAATGTCACAAACCTTGTCCAAATGTACACAGACTGGTACTAGAGAGCCAGTTGTTACCCGAGCCAGACACCGATCTAGAGACATTAGAGGAACCACAGAGTAATGTGGAAGTGTTGGAGAGAGAAAAAGTCAAACCCCATTCATTATCCAAGCTAAAAGCACAGAACGAGACAGATGTCTGTAGGCAAGATGAGGCACAGAAGCTTCACAGTTCTCTAGTGAATAAAGAAGTCCTGATCCTTAGTGTAAAACAAAATGCTCTAGTCCAAATCTTCAAAGAGAAGTCTGGAGTTGCCCAGAAGATGTTTGTGAGATGGACTTGGGACTGGCAGAAGTGGAGAACTCTGAGTTCTTGGGGAGTGCGGAGACACCAGCACATGAAAGGGAGACACCAAAAGAGACCAGTCTAGTCTGGGCCAGGACCTCAGGCTCCGATTCCAAAACAGATGACCTCTCCACAACAATGTTGAAATGGAAGACCTGTCCCAATAGGTTCATTGTAGAGGACGCTATCAATGAGAATAACAGCATGGTGTTGCCATCTCAGGTCAAGATGGCTGAGCTTCAATTGTTCCGAGCAGACACGGTTCTTCTGAAAGGGAAAAGGAGACAAGAAGCTCTATGTGTTGTTCTTTCAGATGACACCTGCTCAGATGAGAAGACCTGGAAGAACAGAGTTGTAGGCAACAACCTGAGAGTGCAGCTTGGAAATATTATCAGTATCCAGCTATGTCCTGATGTGAAGGATGGCAAACAAGTTCAGGGGCTACCCATAGAAGACACCTTGGAAGAAATCACTGGAAATCGATTTGTGGAGTATCTCAAGCCTTGCTTCTTGAAAGCTTACGGTCCAAACAAAACAGGGGACTTCTTCATTGTTCTGGATGAGATACGTGCCATGGTGTTCCAGGCGGTAGTGACAGACCTTGCGAGCTGCTGTGTAGTAGAATGTGAGGATAGAGAGAAGATGGATTATCCTCAATGCAGATGGCACAGAGGAAGAATGTTTTGCATGGCAAAGAGTTCTTGAGTGGTTAGTGACTCTACAGGATGCAGGGTTTACTGCACGAGAGATGGCAGTGTGTCGACCTGGAACTACAGTGCCTTCTACACCATGTGGTTGCTGTGTACTGAATTTACGGCCTCTCGGCATGTCGCTCAACACCGTGTTGTTGAGCTGAGGGGGAGGCTATGTGGCCGTTTGCCCCCTAGAGGATGGTGCCAAGTAAAGTAGTGTAAAGAGTTCCTGACAGGAGTGACGGAGTTAAACTCCTGAAGAACTTCTATTTGGTGCAGGTGCAACTTCACTTTAAAGCCTGGAAAGCAGACATGTGGAGGAGGTGGCTGATTAGGCTCTGGCCTAAGGACTGTGAGCAGTGTGTGGAGCTACGTTGTGTTTGGAGAAACTGCTGGATCCTGAGAGCTGAGCTGAGATAAGCTCTGAAGTAAGGCAGCAGGGAAGACTGCTTAAAGTACAAAGAGACACTTGCAAGTAAGTTATATTGCCTGAGTGTTTCAGCGTGACCTGAGAGGAGAAAGAGACAGCTCCTGAACAGGACCTGGCAGAACTTACAGAGCAACACAGGAAGTTTCCAGTAAGAGGATCAGTCTGTGTGATTGCAACAATACTTACCTGAGAGACTGTTTGCTTTAAAAGAAGAGGACCTGCAGCTGAGAGAGAGAGACTGAACTTAAAGGTACCACCCCTCTGTGTGAAAAGTTTTTACCTGCAGACCGAGGAGTGGTATCAGGGCTAGTCAGGGTGTTCCTGAAAATAACCAAGGCCGTTTGTGTAGGTGTTTCTTTTATGCTGAAGTTAAGCTATTGTTTGTTTTGTAAGCCTTTATTAAAGCAAAGATAAAAGTATATCGGACTGGTTTATAGGAAAATCACAGGAGCAACCAGTAGCCAAAGGCTGGCCCTGTCACAATATATATATACACACACACACATATATACACACATATATACACACACATATATACACACATATATATATATATATATATATATATGTGTGTATAAATATAAATGTATATATTCATTTAATATATATATTCATTTAATATAACCTAGTATTCCCTACTCGACGGCACCTAGACTGTACTAAAGAGTAATTGGCATAGAGGGACTAATGGAGTTTGTAGAGTTGTGGATATCCCGACTATTACTCTCAGAAAATGTATAAATAAATATATATCGGAGCACCACAGCTACAGTTAAGACAGGACAGTTAAGACCACAGTTAAGATAGAGCAGTAAATCTAAAATCTTGAAGAAATCTTAAAACATCCATTGCAGGATATAGATAGGAACGAGAAATATCTACCAACACCATATTAGTCTGAACCCCCAATAGAGATTAAAAATAAAATATATAATAAACATAACAAACAAAATACAAATAAAAACAATAATAATGATAAAAATAATACTTAAGTGAGTCCAGAAAAAAAATCTTTCTCCTGCTACTTTCTCTCCAAATTCAATATAAATCGAGGAAGATGTACTAGGTGAATTGATCTGTATTATATCGTGGGGCAGCTGTATCCAATTACTCTGGTCACCACAGAATCCATAAACTGTAGAAAAAGCAAAAAATATAATATAATCTTATGTACCTATTTAATACCTCTAATATAGAGGATAATACATGTGAGTGTCCATTTTTTGATACTTGAACTCTCGCGAATAAATTTTGATTTGCACTAGGAAGTGGCGTGCGCTCTTCCCTTTTTTTTTTTTTGCATTATATACACACACACATTATATATATTTATATATAAACACAAATAGACAGACACACATTATATATATATATACCGTATTAGCCCGAATATAAGCTGCACCTTTTTTACAGATTATTGAGTTTGCAGAAGTTACAGGAGTGGCTTATATTCGCGACCGTAAAAAAAATCACTCTTGATTTGTGAGCTTGCGAGTTACGTGTGTGGCTTCGCTATTCGCGAACGTAAAATTAAAGGTGCCGATTTGCGTGGCTTGAGACTGCGGTATTTCAGCAATTGAATAGCGATTTACGGTTTTAGTGATTCAAACATTCTGTATTGCCTGTAAACTGCAAAAAAAATTACAGTACTAGTTAGAAAGCCTGTTTCTATCAATGGCCGATCACTTGGAGTGAGACTTTCTCGCTCCAATTTTAAGAGTGCGGCTTTTATTTGAGTACTATCTGTCACAACCTACAATGATGATGGAGTATAGAGGATCCTAGTCCTCTTATCTCCTGTAGGTTTTAGACCTAAGATTTGGGTGACTCAGACCAATGGACCTTCCTTGCGGATGCAAGAGCATAAGTCCCAGCTTTTGGTAGTGTGCCTGGGAAAACCTGGAAGGGAGTCAGAAACGATCTCCTCTGCCAGCATATGCCCCTGGGTCAATAATACACCTGCACACAAAGTCTTGATGAAAATTATGAACCATGTTTTATTTTAGAACAGCATATTTAACCACATCACACAAGAATGGGGGAAGTGGCTACCGTTATCCAGCCCCAAATGACGTCTGGCCAATCATGAAGGGGAACTGTGCATGAACCAATAGTCCCCTCCCAGGTCCGCCCACTAGGCGAGGCCAACTAATTAATTTGGGCTTTGAATGTCCAGGGCAAAGCATGTCTTTTACTCTCCTGTGCCCATGCTATGAAGGCTGAGAAGCCTTCAGGCCATCCCATTGTTTCTGGGTGCCTGCCTGTCTGCTCTCCAGCTGTGAGCTTCCCATTGTTAGTTCTATGCTGGATACTTAGCTAATGGGATTAACAGGTCTTTGGGAACAAAAGGAGGCTTGCCTGTATTCAACGTCTTCCCCTCTACAATATAATAACCTACTAATATAATAACATACATTCATATTTACAAATACAACACACAATGTTTCACACACATACAACCAACACATCCCACCAGCTCCCTCACATGACACCCATTACAATGAGCCTAAACATGGAAGGGATGGGGATATGCTAAGGGGTAAACTTATAATACTTTATCCCCTAGACCACAAAATAACCATATATCCATAACAAGTGGGCCCCAAACCTTTTGTTCTTCCACATGGCAACAGCATGTGGAAGATAACCCAGCCCAAAATGGCCACTGCTGCCAGTTACAAAATGGCCCCAGCATAGTTCACACCAAATCCAATATGGCCACTGGCTGATTCATGACACTATCTTTTTTCTATTTTTCCCCTTGAATTTTACAGGTGCGGCTTATATACGGGGGCGGCTTATATTCGGACCAATACTGTGTATATATATATATATATATATATATATATATATATATATATATATATATATATATATAATGTGTGTGTGAGTGTGTATACACACATACATATATGAATGGAAAACATAGATAGATATTAATGATTTATGGTTCCTGTAGAACTGAAGTGAAGAGAAACCAAAGTGAAGTGAGCATCTGACATTTATTTTTGTAATGAAAGCAGATGGTGGAGACATGTAGAGTTTGCGATTTATGGTCCTTTAATGACGTGCAGGGCTGAGGGAGGGGGGAACTCTCAGCTCCATACATCACATAATCTAAATCAAACAACTTGTTCTGGGCAGCTCTCTAGTTCCTATGCAGCCAGTGGCTGCAGCACTGACACACAAGTTAGGCTTGTGGGTGTGGAACATGGGGGCATGTGAGTTTGAGTAAACAAATATAAAAACAATAAAATGAAAAATAAACAAATCAATAACATAACAGACAAGATTTTGATTATAACATAACTTGCTCTGCCAGAGGCAGCAGAGCAAGTTCTATGAGCTTACTATCCCTTTAATAATGAATCAATGAAGTCAAAAATTTCAGTTTGGAATGCGCACAAAGCTTACATTAGGGAAGTACTTATCAAATGGTTTGTCCAACATAAGAAACAGCAAGGTTTTTCTTTAAGAGAATTATATATTGAACTAGCGACTTGCCCGTCAAAAATGACGGCAATAAAAACTAAAGCCTGGCAATGCTGTTTGCCACACAATGTAAGCCTCTCCCCCTCTACTTATTATCTTTATTTATATCGCGCCAACATATTCCGTAGCGCTGTACAGGTGGTTAGTACATGGCAAAAAACAAACTTAACACCTTAAAGAATGGAGGGCCCTGTTTTTGAGCATATAATCAAATGTACATAGTGCTTGTTTCCAAGACACGGACACACAAATGATAAACTCGCAAACTTACAATCTAAGTCTACTTTACTGGCCTTGTGATGAGCGCCTTTGGCGCTCATCACAGGCCTTGCAATGAGCCCCTTTGGAGCTCATTGCGAGTCTCTCCCTCTGTCTACTTCCTCCCTCGTGTCTTATTTCCCCCCTCCTCTCCCTCCCTTGTGTCTCCTTCCACCTCGTCTACCTCCTTTGTATCTCCTGCCCCCCTGTGTTTTTACCTCCCTCTCCCTCCCGTGTCTCTAAACCCCTCCCCTGTGTCTCTTTCCCCCTTCTCCCTCCCATGCATCTCTTCCCCCCCCCCCTGTGTCTCCCCCAACCCTCCCCTGTGTCTGTTCCCCCCTGGCCTGTGTCTCTTTCCCCCTCCCCCTGTGTCTGTTACGGCCTTCCTTGTGTCTCCATTTCCCTCCCTTGTGTATCTTCCCCCCTGCACTCTCTCCCCTGTGTCTCTTCCCCCTCCTCTCACTCCCCTGTGTCTCTTCCCCCTCCTCTGTCTGTGCCTCTTCCTCCCTGTCTCTTCCCCCTCACCCTCTGTGTCTCTCCCCACTCTGTGTCTTCCACCCTCTCCCTCTGTGCCTCTTCCCCCGCCTCTCTCTGTGTGTCTCGCCACTGTGTCTCTTCACCCCTTCCTCTGTTCCCCCCCCTCTGTGCCTCTTTCCCCCTTTCTCTGTACCTCTTCCACCCTTTCCCTCTGTGTCTCTTCCTCCCTCACCCTCTGTATCTCTCCCCCCTGTGTCTCTTTCCCCCTCTCCCTCTGTGCCTCTTCCCCCCTCTCCCTCTGTGCCTGTTCCCCCCTGGCCTGTGTCTCTTTCCCCCTTCCCCCTGTGTCTGTTCCCCTCTCCTCCCCCCCCCATTTCCCTCCCATGTGTATCTTCCCCCTGTTCTCCCTCCCGTGTGTCTTTTCCCCCTCCTCTACCTCCCCTGTGTCTCTTTCCCACCTATCCCTCTGTGTCTCTCCCCCCTCCCTCTGTGTCTCTTCCCCACTCTCCCTCTGTGCCTCTTCCCCACTCTCCCTCTGTGCCGTGCCTCTCCCCCCCCTCTTCCCCACTCTCCTCTTCCCCACTCTCCCTCTGTGCCTCTCCCCCCCCTCTTCCCCACTCTCCCTCCCCTCTTCCCCACTCTCCCTCTGTTCCTCTACCCCCCCTCTTCCCCACTCTTCCCCACTCTTTCATCTGCTATTGTCTTGGGCCGCGCTGCGCGCAAGCGCGGCTTGCGCCTCGCATGCGCGACTTGCACCGCACTGCGTGCATGCGCGGCGCAAGCCGCGCATGCGCAGAGCACGGCTTGCGACGCGCTCTGCCCATGCGCGGCTCACGCCGCGCTCTGCGCAATGCGCAGCAGTTTATCATTGTCAAACTGCGATTCGTCTGAAGCGTGACGACGAATCGCAGTTAGACAATTATAATATGTGATTAAGTAGAACAGAAAGACTTAATAACAAAATAAATCCTAAAAAGAATGGGGTAGTTAAAATAAGTAATCTTCAGGCTCAAATTTAAAAAATCTTTAACAGAAGGTAAATAGATCTATCTGGTCTCTGTAGCAAAAATGTCATTATTTTGGTGTTTATTTGAAGTGTATAGAAGAAATACAAGGTGATGAGGGTGACATCTTTACCAAACCTGATGACATAGGGAAGGCCTTCTATAAATAATATCAATCATTGTTTAATTCAAAGGAAGAGAAGGAATTAAAAAAAAATTCTTTAGATGAAATTCACCTTTTTTTAAATCAGATTGACCAACCCAAATTATCTGCAGAAGATTTGGAAATGCTTAATAGGGCAATTACAGCGAAAGAAATAGAATTGGCTATTGCAAACTTAAAAGTACAAAAGGTGTCAAGGCCCGGATGGTTTTGCTAATCAGTACTTTAAATCCTATCGAACACTAAAGAGAAAAAAGGGTCCCTTTTCTTAGTGCACACCTATGAATCTCAACTGTGGAAGAGACCCAATGATTAAAACTTAGCTTTTAATAATTTAATTAAAATTATGCTAGAAAGCTAAAAACTCAGACGCTGCAATGTAGAACAAGGAGTGAGAAAAGGTATAGGAATATGAATTGGCTCGGCTTATATTAACGGGCGTTAGTACTCCTTTAACTGGTGTCTATAAAGTGCTATAATAAGGTGCTTTCCATAAGGTGCTATAATGTGCTTACAAAACGTGCCATTGTAGTACACTGTTATATAAAAAAATTAATATAAAGTGTTAATATAAGACCATATTGTGTGTCTTAAATAAAATAGAATTTAATAAAGTGAGTAAAGTGCTGAGTTACGGGAATACTAAAACTGCCTCGTTTTTCTTTTAATATATCCCATATAATATTCCTTGTTTATTCTCTCTTTTTTATATTAACTCCTATTGGGAGTAGCTAGCTGAATCCAGGGTAATTATAATTCTTATAGCGTGTTTAGGTACAATCACTGTGTCCCTGAACCCCTACGCCTCTCCTTTAGCGTGGAGATCTCGGTTAGGACGCCTCACGTTGCTGCGTCTCTCCTGATGCACGTTTCTCAATTTCCTCAGGGGTTACCGCCATGACACTTAGACTTCCCTATTTATAGTCTCTGTTGTCATGGGAACCGTTATTAGAATTTAAAATCAAAGTTTACTTATATTTAAAACTTAGAGAGTCTCTAACTATCTTATAATTCTTAACCATAATTGTGGACCAGCAGTATATTTAGAACACACGATTAATTAGTATATACGTGTTCCTTATATTATTATTATCACTCTCCACCAACCTATTATGGAATCATGGATATCATTATGTATATATATATATATGAGTAGTAAATGTACCAAAAGTTTTAATCTCCTTCTTAATACCTTAATAAGATGATCTGTGTTCCTTATATTATTATTATCACTCTCCACCATCCTATTATGGAATCATGGATATCATTATGTATATATATATATATGAGTAGTAAATGTACCAAAAGTTTTAATCTCCTTCTTAATACCTTAATAAGATGATCTTATTAGATCTCATTTTAATTTTATTTAGACACATACTCCAAGACTTATATTATCTTTTTGTAGATAAGTGTGTCTCTTAAATAAATAAATAAATATGTTTCTGTATATTTGTTCAACTCCAAAATACCCATTTATTTGCATACTGTTTTATTACAAAATATTATATGGTAATTGGGTTCACTGAATACAGTATTTAACTTTATTTAAATTTTAGCTTTATCTTTAAAACTTAGAGGTTTATATATTCTTAATATGGTATAAATTATGATTCCCAGGGTGAAATGGAGGGTTATATTGTTATTGAATTATCATTACAGCAGGTCTCTTATGGTAAAATAGATTAAGTGTAAGTCCACACTATTATAGAATTAATATTAACTTGAATACTTAAAAAGTATTGGATTTTTAATCTCATATGTATGGGGAGAAAGTAAAACCTTCATTAAGGCCCTCAGGTTTCCTAGTCTTTAACAGATAGATCCATCTTGCTTCCATCTTTAGTAACTCTTTGTCTATGTTACCCTTTCTAATGGTTGGTTCAATGTGATCTATGGCCATAAAAGAAAGTACTTTCACATCCCCTTTATTTTTTGTATTGACATGAATAGCCACTGGTGTATCATATTCTCTGTTGATACTGTAGATGTGTTCGAGAACCCTTCTTCTTAATTCTCTATAGGTTTTACCTATGTATCTCATTCCACATTTGCAAGATATTAAGTAAATAACTCTCTCTGTTTTACATGTTATGAGATAATTTACTTGGTATATCTGTGTTTCATCTTTTGAAGTGAAAGTTTTAGCTGGTTTTATGTATTGACAAGCTTTACAGGATTGGCATCTAAAACAACCTTTGATTTTATCTAGCCATGTAGTCTTTTTAGGAATCTCCAGGTGGCTTTTGGATAATACATCTTTCAAATTGGTAGATTTTCTACTTGTTATTGGAGCATGTTCGCTTAAAAATTGTTTTAGATCTTTGTCGTCCCTTAGTATCTGCCAATGTCTACTGAAAATCTTTTTTATGTCAAACCATTGGTCGTTATAAGTACCAATACATCTGATGATATTTTCTTCCTTCATGGATTTATCCATAAGCAGAGATTCTCTATTGATATTCTTGGCTCTGCCATAGGCCTTCTTTAGTGTCTTTTTATTGTATCCTCGTTCTTGAAATCTATTTTGTAAGTCCTTGGCCTCTATTTCAAATTGTTGTTCTTCTGAGCATTTTCTTTTTATTCTCAGATATTGCCCTACTGGGATTCCTGCAATCAAAGATTTAGGGTGACTACTTGTGGCGTGTAAAAGGCTAATAGTAGAGGTTGGTTTCTTGTATGTATTTGTTGTCAATTTCCCACTTTCTTGTTTACAGATTGTCAAATCCAGAAAGGTTATGGATATGTCATTAACCTCTGAGGTTAGATATAAACCCATATCATTGTTATTCAATTTTTCGATAAATTCTTACAAATGTTGCTGGGTACCACTCCATAAAATTAACACATCATCTATATAACAAATCCAAAGGTCCACATCCTTTGTATAGTTATCCATATTTTAATTGAATACTATTTGTTCTTCCCACCATCCTAGGTACAAGTTTGCGTATGTGGGGGCACATGCTGTCCCCATAGCTGTACCTCGTATCTGGTGTTAGAAATTTTGTAGGAACACAAAGCAATTATGTGTTAATACATATTTCAATAATTCCATTATGAATTAATTTTGTCTATCATATAGAGTGCCTTTCTTCTGTAAGAAATATTTAGTTGCATCTAGGCCTCTCTTATGTTGAATATTCGTATACAATGATTCTACATCTAGTGACACTAGAAGTGTATTCTTATTTGTATTTAATCCATTGATTTTCTTTAACACATCCTTAGTGTCTCTCACATATGATGTCAATGACACCACATGCTCTCTTAATATGGAATCCAAATATTTACTTGAATTTTCTGTTATACATCCTATCCCAGACACTATCGGTCTACCTGGTGGGTTGGAAGGATTCTTGTGGCTCTTTGGAATAGAGTAAAATGTGGCTATTTTGTGATTTTTGACATTGAGGAATTCCCATTCTTCTTTGGATATGGTTTTAGTCAACAAGCCTTGATCCAGAATATTTTTTAATTCTATCAGGAATAGTTCAGTTGGATCTTTAGGTAGTTTCTTATAGCATTCTTTGTTGTTTAGAAGTCTCATGTTTTCTTTAACATACTCATCTCTATTAAGTATGACTAAATGTCCCCCTTTGTCAGCATTTTTTATAATTATATCTTGGTGATTCTTTAAATCTTTTAGTGCTTGTCTTTCACCCATTGAAAGGTTTGAGTGAGTTGATCTTTTTATGGGTAGTTCTTCCAAATCTCTCACCACGTTTTGGACAAATAGCTCTATACTAGCACTGATAGAGAAGGGGGGAGTGAATTTGCTCTTAAATTTAAAATTGGAAAATGGCCCACTTAATTCATCTGACTCATTTTCTGCCAGTAGATATCTTAAATCATTTAATGTTTGTCTGTCTGACATATTAAGTTGATTATTGTCTGACTTTCTTGAAAATAATTTTTTTAAAGCTAACTTGCGGGCAAATAAATGTACATCCTTCACCCAGTCAAAGATTTTAAAGTTGCCTGTTGGGGAGAAATTTAGTCCCTTCTGTAATAGGGATATATGGTCTTCTGTTAATGTAAGGTGTGATAGATTGAAGATCTGTAAAGGATTTAATGTTTTTTGAATTGTTTGTGAGGTTTGAAGAGATTTGGGCCTTTTCTTACCTCTCCTGGTTTTGAAACCTGATCTAAAAAAACTCTATTGTTTTTCTTGAGTGCCTTTCCTTCTTTACCTAAACTTTGGTCATCATTTTTTTGATCAAGATCTGACCATTCTGATTCTGATGTCAATACCATATCAGATTTGTCTTGTGGTATTTTAAATTGTCTAGATCTTCTAAATATATTACCTGACTGAAAATCATTAAGATCTCTTTGAAATTTATTTTGCTTTCTATCCATTAACATTCTCCTAAATTTCTCAATGTCTTTTTCCAAGTGGTTTTCTAAGTCTGGAAATTCACTATTAGTCTTATACTCCTTGATTTTATCAATTTTTGTTTTTAATAATATCTCTGTCTCTTGTAATTGCTGTTGTTCCCATTCAAGTAAGAGGTTCATCAGTTCTTGTGAGCATTTTAATAAGACTGAATCCCATTTCTTTTTAATAAGACTGAATCCCATATCTTTATAAAGTCCTCTGATAGATTTCTTATTGTGGGAAAGAGGTTGATACGTAATCCTCTAGGTACCAATAATTTTTTTAGATAGTTTTCCAGACTAGCTACCTCCCACCATATCTGAGGAAATTGAGAAACGTGCGTCGGTAGAGACGCAGCAACGTGGGGCGCGTGTTAGTGACGTCATCGCGAGGCTCACGCTAAAGGAGAGGCATAGGGGTTCAGGGACACAGTGATTGTACCTAAACACGCTATTAGAATTATAATTACCCTGGATTCACCTAGCTACTCCCAATAGGAGTTAATATAAAAATGAGAGAATAAACAAGGAATATTATATGGGATATATTAAAAGAAAAACTAGGCAGTTTTAGTATTCCCGTAACTCAGCACTTTACTCACTTTATTAAATTCTATTTAATATAAGACACACAATATGGTCTTATATTAACACTTTATATTATTTTTTTATATAACAGTGTACTACAATGGCACGTTTTGTAAGCACATTATAGCACCTTATGGAAAGCACCTTATTATAGCACTTTATAGACACCAGTTAAAGGAGTACTAACGCCCGTTAATATAAGCCCAGCCAATTCATATCCCTATACCTTTTCTCACTCCTTGTTCTACATTGCAGCGTCTGAGTTTTTAGCTTTCTAGCATAATTTTAATTACATTATTAAAAGCTAAGTTTTAATCATTGGGTCTCTTCCACAGTTGAGATTCATAGGTGTGCACTAAGAAAATGGCCCCTTTTTTCTCTTTAGTGTTCAATATGTATTTTTGACCCTTAGCAGCACCCTAAGTAAAAAAGTTCATTATAGTAAATTACATCTTGAGCCACCAAATCTCCCTTTTTTTATTTCTTTAAATCCTATCAACTGATTTTGGTTAAACATCTGAAGCAAATAATTAATGATGTGACCAAAATATTTTAATTCTTGTGCATTCCCACCGCATATGGGCAAGAGTGCCCCATTCTATACATCCTCTCCAACAATTTTCTGGATATTTCGTTGGATCTATTTTAACTAATGTTAAAGGAACTATATACCATCTTTGAATACATTTGAATTGCATCTCTCTCAGACTAGCACATTTTATAATTCTGGTCAAGATCCGACAAGCTTTCAGTCAAGTTTCATTATCCCAAGTTACTCCTGTCAATTGTTTCCATTTTAATACACCATTAGATTTTAAAAATTCATTATCATAATTTAGATTTTTATAACAATTCGAAATAGAGTTATATGTAACATCTATCAAGCACATCTTTTCAACAGTAGTTAACTTCCTAGAACTATTTACCAATCAGAATTTTGTTGTCTCTAACCATTTTGTCAAATGGTCACAAAGTCGTTTTATATTCTAATTATCCCACCTTACTCTATTGAAATGGGTAACATGGAATATAACAATTACACTGGAATTATTAATGATGAAAGCAGAGCTAATGTCTTTTTTGTTAAGCTTATACCAATTTTTCGACTACAATCAGAAGTTTCTTCACTTTTTTATTATCCTATTGCTTATACCACAATATATGTTCTAATTGATCATGTTTTGTCAAAATATTTGTAAATATTTAGCACCTGAGTTTATATTGAGCCACTTTAGTATATGTGAGATGGATATTGCTTCATATTATTATTATTATTATTATTATTATTATTATTATTATTATTATTAATAATAATATTATTATGTTAGGAGAGGCTAGACCACATTCACAGAAATTTCTTTCTGCTATTTCTTGTTTAATTTGTGGTCTTTTATTTTTGTAAATAAATCGATGGATAAGAGTTTAAATTTTTTAATGAGTTATATCTAGGAATCTTTAATGGAATGCACCTAAAAAGGTACATTATTTTAGGTAGTGTGGTCATATTTATGGAGGTAATTCTACCATGCCATAAAATATTTAGTTTTTTCCACCCTATTAGAATTGTACTTATATGGATAAATATTTATAAAAATTGACATTAGATAACGTTTTTATGTTAGGAGTAAAGTCTATTCCTAAGTCTCTTATACCATTATTACTCCTAATATAATCAGAATTTTCCTTAATTTTATTTTGTATTTTAAAGCTAAGATTTAACATCAGTACTTCAGAATTTGCCACATTAAATTTATAAGAATATTTTTCATACATTTCTATTAGTTTATGCAGATATTGTAATGATTTAATATGAATATTATACTATATAATGAGCAAACAAAAATATGTTGTTATTTATCTTCCCAATTTTAACTCCTTCTAAATCCTGCATCATTCTTATTATTTGTGCTAAAGGCTATATAGCAAGGGTGAAGATGAGAGGAGAGAGGGGGCAGCCTTGTCTCGTTTCATTATGAATTTCAAGGTTACTTAATTTGAAGCACAATCCATAAACATGAGCATTTGCGTTAGTATATACAATTTGAATAGCTCTGGATCCACATTTACCTAAATCATATTTGTCTAGTACGATATTGATAAATTCCACTATTGACTCTATTGAACATCTTTTCTGCATCTAAATATAGAGCCAAAAAGGGAATCTTCATCTTTCTAACATACACTAAAATAGCAATACATCTCCTAGTATTTTCTGTTCCTTGACAAGTCTTATTAAAGCCAGCTTGGTCTGAATTAATCAATTTAGTTAGCAATGGATATAATCTTATAGCTAATATTTTTTTAGATATTTTTATGTCACTATTTCACAATGAAATTGGTCTATAATTTTTTACAGTTTGATTCATCCTTTCCTAATTTAGGTTCAGTAATAATTGTGACTTCGAGCATTTCTGCTTGAGCCGAATCTTGTTTAATTTCATTAAATAGATTTGTTAATTGATTTACTAAAATAGGTGAAAAATACTTGTAACATATAGATTGAGCAATTGGCAATCAAACTGTATAACCCATCTGGGAATAATATATATAACTATAAATTTTTATTTATTTATCATTTTAGTACAAAAAAAAGGACATAATGAAACAAGTAACATACCACATACATACAAGTAATAACAGAAAGGTTACATACCATAAAAGGGGAGAAGGACCTTTTAATAAAATATATTTAGTTATTAATTTAGGAGTCCCAAAGTTGCCATTTTAGAGATTGACATTTTTCTTTTTTAGACCCATAAAAGGGCCAATCTTTTTCCAAATCTCTGTTTCAAGAGATTATGTCTACGCCCTCGAACCATGCATGAACCCGGTTAAGTTTCCACAATTTTACAAAAAAAAACATTTTGCTGCCATCAAAATGTGGGATATCAAATATTTACATCGGGGAAACATAGTGTCAACTTCCATCTGGAATATTATAAATTCTGGTCTAAAATGAATATCCTTAACCACGATGTTTGAAGTCTGTATTTTACATTGTCTCCAAAATGGTCAAATTCTCTCACAATCCCACCACGTATATAGAAGCATAGCAAGTTTACCACACCCGTTCCAGCATATTTTTAGATTTTTTGGGTTAAATCTACTTATGACTGAGGAAACGGAAACCATCTCTTAACAGTTTAACCAAATGGAAAGCATTGAACCAGATATCATCAGCCCATATGCTACCTAAATCTCTTTCCCAAGCTATTTTTCTACTAGATCTATTTAATTGGATACAAGTATTAATTATATCCTGACATTTGGAAACTATATGTGAATGATTTTCCATGTAAATTAGTTAATTCTCTCATGTTATCAAATTGAAACCCTATTTTTGATAATGTATATATATATATATATATATATATATATATATATATATATATATATATATATATATAGCTAAATAGTCTAAGCAAGAAAAAAAAATAAGAGAAAGTTTGTTTTGAAAATTCTCTAGATCTAATAAGCTGCCATTGAGATATAAATCTCCAATTTTATTTATTCCCCTTTTTTTTCAAAAGAGATAAATCCAATTCTGCCTTCTTATTAACCAGAATTTCAGTTGGAATCCCCAAGGAGGGAAAGGAAGATACATTCAGCTTCTTTTTATTTACAGTATTAATCCCTCTTGTGAGGTTTACAAATCTATCAGCCCTATTAAATTACCCCAATGTTGAAAACCGTAGCCCATTAATGTAGGCCGCAAACCTTGCGGCTAATAAATTTGACCCATAAAGCAACCCGTTAATGACTTGCTGGGTAAGGGCGAGAAAAGGCCAAATCCTTTGATCTGTCAAGGCCCTAACTGTTACGTATCCAATCACGGTATTAAATTGCAACTAATTTACTATACCCTGTAACCTGCAAATGGAGCCAAAATGGCAACGGGTACCAAAGAGTACCCGCTAGTGGGTTAAAGTCCTATCCCTAGCACTGTAAATGCAAATATGCACACACTAATATACTTATATGTAAAGGGAAAGTGATGTTAGGTATTAAAATAAATAGCACAACTACAGGTTTGACTAATTGATCACGCTCACGGCCGCACATCCACATTTGAAAAATGGTTTATGAGTTTGCATCTCAAACCCGTAACTTACGCCATTTTCTAATTTAATAGCTATGTAACGTGGCTGAATTTAAAGGCCTCAGCCCTTGCAGGCTTGCTGATGCCACTACAGGCTTTTAATTTAATAGGGCTATATATGACTCATATTTAGGAAGCCATCATATGTAATGAATAGGTAAATTTCTTAATACAATTTATTCTATTTTACTCCAAACATATCTTCCATGTGAGACATTCCATCCTGTCA
This sequence comes from Discoglossus pictus, assembly GCA_027410445.1. Lineage (NCBI taxonomy): Eukaryota > Metazoa > Chordata > Amphibia > Anura > Alytidae > Discoglossus > Discoglossus pictus. The sequence goes on along the minus strand of CM050164.1, from coordinate 71,226,816 downwards.
AATGGAATATCTTTTAATAATGGAGATGCAATACCTACTTTATCAAATTTCCTCTTAATAATATTGAGCTTTAACCTGGGTTTCTTACCATTGTATAATTATTTTTATATAATAGGCTTTGAAGGTTTTTCAGTATAAATTTAGGCCCTATTTATGGAATACATCTGAGGAAATAAGTTATTTTAGGCATGATGGTCATCTTTATTACAGCAATTCTATCTAACCAAGACTTTTTTTTATACCTTTACCATCAGAAAATATAATTCTTATTTGGTTACTTTTTTTTTTTTAGATTTTCCTTTAAAATGAGCTTTATGCAAAATGAGAACCTTACATCCAAATGATTAATATGTTTGGTGTTCCAATTATATGCATATAATTGTTTTAATCTAGTAATTTGTTTGGTTTTAATACCCCTAGAGAAAACATCCATTTTTAGATATATTTTAAAATATGAGGCTTTGACATATTCCTCCAAAATGTTATGTAAATCTGCTAATGAAGACTCTGGATCTGTCAAAGTTAAGACTACATCGTCAGTAAAAAGGAGAATTTTTTATAGGGATTTCCCTATTTTTATTCCTTTTATTTCTGAGAAAGATATGACAATTTCTGAAAAAGGTTCTATAAACAAAACAAATAGAAGTAGAGGTAGAGGGCAGCCCTGACGTGTACCGTTTTAACAGAAAATGTCTCAGTTTCAAATCCAAAACCTGTAATTAAAGCTTTCAGATTGGTATACAATGCCCCTATAGCTTTATTAGCAAATTCAGCAAATCCAAATTTTTGAAGGACGGCATTCAAAAAATCCTGCTTAAACTGTGAAATGCTTTCTCTGCATCTAATGACAGAGTCAGCATGGGTAAATTGCTAGAATAGTAGTATAGTATAACCCATAATGTGGATAAGGTGTCTGGTATTATTAGATCCCTGTCTCTTATTTATAAAGCCTAGTTGATCAGTATGTATTAACTTTGAAATGACAAAATCTAGTCTGTTAGCCAGAACCCTTGAATACATTTTTATATTTGAATTAATGAAATAGGTCTGTAGTTTTTGCATTCTTCAGAGTTTTTATCTTGTTTTAAAATATATACAAAATTCTAGCCTCATACACATTCCTGCCAAATAATATTTAAAATAATATTTAACATAAAATATAATGCTAACTTTCATCAAGTTTCCCTGTTAACGTCAAGATGTTATATGCTAAGCTGAAAGAATTGATCTCATCTTGTAAATTTACCCTGGTCAGCTAGAATTGCTGCAGTTAAGATGTTGTTATTGTCAAGATTTAATTATCTACTACATTGTATTCCTTTGGGAATTCCTAACTTTTTGATTAGTAAAATTTCAAGGATTAATCAATACATTTATTCACAAGGGCAAACAAATAAGAATTAAACATCAATTATGACAAGGAGGTTTAGAAGAGGGGGCATAGAATATACAAATTTAAAAGTCTATCACAATGCTACTTGGTTAGCCCACACTATTAAATGGAGCGAACCTACATATAGGTGGTTATAAAATGAAAATGCTCTTGAGGAAAAGGGCAAGCTTATATATTTAATTTGATCTAAAGAATTGTAGATATTGTAGAAGGTGCTCTAGGAGCATCAGGTCTAAAATTAATCAAAGGCTGTTTTTAATACCTATTCCAAGTCCTGGAATACCTATGAATATGCTGACCAATTCATTAAATCTACATTTTTGTTGTATTAATAAAGTCTTATTGGGGAATACAAAAATTAAGTGAGCTATAGAAGGATGGCTTATTTTGCTCTTTTGCAGAATTATCTAGTAAATATGATATACCAGCATCTAGTTGGTTGGAGTATAATAGATTGAAATCTATTCTTACTACTTCAAGATTTCATTTAGGGTTGCTGAGAAATTTAACAAAGAGTTGTGTTTAATTAGAAATCAATCTCACCTAATATCTATGTGATTTAATATTTTAAAGTCTGGTTTGGATGAAGGCAAGACCATTAAGGTGAGAGAATGGGAAAAGATCTTCATTAAGAATAGGTAGATTAAAAATTGTTTAAAGCCTTTGGAATTACTGATAGATTTGATAAAAACACCTTATAGAGATGTGTTTTTAAAGTAATAAATAGATGCTATTTTGTTCCGTCCAAAATAGCAAAGATAACCAAGTATAACAATTTAGCAAAATGCTGGAGAGATTATGATAAAACTGGGTCCTGCCTCCATATTTGGTAATAACGTAACATAATGAAATATTTCTGGAAAGAATGTTTTAAACAATTACTGTATCAATTATACTTAAAATTCCTATACTGCCCTTACCAGAGATAGTTCTTTCTCACATATTCCCTAAAGATTTCAATTTAGAAATCAAAGTGTTTATTACAAGTTACTATAGTTGCTAAATGGCTATTAATTTGTAAATGGAAACAGTCCTTGGTGCTCTCCAGGAGCAAGATAATGGCAACTGTTAATAAAACCTGGCAATTAAAAATGGACTTCCAGGAACTAGGAAGGGTTATTAAAACTAAACAGTAATGGAACATTTGGATTAAATATGCGTCAGAAATGGAATAGTAGATTTTACTAAGTACCCTCACTTCATGTTATTTAATGTTATTTGTGCTTGTCTGATCTGTTTATTAATATTGCACATTAAAACTAAAGAGACTTTAATTCTGTTTGAATAATGTTTGATCTGTAAATATTATTAAGTTTAATATTGATACTAAGACATTATTTATTTTTCATTTATTAATCATTATTCGACATAGGAATGAGAAATTATGTAATATCAGCAGTTGCTGTATGTTTTATATATTACAAATATCAAAAAGCATGGTTATTTAAAGCATAAAATACATGAAAAAGCCCTACCACTCCCCTAATAAGTTGGTCTCACATAATAGTAAGGGGTGGATAAACAACATAAACATGCTCAGTAAATATATCTAAACATGTAGATGAGAGTAATGGCCAAATTAAGAACATTAAGGCCTCATCATTTTTCTGATCTGCATGTATAGATCTATCCACTGGTCATTTGTCATGTAACACCCCCCCCCCCCCCCACCCACCCACCCTACCCTCCCATTTGAGCTTGGGGACTTTTTAAATAATTTATGCTTAATATACCCAACTATCACATTTATTTATCTAACTCCACTGCTCAATTTTTTTTAATACCAAACAATAGTAATTAGAATTTGTATTTATATGTGCACTTTTCCTTTCTGAAAAAAACTATGAGCCTCATTCAAGTGGCTGAGTTTGAGATTCGGAGGCCCGTAAGTAAGCTCACAGTCAAATTTGCTGTTCAATTGTCGTCTTTTTGAGGGCTCAGATCGAGTTACGACATTGAAAAAAATTTGGCCCGTCAAACTTGTAACTTACAGTCTCCAGAAGACTTTGATCTGTCGTTTTTGCTGGGCTAAAATCGCAAATCGCTATTCAATTGCTCCAATTCCCCAAGTTTGCACACGTATCCACACTCGTAAACCGCAAATGGAGGAGAAAAACCTACGTGTACTCAAGAGGACCCGCAAAGGGGTTAAACACCTATTCATAGCACTGTAACTGCAAATAAAACAGTAATCCTGTCAAGGGAGAGCGATGAAAGACATTAGAATTAATTGAACAACAGTATCAAGCCCGCAAAACTGCAGTAAATAAGTTTTATTTTCAGGTGTCATTTCAGGGTTAAATGATCTTGGGTATCAATGAGTTAATACATATCAGGCCACACTTATGGACTAGAACAGTATTGGCATTCATTTTCATAATTCTTCATTTTCAAAGTTGTGCGAGTCTGATTGACACGTAACCTCCATGTTTTACTGCCGCAATTATGACAGTCTCATTTTCTATTGGCCGATTCGAAATTGCCCACAACTGCTCCGAAACAGTGCATGGTTTACGGAGTTGGCTTTAAGATCGCAACTCGCCACCTGACTTGGAGAGGATACTTAAACAAAAGTGAACACAGATGTTCTAGTTAACCACTGTAACTCACACTCTTTTCAGTTTTTTTTATAATTGAAAGAGCAACTATCCTTGTTAAAGCAAAAATGAATACAACAGTTATATATTTAACTCTGTTATTATTTATTTTAACCAATATTAAACATTTTGTAAATCATCAATTTAAGTTCACCAAATTAGCATATTATAAATATGACACTTTCTGTGGTGCTTTAATGAAGTTAAAACAGTGTGTACTTGAATTCCTGATTTTGTCAGTGAAATGGACTTGTTAGATAGAGACATTTGTCTTTTAATTCAGTGATCTGGATAAACTCGATTGTATAGTGGCTGTGAAGTTGATACCGTGGCTATTTTGAGCTTCTCTGTTTTCATTAAGCTATGTTCTTCATTGCTTTGCTAATGCTACCTGTTCACATTGCAACTAGACCTGTTTTGTTAGTAAAATATCAGAGATCCTATTCACTCTAAAATGTGAACTAGTCTAGGCAACACTATTTAAATATGCAACATTAACTCTGCTTCTATTATAATATAATAAAACATATATATATAATATACATACAGTAATACAATTTCCTTCTAGGGGTTCTGTTATAATATATCATGTAAGATAATACTATAATAAGGACTTTGTGAAGTACTTGTGAGATTGATTGCTCTTCATGGATGTCATTGTTGTAACATATCTTAATAAATACAATTAATCTCCATACATACAGCCTTATTAAATTGGGATTTGAACAATTGAAAAGGGCTCTATATAAGCACATAGCATCTTTTTTATAGAAGTTTTTAGTTAGTGAAGACCTTGCTTTTGGATAAATGTTCACTAACTAAAAACTTCTGTAAAAATATATGCTCTGTGCTTATATAGATCCCTTTTCAATTGACCAAATCACAATTTAATAAGGGTGATAGAAGGTAAGTGAGACACATAATCCCTGATTAGTGAATTTAGGCCAATGTAATATCCCACTAATCAAAAACAAAAAAACTGAATAGCACATTTTTGTAAGTTATCAAATTGACAAATTGAGTGCATACCTCCTTCTTCCTCTGGTAGTGCCGAGGTCTCACAGATCTTGGTGCCTCCAATTTAACAACCAGAATGCTTTTCATTTAGCTTGTTGTAACAAAGGTTTTGCTATGAGCCTTTAAGGCAGTTTTTAATTTGATTTGGAAATTAATGAACTCTTAATTTTTGTTTTTATATTGTCCTTTCTATAAGGATTGCACAGCCAGGACGTCTGTGAGTGAAGTGGAACGCGAATTGAACTCTGATTAAACAATTTTTGCCAATCAAAAATTGCTTAAGCGAGGAAAAAAATGGCAGCCGAAAAAAATGAAAACGAGGGTACACGACCCCGGACCGCGCAAAACACTGCTAAACGCGTAGCACTTTACACATCACACTACGGCCTACAAGATACACTATTACAAAAGACGCGTAACACATTAATAACATTACGACTATACAACGCCGCTTTACACAATAAACGAACGGCTTTACCTTGCGCACGCAGCCTATTTAGAATGCACACTTGGAACATTCATTACACTTTATAAGCAGGGCACTAACACTCACAATGTATATTCTATGCAGAATACATAGAAATACAAACAGCTCTTCAGTCTATTGCTCGCTGCATATAACAATTATAAATAATTAAAGTATATTAATTGAATTTAAGAAATCATTCATTATTACTTAACTACATATACATAGAAATATATATCTCTTTCAGAGGACCAGGAGAGGCTCGCAATGAGCACCGAAGGTCCTCACAGTACAAAACGGTTTCAATTATGTCTCAAACAGCATTCCCATGGCTTCAAATTTTATTGCCCCCTCATTTTTGACAGACAAATCGCTAGTAGATATATATATAGTAAATAGGAAAATAAATAGTACATTTGTGTTGACATTTGAATGTCTAAAACAAGTTAAAAAACTTGTTTCATGTCCAAGATTCTGAGAAATACTGTTATTACAATGCATTCTGGGAACCTTGGAGGGGACATGCAATAACCATTTCAAACATGGCTTACCTTATATGTCTGCTCATATGCCCGCTGTATCAAACAGCTTTGAGCAAAGCAAGGATTGGATTATACACAAGCTAAAAAAAAATTTATATACATGTTTGAACTAATTTTACTTGATAAATGTTATCATCAATGTTATTTTGATAAATAATGTACCTCTATGGAATTTGTTGGCACATTAAAAATAAACGATAATTACAATAGTACCCTTCACTTTATTCACTTTTTGGTAAGCCAACAGACTAAAAACCTGCCACCTTCTTGAACCATCATCCTGTTTAGTCCTGCTGGAGCTGTTATCCATGACGTTTGGCCTAATTGTACTTAAAAGAGCAGAATTATCGGAAATTGCTATTATTACTCTTTTTTTGTTGCGCAATGTAATCTTTTTCTATAAATATTCCTAACGTTTTTTTTTCTTACAAAATCCTGTCTAATGCGTCTAACAAACCGCATTAAACACTATAAGCTTATCCTTACTCCCAGAATGCAGTACTGCCAGGTCACTGATGTGAAGGATGGCAACACATATGGAAGCAAACTAAAGGAAAGTGGGCAATCCAGAAGTGGACATACTGTTTATTTGTGTAAATGTCGAATGAATGAATAGTACATTTTAAGTAACATTGATAACATTTATTGAATAAACAAGGTTAAAACATTTATACAAAACATAATTTCCAAAAGAGTTTCTTTCAGTTTTCTGATTTCATAATCGCTTCAGGAGGCTGCCGCACAGATTGTATATTTTAACAAATCGGCAAATCGGTTCTTTTTCTGAACTCCTGAACATTCAAAATATAAAAAGAAAAAAATGTTTATGGTTTTAATCTTGGACTTTTCAAATGCATGACACAAAATATGAGAGTTGCTCAATTTGAATGTATTAATTACTTATAGGGTGTTGGAATTGTTTATATTATGTGGGAAGTAGTAGCTTATTTGCCCTTCATAAACTGTAGAAAAATGTGCCTCAGAATGCTATGATGCTACTTAAGATGTGCATTAGATATTTCCTCCATATACTTTAACTGAATAGCCTTGAAATGTAAGTTCATGTAGAGGAGATGAATAATGGAAAAACTGCAGTACTTCGGTAAGTTAATTTAATATGAAAGACACACTGTTCCTTTCAAGGACACATGTCAATGTTCTCTCAGTCATGGCGTAAGAGTTGTTCTTCAAGACACTTAAACATCAACTGACATTAAATATGGTGACACATCTCTATAAATATTCATATTCCTTCATGATCGGCCAATGAGAAGTCAGATTTTAACAAACCTACACATATAAATATTTATTTGCATGAAGTAAACATGATATATTTCTAGTACATATGAAAAGTCTGTATAGAATAACTTGTCTGTACAAAAAGCCCCAAAATGTTTCACAGTGATATAAAAAACAGTTAGAGTAAATATGAGTTCTGTTGTGTGTATACAGCTTTTCTTTATAATTTTGAAGTGTATAATTCAAATTCAAAAGATTTAATAGTCATAATGTGTATTATGAGGAAATTTATGTTTTTCAGGTTTTAAATTGGCAAGTAGCTTGACCTTGTCAGTGATGAGGTGTACATTGTGGATTTTGACAGATAAGATGCAAATATATTTATAGCCTCTAACAAATCCATGGCATTTGCCATCAAAGGTATGTGAATACATGCATATTTGCATTCTCATTTTTTTTTTTTTACAAGTTTAGAATTTATTGTTCAAAATTGGAAATGTTGTGCAATTTACAAGCAAAATATTCCAGAGACAATACAATTTATCTGTCTATTTTCAATTTTTATTTGCTATTAGATTCATCATTTTCAATAATGTTTATGTATTGGTGTAGTTTGGTTATTTGTCAAAAAAATATGTAAAACTAAAATTATAGTTTAGGTTAAAAATTAACTAACTTTAAACACACAACAGATCTCATATTTACTTCAAGCTTCACATTTACAATAACCATTTTATGTATCACTGTTAATGATTTTAACATCTGATCTGCTGCTTATTGGTAAATATACACTCATCCACGGACATCTAATAGTGGGTGCAGAGAAGCTCTGCTAAATCCTACAACTTTACATTTAAAAGTAAGTTTTACATTTGTTTTCTTCAAATACTTTATAAAGAGGTTAGGAGTAATGAGAGGCCAACATGATAGATGGAAATGGGAAGAAAATGGTAATACTTTAAAATACTAAAATACTTGGCTAATATACTATTAAAGGGCCCTAACTGCTATTACCTCAAAAAAGTTGTTGAAGGTTGTGTTTTTTTAATAACTCTGTGTTATGTCAGATTTCCATTATTGTTGTGGTAGAATTAGGCCACAGAGATTCTATGATTTTCAGTGGCAGTGCATTATAATTATATGTATTGTAATATACAAAATACTCTATTCATCTTATATTTATAAAACACTGTCAGTCATTTTGAATTCTTAATAGTGTGCTTTTAAATCATTAATTGTTTGTTTTCTTGTGGTCTTGGCTTGTTTGGACTTGTAAACTATATGCAGATTTGAAAATGCATCTACATTCTTATCAATCTATGAGTGTATGTTATTCATAAGGAAATGTGAACATCCACATAATTAAGACATGCTCTACTGAGTATTAATAATGAATCTAATTTTGGAAATTTATGAAAACTTCTGCTGTGAATGTTGAATATTTACTACATATTTTAAAATTAAGGTCTCAGTTTTCATCTAATATTTATGACTGGATAATGTCCTTACAAACTTGTTTTTATGAGGATATTTTTCATAAATATGAAATGTTTGATTTTCATATTTCTGTAAAAGACTCACACAGAGTAGGATTTGCCCAGAGCTTTCTAGCTCTAATGGAGACTCTGAGTCTGAATCTCAGTATTCTCCATAGCAAGGCTACAAAATAATGCCCATTAACTTGAATACAGACACTAGTCCTTATATTCTCCCTTATACCTCTTTTTCTATATAAACCCCTTGCAATGGCAGGGAAGGGGTAAAATAGTAATAAAGACTATTTAGGTTTATGCCCCCTCTGTCTATGATATGCTACCCTCTTTAAGCTTGGGTATCCGCTGGGATTCCCCTTCAATAACCTCTACACTGCATGAGCCAGGTGAACCCCAGGATCCTCCTTTAAAACCTGCTTGCCTCTTTACTCAATACCCACTACCCCTATGAACCAAGGTATCTTATTGACCCTCATTACATTAAATATTAAAGAGTAACCATGGGGGTTCCTATGGACCTCCATGGCACTTAACATTAACCCCTATATCATGGGGTCTCACTGTACTCCATGGTATACTAAGCTATGACCATGCTGGTCCTCATAGAGCATTGAGCACACAAAATCAACCACTATAAAACAGGAAACATTATGAATAATTTTGGCACCTAATATTAACCCTCATACCATGGAGGTCCTCATTGACCCAATGGCATCCTTCCTACCACTATAGAGGTCCAAATTTGACCCCGATAGACCCTAACCACCCATGATCCCTGACATTAAATATATAAAATAATGACTGTTGAAGGACTCCAACAATGATCATCTTTGCCCTTGTCCTTACTGTTCAAGTCCTGGATAAGTGAGCACTTCCATCTCAAGTGGAAAATCCATCATCTTTTTTTCTAGAATTAATCTCTTGGTCCTTATCGTTGTCCTTCTGTAGAAATGGGCACCCATTTTCCTTAATTTATTTAATAATATTTTTGTAATCCTGGTTGTACCATGGACCACCTATGTGGAGCTCATAGGGCTATTTTAATTTTATATTATAATTAGATTTTTTTGATTTTGACATAATCTTTTTAAACCAGCTTGGTATTATACTCCCTTAATGTTACTTCTCATCATTCTTTAAAAGGTGAGAAGGAAGGTGTGAAAATATATAATAGATTATTTTATTTTGCAAAGCTTTGTTCTATAATTTTATATTCTCTGAGATGGGCACTTTTATAGTGCTATTTTTATTTTATATTATAACTAGATTATTTTTAATTAGACATAATCCTTTTGTACGTTTATAGATAATGGATGTCTTTGCTATGATAGGCAATTCTATTCTAGCACTGTTATGCTCTTGATCTGTGTACTACTATATATCTAGAAACTTTGACAATCAATCAATAAAGGATTGCTACAGTAGGTAATTTCAATCTGGTACAGTTCTGTTCTCAGCGTGTGAACCAATAAACAAATGTTTAAAAGCTTTGATAGGATTTCTTTAGTAACATGTAGCTGGATCTATATTAATTGTATTACCAGCATGTTGCTATGGAACTTCATCTGCTAAAAGAAGCAGACTAAAAAAGAACTAAATAAAGTAGTTGTTTGTATAAACAGATACTGCGATTCAATTTAATCTGCAAAAATGAGCAGATTAATGGGATAAGGCCTTATATAAAATAGATCTTATAAACACATTGGGATGCAATTACACTTCTGTTGTTAAAGTTAATACTTACACCATAGAAATACTAAAGGTATTTCTAATGTTGGGTATAAGTCAATATGCCTGTTTAGAAAAAATACCCACTGAAGTACAAAATAATATTTTTTTCATTCCTATAAAGCTTTTTTGGTTTCAAGTTTTGCATTTACTTTTGCTTTACTTTTGCTTAAACTATTTATTCACCCAATAAGATGTTTTTCAGTGGAATTAAAGTTAAAATAATGACCAAGAGCTTCTAAACAAGTTTATTCAGTTCTGTACTTAAGATATAAACCTTCTCAAAACAGACTATTGCAAATGACCACAACAGTGCAAAATAAACACATATACATTGAAGTGAAACATCAATCAATTAAATAAAATGTTTTTTTGTCTGTAAGATGGGCAGTTAAAAGGGTTATTTTTCTTCTGATTTAAATTTTCTTTTAAAGTTATTTTTAAGATCGCCGCTGTTTGAAATCACATATATAGTTGTGAGCGTACGAGTTGTTGCTAACGCTGCGGGCTCGCGCAGCGAGCCGAGGCCCTCGCGAAGCGAGGGCACTGCCCGAGGGTCTCAGTTGCTGGCATGGAGCGCCGAAGGCGCTCCTTGCCAGCAACTGAGGACCCTCGCAAAGCGAGGGACTCAGTTGCTGGCATGGAGCGCCGTAGGCGCTCCATGCCAGCACCTGAGGACCTCGCAAAGCGAGGGCCGCAGTTGCTGGCATGGAGCGCCGAAGGCGCTCCATGCCAGCAACTGCGACCCTCGCAAACTTCACGTCGCAACCCAAACAGTACGACACACACATTACGACACTCGCAAACAACATACGACACACATTCACACACATTACGGACTCGCAACACTCGGACGCAACTCGCGAACATTACAAAATTTAAAACACAATACATACACACACCACATACATAAAAAACTTACCTACACCAAGAGGGAGCACCCAGCACCTCAAAAATACAACTTACACCTCGATTTTACTCCAAATAAAACAGTTTAGAGACTAAAAAAAATTTGAAGCGAGAGAAAACGAAAACGAGGCTACAGCACTCTAAACTCGCAAAACACCACAAGAAACTCGCAAAACACCACAAAACACCTACGGATATTCCGATACAAACGTATACCACACATTACTCGCCATTTTACGCCAATGCGGAAGTACACGACAACGGTTTGGGCTCGCGCACGCACAGTGTTATACTGCACACATTCAGCACGCTTACACAGCAGATCCACACCACTAATGCTGCAGCAACATCAAAACACATTCACAGCTCTTCCACACAATGCTTTAAAATAGGTAAAGTATATTAATTTATTCATGTATTATATATTTCATTATTACACACTGAACAGCATTAGCTACCTTACAATTTCATTGCCGTCATTTTTTGACGGGCAATTCGCTAGTATATGAATAAAATTGAGTTTAAGAATTTTGCCCTATTCAAGTACATAGATAGCTAAAAAAAAAAAAAAAAAAACTGTAATATGTAAGGTGCTGCACTCTGTCATCCTCATATCAGTTTTATCATCACTATGGGTCAACTCAGAGTACAGCAGTGGACAGTGGAGTGTTGTGGTCACAAAGAACTTCCCAGGGTCACAGAAGTAAGAGCACCTGAGGCTGAGCCTATAATTGTGGAGGGAAGTACAGCTATATATATAAAGCATTTGTCTAGACAAGCTTTACCTGAACAAGAACTTTTCTATGGAGCTTCAGTAATAGTATTTATATTGTATCTTGGACAATGACCTGACTATTGACTGCCACCCTCTCGGATATTTAACTTACTATTTGCCTTCTTTGACACATTCTGACAACAAACCTGACCTTGACATTGGATGCCATGCCTAGCTTTGGACTGGACATTGACAACTCTCCTGCTAGTCAGTTCCAGATCCTGATACAAGGAGCAGTCTCTGTATCTCTGTCCAGTGTATCCTTCAACAGTCATTGGCTAAACAGTATTTGATTCTTCGCCAAACAAGATGTGAAAATCAAGAAAACGCTCACTTAGAATTAGTAATATGATGGGTAGAAAGATAAAGCAAACCACCCATATGATTGCAAAGGACCTACAGGAAGGTTTAGCTGATTAGGAGTGATAGTGCACCATTCCAATGTGAAGATTTGCTTGGGCAAACATTTTCTGCATGGAATAGCCGTCAGAAGTAAACCTTACTTGAGATCTCATCATAAAACTCAACATCTAAAGTATGTAAGACAAAATGTAGACAAGCTAGAGGCATTTTGGCTCCAATTGTTATGAACAGTTGATGTGAAACTCAAAGTATTTGGCAACAAGTGCGATTTGGGGAAAATATGAACAGCATTTAAAGAAAACCATATACCTTGCTAATTGATAATCATGGAAGTAGATATATTATGCTTTTGGATAGTGTGGCAGCCAGTAGCACAGGAGATATTGTACTGGTAGAGGGTAAAATGGATTCCACTAAATATTACCACATTCTGGAAGGGAATTTCAGCTTTAAATACGTTTCCAAACTTTACTGTATTTACATTGTATTTTACCAGTAATGCATAATGATACACCAAAAAGAGATATAACAAAATAATAGCCCTAGCTCCCACCAGAGCACAAACTTCACTTTTAGACAGATCCCTCATTAACATTGTTTCCATCCAGCTAAACCTGGATGAAGCAAATACAAAACAAACAGTCCAATATTTTCTTTTCAACCACTGACCAGTATCCTTTAAAGTTCAAGAGGGCGATTCAATTGAGCAATCGTAAGTTACTGGAGCCAGCAAGTGAGGCTGTAAGTTATTTTGCTATTTAATTGGTGTCTTTTTGCAGGCTTCAAATGATTTACTGGTTACAGCCTTGAACACCTTGCAGTTGTTAAACCCAGAACTTACAGCCTCCAGATGCCTTTAATATTTCCCCCCCGCAAGAGTTACGATTGAGAAAATTTTAAATTGTTATTCAATTGATATAATTCCCAGAGTCCGCAAATGTTTTCACACCGGTAAATGGCAAATTTAGGAGAAAATCGTACAAGTACTAGAGAGAACCTGCAACCCCTGTCCGCAGCACTGCAAATGCAAATAAAAAATCAATTCTGCACTGTAAATGACGGAGAATGCAAGGAAAGAAATTAGAATTAATTGCTCAACAGTCTCAAGCTCACAAATCGGCAATAAAAAAATCATATTTTGTTGTGTGTCATTTTGGGGTTATATTGATTTTGGGTTATCAATGAGTTAATACATATCAGGCCATGTGGACTAGAACAGTATTGGCATTCATTTTTATTATTTTGTATTTTGGGTGTTTGCGAGTGCCATCTCATATTGGACCCCCAAATCTAATTAATTGACATGTAACCTTCATCTTTTACTGCTGTAATGATGGCGGTCTCATTTTCTATTTGCTGTTTTGAAATGGGTGATTACGGCCTTGCTTAATTGATCATGCTCCCGCCCTGAACTGCTACCCATGAGTGCATTGTTTATGGCTTCTGCGTTCAGCCTGTAACTTGCAGGCTTGTTCAATTGTATAGCAATGAAATCTGAGACGAACGAGAGCCCGCAGCATGCCCGCAGACAAATGGCCTGTATCCCACGAGATGCGTGCTTGCACTTGAATCGGGCTCCAAATGTCCAGTATTCTTCTGTTGCTTGCTCATCATCTCCATGCTTTTGTATCTCTGACACTGTCCTTTTCCAGCTTCAGTAAACACCTTTCTGTGTTTCTCTCTTGCAGCTCCAATAAAACCAATCTGTGTTTCTTTTTACAGCACCAAGCAATCTTCACTCAGTTTACTTTCACACCCTTTTCAAGGCTGACGGTCCAAACAAAGCCTGCCTCAATTACAGTCTCTCACTGACCACAGCAGTGCAAAAACAGACCACATGTTTTTTAAGCTCCGGTGTCCTGAGCTAATCAAATTGCTCTAGGATTTAACTCTTTCACACCTCCTAGCCTGGACACACCTGGACACTAGTACAAACATAGCTTTTTTTTTTAGATCCATTTGAAAACCTGATTTAACAACAAAACCACCAACTTAAAATCTTGTCTGAATAAGAGTATAAGCAAATTCAGGATAAAACTACATATGGCTTATCACTAGTGCAAATTATCCAAAACTTTGAAATAAAGTGCAAATTGCAGAAAAAAAAAAAAAATGTCTCTAATCAAAAATGTTAATTTTGTCATTAATATAAACATGAAAACAGTCTAATGAATTTTTCACAAATGTCAGACTTTGTAAACTGGTCACAATATAGTTAGAAACAAATATTATACAGTTGTGCTCAAAAGTTTGCATTCCCTGGTAGAAATTGTGAAATTTTTGCAAATGCAATTTTTTTTAAATGTTATTGAAGGATAGTAATGATATGAAGCCATTTATTATCACATAGTTGTTTGGCTCCTTTTTTAAATCATAATGATAACAGAATAACCCAAATCGCCCTGATCAAACACTTACATACCCTTGAATGTTTGGCCTTGTTACAGACACACAATGTGATACACACAGGTTAAACTGGCAATTAAAGGTTATTTTCCCATACCTGTGGCTTTTTAAATTGCAATTAGTGTCTGTGTATAAATAGTCAATGAGTTTGTTAGCTCTCCCTTGGATGCACTGAGCAGGCTAGATACTAAGCCATGGGGAGCAGAAAAGAACTGTCAAAAGAACTCTGTAACAAGGTAATGGAGCTTCATAAAGATGGAAAAGGATATAAAAAGATACCCAAAGCCTTGACAATCCCAGTCAGTACTGTTCAATCATTTATTACGAAGTGGAAAATTCAGGGATCTCTTGATACCAAGCAAAGGACAGATAAACCAAAAAAGATTTCAGCCCCAATTGCCAGAAGAATTTTTCATAATACAAAGAAAAACCCAGAGGTAACCTCAGGAGAAATACAGGCTGCTCTAGGAAAAAGACGGTGTGGTTGTTTCAAGGAGCATAATACAAAGATAATTGAACAAAAATTAGCTGCATGGTCGAGTTGCCAGACAGAAGCCTTTACTGCGCCAATGCCACAAAAAAGCCTGGTTACAATATGCCCGATAACACCTTGACAAGCCTCACAGCTTCTGGCACAATATAATTTGTAGTGAAGAGACCAAAATAGAGCTTTATGGTCACAACCATAAGCACTATATTTGGAGAGGAGTCAACAAGGCCTATAAAGAAAACAATAACATCCCCAATGTGAAGCATGGTGGTGGCTTACTGATGTTTGAGGGGGGGGGGGGGAAATACTGGCATACAATTTGCTTTCTTTTGCACGAAGGCTGCGCATGGAACGCGTTTGGACTTTCCAGCATGACAATCACCCTAAGCACAAGACCAATTTGAACCTACAGTGGTTACAGCAGAAAAAAGTGAATGTTGTGGATTGGCCATCACAGTCTCCTGACCTTAATATCATCAAAGACTTTGTATGACCTGGAGGCATTTTGCCAAGACAAATGGGCAGCTATCCCACCTGCAAGAAATTGGGGCCTCATAGACAACAATTACAAAAGACTGCACGCTGTCATTGATACTAAAGGGGGCAATACACTGCATTAAGAACTAAGGGTATGCAAACATTTGAACAGGGTCATTTCATTTTTTCTTTGTTGCCATGTCTTATTTTTATGATTGTGCCATTCTGTTATAACCTACTGTTAAATATGAATCCCATAAGAAATAAAAAAAAATAGTTTTTCCTGCTCACTCATGTTTTCTTTAAAAATGGTACATATATTAACAATTCACCAAGGGTACCCAAAACTTTGAGCACAATTGTATATGTGACTCACCTATAAGGCCTGTCTTCTTCTTGATGATTTGCCTATAATAGATAACTACATGTCTGACTTATTAGGTAAGTTCTTTATAAAAGTGTTTACATCCATACATGAGCCAAATTTTAACCATTTATATATGCACCACAGAGCTATATTGACATCAGACGCTACGCCTACGTGCCTAAAACTTTTATCAATTCATCACTGTGACTTTGTCAAAGGGGGCTCAACCTCAGATGTTTTTACTTCTGTGACCCTAGGATGAAGTTCTCTGTGATCACAACACAGTGCTCCACTCTGAGTTGACCCATAGTACGTCAAATGAGCCTAGAGATGATTAAACCGATGTGAGGATACAGAGTGCAGCACCTAGGAATGGTTTGCAAACCCTTACATATCACAGTTATGTTTTACATTTCTTTAGATATCTCATTTATCAGATGATTTTGAAATTATGGGTTAGTTTGATTTTAAGTATTGTAGTCTTATTTAACTTTAATTTTCCTTTGCACTTCTTATTAATCATATACAGTTTTAGTAAATTTGGGAGTAATAAAGAACAAAAATAAGAGATAAACATATACCTGAGATTAGGCAGGCTCTCAGTAGTTGATGTGTATAATCCAGTTGCAGTATTTTCTTAGCATTCAAGGTTGCACTGTGCATTTTTATTTTCTAGTTGTATCTCACTTTATATTGAAATCACAATATATAAACTTAAGGCTAAACATATACCAAGCACAATAGTATTTCTCCTATGTACATAGCAGTGTTTTAACACAAATAATTTCTGAATAGATTATATGAAAACATATCATTCAATCCATCATTGAAACACCTGAAACACCTTCATCCTTCTTCCTTGTAAACCACTAGGATAATCAATATAACTACTTGAGTGATAGCTATCACAATAAACCCGCACAATGGATCTGTTCACTAGAAATTTAAGGTAGACTGTCCTTCCTGGTATTAATTCCCTTCAGTCAAACAACAAAATATGATTAATATAAACAATAAATAGTTTTTATATCACTGGGACATCACATTTTGGATCTAATAAAACCAACATAATATCCATTCCCAGAAATTAAACATAGTTTGAATGGGATGTTTTTGAACACAATCAACAAAGGATTCAAATACATGCAATTATTTAAAAAAATGAATAACTGTTACCAGTACCAGTATATTTGATAGCATCTGATATGGTACACAATATTAATATTTGTGTGTAAGTTCCCACTATTACTTCCACTGCAGTATAGATTTACTGTGGATATAGGTGAACCTTAATACATTGCATTTCTTTATATACAGTATAAATACTGATATGTAATTATCCAAATGCTTTCATTGATTCAGAACTGTTTGGATAATAAACATTGCAATAACAGATATTATGGATGTAATTTGACATTGTGATTTTAACACTGGTGCTTGTATGACCTGCCAAGCCTGGGAGGGGGGACAGGGATAACAAAGCTTCTCTCTGATGACTGATATTGCTGCAAATTTAGGCAATTCCTCTGTTGTTTACACAGCATACTGGTAATCTTGTGTTAATATCAGTGATAGCAGCCACACACAAAAGCCAGAGCAATTCCACAAGCATGAGTTAGAGGGAGGGCACAGAGCTGATGTTTTCCATGTAAGACAGTGACACCCAGTAAGGTAATTAGAAAATATTGACTACCCTTTCACTTCATCTCTTCCAGTGCAAACAACAGAGGACCTCAGTAACTGAAAGCTGAACTGAACAGCAGTATCTTCTGGCAAATAAAGGATTACATTAAATTAAATGGTGAAATCTTCTACTATACTGAGATATATATTGATAATGTTTTTGTCACTGCTCTTTTATACCCTTTGTGTCATATCTGGCTTATTACAAGGACCACTGTGTTATGATAATGGCCAACATGTTACTAGAAATAAAAAATAAATAAACAGATTTTTTGTGCATTTTTTCTTTGCTGCAGGCAGCTATTTTGTGTTATTACCTGCTGCTGTCTGTTACTTCCTGAGATAGGTGTATCCTTGTAAACTAGTCAGTTTGCCTATAGTCCTGCAGAGATTACTGGTAGTTCTTATTGCCATATTTTCATTGTGCAAACACAAAATTCCTGTTTATTCAAAATGTTCTCCCACCACAGCTAAAATCAATACGGTACATTCCAGTGGCATATCCTGGTAATGGGAGAGAGGTGTGCTGCTATTTAAAATTAATATGTACTCCTCCTATTTAACCCCTTTCCCTCTTAATTGAAAAAACAACTATATTCAATTACACTACAATAGGTTTTCAGCTGGAATAAAACATATTTACTAAACAGTTCATATATCCACCTATAGGTTTCACTTCACTTGTTTCCTTTTGTAGAAACTTCTTTGTGACAACAACGTAAAATGTATTCTTCAATCGAACCTTGCTCGAATGTTTGTTTTCAAATGACAAAAGGCTAAGCATGGAGAGTCGATCTTGACCTTGTGTAGATCTGCAGCAATTATGGATTTGCTTTAATGCTGAAAATGATTTTTCAACAGAAGCAGTAGTTGCTGGAATAGTCATTTTCAACTAAGAACTGCAGTAACTCATGAACTGACTTATTGCAGAACTCATTCAACTAAAAAAGCATCACTAGCTCATTCTTCAATCGTACATAGTTGAACCTTCCTTCATAAGAGTCTTTTAACTTATTGATGAGCTTCTCTGATTTCTTTTTCTTGAAACTGGTAAACTTTTGCTCATAAAGAGGGTGGAAATACTCAAGTTTCTTTAAAGCCACAAACCTTGTTTCTGTGTGAACACTAAGGTTATCAATAATTTAAAAATACAGTTGACCACATTCATCTTTTCCTATACAATCACAATGTTGTTTATTTGTAGGTGATTCAAATTCCTCACCCCTGCTTCCCAATGATGCATACCAAAGCTCATGAAAGGCAGTATCCCTTGCTCCTTGAAGTTCATTTGTGATCTATTCTATTTACTTGCAGCAGTACAACCTATCCAAATTTCTTTTTTGAAATTAAATTGTATAAAACATCTGTCTCTCTCTGGATCTGGAACTACAATCAAACCCACTGTCTGAACCTGTGCTAAAGTCTCTCCACTATCTGTGGGCCTCAGTTTCTTCTCTCACTCTCTCTGGATCTGGAACTACAATCAAACCCACTGTCTGAACCTGTGCTAAAGTCTCTCCACTATCTGTGGGCCTCAGTTTCTTCTCTCACTCTCTCTGGATCTGGAACTACAATCAAACCCACTGTCTGAACCTGTGCTAAAGTCTCTCCACTATCTGTGGGCCTCAGTTTCTTCTCTCACTCTCTCTGGATCTGGAACTACAATCAAACCCACTGTCTGAACCTGTGCTAAAGTCTCTCCACTATCTGTGGGCCTCAGTTTCTTCTCTCACTCTCTCTGGATCTGGAACTACAATCAAACCCACTGTCTGAACCTGTGCTAAAGTCTCTCCACTATCTGTGGGCCTCAGTTTCTTCTCTCACTCTCTCTGGATCTGGAACTACAATCAAACCCACTGTCTGAACCTGTGCTAAAGTCTCTCCACTATCTGTGGGCCTCAGTTTCTTCTCTCACTCTCTCTGGATCTGGAACTACAATCAAACCCACTGTCTGAACCTGTGCTAAAGTCTCTCCACTATCTGTGGGCCTCAGTTTCTTCTCTCACTCTCTCTGGATCTGGAACTACAATCAAACCCACTGTCTGAACCTGTGCTAAAGGTATCTAAAGACACTTTGGAGCCATTTCAACTTGTACTATATGTTGTATTATCAATATTTGTATGAATGTTTCTGTGATATAATATTTGATGAGATAGAAAACTTTTACTAAGCAAATCCATACTTTTGCATTTGTCTGAAACCCCCCTTACCTTGCCTGCTCCCCCACCCCCAAAGCCTGGTTTTATTGCTTCTTATCTCTGAAATAACATTTGTCCATCCTTCTCACATTCTGTTGCAGTCTCTCCACTATCTGTGGGCCTCAGTTTCTTCTCTCACTCTCTCTGGATCTGGAACTACTTCCCTCCCCCCCTGCCCCTCACCCACCCGCCCCTTGTTTCTCTTGATTTATTGAGTCACTCAAATTTCCTACAGCTGATCAATTAGCAACATCTGCTAACTATACCTAATTACTCTTTTACACAATGTTTCCACATGCCTTTTCCTTCCTCATTACATCCTGTTCTTTCCTCAAGCTTCTCTTCTCAACTTTGCCACATCATGTCTCCAACGTAACCATCTCACCTTACATGCTCTCCTCTCCTCTTTTATGCTTCCATGAGCTACTCTTATTCCTCCATCCACCATCTCCTACCCCTTCTAAAGCTCATAAGCAGAAACACTCCTGCAAGTCCAAAACTGACTTCCTCTCCCTCTCTCTCTTTATTCTGCTGGCTTCTTGGGACATACCTCCTAACACAGGCCCCTCACCTCCCACTCGCAGATTATACTATCTGACCACTAGGGGCAGATAACATATTACATACTAGGATCACTTACCAAATTACTTTCTCAGTTGCTTTCCTTTTCCTTCTAACTTTGCATACCCTCCTACCTAATGAAACTTAACTTTCTTCCTGACCCTTGCTATTTGTTATCTGCCTCTTCCATCCCCTTTAGATTGTAAGTAGAGAGTTTTCAATCTTGTAGAGTGCTTTGGGAAAAAGCACTTTCTACAAAGATTCTAAGCTCAAAACAGGGTCCTCCACTTTTTGCAGTTTGTTAAAATGTATATTTTTCCTTGTTCATTTCCTCTGTATAGCGCTACGGAATATGTTGGCGCGTTACAAATAAAAGTAATAATAATAATATATGCAAAATATGTTAAAAATACTTGAAGTAGGAAAATAGTATTTAGGTTCTTCAAGAAAGCCAAAAAGACTTGTGATTTAGCCACTGTGTCAGTGTCCCATTCTCCTGTATAATCAATTACATTTTCAAAAAATTCAATAAGCTCTAACCAATGATCATTGACTGTATGTACTAATCTGAAACTGAAGTTCCACATGGTGGGTGCAACAGTTAACAACTTTTTAGATAGAAATTCTTGAAGGGTTATTGTTCTTTTGAACAATTTTAAGAAAAATGCAGAAATGTAATTGAAGTTTTCAAAATTTTTAGCTTTTTTTGAAATTTGTCAAACTTTGTTTCAAGACAAGGTTCAATATATGGGCATAGCAATGAGTAAAGAGTGCATTTGGGTAAACATTCATAACCACTTTTTAGCTTTGTGAGTTTTAAGTTTGTGCTCTTCTACCGTGATAACAACATGTTTAAACAAACCTTCTGAGGTTCTGTCCTCACTAACGTCAGTAAACCCAACAAACCTTTCATAAACAACACCATCTAATACATATCTTAAGTTGATTTGCATATATTATCACAACT
This sequence comes from Discoglossus pictus, assembly GCA_027410445.1. Taxonomy (NCBI): domain Eukaryota; kingdom Metazoa; phylum Chordata; class Amphibia; order Anura; family Alytidae; genus Discoglossus; species Discoglossus pictus. The sequence goes on along the minus strand of CM050164.1, from coordinate 71,205,144 downwards.
TTCACCCAAAAGTATGGCAGCAAAGGTTGAAACTTGGACTTCCTTCTTTATTTCATCAATGAGGACTTCTGAGATGGCCTGAATGAGATCATTTTGCATAGCCTGAGAAGTTCCACCAAATACTTTAGAACTATGTAGGTGATGTTCCAAAAGAGGGTCACATTGCTGAAATAAATGCAAAAACTCTTAATAGGTGTCTCTGTTGAAAGTGTCATTACATTCATCATGACCTCGCAATGGACAAGATATATAAATTCTTCTTTCATTATCTTGGCTAATACTTTTATTGAGCTGATCATTAAGTATGATATCCACTCTCTCGACCAAACATTTTCAATTGAAAAAGAAACATTGGACATGTTTTTTTAGTCGTTTTGAGTCCCTGCGTAGCTGTACGTAAGTGGTTAAGATCATCAAAACCATTTCTACTTTATACGCTTCCATCTGAAGAAATTAGAAAACACGGCCAGCAGAAAATATATTTTTTATTTTCCCAACCAGTTAACCATTCCTCCATCTTGTAATGAGCTGTTGTGGCGTGTGTAAACTTCTGTCTTAGTTTCATGTAAAGTTTTTAAGAGTGGTAACTTGGGACATGGTTAATCGTTACTTACAATTGATTGCTTTTCACTAAAACATCTTTTTACCAATGTCGTCCAACACTTGCATTTGGTTATATGTCAATTATCTCATAAATACTAACTTGTTTACAACTTGAAAGTTGATTGAAATTCACTGTCATTATAATATTCTGCTCTCTGCTGCACTTGACTCCTGGCAACTAACAAACAAAAATTCCATCTGTCCTTCTTCCCTAATAGTGCTCTATCCAGTTTACCACCTCTCTGACCTATAGCTTCACTCAAGTGCTGCGATTTTGAGATCCAAGTAGACGTCGCAAGCTACTTTGCTGTTCAATTGCCTTCCGTTTGTGGGCTTTGATCGAGTTACGGGATCCGAGCTGCGATTTATAGCGATTTGTCAAATCGCAAGTTACTTCCTTCAAAGCCGTTGATCTTACACGGCCGCAAAATCGCAAATTGCTATTCAGTTGCTCTGATTCTGCCTCGCTAACTACTTCATCAAGCCAGCAAATGGCTAAACTCGAACCACGGGTACTGGGACCAAGGAGGTCTCGCAAAGGGCTTACTTACAAATTGTAGCACTTTATAAGCAAATAAAAAAGCAATACTGTACTTTTAATAAAAGTGAAATTGATGTTAGGTCTTAGAATTAATAGCACAACATTCTCAAGCTTGCAAATTGGCATAAATAAATACTTTATTTCATGTTCAATTTTCGTCCAAAGTCCTAGGGGCTTCAACCTCCTTTGGAATCCAACCTCCATATTTCATTGAAGTCCTACGGGCTGGAATAACAAGTTACGAGCTTGGAGGTCTTTCAAGCCCATAGGACTTTGGATGGAAATTAAACATGAAATAAAGTATTTTATTTTGGGGATGTGCAAGCTTGAGAATGTTGTGCTTTTAATTTTAATGTCACCCATGGTTTACCCCCATTATTTACAGTGCTGTATTGATTTTATATTTGCATTCAAAGTGCTCAGATTTTTCGGGCTTGAACCACGAGTTATGGGCTTATGTTCGCGATCATGTTCAAACTCGCAAATGCTAGTCGAGAGCATGTACCTAAAACAGTACCTAAAATCAGGCCCGCAAATGTAAGTCCTACTTTTTTGGACTTATTAACTCCAAATGAATGAGGCTCCTGTCACGATCTGCTTCTTCTTAGGGGCCTGATATGAACCTAGTTCAAACCTACCCCAGCAGAATCATGTAGTTCCTGTTCTCTGTGGCACAAAAGATGGCCTCTGAAGAGGGCAAGGCCCAACAACTACAGGCAGAGGATACTGGATCCAGGTTACTTAGTGGCCCATAGCAAGGCCACTCCCCAAGTCAGGATACAACACACAGAAATAGTCTCACACCTTGTTTATGTGAAAACTATCTCTCAACCAACTTTATTTTGGAAAACACCATCTTTTAAACATGCATACAAAATTACCAGGAGGGGCTACCTTTAGCCAGCCCCTAACTGCCTCTGGCCAATCAGGCAGGGTCCCTACGTGTGAACCATGAGACTCCTCCCAGGTCTGCCCACTAGGTGTGGCTACCTAATTCATTTGGTCTATGACTTTCAAGGGAGAAACATCTCACTGCCCTCTGGACTTTGCCCTGATTCTCTGAGTGAGAATCCCTGTAGACCCCCTGGGGTTATGGTGCCTCTATGTCTGTGGAGATCCCTTTGTTCCTGACTACTATCATTTCAAGTGTTTACCTTCAGGGCCATATGGGCAACTCCTGACTGAGAGTTTATACAATGGGGGAGGGTTGACTAATCAAAACATAGCTATCACTCCATAATACAATATACAATATAATACTAACATATTATAACCCATAACATATTTCCCCATTAATATATTATACCTAGGATACATAATAACCATGTACAGGCAACATATAACCACACAATAACACATAATCCCAATGTAACAATGTCATGCTCCCTTGGACATACTCACAAACCACTGACAATATGAGTCCTTAAACAATTAAATCATGACAGCTCCTAGTGTTATGTTTTTTACTATTGACAAGTAGATTAGCTATAGATTATCCAATCCCTGTTTTTCTGCAAAATATTTTCAACATCATTATTAATATTTTGTTAATGATGGTCCTTTTATATTTTATTGTCCTTTCTGTCAGTTCCCAAATAAATGCATTTAATTAAGTCACATCAACGTGTAAGATACAGATTACTCCCTTCGTTCTTAAAGGGCTTCTAATATAACATGTCCTGCCTCTACTATTCACATGTCCTAAAATTCATGCTTTGCATCTCCACATGGTTTATAGCCCATTTATCTCTGCTTTTGTAACCAATTTTCATTTATAGGAGGTGACCAGAAACTAGGTACAAGAAAATCATTGTTAGGCCCTCACCATTGTCATCAAGAAGTATTTGCTCAGTCTGTTGATTATTTATGGTTCACTCATTAAAACACTCCACTACTTTTTTCAAAATTCCTTTTAAAGTTCCCCCATTGGAATTGTACTTAGTGACAAATCTTTATTGTTTCTAGTTGTCCCTTGGTTCTTCTATACTATACAATAGTTACACAATAAGTTAGTCTTATTATGACCCTTAGCTCTTTAGAATCCTATAATAATTATTCTGGTTCCTAAGCATATCTCAATCATTCATTATTAAAAGAACTGTAAGAGTCTGGATTGGCCATGATACATAATTTAATTATTCTTATCTCTTACCGGGCAATTAATGCTGTACAATTTGGACCACATCACAATAAAGGTCTCCTAAAAACAAGTGGAAATAGGTCTCCATAGGCTTCATGGAACACACCTTTAATTAAGATTGTAGGTGTGACCAGGGGGGAAGGCTTACACAATAAATATACAAAAGAAAAAGAAAACAAAACAATTTTATGTGAAAAAATAAATAAAACAAAAAGAAAAAAACTAAGTTTTTAGATTGTAAACAGAATGCTCTGTCACATGAAAAAGAGCAATATATGGGAAGTAATTGGCCCTTTAAGGACTTTCCTTTTCGCTGGATTTGACATGTATAAAAACACTATTGAATTGATTATTAACTATGCTTCTATTTCTAGCTATAATAGTTTGGACTGTATTTTATATGATTTGCTAGCTTTATTACCATGTTTCTATATTAAATGGTAACCATGCTATTGCATTGCATTATCTTTATATATCCAAGTATGTGGATAGTTGTCCAGATTTTAGACAATTAATAATTTTAATGTTGAACATTAAGTAATTGATATTTTGTTTTTTAATACTTGCAGTAAAATAAGGAATGATTTGTACAAAGCTGTAAATGATAGTCAAATGATAGCAATGAAATAAATAGTTTTGAATGCTCTTTAATTATCTAATTAGTATCATATAGAAAGGTAATTAATGGCATTAATATATTTAATATCAAGTATTGTCAGTTGCAAAGTAACCAAACATTTTGTAGGCAACATGGTTTGAAATTCACAAAAACTGTTCCTTTAATGTATTATTGTTACCTGCTGGCAACAATATATTTGTAAAACTGTTGTATTTCACCACTCATTGGTTTCTTATGAATGTATTCTCCTGAACCACTAGTAGCATTAGGAATGTGTTTATCCCTTGCTTTTATCATACAGGAGGTCAGATGAAATTAAGTCAGTTGGAGTTTGCAGAAGGTAATTTTAATAAACTGTGAGACATATGTCTGCTGGGAAAATGTTAGCCGAGTAGTTATCTTAGCCCTAAGAACCTAGAGGAGTTTTGGTGTTGAGCACTTGGATGAATGTTATGTCATTTTTTACAATGTGCAAACTTTTTGAACAAACCATAAAAATACTAAGTAGACTGCAAGTATAAGAAAAACAAAACTTTATTAAATATAGTATAATATATAAACAAGTGATAATTTATAGTCAAGACATCAGATACCACTGCATAAACACTGGGGACCGTGATAAAAATTTAAAAAACACTATCTGAATTCTTCAGTCAGAAGGGTTAAAAAACGATGTCTCATTACACAGAAAGTAACCTCTGTCATTAATACACCAAAAACTAAAGAAGTACTTCATGTTTCCACATACCATTCTGCTCTAAAAGAATAAAGCAACATATTTAAGGATTTACAGCCACTACTAACAGAGAATGCAAAATTAAAGCAAAAATTCACCAAACCTCCCATTTTTTCATTTAGACAGCCACCAAATCTTTGTTTGGGACAAACATTGGTCAGCCGAAGAATGGCTAATTAAAAGCATAACCGAGAAAATGGTACCAAACCTTGCAATAAAATTTGCTGCAAATTATGTCAACACATCGGTACAGAGGACACAGCCTTGCAAAACAACAAGAGCTATAATATTAGATGGTCATATTTCTGCACATCCTACAATGTAGTTTACATTATATTATATACTGGGTTGTTACATTGGGGAAATCAGTCAAAAACTGCACCTGAGGATGAATCTGTGCAGACTTTCCATAAAAAACTTGCACAATGAGCACAGTTATTGTACCCCAATTGGACACCACTGTTCCCAGAATAACCACTCCATCCAAAACCTGAAAATCAAAATACTCAGAGGACATTTTAAAAACATACAGGAAAGAAAATCATTTGAAATGAAAATGACAATACTCTTTAATACTAAAAATATATTTTTTCTCTTTTTTTCTTGCGGTTTTCTTGTTGGTTTTTCCTACTTGTGATGTAAAGAAATTAACGGACCTATTTATTACTTTGGTCTCTACTTATCTAATACCTTATGCAGACATGTTTACAGTTGACTGAACAGAACATTATTCAAGATGCCTGTCACTCTGAATTTCTTTCTCTCGCTCACTTTGACTTGAAAAAGAGAGCTTGCTCTTGAAAGCTTATCATAACTATGAATATTTTTGTCAAGTAAAAGAGGTATCACTATATACTGCAATATATACTATATAATAACATATACATGCATATACAATATATATATTTAGTTCGCCGGCTGACTTTTTTCGGCGAACATAGCATGTTCGCGTTCGCGGCGAACTGCGAACATATGCGAGATTCGACCCTCCCCCAATACTTTATCATTGAGCAAACTTTGACCCTGCATGTCACAGTCAGCAGACACATTCCAGCCAATCAGCAGCATACACTCCCTTCCACACCCTTCTACCTCATGGACAGCAGCCATTTTGAAATCATAAGTAACTTGCAGTCTTACTGAGAGGAGGGACAGTTTGGATGATACTGCATCAATAGGGAAAACCATAGCTAGGCAAGTTTATTCAGTGTCCAGTGCAGTGCTGAAGGACTCTTGTGCATTATTATTATTATTATTACTACTATTTAATGTGTAGATGTACCAGCTGGGCATGCATTATTATTATTATTATTATTATTATTATTATTATTATTATTATTATTATTATTATATAATGTGTAGATGTCCCAGCTGGGCATGCTCTTGTGCATTATTATTATTATTATTATTAGTAAAATACTATTACTAATAATAATAATAATGCACAAGAGCATGCCCAGCCAGTACATCTACACATTATATAGTAATAATAATAATAATAATAATAATAATAATAATAATAATACACAAGAGCATGCCCAGCCGGTACATCTACACATTATATAGTAATAATAATAATAATAATGTAGAAGAGCATGCCCAGCCGGTACATCTACACATTATATACTACTACTAATAATAATAATAACAATAATAATAATAATGCTCAAGAGCATGCCCAGCCGGTACATCTACACATTATATAGTAGTAATAATAATAATAATAATAATAATAATAATATAGAAGAGCATGCCCAGCTGGTACATCTACACATTATATAGTAATAATAATAATAATAATAATAATAATAATGCACAAGAGCATGCCCAGTCGGTACATCTACACATTATATAGTAATAATAATAAGAATAATAATAAAGCAGAAGACCTCCCCTGTGTCTCCCCCCCACTCCCTCCCATGTGTCTCTCTCCCCCCCCTCTCCCCTGTGTCTCTCACACCCTTGCCTGTGTCTCTAACCCCTCTCCCTTCCCCAGTGTTTCTTTCCCCCCTCTCCTGTGTCTTTTCCCCCTTCCCTCTTCCCTGTGTCACTCCGCCCTCCCCTGTGTCTCTACCTCCCTCTCCCTTCCCGTGTTTCTTTCCCCCCTCCCCTGTGTCTTTCCCCCCTTCCCTCTCCCCTGTGTCTCTCCCCCCTCATCTGTGTCTCTTCCCCCTTCTCCCCTGTGTCTCTACCCCCTCTCCCCTGTGTCTCTACCCCCTCTCCCTTCCCCTTTTTTTCTTCCCCCCTCCTCTGTGTCTTTACCCCCTTTTCTCTCCCCGTTGTCTCCTCACCACTCCCTCCCATTAGTCTCTCCCCCCCCTCTCCCCTGTGTCTCTACCCCCCACTCTCTCCTGTGTCTCTCCCCCTTCCCATGTGTCTCTTCCCCTCACCTCTCCCTTACCCTGTTTCTCTTCCCCCCTCTGCCCTGTGTCTTCCTCCCCCTCTCCACTGTGTCTTCCTCCCCCTCTCCCCTCTCCTGTGTCTTCCTCTCCCTCTCCCCTGTTTTTCCTCCCCCTCTCTCCTCCCCTGTTAGCTTCTATACGCATACATACATACGATAAGAAATCTGGGGGGGGGGGGGTTACCCCTTACCCCCCCCCAGTTCCAACACCCATGTGTACTGTATAATATTGTATTGCATTATGTTATATTATATCACTAGCGACTTGCCTGGCACAAATGATGGGGCAATAAAGTTTGAAGCCATGGCAATGGTGTTTGCCACACAATGTGATGCTTTTTGTACTCTGAGGACCTTCGGCGCTCATTGTGAGTCTCTTCCCTCGTGTCCTTCATGTTTCGTGCTTTGCAACGATCAATCTTCGGTGCTCATCGCAAAGACAGATATATAAGTACAGTGTTAAATATACATTTTTATTTTCCATTACTAATTAATACTTATTAAATGAATGCACGATAATAACTATTGTGAATGAACAAATGTATTAGGAAGTGCGAAGCGTTAATGTATGTAAAGTAGCCGCAGTGTAAAATATGCTATTAAGCGTATTTTTTTATATATATATTTTTTAATAATAATGAATTAATTAATTACTAAAATACTTTACCTATTTGTAATTAATATATCCAGTGATCAATAACCTGAAGAGCTAACAATCAGTTTTGATTTTCCTGCAGCTTACATTGTTCATTTGGACTGTTGGTGACCCGAGGTGTAAGTGTCAGCAATGTGCGCAGTGCACGAGGGGAAACCGCTTGTATAGTCGTGTAACGCGCCATTTTAGATTTGTAATGTTATTAGTTGCAAGTTAGTGTTGTAAAATGGCGGCGATTGTGTATGTGTTACGCGGCTCGCCAGCAGTTTCCATTATTTATAATAGTGTATTTTGTACCTCGTCCGTTCCTAGGTAAAAGTCGTACATGGCTGGTGACGTTTTGGGGTCGTGTAGCCTCGTTTTCATTTTTTCCGGACGCCATTTTTTTTGTCGCTTAGCCGATTTACAAGTGCCAACTGGGGAAGACGTTACAGATATCACATATATAGTTGTGAGCAGGCGGGTTGTTGCTAACGCTGCGGGCTTGCGAAGCGAGGGCCAGAGTTGCTGGCAAGGAGCGCCGAAGGCTCCCACGTCAGGTGCAATGAGCCGCAGGCGGGACTTACACCATCAAATTTACGGACTTACCATCCAAAAATACGGGACTTAGAAAAAAAAACATTACGAGCTCACAAAAATACGACCTTAATGCCCGAACCGCACGCACTTAAAAACATTAAAAACACAATAAATACACCCAACAAACACATAAAAAGCTTACCCACAGCAAGGCGGGCACCGAGGACCTCTGCAAGTGAAGTTACACCTCCATTTAAGTCCAGATTCATGAGTTTAGACACCCGAAAATCACCTAAGTGAGAGAAAAAATGGCCCTTGAAAAAAAGAAAACGAGGCTACAGGACCCTAAACACGCAAAACACATATGGATTTTCCTAAAAAGCCGTACGAGGTAAAAATACACAATTAACGAGGACGCTAAATCATCCACACCCGCGTACCACATACACATTCCCCGCCATTTTACAACACTAACTTACACAATGCGGAAGTACCCAGCTACCCTAACGGCTTCCCCTCGCGCACGCAGCCTATTTACACTACACACTGCACACATTGCTGACACTTACACAGCAGCTCCACAGCACTGAAAACCTACACTGTATGCTGCAGGAACATGAAAACAGATTGTCAGATCTTCAGCACAATGCTTCCTGCATATATTACTTAGAAATAGGTAAAGTATATTCATTTAGTAATTATTTCATTAGCATACAAAAATACATATACACAAAAAAAACATTATCACATTAAACATAAAAGCCATTCACTGCGCGCCTCACAACGAGCGCCAATGCTGCTCATAGCATACAAAGCCTTGCAATAAGCTCAAAAAACACATCAACGCCGACCAAAGAATAACAGCAAAAGCGCCTATCAGAAAAAAAATACAACCAACAGCCTCGCAATGAGCGCCGAAGGATCTCCGACCACCAACAAAATGAATGTCTCTTCCAAACCATTACCTGCCTTACAATCTTATTGCCGCCAATTTTTGATGGGCAAGTCGCTAGTAAATATATAAAGATCAAGATAATAAAAGTATCAGGAAATGTAACACAAAGATGCACGCGCGTCTGAATAATACGACAAATACGGATTTTTGTCATAAGTGATATGATCGCAGTATTGGGTCATAAACCCTAAACACTGGAATCTGTTACATACAATTTACTGATGATGTCATTAATGGGCTTCAAGGGGGGGGGGGGATCTCTTTTCATACTTTTTGAGCGGTGCAAATCCAACATACGCAGAGCAGAAACGCCACATCTGTGGGACACACACAAAGGGGTTGACTTTGGGAGAAAAAAACAAACAAATATGAAATATTTAATAATCATATTTTGATGTTACCAACAGATAAGGAAACGAAACTGAGGTTATTATATCTAATAGTAGCAAGCCTGGGAGTACTGGGAGTAATAATACTGCAGCAGGAGGTCAGGACTAATGTCACTCTATAAACACCCAGTCAGATAAAGGTCAGTACTAATGTCCCTCTATAGACCCCCAGTCATATAAAGGTCATTACTAATGTCCCTCTATAGACACCCAGTCAGATAAAGGTCAGTACTAATGTCACCTATAGACCCCCAGTCATATAAAGGTCAGTACTAATGTCCCTCTATAGACACCCAGTCAGCTAAAGGTCAGTACTAATGTCCCTCTATAGACACCCAGTCAGATAAAGGTCATTACTAATGTCCCTCTATAGACACCCAGTCAGATAAAGGTCAGTACTAATGTCCCTCTATAGACCCCCAGTCATATAAAGGTCATTACTAATGTCCCTCTATAGACACCCAGTCAGATAAAGGTCATTACTAATGTCCCTCTATAGACACCCAGTCAGATAAAGGTCAGTACTAATGTCCCTCTATAGACCCCCAGTCATATAAAGGTCATTACTAATGTCCCTCTATAGACACCCAGTCAGATAAAGGTCAGTACTAATGTCACCTATAGACCCCCAGTCATATAAAGGTCATTACTAATGTCCCTCTATAGACACCCAGTCAGATAAAGGTCAGTACTAATGTCACCTATAGACCCCAGTCATATAAAGGTCAGTACTAATGTCACTCTATAGACACCCAGTCAGATAAAGGTCAGTACTAATGTCCCTCTATAAACACCCAGTCAGCTAAAGGTCAGTACTAATGTCCCTCTATAGACACCCAGTCAGATAAAGGTCATTACTAATGTCACTCTATAGATACCCAGTCAGATAAAGGTCAGTACTAATGTCACCTATAGACCCCCAGTCATGTAAGGTGTAACCCTTACACTACCTGATCGATACAACATCATACCTGATGTTTTAAAGCACGTTATTCCAAACAATTTAGGAATGTTAGGTAATTTATGCCCTTTATGGCTTAAAACCAGACTCTGTATCAACTATGTAATTTTCCGTGGGAGTTTTGCCATGGATCCCCCTCCGGCATGCCACAGTCCAGTTCTAGAAACAACTTTCCCATCACTATTGTGGCCAGAAAGAGTCCCTGTGGGTTTTAAAATTCGCCTGCCCCTTGAAGTCTATGGCCGTTCGCCGATGTTCGACGGTTTGCGAACATTTGCGGAGGTTCGCGTTCGCGGTTCGCGAACCGAAAATTTTAGGTTTGCGACATCACTATATATATATATATATATATATATATATGTATCCACACACATGAAAATTTTGCAAGATAAATTCTGACATCTGATTTGACATCTTCAAGAGTTCCTTAAGCTTCATAGCTTAAATATACAAGGACCATTGCACTTTTTGAACAGACTGATGCAGGTTAGTCCTACAAAAGGTTAAGCAATCAATATATCATTAGTCTTTTGAATTACCTCAGCATATTCCTATAATATGCTTGAGTTTATGTGCCATTCATTATGGATGATAGTTATTGCAGCAACAGATTAATATTATAGTACTAGCGACTTGCCCATCAAAAATTATGTCATGATTTAGTATTATACATTCTTTTTGTTTATGTACGATCTCTATGTGTAACATACATATCTCTTTTTTTAAAATGTATCACAAATATGGCATAATTCCTGAAAGCATTAAAAAAAAGGTTTATTCAATCCAATTTGTATTTTTTTCTCTCTCAACCAATAATGAACAATACCTTCAAGAAATTATAATTTACCCCTGTAGAAATGTCATGAAATCACAAATATATTATTAATACATGTTAACTTTATACAAATTCACAAATGTTGTCCATTCCACATAGTATCTATATATGCAGTCAATTTATACCCTTTTTTAACCTTACAAAACCTCATCATATACAATATTTTTAGTAAATACTCTACCGTCATCTAATAGCTCACCTTGATTTTCTGTTTAATATCTGATGGAATTTTGCATTGTTAAAATGCCACATGGACAAATACTGGTTCCTCTACAAACAGGCCAACAGACTTAAAAGTTTGCCCTTGCGATTTATTGATGGTCATGGGAAATGCTATTATGATTGGAAATTGTCTCCTTTGAAGGAGACAATTGGAGGAAAATCTATTCTTGGTATGAAAACTTTTTTACCTTTATGGGTACCATTCAGAATTTCAGCATTTATGAAATGCTCTTTTAAATCCTGAACAAATAATCTGGTCCCATTACAAAGTCCTTTTTCTGTCTTCATATTTCACAGTAACATGACAACTGCCCCTTTTTTCAGCTGCAAATTATGTGGTGGCATACCAGATTGAGTTATTGAGGTTTTAAATTCAGTAGCAAAGTTTGTCTCACTCTATTTGTCATCAGCAAGTACAGAATCTACACTGTAATAATTTGTTTCTATTAATTCTAAAATGTCATTATTCAGAAGCAATGCATCTTTATTTTTCGATGTTAATATTACTTTGTGTGCAAGCTATGAGTAATCATTGCAAATTATTCCGTTTTGAAATATAGCTAATATTAGTGAATCTTTACAAATCATTGCAGATGGAATTTCCACCGTATCCTCAGGTAAATTTCTTATTACCTCTGTTTTTCCTTTACCAATTTTAATTAACCACTCATTGAATTCATATTGTCCTTCTGATCTCATATTTTTTTCTAATTTAAGATGTGTAAATATTTTCCATAGAGGACTTGACTTTATACATGTTTTCACAATGTCTGTCCGAATTCCATGGACAACAACAGTTTTGCCCAATCCTCCGGGTCCATCTAGATAGAAATAATGCTCCTTGAGCATTTCATCATATATTGCTTGTTGTATGGCTTTAAATGCTTCCATTTGCAATGTATTTAAACTGGCATTTTTTTCTTCTGCTTTTTGTTTTTCCACATCAGAGTCATACTCTTTAAAGTTGATTTCATCTATAATTCCTGGATCTGGCAGATTAAAAGTTGCACAACTTAATCTATGCAGCTAATTGAAATATATCATAAACTATGTCATTGAAAGCTCTCAACTGTTCAGAACTTTGTGTACCAGGAACCTTTAAAAGCAGTAAAGGTAAGCAGAAACATTTGATGTATTTTTGACTAAGAGTATAAATTCTGGGAATAATTGTATTACCACTCCTTTTTCGTTTTCGCCATACCCCATTAACGAACACATAATGATATGGAATCTCAATGTATAAGCATTCCCTTGCCTTACTGTTGTTACAATTTAATGTAAGCCAAGCAGTATCATTTCTTGATGTTCATTTTGTTCAAGAGAATTTCTTTCATTGCCAGCATTAAAATAAACAAAGTGTCTTTATGGCAAATGTACAGCTAATCGATATACTGCATGTGACTGATCATGCATTTCAAATTTCAGAAGGCGCCACATTGCTTCTGGAGCACTTACATAGCCTGCATCTATATGACATGAAAGTTCATCATGTACAATCTCATAATCTCATTGTCTTCTTCATTTTGTCCACTTTGCACCACCACAGTTTGTAAGAAATTAACCAATAATTAAATAATGAATGTATAATTTCTACAAGTAATACGTTCTTTTGGACAAATCAATAAACAAGCATATGATATATTTTACATAAATGAATATACGGTTACACAATGGGTTTTAGACACACAAATGGACAGTAGGGATAAAACGATATTTACAAAAAGATACTTATATGAATAAACTACATTATTACTAGATAATACACCAAAAGTCAGCAATATCTTCAGACTCCATATCTTTAGGCCTCAGGTCACACCACGGCTCCCCTCAGCTGGGCACTCTTCTGGATGGCTCTTCTGGACACCTCTGCATGGACACACACACACACACACTTAGATTTAGACTGACTAAAAAACTCTCTGGACTTTGTATATCTTTCTTGGACACTCCCCTATGATATGTGACTGTCCATCACAACTGAAATCATCTCACCTCCCCCCAAACTCTATAAAAACTCCATTAATGGGAAGCTCACACACACATATGTCTCCTTGTTTACATATAAACACTCTGGGCCAAGAGACACCCTATTTTGTTGTCTATATGATAGATGCAAGAGTCCACCACACCCAACTGTTCTTTTGTTTACCCATAAACAACCCCAAGTCTTTTGTTACAGTATCAATGGAATAGATAGTCACACCTCAAGTTTCTCAGGGCACAGTTTGTTTGTGATAAATTAGTTGTGACTGAACACAATTTATATTTCATCACTTATAAAGATTTATACAACTACATATATTTTTTAAGATACACTTATTAAAGACACAATGTTTAAAAAGGATCACTGTATAATCCATATCTTACAAGTTGCTGCATCATTCTTTGTAAATATATTTGTACATATATTTAATTGATCTAATAGATGTGCAAGCTTCCACATTTATGTGTGCATTGTACTTCATCAGCAAATGTGGATTATATGCGACAACATATCTGTCATCTACATTTCCCCCCAAATAATTGCAGTTTCACCTTCTCTTCTTTTATACAATGGATATCCATCACAATTTGCAAAAGTTTTGACTAAATTCTTTTGGGAAATCTTTTGTGCATTTATTATTTTCCATATATGGTGACTGCGGATTTATATCTCCACTTGGTCAATGAATCATGCAATGTGTTACAATGTCAAATAGTGTTGCATGTTTTTGTGGATCTGGTAGTGCAGCAATAATAACTGAATCCACTCAATCTGCAGTATTCAATTTATCTTTTTCTTGAAGGATTAAAAGAATATGTGCATGTGGAAGGCCTCTTTTTTGAAATTCTATAGTATAAACATAAGCCACAAACTACCCAAATAAATTACGGCTGGTTATGTCATGTATTAATGCTGATAGTTTAATTTTGAAGACTCTAGCCACTAAATCTGGTCCATCAGAAGCAGTTTGTCCAGTTTTCAAATTATCAACAATCTCTGACCGTTATGGATTACATATAAATGTACAATGTCTTGCAATAGTATTCACCTCTTGACTTTTTACCTATTTTGTTACATTACAGTCTGAAGTTCAAAGATTTGTTAATATGAATTTTATGTGATAGATCAGAACACAATAGTCTAAGTTGGTGAAGTGAAATTAGAAAAATATATTCATAAAACTATTTTTTAGAAAGAGAAAACAGAAAATTGGCATGTGCATATGTATTCACCCCCTTTGTTATGAAGCCCATAAAAAGCTTTGGTGAACCAATTACATTCAGAAGTCACATAATTAGTGAAATGATGTCCACCTGTGTGCAATCTAAGTGTCACATGATCTGTCATTACATATACACACCTTTTTTGAAAGGCCCCAGAGGCTGCAACACCTAAGCAAGAGGCACCACTAACCAAACACTGAAGACCAAGGAACTCTCAAAACAAGTAAGGTTCAATGTTGTTGAGAAGTACAAATCAGGGTTAGGTTATAAAAATATATCCAAATCTTCAATGATCCCCAGGAGCACCATCAAATCTATCATAACCAAATGGAAAGAACCTGGCACAACAGTAAACCTGCACAGAGACGACCACCCACCAAAACTCATGGACCGGGCAAGGAGGGCATTGATCAGAGAGGCAGCACAGACACCTAAGGTAACCATGAAGGAGCTGCAGAGTTCCACAGCAGAGACTAGAGTATCTGTACATAGGACGACAATAAGCCATAAGCTCCATAGAGTTGGGCTTTCTGGCAGAGTGGCCAGAAGAAAGCCATTACTGTTAGCAAAAAAACAAAATGGTACATTTTGAGTTTGCGAAAAGGCATGTGGGAGACTCCCAAAATGTATGGAGGAAGGTGCTCTGGTCTGATGAGACTAAAATTGAACTTTTCGGCCATCAAAGAAAACGATATGTCTGGCGCAAACCCAACACATCACATCACCAAAAGAACAACTGGGACTGGGAAACTGGTCAGAGTTTAGGGAAAGAGGGATTGTGCTAAATACAGTGATATTCTTAAGGAAAACCAGTATCACTCTGAGCGTGATTTGAGGCTAGGACGGAGGTTCACCTTCCAGCAGGACAATGACCCCAAACTCACTGCTAAAGCAACACTTGAGTGGTTTAAGGGGAAACATGTAAATGTGTTGGAATGGCCTAGTCAAAGCCCAGACCTCAATCCAATAGAAAATCTGTGGTCAGTCTTAAAGCTTGCTGTTCACAAGCGCAAACCATACAACTTGAAGGAGCTGGAGTTTTGCAAGGAGGAATAGGCAAAAATCCCAGTGGTAAGATGTGGCAAGCTCATAGAGACTTATCCAAAGCGACTTGGAGCTGTGATTGCCACATAAGCTGGCTCTACAAAGTATTGACTTTAAGGGGGTGAATAGTTATGCACATAGACTTTTTCTGTTATCTTGTCCAATTTGTTGTTTATCTCACAATAAAAATAAAAAAAACATCTTAAAAGTTGTGGGCATGTTCTGTAAATTAAATGATGCAATTCCTCAAACAATACATTTTAATTCCAGGTTGTGAGCAAAACTCCAAGGGGAGTGAATACTTTTGCAACGCACTGTAATAAATAAATCTGGTTTGCCAAATTTAGTAACAACAGCCATAGCATCATTGCATCTTTCTCTCATATTTTGAGCAGATCCTTGGAAAGAAGATGGCTCAGCCAGCTGGAAGTTCACTGTTTGTTTCAGCTATATAATCCACAATACTGTTCAACACATAGTTTATTTTGTTGATATTTTATAAAATTTAGATTATTTTCAGATATGAATCAATGATCCATTGTTGTGTCAGTTTTCCACCTTATAAAATAGGATTAAATGCATCTCGACTTTAAATTCAAGCATTGAAATATTATTTCTGACACGTTCTTTACTATTTGGATTACTGTCAATTATTTATTTAGGTTGATATCCTGCTTCACCATTGGGATAATGAAAGGTTGCTCTTGATTTCGTGGATATATTCTAATATCCTGCTGAAATGGTGGTTCCCCCTTGTTATTTTGAAACACCATTGCAACCTCATTAGATGTTGGTAAGTTATAACGGCGTTTATCACAATGGCGAGCTCTTCTAAGAACCATATTGACTCTTGGGATCAGCGACTAATTTTGTTCAGCATGAATCTGTTGCTCACGTTTTACTTCTGACAATTTTTTATAAGCTTGAGTATATGGGGTTTTAGCCATAATGTTACCAAGCTCTTTAAACACAGTGGCTAAGCATTTTTTATTTTCTGAAAACTTCATAAGTCGTTCCACAGCTTCCATTGAATCTAGTACATATAGTTGAGCAAATTCTCTTTGCTCTCTTTCATCTGGGTGTAAATGTGAAGTACAGTGGTAAATGTGGACTTGGAATTTAAAGCAGTAAGGGCCATGTCATAGAACATTTTCAGCATATTTTTCACCCATAGAAGCAAAAGAAATGGCACTGTTATAAGACTATATGTTTAGTTTGAAATTATTATAATTTGGAAAAGTAGGGTCACTCATTAGACTTTTTAAATATGGTGGGAATTTGTCTCTTTCTGGAAGTCTTACCTTTCCTTTCTGACAACAACTAATGAACTCACCATCTCTCTGTCTTTTCTGTTGAAAATGATAAGCCCCACAAAACTGACAAACAACATTCAACATACCACAATTGTGAGGCTCTACTGTTATCAATATACCAGGACTATGGACTATACTGACAACATATATCAATATTACTGTCTATATCCACATTACTCCCGTTACCAAATTGTTTACATGCATCTTTATTATTATTATTTTTTATTTGTAGCTCTCTGATGCTGCGATGTAACTTTAACAGACATGTTTCTTGTCTTTGAAATTCTCTCACGTTCTTCTTCTCTTATCCTTTTCAGAGTCTTCGGCGACTGTCGATCTTTCCATCTTTGTACGCATTCCAGTATTAGGCGTTTTTTAAGCTCTTCGTTGTTTTCTTTATTATCAGACATTGTAATCTGTAAATTGAAATTTACATTTTTAATTTTCAACATATTTTGTTTTTTAATAGTAAAACTTACTAATATATTTCTGTAGCTTACCTGAAGTTGTAATTGATTAAAGCAGTAAAATTCCTTTCTTTTTCTGACTCCACTCTTCTTTACAACATATGATGGTATGTCAATCGTGTCCATCTTTTTTCCAATCTGTAAGAGAAATGTAAGTGTGGTAATATAAAACTTGTGTTCCGATCTAATTAATTGTATTTGTTATGTCAAAACAGCAGTACAAAGCATTAATGTCCTTTTTTTATTTATTTATTTAAATTAATAGTTATTTCATGCATCCACCAATTCTTAAATTAGTAATATCTGCAGCATATTTCCTATAATAATAATTTTGGCTATTAATATACTTTCAGTAAACCACAAGCCACAACATTAATTCATGATATTCCAATTAATAATATATGTCTTTATTAATTAATTTGCTATTACTATTTAAATTATGTTTAATTTAAAATGATTAATTCAATTATATAATTATTGAAGAAATAAATATACTGTGCCTATGATAAGCAGGTGACTGGAAAATCATGCAGAGCTGACAGTCTGTCTTCATAACCACCAGTGACAGAGAGCTTCAAATTGTAAAATGAAACAAAAATAATGAATACTAATTTGTTTAATAATACACTACTATTTTTTTTCCGATTTATCTATTATTTTATTTTTTTTAGCTTGCACTCTATCCATTATAAGTTTATATACATTTACATTTTTTTTTCAAAAGCAAACATTTTCTGTCTTCTAAATATTGCTATACCTGAATAATGTAATCACAAATGTTTTATCAATTTTGAAATACATATTATTAATTTGCCATTTTTTTTTTAAATTAATCATTTAATTAATTAATTAATATGTAATATACTTTATCTATTATCTGTAATGAGCAGAATTAAAACTCCTAAAAAGCTAACAATCACTTCTGAAATAACGGCAGCAGATAAATGACCAGTCACTCTGTTCATCATCTGAGGAGAAAGTGAGAAAGATCTGTAAATTGTCCAGTATATATAGACCGCAGTCGCGAGACAAAACCGTTGGTTTTGGCACGAATCGTACTGAGCAGGCGCTATTTACGGCTTAGCCACAATTTGTGTGCCTCACACCAGTGAGGCACGTAATTTCTCACACATTTTACGGGCCTCGCGATACACGTCTAAGCCATATTTTCCAATCCTCGATATACCGTGTGTGAGTCTCCCTCCCCTGTGTCTCTTTCCCCAACCTCTCCCTCACCTATGTCTTTCCCCCCTCTCCCCTGTCTCTCTTTCCCCCCCCCCCCTGTCTCCCTTGAGCTGTTTTGGGTTGTGAAAACATTTGCGTGCTGTGTCTAATTCGGGCTTTGTCACACATTGCGGCCCTCGCGATGATCAGCAAAGGCCTACAGCCTATGGTTCTCATTGCGGGCCTTGCAATGAGCGCCAAAGGCCTACAGCCTTTGGCGCTCATTGCAGGCCTCCCCCTTCTACCTTTGGCGCACATTTCAATGTTTATGGTTTTATAGCCGCCATTTTTTTCAAGGTCGTAACTCGGCAGCCATTGGGAGGCTGCCAAAAAATGCCAATTGAATAGCAAATTAGCTGTCAACCTCACTTATGGACTCCATGCCTCAGGCTGTAACTCGGAAGACATTTGGAGTCTCTATTGTGGCCTACAGCCTTCGGCGCTCATTGCGGGCCTCGTGATGAACGGCAAAGGCGTACGGTTTTCAGCATTTATTACGCCAAAGGTATATGGCCTTCGGCGCTCATTGCGTACCTCCTATTAGATTGGTTGTATTGTAAATAAAATATATATTTTCTTCCTACTTTCCCTTATTAACCTATTGTCACAAACCCTATCAGCCTCATATAAATTTGGGGCCGTAACTTCATCGGAGATAGACGATTTGCGGGCCCAAGTACGTCTACTTTTATTTTGCTATTCAATTGGCCGTGCCTGAAAGTTAGGCGCTGGTCTTGAGAATCGGAAACCATGCTGTCGGCAGTACCATGATCTTGGACGCAAGCCTGTAATTCGTGGTTCAAGCCCGAAAAATCGGAGCACTTTAAAAGTAAATGTAAATTTAATACAGCACTGTAAGTGATTGGGAACACAATGGGTGACACTAGAATTCAAAGCACAACATTCACAGGCTCGCACATTGCCAAAATGTATTTCATGTTTAATTTCCGTTCAAAGTCCTATGGGCTTGAATGACCTCCAAGCCCGTAACTCTTTATTCAAGCCCGTAGGACTTTGAACAAAAATGGAGGTTGGATTCCAAAGTCCTAGGAGCTTGGAGGTTGAAAGAAGTTTGGAGGTTTGGACAAAAAATAAACATGAAATAAAGTATTTTATTTTTGCTATGTGCTTTCTTGAGAATTTTGTGCTTTTAATTCTAATGTCATCCATTGTGTTCCCAATTATTTACAGTGCTTAATGGTATGTGAACAAATAAGTAAAAGCAACTTCCCAAAAGGGTTGATTGCTATGTCTATAGCGCTCCACAAGTGATATCAAGAGGACAGTGCAATTGAGTGTATAAAGTTGGCTCTTGCAGTGATGGGTATAGATAGAGAAAAGCGAAGTGGATATTAATCTGAGGTTATTCAATTGTTACACCAAATAAATCCACTATAAATCGTCTCACTTTGGAAAGATATAGTTCTCCAAATAGTGTCCTTTCTTCTTCCAGGTTGTGTCCAGAATAGTCCCAAGTGTAATTTAAGTGTGTCTTCCAATAAATTCAACCCTAGTTGCGATGTTGCTTCCTCCAGACAAGTACTGTCCACAAAGTACTCCAAAAGCCAAAAAAAAAGTAAGAAGAGGGGAGGGAGGGACAAGCGCAAAGCCAAACCAATCGTGAAATATGTACATCAAGGTTTATTATAACAAATAATTAAAACCATTACACTCACATTCAATATGATATCAATTCACGTGATATACGAGATGTCACAGATATTGTCCTGTCATCCTTATGTTGCTTGGTGTTTTTAATCCAGACGGCCCAATGTTTAGTGTCTCAGTAATCCAATATATCAATTGTTACAGTGATACTTTTACAATTAGAGATAGAAAACAAATAATACAATCTGTCTTCTGTGTACACACACAGATCCAGACCTCACTCCCCAGACTGAGACATCTATTGTTGAGGTTAGCAAGCCTCACTTAAGATGCTCCAATATTAGTGAGTTTAGGGTCAGCACAAATGACAATTCATATAATGTTAGCTCTAATCTTATAATGGTGGATCTAATTGAGACCCATCTATGGAGCCTCTCACATCAGGGACCAATATGGTGAAAATAGGTAAAATAGCAGCAACAATAAATTAATAGATAATGCAATTATAATCAAAGATACAAAGATCAAATTGGATCCTACCAGATGCGTTTCGGCCAAGTCTTGGCCTTTCTCAATGGTGATCTTGAATAAAAATGTTCCCCTGATATTTGGGCTGTCTTTATACATCATCCTCAGTGCCCTTTCCCCTCCTTTTTGGTGCCAAATTCCCATCATCCGCCACTCCCGGAAGCAGGAAGTGATGTCACTCCTAGCATGCATTGCACCAGAGTTTTGAGTGTCTTTGGTGAGTTAATTTCCTGACAAATTTGTGGATATCCACAAATAAATCCAATGCATTTGGCTCCATATCAGGGGAAAAAGATAGACCCTTTTCAAGAACACTGATTTCATATGTAGTAAAAACCCTTTTTGACAAATTAAAGATCTTTATTGGTTGCTCCTGTGCTCCTGTGTCATACCTAACATCACTTTCCCTTTTGATAAAAGTACAGTAGTGTGTGTATATGTGCATTTAAAGTGCTCCGGACATGTCTTTAAACGCTTTGTATGTAACCCGATTGGAGCCCGCAAAAAGATGTAAATTGAATAGCAAAATAACTTACGGCCTCCATTTCCGAAGCCCAGATCTACCGATGCCTCAATTGAATGAGGCTCTTGGACATATGGTTCTGATCACTGTACTCTGATAACTTAAATAACCTATAACTTAAATTGTTTATGTTAAAACATTATGGGCCCTATTCAATTCCAAGCCCGTAACTCGATCGCAGATGGCATGTCTGCGATTGAGTTGCGGGCTCCAGTTGGTCTCAATTTGCGAGGCAATTCAATTTCTCCAGGTCGAGAGTTGCGATCTTGAAGCCAGCTCCATAAACCATGCACTGTAGCACTGTAACATATCAATTCACCAAGCCTGTAACCACCTATTTCGATTCGACCAATAGAAAATTAGTCATAATTACGGAAGTAAAACATGGAGGTTAGGTGTCAAACAACTACGATCAAACTCGCACAACTTCAAAAATTAAGAGTTATGAAAATGAATGCCAATACTGTTATAGTCCATATCATAATTTATATTGCAGAATTACTGTTTTATTTGCATTTACAGTGCTACGAATTGTGTTGGGGTTCCCCTCAAGCACATGTAGGATTTTCGCCTCCATTTGTGGTTTACGAGTGTGGATACATTTGCGAGCTTGGGGAATTGGAGCAATTGAATAGAGATTTGCGATTTTTGACACATCAAATGCTTCTGGAAGGTGTAAGTTATGAGTTAGACGACCAACATTTTTTCAAGCTCAGAAACTGTAACCCAATCCAAGCCCGCAAAAAGACACCAAATTTCATTGCAAGCTTACTTACGGGTCTCCGGATCTCAAATTCGGCCAATTGAATGAGGCTCTATGTTACTGAATGCAAGTATAAGTAAATTACTCACTTGTGCATGTTTTTTATTGGTCTTGTTGTTCAGTCCTTCAGTGGTGTCTGATTCTTGGTAACCATATGGACACAGCAAGCCCGGCACATTTGTCTGTGTTTCTGGTTTTGCTTATCCATATGTTTTCTTGGCAAAGATACTGGAGTGGGTTACCAGTTCCTTCTCCAGTGAATCATGATTTATCTGACCTCTCTGCTATAACCTACCCAATTGGGTGACCCCTACATGGTATAGCTCATAGCTTCATTGAGGTACTCAAGCCCCTTCACCACGACAAGGTAGCGATCCAGAAGGATATATTTTTATTAGGACATATTTAATTTATTTATATTTATTGTAATATGGATATTAGTAAACCACTATTTTATACCTCTGATATCTTATTATAGCCACTCTGTAGTTGATTAGAACTTTTTAAATGTACAATCAGCTATTTCTATTGATTCTGCTGCTGATGTTTGACACTGAAATGAAATGTATCCGTATTCAATTGAGCAATTGTAAGTTACTGGAACCAGTAATGGAGCCCGTAAACTAATTTGCTATTCAATTGGCGTCTTTTAGTGAGCCGCAAATGATCTACGGGATACAGCCCGAAAATCCCTGCAGTTGTCAAAATCGTAATTTACAACCCATCTAAGCCTTTGTTCTTTCAAGCCCTGCAAAAGTTACAATTGCTAAAATCGCAAATTGCTATTCAATTGCTACAATTCCTCAAGCCTGCAAATGTTTTCACTAAATGGCAATTATAGAAGAAAATTCGACAGTAACAAATAGGACTCACAAGGGGGTTAAACACCTGATCGTAGCACTGTAAATGCAAATAAATAATCAATACTGCAGTTTTAAAGATGGGGAAAGTGATGAAAGACATTAGAATTAATTGCACAGCAGTCTCAAGGTCGCAAAATGCAATATAAAAATAGCCAGATTGCGAGTCAGATCGCATACCAGACTTCTAACTGCTACTTGATTGACGTGTAACCTCCATGTTTTACTGACATACAGCGTTATTAAATTGCGATTCGGCTAATTGAAAAGGGCTCTATATAAGTACAGAGCATATTTATTTACAGATGTTTGTAGTTAGTGAACTTCTATCCAAAAGCAAGGTCTTCAGTAAATAAAAACTTCTGTAAAAAAATATGCTCTGCGCTTATATAGAGCCATTTTCAATTGGCCGAATCCCAATTTAATAAGGCTAAAAATGATGACGGTCTCATTTACTATAGGCTGTTTCTAAATCGGTGGTTACAGCCTTGCATAATTGATCATGATCACGTTCTGAAAAGCTACTTTTGATTGCTTGGTTTACGATTTCGGCTTTCGGCCCGTAAGTTGCGGGCTTGTTCAATTGAATAGATCTGTAATCGTAGCAAATTTTAAGCCCACAGACATATGGCCTGTATAACGTAATGTGTGGGCTATCCATTGAATAGGGGCCATACAGTCCCTGTGTGATCCTACAGAGTTCCTTGTTTTACTTAATACTTTTTACCCTGGTCAGTATTAGTAGCATTTTACTGTTGCTTAGTGAGAGGTGCAGCAATTGAGTTTTCCCCTGTTAGAAAGTGAGTAAGCACAATTCACTGAATTATAATTAGTCAAACTGCAATTAGCAGATATAAGGATGAGTTTTACATACTGAGTACTAGATTTTTTTAGCACAAGTTTGGTACAGGATGCTACACTATTAATGCAAAATAAGTATAATATATATATTTGTTTTAATGGGTTTAACTATAGAAGAAAAACTGCATACATATTGCAGTAGATCCCCTAAGAGCCACAGGGGCTGTGGAGTGCTTCACTGAGGCTGTATGGGTAGTTTTACCCATAGGAAACTGGCACTACAGCAATCAGGGATCTGCTTTGCAACCTTTGCAAAGCTTAGTGAATCCTGGTAATTAAATGTATATGCAAGTTACATAGTTAAATAGTTGAGGTTGAAAAAATACCTTTTTAGATCTCCTCTGATCTGCAATATGCTGATTAATTGTTAATTGGTAATTGATCCAGAGAAAGACAAAAACCCTAGTGAAACTTTGCCAATTGTCTCAAAAGGGAAAGAAAAAATAAATTCCTTCCTGACCCCAGATACTGGAGATCGGACTCCTCCATGGATCAATACTCCCTCTCTAATTATGCAGGATAACCCCGAATGCCCTTTTTATTTAAAAATATATCCAATCCCTTTTTAAAGTTATCTATTGAATCTGCTGTCACCATCTCCTTTGGTAGAGAATTCCGCAGGTTAACCACCCTTACTGTGAAGAACCCTTTTCTTTCTTTAAGGTGAAATCTTTTTGCTTCTAATCTCAAAGGATGTCCTTTTGTCAGTTGAAAACCTCTCGGCATAAAAAGCTCAATTGACAAAGCCTTGTATTGACCCTGGATATATTTATATATGGTAATCATAACCCTTTTGTTGCACTTCTCTGTACTTTTTCCAGCTCTAAAATGTCCTTTTTATGAAGTGGTGCCAACAATTTTACTAGGGATTTGTATAGTGGCAGAATTATATTTGCTTCTCTTGCTTCTATACCCTACCTAATACATGCTAATATTTTACTTGCCTTTGCAGATGCTGCTTGGCATTGAGCATTGTTACCTAGGTGGTTAGCCACAAGCACTCCCAAATCCCTTTCAATATCTGACACCCCTAGATTTGCTCGATTAAGATTATAAATTGCATGGCTATTTGTCCTTCCCAAATTCATAACGTTAATATAGTGAGCTGGGTTATGAATGCATCTGATAGAGAGCAATTAATAGTGTATGATTGCAATTATTTGCATGCAGTATGTTTTTCTAGCTTTGCATAAAAAAAAAAAAAAATAACTGTTGCAGATGATTAACCACCCTTACTGTGAAGAACCCTTTTTCTTTCTTTAAGGTAAAATATTTTTGCTTCTAACCTCAAAGGATGTACTCTTGTCAGTTGAAAACCTCTTGGCATAAAAAGCTCAATTGACAAAGCCTTGTATTGACCCTTGATATATTTATATAAGGTAATCATATCCCCTCTTGGACACCCTTTTGTTGCCATTCTCTGTACTTTTTCCAGCTCTAAAATGTCCTTCTTATGAAGTGGTGCCAACAATTGTACTAGGGATTTGTATAGTAGCAGAATTATATTTGCTTCCCTTGCTTCTATACCCGACTTAATACATGCTAATATTTTACTTGCCTTTGCAGATGCTGCTTGGCATTGAGCATTGTTACCTAGGTGGTTATCCACAAGCACTCCCAAATCCCTTTCAATATCTGACACCCCTAGATTTGCTCCATTAAGATTATAAATTGCATGGCTATTTTTCCTTCCCAAATTCATAACTTTAATATAGTGAGCTTGGTTGTGAATGCATCTGATAGAGAGGAATCATAGTGTATGATTACAATTATTTGCATGTAGTATGTTTCTCTAGCTTTGCATTAAAAAACAAAACAAATAACTGTTGCAATTTTTTTTAAGTGTACCCTGTCCATGTGAGCCTGCCCAGCTTTGGAGCCAATCAGCAATGCTGTATGAAGCCAGCTAGATGAGGCAGCTACACTGGGTCCTTAAAGGACCATAAATTGACATTCAAGTAACAAAAAGCTTGAGCGCTCACACGGTTGTTCTTTAGACTAATTTGACAAATTATGATTGTACTAAAACCAAACATTTCAGCTTCTACTACCTATTCTGTCTTTTAGGCGAATGAGCATTTATGCTTTATTTATGGTTCTGTAATGACCTGCAAGAGAACATTCATGGTATGTGCATGTGTCTCTGTGTGAGGGCATGTGTCTCTGTGTGAGTGAGTCCATGCAATTCACTGTGCCTGGGAGAGATCTCAGGGGCAATTCACTGAGGCTGGGTGAGGTAATGGGGCATTTCACTGGGGCTGGGATTGGTGATGGGCAAATCACTGGTGGGGGTTACAGGGGCAAATAACTGGGGCTGGGGGTAGTATCAACTGGGATGAAGATAAAACAATCAGTGAATTATAAAACAATCAGTGAATGCACAGACACAGACCTTGTTCTGGGTATTACAGAAATCTAAAGGAATGCTGCAGCTCAATTCGCAAACCAAAAAGATACAATGTATTATGTATGCTAATTTTAATTGGGATTTTCTGGGAGTGTCAACATTGAAAGAAAACAGTTTGTAAATGCAAGAATTTAGCAAGCTTTAGGGTAACTGTTTAAATGTTTATATTGGTATTTTTTCATGCAAACTATTTTTTTTCATACACTGCTAATTCTCCTCAGATTTATTAATAACCCAGCTCACTTGCATATACCTTTAACTACTTAAGCTGTAATCCCGAGCGTGGCTCGGTGTTAATTTTCTCTTTCTAAAGCGGTAACCCTGAGCCACGCTCGGCATTACACACTTCCTCCTTCCTCCCCCTTCCTCTTCCTGTGTAAGACTATCATCCTTCCCCTGCAGCACGTCTTCTGGCAGTGTCGGGGAGTCCCGAGTGACGTCACACGGACGTCTCGGCAATAGCGGCTCCCGAACACTGCCAGAAGACATGCTGCAGGGGAAGGATGACCATGTAACACAGTAAGAGGATGGTGGAAGGGGGAGGAAGGAGGGGGAAGTGGAGGAAAAGGGAGAGAGGAAAGGGAAGGATAAGGGGAGGAGAGGGGGAATCATGAGCTGCAGGGGCTCAGGGGGACATGGGGCCACTACAATACTTAAAAAAATGTGGGAGCAGGGGGGTGGAACAAGGCGGTCTGACCCCTGAGTGTACCGCTTTAACACTCGGGGGTACTGACACGGGAGGGTTAAAAAGGTATATTGGATAATAAATATTGTAATATTTATAGTAAGCAAGAATGAGCTTTTCTTCTCACTCACTTATACATTTAATATATATATTTGCTTTTCAAATAACATATATATAAAATCAGAAAGCAAATATAATTTAAGTTGCTCTTTAGCAAAAGTAAATAAAAAGACAATATTAATGTACAACTTCCACATATTTTAATTTACATACTGAATTTATTTCAATTTTATTCGAGCAGTAGTTGGTTAGTAAATCAAGAAAATCAAATGTATCCTGATTAATAGCAATTGCTCAAATACATTTAGAAGTAATCAAGGGCATATCCTTCTAAAGGAAACAGGATTGCAAAATGTGATTAAATACTAATTACATTCCATGTATTAGATCATTTAAAGCTTTATTAATAATTAAAGAATATATGCATATTAGATACATTTACAATACATTTATGATTTGTGCTTCAGCTTTATTGCTGCAAAGGATATGTTTTATACAAAAATGATTCAACAAAAACAATGGGTCTACAGAGCATTACCTTCTAGCAACTCATATGGTACAATGCTGTCCTTTTTATAAAAACTCTCTATCCGTCTCTCTCCTATTTCTCTTCCCTCTATTTGACCCCTCCTGTCTTTCTTACCCATCTATCAGCCCCTTCCTGTCTCTCTCACCTCTCTATCAGTCACCCTCCTGTCTTTTTCTCCTCTCTATCATTGCCCCCTCCTCTCTCTCCACTCTTCCTGTCCCCCTCCTTTCTCTTTCCTCCCTTTGTCCTCTTAACCAATTTGTTTCACCCTCTCTTCTTTGCTCTCCCTCTGCCCTCCTTTTCTCATTCCCATTCTATTTTCCTTCTCACCTACCCTTTCTTATTCTCACTATTTTTCTTTTCTACGGCCCATTTGTCCTCTTCTGTTTTCTTAATTTCATTTTCTCCCTCCCCCTTCTCTTGCTCTCTCTTTCTCCCTATAATTCACTTTTCTCCTTTCTCTATTTCTTCTGCTTCTGATCTCTTGCCCTCATCTCCTTTTATTCTGTGCCTGTTACTTGTCATACATTTATCTCTTCATCAGTTTCTGGATTTTTCTTCCTTTTTATGCCTTTTTCCCTTTCTATTTTTCTTTTTCTCTTTTATTCTCTATCTTCTCCTTTCTTCATCTTATCTTTTTTCTTTCTTTTTAACTCTCCCCTTTCCCTCTTTCTGCTGTGCCCTTTCTTCTCCTCTCTTGTCTATCCTCTCTTTGTCACGCCTCTCTTATCAATTGCCCTTTACTCTTCATCTCTTTCTCTCTTTTTCGCTCTATCCTTTTTCTTGTCTTTTCATTGCTCTTAATCTTGTCTTCTTCATCTCTACTCACATCTTCTCTTCATTGTGATCTCCCTCTCATAATACATAGAAATCTGAAGAAATGTATATGCCTTTATCTTACCACTCAGACATCAGGAAAATTAGTTCTTCCCTCATTCTAATACATAGACTTGTTAGGGGAATGGCGTCTGGAGCAGCTACAGGGAGTGTTATCAACATGTTATAGAAGGGGGGAATACCCAGGGAACTGGAGAGGAAATGGCAGGTCAAAGCAAACCACCAATGTCAAACAGGTGAAGCAGGGTCAAGCAGGGTAAACTGCACATTTCTGAGTAGTTTCAGTTTCATGCATTTTTGATAGGCACACATTGCCATTTTTTGTGGTGAGCCATTCAGGTCCAAAAGCTTTACATTTTACCCCCCAATTATTTTTGGGCTCCTACACCCTTGTGTGTATATACAGTGGATATAAAAAGTCTACACACCCCTGTTAAATGTCAGGTTTCTGTTCTGTAAAAAAATTAGACAAAGATCAATAATTTCAGAATTTTTTCCACCTTTAATGTGACCTATAAACTGTACAACTCAATTGGAAAAGAAACTGAAATCTTTTAGGTTGAGGGAAGAAAAAAAAAAGAAAAATAATGTGGTTGCATAAGTCTGCACACCCTCTTATAACTGGGGATGTAGCTGTGTTCAGAATTAAGCAATCACATTCCAAATTGTGTTAAATTGGAGTCAGCATACACCTGCCATCATTTAAAGTGCCTTTGATTAACCCCAAATAAAGTTCAGCTGCTCTAGTTGGTCTTTCCTGAAATTTTCTTAGTCGCATCATACAGCAAAAGCCATGGTCCACAGAGAGCTTCCAAAGCATCAGAGGGATCTCATTGTTAGAAGGTATCAGTCAGGAGAAGTGTACAAAATAATTTCCAAGGCATTAGATATACATTGGAACACAGTGAAGACAGTCATCATCAAGTGGAGAAATTATGGCACAACAGTGACATTACCAAGAACTGGAGCTCCCTCCAAAATTGATGAAAAGACGAGAAGAAAACTGGACTGACAGGCTACCAAGAGGCCTACCTCATCATTAAAGGAGCTGCAGGAATATCTGGCAAGTACTGGCTGTGTGGTACATGTGACAAAAATCTCCCGTATTCTTTATATGTCTGGGCTATGGGGTAGAGTGGCAAGACGAAAGCCTTTTCTTACGAAGAAAAACATCCAAACCAGGCTACATTTTGCAAAAACACATCTGAAGTCTCCCAAAAGCATGTGGGAAAAGGTGTTATGGTCTGATGAAACCAAGGTAGAACTTTTTGGCCATAATTCCAAAAGATATGTTTGGTGTAAAAACAACACTGCACATCACCAAAAGAACACCATACCCACAGTGAAGCATGGTGGTGGCAGCATCATGCTTTCGGGCTATTTTTCTTCAGCTGGAACTGGGGCCTTAGTTAAGATAGAGGGAATTATGAATAGTTCCAAATACCAGTCAATATTGCACAAAACCTTCAGGCTTCTGCTAGAAAGCTGAACATGAAGAGGAACTTCATCTTTCAGCATGACAACGACCCAAAGCATACATCCAAATCAACAAAGGAATGGCTTCACCAGAAGAAGATTAAAGTTTTGGAATGGCCCAGCCAAAGCCCAGACCTGAATCCGATTGAAAATCTGTGTGGTGATCTGAAGAGGGCTGTGCACAGGAGATGCCCTCACAATCTGACAGATTTGGAGTGTTTTTGCAAAGAGGAGTGGGCAAATCTTGCCAAGTCAAAATGTGCCATGCTGATAGACTCATACCCAAAAAGACTGAGTGCGGTAATTAAATCAAAAGGTGCTTCAACAAAGTACTAGTTTAAGGGTGTGCAACCATAAGCGAGGGACGCATACTTATGCAACCATAAGCGAGGGACGCAGTTCCCCGCAAATGCGGCTCCTCGGGAAGCGAGGGTCCGCACTTGCGATGGTGGAGCATCCCATCGTCTCTGCAAATGCGGGTCCTCGTGAATAGAGGGGGCTGCATTTGCAGTGGTGGAAGGTCCAAGCGTCGGCTGTGTAAACACACGCACGACTTTTAAAAAAAAAAAACTCAAAGGCGCCTCACACGCGGTTGACACACATACTCACGACTTAGAAAAAAATACACTGCGTTGTACACGTAAATACCAACTGCGTCCATCGCAAACAAATTACGTCCGCCTCGCAAAAAAATACGGCCGCGAAACGACCCATTCCCAACACGCAAAACCGGCCGAACACGCCGCGCATGAAAACATCAGAAACATAAGAAATAAACACAACGAACACATAAAACACTTACTTACAGCTAGGGGGGGCATCCGGCACCTCGAAAAGTTAATTTACACGTCCTTTTAAGTCCAAAAAAACTAGTTTTAACTGCCAAAAATCACCTAGGCGAGAGAAAAAATGGCCGCCGAACAAAATGAAAATGAGGCTTCAGACGTAACTATACTACCGTGACCCGCAAGACTGAAATACATATTATGCGGAACGTACCACACTGATATTAACCACCACTTTGAAAACTACTACGCACAAAATGGCGGATGGAACGCAAATTGTAAGCTGGAACGCAAATAGCGCATGCGTATTGCGTTATAACGGTCTCAGGCATTTGAAAGTTTATAAATCCTGCCTACTTTCCAGAAAATTCTACATTTCTACTCAGGTGATGAACGGAGTGACTGGATAGTTAACTGCTGCTGTTACTTGAGAAGAGAATTGTTTCCTAATTTCCTACTTTACATTGTGCAAATTAGAACTGAGAGGTAAGCTATAATATATTACATTTTATTATCAAAACAGGACAAAAAAAATAAAAACTTTAAGTATGAAAATGTGATTTATGTATAGTGACATGTGGCACGCACATTTATGTGTATAGCCCCTGCAACAAACTAATCTTAATCCAAACTAATGAAACAAGTATATTTAAATGACATAAAAAAAAAACAACTTTAACTATTAAAATATGATTCATGTATAGTGATATGTGACACGCACATATATGTGTATCATGTATAGTCACATGTCACACACACATTTATGTGTGTAGGCCCGAAAAAAAAATAATGTTCATTTAACTATTAAAATATGATTCATGTATATTGATATGTGAGACGCACAAAAAAAAAAAAAACTTTAACTATGAAAATGATGAAAATGTGGTTCATGTATAGTGACATGTGACAAGCACATTTTATGTGTTTAGCCTCTGCGACAAAGTAATCTTAATCCAAACTAATTAAACAAGTATATTTAAATGACATTACAAAAAAAAAAAAAACTATTAAAATGTGATTCATGTATAGTGACATGTCACACGCACATTTATGTGTGTAGGCACAAAAACAAACTAATGTTAATTGAAAGTAATTAAAGAAGTATATTTAAATTACATTAATTTATTGTAATTGAATATATCACCTAAAGCTCAATCTTTCTCCTTTTTTTTACTATTCAAACAGACTCTGCATCAACAGCGTCACTCAAGAATTTGCACCGTGCATTGTGAACCACAATCCCTTTTAAAGAACACCAACAAAGAAGAGGTAAGATAGAAAAATACATTACATGCTGAAAAAGACAATGCTTTCCTAAATCAAAAAGAAGAAATATACAATTAACCATTTCACTTTCTTTTTCAAACAGACACTACAAGAAGACCGCCGGATTAAGATTGCCAGGAGGGGACCCTCTGTCATTCGACACTTCAATCAAGGTAAAGTATATCAAGTACAAAAATAAAGGAACTATATATGTTTAATGGCCTCCAATATAACAAATGCAGCAACCAAAAAGTGGTGAACACAAAATAGGATAATGCTAAAAATATAGCCAGAATATAAAAAATAGAAAAAAACATTCATTTGCACTGTAGAAAAACATTAAAGCTTCATAAAAAACACTAATTAAGCAAATCAAGTATGCAACATATGGTAGACACAAAACAGGATTGTACCAAAAATCACACTAACACATAGCAAACTAAATTAATATTCTTCTTTAATGTTTAACAACCTATAAGCCTTACAAAGAAGCCTAAATAAGCATACCAAAAGTGGTAGACACAAAACAGGATTGTACCAAAAATCACACAAAAACATAGCAAACTAAATTAATATTCTTCTTTAATGTTTAACAACCTATAAGCCTTACAAAGAAGCCTAAATAAGCATACCAAAAGTGGTAGACACAAAACAGGATTGTACCAAAAATCACACAAACACATAGCAAACTAAATTAATATTCTTCTTTAATGTTTAACAACCTATAAGCCTTACAAAGAAGCCTAAATAAGCATACCAAAAGTGGTAGACACAAAAGAGGATTGTACCAAAAATCACACAAACACATAGCAAACTAAATTAATATTCTTCTTTAATGTTTAACAACCTATAAGCCTTACAAAGAAGCCTAAATAAGCATACCAAAAGTGGTAGACAAAAAACAGGATTGTACCAAAAATCACACAAACACATAGCAAACTAAATTAATATTCTTCTTTAATGTTTAACAACCTGTAAGCCTTACAAAGAAGCCTAAATAAGCATACCAACAGTGGTAAACACAAAACAGGATTGTACCAAAAATCACACAAACACATAGCAAACAAAATGAATATTCTTCTTTAATGTTTAAGAACCTATAAGCCTTACAAAGAAGCCTAAATAAGCATACCAAAAGTGGCAGACACAAAACAGGATTGTACCAAAAATCACACAAACACATAGCAAACTAAATTAATATTCTTCTTTAATGTTTAACAACCTATAAGCCTTACAAAGAAGCCTAAATAAGCATACCAAAAGTGGTAGACAAAAAACAGGATTGTACCAAAAATCACACAAACACATAGCAAACTAAATTAATATTCTTCTTTAATGTTTAACAACCTGTAAGCCTTACAAAGAAGCCTAAATAAGCATACCAACAGTGGTAGACACAAAACAGGATTGTACCAAAAATCACACAAACACATAGCAAACAAAATGAATATTCTTCTTTAATGTTTAAGAACATATAAGCCTTACAAAGAAGCCTAAATAAGCATACCAAAAGTGGTAGACACAACACAGGATTGTACCAAAAATCACACAAACACATAGCAAAGTAAATTAATATTCTTATTTACTGTTTAACAAGCTATAAGACTAACAAACAAGTCTACATTTGTATACCAAAAGTGGTGGACACAAAACAGGATAATGCTAAAAACATTGCAATCATATCCAAAATAAGAACAACATTAATAATTACAGTATAACAAAAAAATAAATGGAATATACAAATACATTTAAATTATTTTTGAAAGGTTGCACAAAAAAAGCATTGCACAAAAATTCATCATAACAGATACAATACACCAAAATAATGAACTTTTTGCTTTATTACAAATACATTCAAATCAAATAACATTTTCATTTTTCTTTTACAACAGATACTGCATGAAGATAATCGGACCAGGACTTTCAACAGAGGACCAGGCCATCGGACCAGGACTTTCAACAGAGGACCAGACCATTAGACGAGGACTTTCAACAGAGGACCAGATCATTAGACGAGGACTTTCAACAGAGGACCAGACCATTGGGCGAGGACTTTCAACAGAGCACCAGACCATCGGACGTGGACTTTCAACAGAGGACCACACCATCGGACGAGGACTTTCAACAGAGGACCAGACTATCGGACGAGGACTTTCAACAGAGGACCAGACCATCGGACAAAGACTTTCAACAGAGGACCAGACCATCGGACAAAGACTTTCAATTGAAATCACACTTCAGCCAAGGTACAGTATAATAAGTAAAAAATGAGAAAACTAAATAAACATGTTTGCTCTGCATCCATGTCAACAGAAAAAAAATCAAGAACAAGCACTAACTATGGCCATCATTCAATTGCAATTTGGCCAATTCAATACAGGTCTAAATAACAACATCACATTTTTTTTAAAGAACTTTTTAGTTGGTAAACATCTATCCACAAACAAGGTTTTCACTAACTAAAAACTTTTTTAAAAAAAATGTTATCTGCTTATTTACAGCATTATTGAATTGGCTAAATCGCAATTCAATGAGGGCCTATACATTTTAACAAAATATAACTGACACATTTCTGATTTACCTCTTATTTGTCTGTTATGGACAATAATGTTTAACAGTAAATCCCAATTTCAATATACCGAATTAAATGTAATTATTTTCTTTTACAGATTAACATGGCTACTAACGAGAGCAAACAAGAGAAGAAAAGACGTCAAACTAGAGAAAGACAAGAGAGATGGGCCGACCAGCAGACACCAGAGGAGAAAGAAATTTGACGAGAAAAAGAACGCAACAGACTTGCAAGCAAAAGACTATAAGCTTCTAAGATTAAAGATACGCCCCAAAAAAACTCCCAAGCAAATAAAGCATTTACAACCTGTTCCTCAAACATCAGATGACATTTTACCAGAAAAAAAGAGAGATACCAAAAAAAGCCACAAAAAAAACAAAGCATTTAGAACCTGTTCCTGAAACATTACATGGCATTTTACCTAAACCAATACAACATACAGGGAGTGCAGAATTATTAGGCAACATGTATTTTTGAGGATTCATTTTATTATTGAACAACAACCATGTTCTCAATGAACCCAACAAACTCATTAATATCAAAGCTGAATATTTTTGGAAGTAGTTTTTGGTTTGTTTTTAGTTTTAGCTATTTTAGGGGGATATCTGTGTGTGCAGGTGACTATTACTGTACATAATTATTAGGCAACTTAACAAAAAACAAATATATACCCATTTCAATTGTTTATTTTTACCAGTGAAACCAATATAACATCTCAACATTCACAAATATACATTTCTGACATTCAAAAACAAAACAAAAACAAATCAGTGACCAATATAGCCACCTTTCTTTGCAAGGACACTCAAAAGCCTGCCATGCGTGGATTCTGTCAGTGTTTTGATCTGTTCACCATCAACATTGCGTGCAGCAGCAACCACAGCCTCCCAGACACTGTTCAGAGAGGTGTACTGTTTTCCCATCTCACATTTGATGATGGACCACAGGTTCTCAATGGGGTTCAGATCAGGTGAACAAGGAGGCCATGTCATTAGATTTTCTTCTTTTATACCCTTTCTTGCCAGCCACGCTGTGGAGTACTTGGACGCGTGTAATGGAGCATTGTCCTGCATGAAAATCATGTTTTTCTTGAAAGATGCAGACTTCTTCCTTTACCACTGCTTGAAGAAGATGTCTTCCAGGAACTGGCAGTAGGACTGGGAGTTGAGCTTGACTCCATCCTCAACCCGAAAAGGCCCCACAAGCTCATCTTTGATGATACCAGCCCAAACCAGTACTCCACCTTCACCTTGCTGGCGTCTGAGTCGGACTGGAGCTCTCTGCCCTTTACCAATCCAGTCACGGGCCCATCCATCTGGCCCATCAAGACTCACTCTCATTTCATCAGTCCATAAAACCTTAGAAAAATCAGTCTTGAGATATTTCTTGGCCCAGTCTTGACGTTTCAGCTTGTGTGTCTTGTTCAGTGGTGGTCGTCTTTCAGCCTTTCTTACCTTGGCCATGTCTCTGATTATTGCACACCTTGTGCTTTTGGGCACTCCAGTGATGTTGCAGCTCTGAAATATGGCCAAACTGGTGGCAAGTGGCATCGTGGCAGCTGCACGCTTGACTTTTCTCAGTTCATGGGCAGTTATTTCGGGCCTTGGTTTTTCCACACGCTTCTTGCGACCCTGTTGACTATTTTGAATGAAATGCTTGATTGTTCGATGATTGCAATTTTAAGAGTGCTGCATCCCTCTGCAAGATATCTCACTATTTTTGACTTTTCTGAGCCTGTCAAGTCCTTCTTTTGACCCATTTTGCCAAAGGAAAGGAAGTTGCCTAATAATTATGCACACCTGATATAGGGTGTTGATGTCATTAGACCACACCCCTTCTCATTACAGAGATGCACATCACCTAATATGCTTAATTGGTAGTAGGCTTTCGAGCCTATACAGCTTGGAGTAAGACAACATGCATAAAGAGGATGATGTGGTCAAAATACTAATTTGCCTAATAATTCTGCACTCCCTGTATACCAAGAAAAGCCACACAAAAAAAACAAAGCATTTAGAACCTGTAGAACATTACATGACATTTCACCTGATGAATATGAAAGTCAAACTGCTATATGCTTTGCAAATTGTCCTTTACTCAAGTGTTTAGCAGTAGAGGTTCATAGTTGTGGGGACATGACTACTCAATGTCAGTTTTGTGAGGCTTATTACTTTAAACAGGAGAGACCCAGAGATGGGCGATTTATTAGTTGCTGTCAAAAAGGCAAGTTCAAACTTCCACAAAGAAAAGAATTTCCAATCTATTTACAAAACATTATGACTGAACCTACTTTTCCAAACTACAAAAATGTTAAGACAAACATAAGATCCTACAATAGTGCCATGTCCTTTGCATCTATGGGGGCAACATTAGCTGCTAATGTACCAGGACATGGTCCTTACTGTTTTAAAGTCCAAGGACAAATTTATCATCGAACTTCCCATTTACATCCAGAGGAAGGAGAGCAAAGAAAATTCGCTCAACTATATGTCCTAGATACAATGGAAGCTGTTGACCAACGTACGCAGCTGGAAGAAAATAAAACATGTTTACCCAGTGTTTTTATATAGCTAAATAACATTATGGACAATAATCCCTACAGTAAAGCTTATAAAAAATTGGCAGAAGTAGAAAATGAACAACTACTTCATGCACAAAGACATCAATTACCAATGCCAAAGGTTAATATGGTGCTTAAAAGAGACAGACATACTGATAAACGTCATTATAACTTGTCAACATCAAATGAGGTTGCAATGGTGTTTCAAAATGATGAAGGAGAACCACCATTTCAAAGAGACATTAGAATATATCCCAGAAATGAGGAGCAACCATTA
The DNA here is from genome assembly GCA_027410445.1 of Discoglossus pictus. Classification (NCBI taxonomy): domain Eukaryota; kingdom Metazoa; phylum Chordata; class Amphibia; order Anura; family Alytidae; genus Discoglossus; species Discoglossus pictus. Next base: position 71,167,716 of record CM050164.1, on the reverse strand, counting down.
ATTAATATTAGTATCTTAAGTCCAAATTTAGATCTAAAGACATATCCCATTTTTTTCGAACACGGAGAAGCAGGTTGGCAACCAAAATTAACACTTCCCGGTTACCCAAATGCTAAAGCCAGAATCCGAAATAATGTTTCTATGCTTGAATTTAAAGTAGCTCAAGTTGCCATTCGAAATGCATTTAATCCAATTTTATGTGGTGTAAAACTAACACAACAATGGATTATTGATTCCTATTTGCAAGTTGAGGCCAATAATTTAAACTTTATAAAATATCAACAAGATAAACTACATGTAGAACAATATTCGGGACTAATGGACTAATGTTGCTGATGTGGCTACAAGCAGAGACATGACAGCTGGCAAAGCCATCATTTTACCATCTTCCTTTCAAGGATCTCTTTGAAATATGAGAGAAAGATACAATGATGCTATGGCTATTGTCACCAAATTTGGCAAACAGAATTTATTTCTTACATTTACATGTAATCCACAATGGCCAGAAATTACACAAAATTTACTTCTTGGACAAAGTGCTTCTTATAGACCAGATTTAGTAGCCAGAGTTTTTAAGATTAAATTAAATTAATGAATACGTGACATCACTATAAGTCAGTTATTTGGCAAATGTCTTGCTTATGTATATACCATTGAATTTCAAAAAAGAGGCCTTCCACATGCACATCTTCTGATAATACTTAGAGAAAAAGATAAATTAGATACTTCTGACAAAGTGGATGCAGTCATTGTTGCTGAACTACCAGATCCAGAACTATATGGTAGACTATATGAGATTGTTACTCGTCGCATGATTCATGGACCCTGTGGTGAGCTTAATCCACAATCACCATGTATGGAAAATAATAAATGTTCCAAAGAATTTCCAAAAGATTATAGAGACAAAACCTATGCCAATTGTGATGGCTATCCACTTTATAAAAGAAGAGAAGGAGATAGTGCCATTATTCGTGGAAAAAAAGTTGACAATAGATATGTAGTACCCTACAATCCACATTTACTCATGAAGTACAATGCCCACATCAACGTAGAAGCCTGCACTTCCATCAAATCCATTAAATATGTCTACAAATATATTTACAAAGGCTATGATGCAGCTACTGTAGTCGTCAAAAGTGCAGACAACCCTGAAAGTAGTGAGTTAGTACATGATGAACTTGCATCTCATTTAGATGCTCGCTATGTCAGTGCCAGAAGCTATGTGGTGGCTTTTAAAATTTGAAATTCATGATAGATCACATGCAGTATATAGATTATCAGTACATTTGCCACGAAGACATTTAGTGTATTTCCATGCTGGAAATGAAATGAATGCATTGGCCCAAAGTGAAGATCGTCACACTACACTAACTGCATGGTTTGAATTAAATTCCACAGATTCAAAAGCAACACAATTCTTATATATTGAAATTCCATATCACTATGTTTTTGTGAATGGATTATGGAGACCGAGAAAAAGCAGAGGCAATAAAATAATCCCAAGAATTTACACAGTCAGTCCAAGAGATGTTGAATGTTTTTGCTTACAGATATTACTTTTAAATGTTCCTGGAGCACAAAGTTTTGAACACTTAAGAACTATTAATGACATAGTATATGAATCCTTCCATTTAGCTGCAAGACATATAAACTTACTAGCTGATGACACAGAATGGGAAAGATGTTTAGAAGAAGCAGCACAATGTCAAATGCCACGGCAAATGAGAGAACAATTTGCATTTATTTGTATCTTCTCAAATGCTCCAAATGCATTAGCTTTGTGGGAGACATTTAAAAGTAATATGGCTGAAGACTTTATGCAACGATACAATGAACCCATTGCACACTTAAAAGCGTTAATGGCAATCCAAGGAGTATTTTTAACTCATGGATTAAGTTGTGCAAGTTTTAATTTGCCTGATCCAGGTCTTATAGATGACATAAACTTTGAAGACTATGACATTCAACTACAAGTGGATTTACCTTACAAGTAAAGGCTGATAAACTGCAGAGTGCACTAATTGCGCCCAGGTGAGAGGGGTGTGGCATGACTGTTTAACTTGTATAAAGGTTTTGTGAGCTGGTTTGGGGACTGTTTACAAGTGGATTTACCTTACAAGTAAAGGCTGATAAACTGCAGAGTGCACTAATTGTGTCCAGGTGAGAGGCGTGTGGCTTGACTGTTTAACTTGAATAAAAGGTTTGTGAGCTGGTTTGGGGCCTGTTTACAAGTGGATTTACCTTACAAGTAAAGGCTGATAAACTGCAGAGTGCACTAATTGTGCCCAGGTGAGAGGGGTGTGGCTTGACTGTTTTACTTGTATAAAAGGTTTGTGAGCTGGTTTGGGGCCTGTTTAAAAGTGGATTTACCTTACAAGTAAAGGCTGATAAACTGCAGAGTGCACTAATTGTGCCCAGGTGAGAGGGGTGTGGCTTGACTGTTTAACTTGTTTAAAAGGTTTGTGATCTGGTTTGGGGCCTGTTTACAAGTGGATTTACCTTACAAGTAAAGGCTGATAAACTGCAGAGTGCACTAATTGCGCCCAGGTGAGAGGGGTGTGGCATGACTGTTTAACTTGTATAAAAGTTTTGTGAGCTGGTTTGGGGCCTGTTTACAAGTGGATTTACCTTACAAGTAAAGGCTGATAAACTGCAGAGTGCACTAATTGTATCCAGGTGAGAGGCGTGTGGCTTGACTGTTTAACTTGTATAAAAGGTTTGTGAGCTGGTTTGGGGCCTGTTTACAAGTGGATTTACCTTACAAGTAAAGGCTGATAAACTGCAGAGTGCACTAATTGTGCCCAGGTGAGAGGGGTGTGGCTTGACTGTTTTACTTGTATAAAAGGTTTGTGAGCTGGTTTGGGGCCTGTTTACAAGTGGATTTACCTTACAAGTAAAGGCTGATAAACTGCAGAGTGCACTAATTGTGCCCAGGTGAGAGGGGTGTGGCTCGATTTTTTTACTTGTATAAAAGGTTTGTGAGCTGGTTTGGGGCCTGTTTACAAGTGGATTTACCTTACAAGTAAAGGCTGATAAACTGCAGAGGGCACTAATTGTGCCCAGGTGAGAAGGCAGAAGTTAATATAAACAGGAGAAGGGGAACTTGTGAGCTTGCGAACATTGTCAGTATCAAGTGCAATTCTAGTAAAAACCTAGGAGTTTAAATAAAAGGAGGGACTTCAAAGAAAAGGAAGGGCAGATTTATAATGCAAAGGAGGAAAACTTTATATAAATATATTATTTTATATTTTTTATTTTTCCCACTGAAATTTTGTAGACAATAATAATAATTATGAGTCAGTCCAGTGGCAACCTTATTCAGTGTACATCCTGTCATATGTATGCAATACTGGAACACATGATCCAGGGTCCATACCTCTGTGAGAGGTGTGAGCATATTGCCTCTCTGGAAGCTCAAATTGGAGATCTGGAGAGGAGAATTGCAGCACTTAGTGATATTGCTCCACTGGAAAGGGGGTTGGTGCTCACTGAGCACAGTTTAGCTGGGCCTAGCATGGAGGGTGGAGCTGGGGCGAGTGAAGATGTCCAGGTAGGCAGCTGGGTTACAGTTACAAAGGGAAGCAGGGGGAACAGGAGGAGGCAGACCAGTTCTGAGTTGGCAAACACCAACAGATTTGCCAGAATGAGTGAAACTGTTGGGGATGTCCATTCAGGAATGGCAATGCCAGATAGAGCTGTTCCCTCCAACAGCCGGGCGAACAGCTCTACTGGAGGAGAGGGAGGGCAGAATAGGCAGAACAACAGACAGGTTTTGGTTGTAGGGGACTCTATTATTAGGAAGGTAGACAGGGTGATTTGTCACCCAGATCCCAGCAATCGAACAGTTTGCTGTCTCCCGGGTGTTCGGGTTCGTCATGTCGTGGATCGGGTAGACAAATTATTGGGAGGGGCTGGAAATGAACCGGCGGTCTTGGTAGATATTGGTACCAATGACAAAGTTAGTGGAAGATGGAGTGTCCTAAAGAATGATTTTAGAGAACTAGGTAATAAGCTGAAGGCAAGGACCTCCATGGTAGTATTTTCTGAGATACTACCAGTGCCACATGCTAGCCCAGGGAGGCAGAAGGAGATTAGGGAGGTTAATGCGTGGCTAAAGATGTGATGCACTAAGGAGGGGTTTGGCTTTTTAGAGCACTGGGCTGACTTCTCACTTCGGTACAATCTCTACAGTAGGGATGGATTGCACCTTAATGATGAGGGAGCTTTTGTACTAGGGGATAGGATGGTAGAAAGGCTGGAGGAGTTTTTAAACTAGTAGGTGGGGGGGAGGGATTCGATATAAGTAATGGGGTAGAAAGTGTAGAGGGTATAAGGGATGAATTAACAACTCATAGGGGAGGAGATGGGAGGAGGGGTAGTATAGTCAATAGGGAGGTAGTATTAAGTAATTCAAGTACAGTGGCAGGCACTTCAGAACTACAGACTCATAACATAAGGTGTATGCTTGCTAATGCCAGAAGCTTGCCAGGAAAAATGGGAGAGTTAGAATTATTAGTAATGAATGAAAAATGGGATTTAATAGGCATTACCGAAACGTGGTGGGATGAATCTCATGACTGGACTGTTAATCTGGATGGTTATAACCTATTTAGGAAAGATAGAGGCAATGGTAAACGAGGAGGAGGGAGCAGCAAATTCCAAAATAATTACCATTACCTGGCCCAGGTTATACAGGAGCCTACTAGAAATGAAGCTATCTTAGATTTACTCATCACAAATAATATTGATATAGTATCAAATTTTGAAATAGGGCAACCTTTGGGAAACAGTGATCACAACACAGTCTCATTTGAGATTGAATTAAAAAAAAAACATTTTAAGGGGCCAACAAAAACTCTGAATTTTAAAAGGGCAGATTTTAACGGTCTAAGGGCAGCAATACAAAGTATAGACTGGGACAGAGAACTGATAGGTAAAAACACTGAACATAAATGGACAACATTTAAATCCTTACTAAATATACATACACATCGGCATATACTGTGTGGGAATAAAAGTAAAAGGAGTAAATCACAACCCATGTGGCTTAACAATGATTTAAAGAACAAGATACGGAGTAAAAAAAAGGCATTTAAATTATACAAACAAGAGGGGACAGAGACTGCTTTACGGGAATACAAGGAAATCAACAAGGCTTGCAAAAGCGCGATTAGACTGGCTAAAATAGAAAATAAAAAATGTATTGCAAAAGAGAGTAAGACTAACCCTAAAATATTTTTAAGTATATTAATGGGAAGGAGGCGAGGGAGGAAGCTATAGGAACATTACAATGTGAAACAGGCTGGCTGAAAATTAGTGACCAGGAAAAGGTAGATGAGCTAAATAGGTTCTTTTCTTCGGTATACACAAGGGAGGTACAAGTGGTTGGGACACTGCAACATAATTGGGCTACACTACCTTTGCCAAATAATTGGTTAACACAGGAAGTAATCCAAAAGAGGTTGGAAAAATAAATGTTAATAAAGCCCCGGGTCCTGATGGAATACATCCAAGGGTACTAAGGGAACTGGGTTCTGTAATAGACAAACCGTTATATTTAATTTTTGAAGATTCACTCAACACAGGGTCTCTACCAGATGACTGGAGAAAAGCTGATGTGATACCTATATTTAAAAAGGGATCAAGAGCAAATCCGGGGAATTATAGACCAGTAAACCTCACTTCTGTAGTGGGGAAGCTTTTAGAAGGGTTAATAAGGGATAATATACAAGAATATGTCTATTTGAACAGGATTATAAGTAGGAGTCAACATTGGATTTATAAGGGATAGGTCATGTCAAACAAATCTAATTAGTTTCTATGAGGAGGTTAGTAGGAACCTGGATCAAGGCAACTCAGTGGATGTAGTCTTTTTGGATTTTGCAAAGGCTTTTGATACAGTGCCACATGAGAGACTATTGGGCAAACTAAGGGATACAGGAATTGCAGTAAATATCTGCTCATGGATTGAGAGCTGGCTAAAAGACAGGAAGCAAAGGGTTGTTGTAAATTGAACATACTCCGATTGGACTAATGTGGTAAGTGGGGTTCCTCAGGGTTCAGTATTAGGTCCTCTCCTTTTTAACATATTTATTAATGACTTAGAGGTAGGATTGGAGTGTGGGGTCTCCATTTTCGCTGATGACACAAAGTTGTGCAAGGTAATTAAATCAGATAATGATGTGCTTTCCCTCCAAGGGGATTTACATAAAATTGAGGAATGGGCATCTAAATGGCAGATGAGATTTAAGATGAATAAATGTAAGGTTATGCATCTGGGAAGGAAAAATAGCCATGCAATTTATAATTTTAATTGGAGGAAATCTAGGTGTATCAGATATTGAAAGGGATTTGGGAGTGCTTGTGGACAACCACCTAGGTAACAGTGCTCAAAGCCAAGCAGCAGCTGCAAAGGCAAATACAATATTAGCATGTATTAAGAAGGGTATAGAAGCCAGGGAAGCAAATATAATTCTGCCACTATACAAATCTCTAGTACGCCCTCATTTGGAATATGGAGTACAATTTTGGGCACAACTTCATAAAAAGGACATTTTAGAGCTGGAAAAGGTACAGAGAAGGGCAACAAAACTAATAAGGGGAATGGAGTGGCTAAGTTATGAAGAAAGACTAACCAAATTAAACTTATTTTCTCAAGAAAAAAGGCGTCTAAGAGGAGGTATGATTACCTTATATAAATACATCCAGGGTCAGTATAAAGATTTGTCAGGGGAGCTTTTTGTGCCAAGAGGTTTTCAACTGACAAGAGATTCCACCGCAATGAAAGAAAAGGGTTCTTCACAGTAAGGGTGGTTAATCTGTGGAATTCTCTACCAGAGGAGGTGGTGACAGCGGATTCGATAGATAACTTTAAAAGGGGACTAGATTTATTTCTAATTAAAAAGGGAATTCAGGGTTATCATGGATAATTAGAGACAGTATTGATCCAAATTTTTTACATTTCCCTTTGAGACAATTGGCTAAGTCTCGCTTGTGTGTTTTTTGTTTTTTTTCTATTTGCCTTCCTCTGGACTAATTAATAATAATAAAAAAAAAAAACATTAAATAATTGATTAATAATTAATTAACAACTAATGAATTAATATTTAATCCGCATATTGCAGATCAGAGGAGATCTTAAAAGGTTGAACTTGATGGACTGAAAGTCTTTTTTCAACCTTAAATACTATGTAACTATGTAACTTTAAATACGTTACAATTGCAAGCATTTAATGCCATTAAAAATTCAATAGATGATGACATGGTGACAGAGCGTTATTTCTATCTTGATGGACCTGGCGGATCAGGAAAAACATATCTATATAATTTATTAATGAGTTCTGTACGAGCACAAGGTCAAATAGCACTGGCGTTTGCCACTACTGGAATTGCTGCACTTTTGTTAGAAGGTGGAAGAACTATACATAGTGGCTTTAAACTGCCAGTGCCTATTTAAGAAACTTCTGTGTCAGATATTCGCATGAAATCATTACAAGCAAAGAAATTGAAAAAATGTAAATTAATTATAATAGATGAGGCCACAATGATGTCATGCTATGCCCTTCAATGTATTGACCGTTTGCTTCGTGAAGTCATGGATAATACTTTTCCATTTGGTGGAAAGGCAATGTTGTTAGGTGGCGATTTTAGACAAACATTACCTGTCGTTGTACATGGAAATCGAACTGACATTATCGAAACCTGTATAAAGTCAAGCACACTATGGAAACATTTTACCCATCTTCAACTGAAACAAAATATGAGATCAGTAGGCCAAACTGATTTCAATGATTGGCTTATTAAAATTGGAGAAGGCAGAACAGAAAAAATACCACATTTGCCTGATGACACTGTAGAGATCCCACCTCATATGATTTGTCACCAAGATATTGTATCGGCTATATTTGAAGGTAGCATAAATAACCAGGAATATTCAGAGCTTGCCAACCAAGTCATACTAACGTGTAAAAATAAGGATGCATTAATCCTCAATAATGAAATCTTTAAAAAAAATAATGCACCACAAAGAAATTATCACAGTGCTGATTCTGTACTTGCTGATGACAATGAAAGTCAGGCTAACTTTTCTACTGAATTCATAAACTCACTAACTCCTTCTGGAAAGCCACCACATATTTTGCAGCTAAAGAAAGGTGCAGTTATCATGTTACTGCGAAATATGAACCCCAAAAAAGGCCTATGCAATGGGACAAGATTAATTGTTCAACAATTAAAGGACCATTTTATAGATGCTGAAATTTTAACTGGGACCCATAAAGGAGAGAGAGTTTTCATACCAAGAATAGATTTAGCACCAAGTGAAAGTAGTCTCACTTTTATACTTCAAAGAAGACAATTTCCCATTATTATGGCATTTGCCATGACCATTAATAAATCACAATGTCAAACATTCAAATCTGTGGGTATTTTCTTGGAAGAACCAGTATTTGCACATGGTCAATTGTACGTTGTGTTGTCACGGTGCAAAAATCCACAGGCTATTAAAGTTTACTTCGAAAAGAATGAAAGTCAAGGTGATTTATTAGAAGATGGACGTATTTTTACTAAAAACATTGTCTACTATGAAGTACTATAACTTTTCAGTAAAGAAATAAAACCCAAGCAAAACAAATTTAAAAGCATTCAAAAATACAAAACAATAAACAATTCAGTCATAATTAATGGAAGTATTGTTTATGGATGATTCGCCTCACAAAACACTTGCCTTGCATTATTTTTATAAATTATGTTAAAATGTTAATTAACTATGTTACTGTTTTGAATGTTACAAGTTTGAAAACAATATTTTCAAGTTCATTACTTCAACATATTACAAAGTTCATGTTAAGAGTTCAACCACGTTTTAATACACAATGTAAATATTGTCTGTTATGTTAAGATTACTCCCTGTATTAAGGTTTATTGACAGTTCATGGGGTCCGGAAGGAATTAATTTAATTGGGTACGTTTTAAAGAGAGTTTTTACTGTTTGCCTTCCTCTGCATTCAATGTATATTGAAGTAAAAAATTATTCTGATAGAAATTGCATGTTAAAAAAAACATTGCCTCAAGTTTACAATACTGATTAGTTTAAAGTACAACTGTTTTTACATTCAAATGTTAATACTTTTAATACAAAATTATGTTAAAATATTAATTCACTATGTTACTGTTTATAATGTTCCAAGTTGTAAAAATGTTTTTTCAAGTTCCTTAGTTACACAGATAAGAAACTTCAAGTTTCAAAAAATATTATGTCAAGTTTATAACTTAAATATATTACAAAGTTCATGTTAAAATTGGGTATGTTTCAAGGAGGGTTTTTATTGTTTGTCTTCCTCTGGATTAAATGTATATTGAAGTTAATAATTCTTCAGATAGAAATTGCATGTTAAAAAACATTGCCTCAAGTTTACAATACTGATTAGTTTAAAGTTCAAGTGTTTTTACATTCAACTGTTAATACTTTTAATACAAAATTGTGTTAAAAAATGTATTCACCATGTTACTGTTTATAATGTTCCAAGTTATACAAATGTTTTGTCAAGTTCCAAAGTTACACAGATAATAAAGTTAAAGTTTAAAAAAATATGCTTTCAAGTTTCTTACTTACAAAAAAACAAGAGGTAGAGCCTTAACGGATCTTTATATTGACTTGCATAAGATACAATTAGAAAATAAACTTTCACTGAATAGAAATTTAAGCACACAAATTAAACAAATATCACTTTAGATACAAAAGATACTCCAACTTCAAATGGACAATATGATATTTAGATCCCAACAGAACTACTACAACTTAGGAAATAAGGTCGGTAAATTCTTAATAGATAGAATTAATAAACGAAGTATTAAACAAAAGATAACTTCCATAAAAGATCATCATGGTAAGAAGATAACCCACCCCAAGGAAATAGGTAAAGTTTTCAAGTCATTCTACAGATCTCTATACAATCTAGAAGAAGGATCCAATTTTTTTAAACCCACAAAGAGGGATATAGATGACTTCTTGAGAAAAATACATTTACCTAAAATAACTGACGAAGACCTGTTAGAATTAAATTGAGAAATTCAAATAAAGGATGTCGAACAAATAATACTAGAGTTAAAATTAAACAAAGCTCCTGGTCTTGATGGTTTCACAAACTCATAGTATAGGGTTATTATGAAAGAGATTAGTCCGACCTTATGTATTATGTATAATGAGATAAAAAATACAGGAAAATTGCCCCCAGAAATGACAGAGGCTAACATTATTAATATTCTTAAACAGAATAAAGATCCTGAAAACTACTTGAGCTATAGACCCATATCGCTTTTAAACTCTGATACTAAAATCTATGCTAAAATATTGGCTAATAGATTAAATAAATGCATGTCCAAATTGATAAATTTTGACCAGGTAGGGTTTATGAATAATAGACAAGGGACAGAAAATACCAGGAGATTGCTAAATGTAATGACATACGTTAAAAAAAGAAATACTCCGACAATGTTTATCTCCCTAGACGCCGAAAAGGCTTTTGATAGGGTAAATTGGCTATATATTGAAGCAGTATTGGATAAATTTGGTTTCGAAGAATTTGGGAGTAGTGCGATTATGGCTCTATATAGAAATCCTGGTGCAGTAGTTATAGGCATGGATTTTAGATCAAATAGGTTTAATTTGTTAAATGGGACAAGACAAGGATGTCCCTTCTCCCCGTTGATTTTTATTCTATCACTAGAACCCCTAGCAGAATTAATACGTACAACAGAATCAATTAAAGGGATCAAAATTGGAAATAACCACAACAAACTGTTAATGTTTGCGGACGATATGGTACTAACACTATCAGAACCGGTTACGTCCTTGGTATCTTTATTTGATGTATTAGGAAAGTATAATAACATTTCTTACTTGAAAATCAATGAATCTAAGTCAGAGACTTTAACAATGGCTTTAAGACAGCGTGAGCTTAATATACTTAAGAGTAAATTTTATCTAAATTGGGAAAGTCTGGGTATTACACACTTAGGTATTCGTTTTCAGTCACAAGTTAAAAATACATTAAGAGATAATATTTTAATAGTTCATGAACAAATAAAACAACATATTGCAGAATGGAAACCAGATTTCTTGTCGTGGTCAGGTCGGATGGCCCTAATTAAAATGGTAATTATCCCAAAGATAATGTATGTCTTCAGAAGTATTCCTCAAGTAATCCCCAGATATATCATCAAGTTATTGCAAAGTACAGTGAATAAATATATAAATAATAATAAAAATCACGACTGAGTCTAAATATTATAAAACGACAACCAGAAAGAGGAGGCTTAGCAGCCCCCTCTATATCAAATATAAGTAGAGCAGTTTTGATAAACCACCTCTTGGGGTGGAATTTAGCCTCTAAAGAGTCAAAATGGCTTGTTTATCTCCCTAGACGCCGAAAAGGCTTTTGATAGGGTAAATTGGCTATATATTGAAGCAGTATTGGATAAATTTGGTTTCGAAGAATTTGGGAGTAGTGCGATTATGGCTCTATATAGAAATCCTGGTGCAGTAGTTATAGGCATGGATTTTAGATCAAATAGGTTTAATTTGTTAAATGGGACAAGACAAGGATGTCCCTTCTCCCCATTGATTTTTATTCTATCACTAGAACCCCTAGCAGAATTAATACGTACAACAGAATCAATTAAAGGGATCAAAATTGGAAATAACCACAACAAACTGTTAATGTTTGCGGACGATATGGTACTAACACTATCAGAACCGGTTACGTCCTTGGTATCTTTATTTGATGTATTAGGAAAGTATAATAACATTTCTTACTTGAAAATCAATGAATCTAAGTCAGAGACTTTAACAATGGCTTTAAGACAGCGTGAGCTTAATATACTTAAGAGTAAATTTTATCTAAATTGGGAAAGTCTGGGTATTACACACTTAGGTATTCGTTTTCAGTCACAAGTTAAAAATACATTAAGAGATAATATTTTAATAGTTCATGAACAAATAAAACAACATATTGCAGAATGGAAACCAGATTTCTTGTCGTGGTCAGGTCGGATGGCCCTAATTAAAATGGTAATTATCCCAAAGATAATGTATGTCTTCAGAAGTATTCCTCAAGTAATCCCCAGATATATCATCAAGTTATTGCAAAGTACAGTGAATAAATATATAAATAATAATAAAAATCACGACTGAGTCTAAATATTATAAAACGACAACCAGAAAGAGGAGGCTTAGCAGCCCCCTCTATATCAAATATAAGTAGAGCAGTTTTGATAAACCACCTCTTGGGGTGGAATTTAGCCTCTAAAGAGTCAAAATGGCTTAAAATAGAAAGAGAACTTGTAAGTAATTTTCCCATTGACTTATTACTCTGGCTTCCGAAAATGGAAAATTCAATAATGGTTAAAAGGTGGTATAGACAAAGAGATAAATGGTATTTGACTAAATATCCAGCGTTGGTCGCTTCTCTGAGTCTATTACAATATAAGTATAAATATAGTGAAGTATTACACTGGGAGTCTCTCGGTGTTACGATAATTGGGGATCTATTTGATAAGAGAGTGTTTTTATCTCATACAAATCTTCAGGAGAAATTCCCTAGCCTTAAATTGACATGGCTGGTCTATGAGAATATGAAGCGTATTCTGGAAAGATGTGGCTTCCAAGTGGAAGGCCATAGAGAGAACTTACCTCTGGAAAATCTTATTGTTATAAAGAAGAGTATACATAATATCTTTAAATATAATGACAACTTTAGTATAAGAGAATTTTTTTTTAAAACAAATAAAATGATAAAATGGGAGCAGGACCTTGAAACTACCTGGTTTGAAGAAAAATGGTTTAGAGCTTGTAAATTTGTTAAGGAAAATTCTATCTGCATGTCGTATAGGGAACAATATATTAAATTAATTCAGAGATGGCACTTAGCGCCAACCATTATGAATAAGATTCACTCAATAAATTCGGATGAATGCTGGAAAAAATGTGGCGAGACTGGTTCCCTGACACATATGTGGTAGAAATGTCCTAAGATCCAATCCTTCTGGTTTCAATGTATCAACCACATTAGGACAATTACAAAAATGCAGTTATAACTGAACCCAGAAATAATTTTATTTCATATCTTACCCATAATGCCCTCTATCCAATCTGCCATGTTAATAACACATATACTAATGGTATGTAAATGGCAGTTATTTAAATTATGGAGGTCTAATAAAATACCACTATGGTCAGACATTGAAGTTAGATTAGAATCAGATAAATTGATGGAGAAAGGTCTTATAATGTGTCAGACTTAGAAACGGAAGAAACTTTTAGCAAAATGGTTGATATGGGATGACCACTTTAAGGTAAAAGAGCATGCAAGATACCCTCCTCTATAGATAAACTACGTTGGCTTACCCTCTGTTTTAGTTAATTAAACTCTGGAAATTTATTGAAAACCCTATACTGGAAGATCAGTTTTTCTGGGTTAAAATTCTCGTATTCCCCATTGTGACAACTATTAGTATGTATTGTATGTAAGTTGTGTATGTATTTTATGTTTTTTTATGTCTTGTACATGTAATTTTGTATTAAAAAAAAAGTTTCTTACTTACATATATTACAAAGTTCATGTTAAAATTGTGTACGTTTCAACAAGGGTTTTTACTGTTTGCTTTCCTCTGGATTCAATGTATATTGAAGTTAACAATTCTTCAGATACAAATTGCATGTTAAAAAACCATTACCTCAAGTGTACAATACTGATTAATTTAAAGTTCAACTGTTCTTACATTCAAATGTTAATACTTTGAATACAAAATGCTTTAAGACTTATTGTTCACCAAGAGAACATTTTACAAAACGAAACATGTTTTAATATCACAATACTTACAAGTGTCAAATATGTATATTAATAACTAAACAACTTTCCAAACATACACATCTCATTGCCGTCATTTTTTGATGGGCAAGTCGCTAGTATATATATATATTGTACAGATTAATACCTGGATTTGTGGGAGGGGACCTCTTTTGCTCCGCCTCTTCCCACGGGAAGGGCCTTCTTCAGCCTTTATAAGCGCTTCCTGTCCACATGCCCTTGCTCAGGTCATTCCTGAGCCCATGCCTGCAAGTTGTTTCTCTGTGCTCTCTTGTTTTTCAGCTTTCCAAGCCTCATATCTCAAGCTCCAGTTTTTGGCCCTTTTCTACCATTATAAAAGGTAAGCTGCCAACACTTTTAAACTATCCTTGGTGGATCTTGGCCCAGGACTACCGAGCTGCTTCCTTGTCCACATCCAAGGTTCAGATTTCACTTTTTTTTAAGCTTAGTTTTGGCCAAGTCCACCAAGTTTCTTGACTTTCCTATGCCTTCTTGGGTGAGTTTGGACCAGAATTTGCAAAGTTGCGTTCCTTGTCCATGTCAAAGGCTACGCCTTCTAGGCTTTGTTAATTCTGCTTTACAAATTTTGGCCCAAATCTACAAGTTTCCCAACTTTCCTGTACCTTTTCAGGTGGGTTTGGACCTGAATCTGCTAAGTTACGTCCCTTGTCCATTTCCAAGGCTATGCTTTTAGGCTAGCAATAGCCTCCTTTTTCAGATTTTGGCTCAAACCTGCTAACCTTCAACCTTCCCCTGGCTTTCCATAAGTCCTAAATCAGCCTTTCACAAGTTTATCTTGTTCACACTTTCCATGTGACCCAAACCAGCCTTCGCAGGCTTACCTCATTTACCCTTTTCGCACGAACCAAACAAGCCTTTGCAGGCTTACCTCGTTCATGCATTGCATATGAACCAAACTAGCCTTCGCAGGCTTACCTCATTTACGGTTTCCATATGAACCAAACCAGCCTTTGCAGGCTTATCTCGTTTACGATTTCCATGCCACCCATACCAGCCTTTGCAGACATTACCATGCTTTCCAAATCGGGCTTAAGAAATTGATCAATTTCCCAGGCTTGCAAATGCTTTCAAACCCATAAAGCACAGAGCAGGTAGAGGGAGAAGAAAGACACAGGGGAGGGAGGGGGGGGGGAGAGGGGGGAAGAGACAAAGGGGAGGGAGTGGGGGGAAAGAGACACAGAAGAGGGAGATAAGGAAAAAAATCACAGGGTAGGGAGAAGAAGCAAAGAGACAGCTGGAGGGAGAGAGGAGAAAAAAGACACAGGGGAGGGAGAGGAGGAAAGACATAGGGTTGAGAGAGGGGGGAGAGGCCCAAAAGTTGCAGGTTGGACGATGCCTGAATTGCGAGGCACGCAAGTTAGAGGGGGAAAGCCTTGCATTATGTGGCAAACAGCATTGCCAGCCTTGACAGGGCAAGTAGCTAGTATTTTAATAGGATCATACAAGGGTTGTATGTAGGTAACAGACTTACCAGAGCCCTGTTTCCCCTAGGAAGTGAAAAAGTTAAGCCTCCTACAACAGACTAATTAAACCCAGCTGCGTTGTGCTTTAAAAGGACTGCTGAGCACTCAGCAGGTTGGGTTCAGTCTGAACTGAGAGCCAGGAGAGACAGCACCTCTGCACCCAGAAGAAAACCCACAGACTGTTGGAGAAGAAAAACATACAGGCCTGTATATTTGAACACTTTGTTTTGCATTCGTTTTTGGCAGTGGGGAAACTGCTACTACTATTTAGCCAGCGCTTCAAGCAGGCTAGGTTTTTGTTTTGTGTTACTTTTGTTTATACCAGCTGACCAAGTTTGCAGGAAAAAAATCATTAAAGCTATAACGGGCTCCTGAGCTACTTAATTGCAGTACCAGGTCAGTAAGGTACTGACACTGGAAGTGGCAGCTAGTATGTCACAATATATAGAGAGTATCTCACAAAAGTGAGTACACCCCTCACATTTTTGTGAATATTTTATTATATTTTTTCATGTGACAACACTGAAGAAATGACACTCTGCTACAATGTAAAGTAGTAAGTTTACAGCCTGTATAATGGTGTAATTTTGCTGTCTCCTCAATAAAACTCAACACACAGCCATTAGGGTCTAAACCGTTGGCAACAAAAGGGAGTACACCCCTAAGTGGAAATGTCCAAATTGGGCCCAAAGTGTCATTATTTTGCTTGGCAACCATTATTTTCCAGCACTGCCTTATCCCTCATTGGCAAGGACTTCACAGGTTGCCACTGGAGTCTTCTTCCACTCCTCCATGATGACATCATGGAGCTGGTGGATGTTAGAGACCTTGCACTCCCACACCTTCCGTTTGAAGATACCCCACAGATGCTCAATAAGGTTTAGGTCTGCTTGGCCAGTCCATCACCTTTACCTTCAGCTTCTTTAGCAAGGCAGTGGTGGTCTTGGAGGTGTGTTTGGGGTTGTTATCATGTTGGAAAACTGCCCTGCAGCCCAGTGTCTGAAGGGAGGGGATCATGCTCTGCTTCAGTATGTCATAGTACATGTACAGTTTCAGGGTCTTCGCAACCTTCTTATAGCCTAGGCCATCTTTATATAGAGCAAGAATTCTTTTTTTCAGATCCTCCAGAGTTCTTTGCCATGACGTGCCATGTTGAACTTTCAGTGACCAGTATGAGAGAGTGTGAAAATGATAGCACCACATTTAACACACCTGCTCCCCATTCACACCTGAGACCTTGTAACACTAACGAGTCATATGACACCAGTGAGGGAAAATGGCTAATTGAGCCCAATTTGGACATTTCCACTTAGAGGTGTACTAACTTTTGTTGCCAATGCTTTAGACATTAATGGCTGTGTGATGAGTTATTTTGAGGGGACAGCAAATTTACACTGTTATACAGGCTTTACACTTACTACTTTACATTGAAGCAGAGTGTAATTTCTTCAGTGTTGTCACATGAAAAGATATAATAAAATATTTACGAATATATATATATATATATTTATATATATATATATATATATATATATATATATATAGAGAGAGAGAGATAGACAGAGATGTACAAAAATATAGAGATTGAACAATACTTTTATTATTACAGCATGCCTAACATTAACAGTGTGCCATGCATTACAATATATATATAAAAACATTTTTTTTTCTTTCATCTGAAACCTGGACCTCTTTGTGTGATGCAAAAGCACTGTCATTACACTGTCAGTAGGATACTTTCAGTTATTGCTGGAACTCAGAGCACAGAGAGTAATGTTTCAAAGGATGATTGTAAAACAATATAGATCAAGTTCTCTAACATTATCAGAGGCTCGGATGACTATTCTCTTTTCAAATAAAAACAGCCATCACAATCTCAAAAAATCACTGCTCAGCCTTTGGTTTTTTAGTGAATCTGGCAGTACCGAAATATGCTTTAAATTTGTTTTGTTTTTTAAACTTACGTTGAAAATATAGATGAGATATGTAATACTATTGATATTTATTTTCATATAAAAATAGATTTCATAGTAGGTAAGAGCCAATGGGTTAATCTAATTTGCTCATTCTCATTGACATAATGAATGCTTAATAGGATACGCATAATGCAGACATGTTTGCCTTCTTTTACTTTGTTGTTCCCAGCCACTTTACTGGATGGTTCTGTTTATACACTAATTTCTTTAACACAGTACTTTTTTTTTTCGATAACAGTAAATATACCACTGTTCGACGTCTAGTGAGAATTGTTTTTCTTATATTCATCCTTTTCTGAAAAAACATTACCTCCCAAACATTATTAAAATGTCTGAAGGTTAATAAAATGTCAACCTTCTTACTTCTATCCTCCTATGCTGTACATTAAGGTCATGAAGTCTTTCATTATAAGTGTTGTCTTTTAGACTATGAACAATTTGTATTTCCTTTCCTTTGAATTGTCCTAATTTATGAATACCCTTTTGAACAAATTACTCATTTTTAACTCCTCAAAAAGCAATTCGAAACAACAGAATCTTTATGAATATATCATTGATTTTCCTTAGAATGTTTATTTTTTCCTTTGTGATGCCAAGATGAGATATTTCTCTGTAAACTATTAATGTGGTAAAAAAGACAATTAATCTGCAGGTGGTACTGTAATTGTCCTCATCAGCAATCTATTAATTTGTGACACTAGTGAAAGCAAACAAATCCTTAAAATTCATTTTTTTTCCAAATTATCTCCTTTTTGTTGTCTCAGTCTGTTCTCAGTTTTGATTGCCTGTAACAGGATAAACACAGGCTTGTCAAATCAAATTGATCTGCCATTCAGCCCCCTAGTAAAGGTCATTTTAGTCCTAGGCATTATCCTTTTAAAATGCCATTAGAGATTACTGAGAGCAGAGAGAGCTCATCAAGAGACTATTTTGTTTTCAAGGGTCATACATCCTAATGACCACAATATAGATCTATCTCAGAGCCACCAAAGAAACCACATTGCATAATGCTCTTGTAAATGCATTTAAATTGTACAACTGCATCATAGTTTAAGCTAATGGAAACCACTGCTTTCAGATATTGTTTTCAAGCAAATAATGTATTTTCTTCTATTAGATTTGTTTCACAATGTAAGCATGATCCTGCATGCACTATAATTTGTGACATATATTACACCTCATAAGTTCATAGCACCAACAATTAAAATAATCATATTATAAATAATACATAAAAATATAGTTTTACATTTGTTTGTCAGTCTAGGCTTGTAGTGCCACTACATTGTTAATAATCTGTAATAGCTTATAAATGTAATGTTAATTTGCATAATAAATATTTTAGAAATACATAATATGAGTAGAACTAACCATTTATTATTCATTTTTTTTATTCACTTGCTTTTCTGCTTATTGTCTTTTCTAATGCTCTCTATATCCTCCCAACCTCACTCAGGTGATGGCAGCTTGATAGGGCACGTCCATCAATATTCTTCTTTCATTGTAGCTGTATAAAGCTGTCAACAATTGTGTTGCAGAGAATCATTCAGCACATCTTTTCTTGCAAGCCAGTACATCCAATCTGTAACCCTAAAGTTACTTGTGTATGTTGTCAATGGGAGATGAGTTGGCTAACTCATGTTTGTGCACAGGATAATTTCTTCTAACTAAAGCAAGGTTCTTATTTAACAACAAAATAGGTTTTATTCCTTCAGAACATTCATTATGTTAAAAAACAAATGGGTAGAGCTAGTATTCAAATGTGCAGTAAAACTATTTGTTGCAAAAGACAGACATAATCAAAAATGAGATTCACAATTTTATGGAAATGTATGCATTTGAAGAACAATATCTGCAAGTCATTGCATACTGTTGACTGGTGATTGACAAGGCTATTTCCTTAACTATGCTCTCAGTTGTTTTGCTATGAAAGCCTAAATCAGTGGATTGAAGCAAGAAGTGTCATCCCTTCTTTTTATGAATGATTAATTTATAAAAGCGCCTAAAAGAACTATTGGATTTCTTAATCTAGACTCTTAATCTAGACTATTCTTATTTTACTGGAATAGTCAGTATTGTATTTGCAGAAAGAAAAAACACAACCACTATCTTTGCAACACACTGTGAGGGCCACACGAATTGAACTAATTAACTCATGTCTTGATGTCTCTCTGCTCTCTAATGTATCCTTCCCTCTTTCCAACCACCGTCTCTTAACCTACTTCTTACCCTACCCCACACACCATTCCCTCTACCACCTACTTCAACCCCTCCTCCATAACATCACCACATGTTTTTGTCCAGAACTTGCTGCTGCACACTACAATAACTCACTATCTACAACCCTAGACAAGCACTCAAAAATGTCCCTGCACTTCTGAGTATGCCTGGTGGAAGTTCCATACTCGATCAAACTTCATTTGTCCAAGCAAAGCTACTTTTCACCCCTCGGTTCAATACTTCTTGACCTCTCTGTTGTCTTTGACTCAGTTGACCATCTATTCCTAATGCACACGCTAAAATTACTAGGACTTAGTGGCACAACCCTCATGGTTTGAATCCTATTGTTCTCCTTCAACACCTCTGATTGTATCATCCCTCCCCTTCCACTAATCCTTTCTGTTGGAGTATTCTAAGACTCAGTGTTGGGTCCATTGCTTGTATAAAAGTATCTCCTAATGGATTCAGTAACACATCTATCTCTCCTCTCCAGACCGATTCCCAACTACTACTTGGATCACACATCTTTCACACATCTCCTACTGGGTGGCCTGCCAGCATCTAAAAATCATTCAAAGACAGAGCTGTTAATTATTCTCCCTTCCTCCTCCACTTTTATACCTGAAATCTGTCTTAGAGTAGACAAGACAACATTCACTCCCATGTCCCATGTTAAATTTCTTAGTGTCACACTTGATCCAGACTTCTCCTTCAACCCCCACATTTTATCACTTACCAAATCCAGCTATCTCCACTTCAAAACATTTAGAAAATTCATGCCTTCCTCACCTAAGAAACTACTACCACACTGATCTCTCATAAAACTCTCATAATGTCACAATTTTACTATTTGAACTCCATCCTTTAAAAAAAATGCAATTGAGAAGTGGCTAGTACATATCTTACAATACAAGCATTGTATGCATGTGCTGTGGGGGCAGATCTTTGCAGGGACTGCTTGGAAGGTTTGAGTACCGTATATACTCGAGTATAAGTCGACCCGAGTATAAGCCGAGGCACCCATTTTACCACAAAATACTGGGTAAAATGAGTGACTTGAGTATAAGCCGAGGGTGGGAAATGTGCTGCCCCCTGTGTCCCTCTTGTGCCCTCTGTGTCCCCCCTCTCTCTCCCGTGTCTCTTCTCCCCTCTCCTTTTCCTGTGTCTCTTCCCCCTCCCTTATCACCCTCCTCAACCCCCCTCCTCATTCTCAACCTCCCTCCTCAACCCCACTCTTCATCCTCAACCTCCCTCCTCATCCTCAACCTCCCTCCTCATCTATTAACCTCCCTCCTCATCCTCAACCCCCTCCTCAACCTCCCTCCTCATCCTCAACCCCCTCCTCTACCTCCCTCCTCAACCCCCCCCATCCTCAATCCCCCTCCTTAACCCCCCATCCTCATCCTCTCTCCTCAACCCCTCCTCCTCATCCTCAACCTCCCTCCTCATCCTCAGCCCCCACCTCATCCTCAACCCCCTCCTCAACCTCCCTCCTCATCCTCAACCCCCTCCTCAACCCCCCATCCTCAACCCCCATCCTCATCCTCAACCTCCCTCCTCAACCTCAACCCCCCTCAACCCCCCTCCTCAACCTCAACCCCAACCCACCTCCTCAACCCCCCTCAACCCCCCCTCCTCCACCTAAACCCCCCTCAACCCCCTCCTCCACCTAAACCCCCCTTTTCCACCTAAACCCCCCTAAATACCTCCCCCTCTCCCCTCACTTACCTACTTGTGCTCCCGGCGCCGGCCCGCATGTGACGTCACATGCACACTGCGTCATTAGCATATACCAGTCACCATCGGCAGAGATCTTGGATCCAAGGAAAATAAAATATGTCACTGCCTCCATTTCTTCCCCATCTTTTTGCCAGGAAGTGAGATTTCAGTTTGCCATGATCTTTGTCTATTTAACTTCGAGCAGCAGTCCAACTTTTCCACTCTATTCTTTTATCCTCATCAATAATCCTTTAGTTCCTCCTCGCTTTCAGCCATCAGAGTAGTATCATTGGTGTATCTGAGGTTGTTGATATTCCTTCCAGCAATATTGATTCAGGCTTGGGATTCATCCAGTCCAGCCTTGCGCATGATGTATTCTGCATATAAGTTGAATAAATATACAACCTTGTCACACTCCTTTTCCAATCTTGAACCATTCTGGTGTCACATGTTTGGTTCTGACCGTGGCTTCTTGGTAGACATACAGGAGGAGGATGAGATGATCTGGTACTCCCATCTCTCCGAGAACATGCCACATTTTGTTGTGATCCACTCAATCAAAGGCTTTTAGTCTATGAAGCAGAAGTAAATGTTTTTTGGTCTATTATCCAGTGGATATTGACAACTTGATCTCTTGTGCCTCTTCCTCTGCGGAACCCAGTTTGCACATCTGGTAGTTCCCGGTCAATATATTGTTAGAGTGGAGCTTGTAGAATCTTAAGCATTACCTTGCTGGCATGTGAAATGAGTGCAACTGTTCGATTGGTCATTGTTGAGTTTTCCAAATGTGTTGGCATAAGGCAAGTAACACTTTTACAGCATCATCCTGTAGAATTTTGAATAGTTCAATTGGGATTCCATCACCTCCTGCAGCCTTATTATCAGCAAGACATCCTAGCGCCCATCTCACTTCACTCTCCAAGATGTCTGGCTCCAACTCATTGGACAAATTATTGAGGTCATCACTGCTGTTAAGATCCTTCCTTAAGATCTTCAGTGTATTCCTGCCACCTTTTCTTTATCTGATCTTCTTCTGTTAAGTCCCTACCATTTTTGTCTTTTATCACACCCACTTTTGCATGAAAGGTACCTTTTAGGTTACCAATTTCCTTGAAGAGATCTCTTGATTTACCCATTCGGTTTTCTTCTTCAATCTCTTTACATCGCTCATTGTAGAATGTATCCCTTTCTCTTCTTGCTATCCTCTGAAATTCTGCATTCAGTTGGACACATCTTTTCCTTTTCTCCACTATCTTTCACTTTCCTTCTTTCCAGGGCTACTTTCAAAGCCTCATCAGACAGACAGTTTGACTTCTTACTTTTCTTTCTTTTAGGGATATTCTTTGTTGCTGTTTCCTGGATAATGTTGCAAACTTCGGTCCAAATTTCTTCAGGCATCCTGTCTTCCATCTCTAGTTTCTTAAATCTATTCTTTACATCCACTGCATATTCACAAGGGATATTATTTATTTTGTATCTACTTAGTATGATGGTTTTCCCTCCTTTCTTCAGTTAATTTTCAACTTTGCAATAAGAAGCTCATGGTCTGAGCCGCAGTCAGCTCCAGGTCATGTTTTTGATGACTGTATAGAGCTCCTCCATCTTTGGCTGCAAAGTATGTAGTCAGTCTAATTTCTATGTTGTCCATCTGGTTATGTCCTTGTGTAGAGTCGTCTCAGAGGCTGTTGGAAGAGGGTGTTTGCTACAACCAGAGAATTATCTTGACAGAATTCTACTAATCTCTGACCTGCTTCATTTTGTACCCCAAGGCCAAATTTGCCAGTTATTCCAGGTGTCCTTTGGCTCCCTACTTTAGCATTCCAATTTCCGTGTTGAATTTCTTTGTAGAACTGGACAACTTCAGCCTCTTCATCATCTGTGGTTGGAGCATAGACTTGGATCACTGAGATATTAAATGGCTTGTCTTGAATTCTAATTTAAATAATTCAATCATTTATTGGCCACTCTTTGATTGACTAGGATGGCTACTCCATTTCTTCTGTGGGATTCTTGACCACAGTAGAAGATCTGGTGGTTGTCTAATGTGAAATGTCCCATGCCAGTCCATTTAAGTTTACCAATTCCCAGGATATCACTGTTTAACCTTGTCATTTCATTCTTGACCACATCTACTTTGCCTTTGTTCATAGTTCTAACATTCCAGGTTCCTATTCTGAATTGATCTTTACAGAATCTGACCTGTCCCCTCCAGACACAACTGCAACTGGGTGTCCTTTCGGCTTTGGCCCAACCACTTCATTAGATCTGCTGTTACTTGTACTTGCCCTCTACTCTGCCTCAATAATGCGGTAGGCACCTTCTGACCTAAGGGGCTCATCTTCTGGTGACATATCGTTATGTATCTGGTCGTGCCTGTCCATAAAGTTTTCTTAGCAAAGATACTGGAGTGGATTGCCAGTTCCTTCTCCAGTGGACTGCAATTTGTCTGACCTCTCTGCCATGACCTACCCAACTTGGCTGACGCTACATGGTATAGCTCATAGCTTCATTGAAGTACACAAGCCCCTTCACCACAACAAGGTAGTGATTCAGAAGGAAATTAGGAAATAGCACATACTAAATTCCGGGATGCATATAGCAGCCACTTGTGATGCCTGTTATTAATTACTAAGTTAGAATATGAGCATGTTACCAGTGGTGGAGCTACCACCGGTGCAGGTGGCGCAATGCACAGGGCCCCATCTCTAGGGGGCCGCAGTGCAATCTAATTGTTTTAATCTAATTTTTTTGTGTTTATGTTTAGTAGGGTGCCCACTCCTCTACCCCAGCCCATGCTTCCTATGCCCCCCTGCACCTCTCTCTTACCCTGATCGGCAGTAGTTCGTTTGCTGAGGCAAGGAGTCACATAATTTGGGACTTCCAACCTTAGCAGATAGATGCTCCAGCAGGGGAGGAGCAGAAGGAACATTTAAATGAACTACTGCCGATCAGGGTAAGAGAGGGGGGATCCTGGTGAGGGTGAAGCTGAAGGGCTCCAGTGAGTATAGGGGGCATGGGCTGGGGTGGGGGAGTGGTCACACTACTAAACATGATAATGGCGATGACAGTGATCAGCGCATTTTTGCACCCGGGCCCTCATTTCACTAGCTCTGCCACTGCATGTTACCATTTTAGAATTAAATAATTGAATGATTGATATGTTATAGGTTTGTCATTGAAAACATCTCATTAAGCCTTTTATCTCTTTTTCATACTTTTGTCATAGTTTGATATATTGCCTACTCAGTAAAAGAACAAGGTAGTAATGACAACATTTGCACTTCAGAGATATGCTTCAGTCTTTCTATCTGTATAAATCCTAGTCATACATTTCATTACAGGTAATTAAAATTAGATTATTGCACATTTAGGAACACACAGATTTCATAGTTCACATTACTAATGTGGAAGGCAGAATGTGCTTCCGATTTTAAATAAATAATGCATCAATTGAAAGTAAACAAATCACATTGACAACCAAGTATGACACCTTATTAATCTGAAATATTTACAATGCAGCTGAAAGCTGCCAAGAGAATTCAGTGCCCCAATTAATTTGGGCCTATTATAGTGACAAATGTATCATTTCAAACAAATAAAAATACAGTTGTACGTTTATTATTAAATCCTAAAACCCTAAAATATCTATTTTATTTAAAATGAAAATCAATATCATGTTGTTTTATGTTAAACAATACTGCCTACATGCTGATTAACTACACATTGCAATATTATCATCATTAGCCAATTGGTTGTTATATCATTTTGAAATAAAGATGTGGCATATGCATCTTACTCGACTTCAGTACGTTAGCTTATTTTTCAATCTTAGCCTCCACCTGTAACTCCTTTGGAATGTCATAAAGTCATCTTTGCTTGTTTGTGAAAAGTTTTTCGTGCCTACGGTCTTACACACTCAACGCCTGCACAATTTCTAAACTTTAGTTGGTTAATAAAGTACTTATTTCTCCTGCTGTTCTCTTTACAGAGCTCTGTATAATTCCAAAGTAATAAGATTCACTTTATTACATATATTATTAATAATATTATATTATTATACTATCTTTTATTTATAAACTAGTCAATTGCCTGTCAAAAATGACGGTATAATATTGTTCTGTCTCTTTGTGCGCCCACACTATGTGTACCCTGTCACTCTCTCTCTGCTCACGTTCTCTCTCTCTCTTTCTCTGTGCAACCTCTCTCTCTCTCTCCTTCTTCTCTCTCTTTCCCTTTCTCTCCCTCCTTCTCTCTCTCTGCCTCTCCTTCTTTCTCTGTTCCTCCTTCTCTCTCTCTCTCCCTCCTTCTCTCTCTCTCCATCCTTCTCTCTCTCTCTCTTCTTCTCTCTACCTTGCTCTCTCTGCTCTTTCTCACTCTTCTTCTCTCTCTCTCTCCCCTTCTCTCTCTCTTCCTCCTTCTCCCTCTTGCTCCTTCTCTCTCATGCTCCTTCTCCCTCCTTCTCTCTCTCTCTCTCTCTCTCTCTCCCTCCCGCCCTCATCTCCCTCTCCTCACTCCCTTCATCTCTTTCTCACTCTCCCCCTCCCTCCTTCTCTCTCTCTACCCTCCTTCCTCCTCTCTCCCCCCTCCTTTTCTCTCTCTCCTTCCCTCCTCTCTCTCCCTCCCTCTTCTCTCTCCTTCTCCTTCTCTCTCTCTCCGTCTCCTCACATTTCTGGTTTGGCTCTGTCTAAGCAGCAAGTTAAGAGTCTTGCTTTCTTTATTATTATTATTATTATCATTTATTTGTATCGCGCCAACATATTCCGTAGCGCTGTACAGGGGAGGAGAACAAGGAAATATACAACATACAATATTGACAACAGCATGGATGGCCCTGTTTTGAGCTTCGAATCTTGTAAAAGTGCTTTTTCCCAAAGCACCCCACAGGATTAGACACTCGCCACTTACAATCTAAAGGTAATGGAAGAGACAGAGACCTGGGAAGGGTAGATAAGGAAAAGCAAGGTTAGGAAGGAAGTGAGAGGTACATAGGAAGGAAATTGTGAAAGTAAAGAGGTTAGGTTATCCATTCGTTAGAGAGGGAAAATATGTGATATAAAGTGGTTGTCACTATTATGTAATATGGTATCTGCCCCTAGTGGTCAGATAATGTAACCTGCAGATGGAAATGTCAGGAGACACATAGTTTAACCACATCTTAAGTAGAAGTAATTCATGGGAGAGTAAAAGAGGAGAGGAGGGCATGAGAGGTGAGATGGTTGTGTTAGAGACAAAAGTTGCAGAAGATAAGAAGAGTCTGAGGAAAAGGCAGGACGATATGAGGAAGAAGCAGGCAAGAGGAAACATTCTGTAAAGGGTTAATAGGAAAGGGTAGCAGAAGCTGCTAATTGGTCAGGTGTAGAAGATTAGTGTGACTCAATAAATTAAAGCTAACAAAGGGTGGGCTGGGTGAGGGGCAGGGAGGGAGGGGATTGAGCCAGGGAGAGAGTGAGAAGAAGCCCAGAAGTGTCTGAAAGCAAATGGAGATAATTTAAGATGGGGTATAGTTTTGCTGGCCAAAACACATGGCTAGCAATCAATGCAAATGATGGGGGATGGTACAGAGGAAATACAATTATATCTAGATAATACAAAAAATAAAAAATTGGCTATGTCAGCAGATATAATAAACAGATATTAATCACAAAATTGATAAATATCCAGGAACAATGGTAGAAAATCCTCAGAAGTCCAGATACCTGAGATAGAGGGGATGCTCTTAGCAGCCTTGAGCCAGGGAGAGAGTGAGAAGAAGCCCAGAAGTGTCTGAGATAGAGGGGATGCTCTTAGCAGCCTTGAGCCAGGGAGAGAGTGAGAAGAAGCCCAGAAGTGTCTGAGATAGAGGGGATGCTCTTAGCAGCCTTGAGCCAGGGAGAGAGTGAGAAGAAGCCCAGAAGTGTCTGAGATAGAGGGGATGCTCTTAGCAGCCTTGAGCCAGGGAGAGAGTGAGAAGAAGCCCAGAAGTGTCTGAGATAGAGGGGATGCTCTTAGCAGCCTTGAGCCAGGGAGAGAGTGAGAAGAAGCCCAGAAGTGTCTGAGATAGAGGGGATGCTCTTAGCAGCCTTGAGCCAGGGAGAGAGTGAGAAGAAGCCCAGAAGTGTCTGATCAGGCCCTGAAATGCTACATATAGAAACATGATTTATGATTTTGGCTGTCATGTACTTCCAAGCTTCATACAATTTAATATTTCTGTAACTGTTGCAATTTTTAAGATTGCTTATTTACAGCCTTAGGCATTGTAACTAAGCCTGATTTACGATTTTAGCTTCTTGCCATATACTTGCTTTTAATCACTTTGCAACTGTTGCAATTTTCAAGGCTGCAATTTTGTAAGCAAGACACACAAACTCGCATTACAACTATATTATTAACTATATCAAAAATGACGACAACGCTGTTTGCCACACAATGGAAGCATCCCCCCCCCATTTGCAGGCCTTGTGATAAGCGCTTTCAGGGCTCATTGCGAACCTCTCCCCCCTCTACTTTACAGGCCTCATGATAAGCGATTCGCCCTTTATTGCAGGCCTCAGGAAAAACCTGCAACTTGTGTGCCTCGTAATAAGTGCCTTTGGTGCTCATTGCAAGCCTCTCCCCCTATACTTTAGGGTCCTCACAATGAGCTTTGCCTCTCATTGCAGGCCGCAGCATGTTATGTGCACATGCGCAAGCCTGTTACTTTGTCACTCATGGTGGACCTCGCGCTGAGCATGGCGGGTCTTGCTATGAGTGCCTTCAGTGCTTATTGCGAGCCTCTCCCCACCCTTGTGTCTCTTTCCCCCCTCTCCCTCCCCTGTGTCTCTTTTCCCTCCTCTCCCTTCCCTGCGTCTCATTCCCCGCCCACTCTCCGTCCCCTGTGTATCTTTCTTTTTTTTAGTTAAGATGCATGCGTGTCTAGAGAAACCAGTGAAAAAGCTATTTTTTTGTTGGCGTAGTTGTAGGGAACTTATGATATAAACAAAATTGATTTTCGCTTGTTTCAGTTACTTGTTTGATGATACTGAGATAAATGAATTCAATGTCCCTTTAAGTATAATTTATAGTATTTCACTTGCCTATATTCAATAAGCATTGAAAGAGCTGTGAAGCTCTTCTCTGAGACAGTGGTGAATAAACTGTGCAAAAAGCAAAGAGCCAGCAAAACCATCAGTGAAATGCAGCCATGATGGAAGACTGAAGATTTTGATGGCTCTTTGCTTTTTGCACAGTTTATTCACCACTGTCTCAGAGAAGAGCTTCATAGCTCTTTCAATGCTTATTGAATTTAGGAAAGTGAAGTACTATAACTGATGAGGACATAAGCAAGTATGTTCTAAGATTCATGTTTATATTTATTACATTTATATTTATTAACTATAGAACACCTTCCAATACAAATGAGTGTATATGACAATGTAGAGATAATTCAACTGTATACATTTTTATTCTGAAACACAACTGTTGAAAAAATATTATAACTAGAGATACAGTAAATTATTAATGCCTTCTGGCATGTACAGTATGTCCATCTAACAAATTAGACTTAGGGGGATGTCCTGAAAGACTTTGCTAGACCGGAGTTAGTATCTCTATCTAAGACAGTTAAACAAAGAAGATGGAAGAAGGTATAAATGAAGGTTCCCAATACAGCACATAATACTGTAGTTAAGAAATTAAGGACTTGTTTAATTTTTTAATTGAAAACATTTTTGCCATTATTTCTGTCTTTTCAAGAGAGCATATAATACATATATATATATTTATATATATATATATATATATATATATATATATATATATATCACATAAATAGTTGTCATTGCAAGAACGTTGGTCACGTTTGCGGGTTTGTCATGCTTTGCAAGTCTTGCGAAGCAATGCAAGCTGTCCACCAAGCGGGACTTAGGCTGCAATGAGCGCCTTCGCGAAGCGAGGTGAGCAGATGAGGCACGCACGCAGGACTTAGGCTACAATGACTGTCAAAGGTGCTTATTGCAGTGCAAGCCTCACGAAGCGAGGCGAGCAGTTGAGACAAGCACGCGGAACTTAGGCTGCAATAAGCTCCTTCGAGGTGCTCATTATACTGCTAGCCTAGCAAAGTGAGGCAACAGTAGAGGCGCGAAAAACGTGACTTAGATTGCAATGAGCGCCGAAGGCCGAAGATGCTCATTGCAGCACTTAGCAAAGGCCGAAAAATGACGGCCCGTATGACTTAGGACCAGAGCCATGTATATGGTCCTCGCGACTTTAACGACCACATCACTGAATAGTACAAAGCAGTAAAACACAACATAAATGCCACAAATTAACTTACACACTCACACACAGCACAGGGGAGAGCCAAGTGGCCTGTGACTGAAGTGGCAATTTAATTTGAGGCAAATTTTCCATTTTTTAGCACTTGAAAATTGGATATGCAAGTAAAAAAATTGCAGACGAAAAAAAGCAATTGAATCAAAACGAGGCCAAAACACCTAAAACGCTCTCCCAAGCCCGTACGTCTTTCATGAATTTCATGAATTATCTAGACACTAACTCCTAAATCTAAGCTAAAATAGATTAAATAAAATCACTTGTCTTTGCAGATGTCACTTCTGATTGCACCCCTAGGGAAAACCCCCCATCAGATTAGTAAAAAAATAAACATTACATATAATAAAAACAAAATAGTACAAATGCAGTATTAAACTTACCTTTCCAGCATGTCCCCATCCATCTTCTTCTGTTCTCTGGCTCCCTGGAAAAAAAGATACATACCATTAGTATAATACATAAGACACAAAAAATAAATAAACAATAAATTATCAATTTAAAACTTAACTGTCCCAGATGTCCCCAGCCTTCTCCTCTTCGGCCCCAGCTGGGCCCTTGATGAATACGCGCTCTAAAAAAAATAAATAAAACTAATGTAGCTCCTCACTCACAGAGCTCCAAGACACTAATGAGGCCCCCAGAGCCTCTTCCGGTGGGAAATAGGGTTTAGTATGGGTTAATGGGGTATAGTTAGGGTTAAGGGGTTAATGGGGTATAGTTAGGGTTAATAGTGTAGTGTAGTGCTAGGACTTTGTCATGAGGTTCCTGGAGGACCCTCGTGGCACTTGTTGAGTTAACCGAGGGGTTAATAGTATCCTATAGGGGTCAATATAGACCCCTATTAGACTAAGGGGATTAATTATAATCTCATGGGGCTCTGTATAGAGCCCCATGAGTTATAAAGTTAAGTTAGTTCTCATGGGGCTCAATACAGAGCCCCATGAGTTATAGGGTTAATTTAAGTGCTCACGGGGCTCTGTATAGAGCCCTATGAGTTATAGGGTTGATTTAAGTGCTCATGGGGCTCTGTGTAGAGCCCCATGAGTTATGGGGTTAATTAAGTGCTCATGGGGCTCTGTAACGAGCCTCAGGAGTTATAGGGTTAATTAAGTTCTCATGGGGCTCTGTATAGAGCCCCATGAGTTATAGGGTTAATCTAAGTGCTCATGGAGCTCTGTTTAGAGCCCCATGAGTGATGGAGTTAATTTTAGGTGCCTGGGGGGGGTACTTATATTTTTAGCACGGGTCCTTTCAGGACCTTTACGGTCCTGAAGGACCGCGTGGAGTGAAATTTTAATTTTTAAATGTAGTGGGGTCACGATCAGTGGCGATCGGGGACCCTTGCTGCAAGAGGTTAATATTGGGGGCTGTGGGGTCCCTGAGGATCTTTGCAGCAAGGGGTTTATATTGGGGGGACTTTGGGGGTCCTGATGCGGACCCCCAGCATAGAGGGGGGTTCATTTTAGATGCCATGGCTGGGATTGGCTAATGGTGTGCCGCGGGCCCTTTAAGAAGGTGTGGCGGAAAATTAAATTTTTTTAAATGCAGCGGGGGCCTGATCTATGCCGATCAGGGATGCCTGCTGCAAGGGGTTCATGTGGGGAGGCTGCAGCATGGGGATGTGTTTAGAGAGCAGGGGGAGCTTCAGACAGTTGTGTCTGGCTCTTCCAAGGCAGCACATATAGGCTTTAGGATCCGTTGTTGGCACTTTTTTGTGCCTGTAGGGATTTTTCCAAGGTCGAGGTTCACCCCATAGATTTATGGCTGCTTGTTACTACCTAGCTCCCTCGGAGCCTATTCTCGCCGTTTTGGGGTCTCATCTCGCAAAGGAGGCTGCGATGGACATATTGTGGAATCGGTCCTCACAAACAGCAAAAAACTGTCTTTTGAGAGGACCGAGGGAACTATGAGGGCTAATTTAATGAGGCTATTAGTGGCTAGAGACTTCAAAATAAAATTAACAGCCTAAATACATGACATCACCATTAATCATTTATTTGGAAAGTTACTGATGATATAAACTTTGATGACTATGACGCTGATGTTGAAAAACAAAAAACTGAAGAAAAAATTGCCACTTTAAATGATTTTCAAAAGCACACTTTCAATGCCATACAAAAAGCACTAGATGAGCGTTATTCAAAGAGCGTTATTTTTATCTAGATGGACCCGGTGGATCTGGAAAAATGGATCTATATAATTTGTTGATGAGTTCAATTAGAGGTAAAGGTGAAATTGCACTTCCCTTTGCAACAACTAGGATTGCTGAACTATTGTTAGAGGTGGAAGAACAGTACATAGCGGGTTTAAGCTTCCAGTTCCGATTTTAGAAACATCAGTGTCGGATATTAGAATTAAATCACATCAAGCAAATGCATTTAAAAAAAATCTAAATTGATTATCATAGATGAGGCCACTATGATGTTGTGCCATGCTCTGCAATATATTGATCTTTTATTGTGTGAAGTCATGAGTAATGATTTGCCTTTTGGTGGAAAAGTCATGTTATTAGATGGAGATTTCAGACAAAAATTACCTGTGGTTGTACATGGAAATCGCACAGACATTCTAGAAACATGTATAAAGTCAAGTCCACTATGGAAAGAATTTACACATCTTTGATTAGAAAAAAATATGAGATTTGAAGGCCAAAATTAATTCAATGATTGGCTTATTCAAATAGGAGAAGGAAAAAACAACTTAATAAATAATTTACCTGATGATACTGTTGAAATCCCAGCGGACATGCAGCCTTTTTAAATTGCTATTTGGCCAATTGAATAGGGCTCTATATAAGCACAGAGCATATTTTTTTACAGAAGTTTTTGGTTAGTGAAGACCTTGCTTTTGGATAGAAGTTCACTAACTAAACATTTCTGTAAAAAAATATGCTCTGTGCTTATATAGAGCTCTATTCAATTGGCTGAATCACAATTTAATAAGGCTGATGATTTGTAAACATTCACTCATATCAGCTGTATTCCCAAATGAAATAACAACAGCACATTCTTCGGACTTTGCACAGAAAGCAATATTAACATCCAAAAATAAAGATGCTTTGGATCTCAATAACAAAATATTGAAATTATTTAACACACCACAAAAAAATTATTGAAGTGCAGATTCTGTTCTAGCTGATGGCAAAGAGAGTGAATCTAATTTTACCACATAATTTCTAAATACATTAAACGTATATGAAAGTGAGCTGGGTTATTCATGCATATGATAGAGGAGAATTTATAGTGTCTGAAAAAAAATTTGCATGAAAAAATTCCAAAGTAAATAGTTAAACCGTTGAAGTTTGCTGAATTTCTTGCATTTGCAAAGAGTTTTATCTCAATGTTAACACCCCCTGAAATTCCCAGGGGTAATTAGCATAACGTATACAATGTTTCTGTGCAGGCATGCCGAGTTTGCACCTGTAGTCTGCCCTACTGTGACAAGTCACATGATTTCAGACACTTTCCTTTCCTTTAGCCAATCAGCACGCACATGTGCTGCATATTGGATATCTCATTAAAAATGAGCTACCCAATATGCAAATCTCAATTGCTGGGGGTGTCTACAATTTTTTCTAGGTGGGTTATGATGCATTCAAAAGCCACCTCACTTTTATATGCCTATAACTCCCTCTGGAATGCCACCACATATTTTGCAACTCAAAAAAGGAGCAATTGTCATGTTACTGAGTAATATGAAAAATAAAAAAGGACTTTGTAATGGGACCAGATACATTATTCAGAATTTACAAGACCATTTCATACTTGCAGAAATTTTGAATGGGACCCATAAAGGTGAAGCAGTATTCATACAAAGAATAGATTTGGCTCCAAGTGTAACTAGCTTGTCTTTTGTACTTCAAAGGAGACAATGTCCCATTATAATGGCATTTGCTATGACCATTAATAAATCACAATGACAAACGTTTAACTCGGTTGGCCTATTTTTAGAAGAAGCAGTATTTGCCCATGGACAACTCTATGTGGCATTTTCAAGATGCAAAAATCAAAAAGAAATTAAAGTTTCCATTAAAAAACAAAAAAAACTAAATCAGGGCAAATTATTAGATGATGGGTGAGTATTTACTAAAAATATAGTCTACTAAGAGTTGTTGTAAATTCTATCAAAAAAAGGACAAGAATACAACAGAAAAGAGAAAAAAACTAAGAATAGTGGGCATATCTCAAATACAAACTTTTATGTCTCTTGCATTCTTTTCAGAGGACTACTATTAAAAAAAATGTGGTTACATCTCACATTGACATCTCTTGGGCTCTTTATAGAGGACCACTATTTACAACAACAAAAAACGACAGTACAGTGGTTACATCCCAATGACAACCTTATTTGTCTGCTGGGCTCTTTTTAAGGACCACTCTTTAAAAACAAATCTAAAGAACGGACAGTACAGCGGTTACATCCCAAAGACAACATTTTTGGTCTGTTGGGCTCTTCTTAGAGGACCACTACTTAAAAAACACAAATAAAAAAGGAGAGTACAGTTGTTAAATCCCAAAGAAAAAAATATTATCTGCTGGGCTCTTTTTAGAGGACCACTACTTTTAAAAAAAGGTACATTGGGTACAACAAAACACAAATTAAAACAAGCCTTGACAAAGCACACAACAAAGTTTCAAATGCCATTGTTCACAACCATAATTAAAAATATGAGATGGTTTCTAAATATTACAGTTTATAGTTTCATAGAATATACATACTACTTGCATTTTATGTCATTAGAAGGTTAATTTAATGTATTTCAAGTTTGTTTATACAGTTGTTATGGGTTACAGTCATTCTGATTATCACTTGCTTTTTAGTGGGTTATGACTTTCATTGTATGTATTTACCTGTATAATTACAGAGATAATATTGATCCAGGGAGTAATCTGATGGCAGTATCTGTGATCAGGAAGGAATACATTTTTTTCCCATTTTACACAATTGCCG
Source organism: Discoglossus pictus (assembly GCA_027410445.1). Lineage (NCBI taxonomy): Eukaryota > Metazoa > Chordata > Amphibia > Anura > Alytidae > Discoglossus > Discoglossus pictus. The sequence goes on along the minus strand of CM050164.1, from coordinate 71,133,213 downwards.
ACTTTACACATGTTTTTTTTCTGTTTGCTTTCCTCTGGATTCAATATAAACATTTACACACGTGTTAAATAACATGAAATGTATACTGCTTTGCTCTGTGTATTTCAAGTTTCTTTGCCCAGTTGTTCTGAATTTCATTAATTCTAATTAGCAGTTAAATCTTATTTTGTTATCCATTTCATTGTATGTATTTACGTCTTTTGGCCTTTTAGTGTATAATTACTGAGAGACTATTGACCCAGGGAGTAATCTGATCGGCAGTATTGGGGTCAGGAAGGAATTTATTTTTTTACCCATTTGAGACAATTGGCTAAGTTTCCCTGTTTTTTTTTTTATTTGCCTTCCTCTGGATTAAATATAAACATTTACACATGTGTTAAAGAACATGTACTGATTCAGAAAGTTCAAACATTCTTAGGGCCTCCTTCAAATGTGATTTGGCCAATTGAATAGGGCTCTAAATAAGCACATAACATATTTTTTTACAGAAGTTTTTAGTTAGCGAACTTCTATCCAAAAGCAAGGTCTTCACTAACTAAAAACTTCTGTAAAAAAATATGTTATGTGCTTTTTTAGAGCCCTATTCAATTGGTCAATTCAAATTTGAATGAGTCCCTTGTCAGTGAGGTCTGCTGCTAGAACAGACCTCACTGACAATTATACTTAGCAGAACATCCTATGAGCAGCTAATCTAGGCCTCTTTTAATAGTAACTCTCAAGCAACCAGAAGCTACATTTACTCGACATCTGCCAATCCTCATGGGTGCCGGATAACTGACAGTCTACTGTATATATATATATATATATATATATATATATATATATATATATATATATATATATATAAATGTCATTCAGTTAAAAAATTAAACAGAGGAAAATTTGTTCAAAACAGGAGAAAAAAATATACACTGATATAATGCATTTTGCTTTTACTTTTAAAGTGTAGTTCCAACCTTTTATACATGTAGTTTATGTAAAATTGTTCTTTTGTGTTTTTAAAGCAATGTGTGATCATCAGTAAGGAGCAGAAGCCACATAATAAGACTTACACAGAGCAATCACTCATAAAAAGGAAGTAGATCATATGTATCATTGCATTTTAAAAGAATTCTTCATAATGCATAGTACATTAAAATAGCAATATTTTTCCGTAAGTACAGTGAGATAATACAGCATTACGTGAAAAACCATTATAGAGGAGTAAAAAAAACAAACACTTAGGGCCTCATTCTATTATCAGCCGTAAAACGTCCGCAAAGCTGCGATTCCTTGCGGCTGTCTTACGGCCCCGTGTAGAGCTACCTTTACCTTGAAATTCAATTATACGGCACCGCAAGGATATCCCCTTCCGGCCGGCCGCATATCATGCAAACGCCTGGAAGCTTTTTCCCAGCGCCCGTAAATCTTGTTTTCCTGCCGCAAAGTCCGAAAACTGAAAATGCAAATATAAAATCGAGAATGCACTGTAAAGCTCCGTAAATGCTAGGCATCATAATGGGGGACACGAGGATTAATAGCAACACCCTCTCAAGCTTGCACATCACCCCAAATCCAATATATTATTTACGGATTACTTTACGTCCCGTAGGTCCGCGGGCTGGTCCTTGTTCAAACCCGTACGGGTTCGGAGATGAAGGGCCGCAAACCAAGCATTGTAATAGCCAATATATATTCAATCCAGCACTGCAAAGCACTGTAAATGATGGGGAACATAATGGGGGGGCATGAGGATTACTAGCCAAACATTATCAAGCTTGCACATCGCCAAATTGTACTTTGATGACCAAGCCCGTAGCTCCGTATTCAAGCCCGTGCGGGCTGTCCTCCAAGCCCGCAGCTCGTTTTTAAAGGCCGTACGTGCTTGGAGGTTAAAGGTATCCATTTTGTTACGGTATTTGCAGTCTGCATGGTTTAAGTCTGTAACCCTAAAATGGAGGCCCAAGCATTACAGCCTCCAAACGAACACTAGTTCAAATTAGTTTAATATTCCTCATATGTTTGATTGGTCAGCACACATACAGGTTCCATTGTAGCCTCTAAAACAGCCCTATAATAGAATATGTCACCCCAACATTGGTGCGCACAGCAAATGTGTTTTGACAACATGTAGCTGACATGAGCGGTCCCACATCATTGCGCAGTTATAATATTTTTGACTAGTGCGCGTTGATGAAAGGGCGCAAGTGATATGACCTAATGCCATAAACCCTTCTAACCCTTGTAGCCGCAGCCTAATCCTAACCCTTACACCCCACAGCCTAATCCTAATCATTAGATCCGCTAGCCTCCTGTCGGGCCTGCTGTTGTTGATGCGCGCATGTGTCGGTGCGCAGATGACAGCGCACATTCGATGCACGCTATATGGTTGATCAACGATAGAATACACATCTCGCTCATCACATCTACATTAGAGAATACAAATAGTGGCCAAATCAGACCGCCACTTGGTATATATCAAGTACCAGGGGAATATTTCATTATATGTGGTTAAGTTCATCAGTTGTGTCCGACTCTCCGTGACCCTATGGACTGCAGCACATTCAGCTAGGTCTCTGCCTGTGCTGTTCTCCAAAGTTGAAGGCCAAAGAGATTGGAGTGGGTTGTCAGTTCCTCCTCTAGTGGATTGGGATTTGTCTGATCTTTCTGCTATGACCTGCCCACCTACAGTAGCTCACAGCTTCGTTCAGGTACACAAGCTGCTTCACCACCACCACCACCACTTAGCAAGCCTCACCCATGTAAATTGATAAATAGCAGAACAGTTTGGAAGTTCACCAAATGGGAATAACTAGACACCTGGCACATGGCTCCCACCAGGATGGGCGTAGCAGAGATTATGCCTGATGGCGGTGAGTTTGCTGTCGATCCCGGAGCTTGCGGCCCTTCCTGATGGGTCAGAGTAGATATGTGTGGTGCATGTTCCCCTGGTCCCCTTCAGCATTGCTAAGTGGTGTGAAGGGGCTTGTGTACCTGAATGAAGCTGGGAGCTATAACATGTAGGGCCACTGTAGGTGGGCACATCATAGCAGAGAGATCAGACAAGGTCCAATCCACTTGAGAAGGAACTGACAAACCACACCAGTATATTTAGCTTGGAAACCGTGGATAACAGCACAGGCAGAGACCTAGGTGAATGTGCTGCAGTCCATAGGGTCACGGAGAGTCGGACACAACTGAAGAACTTAACCACATATAATGAAATATTCCCCTGGTACTTGATATATGCCAAGTGGCGGTCTGATTTGGCCACTATTTGTATTCTCTAATGTAGATGTGATGAGCTAGATGTGTATGCAATTAGATAGAGATTTAAGGGATCACAATAGAGCTCATGTGCGTGGCAAAGGGTTCATATGACCTGACTCATGTTTTACTCTTGCTATTGAATTGGGTAGTGTGGCTTCAATCATATTATGCATGTTGCAGCATGGTTTGTCAGATTGGCATGTGCATGGCCATTACGACATATGATAACCAAAGGATATTTAGCCAATGCATGTTCATTATTGGGCAACTAACTGTATTCACACATATGCTAAGTGATGTGGGTGAAGGAGTTTGTGTACTTCAATGAAGCTGTGAGCTATCCTACATAGGGCCAGTGTAGGGGGGTATGTCTTATCAGAGAGGTCAGACTAATCCCAATCAACTAGAGAAGGAACTGGAAAAGCACTCCAGTGTCACCTGTCCTATTCATTGTAGGCCCTCAGGGGAATGTTCCTACTCCACAGTATCGCTAATCAGACTTGTCATGTGTATTAACCCTATATTAGTAGTAGATATGATATTTGGGATCATATGATATCTAAAGCTATTCTGACTCCTCAACAGTTTTACATGTATTGATCTATTGCATGTTAACTATGGCTCATCAGTTTACATTTATAGGAATGTGACACTAATGTAATGCATGTGGATTTCACAGAACCAAACATCTTCATAACACATGGACGCAGTCAGAAAGGTCTAACAAAGCTTTATATTTTACACAGACCACAATCAGCAGTGGTCAAGATTGTGCATTCACATAACAGTATAACAAAGCTTTATTTGATAGACAGACCACAATCAGCAGTGGTCAAGATTGTGCATTCACATAACAGTATAACAAAGCTTTATTTGCTAGACAGACCACAATCAGCAGTGGTCAAGATTGTGCATTCACATAACAGTATAACAAAGCTTTATTTGATGGACAGACCACAAACAGCAGTGGTCAAGATTGTGCATTCACATAACAGTATAACAAAGCTTTATTTGATAGACAGACCACAATCCGCAGTGGTCAAAACTGCTTTAATATCATGGGTGTGGTGTGGGCGGGTCCTTGAAGAGCAAGAGGCTGGAAAAAAGGGGAAACCTACAGGGGTCAATCTAATAGTCTAGAATAAGCATGATGCATAGCACCTACCAGGGTCACATGCTGCAACCGGAACCAGAAATCTCTCCATTTAACTGAAGAAACCATTTATGCGCATAGCACTTACAACTTGTAACTAGATCTGCTCAATGAAACAGATGATTCAACCTTTGGACTGTGTAATCCAATCCAGTTTCACACATACAGTGTGTTGACCAAACAAAAATCTGAAATAAGTGTTCAAATCAAAAAAAGCAGGAGGATGGATCCAAAACAATTTAGAATCACAATGTATGTACAGTACAGTTCTAAATACTGTACCAATATACCAACTCACCTGATTCCCATCTGCAAGCATTACTAACTATTAGCTAGGTCTGTGGATAATCAGAAATATGGGCAAATAGCCATTATTATGGAGAGGACACAAAGGTCAGCAGCCAGATTCACTGTTTCTTACATCAGACCCAAAGATCTGTTCTCAGACTGCTATTGAGGTCAGGATCACATGCTTCACTAGTGCATATATTAATGCTGGCTGTTATTAACATGCCATTGTGAGACTTTGCAAGTCCACCGCCATAGCGGTATTAGTCTACATTTAAGCTACCAACAATCATGTCGGAGATATCTGGCTATATGATAGCTGTAAGATTGTGGGAGCTACATGTTAAGGGGGCTGCCATTGAAGGCATGTCTACCTGAGAGGCACTGGGAAAACCCTCCACCTCATAATTCCTCCACAATGCTTGCAGATGCAGGAGATGCCTTCATGGACCTAAAAAAAAAAGCAAAAAAAGACAAAACCTAAGAAATAAGGCCTGAAAACATCAAAGGGCCTGCAGCATCTCTTCTCAACAGCACTCCTTAGTGACAATGTATTGGTCACACTACTAATCAACAGCCTCATTAAATTGCTATGTAACAAATTGAATAGGGCTCTATATAAGCACACAGCATCTTTTTGAAAGAAAGTTTTTAGTTAGGGAACTTCTATGCAAAAGCCAGGTCTTCACTAACTAAAAACTTCTGTAAACAAAATATCCTATGTGCTTATATAGAGCCCTATTCAAATGCCCAAATCACATTTTAATGAGGCCATTTGTGTTCTGTTTAACCTGTCACCAATTGATGGTCACTGAGGAGTGCTGTTGAGAAGGCTAAAACATGTCTGCAGACCCTATGGGCGTCATTCAATTGCGATTTGGCCGATTGAAAAGGGCTCTATATAAGCACAGAGCATATATTTAGTTACAGACGTTTGTAGTTAGTGAAGACCTTGCTTTTGGAGAGAAGTTAACTAACTACAAACATCTGTAGAAAATATGCTCTGTGCTCAAATTGATCCCTTAGCAATCGGCCACATTGCAATTGAATGAGGCCCTATGTCCTCCTCCGCTTGGGCCCAGGACCCACATCACCTGTGCCCATCCTCTGTCTCCCCTCTGGTGGTGATGGTGGGGGGGGGGGCGGTGCCAGGCAGCGGTGGTCTGGGTGGTGACGGACACATGGGAGGAGAGGAGTGCCCAGGCTGCTCTTGGCTGGGGGATTGGGAGATCCCCGTTGATGTTGGTGAGGGGACCATCGCGTGTCTGAGCAGCCTGACCTGAAGGTGCTCCGATGTCATGTGATGCCTCCTCACCTCCATGGACAGCCTGGCCATGCTGTGGGTCATATGTGACCGGAGGGCAGAGATGCTGGCATCCATCCGGAGCTGGTTGGCCTCGATCCTCTGGGTGCTTGCCAGCAGCTCCTTCATGACGGCCAGCATCTCCACTTGCACAGCCTGGTTCTGCAGCGACGACACCGCTGGGTGGGCGTGGTGAGGTGTAGCGGGGAGGTCCACAGCTGGAGCCTGTGGTGACAATGTGCCCGGTGGTGACCAGGCCAGCACACTGTGTGGGGAAGGAGGTGCTGTCCCTTGGGCGGGGGAGGGCCCCAGAGCAAGTCTTTCGAGGATGGGCATAGGCCCAGGGCTTGTGGCAGGTGACCCTGCAAGGTCAATGACCAGCCCATTCTCTGACCCAGAGCCCTCCGATCTTCCTTCCTCCTCCCCCTGTGCTGAAAGATCCTGGTACGGGGCTGATGGCCCCGCCTCCTCTCCCTGGTCACAGGACCCAGAGCTCCTCCTGGATGCTGAGAGATAGAGAAGAAAGGTACATGTCATTAGTATGTTGATTAGCGCATTGATATGTGTTCATTTCTAATTATCTGACATCTAGCCTTGAATATGGATGATTCTCTGATTAGCTATCTTATACTAGCTGTTATCTATTCTTAGGTTTCTGTTCTTGATGGTTCTCGGCTCACAACTCTATCTGTATTACGGCTGCTGTCTGTAACTGCATAGGCTGAACGGGCACACCAATACATGGACTCTCTATTACAGGGGTGTCCAAACTCTTTCCGGGATTGGAAGATATCCTTTCTGTGCACAGGTGAGTCAATCAGGATGACTGAAGAAGCGATTGACTCACCTGTGCGCAGCAGGGTTATCAAATCCAGGCATGTGTGTGGCCCACCAGGACCGAGTTTGGACACACCTGCTCTATTGCTTGATTACTGTTGTGTTGACCAGGAATGACAGTGATTTGTCAGCTTCATGAATTTAATGATGCATCCATCTACCCCTTGTTATTTCATGGAGCTGACATGTCAGTGTCATGTCCATGTGTAGTGTGTGTGATGCACATGTGGTGGCATGTTGCTGTATGTCATATTCACCTGCCATGGAGGCTGGGTCCTGCTGCTCCACCGGGCCTAATGCTCCAGCTGCGTCGGAGGGTGCAAGCATGGCCCTTGCAATCCCTTCATGTGCAAGGTACTTGACCCTCTGCCCCTCGGCCTCCTATGCCATCTTCTTTCTCACCACGGCCCTGATGTCGTCGAAACAGTGCTTGATGGACAGCAGACTCCGTCCACGGCCCGCCACAATATTCACCAGATCCACCACCTGCTGCCAAGCATTAGCCCTGGGCCCAGCCTTGACTTCCCTACCCTCCGAGGTGATGACGGAGCGGGCACGGATGGCCTCCAGGAGGACCCTGTTCTCCTCCCGGCTATAATTGTGGGCCCTGGACCTGCCGCCAGCCTCTTGCTCTCCAGACTGGGGATGAGGACCCTCTCCACTCTCCTCCTCCCTCCTCCTCCTCCTTCCTCCTCCTACTCTCCTCTCCTCCCTCCTTCCTCTACTCTCCTCCCTCCTTCCTCTCCTCTCCTCCCTCCTTCCTCTCCTCTCCTCCCTCGTTCCTCGACTCTCCTCCCTCCTTCCTCTACTCTCCTCTCTTCTCCCTCCCCCTCTCCTCTCCTCCCTCCTTCCTCTCCTCTCCTCCCTCCTTCGTCCTTCCCTCCTCTCCTCCCTCCTTCTCCTCCTCTCCTCCCTCCTTCTCCTCCTCTCCTCCCTCCTCCTCTCCCTTCCTCCTCCTCTCCTCCCTCCTCCTCCTTTCCTCCCTCCTCCTCCTCTCCTCCCTCCTCCTCTCCTCCCTCCTCCTCCTCCACTACCTCCTCCTCTACTACCTTCCCCTCCTCAACTAGTACCTCCTCCTCCTCACTCCTCCCCTCCTCTTCCACACCTCCATGCCCTGGGACTCCCTGCCACTCCTCTCCCCTCTGCTCCTCTCCCTCCATCACCACCTAAAAAGAAAAGAAAGAGAAATAAAGAAATGTTTTAGTGGGTTTGCCTGCTCCACTCTCGTCCCCCATTCTGATCGCCTCTAACACTATTTCTGCTTGGATATCAATGTTGTAACTAACTGCAGTAATCAACCTTAAGTGGACAGAGCCTGTGACAGCAGTGGGAGGGGTGTACAGCACATCTCACTCTGGACCTGAGAGGTTGCTGATGAAACACGCTAGATCAATACTTTCCTAAACAACGTGGAAGGGTCAGTTACAGTTTGCATATATACAAGGTATGCGGCTATTTACTGTGTGCTTCTATCATGTGTGGGGAGTGGCCCATGTCTGAGGCCACTAATATTCTATCTGCATTATACTCTGGGCGTGGTACCTATCCTGAAGCCATCTTCTGTACCAGAGGTAGTAGGAACTACATGGTCCTGCTGTTCTAGGCTGAAAATAAGTTCTTGTCAAGCCCCATTGAAGAAGCAGTTTGGAACACCTATGTGTATTGCAAATATGTGTAGAAATCTCACTCAAACTCAAAATCAAACTCAATCAAACTCAAACTCAAACTCAAAATCAAACTCAATCAAACTCAAACTCAATCAAACTCAAAATCAAGCTCAAAATCAAACTCAATCAAACTCAATAAAAATCAAGCTCAAACTCAATCAAACTCAAACTCAAACTCAAAATCAAACTCAAAATCAAACTCAATCAAACTCAATCAAACTCAATCAAACTCAAACTCAAAATCAAACTCAAAATCAAACTCAAAATCAAATTCAATCAAACTCAAACTCAAACTCAAAATCAAACTCAATCAAACTCAAACTCAATCAAACTCAAACTCAAACTCAAAATCAAACTCAAAATCAAACTCAATCAAACTCAATCAAACTCAAACTCAATCAAAATCAAAATCAAACTCAAAATCAAACTCAAAATCAAACTCAATCTCTCTCTCTCTCTCTCTCTATATATATATATATATATATATATATATATATATATAGAGAGAGAGAGAGAGAGAGAGAGAGAGAGATTGAGAGAGAGAGAGAGATATCCAGATATAATACGAAACAGAAAAATATAAATAACTTACCTCCCTCCACAAAACTCCTCTCCCCACAACAAAAAACTCTCCAAACCTATAGGCCAACAGCAAAAAAAACACAATTGTACTTTTCGCCAGTGTATTCAGTAAATATAGAAATTGGCAAAACATACAAATAAAAGACAGCTTGATAGGATGAAAAGCATGTACAATGCAACTTACCTCCCTCCAAACCCCTAAGGGCCGGATCAAAGATCCAAAATACTCCAAACACCTATAAACAAGCAAAAAACACAATTGTACTTCTCGCCAGTGTATTCAGTAAATATAGAAATTGGCAAAACATACAAATAACAGACAGCTTTATAGGATGAAAAGCATGTACAATGCAACTTACCTACCCTCCAAACTCCTATGGGCCGGATCAAAACTCCCACACTCGCAAAAATACTCCAAACACCTATAAACAAGCAAAAAACACAATTGTACCTCTCGCCAGTGTATTCAGTAAATATAGAAATTGGCATAACATACAAATAAAAGACAGCTTGATAGGATGAAAAGCATTTACAATGCAACTTACCTCCCTCCAAACTCCTACGGGCCGGATCTAAACTCACACACTCGCAAAAAGACTCCAAACACCTATAAACAAGCAAAAAACACAATTGTACTTCTTTACATCGGCATCCGTAAATGTAGTAACGGATTCCCGTAAAAAGAACTTAAACCGCGACTTGATAATAAAGCAACTTACCTCCTCTCAACCACCAAGCTCCTGGAACCGCGTGCTACCTTGTCAGAAATCGCAACACAGTCGAGGCGTGGGGGCGTGTCATTCCTATTTATTCACTCCCACTGTCAATCAAATGGTCTATCCCGTAAGTGATTGGCTGTGCGACCTGTGGCGCGATGCGTGATTCCGCTATTGGATGGTTCGTGCCGGGCGCGGCAAGTCCGTCCCCCTTCCAGCTTGCGTGCGCGCCTAAAAGTCACGGCCTTCCTACATTCTGAAGGCCGCGATTCGCGCCTGTCTAGATTTAATTTACGGCCGCATCCGTTGAAGTCCACACGATGCACTTACGGCATTGTAATGAAACCGGGCTGAAAGGGCCCTAAAAGTATAAAGGAAGCAATAAAAGGCATTCGAATTACTGTAAAAACAATGCCCAATGATCAAATATGTTAATAAAAGATATCTTTTTATTGTCATGTACATCCTCAATATGGCGGCCAAATTAACCCTTTAGCACTCAGAAAGGCTAGAATGTGTCCCCTAAACATATCAACATTATCTGATTTACATCTCTTTTATCACATCTACATTTTTGAACACAAATATTGTATATATTTCCACGCCACATTACATGTAGCATGGGCCCAAATTCAAATGTGGGCCAGAATATTAGGGGTTACTAATTAAAATGGCTAAACAAATCCATAATCAGGGAACTTCATAACATGATGAAGCTTAGATACACCAGTGAGCTTTTCCATTTGTGAAATCCACCCGGATAATCACATCTGGGGTAATTAGCAAGCTATATAACCACATCATCATCCATGAATTAGCAAGTCTGAACCATCATGGATAGCAGCAACCTGAGTGCGGCGTATAGGTATGTGAGGAGAGAGCAGCGTCGTAGGAATGGATATTTGTTTTGAATGTTGCAGAGTGGAAACCGGGCTGTCAGACGTGTGACTGAGGAGTGGCTGAGGCGTGAAAGAGAGGGGCGGCTGGGAGTGAATGTGGGTGAGCTTGCTGATGCAATCCATGGTGGTCCGGAACCAAGCCAGGCAAGTGGCTCATCACAGGATATGCCTAGGGTCATGGTGGGGGGTCAGTTAGGGGAGAGAGCTCCAGTGGCACAGGGACAGGTGGATATGAGGGCACCTGCAGACAGGGAGGAGGACCTTGATGTGGGTGATCAGCTGATGGGGGGGCCAGATGAGAGACCCCTAGAGGGTGTGGCACATGAAGTTGGGGCTCCTGCACAGCCAGACCCACAGGCGGGGTGAGCAGGCCCAGGAGCCTGCCAGGAGGATTCGTGCACCCAGGGTGTACAGGGAGAGAGTCACATTAGAGGGGTTAACTGATGTGGAAGTGTATGAGCTAACCCGTGCCAGCCTGGAGGAGCTCTATGCGGTCCTGAGGGAGGACATGGAGCCTTCCTCATGGACCAATAGAGCCATCCCAGGCATGACACGGATGTTAGCCGCCATACACATCCTATCATCTGGTAGTTTTCAGAACACTGCTAGCATAGTAGGAGGAATGTCTCAGGCAAGCCTTTCAAGGTTCCTGAGCACATTCCTCCATGCTATCGTTCCGAAAACTGTCAGATACATCAGTTTTCCTCACACTGGGGAAGAGATCTTGAAGGTGAAAGCAGATTTCTTTCGAATGGGAGGTATCCCCAATGTTCTCGGTGCTATAGATTGTACACATGTAGCATTGATACCTCCTAGAGAGCAAGAAGCGCTGTTCCGAAATCGCAAACACTATCATTCCATCAATGTCCAGGTTGTTTGTGATGCAGACATGCGCATACAAAATGTGGTTGCAGGCTTCCCGGGAAGTACTCATGATGCCCATATCCTGCGTCAGTCATCCACCCATCTTTATTTTGAGTCTGGAGAAGCTCCACCCGGGTGGCTACTGGGTGAGTACCCATAAAGGATCCCCTAAAATATACATCATGTTCCACTGTAATGCTATTCCATTGTTGCGTGAAAAATGCGCAACGACGCATGCGCCAACAGACAAAATAGAGTCCCTCAATAGCGCACAACATCTGCGCGCAGGAGTTGAGATAAGGATTTAAGGGTGGACTTAGGGGTTTTAGGCTTAGGGTTCTTTGGGCTAAGGCTTTGGATTATGAGTGTTAGTGTTAGGCATGGGGTCTCAGTGGTTTGGGTTACAGGGTTTTGGCCCATTAGTCAATAGATTCTACAACTTGCGCTCTTTGATGGACGCACATTTTGGCACACAATTTCCACACAATCGCTGGCTTCTGTCATGGCCGTATTGTCTGCGCTCATTTGCCGTGCGCCATAAAGAAGGTGTGCCGACTGAGCCATTGCATCGTAGCTTGTTGCTGTGCCTAACCCGATGTGACGTGGTCATAGGAGTATGAAGTTCCAACCCAGAGATCCCTAAACTAACGTCACATTAATCATTGCGTATATTTACAGATGCTTTAACGAGCAGCACAAACTCACATTCATATCTACATCTCCCATTTTTGTTTCCTTCAGGTGATGCAGGATATAGGTGTTTGCCGTGGTTGTTGACCCCTGTGAACAATCCACACACAGAGGGGGAGGAGAGGTACAATGCGGCCCATGCCAGAACCCGGAATGTAATAGAGCGCACCTTTAGCCTCCTGAAGATGCGCTTCAGATGTTTACATTCCACTGGCGGGGCGCTACAGTATACACCAGGGAAGGTTTGTCACATCATCATGGCCTGCTGTATTCTGCACAATATAGCAGTACAGGCAAACTGTCTGGGGAACATTGATGATGCTCCGCTTGAACCGGCGGAGCGTCCAGTACCTCCCCCTGGTGAGGATAACTTTCAGGGGTCACAACTACGTGCCCACCTCATTCGTGAGTACTTCCCATGTAAGTCTGAAACTAATAACAACCAACTATAATGTACCTTGATTATGGTTACTAATACATCTCTTTTCTCCTTCCCCATTGTCTTCCAGAATATCCAACAGTCCACAGTAGAGGATAGCTTTGTGATGTAACATATGTCTCGTGACGCATTCTTCATACTGGATCAAATACAGCCTGCTCTGATATCCGTTAATGGTAAGTATGCGCACATTCCCATACACATCATATATATTGATATCTGCCAACCTCAAGAAGCTAAGCTAAATGGATGGTCTGATGTATTCCACAATGTCAATGGATATAGGCCTAACAATCGTATGTGAAAACATCTTCCCAGAACAGTAATGTTCCCATTGTCTGATCATGCTATTCCACATCCCATGGAGGTCAATGCAATTCCTAGCAATCTGGATATATGAACATACCAGCATATTGTAAACCATAATAAATGTACCTCATGTGATGCAAAGAGGGGATGTCCCCTGTTCTTTGTCAGCGAATGCTGGTAAAAGCATTCTCAGTCAGATAACAGGAATAGTCTCAAGGATGTGTTAACTAGGAATCATTGTGCATTATATCATATGGATTGTGTGGCTCATCTCATCATATTGCCATTACAGAACTGTTGCCGTGTGTCAACACATTGTTTACCCACACAGACATGGGAAACGACCTGGCCAGCAACAGAACATCAGCTACATCAATGTCGTCTACATTGTAAGTGAGTATTTGCGGGAAACATGTGCATGTATGCATGAGAGAAAATGACTAATAACTCCATTAATGTAGGCCTAACTTTCGTTTTCCCAGGACATCCTCTATGTATTGCTGAAGCGGTCCGAAATGTTTATCGGACCATGCAGACGTGTCCTGGGGGAACAGATCTCTTTGTTGAATACTCCACTTGATCTATCCAAGGTAGAGAACCACATGTGGATGTCCGAACATGTATCAATGTGTGATAGTTGTGATCTTCCCTTTCTATTACAGGCTGCACTGGTCTCTCTGTCTCTCTCTCTCTCTCTCTCTCTGTCTGTCTGTCTGTCTCTCTCCTCATCCCACCCACCCCTGTTTACCCTTAATTTATTGAGTCACACAAGTCTTCTGCTAACTATCCCAATTAACCCTTTCCACTATGTTTTCCCTTGTCTTCTTCCTCACATCCCCTGCCTTTTCCTCAGACTCTTCTTTACTTCTCCCCTTTTTGTCTGCATCATTTTCATTTCAACTCTCATGCCCACCTCTCTCCTTTTATTCGCCCATCAGCTAATCTTACTCAAGCTGTGGTTAAACTATGTGTCTCCTGACTGTCCCATCTGCAGATTACATTATCTGTCCACATGGGGCAGATACCTTATTACATAATAGTGCATCGCACTTTACATCTGATCCCTTTCCTCTCCGACTAATGCATATCTTTCTACTTGACACAACCTCCTTCCTATGTATCTCTGACTTACTTATTAACCTTGCTATTCCTTATCTACTCTTCCCCATGTCCATTACCTTTAACTTGGAAGTGGTGATTTTCAAATCTTGTGTGGGCCTTTGGGAACAAATCATTTATCAACAGACTTTACGCTCCAAACAGGGCCCTCCATTTTCTTGCGTTGGCAATATTACATTCTGTATATTTTCTGGTTCTTCTCCCCTGTACAGCATTACGGAATATGTTTGCACAATACAAATAAATGAGAATTAGACTAATCCTAATATTCCCACATCAGGACAAATTAGTCTGGGACATCATTATCATCGGACAGATGGTTAGCTTGTACGAGATCCCAATGCATAACATGTGTGCCGACATACCTACATCTGTTGGTGGCTGCTCATATGGCATATGTAAGGTTTCCACTAATATATTATTTGTGTGTTTGTATTCCTGATCCCGGTCAGAACAAGGCATGACGATAAACATCCTGACATTCCATGGCCATGTCAATGTCCTCATGTATGTGCATGTGTCCGTTTCATTGCTTTGTTGGATCCAGTTTGATATCTGATGACATTGACTGAATAGCCGATATGTGTCACGAGACAATTTCAATATACAATGCAGATGTGATGTGACATATGTCAGCTGATGTTCCTGGTATATCCACAGCATGTGTATGCTCATATAGTCTATCTCGATTCATAGGTACCTATTGGTTTAGACATTCTATCCTCTCCTCTACTTGGACTGTTGTGAAGCCTGCAGCACCAACCCTTCAAGATCTTTTCTTCAGTGCTGATGTGACCCTCCCTGTGCATATGGGGAAGAGTAAATACAGGCTTGGGACTTAACAGTTAAGGAGGTTACGTTAATCTTCAGTTATGCATATGCAACAACAGTGAGTATAGATGCTCAATCAGAGAACAAACTATCCTTGTTATTGCCTGGTTTGTTGTGAGTTCTCTGCAATAAGTAACATCTGACTGATATGGTCCTGGTCAGGTCACCATCTTTTTGACCAAGGTTATCTATGTGCTGCTTATTGTTGCGTGAGAACTGATGTTATGGGCTCATAGCATTCACTGATTGAGCACTTATACTTCTGATGTGGCATCAGAGTGTCCGTTTAACACACAAGCATACATTTTGCTCTCCCCATATGTATATCACCTTATTCTGGATTATTATGGTCTTTCCTTATTGACTGTTATATATATGTCGTAACAATAATGAGATCTATTATATTGCCTAATGTTGGTTGATACACTGTACATCCCCTGATCATCTATATCAATGTAATTTTCCCTGCCTGCATTCTGCTCTCATATCCCTATTTCCCTGTGTTACTTGGATTTTGTATCCTACCCCCCTCCACCATGATCCTTTGCATACCTGTGTTGATTAGTCAACCTGTGGCTTTGTGGCAAGCTTGCCTTGTTAATTTCTGTAAATAGTAAATATGATTTATCCGAGATGTTGTTTGTGTCTGCCTCGTCAATGTTGATACCATAGCATTTCCGTAACATCAATGAAAGGACCTTCAGACTCCACATACAGGGCCTTATTCAATTGCGATTTTGCCAATTGAATGGGGCTCAAAATAAGCACAGAACATATATTGTTTCCAAAAGATTTTAGTTAGTAAACATCTATCCAAAAGCAAGGTTTTCACTAACTAAAACATTTTTCATAGAATATATGTTATGTGCTTATTTCAAGCCCTATTCAATTGGCCAAATTGAAATTGAATGAGGGCCACAGTATCTAACATAAGTGAGTACACCCGTCACATTGTTGTTAATATTTTAGTATATCTTTTCATGTGACAACACTAAAGAAATGACACTCTGCTACAATGTAAAGTAAGTTTGCTGACCCATCAATAACTCAATACAGAGCCATTAATGTCTAAACCATTGGCAACAAAAGTGAGTACACCCCTAATGTGAAATTTCTAAATTGACACGAAATGTCAATTATGTGTGGCCACTATTATTTGCCAGAACTGCCTTAACCCTTATGGCCAGGGAGTTCACCCGAGCTTCCCAGGTTGCCACTGGAGTCCTCTTCCACTCCTTAATGATACATCAGAGCTGGTTGATGCTAGAGACCTTGCACTCCCCCACCATCAGTTTGAGGATGCCCCACAGATGCTCAATATGGTTTCGGTCTGGCGACAAGCTTGGCCAGTCCATCACCTTTATCTTCTTTAGCAAGGCAGTGTCGTCTTGGCGGTGTGTTTAGGGTCGTTATGTTATGTTGCCCTGCGGCCCAGTCTTCCAAGGGAGGGGATCATGTTCTGCTTCAGTATGTCACAGTACATGTTTGCATTCATGGTTCCCTCAATGAACTGTAGCTCCCCAGTGCCAGAGATAAATGGATAAGTCACAACGAACACAAAAACATTGATATGAGATGAACCCATCATTTTGAACCTAAACAGTGATGCAGAGAGGGGAGGCAGCATCTGACATCATTAGGTAAATGCATATAGGGGGAATCCACACAACATATTATCGAAAACATATATAGACATGCATATATTTTTGGTCTGGGCCTGCATGCATGCTGCCAGCACTGAGGAGCTACAGTTCTTTGAGGGAACTCATGAATGCCAACATGCACTGTGACAAACTGAGAAAGAGCATGATCCCTCCCATAGGAGAACGGGCCGCAGGGCAGTATTCCAACATGATAACGACCACAAACACACCTCCAAGCCGACCACTGCCTGGCTAAAGAAGCTGAAGGTCAAAAGTTGATGAACTGGCCAAGTAGGTCACCAGACCTAAACCCTATTGAGCATCTGTGGGGGCATCCTCAAATTGAAGGTGGGGAGTGTAACGGAACCCATCACTGTTTTACCCTGTTTTATGGTTATGGTTAAAATATGATCAGACTGTTATACTGTATGTATGTTGGTTTATGCTCTGCAAAATCTTAGCCCAGACTATTGGCATAATAGATAATCCTAGTACAGAGACTCCTCATAGGATAAGGAAGTCTATTGGATAAAGTGTTTGCTTAGATCATCCTTCTTTGTTATGTCTGATAATGCAATGTCTGATTGTATCAAAGTAGCCAGGTAGTCTCCAGGATGTGTGACCCACCTGTTGTCCCTCTATGTGTATTGTGTGGCCAACTATGGGGGATGTGTGTATTGCCTGTGGGAAGAGATGTGTATATATATATTTCTGCCCAACAAAATAAAGTCAGTATCCATTTGACTCCCAATTGAGTGTCGTCAAATATTGGAGGTTGGGAATGGTGAGACTGTAGTGCTTCTTGGATATTGTACCGTATACCAGCGGAGATATTGGACTGCGTGTTCCAACTCCGTTACAGGGAGTGCAAGGTCTCTAACATCCACCAGCTCCATGATATCATCATGAAGGAGTGGAAGAGGACTCCAGTGGCAACCTGTGAAACTCTGGGGAACTCCATCCCCATGAGGGTTAAGTCAGTGCAGGAAAATAATGGTGGCCCCACAAAATATCGACAATTTCACTTAGGGGTGGACTCACTTTTGATATTTACCCTGAATTAATCTCTCCATGTGTCAGAAACACGAATATCATGCATCACCGTTACTGGAATCAAACTAATGAATATTACTTCCACCCTCAGCTGCACTAGTGGCTGTTACCCCAACCCTACATTAACACAGGGCTGGTATATTGAAGGAAGATGTATGTACTAATCCAATAACGTTGGGGTGTAGCATTCATGTGGTGTTTACCAATCATGGTACAGTACAAACGAAAACAAACAATGATAATTTTGAGCAATACATAATGTTTAATCTTATGCTTTCAAATTAGATTAAAGAAAAGAAAACTGGAGCCAGAAATTCAGGTAAATCAATAAATTGGAACCTAAAGAGATAAGAACAAGACATCAATTAGAACAATATACGCATTGACTGCAACACCTCAACGTCAATAGATCTTGGACATCAATTGCTTCTATATGCAACATGAACATGTTCTCACCTATTTCCGCTTTCGCTTGTGTGTTTCCTGGCTCTCCTGGCCTTTGGCCAATATTCCCCTAGGCCGGCCACAACCTCTGCGAATGGTTGGCGGCTCTTCCGGCCTGGATGCTGGTGACAAGGTCTGTGAGGTTGAAGGGGGTGAGGTTGAAGGGGTAGCCCGGTCTTGGGGCTGGCCTTCTCAGGCCATTTCGGGCCTTCGGGCATACTCCTCCATCCCAAGATTATGCCGCCTCAACTCTTGGAACATCCTTTCATTGTGGCGTCTCATCTCCTCAAACACCCTTTCATTATGGCGTCTCATCTCCTCGAAGTTCCTTTCGTTGTGGCATCTCCTCTCCTCGAAGTTCCTTTCATTGTGGCGTCTCCTCTCCTCGAACTTCCTGGCATCGTGGTGTCTCATCTCCAGCATGAACTGTTGATTCTGCTCACGCTCATGCTGGAGATGAGCCAGGAAATCCTGGCACTGGGCCGCTGACATCGCCGGACTAACTGGCGGCGACCCAGACCACTGTGTCCTCTGGGTGGAGGCACTGCTGAGTGGTGTGTCCTGCCTGAGTCGCCTGCTGGGCCTGCGGGCCGGAGTGGCTGGCTGGGCCTGCGGGGCCTGTGGGGCCAGAGTGGCTGGCTGTGCCTGCTGGGCCTGCGGGGCCTGCGTGGCCTGTGGGGCCAGAGTGGCTGGCTGGGCCTGCTGGGCCTGCGGGGCCTGTTGGGCCGGAGTGGCCAGAGTGGCCTGCTGGTCCTGCGGGGGCCACATGACCTGCTGGGGGCCTATCCTCCATGGCACCATTGCTTGGGGATCCATACTGTGGGCCCAACTGGGTCTAGCCCACATTGGCTGGGAGCCAGGCGGTGCCATTATCCTGGCTGGAGGGGCCATTGCTGGAGGCAATTGGTGGCATCTCGTGGATGGCCCAGGTGGACTTTGGTATGACGGCCCTGCTGCAGGTGATGTTGCTGGAGGTGGTCCTGCATCTTCACAAGGTGCAGGAACCTGCAGAGGCAGGGGACGCCTGGCTGGTACTGAAATGAGACAACATTTTCATTTGAGTATTATTGTTTCCATATCTTTGAGATCAGAGTGACTTGTAATTGGCTGTGAATGTTTGACGCTAATCAAAATTGATCTGCATCATTAGTATTGTGGATCCTGGCTGGGATCTTTCCTGTTATGTGACAGTGACTGCTGGCAGCAGCAGTTGGACAAAGGGGCTGATAGATGGCGCTGCTGCTGTTATAGACATCATTTTCACCTGACACAGAAGCCCAAAAGCACTAGCCCTCACACTAATCCGAACCCCTTACCTTAACAACACCATAACCCACTAAATATGCATGATTATATAATCTACAGGAAAATGCTGTGACATGTAGAGGCTGCTCACTGCTGCTACTAGCAGTCACGGTCAGATAACAGGAAAGGGCCCATGGCTCATATGACTATATGTAATGCTGGTGCGGTGTGCCAACTGCAGTTAATTAGGACACGTGCTTATCTGAATCTGTTGGCCAGTGTGTGAGACAGACCAATCTGTGACCAATCCTCAGCAATGCGAGTTAACATGTTAATGTAACATGGTCCAGATTATGCTGTTACACGACACAAACTTGCAGTCCATCAGAGTCTGTATCCGCATATGCTGCAGTGTGCACATCCATACATGTAGTCTCATGGGGATGTACCAGCTAGACCGGACCTATCCTGTTGTATGTGCGCATCTCTGGAAGTGCACCGCCAACGACTCTAGCTACGTCAGCCCAGCAGGCCAGGTAAGTGGTTATGGGTTTCGGGTTCTGGCTACAGTTAGGGGGTATGGGTTAGAGTTAGAAAGTCGGGTTTAGGGGGTTAGGGTGTACCAACTATTTTTGACGGCTACATGGGGACGCAAGCGCAGCCGCATCCCTAGAGTCGGTGGCGGCACTCTTCCAGCAAATACTGAAATGCCCACATAAAACAGGATACATCCGCTATACCTATAATCAAAATGTACATGAATTCTAAGCAGTAGGAGTGTTAAGCCAAACAGCTATGGATGGGCCAGTTTAACATGGAGTAGAGTGTGACAGGGGCACTCATGACAATAAACAAACAATTGCAATGGAGTTGCATGTATGCTTTATATGCACTGGGAACCAACAGCAAACATAACAGTAACATCAATAGATTTGCAAAACGGTATCATAATCAGTTGTGGGAGGAGGTATTGGACATATATTTCATTGCTAACAATTCTGACGAGTATATTTCTTTACACTGGATTTACATGATTTTTGCTGCCTCATATATCTGTAGTCGCAACCAGATATCTTACAGTGCAATTCAACGTCAGTTATCTATCTGTATGGGGTACATGTGCGTACATATGAGGGTGTTAAGGTGTACATGGTACTCACATTGCAGGCTTTGGGACTGACCCGAGTCCACCAGGCCAGGGAGGCCCACGACTGCCGCTGGCTGGATCATGCCGCGGACTGTGGCCTCCCAACCGGGGAATGTGAATGTTTCTGGCGGCCCACCACCGGTTCCACGTGCCGCATTGGCCTCATTGCCCTTCTTCTTTTTGATGTCAATGCGGCAGTCTTGGTACCGGTGCTGGACAGACTGCCAGGTAGGATTCGCATACCCCAGCGAGGAGACCTCAGCCGCGATCTCCTTCCAGGCATCTGTCCTCTGCCTGGGCCTCACTTCGCTCCCACCAGTTAGGATGGAGTGTTGGGCTTGTGCTCCCCTAACCAGTGTTTCTATTTCCTGGCTCGTGAAATTTGCTGCCCTTTTTCGTGCAGCAGCTGGCTGGCCAGCCTGTGGCTGTGGGTCCTGCTCTCCATGCCCTTCGCTGCCTTCTCCCTCCATCTCTCCTCCTCTGACAACATACAACACAGTCACAGATTTACGAATTTCACTCCCTTTTAAACTATTTGTGCCCTTGATTGTCATCTTCCTATTGGTTAATTGATTTCAGGTTTGATTTCAGGATTACGGGCTTGAGACTTGGCCGTAGCTTCTTAGTGAAGCACGTACGGGTTTGGCGGATGATTGCCCTCCAAGCCCATAGCACGTTATTCAAAACCGTGCGGGCTTGCATGATAGATGAAGTTAAATATCTTTATTTGCGCATTTGAGAGTAGGGGAATGTTGAGCTATTAATTCTAAAACCAAACATCACTTTCACTTTTAATAAAAGTACAGGATGGCTTTTCGATGCTACGACTTGTAAGTTAGCCCTTTACGACCCGTAGGTCTATTTTACCCATGTTCGGACTTGACGGAGGCTAATCCCGCAGCCTTTGCGGTTCTGAGGTGCTCCAAGCCCTCGGGACTTTGTCCACGGATATTTGACAAGAATTTGAAAATACAAAAATTACGGATTTGAGTATAGGGGAATGTTGTGCTATTTTTGCTAATACCTACAATCACTTTATAGTCTCCTCAGAGTGCAGGATAGCTTTATTTCGGCTTTATAATGTGCTTAATTGGTGCTAGCGGGACCTTTTTGGTGCAAGTAAGCTGCGGCTCGGTTTTAGCCTTGCAGAGAGGTTTCCCGTAGCAATTGAATAGCAACCGGGGCTTTCTTGCGGCCGAAACTCTTGCGGCCGTTTTAGATCAAAGGCTTTTCTCCGGCGCGAGCGGCCGCAAGGGATAGCAAGGCGCCGGCCGCAAGCCTGCCAGAATCCCCGGCCGGAGGGGAATAGAATAGCCGAATAGCTTGCGGCCGGTCCTTGCGGCCCCGCATCTCCTACGGCCGTTAATAGAATGAGGGCCTTAGTATTTGTTAAAGTGCTATGCACAATATGAATTACATGCAGTTAAGAGAAAGTGTGACACTTTAGCAGTCAAATATGTAAAAAGACCAGTGTGCTCATGCAGTAAATATAGAAAGTCACCACTGGTGCAATTTGCTGTGTGGCACTTTGAAAAAAAAATTAGGTTTATTCCATTTTTATTTACACACAGTAGCTCACAATAGCCAAGAGAAAATAAATTCTAAAGGTACAGTCAGGTTGAGTATAACATTTAAAAAAAATTCATTGAGTACTGTCAACTAAAAGGAAATATAAGGTTTCTGTATTTCACTCGGAATAAAATATAAGTATATGTATCTATTTACTTTTATGCACTATTTTTTTACCAAAAGCTCTATTTTTACTGCCTTAAATTAGAGCAATTACATTAGAAAAGACTGCAACGACATGGCAGGAATCCAAATCCGTAAAGCGTGCTTCAGCACGTAGCATTTCCGGCTGAGAACATGATAAATTATTCAAAGCCATAGTTACGGGTTTAGACAGAGCCCATAGTAAAAGAGGCCATCATTATTATGTCACTAAAACATGCAGGTTACATTTCAATCACTTCCGAGTTGGGATCGAACCGCATTCCAGAAATGATGCAATATGAAAAAAATCAATAAATATAATGCTATATGTATTAACACATTGATTACCGGGATCAATATAACATGAAAATTAAACGTAAATAAAATATTTTTTTATTGCAGATTTGAGAGCTTGAGAATGTTGTGCTATTAATTTTAATAACTTTCACCGCTTTGCCTGTAATTTAAAATACAATAATGTGTTTATATTGGCTTTTACAGTGCTACAGACAGGAGTTTACCCCCCTTGCGGGTCCACTCTAGTACCCGTAGGTATATTGGCTACATTTGACTTTTATGGGTGTGAAAACAATTGAGGGCTTTAGGACTTGAAGCAATTTATTAGCGATTTGGATTGTAAAATTTACGGGCTTGAAAGATTAAAGGCTTAGCTGGGTCGGAGTTCCGGTTTTGACCGCCCATAGGGATTTTCAGCCTGTAACCCGCAGATCATTTGCGGGTAGCTAAAAGAGGCCAATTTAATAGCAGTAACTTTTGTGGGCTCCTTTACGGGCTTCTAGAACTACAAATCAGCAAATTTAATAGGGCCCACAGACTGCTGTACTTGCTGGCTGAGTCTCAAGCAACATTATGCAACATGTTGCAGAGACGTGAAACCTCATAGACTAGAGTTGCGGGGGTGACATCACTGATTGACAGCACTCCCGACATGGTCAGTGTGGGGTCTGGTTTAGAATGGTTGGTCTGGGTTGTGTATAAATTTGGTATGTTTATCAATAAAGCTGTTATCAGTCTGGACTACATAATTCATGCGTAGGTTTCATTCTGAGGGGATAAAAATCCTTATTACTGGGATTATTGCTGCTGAATCTGCATTGGACTCTGTTACCATTGGTGACATTTGTTGGTGGCTGTACTGATTCCTGTGGTTTGCTGGGTGCTCTGTTGGCTATAAGGGTTGGTTCTGTTCCCGCTATAAGGGATATGCACAGAACCAGGTAGTCCTACAGGGTAGGTTTGAAATAGGTTCTTATCAATCCCATCAGATGGTCGTCACACATACAATGATATTATGTCTGTTGTTTAAAAGTGTAATAACCTACTATGCCAAGTTGTAGATTACATTAACCAATATAATCTAGGAACTAGGCACTTCTGTGTTACTTACTCGTGACTTTTTATATTGCATTAAATTATTTTAAACCTAAATGAAGCCAAATATAAAATTCTCATATTGTATTTTATATATAGAGTAGTGTGTAAGTCGTATTTTAACTCTTTACTTGTCTAAGAACCTGAGCTTTACATGTTTAACATGGTAGATTGGAATTACTTATGTGACAGGGCACTGCCACTAGCAGGGTCAGTGCCCTGTATTAACCAACTTTTTTTAATGGAAGAAAGTGCAGGAGCCCTTTAAAACCACCCTTTACTGGTTGTTTGTCAGCAAACAACAGAAACATTAAAACAGAAACAAAAACCTAGCTTCTATTTGAAGTGCAAAATACAGTTTAAAAATTAGGCAGCAGGGGTGGCTTTCTCTCTCACCTCTTAGTTGAGGCTGTCTCTCAGGCTCTGTATCCCAAGCCTCTCTTTCATAAGCAGATCCCTCCTTCGGTATTCACCTTCTGGTACTTTCTATTCCTCTTATCTACATGCTCTCTCCTCAAAGCTTCTGGGTTGGTTCCACCAACTCTCAGTGCGGCCACTGGCAGCGGCCCTGCACACTTCCAAAACACTCCAGCTCTGTCAAACAAATCTCCATCTGAAGGCAGCAGCTGGACCCCTTTTTGCAGCCACACCATGCCTTTTAAGCTACTTGTTAACCTTCTCACTCCAGGGGAGAAGTCTTGAAGTGCTTTCTACTGACCTCTGGTGACACATCCTCACATATCCCCCACCCCAGTTCGACACCATGGGGTTCAGCGTCCAACGCTGTGAGGTTCGTGTCTGTGATCCAACACATCCTCTGTACCATCAATGATCTCTCCTCACTCTTCTCGTCACTGTGGCACCAGTGAGACTTGCTCATTTTTGCCAAAGCTACTGATCTTCTATCTATCTCATCCACTGGTGCTCTCTTCTTTGGACTTCTAGGAGCTTCTCCATCATTTGTCTCTACAGTCATCTTAAACACCTTCATAGGACTTTTTCCATTTCCCAGGTCACCTTCTTCATCACTGCTTCAGAATTCTGACATCTTTCCTTGAAAAAGTATTTTCTTTCTGGGTGAAGAGACATTTTATTTTGCATCACTTCCTTTCGCTTTTTATTTTCTGCTTTCTTTGCCATTCCATCTGCTGTCACCACTTAAACTTTGCGGTTGGACACCGGACCGCCTGTCTCTCTGAGTGCCCTCCCCCTGGGACTCTTGATAAGTAATTTTTGTACCTCTGTATGAGAATGCATTTCTCTATACAGTCCCTTCCCTGAGGGTAAATCATTACGATCACTTTGTTTCTTTTGTTGCTCCTATGATCTATTAGTGATCTTGACCTTCTGGTTCATTAGCGCTCTGTGAATCTTCTGCGCCTCAACCTGTACTGTGACATCTCAGCTTTCATTCTGTGACATCTCCGGCCTCACACTGTGGAGGGCATTCTCCATTGTGGGAAATGTGTCTTCTTTCCCCCTTGCTCACTTTTTTTTACTTTATTCAGTTGCTCCTTCAACTTACTTAGATGTCTGGCTCAGATAGCAGCTGGCTCTCTGCTATCGATCTGTACAACTCTTGGACAAACACTGTGACCCCTTGAGCTTGTCGGTCTCCCTTCAGACATTTCTGTAGGGTCTCCAATACTCCCTATTTAGGTTTATCCTCATCATCATAATCATTATGGAACTGGTACTTCTGGGGCTGTTTTCCTTCCCACTTTCTCTCACAATTTTCTCCATAAATCAAACTGTCCTGAACCAATGGCTTGCAAGGACAGATAATTCACACCAAACTTCATACAGCCATCTTTCTTCAGTTCTGGTACAGTAAACTTCACAGACTCCAAATCCATATCCTCTCCCAGGGCTGCTTCTTGCTCTTGGATCTGTACCTCATCTTTCTCACTGATCACACTGAGCACCACTGGGTTTTCAATCCTGCAAGTTCTGCAACTCTCTTTCTCTGCCAGGAAGGATCTCTCAGATTTTTGGTTTAGCTGGAAAGTGTCCAGCTGTTTAGAAACTTCAGGCTTACATTCAAAACATAGGCTAGTACACACCTTCATTACCTCTTGAATGTTTGTTTCCTGAAAAACACTTTTGATTTCAACATCCTCAGCTTTCACCCATGTTTCTTCCTCCTTGAAAGGCTTCTCTCCCTCTTTTTTCCACGTTTCTACTTGCTTTGCCTCCAAGGCTTCCAGCTTTTCATTTTTCTCGCCTGCCGTCAGCCGTAGTTTTTCCTTGTTAGCTTGTTGCAAATCCAGTTCACTCTGCTTGCACTGGTTCTTTTGCTGCATATTCAACTGAAGGATTTCATCTGACTTTTCGATCAGGTCCTCCCTGAATACCTCTGGCTGTTCTGCCATATTTTCTTTGCCCTTCTGTCTCTCCTGTACAAGCTCCTGCACTATGCCTTGCATATGAGCTTTCTGCAAATATCGCTCTGCATTCAATGTATCATCTTGTGCCCACAGTTCCTAAAGGTCAGTATTAGTCTGTTCTGAACAAACTCCACTCTGTTTCAACTGTGCCTCAATATCAGATAGTGTGCTCACCCTCTGTTTTTCTGGAGTATGGAACAGGAGCTAATTTTCTTTTACAGCTGCTTCCCTCTGGGACATATGGTCAGTGAGGAGATCTTGCTTCACCTGTTCACCACTGTACAGCAGCTTCTGCATAACTTTCTCATGCAGCTTGTGCATGGGAGGACTCTTCCTCTGCTCCTAAATAGACATCTCTGTCTTCTTCCTATAGGACACTGTGTTGTCCTCAAACGCAGGCTTCCTTCTCCATTCAGGAATATAATCTGGCATCATCCTGATACACTTCATTTTAGTAGCAACTTGCCTGTCCTCCACTTCAGGCTTTTTCAGTTCCACTGGGATAGAGTTCATCTGTACTTCTTGCTTTATCCATGGCGCTTTGTTTTATGGCAAACAGAGACAGAGTGCTCTTGGGATACTTTACACTTTTAATAGGGCATACCTCCATGATCTGCTTCATAGGTCCTCTCAGGGACGGTGGCTCATCTTTCACCATCTCAATATCCAGACTCTTATCTTACTCATCTTTCACATTAGTAAGTCACCTTCTGGGACTATATGTTCCTCTTATCTGCATGCTCTCTCCTCAAAGCTTCTGGCTGTGTCCCACCAACTCTCAGTGCGGCTGCTGGCAGCGGCCTTGCACACTTCCAAAATACTCCAGCTCTGTCAAACAAATCTCTATCTGGAGGCAGCAGCCGGACCCCTTTTTGCAGCCACACACATGCCTTTTAAGCTGCTTGTTAACCTTCTGACTCCAGGGGAGAAGTATGGAAGTGCTCTCTACTGACCTCTGGTAAAACATTATCACACTTATTATTAATGTTTTCATTCACACTTTTTCTGTGTCACTAAATCTGGTGGCACCTATTCTGAGTCAAAATAAGCATTCCATAATTTACAAAAATGTCACATCAGAGTGTGTCAGATGAGAGTGTGAAAACAAAATTGATGTGTGATCACAGTAACTAATAATATTTTCATAAACACATATGTTTCCTAGATAAGTTACACAGTGAAGTGCTTCTCTGTGGCTGCGGCGGTAATGTACCCTATAGAAAACCTGCTATTTTGGGGCTCTGTAAAAATACATCTTGAAATTAATCCATGATATCACATTTCTATATATTTTTCCATATATAAGTATATAATCATATAAGTATATTGAATGCCTCTAAATTGTTAGTCTTGATATGAAGAAGCAATAGCTCTTCAGTAAGTTTACTAATATTTTGCAATAATTTGCCCAATTATTAATTAACTATTTATAAATTACATTTCACATCTAATATCAAATTTATGAAGAGAACGAAAGAAAGAGAAGAGATCAACATAATCTGAGTAGTCAATCCTTTCTATATGATCAAGACTAAAAGCAAACATTAATTATCAAAACATGTGTTACATTTGAGTCTAAAATAGCAACTGACAAGGAAAATTATTGTTAAAATATATCAATTTAAATACATTTTACATAGAGTCAGTTTGTTTCTGTAGTAAATAAACTCCACTTATTGTTTGAATGTCTAACACAGATCTGATTAAATACATTAGCATATATCTCAAATATAAGCTGCTTCTTAGTTTAAATTTGATGGAGACATTTTTATGAAATACATATAACTTTCCAATTTCATTTACACGAGAAAAGCATGTGAGTTACTTACCATGAAGCTAACAGCTGACTATCAGCCTCATTAAATTCCTACTACGTGTAAAATCGTAGCTCGTAACGTAGCTTGCAAGACTTTAGGCTATTAAGTTAACCTCCTAACGCTACCTGCAGACAACTTGCAGGGTAGGTGCGAGAAAGAGCGAAAAAAGCCTACGGGGCGTGGAAAGTGGAACTTCACGGCCGCAAATCCTTTGTTCTCTCAGGCCAGTAACTGCTAGGTTTCCAATTTAGCTATTAAATTGTATCCAAATCACTGCCGTTAAAACTCGTAACTCGCAAATGGAGCCAAAAAGCCAACGTGTGCTAGAGAGGACCCGCAAGGGGGGTAAAGTCCAATCTGTAAATATCATAACAGGGAAAGTGATGTTAGCTCTTAGAATTAAAAGCACAACATTCTCAAGCTCGAAAATTGGCCCCGAAAAATACTTTATTTCATATTTTGTTTTTGTGTTATATTAATCCCGGCAATCAGTCTGTTAATACATATACTGTAACTCACATGTGATAGCATATCATATTTATAGCCTTATGAATACTGCATACAACTGCAAAGTGGGTTTGATCGTAACTTGTGATTGAACCCCGTAGGACTTTGAAAATCCCACCTTCATTTTTCAGTGACATAATTCTGACGATATCTGTTTCCATTGGCTCCATCCCAACTCGTAAGTACGAGCTAGACTAATTGATCACGTTCATGGCCGCACATTCGACGACCCAAAAATGGTTTACGGGTTTGCCTCTCAATCCCGTAACTTGCAACATATTCGAATTTAATAGCACCATAAATCCGCAACTTTTCAAGGTCTCACATTGCACATACAAGCTTCACATTTAATGTGGCTGTATGTTACACTCTGTGGAGACAAGGCTGACAGTTGGTACTGACATTTCAGATGCCAGCTAAAGGACTACAATTCACTGAAACTACACAATCTTAATCAAAAACATACAGACAGCTTATCTGGACTATACACTGGCCTTTAACTTACTTTAATTACCTCCAAACAATAAAACATTTTTACTAAACAATAGTCTAAGCAAAAATACCAACCATCCAGGCCTGCTTACAAGAAAGCTGATAACCTGAGATCAACAATTAAGGAATAAAATTGATGAAGTGGCAACTGAAACCTAAAATAAGCGTATCCAAATTATACTATGCTGGGTTCTGTAATAGCCAAACCATTATATCTAATCTTTAAAGACTCGCTCACTACAGGGTCTCTACCAGATGACTGGAGAAAAGCAGAGGTGATACCTATATTTAAGAAGGGATCTAGAGCAAATCCGGGGAATTATAGACCAGTGAGCCTCACTTCTGTAGTTGGGAAGCTTTTAGAAGGGTTAATAAGGGACAGAATACAAGAATATGTCTATTTGAACAGGATCATAGGTAGCAGTCAACATGGATTTATGAAGGAAAGGTCGTGTCAGACCAATCTAATTAGTTTTTATGAGGAGGTTAGTAGGAACTTGGATCAGGGCAACTCAGTGGATGTAGTCTTTTTAGATTTTTCAAAGGCATTTGATACAGTGCCACATGGAAGACTAGTGAGCAAACTAAGGGATACAGGAATTGCAGTAAATATCTGCTCATGGATCGAGAGCTGGCTAAAAGACAGGAAGCAAAGGGTTGTTGTAAATGGAACATACTCCGATTGGTCTAATGTGATAAGTGGGGTTCCTCAGGGCTCAGTATTGGGTCCTCTCCTTTTTAACATATTTATTAATGACATTGAAGTAGGACTCGAATGTAGTGTCTCCATTTTTGCTGATGACACTAAGTTGTGCAAGGTAATAAAATCAGATAATGATGTACTTTCCCTACAAAAGGATTTGCATAAATTAGAGAAATGGGCGGCTAAATGGCAGATGAGATTTAATACAAATAAATGTAAGGTTATGCATTTGGGAAGGAAAAATAGCCAAGCAATCTATAATCTTAATGGAGCAAATCTAGGGGTATCAGATATTGAAAGGGATTTGGGAGTACTAGTGGACAACCACCTAGGTAACAGCGCTCAAAGCCAAGCAGCGGCTGCAAAGGCAAATAAAATATTAGCATGTATTAGGAAGGGTATAGAAGCCAGGGAAGAAGATATAATTCTGCCACTATACAAATCTCTAGTACGCCCTCATTTGGAATATGGAGTACAATTTTGGGCACCACCTCACAAAAAAGACATCTTAGAGCTGGAAAAAGTACAGAGAAGGGCTACAAAACTAATAAGGGGAATGGAGGGGCTAAGTTATGAAGAAAGACTAGCAAAATTAAACTTATTTTCGCTAGAAAAAAGGCGTCTAAGAGGAGATATGATTACGTTATTTAAATACATCCAGGGTCCATATAAGGCTTTGTCAAGTGAGCTTTTTGTAGCAAGAGATTTTCAACTGACAAGAGGACATCCGTTGAGGTTAGAGGAAAAAAGATTTCACCTTAAACAAAGAAAAGGGTTCTTCACAGTTAGGGTGGTTAAACTGTGGAATTCTCTACCAAAGGAGGTGGTGACAGCGAATTCGATAGACAACTTCAAAAAGGGGTTAGATATATTTCTGAATAAAGAGGGCATTCAAGGCTATCCTAGATAACTAGCGAAGGAATATTGATCCAGGGAGAAATTTGATCGCCAGTTTCTGGGGTCAGGAAGGAATTTTGCTTTTTTTCCCCCTTATGAGACAATTGGCAAAGTTTCAATGGGTTTTTTTTTTATGTTTGCCTTCCTCTGGATCAATTAACAATAATTAACAATTAACAATAATAATAAATAGTCCAAATTAAAAAGATCAATAGAGATCTAAAAAGGTTGAACTTGATGGACTAACTCTTTATTCATTCTCCAATACTATACTATTAATAATTATTTAATCAATAATTTAATTAATAACTAATCCGCATATTGCAGATCAGAGGAGATCTTAACAGGTTGAACTTGATGGACTGAAAGTCTTTTTTCAACCTTAATTACTATGTAACTATGTAACTATACAAAGAGACATTGCAGTGAATTTTAGAGCTAGAGCACAACATGGCTACGAAATAAAAAAATAATCAACAATCAAAAATTAATATGGTAACAAAAGTATTAAATATTTTTACATACTCAATCAAACAATACCACCGCTTTCAAAACCGCTTTCTAGCCTCACAGTAAATGATACAACAGGAAATTTGTGACACGTATTTTATTTTGCTATGAAATCTGAGATAACTTTAATAGGTGAGAGAATTTCCTCATTATAAACTGAAATAGAGGATTTGACTCAAACACAAGGAGAAGTGGATCAAGTATCACATGAGATTAAGAAATAATTATACAGAACTAACAAACTTATAAGAAGATTTGGACAACCGAATTTTAAAAAAATGCAGATATTATAACAAATCTGTACAAATTCTTCATGCAACTACTTGGACTACTAGTTTCATAAATTCCATAGGCAGAACTATGTATTCGTCAACTACCAAGAGAACTAAGACCTACCCAAAGCCAGAAGAACCTCCCAAAGTTGTAATTATGTGTAAGCAATATTTTGAAATGAAAAAAGAAAATCTGATCACATCCCGAGACAAAATTGCTACAAGGAAATACTCTAGATATATATCATATCTCTCTCCAATTATGTCACTTAAGTGTACAAGACTATCACAGACCAACTACGAAAACATACAGTATCTCACAAAAGTGAGTACACCCTTCAGATTTTTGTAAATATTGTATTATATCTTTTCATGTGACAACACTAAAGAAATGACAAGCTGCTGAAATGTAAAGTAGTAAGTGTACAGCCTGTATAACAGTGTAAATTTGCTGTCCCCTCAAAATAATTCAACACGGAGCCATTAATGTCAAAAACACCCTAAGTGGAAATGTCCAAATTGGGCCCAAAGTGTCAATATTTTGTTTTGACGACATTATTTTCCAGCACTGCCTTAACCCTCATGGGCATTGAGTTCACCAGAGCCCCCCGTGTTGCCACTGGAGTCCTCTTCCACTCCTCCATAATAGCAGCACAGAGCAGGAGAATGTTATAGACCTTTCACTCCCTCACCTTCCATTTGAGGATGCCCCACAGATGCTCAATAGGGTTTAGGTCTAGTGACATGCTTGGCCAGTCCATCACCTTTACCTTCATCTTCTTTAGCAAGGCAGTGGTTTTCCTAGGAGTCGTTATCATGTTGGAATACTGCCCTGCAGCCCAGTCTCTGAATGGAGGGGATCACGCTCTGCTTCAGTATTTCACAGTACATGTTGACATTCATGGTTTCCTCCATGAGGGTTAAGGCAGTGCGGGAAAATAATGGTGGCCACACTAAATATTGACACTTTTATTGCCAACGATTTAGACATTAATGGCTGTGTGTTTAGTTATTTTGAGGGGACAGCTAATTTACACTGTTATACAGGCTGTACATTTACTACTTTACATTGCAGCAGAGGGTCATTTCTTCAGTGTTGTCACATAAAAAGATATATAATATTTACAAAAATGTGAGTGGTGTACTCACTTTTGTGAGATACTGTAATATCCTTTAGAAATGGGGCTTACTATTTTGCCTCATTATACATAAGTGAAGGCGAAGCCTTCCTGAGCAGAGCAGGCCTCGAACTACCTTCACCAGAAAGACGCTCTCTTACGGGATTAACATACTCACATTACAACTAATACATCAGACTACACCAAAATTATAGTATTGGAGAAAACAGAAAGAAAATTGAATGGGAGCACCCAAAAAAATTTATCACAACTACGATTAAGAGCGAGTCACTATCTCATCTTACTCTTTCTTAATTAAACTCATTATTATTCAAGCCTCAACTTGTGAACATGCTCTCAAATATGAAAACTACAACACAGCTTCTTCGTCTCCCCTCTTACAAACACCAGAAGATAAATACTTGTAACCCCCCTCTCCATAGTCCCTCTGTTTAGTAGAGTACTCTTGTAAAAGAATTCCATGCTTATAATAGTAGGGCCAAAGGCCTTTATTCCATGGCCCACATTATAAAATGTTAGTAAAGTAGCTTTGCAATTCACTACCTAGCAAGTACATCACATCACCTAAATATAGTTTATCGGAAATGGTTGCTAAAGCACTCCGAGTAGTATACCTACAGTCCTAAAGTCATGAAATAACCGTCGAAAAACCCTATGTGTACCCTCCACCCCCCATGTAGGGCCTGGGAAAAGCCTTTACTGATCCTTAAAGAGCCTTTAATGTCATAAAACTGCTATGAAAGAGGATATAAGTAAAGGATGGCTAAACTAGACTGCATTATTAGTCACACAAATGTCATGCTAACAATACAACAGTGCTAATGTGACTTTCCATATGTGTATGAGGTACAGTAAATGGAGGCTAGTGCTAAACGTCATGGCCCCCTTTTATTGCTCACCGCATTTGTAAATTGCTGTTGGTGTGTATTGTTGTGCTTTCATTTAATATTGTATTGCTATCATGACATCTGAAATATTCAGCGAACCATCCATTCATGGCAGTACGCATGTTCACCTCCTTTTGTATGTGTATTCCTGTACTTATATGATAAACATGAAATGTCATCAACTTGGCTGATATTTTGTCAATCCACTTAAATCTACATCCATCTCAATGTGTTCCTCACTGCCAGCATTGTGTTCCTTTAACGCTTTCTCCCTCTGCTGTCAATACTCTTTTTCTATATTTTTACAATGAACCTGTGTATGTTCTGTAAATTAGATCAGGAGTTTTGTAAGAATCACTTATAATAGCATAGGGACATCTGCATACACATTATTATCCCAGAATCTTAGTGTAAATCTTAACAATAACACCTGTGTCATTGTTATGACTTGTACTAATGATAGGAACATAATATTTTACATAAAAATTAATCATGTAAAAAATCCTAATTTTTGTTAAGGCAGGTACTATGTGTTGTTTGCACCTATGTGTAATTTGATGTTAAATAATAGTGATGTTAGAATCAAAATGAAAATTACAAGGGTTAAAACTTGCTCATATCAACATAAAAGTAGTTGACAGAACATTATGGATGTTGAAAAGCTCACATTTCTTTAATGATAAGTATGAAGACACTGACATTTCAATAAAGTTATCTTCATCTTGTATTTTGACATAATTAATAACGATTGCAATGAGCTCCAAAATTCATATGCTATTAAGCATCTGATGAATACTTAAGATCAGATGTAAACACATCCAGTATGCATCAACACATTATGGTGAGACAGTAGTATGATCTGTCTCGACATATTGGATCATATGTAATGTATGCTCATAACACAGTTCAGGAAACATGAAAAATGGATACATGTAAAATTTACCTTTTACAGTCATGAATTGTAGATGACTAGGCAATAATATCATTGGTGTGGTGCAGATTGATCCCAAGAGGACAGGAGGCTGTATACAAATGTAGGGATTTATTATTGCACACTAACACTGTATAATAATGCATGACATTTACTGGAGTCAAATGTGGTCACCACAGTCACAATAAACTGAGAAAGCATAATCTCTTCAGTCCTAACTTGGAAGCAATAATTATTGTGCTTATCATGTACATCATGTCTTCACCTGCTAAATGAAATAATAATCATGGATTATGTAATACAAATGGTTTATACACCGATAAACAGATATGAAATAGTATGGATGTCACTCAGTGCCTCTCCTCTCTCATGCTGAGTAGACTGACAGGCTGCCTGTGGTGGAGGTGGTAGGGGTTGTGCCGGCGATAGGTAGGCAGCTGTGTGGGAGGTGGTGGTGGCATTAGCTGTGTGGGAAGTGGTAGTAGTTTTAGTGGTATCATGGGAGGGGCAACAGCACAAGTGCTAAAAGGAGAATCAGTCTGGGGGAGGAGAGGGCCAGTGAGGTAAAATACACCACATGGTAGTTGGACCTGCTGGTTTACCCACTGACCACATGAATATGTTTTCCTCATCATTTTCTTCAGCCTCCACCTCAGTAGTTAAATATATTTTCTCCTGCTCCACCTCCTCCTGCTACTCCCCCGCCTGCTATTGTTCCTCCTTTACCATGCTATGTTGGGAAGATAAGGTCCAGAGAGCTGAAAATAGTATATTAATTATGAACATGTGATAATCATCACATATGTGTGTGTGTGATGTGTGGATTGACATTTGACCAATCACCAGGTTTATAAACTATCTGGTGTTTCATTTTGAATGTGTTATCATTTTCAGTTTTTTT
This sequence comes from Discoglossus pictus, assembly GCA_027410445.1. Taxonomy (NCBI): domain Eukaryota; kingdom Metazoa; phylum Chordata; class Amphibia; order Anura; family Alytidae; genus Discoglossus; species Discoglossus pictus. The sequence continues at coordinate 71,098,187 of CM050164.1, read as the reverse complement.
GCCTGCAAATATACATGTAGATGATACTTGCTAACCAATGGTTTGCTCATAATTCACATTTAATTAGCTCTATATGTACAAAAAAAAAACATTATTAAATACTAAATATAAATATATATATATATAAAAGCATATTCCAAATCAATCATATGAGCAGAGATTGATATTGATATATAGCAAGGCTACTGTGCTAAATCTCAAAGTGTCCTGCGTGGATAATTATAACAAAGAGAGTATGTGCTAGGTATAAGATTGATTCAACTTGATACTGTACAGAGAAACTAATACATTTCAAATAGCATTAGTACCTATACAACTATTTGTATGTGATACTAGTATATGCATGCTAGTATGTGAGAGCTACCTTACAGTTTGTGTTAACAGTCAAGGAGTTGTTTACCTGGTTCACAAATTTTCATATGATATAGCATATGATAGCTCAACCTAGCCCTGCAGGTGTGCCTTCCTTTCAGGTATATTGATCATGGATTTCAAAAGTCTGACTTGTGCGTTGAGACATTCACTGGATTATTGTGAGTGCAAGTCAGCTCTGAGATACCGGGCTGCATGTATTTATTGCATATGACCTGCTACATTGTACACATTCAAACAGAGATGGATTGATATATATGTGTTTAACGCTATGCAATATCTCACATAAATGTTATATATAATATACACAATTTATTTTATAATTATACCTCTGTATTATTTCCAGATTACTCATAATACGCTTTATATTTCTCACAAGAATAAATGATATTTAATATATCCCTGTCCTAACCTATGCTCACATGATGGTTTGGTAATATGCTTAATAGATGTTTGTGTGTGTTCTCGGGTTAATTTATTAAATATATCTAACATATGTGTTTAATATGTTTGATAGAAGGGATATGTGGCATTATGAATTTGTCTTCATTGGTGCAAACATCACTATTGATATTTTTGTTGTACATGTGAAGATTTTGCAGGTCACTATTAATGTTAACAGACTTTGTAAATTTGATAATTGTTTCTCAGAGCATGGAATTATGCTTTGTGTTGTGTTATCCATCTTTTTATGAAATGATTTATTAATGTTAACATGAATGTTGGTCTTGCATGTATATGCAAATCAGAACATCACAGTTATTAATTTGATGTTTTGATATGCTAATTAGAATTGCAGTCTGTTTAATTATATCTGTAGTTTTCAACTTAGGAGCCTTAATATAACCTTGCATTTACATCCTATGCGCCAAAATCAAACAGTTGAGCAATTTACACAATATTTACAGAATTACAACACACATCTACTGAGGATGGAATGTGATAGTGCTATGGGAAGATAACACTTATCACCAGTAAATCTCATGTATGTTTATACCCATCCATCCTCCTGGATTCATTGATTCATTGCATGTGTCTCTCTCTATCCCTGTCACCCTATACACACACATAGTGCTGTCACCTGTGCTGTCTGTGTCATTTCATTGTCATATCTCTCTTTTCACAACTAGACTAGAAATTTGCATTTGCTTATAAGTTAAAGGAGCACTGCATTGTGATTTATTTTCAGCTCTCTTTTTCTAAAGAGCTAAAATTAATAAGGCCCAAAATGTTTTTTGGAAAAAAAAATACAAACAAATTTTAACTCCTATTATATTTATATGATGGTCAGCATTTACATCTGATGTGTGTTAGTTAAATGACAAGTGTATTACAGCATTTTCTGTTTATGATGTCTGACAGAGAATGTCTTGTGATTACATATTTGTATTGAACATGGGTGAGGATCTGACAGTAGGATATGTTGTGGTGATAAACACCTTTCAGGGTCTGTGGCCGGTCAGAGTCACACATCTGCGGGATTCCCACAACAGCTGCTGATAACATTCTGTCCTTAATCATCAGCTTCAACTCATTAGAGTGTATGTTAGCCCAGGGCAACTACCTCTAGCCCTGGCACTGGCCTCCTCTTTGGTCATTTTCTTCTTGACTGTTGTCATATCAGGGTTTCACATTACAGACATCCCTGACGTGCAGTCCCACTGAACTAACCTGTTCAGCAACCTCTCTCCACATGCAGTCTCTTTGCACTGGCCTCACACACATGCTAGCATGTAGAAAGTGGGACCCATGATAAATGACCATGAACTCCTCATAGGTATAATTGGTTGCTATATGTTTTATGCCAGCCTCTTGTCCCCCAAACTCCCTGCCTGTACTCGCTCTGAGGCCTGTCAACTCCCAAACCTCAACCCAACACTGGGTGCAGACTTTGTCAAACTCTCCCTGAATTTTGTGTCCCTGGCACTGGGGCATCATTCCTTCCACCTCTCCTCCTCTCCTCCCACTTCTCCTCTCCACGCCTTTTCCTCTCCTCCCTTCTCTCCCTCTCTCTGCTCCCTCCCCTGCTCAATTTCCTCTCTCAGCTCCTCTCCCCCTTGGTCTGCCCCCATCCTTCAAATCAATGTATGTGTTAAAATAAGAAATGTGTATAATATATGTATATCTATTTAAATAAAAAAGTGTGTGTGTGTGTTATGTACTCTTTAATGTGTAATATGATAATGTGTGCTGTGAGGGTATGGGGAGTATGGGGTGGGGGTATAGGTTTACTGGGATAGGGATGAGGCCTAGTGGTAATGTGCAAGTTAGGTATAAGTGTAACTATATATATGTATATTACAGTAAACTAAGTGTAAAATATATGTCAATATGCCTACCGAATCTGCTTCTATTTACTTCTGTCTTTCTCCAAGAGTCAGCGTTTGAAAGGGAAATAGGGAATTTTATAGACTGTAAATGGCAGTTAGTATGATGTTTGGGTATATGGGTACTCGCTTTCTTGTTATCTTAGGACTGGAACAACTATTTGTGATATTCAGATGTCTTATGTGTGGAACCTGTAAGTACTGATGTACTAACTCCATGAAATCTTGGTAAATAAGTAGCTGAAGTGGTGAGAGGACCATTTCTCGAACCCTAAAGCAGCCATCTAATGGAGCTCAGAGACTCCTAACTTTGTGCTCAATAGGGTCACAATGTTGAAATATTTGTTTTTTTTTATTTTGAATGTGTATTTTTTATTGATTAAATCTCTATATTAACTATGTTTGCAATGCAAATGATTCTACAAAAAAACAGACCACACCCAAATCCACACTAGAAAACATAAAACTTGCTTAGATGTTAGTTAGATGTAGTTGTAACATTCAAATTTCTCTCCTAGCCATCACAATTGGAGATACCAGTGCTTCACTCAAGTTGGTAACTGTGTGTAAGGCCTTTTATCCATCACAATCCTACGTGTACTCCAGACCACTCTAGAACACTCATAAAGGCATAAAATTGAGGCTTGATTCTTCATATCTGACACAAATAACGTATTAATAATGTCCCCCAACACACTTAATATGTTCTATTTTTTCTAAACATTTAAACGCATTCTAACTCTCAACTGCCCTCTCATAGCCTCCAGACGGAATCCATGCCCTCATAAGTAGGATTTCAGGGGGCGTGATCATCTGACAATATTTCAGCAAGCCCGTAAATTACTTCTTCGACACAGCCAATAGTAAATGAGAATGTTATCATGACGTCAGTAAAACATGGAGTTTATATTGCAATTAATTAGCGCTGAGAAGTAAAATTTGCTATCGGACTCGCAATCCAGCAATATAGAAATCAATAAAATCATTAAAGCAACTGTTCTAGTCCATGCGGGTTACATGATATGTGTTAACCTCTTGACCGATATAACATGAAAATAGAAGTTAAAAATAATATTTTTTTATTGCAGATTTGTGAATTTGAGACTGTTGTGCAATTATTTCTAATGCCTTGCCATGCTTTCCCAGTATTTTAAAGTACAGTAGAGTAGATTAATAGCTGCTGCAGTTGTCAAAACTAGTGTCTAACCATTGCAAGTCCTATTTGGTACTCATAATATTTTTTGATACATATTTGAGTTGCAGGTCAGATTTCATTTGCAAGTTACTTCAACTTGTGTCTTTAACACTGTTAACTTATGCAGGCTTTAAAAATCAACGGAGGAGATAGGACTAAGGTATATCTCAGGATGGCCCACAGTGATTTTGGGCAGGTAACTCTCAATTGGAATGTGAGTAGCTAAATGTAGCCAATTCAATATTTGTAACATTTACAAGCTACATTACAAGTTCAAGTAATAGCGATTTGGCCATTAAATGGGGCCATACGTCACTTGTGGGATTGTAATATAGTTTTTCACAAACACTAGTTGTATGCCCTGGGCCCCTGAGACCCATTTTTACCAGGCCATTTGAGCCCAGAAGGCACTGGAGTGTAACTATTACATTGGGCTAATAAAAATGTTTCGGGTTAGTATCACTTTAGGGGGCAATCAATAAATGCATCCAGGGGCCAACTGCAATACTAAGTTCACTCCCAGACTTATACACATTGTGTAGGAGAGGGCACATGAGATTACTCTGTTAAAAAAAATATATATCTTAATTATAGTATTCATAAATGTTATGTTATATTTGTAATTAAAGATCTATGTACATTCTGAAATATTTGGCCATGTAAAGATTGATGTAGAATATTCAATAAATGTGCCTAAGAGTCCTTCATTTTATATTAATAAAATATTTAGAAAATGTTTTATGCTTCTTTGACATTGTGTAATTATTATGTAATTAAATGTATATGCACATTCTGAAATATTTGGCCATATAAGATGTTTAATGTAGAACATTAAATAAATGCTCCAAAGAATGCTAAATTTTATGTTTATTAAATGTTTTATGCTTTTTAGAAATTGATTTAAGCTGAAAATTAGACTCCAAAGACATCTATGGTATATTAAGCAATCAATTATAACTAACAGGCTGTTAAAACAGCAATTGAAACACTTGTTTCAACAAAGATCAAATCGTGCAAAGTGCTCTGCAAGTGATACCCCTTCGACCCTTTGTATTGTGGTTAACCATAAATTAGGAAGTACTTAACTTTAGCCATTGTTTGTGAGCCCCCCATTCTAAAATTATTATGGAAGTCCTGGTTGGCCATAAAAACTGAATACACCCTGGAGCCGATTCCAATCCCCTAGCCGACTCCCCTCCCACTCCATTGAGGTATCTCTATCTAAGTGGAGGGAGTGGGTAGACCCAACCACATAGTCCCCTGAACTCAACAAGCCTTACCACCATTCCCTCCCCACTCAGGAGGTACCCAGAGCCTGCTAGCCAGACCACTACTCTTTGCTGGATTTCCCAAAAAAGAGCCCGTCCCCGATAATATCAAATTTACACACCCCAGGGATATGGTTCCCAGCGTGGGCTAGACCCAGACTCCTCACCCAGACACTCTGTCTCCAGAAGCTACGCTACCTACAGAACCCCTGCTGTGCCCAGATCTGAAACCCTCAGCACCTAGATGGGAAGGTAGGCACGCTGGCACCAAGTCCTTCTAAACAAATCTGGCTTAAGTGGGGTAGATCAAAGAGGGCATCCAGTTTTAAATTCATGTTTACCAAAAGGACTTCCATGGCATTTAATATAACCCTCTATTCCCTTAGATGACCTCCATGGCATCAAACTATAAGATATGCAGTAAGTGTGGGGGGGGGGGGGGGGTGATCCCCCGCTGATTTTGAACATTTGTCCACTGACAAAGAAATGATCAGTCTATAATTTTAATGGTAGATGTATTTAACAGTGAGAGACAGAATAACAAAAAACTAACTCAAACTTAAAATTCCCTACCGCTGGGGATTTCCATTTGCAATGATTTTTTAACACAAAGGTACCACCTATAAAGTACACTCTCCATAAGATAGTTGGAAACTATTAAACTGTCTACAAATTATGCATGAAGAGGACCAAGATAGACCTCAAAATTTAACCCACACATCCAGACCGGAAAGATCATGAATTGAAACCTCTAAGAACAAGAGGTCAAAGAAATCCACTGAAAGACAAACAACGATACCCAATAAAAGCGAAAAAAGGCCTTCTACTCCACATAATTGATTTCTGACCACCAGGACTCTAAAGTAATACCATAGACACTGCTGATGGCTACTTACGTCCACAGGTGACACCAAAGAGCACTTGATACAGCTAGCTATATAATGTATCGTTCCATGCTACTTTATATTACAAGTTCCTTACCAGAAACACTTTTAGCAGTTGGTTTACAAGTGACTCAGCGCTCTTCGAGTATTAGACTGTATCTCTGTACAATGTCTATACACAGATATATTAACTAAACATACAATTCTGAGACTGCCAAGCACTGTTCCCTCTAAGCTGTGCGCATGTGCGAGTGCACAGATACCCTGAGATGAGTACACACAACCAAACATGGAGCACACAGAAATCTCTAGGGGGATATTTAATCTTAATTTTCCCCATTCATTTTTTCCACACAGAGAGAAATAGATCTTCAATGACCCTTTTCCTTTTGCCCTGTATGATTCTTTTATTTATGTGCCTTGAAACACTGTTTATTCTGCAGGTAATTGTGAATGACACTGATGCTCCCTTTCAGAGAGAGCTGGTGGGCAGAGAAACACATTAGGGCAAATATAGATGTCCAGTTCTGAAGTCAGACGATTACATCCAACATTAGCTTGATCTCTCAAAGCATTAGCGTCATTCACCCTTCCAGCATTTCAATGTGTGCACATAACAAATAAAAGAAACATATATTGCAAAAGGAAAGGGATATAGGGTCAATGGAGATCTTTTTCTCCCTGAATGGAAAAAGTTAATGGGAAAACTAAGATTAAATATCCCCTATAGGGAATTAGAAATGAATGTTCTTTCATATGGAATTAGTACCTGGTGCCACCAGGCTGGTGGAGATAAAGACTGAGTACTTGGTGGGAACAAAGAACAGAATCTGTGGTTAAATGATGGAGGGACTCTCCATATTTAGAGTATACAAAGGAGTTACTATTTAGTAAAAAATAGTGCACTTTGATGGTATCACATATATAGTTGTCAGTGTTGGGAACTCTTATGATGTTGGTCACACTTTGCAAGACTTGCGAAGCGAGGTGAGCCATAGGCCACACAAACTTAGGCTTCAATGAGTGCCGAAGTTTAGCCCCACGAGACTCAGGCGGCGACCAGTTTCACTCGACTGTGAGCCTCGCGAAGCGAGGCGAGCAGTTGAGGCATGCGACTGCGAGGGTTGCAACTGCGACCGAAGTGCGTAACTCTAAAAACACGAAAAACAAACAAAATAATTTAACAAAAATAATAACACACTCACACACAGCAGAGGAGGAGAGTCAGGAAGCCTGGGAGTGAGGTTGCATGCGAATTTGAGCTATATTTGGTTTTTTTCGGCAATACAAAATCGGCTAAACAAGAAAAAAAAATGGCGGACGAAAAACGTAAAAATTATGAAACGAGGCTGAGCAAAAGCTAGGCACACAGGACTTAGAAAATACATGACAACAAAGACAGTAATACTTACACCAACAACGCCAGGCACACGAGACTTTGACAATAAAACCAACCGCAATCAGCTAGCCCCACGCAAACATTCAGCAGACACACAGAGGAGAAAGGGACAGGGGAGAGATGGTGGAAAGACACACATGGCATTCCCAAGCACAAAACTTGCAGGTTAACGAAACTTGCAATGTGTGGACTGTACAGAAGGCGGAAGGAAAGGGACTCAATGAGTGACAAAGGCGCTCATCGCAGGCTCACGATGAGCACCAAAGTTGATCAGAGCAAAGCAGGAAACTTGAAGTAGACGGGGGTAGAGGCTCGCAATGAGCTACCAAGGCGCTCATCGCGAGCCACGTGATGAGTGCCAAAGGCGCTCAGCGTGGGGCTCGCAATGAGTACCGAACGTGCTCAGAGGACCAAAAGCCTCACATTGTGTGGCAAACAGTATTGCCAGCCTTACAATTCTAATCCCGTCATTTTTGACGTGCAATTTCCTAGTACTTTGATATAATAAAGGATTGTGTCCCTTGGGATATGGATTAACACTATTATGTTTAAGTGTGCTCTGATATATAGACTATTTTCCGCCACAGCTATCATCATTAAAACTCTTAAAATTAATACGGTATAAAAGCCATTATTGTATAATTACTTCCACCCTAATTCACAAATCAATCCTATTAAAAGGAACAGAGTGATAGTGAAGTAAAAGTTCACTCTTATTGACATGATTATAGCAACCAGAACTCTCAAGCAACCGGGAAAAAATCGAATCCTATACTTTAAATAAAAATTAAGGTTTACAGGGCTCAACAAATACGAGGAGTCAGGATGTTATGCCCCAAAAGGCTTACAGGCACCTAGATTTCCTCCACTGTACGTCTTTGCAATTTAATTTTATCTGGAAGCAGAAAGGCATGAGCCCTAATGTATTTAAATACTGTACAGTTGTGTTCACATTGGGAAGAGTATACAACGTAACACAATTATCACTTCCCAAGGAATCAGGAAACAAGTGCATTGTTGAGATTATGTCTGGACTAATGTAAAAATAATAAAAACAATGGTAACATTATATATAGTTGTGACAGATAAATGTAGTACAAGAGCGCCCTATATAACATCAGTATGTATCAGCCACAGGCAGTAATAACCTGCAATAGGGAAGACATTTGTGATCATTCACTGGTTACCTGCAGGGGAATCTCACAGTGTGATACTACTATGAAGATAAGCAATACATGTACATATTATCTGAATGGGGGAAGCTGTCCAGTAGATGAACCTGTTACCTTGGATGAGGGAGCTTGCCTGATTTTGTACCCAATCATGTGGATATATTAACGGGTCATATCGAGTGACTATTACTCTGAGAGGTGGTCCATCAAAAGTGCACGGTATGAGGTATTGAATGATGTCCTCAAATCTCATTGGTGGAATATGTTTGAAAGAGAATATCACAGTGAAGGGAGGATCTTAGAAAAGCCTGCAACATGATGTATTGATTCACATCTGTAAATCTCATTGGTGGAGTCCACTTCGTAATCAATGATAATACATACTGTAAGTTATATATTGGATCATGCTAACAATCAGTTCTAAAACAAAATAGACTTAAAAAGGTCAGATCACATTATTTGTAATCTTACGATGCTGCAAATAAATCACGTAAGCAAAAGAAACATGTCACAATCCCTAAAACAACAAGAGCAAATCATTAAAAAACAGCATTGAGCATCCCCATGGTATAAGGTGACCACACTAGTGGAAATTGTACATGTCAAACTCTGTAATCAGACAGAATCATAAACCACTGTTAATTAAGGAGGCAGCTGAAAATGACAGTGGGCCATTCAAATTCCGATACATAGAGAGAATTTCAATATGGCTCCTACATCAATATAAATCAGTGACAATTGACTAATTTTAGTGAACATAGACATGAACATTCATTGAAACAACTTTTAAGAGATCTAGAGAGATACAGTAGCCAGGAAGTTAAGAACTGGTTTGATCCCCTATGTCTGGAGAAATATAAATCTCAACAGATTATCCCAAGGGGACTAAGAATATCTAAAAAACTGTGAGTTTGATATGCAAGAACCCAAATAAGAATGGGGAGAGGCACTTGAAGAGTGCTCAAAGAAACATATAGATATCCTTATTAGAGTTAGGAAAGATAACTTAGAAAAGATCACATTGTCTCTGAACGAAACAGTCAAGAATCTACAAATATATAGTAACGATGATAGATGTAAAAAAATTGACAATGACATCAAAAGAAGGATCAATAAATTATAAAGTGACATCTATATAAGGAAGCAAGAGACATTCAACAGAAATCCGATGGATTACCAGGGAGGCACAATCATTAAGTCCAATATAAAAGAAGGTTATAGAGCATTTTTAAATGAGGGAAAATGGAGATTACAACCAAGACAGAGACAGCCACAATGAATAAGAGGCTACAAAGATCAACATCAAAGGAACCATCACAGTAGCAATGAAGAATTCCATTGCAATAAGCCTAGATCTTTCCATGCGACTAATAGGGTTATCAATAGTAGAAATATACATAAGGGTAAGACTAGAAGACAGCACCAGATGGAATATTTTAGGGATGTCACTTGAGGGAAGGATGAGAGAATAACATTGAATGAAAAGCTATCTGCTCCAGTAATATCACCGACAATGATAGTACAAGAAATACCACAATCATCAACTTCCTGTCAACCATGTGCATCGTCTTTTTTAGTCCAAAAGGGCAATTAAAACTCATGGAAAGACTCAACACCGGATCAAACTCAATGCAAAACCCAATGAGCAAATGGAAACCTCAATGACAAGAAGTAGACCACGGTGCAGAGGAGGACGGAAGGTATCTAGGACAAGACTAGATACCATTAAGATCTTTAACCTTTCTCATCAACAATTAAATATAGCAGAGGAAACTTTATTAAGAAAAAGCCTTTCATTTGGACCCGATGCAGAACCAGACCCATTCCAGTTATTTCTGGATTTACTTTGTCAAAATATGAAGGGACCAAGAAAATGTGGATGCAACAGTAGAAGATGACCGTATGTGAATTGAGTTTAATGAGAAGGATATGGATACCTTAAGGATTCTGCAAGAATTGGAAGCAGTGAACACTCCCATGGATGAGTCGTTTATAGAAGATGCAGGACACAGAGGAAGAACTAGTGATGAGATTGTTGGTCAAGATACCGATATATGCAGTATTATACATTTGAAATATAAGCCCAGGGAAACTTTATACCGTTTTTTTAAAGACTAATGCTGGGAGAATTTGAAAATATTTTCTCTCAGAAAATAACACATTAAGAGATCCAATTTAACTAAAGAAGAAAAAAGAGCACTTGATATTTTAAAAGAAGATCAGTTTACAGTAAATAGACAAGCAGATAAGGGTGGAGGCATTGTCATTCAAGATCAAATCAACTATATGGAAATATGACAGCATTGTTGAAACAGAAGAATTCTTACAATATGTAAATTCAAACCATATGAATCTTAAATGTACTCTTAATCTCAATAACCAGACTTCTATAGCCTTTTTAGACATATTGTTAATAGGACCACTGAGGGCATCAATACTAAGTTATATTGTAAACCAACTGTCACGAATGGTTATTTACATGCCAGCAGTGGGCATGATTCAAAATGGATTCATAATATTCCATTCAGGCAATTTAGAAGAATAAGAAGAAATTGCACATCGTTGACTGATTACAATACAAAAAGTGAGAAACTAGCTCTCAAATTCAGAGAAAAAGGGTATAAAGAGAATATTATCCAAGAGGAGAAGCAAAAATCAAGAAGCCTAGATAGAAAAGACTTGTTAACCAAAAAGAAAGATTCTAACCGAGAATTGAATGCTAACTGTAATAGGTTTATGACAACCTATTTTAAAAAAGGACAATCTGCTCAAGGATATCTTACCTGAAAAACAGTGATCACCTTTAGATGAAACAATAATTTGAGAAACATCATTGTTCCCAGTGAATTACATAGGAAGAAAACAAACAACATGAAGGCTTCCGTATTCTCTAATTTAAAAGGGACTTATAAATGCGGGACTAAACACTGCACCACTTGTCCGCATATAAAACAGAATGGAAAACAACAAGTATGGTCCTATAAGAGAAAAAAGGTACTTCAAAATCAAATACTTTTCTACTTGTAAAATGGATTTTGTTGTGTATGTAGTGAATTGCAAGTGTGGTAAACAATATGTAGGAAGGACGAAGAGAAGCCTCCATTTCGGGAACATTTGTCTAACACTGCTAAAGGTCTTCTTACAGACGGCTTATCAGCACATTTCACATTGAAACACAAAGAACAAAGGATTACAGTACAAAGAGTAGAACATATAAGACCAAATAGAAGAGGAGGAAACAGAATTTTAAGACTAAGAAGACCCGAAACATCATAGATCCATAAGTTAGGCACATTAGAACCTGACGGTTTAAATCGTGAGATCGACCTGGCAGTGTTTATTGAGACTTGATATTTATTTCTATACTCATATAATTCAGTTCTCTAGTGTGTTATGAGTTTGTTTGTGAGTGTGTTTGATCCAATTAAATGGACAATTCCAGTATAGAAACATTGTCCCTAATTCACTGGAGTAGCTATTCTCTTTCATTATGTACCACTCATATTCATAATTGTTTACATTTATATATCACTAGTTTACTATTCCTTATTGTACTACTGTACTTTGTACGGTGCAGGGATTCTATCACTCTTGGCCCACCATATGTGAAACAATTGCTGTATATAAACTGTATATATATATATATATATATATATATAATTTATATTATGTAGGCTCATTGTATACTTACTTTTTTCCACACAATCCAATACATTATGTATTTAGACGCTTTAACAATAGGAGTTCAATACAATTTCTTAAATTGTCCTTTATTTAACACCTGTCTAATGCAATTACAGTGTGGCTTACTCATATAGATTAGCATAATTAATAGAGCATCTTAAATAGGCTCTTTTTTAAACACCACATTGCAATATTACAGTTAGGATTACTCACATAGAGTAGATGTATATTATTTCAGGATATATGAGTTATTACCCATATTATACTACTTTAAGCAAGGAATAATATACTGTAACAATAAAATAATACTTATGTCATTTTGATATTCACATTTATACACATATGTATTTAATATTTATTACCAGTATTTTATTTTAGGTTAACATACCATATATTATATAATCCCCTCTTATGTAGTAGTAGTAAGAGTCATGACAAATGGGATTGTGGACATATATTATATAATTTATCTATTAATAAACTGCAGTGTAGTTAAAGTTTTTAATATATATTTTATTACTAATGCATTAGATTATTTTCCTATACATAGATCCATATACACATTGTTTTCATTACTGGAGTACATATGTATTATTATTACATATTCCAGTAACTGTTCTGTGGCAAGGCTACTATTATTATTATTATTATTAATATTATTATTATTATAATTTAGACATTTTATATTCATATGTATATTTATATGTCTGTATACATACTTATGTACATATTTTATTTTATAGTAGTATATTTATTATTCATTAGTATATTAGATTGTCAGCAGGTAATAGCCACTATGAATATATCACAGGGGCATTCTAACATTCAGATTGTATCCATTAGTAACTTATTATGTTATCTCGTTTATATCTATGTTATTAAGTATTACATTATTTTGTTTTTATTCATTTACACAATAGATTTTTTTTACAAATGGAAGGCTATATACAATTATAATGGTGTGCTTCACATTTTGTTTTAGTATGGAGATCAGGCACAGAGTTACTATAACAACGGAGATGCCTACTATTAGTATAATCACTGATCAGTGATGCAGTAACTGGTTTCGTTTTGAACTTGGCTATGTTGCGTTGCTGTGACAAAGAAGCCGCCCTACGCCGCCCACGAACAGCTGTTTGGAGTTTAGGGTTATTAGGAGCTTCATAAAAAGCCAGTTTGTGATTTCAAGTACTCCTTCTACAACCATTTACATGTTTTGTAGGTAAGCTATACCCACTCACACACACACATACTTAAATGTTTAAATAGAATAGATATTGGCCATTACCCATATATAGTAAAAGCACACTGGTGATTGTAAGCTACACTAATAACAGGTATAATGTCTGGGTTTCATGTGTATATTGTAACAGTGCCTCCAGAGGTGAGAGCAAGACACTTAATAAAGAGTTTTCTCCAGGAAAGAAAGAGTTAACTTACTGGAGCGGTGATAAGCGACTAATTGAACCTGCAGGTGTTGTAATCCTGTTAAAAGCACACACAGAGAGATGGGTGTGGCCCCCTGCAATTAGGCTCTGTTTGGCCTAGCAGAGTGAGGCCAGAGCCTCACTACAAGCTATGAAGGACTCTTGTAGTGCCAGTGAGAGTGAAGGCAGTATTTTTGTCTGCTGGAAGCAGACATTGAGACCCGAAAGTTCACAGAGGCGACTGTTTGCTGCAGAAGAAAAAAGAGCGTTTACAGATGAGACTGTTTGCTGCAGAGGATTTGTGCCACAAAGAGCCTTTACACAGGAGACTGTATGCTGTAGAGGAAAAAGGCATTTGCAGAGGAGCTGCTGCAAGGATTTGGCCACAGCAGTTATTACAGAGGAGACTGATTGGTGCTATCCCAGCGATTGGAGCAGAGGATCCATCAGCTGAGAGAGGGAAAAACTGTGGAAATAAGGTACCATTATAGAGTCTGATAACCCCAGGGAGAAGTCTGTGAAGTTAACAGATTTGTAGCCTTAACCAAAAGAGGGTGTTAAGGGTCCCTGGAGGTTGGGGTATCTGGAGAGTAGGGCGGGCCAGAACCACCATATTGTATGAAATTGAAAGATGACTGTCTGCAGAGAAAGGACGCTTTAAACTATTGAATGTGGACTATTCAAAGACTCCATGTTTTCACCTGAAGGCCAAGAAGCGGCTTCAGGGCTAGCTAGGGTGTTCCTGATGTTAAGCCAGTGCGTTTAAGTAGATGTTTATTTCATGCTGAAAATAATCTATTTTTGTTTATGTTTGAGAACTTTTTATTAAAAGATATAAAAAGCACTTTGGGACTCGATTTGTTTATATGAAGTCACAGAAGAAACCAGTAGCCAAAGGTCACATTGTCACAACATGTATATAAATTAATGGCATAATGGAGGTACAGTTACACCTCACCACCAATGCAGATATTTGTACACCAACATTTTATCTTATTTTTTTCTTTTTCTTATTATGTTCTATACATACCTACATTTGTGCCAGCTGGTGTTCATGTTCTTCATATGTTTAACCATGTGGAAGCAGTTATTTTAGATGGGAACATAAAGCTATAAATAAATGGATATGTGCTCATGGGCATCTACAGTGGGGGAAAAAAGTACTTGCTCCCTTGCTGATTTTGAACATTTGTCCACTGACAAAGAAATGATCAGTCTATGATTTTATTAGTAGGTGTATTTTAACAGTGAGAGACAGGATAACAAACAAAAAAAAAAACAATAAAAATGCATGTCAAAAAAGTTATAAATTGATTTGAAGGTCAATGAGGAAAATATGTTTTTGACCCCTTCGTCACTGGTACTTGGTGGCAAAACCCTGGCTGAGGGAAGTTGGTTCTCATCCAAGATTTGACGGTACATGGCCCTGTCCATCTTTCCTTTCATATGCTGCAGTTGTCCTGTCCCCTTAGCAGAAAAATACCCCAAAAGCATAATGTTTCCACCTCCATGTTTGACGGTGGGGATGATGGTCTTGGGGTCATAGGCAGCATTCCTCCTCCTCCAAACACAGTGAGTTGAGTTGATGCCAAAGACCTCGATTTTGGTCTCATCTGACAACAACACTTTCACCCAGTTCTCCTCTGAATCATTCAGATGTTCATTGGCAACCTTCAGACGGGCCTGTACATGTGCTTTCTTGAGCAGGGGGACCTTGCGAGCACTGCAGGATTTCATTCCTTCATGGCGTAGTGTGTTACCAATAGTTTTCTTGGTGACTATGGTCCCAGCTGCCTTGAGATCATTAACACGATCCTCCCATGTAGTTCTGGGCTGATTTCTCACCGTTCTCATGATAATTGAAACTTCATGAGGTGAGATCTTGCATGAATCATCAGATAGAGGGAGACTGGCAGTTATTTTGTGTTTCTTCCATTTGCGAATAATCGCTCCAACTGTTGTCACTTTCTCACCAAGCTGTTTGGCGATGGTCTTGTAGCCCATACCAGCCTACAATCTTGTCCCTGACATCATTGGACAGCTCTTTGGTTTTGGCCATGGTGGAGAGTTTGGAATCTGATTGATTGATTGGGTTTTGTGGGCAGGTGTCTTTTATACAGGTAACGGGCTGAGATTAGGTGCACTCCCTTTAAGAGAGTGCTCCTAATCTCAGCTTTTTACCTGTATAAAAGAAACCAGGGAGCCAGAAATCTTCCTGATTGATAGAGGATCAAATACTTATTTCCCTCACTGACCTGCAAATCAATTTATAACTTTTTTACATGCGTTTTTCTTTTTTTTTTTGTATATATGCATACATTACACAGGTCAACAAAATAAAACTTTTTTCTCTCATCATAAACAGAAATATATTTTTCTAGAATCACATCACATTTGATGTAATGATCCGCCAAAGCGTGGTTGTGCCACATGTATAGGAAACAACAGCATTTTGTGAACCCTGCTTACATGCCCATCAGCATTCCAATGACTTTTAGATCACCACAGATATTATACTGATGAGTTTCGTAGTCGACTGCCTCAAGCAGTATTTCCATGCTGTTATGTGTCTCACTTAAATGAACGGAATGAGCAATGTGACTGCATGGCTTTTGATTACCATTATGCAAAAGCACAGCTTTCAAATGTCACATTGAAGAGTCAATAAACTGACACAAGTCAGATGCTACTATCTCTTCTCTGTTCCAGCCTCCAGCAACCATCTTGAAACTCTCCTCTGGCTTTTTGCACACACTGCTACAAGCCTCCAGCAACCATCTTGAAACTCTCCTCTGGCTTTTTGCACACACTGCAACAAGCCTCCAGCAACCATCTTGAAACTCTCCTCTGGCTTTTTGCACACACTGCTACAAGCCTCCAGCAACCATCTTGAAACTCTCTTCTGGCTTTTTGCACACACTGCTACAAGGTATCTACAGCCATCTAATTGATTCACCTTTGACTCTACTGTATCCTTCTGTAACATTAATTATGAATATCCATATCTGATATGATTTTTGTTCACATAGTAACTTTATTTCAACTTTGTTAAATTGTAAGCTTTCGCACTGTATTTCTTCACCACCCTCTCCCCACCCCCTTCACACCTTCATATCTGTCTGCAACAAATGCTCATTTTAAATGCATAAATACTGGGCTTGCTCCAAACTATATCTCATTATCTCTTCTCTGTTCCAGCCTCCAGCAACCATCTTGAAACTCTCCTCTGGCTTTTTGCACACACTGCTTTCTCTGCCCTCCCTCCCTGCCCCACTCCCACCCACCCTTGCGTTGTCTCAATTTATAGATACCCACCTGACTTACACCTGCTCACTCAGCATCACCTGCTTCAAATTATTCAAATAATTTAATACACAAAAAAAAAGAATATATATATATATATATATATATAAATATATATATATATATACAGTATATATATATATATATATATATATATATATATATATATATATATATATATATATAATTACACACAACCCAGCTACTCTCCCATCTTGATCACTAACGATTTTTCTTTTACTCTCACACCTTTATCTCATCTACTCCCTACACCTACACACTGTGTAAAAATGCTCTCTCACTTTTTTCTCCTCCTTATCTTCTACTGCCTCTCTCTCAGACTTTCATTTGCAGTCTATCCATATCACACCCCCAATACTATAACCATCTCACCTTCCTTGCTTTCCTCTCCTCTTCTCTGCTCCCATGAGCTATTCTCTCTCCTCCAATCACAATCTCATCCCCTCCCCAACACTCATAAGCAGAGACATCACTGTAAGTCCCACTCCCATATTCCCTCACTCTCACTCTTCCTTCTGCTAGCTGCTGGAGACATATCCCCTAACCCAGGTCCCTCCCTCATTTCTACCTGCTTTTAGCCACGCTCTACTCCAAGGGCAGAAAACTCCAGAAAAACACAGAATTTAACACCCCTCACTTGTCACAAACCCTTCACTCTTCCTTTCTCCTGTGCTCTCTGGAATGCACAATCTATCTGCAATAAACTCACTTGCACTCACAATCGTTTCACTACCAACTCCCTCAATCTACTGGCTCTTACCTGGCTTTCCTCTTCTGATAGTGCCTCCCCTGCAGCACTCTTGCATGGGGGTTTTCACCTCAGTCACACACCTAGACCTGGGAACAAACAAGGTGGTGGTGTGGGTGTATTACTTTCTTCTCGCTGTACGTTCCACCTCATACCCCTTGTCCCATCCCTCCAATTTTCATCTTTTGAAGCTCATACTATCTGCCTCTTCTCTCCTATCTCTCTACGTGTTGCTGAAATCTATCGCCCCCCAGGTACTCCCTCTCAATTTCTCGATCACTTTTCCACCTGGCTCCCACACTTTCTTTCCTCCAACATTCCCACACTGATACTTGGCGACTTCAACATTGCCATTGACACCCCCACCTCCTCAGCAGCCGCCAAACTACTTGAACTCACCTCTTCCCTCAGCCTCTCACAACTTACAGATTCTTCAACTCACCATGCTGGACACTCTCTTGACCTTATTTTTACCAATATTACCCATACCTCCAACCTAGTCATCCACCCTCTCCCTCTATCTGACCATCACCTCCTTACCTTCAACCTCACCATATCTTCCTCCCATCACTCTTCTTCAACCCCAGCCACAATAACCCACAGAAACCTGCTAGAACTCGACCCTACACAACTCTCCACTGTGCTCCAACCTCTTCTCAGCACTATCACCAACCTCAACTGCCCTGACACTGCCACCTCACACTACAACTCTACTCTCTCTTCCACCCTTGACACCTTGCCCCCATAACTACACGCAGACGCCCTCAATCTCATCCACAACCATGGCACACTACACACACACGTTACATTCAGAAGTGCTCCCGCACTGCTGAACTACAATGGGGGAAATCACGCTCCGCAGCAGATTTCCTTCACTACAAGTTTATGCTACGTTCCTACTCCTCTGCCCTCAACCTGGCCAAACAGCAGTACTTTACATCACTAATATCATCTCTGTCCTCTAACCCAAAACGTCTTTTTGCTACTTTCAATACTCTCCTCCGCCCACCACCTCCCCCCATCCCTTCCTGTCTCACGGCTGAAGACTTTGCCAACCATTTTACACATAATATTCAATCTATCCACAATGAACTCTCCTCTCACCGTGGCTCACACATTTCACTCTCTCAACTAACTCAACTAACCAACAACACCCAATCTACACCTCTATTCCCACAGCCACTCTGAACTACTTTACCCCTGCAACAGAGGATGAAGTCTCCATCCTAATATCATCCTCTCACCTCACCACCTATCCTTCAGATCCTATTCCATCTCAGCTCATCCCTCCCCTCTCTACTACACTAATCCATGCTCTCACACATATCTTCAACCTTTCCCTAAACACTGGCACATTTCCATCATTTCTAAAACATGCCATAATTACACCCACTCTCAAGAAACCCTCATCTGATTCTGACGTTGCATCTAACTATCGCCCTATCTCTCTACTTCCCTTGGCTTCCAAACTGCTGGAGCGGCTCGTCTACAACCGCCTTACCAGTTTCATCTCCTCTAACTCTCTTCTGGACACTTTCCAATCCGGCTTTCAGCCCCAACACTCCCCTGAGACAGCCCTCATAAAAGTCACCAATGACCTGCTCACCATCAAGTCTAAAGGCCACTTTTCTATTTTGCTTCTTCTGGATCTCTCTGCCACCTTTGACACAGTTGACCATTCAGTTCTACTCCACATTCTCTCCTCCCTCTGCATTTGAGACACTGCTCTCTCGTGGTTCTCATCATACCTCCAAGAAACATCATTTAGCGTCTCTTTCTCTGGCACATCTTCTTCTCCTCACCCCCTGTCTATTGGCTTACCCCAAGGATCAGTCCTAGGCCCCCTCCTCTTCTCCATCTACACATCCTCACTCGGCACCCTAATAAACTCTTTTGGGTTCCAGTACCATCTCTATGCAGATGACACCCAAATCTATCTCTCAGCACCAGATCTATCCCCCTCTCTTCTAGCACACGTCTCCGACTGCCTCTCTAGTATATCCTCTCGGATGTCCGCCCACCATCTGAAACTCAACATGTCTAAGACTGAACTCTTAAGCTTCCCACCCTCTACTACAGCTTCAATTCGTCACATCTCTCTCTGTCAACAATGCCATAATCACTACCACCTCCCAAGCCCGTTGTCTCGGGGTTCTACTGGACCCTGCCCTCTCTTTCATCCCACACATACAGTCTCTTACCAAATCCTGTCTTTTCCATCTAAAAAATATATCCAAAATACGCCATTACCTTACACAAGACACTACTAATATTCTAATACACTCCCTCATCATTTCTCGTCATGACTATTGCAACTCGCTCCTTGTTGGCCTGCCCATCACTCGCCTCTCCCCACTTCAATCCATAATAAATGCCTCCGCCAGACTCATCTTCAGTACACATCATTCAGTGTCGGCAGCTCTTCTTTGTCAATCACTTCACTGGCTTCCCTTAGCCTCCAGAATAAAGTTTAAAATCTTGACCCTAACTTATAAAGCCCTCAACAACAGCGCACCCCCATACATCTCTGCTCTCATCTCCAAATACTCCCCCACACGCCCTCTTCATTCTGCTAACGACCTTCTTCTTTCTACCACTCTTGTCACCTACTCTCACTCCCGCCTCCAGGACTTTTCTCGCGCTGCCCCTATTCTCTGGAACTCCTTGCCTCGCTCCACCAGATTATCCTCTTGCCTTAAATCCTTCAAAACATCAATAAAAATGCACCTCTTTAAAGAAGCCTATAACCTTCCTCCCTAACATGCTCAGCACTACTCTCTCCCTACTGTACCACATACACCCTTCAACCTTTAGATTGTAAGTCTGCGAGTTTCAATCCTGCAAGGTGCTTTAGGGAAAGCGCTATGGACACCGGATTCCAACCTCAAAGACAGGGCCACTCTTTGCAATGTGTGAATCTTTGACTTGTCATTGCCTCTAACTTAACTTATGTATAGCGCTACCAAATATGTTGACGCGTTACAAATAAACGATAATAATAATAATAATAATGCTACATGCCACTGCAGTAAATTTTTTGAAAAGTCCATTGATATCATGGCAATAACATGATGGGCCAGCCGGAAGAAGCGGAGGAGCAGAGGAGCAGCTGATGGAAGGTAAGTGAGGGGAAAGAGAGAGGGGAGGTAATTAGAGAGGGGTAAAGTGATGAGGAGGGAGGATGAGGAGAGGGGTTGGGGAGAGAGGATGAGGAGGGAGGAGGAGGAGGGGGTTGAGGATGAGAAGGGAGGATGAGATGGGGGTTGAGAAGGGGGTGGAGGAGGGAGAATGAGGAGGATAAGGGAGGGTGAGAGAAAGAGACACGAGGGAGAGGGGGAAAGAGACGCAGGGGTGGGAGAGGGGGAAGAGACACAAGGGAGGGAGGGGAAGAGACACAGGGGAGGGAGAGGGGGGAAGAGACATGGGAGAGGGAGGGAGAGGGGACACAAGAAAGGGCCACAGAGGGCACACAAGAGGGGGACACAGAGGGCACAAGAGGGACACAAGGGGCAGCACATTTCCCACCCTCGGCTTATTCTCAAGTCACTACGTTTTCCCAGTATTTTGTGGTAAAATATATGCCTCGGCTTATACATGGGTCGGCTTATACTCAAGTTTATACGGTATATCAATTTTTAGAGGAATATAGAAATATGTGCGTGACCTCTATACCATTATTAATTATTAATGCCAATTAGTCTTTATATAATTTATGGTATTATTACTATATTTTACATTTTTAAATAATTATTCCTGAGTATTGTATAATATTCAGTACTGATACATTACTTTTATAGTCTTTTTTATAGTCTTTTATTCATTCTAGTAGGCATCTCAGTAGAGTCTATTTTATCTTTTTATTTTACATACCATTAATTAACTGTTTAGTATATCCTTTTTGATTGAACAAATGTGCCATCTGCTCTAGAGGGACTATATCCATTGTATTATATTCAGGTATTTTTGTCTGTGGAAGATTTTTGGGGACATTGTGATTTATCCAGCACATAGAAACCTATAAAGGCTAACAACTGTCTTTTATAGATTTGGCCCAATAATTAGATAACAATATATGTTATTATATGTCTGTTATAGATTGTTTATCTTAACTGAGGAAGCCACAGAACGAGTGACGAAATCTTATCTTATCTTTTTTTATGACATTTTTTTATTGTTCACGTTGTATGAACTTGGAATAAAGACCATTTCTACATGGAATATATTATAATCTGAGTAAAAAATGTTGTGGTGAAATTCAACACATAAACATGTACATGCAATGATAGTACATTTGTATACGACGATACATGATTATCATACCTCATCAACGGGAGACAAGACCAGCAAGTCGTCCCAAGTTATGATCAGGAGATCATCAAGCATTTGCGATTATAATACCTCATAAATATTGAGGTATATAAAGGTGAGAGTTCAAACAATTGATTTCCAAGATTTTCCAGCATTTTATGAAGTGACCTGTGCAAGGTTCTTGTGCCCCTTCTCTCCCCCATCCTTCTTCTTTTTATACTCATTAATAGCTACTCTAGTAGATAGCATTCTCGGAGATAGCAGCACACTACCAAGAGGCACAAAGATTAACAGAAAAAAAAAAACGGTCAATCTATTCAGGACCATAAGTTTAGAAACTTAAGGGACTTAAAAAATATGTTTGTGATCGATAATAAGCCTAAATATTTTAATTTGGAGGCACAGTTAATGCATATTGTTGGTGTTGTTTGCACCTATTTGTGATTTGATGTTTAATTATGTTAATGTTAAGATCATATTTAAGACAGAAAGTGTTATCACGTGGCAATACATTTTTTTTAATATAATATTATTGAGATGGAAAGATAATATTACAGTAATCAAATTCATGAAGGCATAGAGGTGTCCTGACATATTTTACCATCATTCTTATATTGAACTTAACATCAGCATGCAAAGTGCTTTCCCTAAAGCACCTAGCATGATTTAAAAAACTCATAAACTTACAGTCTAAAAGGTATTGGTGGGGTATAGAAGGGCGAGGCACAATAAATTGTGCAAATTAAGGCTGAAGGTGATAAACTTCTTGAAAACCGATGCAGTTTTAGAGAGGTTTTGAGCCTACTGGAATGAGGCAAGGAGTTCAAAAGAATAGGGGCAGCACAAGAAAAGTCCAGAAGGCTGGAATGAGAGGACTAGATAAGAGTGAAAGAAAAAAAGAAGAAAGTCATCAGCAGAGTGAAGAGGACGGTTGGGAGAGTATTTAGAGATGAGCAGAGATATAACTGGGTGCGTTATTGTTTAGGGCTTTATATGTATGGTTCATTTTATTCTGGAAGCTATGGGAAGCCAGTGGAGTGACTGACAGATGGTTGCTGCAGACACTGAGTTTTGAGTTTGGTTTATGGGTCCAGCAGAAGCATTCATTATGAACTGGAGGGGAGAGAGACAGGTGATGGGGACCAGCAAGGACAGAGTTGCAGTAGTAGAGGTGAGATATTATAAGAGCGTGAATTATAATTTAGGATGTGTCTGGTGATAGAAAGTGGCATATGTTAGAGATATTTTTAGGTGAAAATGATAAGATTTAGTGATTGTTTGTATGTGAGGAATGAAAGAGAGGGCAGGATCCAGTAGAAGACAACTGGCTTGAGAGGTGGGCGTGATGATGGCATTGTCAACAGTGAGAGTCATGTGAGGAGTATGAACTGTGCAAGAGGGTAGGAAGATTAGGAGCTCAGTCTTTGACATGATGAGTTTTAATTAACGGGTGGACATACAGGTGGGTTTGCTAGAGAGGAAGTTTGTGACTTTAGCTAGAACAATACAGTGACTACACAGTGGCTATCAATGACACCCTCCCATATGAATGATCTCACATGCAATTAATAAACATTTATTGTGTTTTAAACCCAGTGATTGATGTTACCCTTTATTTGCACCAATGCATAAATGGATGTGGAATTACATAGTCCTACAATACTATTTTTTATCAAACTCCGCAGCTATGCATGCATGATTTAAGCATACCATCCTTTTAACAATATGAGACCAGAAACTTTTTTTCTGATCTATTTAACAGAAATTACATATTATGATATCATAACAATCAGTTATCACCTGATAACACCTGTATACCTTTAACATGTGATATGAATGTGGTGGAACAATATCATATACTGTACACTGATAGACAGTGATAGAATTCTTGGCCTGTTGATTGTGGTCACAGCTAAGCATTCCTTCTGATCCCACATAATTGCAAAATATCTGCATTTGGTAATGGCAACTGATTTCTCATGATCGATAGAGCATGGTTTGCACTGCTTGTAGATGACCATCAGGTAAATTGGTTTATTGTTAAGGCAAAAAGCACTTTATATACAGATATTGCTAGATTTTTCTTCAGCTGCCAGTTTTTGACAGGTCTCAGCAAGACTTTTAAAAGCATTTATGGGTGGTATTCAGTACACGTAACTTTGCTGAAACATCAGCTGCTTTACGTAGCTTCAGAAAGTTGCGCTCAAGCACCTTAAAATTTGAAAGCAATTGCCTTTGAGTGAAAATGAATGGAAAAGCAGACCATAACTTAGTAAGACTTGTTGCTGTAGAGTTTTTTGTGGTGCTCTCAACCAGCCCTGGTAAAAAAGAGTGATATTTATTGGTATATTACTAAGTTGTAGTGCTACATACACCATATTTCTGAAAAAAAAAAAATATCTCTATGACTGATAAAATATCTTATCTAATATATTTTCAATATTGTTATTCTTAAATTAATTAAATTCATATTCATGCAAAATACAAACTTTTATACTGTAGGTATAACTCATGATATCTTGAAAGCATTACAGAAATTTAAGATTGATGTGTACATTTAAAGTGTAAAACTGCATTTGTGAGAAAATGACCAATGAAAGGAAAAAATGTAAGTTCAAAAGTGAATGGCAAACTCAGATATAATTATAACTCTAAGAATGTGCTGTCAATGACTCCTTCATCCTAACTTGCTAATACTGGCCATTTGGGATTAAATGAGATAGAGGTACAGTGTTACATTTTTCTGTCCTTTTCTCCCTCTGCCCTGTACTCTTCCTCTGTCAGAGAAATATGAGAGCTGGTTTTCAGTTTTCTATTCTATGTGACAGTAGATTGTGAAGCATAAACATGTCAATCCTCATTAACTTTATAAACTGAGGCATTTCAGCAGTACATTATGGATTTATAGATTTTGTTCACAAGGTGAATCAGCTTTTGGAAAATGTGTTCAGCTCTATGAAAAGTGACCTTTTACAAGGAATAAAAAATTTAAAAAAAATAAAAAAAATTTAGAAGACTTTTCTTCTTTAAAGGTCCACGTCATTTCTGAAAAATGGGACAGAAAAGCGAAGAGCAGCATCATTGCTACTTAGAATTTTATATTTTTTCGCGTCTTTGTGATATACATTGCTAGATTTAAAGGTACAGTGCCTTGCAAGTACTCACCCCCCTTTGTATTTTTCGTGTTTTGTTGCCTCACCACCTGGAATTAACATGGATTGTTTGAGGATTTGCATCATTTAATTTACAGAACATGCCCTACAACTTTGAAGATGTTTTTTTTATTATTATTGTGAAGCAAACAACAAATAGGACAAAATAACAGAAAAATTCAATGTGCGTGACTGTTCACCCCCCCTAAAGTCAATACTTTGTAGAGCCACCTTTTGCGGCAATCACAGCTCCAAGTCACTTTGGATAAGTCTCTATGAGCTTGCTGCATCTTACCACTGGGGTTTTTGCCCATTCCTCCTTGCAAAACTACTCCAGCTCCTTCAAGTTGGATGGTTTGCGCTTGTGAACAATCTTTAAGTCTGACCACAGATTTTCTAATGGATTGATTTCGGTGCTTTGACTAAGTCATTCCAACACATTTACATGTTTACCCTTAAACCATTCAAGTGTTGCTTTAGCAGTGTGTTTGGGTGATTGTCCTGCTGGAAGGTGAACCTCCGTCCTAGCCTCAAATCAAGCAAAGAGTGGTACTGGTTTTGCTCAAGAACATCCCTGTATATAGCACGATCCATCTTTCCCTCAACTCTGACCAGTTTCCCAGTTCAGGCTGCTGAAAAACATCCCCACAGCATGATGCTGCCACCACCATATTGTACTGTGGGGATGGTGTTCTTTTGGTGATGTAATGTGTTGGGTTTGCTCCAGACATAGTGTTTTCTTTAATGGCCTAAAGGTTCGATTTTAGTCTCATCAGACCAGAGCCTCTTCCTCCATACATTTTGGGAGTCTCCCACATGCCTTTTCACAAACTCAAAACGTGCCATTTTGTTTTTTTCTGAAAGTAATGGCTTTCTTCTGGCCACTCTGCCATAAAGCCCAACTCTATGGAGCATACATCTTATTGTTGTCCTATTTACAGATACTCCAGTCTCTGCTGTGGAACTCTGCTGCAACTCCAGAGTTACCTTAGGTCTCTGTGCGGCCTCTCTGATTAATGCTCTACTTGCCTGGTCCGTGAGTTTTGGTGGGCGGCCATCTCTTGGCAGGTTTACTGTTGTGCCATGCGCTTTCCATTTGGTTATGATAGATTTGATGGTGCTCCTGGGGATCATCAAAGATTTGGATATTTTTTTTATAACCTAACCCTGACTTGCACTTGTCAACAACATTGTCCCTTACTTCTTTGGAGAGTTTCTTGGTCTTCAACGCAGTGTTTGGTTAGTAGTGCCTCTAACTTAGGTGTTGCAGCCTCTGGGGCCTTTCAAAAAAGGTGTGTATATATAATGAGAGATCATGTGACACTTAGATCGCACACAGGTGGACTAATTATGTGACTTCTGAAGGTAATTGATTGCACCAGAGCTTATTATGGGCTTCATAACAAAGGGGGTGAATACATACGCACATGCCAATTTTCTGTTTTTTATTTCTAAAAAATAGTTTTATGTATATATTTTTCTAATTTCACTTCACCAACTTAGACTATTGTGTTCTGATCCATCACATAAAATTCAAATTAACAAAACAAAACAAAATAGGTAAAAGGTCAAGAGGGGTGAAAATTTTTGCAAGGCTCTGTATATTGAAGTTTCTCTATTTTAACATTTTTCTAATTTAACACAACACTGCTTATATCAGAAACGCACATTACAATGATTAATTCTATACACATAAAGATTAATTTTATTTAAAAAAAATGGTTTCCACAACCCCAGAGCTACCTACATCGGCACCATGTACTAACCAATAGAAAAACTGAGTTTGAGTATGCTTTTAACCCTATACCAACTTTCTAGCCACTAGCAGCACAGTGCAGAGAGCCAGAGCAGCACAGCCTGAATTGCATAATTCAAGGGAGGAGAGAGAGGTATGTGGTAGGAACAAAAGACCTGAAATCCCATGAAGCTTTGCGGCACAGTCTGAATCCGCAGACTGCTATAATGTTGTTGCTGTCTCTGATTGGCCACAGTGAATTTGGATGTTCTGAACCTTTCCTTCTCAAAATCATCTGCCAGAAAACTGAAGCAATTTTGCAAAATCTAGGGTAAGTTTGTTAACGTTTATTTGGGGGATTTTATGCAGAAAATGTGTGCATATACTTCTGATTCTCCTCAGATGCATTAATTATCCATGACACTTCCATATACCCTTTAAGTAAACTTTCTGAAGCATTTCAGCTTCACATGGATGTACATCTTAGTTCCATACTTCAAATCATAACAGTTCCCTCTCAATATGTCCAACCATCTTCATACATTCTGGATGCTGAAAGAAGAACATTAGAATGAAATACAAATATAACAAAATATTACAATTGCTGATTTAGGGAATTAAAAACTATAGTATGTCCATACTGAAACATAGTGCTTCCAGAAAGAACCTTTAGGGGAAATAGTGAAAATTGCAATTATAAAAACTTTGTAAGAATTACTTATATTTGCAGAGACAAACTTGTATTCCAAACAGTAGCACATTTAATATACATAATTATATATGTGTTGTGAACCTTTCCACTGGGTCACTCCAAACATTGCATTTGGAACTTTTCTTATATATAGAACATACCTTACAAAGCTTCTTATAAATCAGTACTTTCATTGACAATGAAAAAGTTTGAATTCAAAGTACAATAGGTAGACATTTTCCAGAGTTTGCCTCAGAGTTTTCAACAAAACCTAGGAGTCAGCAGTGAATTCCAACTCTAACTGATTTCCACAGGGAGGTTTGCATTATTTATTCTTTCCATTCCACTATGGGCACATGAATCATGATTCCATTTTCATTTTTGTACTGGTATCGGATGCTGAGAAAAGACAAGGTATTCAGTTCAGATAATTTTTATAAAACAAAATACATTACTATCCACTCTTTACTTGGACTGTGACAGACACAAACTTATTTGAATTAGATTTTTTTTATAAAAAGGTGGCTTACTAAAGAATCACTGATGCATACACTTTTGGAATAACTCTTGATAATCTGAGATGCTAGATCTACTAAAGGTTATTTCTGCTGTAAAAGCTAACCATACGGGACTCTTAATGAATTATCCTGAACAAGAAGCCCGATTCAATTTGATGCATCTTGCGGTATACAGGCCGTATGTCTGTGGGCTTGCTGCGGGCTTGAACTCTGCTACAATTCTGGTGTTATTCAATTGAACAATCCCGCAAGTTAGGTGCCGAAAGCGAAACCATAAATCATGCACTCGTAAGTAGCATTTCAGGGCGGGAACATGATAAATTAAGAAAGGCCGTAACTACCCAGTTAGAAACTGACAATAAAATCTTAGACCATCATCATTTGGTCAATAAAACATGGAGGTTACATGTGAATCAATTAGCATTTTCGGGTCTGAAATGCGATCAAACTCGCTTTTATTGCCGATTTGCGATCTTGAGACTGTTGTGCAATTAATTCTAATGTCTTTCATCTCTTTACTGTCATTTACAGTGCAGTATTGATATATATTTTTTTGCGTTTACAGTGCTACAGACAGGGGTTTAACCCCCTTGTGAGTCCTATCTGGGACTTGTACGATTCGCTCCTACATTTGCCGTTTACGGGTGTGAAAACATTTGCGGGCTTAGGGAATTGTAGCATTTGAATAGCGATTTGCGATTTCAGAGCTTGGAACTCTTGCGGACGTTCAAGATTAATGGCTTAGATGGGGTGTAAGTTACGGTTGTAACAGCCGCAAATATTTCAAGGCCGTAACACATTTGTAGCCGACAAAAAGATGCCAATTGAATAGCAAAATAACTTATGGCCTCCATTACGGGCTACTGTAAGTTACATTTGCTCAATTGAATTGGGTGCAAGGTGTTTAATGGGCTTGTTAAGGGGTGTTATGTACTGTTTGAAGTGAAAACCTAAGTTCTCCAAATATATTAAACACAAATCTTGCTTTTAACTACCTGTGAACCTGATATTCTACATCATGCATGTAAACCTTGTGATAGCAATGTATAATAATTAAATATTCAGCCATTAACACAGAACATACTGTAAACTGATAAATATAATGAGTAGGTTCCATCAACACAATTTACACTTAGAGTAAATGAATCCTGGATTATTGAAATATGATATATATATATATATATATATATATATATAAATAAATAAATAAATATATATATATATATATATATATATATATATATATATATATAGTGAAGAAAATACAGTATTCCTTCCTCCTTAATTCAATCAACAAAAACAACGTTGCTTAAAAGACTAAGCATGTGTACTTAAGACCCCAATGTGGACAGTAAATATTAATCTAATGATTACAATAATGTGTGTCAAATGAAATAGCACAAAATATAATAATATTACAATAATGTGAAAATAATGAAAAGCAATGACTGAAATAATAAGGGGAATTATATATGAAAGTAATCCTCATTTATGCACATGCTAATCATAGGATATATTTTGAGAAACACATAGACTAAACAAATGATGCACATAAGTGCTTCTAAAAACATATGAAACATACACTGGGAATGGACTAAGATTGAGTACCTTAATAATACAAATTGTGGTGTGATAAACCACCCAAAAATATATATATGCAATATTAAACAGTGGTAAAATAATGATGGGGGTTGTGCAACACCCCTCTTACCTAGCACAGAGGTGCAAAGCATGAATCCGTGCCTTAGTCGGCCACAGTCTTTACTATCAACCTGTTTTGTATATTTATATTGCAAAAAAAAAAGAAAGAAATCCAAAAGCAAACAGGACTAAATGATGATCAATAAGGATAACAAAGCCCTAATTGGGCAATAAGTTCATCCCAGTGATATGTATTTGCCAACCGGTTTTACCAAGACTGGCTTCCTCAGGGCATAAGCGACAATAGGGGGGCAAAAGGGCCACTTCTCACGTGTTTGCAATACTATGCCTCCTGTCATAGAGTGAATGGCTCCCCACTGTCATGTGGACAGCAGCAGCAGTATTCTAGTTTATCCTAGTGAGGAAATTATGTTTCGGAATTAAGTGGCAGCCAGGATAATACCCTTCAAAAATTAGATGTTGAATTCCACCGAGGAACGAAAAATAGCGGCCATTAATGGTCAGAATAATAAAAGCAGCCATTTTAATTGGAAGCTGTATAATACAGCCTCCCAAAGTCCACTTAAAATTATGCACATATGAATATGTGTCACCCTGGAATGCTATATAGCAGCTGAGGAGGACAATAATAATAGAAGGCTAATAAATAGCTAAAGTTTAGAACATACAGTTAACCCCTGATGTAATGAAAATCATACAGCTCTTCCATGTAAGATAAAATAGTGGATGTTTGGAATGTTAGGAAATGTATATACTAACATGTAACTGTAGTAAGATATGTGCCTATTAAAGGTAGATGTGTAATCAATTTGATGATAGTCCTACGAGGAATAAGTATGACATTGGTGGATATGCACTAATATAGCAGTTAGCATTATTTATGTAATTTGTTGATTCCTATAGAGATTTAATACAATTCAGATATAATACAGCTGTCAGTAGTATTATTGTAGATATAAATAGAGCGAAAAAGCAGAGGTTAGTCATATTTTTATTTTAATGAGTTGTAAGCCCACAAAAAGAGGCCCTCTTGCGTCCTATAAATAATGCCACTATTGTGATATTATTGGATTAATATTTACTGTCCAAATTGGGGTCTTCAGTACACATTTATAGTCTTTTATGTGATGTTGTTTTGTTGATTGAATTAAAGGAATACTGTATTTTCTTACTTTTTACATAGTAATTTCCTCATTGTTGGAAAAGTATATATATATATATATATATATATATATATATATATATATATATATATATATACAGGGAGTGCAGAATTATTAGGCAAATGAGTATTTTGACCACATCATCCTCTTTATGCATGTTGTCTTACTCCAAGCTGTATAGGCTCGAAAGCCTACTACCAATTAAGCATATTAGGTGATGTGCATCTCTGTAATGAGAAGGGGTGTGGTCTAATGACATCAACACCCTATATCAGGTGTGCATAATTATTAGGCAACTTCCTTTCCTTTGGCAAAATGGGTCAAAAGAAGGACTTGACAGGCTCAGAAAAGTAAAAAATAGTGAGATATCTTGCAGAGGGATGCAGCACGGCACCAAGGCGCAAAATAACTGCCCATGAACTGAGAAAAGTCAAGTGTGCAGCTGCCACAATGCCACTTGCCACCAGTTTGGCCATATTTCAGAGCTGCAACATCACTGGAGTGCCCAAAAGCACAAGGTGTGCAATACTCAGAGACATGGCCAAGGTAAGAAAGGCTGAAAGACGACCACCACTGAACAAGACACACAAGCTGAAACGTCAAGACTGGGCCAAGAAATATCTCAAGACTGATTTTTCTAAGGTTTTATGGACTGATGAAATGAGAGTGAGTCTTGATGGGCCAGATGGATGGGCCCGTGGCTGGATTGGTAAAGGGCAGAGAGCTCCAGTCCGACTCAGATGCCAGCAAGGTGGAGGTGGAGTACTGGTTTGGGCTGGTATCATCAAAGATGAGCTTATGGGGACTTTTCGGGTTGAGGATGGAGTCAAGCTCAACTCCCAGTCCTACTGCCAGTTCCTGGAAGACACCTTCTTCAAGCAGTGGTACAGGAAGAAGCCTGCATCCTTCAAGAAAAAGATGATTTTCATGCAGGACAATGCTCCATCACACGCGTCCAAGTACTCCACAGCGTGGCTGGCAAGAAAGGGTATAAAAGAAGAAAATCTAATGACATGGCCTCCTTGTTCACCTGATCTGAACCCCATTGAGAACCTGTGGTCCATCATCAAATGTGAGATTTACAAGGAGGGAAAACAGTACACCTCTCTGAACAGTGTCTGGAAGGCTGTGGTTGCTGCTGCACGCAATGTTGATGGTAAACAGATCAAAACACTGACAGAATCCATGGATGGCAGGCTTTTGAGTGTCCTTGCAAAGAAAGGTGGCTATATTGGTCACTGATTTGTTTTTGTTTTGTTTTTGAATGTCAGAAATGTATATTTGTGAATGTTGAGATGTTATATTGGTTTCACTGGTAAAAATAAATAATTGAAATGGGTATATATTTGTTTTTTGTTAAGTTGGCTAATAATTATGCACAGTAATAGTCACCTGCACACACAGATATCCCCCTAAAATAGCTAAAACTAAAAACAAACTAAAAACTACTTCCAAAAATATTCAGCTTTGATATTAATGAGTTTTTTGGGTTCATTGAGAACATGGTTGTTGTTCAATAATAAAATTAATCTTCAAAAATACAACTTGCCTAATAATTCTGCACTCCCTGTATATACCATATTTATCGGCATATAACACGCACCGGCGTATAACACGCACCTCATTTTAAGAAGGGAATTTCAGGAAAAAAAAATCAAATAAAGAAATTTGAAGCAAAATCCTCAACCTCCCTCCTCATCCTCCCTCCTCAAACCCCCCATCCTCAAACCCCTCCTCCACCCCCATCCTCATCCTCCTTCCTCAACCCCCCTTTCTCAACCTCAACCCCCCTCCTCAACCTCCCTCCTCATCCTCAAACCCCCTCCTCATACTCAACCCCCCTCCTCATCCTCAACCCCCCTCCTCATCCTCAACCCCCTCTTCAACCTCCCTCCTCATCCTCCCTCCTCAACCCCCCATCCTCAAATGCCCTCAACCCCCCCTTCAACCCCCCAATCCTCATCCTCCTTCCTCAACCCCCCTATCCTCAACCCCACTCCTCAACCTCCCTCCTCATCCTCAACCCCTCACCTCATCCTCAACCCCCCTCCTCATCCTCAACCCCATCCTCATCCTCAACCCCCCTCCTCATCCTCAACCCTCTCCTCAAATCCTCAACCCGCTCCTCAACCTCCCTCCTCATCCTCCCTCCTCAACCCCCTCCTCAACCTCCCTCCTAAACTCCCCTATCCTAAACCCCCTCCTCAACCTCCCTCCTCAAACCCCCTTCTTAACCCCCCCATCCTCATCCTCCCTCCTCAACCCCCCTAACCTCAACCCCCCTCCTCAACCTCAACCCCCCTCCTCAACCTCCCTCCTCATTCTAAACCCCCCATCCTTATTCTAAACCCCCCTCCTCAACCTCACGCACCTCATTTTAAGAAGGGAATTTCAGGGGGGGGGGAAATTAGATAAAGAACTTTGAAGCAAAATACCAAAACCTCCCTCCTCATCCTCAACCACCTCCTCAACCTCCCTCCTCATCCTCCCTTCTCAAACCCCCATCCTCCACCCCCCATCCTCATCCTTCTTCCTCAACCCCCCTTTCTCAACCTCAACCCCCCTACTCACCCTCCCTCCTCATCCTCAACCCCCCTCCTCATCCTCAACCCCCCTCCTCATCCTCAACTCCCTCCTCAACCTCCCTCCTCAACCCCCTCATCCTCAAATGAGCTTGCCATATCTGGCCACTGGGATTTTTGCCCATTCCTCCTTGCAAAACTACTCCAGCTCCCTCAAGTTGGATGGTTTACGCTTCTGAACAGCAATCTTTAAGTCTGACCACAGATTTTCTAATGGATTAATTTTGGTGCTCTGGCTAGGCCATTCCAACACATTTACATGTTTCCCCTTAAACCATTCAAGTGTTGCTTTAGCAGTGTGTTTAGGGTCATTGTCCTGCTGGAAGGTGAACTTCCGTCCTAGCCTTAAATCACGTACAGAGTGGTACAGGTTTTGCTCAAGAAAATCCCTGTATTTAGCACCATCCATCTTTCCCTCAACTCTGACCAGTTTCCCAGTCCCGGCTGCTGAAAAACATCCCCACAGCATGATGCTGCCACCACCATGGTCCACTGCGTGGATGGTGTTCTTTGGGGGATGTGATGTGTTGGGTTTGCGCCAGACATAGTGTTTTCTTTGATAGCTGAAAAGTTCAATTTTAGTCTCATCAGACCAGAGCACCTTCCTCCATACATTTTGGGAGTCTCCCACAAGCCTTTTTGCAAACTCAAAATGTGCCGTTTTGTTTTTTGCTGAAAGTAATGGACACTCTTCTGGCCACTCTGCCATAAAGCCCAACTCTATGGAACGTACAGCTTATTGTCATCCTATGTACAGATACTCCAGTCTCTGCTGAGGAACTCTGTAGCTCCTTCAGGGTTACTTTAGGTCTCTGTGCTGCCTCTCTGATTAATTCCCTCCTTGCCTGGTCCGTGAGTTTTGGTGGGCGACCGTCTCTTGGCAGGTTTACTGTTGTGACAGGTTCTTTCCATTTGGTTACGATAGATTTGATGGTGCTCCTGGGGATCATCAAAGATTTGGAATTTTTTTTTTATAACCCTGACTTGTACTTCTCAACAACATTGTCCTATACCTGTTTGGAGAGTTGCTTGGTCTTCATGGCAGTGTTTGGTTAGTGGTGCCTCTTATTTAGGTGTTGCAGCCTCTGGGGCCTTTCAAAAAAGGTGTGTACATGTAATGACAGATCATGTGACACTTAGATTGCACACAGGTGGACATCATTTCACTATGTGACTTCTGAAAGTAATAGGTTGCACCAGAGCTTGTTATGGGCTTCATAACAAAGGGTGTGAATACATAAGCACATGCCAATTTTCTGTTTTCTCTTTCTAAAAAAAAATTTTATATATATATTTTTCTCATTTTACTTACCCACTTAGACTATTGTGTTCTGATCCATCACATAGAATTCAGATTAACGAAACATTGAACTTAAGGCTGTAATGTAACAAAATAGGTAAAAAGTCAAGGGGGTGAATACATTTGCAAGGCATTTGAAACAGCTGTACATTGATTGGATACTCAGCCTGTGTTTAATCCAACCTTGGCTTTGCATTAAAGCTGTGCAATACAGCATGAATAAGCTTAAAGGAAGCCATGTTTGATACTGGCTACGGATTGAAGAGCGAGGCATTTGTGGGCACATTTGCATGTCCCAGCTCAACTTCCCAGAATGCAGTGTAATAACTGTTTTTCTCGGAATTTTGAGCTGGAAGCAGGTTTTTTAACTTGCTTTAGACATTCAAATGTGAACACAGATGTACTTTTTATTTACTGTACTACTGTACGGTGCAGGGCTTCTATCGCTCTTTTTCCAACCATATTATAAATGATTGTTGTGGTAAACTACCTACTCATAAGGTCCACAACACAAGCTGAGATCCCGCTCCATGCTGATGATAGCCAGTAAGCTTGAAACAGCTGTACATGGGTTGGATACTCAGCCTATATTTAATCCAACCTTGGCTTCGCATTAAAGCTGTGTAATACAGCATGCATACGCTTAAAGGAAGCCATATTTGATAATGGCTACGGGCATTTGTGGGCACATTTGCATGTCCCAGCTCAACTTCTCAGAATGCAGTGTAATCACTGTTTATCTCAGAACTCTGAGCTGGAGGCAGGTTTTTTAACTTGCTTTAGACATTCAAATGTAATTTGTGTTAATGTGATAATGTTTTAAGATCCTTCGGCGCTCATTGTGAGGCTATTGGTGGTTTGTGTGCTATGAGCAGCGTTGGTGTTTTTTTTGTTATGGCAATGAATAATTAATAAAATAAGAAATTAACATACTTTACCTATTGTGAAGTAATATATTCAGCATTGTGTTGACGAGCTGGCAATCTGTTTTCATGTTGCTGCATCATCAGTGCTGTGGAGCTGCTGTGTAAGCGTCATGAATGTGTGCAGTGTAATAGTGTGCGTGCGTGAGGCAAATCCGTTAGGGTAGCTGTGTACTTCCGGATTGTATAAGTTATTGTTCTAAAATGGCGCCTAATGTGTGGTATGTGGCTGTGGCTGATTTAGCGTCCTTGTTTTCAGATGTCGTCTGACTTTTTCGGAAAATCCGTTGGTGTTTGGTGGTCCTTTAGCCTCGTTTTCGTTTTGTTCGGCGCCCATTTTTTCTCTCGCTTAGGTGATTTTTGGGTGTCTAAACTCTTTTATTTGGAGTTAAATTGAGGTGTAACTTCAGTTTTCGAGGTCCTGGGTGCCCTTCGAGGTCCTGGGTGCTTTTTATGTATTTGTTGTATGTATTTATTGTGTTTTTCATATTTTCATGTGCGCGGGTTTCGGACGTTTTTTGCGAGGTCGTAATGGGTCGTAATGTGTCTCGTGTCTTCGGTGCTCCATGCCAGCAACTGCGGCCCTCGCTGCGGGAGACCGCAAGCGTTAGCAACTGCCCGCATGCTCACAACTATATTTGTGATATATATATATATATATATATATACACATATAATAAATATGTAGGATTCACTTGAGTAACTTGACTACTAAAGATACAGAAAGGTTTCCAATAAGTATAGTAACTCTGGTCAATCTAACATACAGTTGCTATAAATTAATAGATATACAAAAAAAGAAAAGCGAGAAGCAAATCACTGCATGTGATGCCAGAGATATATAAAAATGAAGGTTCAATGAGTAAGTGAAGAGATCCTGTCAGAGTCACAAATGGGGCCTTCCATAGGGGGAAAAGTATATGGATGGAATCAATCCACCAGACATATCTAAATGGATTAAATCAGCTCATATATATGACCACATGAGACTTCTAAAAAGATGGCTCACATCTGGTCAAATGCATATAGAATCATGGCTGATACCAAAGAGAAATCTAAAGTGTTAAAATATAACTTTTAATGATACTGATATAGAAAAGGAAGGGAAAAAAAGAAAGAGAAAATTTAGTATATACAATAAAAACCCATTAAAAAATAAAATCATATATGGGGCGTTGAGGAGCAACCACAGCCCAGCCAAAAGGGAAAGAGCAAACAGGGTAAAATTATATTTGACACTATTGCTAATATCCTAAGAAGAGAAAAATTCCCTCTAATGGATGCAATAAGGACAAATCGTCCACTAGTCTAAGCAGGTGTTCCCAGTATCTTGTACTCTCTAAATAGTGTATATAGTGAGATGGGTAATGTCTCCCCCTAATCAAATAATGTAGCAATAAGCTATGCAAACCATAATCCACTAAACAGTACCCCAATAAGGTGAACAGTCGTGTGTCTCAAAGCACACCATTGTACTTCAGCACAATAGTACCACTCCACTGCACATGTTGCAAGGAGTCGCCTACCTGAGGCGGCAAGACACTGGGAACAGGACTCCACAAGACACCGGTTTGTTGGCTAGAGCTGTGGTCTCCTCGCAAGCGATCCAAACGCTGCGCCACTCATCAGTGACGTCACACGCACGCTCCTGACTCCCGTGCATGTGCAAAGCCGAGGCAATCACGGGAAGCGGCCTAGCGCATGCGCAATAGAACCCAACGCACATTTTGCATTCCTATGCTTCTACTGGGGTAAATTACATGTCAGTGACCAAGACTATATATGCTGGGGAAGTGATTTACCCCTTACACACTGAACAAATATAAAAGCAAGGCCAAAAAACATAATAATGAAAAAACACCTTGCCAACTTAAATAAAATTATATTGTTTACAATAAACTAATAAAAATAAAAATAATAACCAAGTAAACAAAGAAAAAGGAAATAAAGAGCAAAACTTCATTAATAGTGTATATATACCCATAGTTGGGGAAGAAAAAAACAAAAAGTTTATGATCATAGATGTAAATAACTAATGAAAACAGAACATTTTCAGATTAATATTAGATGTAGTAATAGCATGAGAATAAATGTGAAAATATTGTATAAACTGTCAGAGACTTAGTTTCCAAGAATAAAGCCCAAAGAAGTTAATACGATTATAAACCCATTAATGATATACTGTATAGTTTATGGCTTCATTCAACCCCACTAGTGCCATAGTATTCAGCAGAAAGATCCACTTACTTTCAGTTCTTAAAAAGGCACCCACTAGATCACCATCTCTAATGCCTAGATGAACCTGTTGTATCATCCAACACTTCAATCTCAATTAATCAGAATTGTGGAATTGCAAAAAATGGCGTGCAACTGAGATAAACTTTCTGTGATTCGCTAGATCTTTTACACTGTTATGGATATTGCGGATATTTTCACCCAAGCGTTTACAAATTTCTTTCCCTCTTGGGTGAGGGACAAGGACATTCCAGTACATATATGACCTGTTTAGAACTACAATTGAAGAGTTGTTTGACCTTATGATTTTGGCCTGTGATGTCTTGGAAAGTTTTGACATTCTTAATATGTCCACAGACCCTACAGTGTGCACATGGGTAATTGCTGTTTATCTCAGTTTTTTTATGGCTATTTATTTTACGCACAAAATGCCTTGTAACCAGGGCATCATTTAATGATGGTGACCTCCGCCAACTTGCTTTGATCCCGTCTTTCAACCAGACATTAAGGTCCTCATCTGTTTTCAAAACATTGATATGTTTATTGAGGATGTTCAAAATGTTCTTCCATTTTACATTGTAACAACCAATAAACCTGATATTCTCATCTGATATCCCCGAAATCTTTGGAGTCAAAAGAGAATCTCTCTTTGTATGAATGGCACGATGATAGGCTATCTTAGTTTGCCTATTACTATAGCCTCTTGCGCCCTTATTTTGAAATTGTCTACTTCAGAACAATTCCGCCTTAATCTGATAAACTCACCAAAGGGAATGGCCTTTTGGTTGAGGGTAAATGAGAACTCTGGTTATGTAATAGACCATTTGTGGCTGATTCTTTACTAAATAAATGCGTGCAGATTTGTCCATCAGTACCTCTATAGATGGTAATGTCTAAGAAATCAATAATGTTGTAATCCACCTGATATGTTAGCTTGAATCAGATCATTGTTATTGAGAATTTGTATATACTCATGGAACAACTCTGTCAAGCTGTCCCATAATATAAATAGATTGTCTATATTTCTCAACCAGATGAGGACGTGTTCTACGTATTTCCACGAATTTGCAAAAATAATTGATCATTAAAAGTGAAAAAGTTGTGTGTCAGGTTGAAATGTAACAACTGGATGATGAATCGATTCCTATCATTGTGTTCTCCTGATTTCATAATCAGGAAAAATCTTGCTACTTTTTCCCCTTCTCCGTGTTTGATCGACGTACAGGTAAGTGGAGTAATTGAGGACAATGCCTTCAAGTTTTTTTTAAATATCCATCCTATTGTGGATAAAGGAGGGCAGACTTATAATGAATGGTCTCAGACAGGCATCAAAAATGTACTGGCTTGTTCAGTTAGGTTACCTCTTCCGGAGACAATCAGTCTTCCAAGTGGATTATTTCTTTGTTTGTTCACCTCCAAAAATGTATGTTCACGTTCACTGAGAGGAGCATTGTCCATTATTAACAAAGCCCTCAGAGATAGTTCTTTCTCCTCCAAATATTTTTTTGACAGTGGGGAGCCCTCAGAGGTAGTTCTTTCTCCTCCAAATATTTTTTGACAGTGGGGCTAAACATTTTGTTTAATCATTTAATGAAGAAATCTGATTACCCAGACTTTGTTGTTAGGCCTCCACATTACACTTAACTTGCTTTTTATCACATGGCCCAGTTTAAGTGCTAATGCCCTTTTAAAGGCATTTTAAGTTTTTTGGGGGGGTTAAAGGTTCATTTAGACCCTTTTTTTCAGGGACTCCGATCAACTGGCAACTACACCGATCCGGCAATAGGGAGTCCCTGTGGGTGCAGAATAATGGGGAATTTATTGTATCTCTTTTTTTTGGTCTATGGTAGTTGTCATTATTTTTATTTTTTGTTGAGTGATATCACAAACCTTCTTCGAACTCATGATGTAAGCACAAGCTACACTTTGGTTTTTATAGGCACATGCTGCACTTTGGTCCTCATAGGCAAAGGGGGCACTTTGATTTTTGTAGGCACAGGCGATACTTTGATTCTTATAAGCACAGGAAGCACTTTGATTCTTATAGACACAATCTATACTTTGATTCTTGTAGACACTAACTGCTCTTTAGCTCTTGTAGGCACTAACTACACTACACCACAGTATTTAACTTCCTGAAAGACAGATGCAGGGTTGTGCAAACAAGTCGAGTTCCGAGCATCGCGTTTCGAGCCAACGTGGTCAGTCCAATGCATCGAATTCATATGCAATTTTTTGCCAATAAGACGTCAAGTTCTGAAATTATTAAGCTACAAGGAGGTCGAGAACCGAGTGTCCATTGTAAATATATATATATATATATATATATATATATACTGTTTATCCTAGCTACTTGCCCGTCAAAAATGACGGCAATAAAATTTGAAGCCATGGCAATGCTGTTGGCCACACAATGTAAGGCTTTTGCTCTTCTCTGGAACTTCGGTGCTCATTGTGAGCCTATGTGCCATGTGCTTCAACTGTCTGGCTTTGCAGCGATCATCTCTGGCACTCATCGTGAAGGCAGATATATAAGTAGATATATAAGATACATAAGACTAAGCTACTGCAACTCGCTTCTTGTTGGTCTACCCACCACCCGACTATCTTCATTTCAATCCATTATGAATGCCTCTGCTAGACTCATCTTCCATACACAACGTTCAGTGTCAGTCAATCACTCCACTGGCTTCACTTAGCCTCAAGATTTTTTTTTTAAATCATTACCCTCAACAATAATGCTACCCCATACATCTCATACATCTCTGCTATCATCTATGCTCCCCCAATCACCCTCTTCATTCTGCTAATGACCTTCTTCTTTCTACAACTCTTGTCCCCTTCTTTCACTCCCAACTCCAGGACTCGTGCTGCCCCGAGTCTCTGGAACTCCTTGCCACGCTCTATCAGATTATCCTCTTACGTCAAAACATTTTAAACCTCACTTAAAACGCTTCTCTTTAAAGAAGTGTATCAACTTCCACCCTAACACGCTTATCACGTCTCTCACCCTCTTTTACTACTCACTATACCTTAGATTGTAAGTCTGCAAGTTTCTATCATAAGTACTTTGTGAATACACCATGGACATTGGATTCCCAGCTCAAATACAGGGCCCTCCTTGCTTTGCTATTTGTTAATTTATATTTATCTTTGTCTGAACTTAACTTTTGTACAGCGCTATCTGCTACGTTCCTGGCTAACTCGTACGTGCCTGACGATTTTTTCGCAGCCCTGTGTCCTTTAGCCTTGTCTACATTTTTTTTGTCCGACTTTTTTTTTCTTGCTTATAAGATTTTCAAGTGACGAATTTCTTAAATGCAACTAAAATTTGGGTGCAACCTCCCAGACATCCTGGCTGTTTCCTTGTGCTGTGTGTGATGTTTGTTTTATGTGGTATTTTTTTTTTTTTGTGCTTTTCGTGTTTGTGGATGTGCGTGGTTCGGCCATTAACTTTTTATTTTTGTGACCTTGTATTTTATTTTCTAAGTTCCGTGGGTCGTAATTGTTGCTTGTAAGTTGAACGTCCTTGTCAGTGTTTTCTGCGCTTCGGGGTCGTGTAACCTCGTTTTCATATTTTTGGGCAGTCATTTTTTTCTCTCGCTTAGCCGATTTTCAAGTGGAGGAACTCTTTAAATTCAACTTTAGTTCATGTGCAACCTCACCCCCAGACTTCCCGGCTGTTTTTTTTCTGTGTTTTTGGTGTTTTTTCATGTACGCATTTCGGCCGTTAACTTCGTATTTTTGGGACCTCATATTTTTAATTTTCTAAGTGCCGTGGGTCTTTTCTTTTCTTTGCAATGGACGCAGTTCTGCGAGCTCGCTTCCGGGGTCGCAAAGCGTGATGACGACTCGCAGTTTAACAATTATAATATGTGATATATATATATATATATATATATATATATATATATATATATAAATATAAAGGGGAGCTACAGTTCATTGAGGGAACCATGAATGCCAACATGTACTGTGACATACTGAAGCAGAGCATGATCCCCTCCCTTCGGAGACTGGGCACCAGGGCGGTATTCCAACATGATAACAACCCCAAATACACCTGCAAGACAATCACTGCCTTGCTAAAGTAGCTGAAGGTAAAGGTGATGGACTGGCCAAGCATGTCACCTGACCTAAACCCTATTGAGCATCTGTGGAGCATCCTCAAACAGAGGTTGGGGGAGTGCAAGGTCCCTAACATCCACCGGGTCAGTGATGTCATCATGGAGAAATGGAAGAGGACTCCAGTGGCAACCTGTGAATCTCTGGCGAACTCCATGCCCATGAGGGTTAAGGTAGTGCTGGAAAATAATGGTGGCCACACAAAATATTGACACTTCTGGACTAATCTGGACATTTCCACTTAGTGGTGTACTCACTTTTGTTGCCAACCGTTTAGACATTAATGGCTGTGTGTTGAGTTATTTTGAGGGGACAGCAAATTTACACTGTTATACAGGCTGTACACTTAATACTTTACATTGTAGCAGAGTGTCATTACTTCAGCGTTGTCACATGAAAAGACATAATAAAAATATTTACAAAAATGTGAGGGGTATACTCACTTTTGTGAGATACTGTAAATAGTACATTTGTGTTCATATTTGAATGTCTAAAACAAGTTAAAAACATGATTCCTGCTCAGAATTCCAAAAAATACAGTTATTACACTGCACTCTGGGAAGATGAGCAGGGACATGCATATACATATATATATATATATATATATATATATATATATATATCACATATATAGTTGTGAGCGTACCAGATGTTGCTAACGCTTGCGGGCTCGCGCAGTGAGCCACGGCCCTCGCTATGCCGAAGGCGCTCCATGCCAGCAACTGAGGCCGTCGAGAAGCGCGGGCCTCAGTTGCTGGCATGGAGCGCCAAAGGCTCTCCTTGCCAGCAACTGCGGCCCTCGCAAACTTTATGCCGCAACGTAAACAACACGACACACCAACTATGACCCTCGCAAACGCTACCTCACAACGCAAAAAACATACGAGACACGTTACCACAAATTACAACCTTGCAAAAATCGGACGCAACTCGCGAACATGACAAAATTCAAAACACAATAAATACACACACCACATACAGCAAGAGGAAGCATCCAGGGCCTCAAAAAAACAACTTACACCTTCATTTAACTAAAAATAAAAGAGTTTAGACACTAAAAAAGTCGCTAAGCGAGAGAAAAAATGTCCGCCGAACAAAACGAAAACGAGGCTACAGCACTCTAAACACGCAAAACACCACAAGAAACTCGAAAATTCCACAAACGACCTACAGATATTCCGCTAAGATGCATACCACACATTACCCGCCATTTTACGCCAATGCAGAAGTACACAACTAAGCTAACGGTTTCGTCTCGCGCACGCACACTCTTACCCTGCACACATTCATCACGCTTACACAGCAGCTCCACACCACTAATGCTGCAGCAACATCAAAACAGATTGCCAGCTCCTTAACACAATGCTTCAATATATAATAAAGTATATTAATTTATTAATGTATTATATATTTCAGTAGTAGACACAAAACACCATTAGCTACCTTACAATTTCATTGCCGTCATTTTTTGACGGGCAATTCGCTAGTAATATATATATATATATATATATATATATATATATATATAGATGAATAATCAGAGTATTGCAGTATGTAATGATGTCTTTCTTATTGGACAAATGTATTGGACAAACGTATTCATAATATAGCGACAAGCTTTAGAGGGATAAACCTCTCTTTACACACTTACTCTCTTTCCTATTAAATCTCCAGTCATCTCCAAGTTTCCCAATTGTAGCTTTAGACTAAATGCTTTAACTCACAGCTGGACATAACAAAATGATTGCTGTATGCTCAGACTAACATATATAGCCTGTATCACGTTGTCACAATATACATATATATATATATATATATATATATAGTAAATAAAAAGTACATCTGTGTTCACACTTGAATGTCTAAAGCAAGTTAAAAAACCTGCTTCCAGCTCAGAGTTCCAAGAAAAACAGTTATTACACTGCATTCTGGGAAGTTGAGCTGGGACATACAAATATGGCCACAAATGCCTCGCTCTTCATTCCGTAGCCATCATCAAACATGGCTTCCTTTAAGCTTATGCATGCTGTATTACACAGCTTTAATGCAAAGCCAAGGTTGGAATAAACACAGGCTGAGTATCCAATCCATGTACAGCTGTTTCAAGCTTACTGGCTATCATCAGCATGGAGCGGGATCTCAGCCTGTGTTGTGGAAATTATGAGTAGGTAGTTCACCACAACAATCATATATAATATGGTGGGCAAAAGAGCGATAGAAGCCCTCCACCGTACAGTAGTACAGTAAATAAAAAGTACATCTGTGTTCACACTTGAATGTCTAAAGCAAGTTAAAAAACCTGCTTCCAGCTCAGAGTTCCAAGAAAAACAGTTATTACACTGCATTCTGGGAAGTTGAGCTGGGACATACAAATATGGCCACAAATGCCTCGCTCTTCATTCCGTAGCCATCATCAAACATGGCTTCCTTTAAGCTTATGCATGCTGTATTACACAGCTTTAATGCAAAGCCAAGGTTGGAATAAACACAGGCT
The DNA here is from genome assembly GCA_027410445.1 of Discoglossus pictus. Classification (NCBI taxonomy): domain Eukaryota; kingdom Metazoa; phylum Chordata; class Amphibia; order Anura; family Alytidae; genus Discoglossus; species Discoglossus pictus. Next base: position 71,053,499 of record CM050164.1, on the reverse strand, counting down.
GAGTATCCAATCCATGTACAGCTGTTTCAAGCTTACTGGCTATCATCAGCATGGAGCGGGATCTCAGCCTGTGTTGTGGAAATTATGAGTAGGTAGTTCACCACAACAATCATATATAATATGGTGGGCAAAAGAGCGATAGAAGCCCTCCACCGTACAGTAGTACAGTAAATAAAAAGTACATCTGTGTTCACACTTGAATGTCTAAAGCAAGTTAAAAAACCTGCTTCCAGCTCAGAGTTCCAAGAAAAACAGTTATTACACTGCATTCTGGGAAGTTGAGCTGGGACATACAAATATGGCCACAAATGCCTCGCTCTTCATTCCGTAGCCATCATCAAACATGGCTTCCTTTAAGCTTATGCATGCTGTATTACACAGCTTTAATGCAAAGCCAAGGTTGGAATAAACACAGGCTGAGTATCCAATCCATGTACAGCTGTTTCAAATCACATATATAGTTGTCAGCGATGTTGGTCACGCTTTTGCATCCCTTGAGCAGCTAGGGATGCCTGCATGCCTTGCGAAGTGAGGCGAGCCGTCGACGCAAGCACGACTTAGGCTGCAATGAGCACCAAAGATGCTCATTGCACTGCAAGTCTCGCTAAGCGAGGCGGGCAGCTGAAGCACACAGGACTTAGGGCCTCATTCTATTAGCGGCCGCAGCCGTTGCGGGGCCGCAAGGACCGGCCGCAAGCTATTCTGCTATTCTATTCCCTTACGGACGGGGATTCCGGCAGGCTTGCGGCCGGTGCCTTGCTATCTCTTGCGGCCGCTCGCGCCGGAGGAAAGCCTTTGATCTAAAACGGCCGCAAGAGATTTGCAATTCAATTGCTCCGGGAAACCTCTCTGCAAGGCTAAAACCGAGCCGCAGCTTACTTGCAGGAAAGAGGTCCCGCTAGCACCAATTAAGCACATAAAATAGCTCAAATAAAGCCATCCTGCACTTTGAGAAGACTATAAAGGGATTTTAGGTGTTAGAAAAAATAGCACATAATTATCCTGTACTCAAATCCGTAAAATATTTTATTTTTAATATCCGTAAAATATCCATGTAAAAAGTCCAGAGTGCTTGGAGCACCTCAGACACGCCCACGCCGCAGCCGGAAAATAAACAGTTAATTTGAACTCGGGTTTGGGCAGATGTGCAAGCTTGAGAGTGGGTTTCTTTTAATCCTCATGTCCCCCAATATGATCCCTAGCATTTACAGAGCTGTACAGTGCAGGCTTGAATTTATTTTTGCGTTTTTATATTTCTGAGATTACGGCCGGTTCCAAGATATGCGGCCGGCCGTAAAAGGAGATCCTTGCGGGGCCGTATAATAGAATCGCGAGTTAACTGAACCCCCGCAAGGAATCGCAGCCTTACGGACGATTTACGGCCGATAATAGAATGAGGCCCATAGACTGCAATGAGTGCCAAAGGTGCCCATTGCACTGCGAGCCTCTGTAAGTGAGGCTAGCAGTTGAGGCACCTGGGCCGCCGAAAAACATAGCACTTTGCCGCTGACCACAAGGACTGCATTTTGTTAATTTAATGGCCAAACTTAGTTCAAGCGCGTAACTCTAAAAACACGAAAAACCAACAAAATAATAAGCAATGCAAGGAGAAAATTTGAGGCACATGGGACTTATGCTGCAATGAGCCTCAAAGGTGCTCATTGCACAGCGAGCCTTGCGAAGCAAGGTGAGCAGGTTAAGCACGCAGGAATTAGGCTGCAATGAGCGCCAAAGGTGCTCATTGCACTGCAAACCTTCGGGAAGTGAGGAGAGCAGTTGAGGCACGTGGGACGCCGCCAAAAAACGTAGCACTTTGCCGATGACCACGAGGAACGCAGTGTGATAATTTAACGGCCAAACTTAGTTCAAACGCGTATTTCCGAAAAACAAGCAAAATAAGAAACAATTAAAAAAAAAACACACTCAGACACAGCACAGGCGTGGGAGCCAGGAAGCCTGGGAGTGAGGTTGCAAGCGAATTTTAGCCATACTTGCCGTTTTTCGTTAATCGAAAATCTGCTATGCGAGGAAAGAAATGGTGGACAAAAAACGTAAACAATCTGAAACCGGATGAAAAGGAGGCTGAGCAAAGCCAGGCACACTGGACTATTCTCCACTACGGGATACACCATACAATCCCTTCGAATATTAGGATTAATTCACAGAATGACACTTACACCTTGATTTATTGAGACTGTTAACATATATACAGTTTTCTGTCCACAAGCTGGCCAATTACAGTAAGCCCCAACCTTGGTTTCAAAGAAGGTGGACCAATGCAGTGACATGCCCCTGGTTCACAGGGAGACCCTTTACATCTCATGATGTCAGGCCCTTTAGCTGTCTAGGTGATGTATTAACCCATGGCAGCAATGTGCCTCCTAGCTACATTAATCATTACAGCCCCTGTCCCACAGACCATTTCTGTGTATTTGTGTGATGTGTCAACTGCCCCAACTATTCCAACTGAAGGGCATTCCTGATTATAACAGTAACCTGGAGATATGGGATGCATCTGTCCAACCTCCATGCTAATTGCCACTACTGGCTTTGCAGTCGCCATGGCTGTAATTTTGAAGTGTGTGTTCAAGGTTTATCTAGGAGACATCTGTCTTGGGTGTTGGCAGCTGCAACAGTCTGCAGACCTGTACATCTGCAGACCTTCTAATATGTTATTTACAACAATCCCTGGAACATGTGACATAATTTGTATTCAATCATAAAAATATAAACCCACCAGGGTAGAGGTAACAGCACTAACCCATGCTAAATGTGACTTAGCCATTTGTCTTTGCGGGACGTCTCATCCTCAAAGCAATTTACCTTAATCACTATAAGGATGTGCTGTTAACCCCAGAAATGATAACATGGATCGGTAGTAGATACATACATTAGGATAATTTATGATCAAAATAGTAAATAAAGTGTATGGCTTAGCCTGCAGAATTAATTTATTGTTAGAATTTTCATTTGCAGGTGTGCCTATTTTTAAATGTGGATTTAATTTACAACAGACTTAGAAACGTTTTCGTATCCCTTTAATTTTGTTTAGTTATTATAATATGGTAATCCAAATGCCAAATGTTCCAAGTTTTGGCAAAACTATAAAAAGCATTTCATAGTGTAACACAATGTTATTTTTCAGATTTTTGTAAGATTGCATGTAGTTACTGTACTATTGCAATTCATTCCTAATAAAGATAATCATAATATAAAGTTCCTGGCCAAAAACTGAATCTGGAATAGACTAATTCTCAATTATAAACAGGAGACAAAAACAGCACATGTAAAACTGGAAAATATTGTATTTTGAATGTTGTGTTTTAAAATGGGCTTTTGGTTGCTCAAATGTATGATTAATTAATAATCATACTATGGCCACATTTAACCAAATCTTAAACTGACAAGAATTTTATAAAATAAATGTGATAAATAATAATTGAAATAAAAAGATCAATATTTTTGTTGGTTGAAATATGTACTGAATTTTAAATTTCTCTATTTAACCATTTTGATTACATTCTTGTGAAAATGTCAAATAAAATATAGTGTGGCATAAACTTGTTCAGGAGAAGTGCTGGTATCAATAAAAATTATGTTATGGCCTCAAACTCAGCTACTATCTCATCATTAATTTCCTCATGACACATTACTGTTGACTTAGTCTGACATTTTTATCAAATGGTTATATCAGTTCAATATAATTTAATTTCCTGCCGGGAACCTCTAAAGTCCTAGCAATGTGATTTTTCTAGTATTGACTAATCACTCAACACTTTTAAAGGTATCTACATTTCTGTTCCTATATGTATTTTGCTATTTATTATTTTGTAATGCTTCATTTAAACTTATAGGAAAATTGATGCAAGATATGAATCACATATAATAATTGTCAAACTGTGAGTTGTCGTCACACTTGCAAGCCACGCAAATCGATGCAAGCCGTTTGCGGCCAATAGGGCTGCAACTGTGAGCCTTGCGAAGCACAAGCTCCCAAAAAATACAACTTTAACGGCTGAACTTAGAAAATACACCACGGCAAAGACAGTAACACTTACACCACCGACCCCAGGCACGCGGGACTTAGAAAATACACAACGGCAAAGACAGTAACACACACAAACGGCAGGCACGTGTGACCAATGGTAGTCAGCATGCCACACAAAGATTCAGCAGAGACACAGAGGAGAAAGACACAGGGAAGGGACAGGGGAGATGGTGGAAAGAGACACATGGCAAGTTGCAAGTTGCCGAGGCCTGTAATGAGGGGTGAAGTAGATAGGAGGAGAGGCTCACGATGAGCACCAAAGACGCTCAGCACAGGGCCTGAGATGAGCGTCGAAGGTGCTCAGAGGGGGTAGAACATCGCATTGTGTGGCAAACAGCATTGCCAGCCTTCACATTTTATTACCGTCATTTTTGACGAACAAGTCGCTAGTATGCATAAAAAAAAGCAAGATAACATTGGGCATAAGGATAAGTGACCAATCTACAGTGTCTCAATCTACAGAAGCTAAAATGTTCTCCTAGTGGAAAATTTTAGGATTGTCTCGAATTTGTTCATATGAAATTATCCTATCGTCTGGGAGCCATGTTCCTATTCTATCAAGATTTTTACATTTCCACCAGTTCTTAAAATCACTGCTAAATTCGTTAGGGCATTTGGGGTGTGGGAACAGTGGTGTTAAAGGGGAAATGCTCCATAGACTTTTACAGGAGATTCAAGGACATCATTAAGCCATCAAGTATAGTTAACAAGGCTTTCAAAACACCAACTGAAACACTTGTCTCAATAGTCAAAGGTTACGTGGTATCAAGTGCTCTACAAGCCATACCCTTTTGATTCTTTGTATTGTGGTTAACCAAAAATTTGTAAATACTTAACCTTAGCCATTGCTCGTGATCCCACATTCAATCTAATAGGAGTTTGAAGTTATTATGGAAGTCCTTATCGGTCCTGAAAAGCATGAACACCCCGGAGTCACCTTAAAACTTTTAGCCAACACCCCTCATCTCAATAAAGGTTTCTCTAACCAAGGGGAGATCAGCTAGGGAGAGGGTAAACCCAACCACATATTCCTATTGAATTCACCAGGCGTTACCACTCCTTCCTCCCCTGAGCCCACTAGCCTACTCTACTACCCTCTGTTGGGCCCTCCAAATAGAAGAAAACCTGTCACAGATAATTTAAGAATCACTCATCACAGGTTTATGGTTAAGATCCAGACCCATCACCCAAGCATTCTGTCTCCAGCCACTACACTATTTAATCAGCCCCTACTGTGTCCAGATGGTGCCCGGGGGTAGCTGGTAATTGTGACTATAGACCCTTGGTACCTAGGAGGGAAAAAAAGATAAGGAAGTGGCCCATTGATTGGTTGAAGAACTGTATAAAAACGTTTATATTGGAAAATAAAGCTATGCATAATCTGTTTAATTTAGAGGGAAGGCATTCATTTTTTTTTTTTTAATGAATGTCTTGAAATTATCCTGGTACCAGTTAACTTGTCTGAAACTCTGCAACTTGGCCATGCAACTGCAACTTGGTCTGGAGAATCAGTAACTTGTCCTAACCTCTGGTTAAGCTACCCTGTATGTGGGAATAAAGGAACCTATAGAACCTGCAAGTAGGATTGGTCTATTTGGTCTTTTCAAGCCCAATGAGATATGCAATATTTAAGCAAATTAAAAAATTAAAAAACAGACTAATTTTAGCTATTAAATTAAACTCCAGTATGCAGTTTCAGCTTGCTCTATTTCCTGTGTAAATTATTGTCTTCACAGCCCTGGATATAGTAGTTACATACCAGGGATGTTACTTAATCATTATCTTGAGATGCTGACTAGTGCTGTGAAACTTAACAGTGTAGTTAAATGGAAGTATAACTCACAGTATAATCACCATTCCAAACACCAGTCTAAAGCCCTATAAAAGCCTTAGACATAAACAGTTTTATTTTCCCTAAAATGCTTTTATGATCGATTACATAGCTGCTAATGCAGTTTGTTACATACTTTACAAATGTGCCTTTTGCTACAACTTCAGTGGAACTTTCAACTCACTGAATAGTTTATAAATTCCCTTAGCAAAGCTAACTCCTAAAACATCTGTTTATAGGGTTCCCAAATCCCTGTATAAACAATTTCTGCAAATACAAAACATTTGCTTTTTAAATTATCACAGCAGTTGAAAATTAGGCTTCTTACATATTGCAGTTATGGATAAATGCACAGCATTTTCTAGTAATACAGATTAATTTTTATTCTCTTATATGTACTACTGTGGCATCCTGATTAGTTTAGCATTTTAATGATTATATTATTTTTATGACTATTATATTGTTGACAACATTAAAAAAGGTAATGCAAAATGAAAATGAACCATGAACCAACATTTAGTTTGAACAAGTGTAGTTTTTGGTGTTTTCCTGCCATGTTTATTTCCAAATGTTCCTGACCAAGAAATATATGGTTATGACAGAAACAGTGTAAAAATGAGCAGGGTAAATAGTGCAATTTATTCCTACAGTAAAATATCACAAACATATAGAATCACAGTCACAATTTTAAACTTCAAAGGAATATGTGGTATGTTAAGAGCATATGATCACTGACCAATACGTGTCCAATACGAGTGTTGGGAGAATTCCAATGAAAGGAGCTCAGTAGGGCCAAAATGTGTGGGTATAAAGAAAACCTTTCACTTTTTGTGGCGTTTACGTCAACTTCCACATTGGAGCTCCTTAAATAGCCCTCCTTACATAGCCCTTGACAATGTCAACATAACTGAACACTGTGCATTGTCAGATTTGGTCTTATCTTACGTTACCTGACGTCCCAGAAGAGGTACCTTTTGAAAAAAAAAATTACATTGAAACTTACCTTTTAGAGGACCCACCATACCCAGTAGTACCATGCACCATTTGAAATGCCCATCTAGTTACTGATTGAAATATATCAGTGTCTCTTTGAAGTTATAGAGTCCGATTCAATTGCGGGCTCATGGTCATCGACAATGTGAATATTATATGCACCATCACACCATCATATGCACACACATGAAACCCCACACAAATAGATACATGACGACTCTCAACAGGCCCACCACTGCCACCTGGTGAGATGCAATGGATGCATTTGCCAGACCCCAATGCTCTACCACTTCTGACCAGGCCTCAACAGACCAGGCCACAACAGATGCTGTCCCAACCGATGATGCCACAGAAGTTGTTGTCCCAACAGAAGTGGTTGTCCCAGCAGTTGTTGTGCCAGCAGATGTTGTCCCAGCAGATGTTGCCCCAACAGATAGGGGCCAACACCATCCCTACAGGGCAACACCATCACCAATGGCAACACCCTCACAATGGGCGACACCATCCCAACAGGCAACACCTCTAGCCTCACCACAGCACATCCACAATCCAACTTTGTCTGGTGGCAGAACTCACAGACCCTCACAAGGCAATTGTAATGCCTTCCATTGCTTTGGCCATATTTTAAAGTGCATTGGTGGGTTTTTATTGTGTTTTGCAGTGTTCCAAACTAGTCTGTAAACCCTTTGTGGGTCCTATTTGGAACCTGAAAACTTTGGGCCACCATTTGCCATTTGCCAGCTTGATTGCGGGTACGGTCTTAAGGAATTTCTGCAACTGAATATCGATTTGTGATTTTAGCGATCAGAACTCTTGCGGACATGAAAGATCAAGGGCTGCGGGAGGCTGTGAGTTCCGGGTTTAACAAACACAAAGTTTTCAAGCCCATAACACCTAAGCCGTTTTTGGCTTGCAAAAAAACGCCAAATGAATAGCAAATTAGCTTACGGGCTCCATTATGGGCTCCAGTAACTTACAATTGCTACATTGAATCAGGCTCATAGTCTGCAGAATATTATGAGGCTTAATAAATTGACCTAAAAACCTGGCAAATAAGACGTTTATTTTTGCACAGAGATGTTTAATAGAGTAAAGGTCCGGTTCAATTGCAAGACAGCATCTGGCGGGATCCAGGCCGTATGTCTGCGGGTGTGCAGCATGCTCTCATCTCCGATTCCGGAACCATTCAATTGATCAAGCTTGCAAGCTACTGGCCCAAAGCCGACTCCATAAACAATGCACTGGTTCATAGCAGTTCAGGGCAGGAACATAATCAATTAACCACCCATTTCGTATCAGTCGACAAAAAATGAAACCATCATTATTACGGCAGTAAAACATGAAGGTGTCATGTCAATCAATTAGGTTTGGTGGTCCTGTATGCGATCAGACTTGCAAAACCACAAAATAGTGAATTATGAAAATGAATGCCAATACTGTTCTAGTCCATATGGGTGACCGGATATATATTAACTCATTGATTCCTGAGATCGATATAAACCTGGAATGAAGCAGAAAAATACATTTTATTTGCTGCCGATTTTTGAGCTTGAGACTGTTGTGCAATTAATTCTAATGACTTCGCTTTCCCCATTATTTACAGTGCAGTATTGTTTTGTTATTTCCATCTAGAGTGCTACAAATAGGTGTTAAATCCTCTTGCAGGTCCTCTCAAGCGCTTGTAGGATTTTCTCCTTCATTTGCCATTTACGGGTGTGAAACCATTTGTGGCCTTGGGAAATTGGAGTAATTGAATAGCCATTTGTGATTTTAGCGATCGGAACTCTTGTGGTTGTGAAAGATCAAAGGCTTCGGAAGGCTATAAGTTCTGGGTTTAACCATCGGAAAGTTTTCAAGCCCGTAACCCATAACCTGTTTGGAGCCCGCAAAAAGATGCCAATTGAATAGGAAATTAACTTGCGGCCTCACTTACAGTTACTACAGTAACTTGCGATAGCTCAATTGAATCTGGCTCTAATTTTTTACATAATCTACTACAGGACTTTCTAAGCAGCAGCCCTGCATCAAATCCTGAATTGACATTAGTGACATTCTTAAATGTTTCATTTTTTTTTATTAAACATTTAGAAAGTTATTTAAAACAAAGAACAAACTCCTTAAAGTTTTTCTTCATTTTTAAAAAGTAGTTTTTATAGCATTTTTTTGTTTTGTTATAGTACACTTAAATTTGTAAAACTCCATTGATTTCAGTAGCCTAGTAAAAATCTGAGAAACACAAGAATGTAGAGAAATATCACTTCAAACTCAATATAATCTGATTATCATCTTTATCCCCTGACATATGTACAGTGATAGACAATATGACTGACAACAGACATACCAATTGGTTATAGCTGCTCTCCCAGAATGTTCTAAGAAAACAGTCTCTTGACAGTGAAAGTCTTTTCATTAGTACCGTTTTTTATTGAAAAATTACTGATGTGCATCAGCTATACTCACTTTACTTAAAGTGGGATGAAACCAATGACTGACAAATCTCTCAAAAGAATAGAACATCTGTTCCACAGAAAGCCATGATTCAATGAAAAATATTAATTATTCTACAGCAGCCAGTGCCATTTGAAAACAGGCTGCACATTTTTGTTTTGTTTGACAAAAGTGGGGCAACAGAAACAGAGGGGATGTTTTTGGTTCTGTTGCATAAATGCTAAGAGATGTTAAGTAGAAATTAAAGAAATTCTGTGTTTACAGAATTACAGAACATATTAAAATCATAACAGAATAATGAGCTGCAGCTGATAGTCGTGGCAGATTATCCTCACCAGAAATCACTTCTAAAAGGTTTAGTTTTTCACCTTTTCTTGTTCAAATTCCACAATAAACTGTACAAGCTATTTATGTGTATTTATAAAGCTAATATAGAGGCTGTTAAGGGGAAGGGATATTTATTAAGCTCCCATTGCGTCTTTGATAACAGTTGTGAAGGGCTGGTGGTTTCCTACATTTGAAAGACAGTGATAGACATCACAGCCGCTGTGATACTTTTTAAATCTCCCTCCTCATCAAAGCTCCTGTGACAGCTTAGTAAACATGGCTTTATAAATACAGGCTCTTTCTCTAAACACACACACACACATATATATATATATATATATATATATATATATATATATATATATATATATATTTGTTCTGGTATCAGTGAAATTTAGAAATTGAGTAGACACAATTACTCTTTTCTCTCTTTATAATCTCCTTTTTGTCGAAGCATTTTGTTGAAGCATATATTTTTCAGAAACCTATACAGAGTTAAGTCATATTATTATGACCATCGCTTACTTTTGACTTCAACAGCACATAGCCAATAAAATACGGCACGTGTCGTGATCTGGTGGGTACATAACGTGACATGTAGGTATTCTGGAAACATATCAACCATCGCTGTCATGGGTAAGATATGCGATTTATCAGACTTTGAAGGATGGCAGTATTCTGAAACAGAGCACTTTGTTAACTCTTTGTTTGTTGGGGTGGTTAAAGTGTATTGTGATGGGACAAACAGCACCATTTAGAAGAAACAGCGTTGTATCCCTGGAGCACCATGTGACACTAATGTCAGAGGGGAATGTTGGCTGTGAAGATTTTTGAGAGCCAACTGACATCCTACAATTGAGAAACTAACTGTCTAAACAAACCAAGGGGGCTACCAGACGTGTGTCTAACCTGGTGTCCGAAGCAAACAGCTGGTCACTGCACCCTTGCTGACAAGGGTTAATCGTCAGCAACGGCTTCAAACTTGGACCTTTTCTGATGGGGTTGCGTTCTAATGAGTCACATTTTGGATGGATGTTGCCATGTCAGGTGCAACAGCTCCAAGAACAAACTCTCTGCAAACATTGTTAGAAGAACATAAGCTGGTGGCGGCAGCGTTATGGTATGGGGATTTTTTTCTTGGCATTGTATGGGTCCACTCATATTTCTGGAAGGCACTCTGATTGGGTTATCTATCCATCCTTGCAGACCAAGTACATCCATACATGTTGACAAACTCCAGATAACCTTCCAACATCTTATTGACTCACTACCACGACATCTTGCTGCAGTCTGTGCTGCACACAGTGGTCATAATAATTTGATTGGACCTTGTATATGCATATGAAACATTTTACAGCTGACAGGATAATGCTCAGTTACTGTGCAGTTATGAACAGTTTTGCCTTTGCACTTTTAAAGAAAGCATTTCAAGTTAGATTAATGAAGCAGCTGATTACGAATAATAATAAGGGAACAACAGAATAATGAAGTCAATAAAGAGATACTGAGAATTGTATGACTCTGACGAGTACAGTATGAATAATAATGTGATTGTGACCTTTTAAAAATAAGATAAAGATAAATATTTTGCCATAAATCATCAAGCTAGTTTACTAGTTGCAAGACACATATAGAAGAAAATGTCCATCGAGTATGCAGCTAAGTAAACTTTTGAAAATTATAAGTATTGCAGACCAAATACGATGGCTAAACGGGATGTTATTGATCAGTATGTCACATTGTGAAAAGAGTCATTTTTACTAAATATTATAAATATACACAGCATGGTTTTTAAATAAGAGCAAATCCACTCTATGTTTAATAGAGAAACAAATTACAGTCTTGGGAGGAACAACATTTGGTTAAGGATTTTTTTATTTTGCTTGGAACATTTTGTTAATGGACTTATTTTTATTACCATTATCAGGAAAGAAGTAACTACTAAGAGTATGTTTGGATACCACATGTAATAACCAAAAGCAAAGATAACTCAGTAGTTTAGTAGAGGATAGCAATTCAGCTCTGGGTATCTACAAAAAAATATTTTTGAAAGCAAACACATTACATGTACACTGCATGCCCAATAATGGGAGGGAATGAGAGAATACAAGTGATTGGAACCCAAATGAGGCAATGTAAACATATTTAGGACTTGTTTCTTAAATTACAATCTTCAACACACCAGTAGTACAGAGAAGAAAAAGCAGTATCTCCCACAGTTTAGCTCCTAATTATAAGCTGTTTATATAGTTGAATTTGAACTTTTGAAAGGGGACTTGGAAAATAGTTTGTATATATTCTCCTGTGAATATAAATAGATAAAACACATGTATATTATTTTATATAGTAATGGTTACATTGGAGATTAAAGACAGAGTGATGCTGAGAATTAAGAGGGCTAGTCCCACTGGGACTGAAAATATTTTGCCTTTCACAGGATCCCTCAGGATGCAAACCCACTTTTATGTAAAGGGAGAGAAACTATGGGTCCTATTCAATTGTCCAAATCGCAATTACATGAGCATGCAATGGAGCCCGTAAATGTTACTGATATTCAATTGCCTATGTTTAGTTGCTCGCCTTGCAGTTGTGAGTTAAAGGCTCAAAAGCACTGCGGTTGTCAAAAACATAACTCTGTCCTATCTCCTCTGTTGATATTTCAACCCTGCAAATGTTATCAGTGCTAAAGATGCAAAATCGATATTCAATGACAACAATTCAACAAGCCTGCAATTGCCTTCAAACCCATAAATGGCAAATGTGTCAAAAATGATATGTATACTAGATAGGACTCACTAGTGAGTTCAACACCTGTTCGTAACACTGCAAAAGAAAATAAACACAAACTACTGTGCTTGAAAAATACTGTGAAACCAATTGAAGCCATTATAATTAATTGCATAACAAACTCAAGCTCGCAAAATTGCAATAAAAAAATATGTTTAATACATACCATGGAACCCGCATGGACGATAACAATTGCTTTATTGATTTTATTGATTTCTGGATTGCAAGTCCTATTGGAAATCAAACTTCTAAACACTAATTGATTGTAGTTTAAACTCCATGAACGTCATGATGACGGTCTCCTTTACTATTGGCTCTGTCTAAAATGTAACTTCTGGGCTTGTTTAATTGATCATGATCATGCCCTGAAATAGTTCATGGTTTGCTTGTTGGGGCAGTGAGCATGTAATTATGGGTTAGTGATAACTGAATATGTCTACATGTTTAGACAAATTTTGACCCACAGCTGAAAGTTCAGTTTAAAGATAATTATGGGCTTGCAATTGAATAGGGCACAATGACTTTAATGTAGACAATGCATTTAAAAATTAATAAAATATTACATCACTTCCCATATAAAGTATAGGAAAGCCAATTCCAAATATAAATATTAGTTTTATCTTTATATATTACAGAATGTCTATTCGCCTGATACACAACACTGAAGGACTGACATGGCCACAGTCCATACCAAGTGCAGGTAGGGATTTTCAGAACCAGCAGAGTTCATGCAAAGTCCAGACACAAGCCAAAACTCATGACTCAGAGATATCTGACCAAAGGGAAAAAGGGAAATATACAATCCGGACATAAAGGTGTCAAGTACAGCCCACTGACAGGCAGTCAGGAATAGAAACTACAGCTGATAGCGAACCTTGGGCAGCAAGTTGTAGCAAGACAGGTAAGGATTTGGAAACGCATAGCTGTCAATTGTGTAGGGAAACCAACTGAAAATATATATGTTTATTCCATTTCAGTATCCAGGAGGACAAGGCCAGCATCAGAGTAAAAGGGTGAGGCTCCAATGGAGGTGGTGAGTGGTTGAAGAAGAAGGCCAGGACATTCCAGAGGGCCTGGGACCATCCACACAAGCTGGTCATTCAGTGGCATATCAGGAGTGGGAATCACTGCCTGGGCCCTCAACAGCATCATCCAGCCAGGCACAGCTTTTTCAGCCCCTTCCACCGGCCATGTTCTGGCCCTAGCCATAATCAAAGCTACCACCTGCTACAACAACATTGCAGCCATGGCATCCCACAATCACTCCCACACAATGGGGTCCCCGAACATGGCCTCCCACACAATGGGGTCCCCAAACATGGCCTCCCACAAAATTTGGTCCTCCAACATGGCCTCCCACACAATGGGGTCACCTCAGGGCCTACTGCCATCACCTCAGGACCTGCTGCCATCACATCAGGGCCTGCCCCCTTCACCTCAGAGCCTGACGCCCTCACCTCAGGGCCTGCTGCCCTCACCTCGGCCACCAATGCCGTCACCTCCGGCCCCAATGCCCACACCTCCGGCCATAATGTCGACACCTCCAGCCACTATTGCCATCAACACCACCACCCCATACATTGCAGTTTGCAATGGAGGACATGGCACGAAAGAAACAAGAGAATAAGAGGCTATGGTTGCTGAGAAGGCAGTGTAGCCTCACACACAACCTCCTGGCGAGCACAAGATGGGTCCATTCTGAGGTGAGGAGGGACAACTGAAGGATGGAGAGGTATGAGCAACGGGCGATTTGGGACAGACGGTAACTGATCTAATTAGCCCAATGCCAGCTCATACCTCCCCAGCCTTCGGTTGCGCAACAGTAGCCCGAGACGTCAGCGTCCCTCATCTCAGATCTCACCACCATTTCAACCATTATTGCCTCTGTTGGTATTAATAGCCAAATCTCACGACCATGAAGGCATGTACTTCATTTTCAAGCAGTACAATACTATCATGTGAGTGAACACTCAACCCAGTTCCAAACAGGCATTAGATCAGTGACATTTACCACTGCAAATGGATCTGAAATGTAATATATGACTACATATCTCTTCACTAATGAACATGACTAGTGTGAGTTTAAATTATGATAGAGTCCCTGCTTAAAAGCTGCACTGTCCATTTAGGATCTGCTAATCCAAACCATACATGCGTTTTTGTTATGAAAGCAGATTAATGTATTACATGTCATCCACCAAAAAATGGATCCATGTGCATATGTTTAGGGGTAATGTGGAAACCGGATTATGGGCAGTTGTAATGGACTTGGTCTGTTTTCCTTTCTCTATACCGATGCATGTAATGACACTGTATTATGTCTTGAGAGTCCATTAATACCTTAACTAATGAAATGTGGATATTACTGACTATCCTAGTGTATTAACATGTATATGGGATATCTCCTTATTATGGGATTGATGATATGTAAATAGTAATTGATTATGGAGATGTGATTTATTCCATACATAAATATTAACACATTAATATATCCCATTCATAGATATGGCATATATTTGTACATATTGATATTATTACATGAATTATGTCATAGATTTATATTGTGATCTGCACTAGATCTGCCAATATAGATTAAAGCATGCCACTATATATTCTATATATATATATATCTGCATTACTGCAGATATTACTGGGAATTTGCACTGCCACTGTAAATAATGTTTGTATATATGTATATAGTTGTGTCCAATCATTTTTTTCTTTCTGGGTACTGTTTCTTAGTCATTAAATACATATCTATAGCTCTAGATCCCACTTACAGATTATATGTTGACTGTACCCTCTTAGATGAGTATAGTTAGCGCAAGATACAGATAGAGGGCAAGAGTGGGTCCTAGTCAAAACTCCACTCCACAGTGTAAGGGATTTTTCTTGTATTATATAAGTTATTGGAACTTCTTATTTGTTTATATCTTGTACATTTACTCATAATGAATTCATCAGGAGGGGATGATTATTGAATCAATATTTATATGTTGGATTTTATGTATGCGTTTATTATTATTTTGTAAATAAAAGCTTTATAATATATTTCAGCCTAGAATTTGTGACTACATATTCAATATGACTTTCATATTACTATGGTTCCAGTGTGCTTTCTTTAACCATATGTATTCTCACATTACCATAGTAAATTTCCCATATACAAGGTGAATGGGAAGAAATATTTTCCTTTTTTGTATCTTCCAAGAGGAATTGATTATGGATTAAAATATGGGAACAAGTACCATTGTGAATGCCCTAGCTTTCTAATTTGATGTAATGTGAACAGTGTAATCTGTCTGGCCTTAGTACCACCCATATACCAGTGAGATATGATATCAGCATGGCACAACTATTCCATGTAGATAGCGATATTAACTTTTGCACAAAGATTGTTGTCACAAATTGCTTTTTCAATTGGGCTTAACAAGAACCTAGTTCAAGCCTACTCCAGCAGGACCATGTAGTTCTTACTACCTCTAGTACAGAAGATGGCCTCAGGATATTAGGAACACAATATAATCCCTTAGAAATTGTATTAATGCACAGAATGACATTTACTGTACACCTTGCCTATGTAAGTAGATAACACTGACATACCTTTATTAATTGTCACATTTTATAAAATGTTCTGGAACACAGGCTGGCCAATCAGTAAGCCACATCCCTAAATAATAGGCTGCCCTTTGTTTACTGGGAAAATCCAGTACCTCTGATGAAATCAGATCTTTAATCTCATCCTGTTGATTATATTTAGGAGGGCTGAATGAGTTATCGCCAGATAACAACACTGTACACAATAGGCTGCTCCTGCTTACTGGGAAACCCTGTAAAATGATTATCTATTAGACTACGCTCTTGGATGTTGGCTGATGCAATAGCCTGCAGAATAGCTAATATGTTTCTTTACAACAATTCCTATAACATGAAACATAATACATAAACCAACATACATGCAGTATAACAGTGTAATCATATGTTAACCATAAGCAATAAAAAATGCATATCTTTAACCATAAACAGGATAACTTATTCCCAGTCCAGGCTCAAGCCATAGTCCAAAACAGTCCAGGCAGGCCCTGGGCATGACAATTGTGTTCACAGTGAAGTGTGCCTTATTGTATTACACATCCTCAACAGATTCCGGGAAGGCTGATTGAACCGGACAGAAACAATATGTTTATCACTGCTTGTAGCTGACGTTCAAAAACTGTACTATAATAACAGCTTAAGATTGGTCTAACACCTCCTCTCTAGGTTTTCCAGATCCCTATCATCTATTTGGGAATTAGCAGTAATGTATGCAAACACACTGTGTGTGGAATTGATTAGTATCACATGATCCATGATTTCTAGCATTTGTTTAATCCAGCAGATGGAGATCATATGGTTGCTATATGCACATTAATGGTTATTTCTAGGAAATGTAGTGTTATATGTTGTTCCTATGTCACATCCGTTATTGGTTACTGAGGGGTACTGACACACATGTGACCTAGTGGATGCTATGCTTTATGTAGTTGCCTAACAGTTAATCCTTAGGTTTCCTTGGAATGCCCAAGCCTCTGCCCTTCTGCCCACACCATACCCATGATATTAATGCACAGTCGAGTACTATGGACAGGTGATAATGTGAATCCATTGATAGGAGAAAAACTTATGGGAGGTCACCATATGATAATGGGTATACATCGCCTCACACAGCCACTAGCATTGGGCCTTTCGAGGATTCTTGATGGGTATAGAGTAGATTAGTGTGTTGTATGATCCCTGGGGTCCCCTTGTGGATTGCTAAGTGATGGTGGTGAAGGAGCTTGTGTACCTGAATGAAGCTGTGAGCTATACCATATAGGGCCAGTGTAGGAGGGTAGGTAATAGCAGAGAGGTCAGACAAATCACAGTCCACTAGAGAAGGAAACTGGCAACCCACTACAATATATTTGGCATGCAAACCTTGTGGAACAGCACAGGCAGAGTCCTAGCTAAATGTGCTGCAGTCCATAGGGTCACAGAATGTCTGACACTACTGAAGGACTGAACAACAATAAGAAAATATTCCCCTGGTACTTGATATATTTTGATGTGGTGGTGTCATTTGGCCACCATTTGTTTTCCCAAATGTTAATTTGATGAGCAAGATGTATATGCAATTATATTGATATTCCAGGGTCCACATTAGAGCCTCTGTGAGTGAGAAAGGGTTTAATATGGCTGAGTTTCATGTTTTTGTGTTGCAATTTAATGACGTAGTGTGTCTTTTTTTGGGGGGGGGGGGCTTATTGTAGAAGCAATTGTAATGCCTTTGCATGCTTTCTCCATATTTTGAGTCCTGTGGTGTGTATATTGCCTCACAGGGTTGAAAAGTTGTCTGTAAACCCTTTGCGGGTCTTTTTTGGAGTCCGTAATGTTTTTGCCTCCATTTGCGGTTTACGGGGCTTGAACGCCATGGACTCTTTGGAAATGTGTTGCATTTTAATAGCATAACTTGAACCTAGCAGTTATGGGCTTGAGAGAACAAATGATTTGGCGGCTTGCAGTTCAAATTTTCACTTCCTGTAGCCTTTTTTTCTCTCTTAACCCAGAGATCGTGAGCAGCTTGCTTTACGGGGCCAAATTAATAGCCACTGGTCTTGCTGGCTATGTTACAGGCCATGATTTTACATGTTCAGGGAATGTAATGTGGCTGTTGATATGTTCTCTATCAGCAATAGATCTATCCTCTAAGAGCACTCGTTCTGCCATCTTTTGGTATTACATGATTATAGAGAATCAGAAGTTAAACTGGTATAACAGTGCACACAAGAATGCAATAAGTTTAGGATTCCTAAATTTTAAAGATTATATAGTTGTTGTGTGTGTTATAACTCTAGCAAAATTGAGAGGTGCGCATGCCCTCTGCACAATGCGATCCTCACATTGTGTGGCGGAGGGAGAGGGAGAGAGACAGAAGAAGAGTGAGGGAGAGAAGGAGAGGAGAGAGAAGGAGAGAGAGAAGTGGGAGGGAGAGGGAAGGAAGGAAGGAAGGAGAGAGACGGAAGGAGGAGGAGAGAGAGGGAGAAGGAGAGGGACGGAGAGAGAGTGAGAAGGAAAGAGAGAGAGAGAGAGAGAGCGAGAGAAGGAGAGGAAGAGACAGAGAAGGAGGGAGAGAGAGAGAGAGAGGAGCCGGAGGAAGTTGCGATGTTGCCCATGCACACTAGGCATTGCACCGGATCGGAATTCTGTGGCAAAGGGAAATAGAGGGAGGCGGAGAGAGAAGGAGAGGTAGGGAGAGAAACCGGAGAGGGAGAAGAAGAGGAGAAGAGGAGGAGGAGAAAGCAGGACCGGCAGGGGAGAGAGAGTGAGCGTCAGAAGGGAGGGATAGATAGAAGGGACGGAGAGAGAAAGACGGCAAGAGCAGAGGAAGCACAGAGTGAGAGAGTACGCGCACAGAGAGAGGGTAGAGGATTGAGGGCGCAAGCGTGAAGAGAATAGAGAGTGCGAAAGAGAGTCCAGGAGAGACGCACAGATGAGAGAGGAATGCCGAGAGAGACGGGCGCAGAGAGAGAGAGACAGGGCTACACTACAGAGAGGGTTGCACAACACAAGACAGAACACAATTTTTAATCACAATATTATATATTTTTGACAGGCAAGTGACTAGTATAATATAAATGTCCTAAAGTTAAAGCAACATTTTGTTTCATCAGGTTGATACGTAGATCATACCATAAGTGAAACGGGATTTATGAAAATCGGATAAAATATAATGATATGCATGTCAACTTCTCACCTGAATATACAAATAAATAAATACATTAACATTATCACTAAGCGACATTAATAAAAAGACAAAGTAAAAAATGAGAACAATCCTGTGTGTGCATCAATACACTAACCACTTAGAGAATTACTTTTATTGATTTTACAGGTCTCTAATGTACTGTTCATAAAGTGCTTTGAAGTGCTCTGATTGGGTTCACTTTTAGACAGAATACATCAAAGTCAATAACCAGCATATCTACCATACTTACAGCCCTCATTCTATTGCTGCCATTTTGAAATCCAGGTTTGCAAGTGAAGGTCACTAGCTACTTTGCTATTCCGTTGCTTCCGTTTGCGGGCTAAAATCGAGTTACTTGCTACGAGCTACGATCCATTGCGATTAGGCAAATCGCAAGTTACTTTCCCTCAAAGCCTTGGATCTTTCACGGCCTAAAGAGTTGTGCCCGCTGAAATCACAAATCGCTATTCAATTGCTCCCGATTTTCCCTTGTGAATCACTCTGTCAAGCCGCAAATGGCAAAATCAAACGACAGGTTACTGGGACCAAGGAGGTCTTGCAAAGGGCACTTACTTACAAATCGGAGCACTTTAAATAAAAATATAATGTACTCCAGCAACTGTAAATGATGGGTTACGGGCTTGCATCTGCAATCATGTTCAAGCACGCAAGATGCTACTGCTGAGAGCATGGTTTCTAAATCTCTCCCAATTGAATAGCATAGTAAAAGTAGACCTAGCTGGAGCCCGCAACTCAAATCCGCAGAAAAATCGGACTATTTGCGATCACAGTCTTACACGGAACACACAAACTCACAGACACATACAGAACTTACACTCACTCACAGACAGATGCTCACTCACAACAGACAGATGCTCACTCAAAAACACACACACTCACTCACAGACACACTCACTCACTCACACTCTCACACAGACACACACTAGCTCACTGACACACACAGACACCCTCACTCACACTCATTCACAGACACTCACACACCCTCACACAGACATACTCACACACAGACACACTCACTCACACACATACTCACACAGACACACTCACACAGACACTCACAGACAAACACAGACTTACACACACTTACTCACACAGACACTCACTCACTCACACTCATTCATTCACACACTTACTGTACAAACACACACTCTCACACAGACACACGCTCACACACACACTCACACAGACACGCTCCCAAATGCCCACGAAGACCCGCGCTCACGCAGACACATGCAGGGGCGGCATCAGCAACTCTCGCAGCAGCTCGTGCCGCCCCCAATGAGGTTGCACCCGGGACCGTCTTAACCCCGTGCCTCTCCCTTTATACGCCAGTGGTGCACTAATAAAGAATAGTTTGGGTTTTCAAATCACCTATAAAAAACCCTACTGCACCTACTGCACCAAAAATTGAAATATTAATAGATAACAACCTATTTATTTAGGCCACTTAGAATTACATCTTAAAGACAAACAATTATTCAGGGTCATATGCATCTTTTTGTTTTTTACCTCGGATCACATGCTTAGGTTATACCTTCTCAGAAATTTGATCAAAATGAACTGAGATACACTTATTTGTATAATATGTGATAATATGTATAATATATATCTTGCACATGAAAAAATGCATCATCATTATTACTAAGTGACACTTTTAAAAAAGGGGGCAAGAAAAATTCCTACTTGTGAGTCCAATACACTAGCCTACTCAGTCTGAGAATTTATTTTGGTTCTGTAAGTCTCTAATGTGGTTCTCCTACAAAGTGCTCTAAAGTGCCTCCAATTGAATTTACTTTTACGCCTCAATGCATCAGGCAATAAATAGCAACTCTACCATGCTGGTCTTAATAGACCATACAAATTTAAAAGCATCAAATAGTGTTACATCAAAACTTGTTATGACCATAGTAACACTTGTCTTTACAAAGTTTGTTATATACGGTGCAGTGTCTTCAATTCATATTAAACAAGAAAGGTTGTTCTAGTGGTGTGTTAAAAGATTTACAACAAGAATTATTAGAGAGAGTGGCATTAATGATGTCAAAAGTATTTTGCTCCTGTGACATAAACATTCAATAATTGTATAAAATAAATAAATACAGAATCAAGATGCAAGCTATATTTTGAAATTAAGTAAAAGCAACAAAAACAAAATATAAACAACTTAATAGAGTAGAGAGTACATGTGTTTACCGTTTCCCTATGAATACCTCAATGTGTTACAGTATGTCATGTACTCAAAGTCTACTAGCTATGATGATTAAATTATGTTTAGGAATGTATAAATGCTTGTTTATGGTTATTCACAACTCCCTGAAACCAATTACATATATAGTTCTCAGCAGCGCGGGGTTGCCAAAAAACATTGGTAACGCAATGTTAAAACTCCGGAAGCGAAGGCCCCGGTTGCAGGCAGGCAAGGAGAACCCGAAGGCTCTCTTTGCGCTGGTGGAGATGAGAGTCATAGGGCCTGTATCAATATGATTCCCGTACGACTTAGACTACAGATCAACAGAAAACTCAAATACACAATTCCACAAAAATTACAGCCCGTAACCAAAAGGAAGCTGCCACTTAGAGAAAAAAAATACGACCCGCAAAAAATGCGAAGTTAACTGCTGAACCGCGCACATTGAAAACCCTGAACAACACCAAAAAAAAAAAAACCTACAAAAAACACTAACACACAGGCATGGGGGGGACAGCCAGGACATCTGGGAGTGAGGTTTGCCACACAAAATGTAAGTCCAAATTTGCAGAGTTTTGCCACTCAAAAATCACCTATGCCAAAATGAGGTTACACGATCCCTAAGCATGCAAAACACCACCAGGCACTTATGACTCTTTGCCCAGGAACGTACAAGGTACAAAATACACTATTGGGAAGGACGGAAAATGCTCCAGACTCCTAACTTCAAACTAATAATATTACCATAATGGTAAAGAAAAGGAAAGAAAATCCCTTTGTGTGGTGCACTCCTAGGAACCTACTATTAGTAGCCAATAAAATTTAGCTTTTAATAGTAATATAAATTAATAATTACTAAGAAAGTAATAAAAAACTAAACACACGACGCTACAGCTGCCAAATAAAAAATCAATTAATACCTCTACTGCCTAAACTGCAATTCATCATTACAACAACCAGATGATTGGATACAATAATGAAGAAGAAAATAGGCAAAAAGTGCTAAGTGCTAGAGTCTATTGTACAAATAAACTGTGAATTGATCAGTGTAAAGTGGCTAAGTGTTACTTGGGGATTTTTTCCACAATGATAAGGATGCTAAAAGTGCTTAATATGCATTACTTGGGGATTTTCCCACAATTATAAGGTGCTAAAAGTGCTTGATATTACACTATTGATGATTTATATGAAATTAAGGTCCATACACATGATTGTTGTTTATATAAAAAAGTCAAAAATTGAGGGAGTCACAAGGATAGTACTAATGTTAATATAAAGTCTGCTGTTCCATGAATCTATCCCTCTCTAATAATTATTTCATAGATGGGTATTAGCAAAGTTGGATGCAGATAATCACAATAAAGCTATCGTAATGAAACTTGGCATTCCCATGTGCTGTCTAGACGCTCTTTAATAACGTAATCAGACAGCAACTAAGGGAGCTGTGGGCAGCGTAGCGTCAACCCGACGCACGTTTCCCTGGATTTCATCATGGGTTACCGCCCTGCCCCTCCAGGGGCTCTCTTATAGCAAGGCGGTTGTCATGGTAACAGCAAATAAGTCAAATCTGATTCATGAAGGTTTAAAAATAATTGAAGTCACTTAAGAAAAGAATATGGACAAATCTCTAAGTGGAAATAGAGTAAATAATAATATCAAATGTGTGTTCCAAGTAATTCTGGATCCTATAGAGTCTATGTCCAGTGTACTAAAGAACACCTAAGACTCTATTTTGAAGTATGTAGCAACTTGTTACTAGAAAAAAATACAATAAACTTTATTAAAGAAAAAAAGAGTGAATGAAAAATAAATACAATGAGTGTAATAAAAGATATACTTAAGTATATCAAACAGCAGGCTAATGTAAAGGGGGAGGGGAGTGGGTTACAGTCTAATGAGTAGACCCCAAAGTAATAATATGGGTGCTCACAAATGGTAATATAATATAGAGGTCAGCACCTGTCTATTTGAGAGGACAGATGGCGGCCAACAGTTGCTCCAGTTAATAAAACAAGTGGGTCTCTATGTTTCCCATGGGAGATAAGACACAGCACTCCCCCATCCCATAAGCTGAAGTAAGTTCAAAATAGGGAACAATAGAAAATATCCACTATCAAAAATTAGTGTAATGATCCTGATAACACAGCACAATGCTGTAATCAAGAGAAGCCCTCCCTTTTAGTTAAGGGTTAGGTGGGTTTCACACTTAGTCTGCTGCCACCAAAACTTACTTCAAAACAGAAAACGAGAGATGTAACTCACTTACCTTCGTAAATGGTGCAGAATCAATATGCACTATACCAATGGGAATAGACTGTCCCCTATAGCCTGACTGTTAAGGTCCCAAACGCTACGTTTCCCACGTTGTTATTGTTACCGGATTCATCAGGGGCTATGCCTGATACCTATGAAAAGCGGGTTTTTAAAGGGATCCCGCGATTTGCGTGACGCTCGATGACGGTCACACCCAGCGTGTCACGGTCACAGCTGCTGTGACGTCATCAGCGTTCCCGTGATCACGTAATCTGGCGAGATTTGCGGAAAAAGTCCTGCGAAAGGGCTGAAAATGCTATCTTTCTGAGTAATAATGCCTCTACAGGCAGATACCTGTATGTAATTTTTTGTTATTGCCTTGTAAGTCTCAAAATGGGCTATTAATTTGAATGGCTGTGTTTTAACCTTGTTGTAAAATACCAAAATAAAATTTAAGGATGCCCCTAAAAAAAGAGATGAGAATGAATAAATGAACTGAGGATAATTCTCATTTAATGCCCACACGGACCCCAAAGGGTAGAATCCTCCAAAGGAATGATGTTACAGGCTGAATAAGTAATATATAAGGAGATTTAATAAACTATTCTAGTAGTGATAGATAGACCCCTAATAGGAAAAACCTGACCTAAGAAAAATATATAGAATTTGAATAGATCACTTAATAAGAAAGGAAGAGGCTAGCTTATTATTGTCCCTTAGTATGTGCTAGGAACCTAAAACTCTAGTTCCTAAGTATCTAGAAGAGTATAGACTGTCTGATAACGACAAAACATAAGGTTGTACTGGATGCTAATGCTAGACTCAGAGTAACTATCGAAATTTAAAATAAAGGGAAAAAATAATACACCTAAACTGAGTAAGAAAAGGAAGTAGATGTTATAAAAAGGGGGTGACTAGCTATAACCCAATGGTAAAGAAGGTTCGGAGAATAGAAGGGGCTGATGCTAAATGAAAGGGGTTGAAAGTAAAGCCTTCATTGAGGCCATGTGGAGATAGTGTTTTTGAGGTGAAAGATCCACCAGGCTTCTCGCTGTAGTAATTTAATTTCCATGTTGCCTCTTCTGGGAGAGATGTTGATTTTTTCTATACCCATGAATTTCAGAACCATTATATTTCCATCGTGGATAGTATTTACATGTCTAGCTACTGCCACGTCCTGCTTGTTCGTTAAGCTTGTTGACGTGCTCAAGGACTCTGCGGCGTAGCTGACGTGTGGATTTTCCTACATATTGAAGGCCACACCGACATGAAATAGAGAAAAACCACCGAGGTGGTTTTGGCAATTGATATGATCACGGACTAAAAATTCTTTTTGGCTATGGAAACTTGGTAAACTTATTTGTAGTGCTTATATGCACACCACGCTTTACACTTTCCGCAGGGCTTGGATCAAGATGTCCGTGTTTGTAGCCAGGCACAGCCTGAGTTTTCCTTTGCCTCAAAGTGGCTGTGGACTAATTATCCCTGAGGCTAGGTGCCCGTCTGGTAGGTAATTGACGCAGTGTCTGGTAGCCTAGACCTTAGTTCCTTATCGCCCAGGAGGATAATGCCAGTGATTTTGTAATATTGAGCAGATATTTCCTCCAAATTTATTGAACGTCCCAATAATTCTTACTGGTTGTTGCTCATTTGATCCTGACGAGGTAGATTTGTACAGTAGGTCCGTTTGTGAACGTTGTTTTGCTTTGCATAAGCTTTTTCAAAACGTTGTGAGAATACCCTCTTTGTTTGAAACGGTTATAGAGATCTTTAGCTTGATTTTCAAAATCCATCAGTGTTGTGCAATTCCGGCGTATTCTCAAATATTGCCCAAATGGAATACTTCGAATCAAATGTCGAGGATGGTGACTGGACGCTAGTAAAAGGCTATTTGATGCCGTTTCTTTTCGATGTGTTCTCGTTGTTATGGAGTTGTTCTTTGTTTTTAGAATTAGTAGATCCAGAAATTCGATCGTATTGGTGTTAATAATATATGTTAATTTAAGACCTATGGAATTCACATTGAGTATAGAAATGAACTCCATCAATCTGGATCTACTTCCGTTCCAGGTCATAAACACGTCATCAATATAGCGAATCCAGAGGCCAACCTGGTCCGAATATTTGGCCAGTTCTTCTCCGAAGACAATGGTTTCTTCCCATAAGCTAAGATGTAAGTTGGCATATGAGGGGGCACACAGTGTGCCCATGGCAGTCCCCTTGATTTGGATATGAAAGCTATTATTGTACATAAAGTAATTCTTTGATAGTACAAATCCTAATAGCTTTAAGATAAAATCACTGTGTTTT
Organism: Discoglossus pictus; assembly: GCA_027410445.1. Taxonomy (NCBI): domain Eukaryota; kingdom Metazoa; phylum Chordata; class Amphibia; order Anura; family Alytidae; genus Discoglossus; species Discoglossus pictus. Next base: position 71,027,530 of record CM050164.1, on the reverse strand, counting down.
GAATGTTGAAGTCCCCGGGTTTCTAAGAATTTCTTTGCTGCTTGGACACCTACTGTATGCGGAATTGAGGTATATAGGCCTTCGACATCCAAGCAGACTAAAATGGATTCATCTTCTAGGCGTAAATTGTGTAACCTTTTTAACACGCTTTTCGTGTCTTGAGCGTGCTGCTGCCAAACTTTCCACAAAAGGTCTTAAAATTTGATCAATGTAGGTGCTAATATGTTCAGACAAGCTGTTTGCACCTGATACTATTGTACGTCCTGGAGGAGTATTAAGATTTTTATGAACCTTTGGCAATGAGTAGAAAGTAGGGATAGTAGGATGTTTATTAAACAGATAGCTGTACTCCTGTCTTGAAATTACGTTGTTCCAAAGGCCCTCCATCAGTATTACATTAAGCTCCTTTTTAAACATCGCTGTCGGATCAGATGTTAGTTTTTGGTATGTACTCTTGTCATTTAGTAAACGTAGATTTTCACGCTGGTAGTCGGTTTGTCTCAAAATGACTGTATTCCCTCTTTTGTCTGAGGGTTTGATTACTATCTGATCATTCTTCTGAAGTTTTGTTAATGCTTGTGATTCTGTTGCTGTTAGGTTAGTTTCCATAGTATGGTTCTTTGCTAGGATTTCAAGATCTTTGGTTACTAGTTTCACAAAAACTTGAACTTCGGGGGAGATGCTGAAATTTGGTGTAAATCTACTTATAGATTTTAAGTTGGTATAGGGTCCTTCACCCGGAGAAGGGGATGTATCCAGATCTGCTTCCCAGGCTAGCATCATCTTCCTTAGCACTTCGTCTTCTGAGATACTCAATTTTAAAGGGTCCAGTTCTGCGTCGATTTTCTTCTTATGATGTTTAATGAGTACTAGTTTACGGGCAAAGAGATGGATATCTTTAACCCATTCAAAAAGGTTGAAATTGTTAGTGGGGGAAAAAGATAGTCCCCTATTGAGTAGCATAACATCTCCTTCGGTTAATTTCAGATCCGAAAGATTAATGACTTGATTGTCAAAGTTCATGTCCCTTACTTGTATCTTGGTGTCGCTCTCTGGTTGCGATCCCGTAACCGTCTTGGTTCGGGATATTGTTGGCGTGGATCTAAAAAAGAGGAAGACGGGCTTGATGATGTTGTGGACCCTATCGACCTTACGTCCCCGGTATTTTCTAGTACCTCTATTGAAATAGCGGTTACGGCCTTTCATCCAGATATTCGGTATCTGAAGTATCATATTCTGATGACGATTGTGGTTCAGCCTGTGCAGTTTTCTGTCGTTGAGAGTGACGATATACCCTGTTTATTGGTTAGATCTTTAAAGTCCCCTCTATATTTGCGATGTGTACGTTGTTTAAGTATGTTCTTAAACTTGTCAATTTCGTTCTGAAGTTTTTGTTCATAATCCTTAAATCGATCCATAATTCGAAATGTTTCTATATCCACTAAGTGTAATGCTAGTTCCACTTTAGTGGCCTCTAGAATTTTTTCCTCCTCATTGATGATAAGCTTCATGAGTTCTGCTGAGCAAGAGTTAAGGATTTTATCCCAGGCTTCGATAAATGTCTCGTTCCACAGATGAGAGGCCGGACTTAGATTTACCCTCAAACCCTAGGAATGAGACGTTGTTCTAGGGTAATTCTGTAGGCTTTTGATTTCCCAACAGGCCCCTCGTCTGGTTTTTATATAGTTTGGTGAGAGTGAAGAAAAACTTGTGGATATTTTTTACCTCACTGTTAGAGGCTAACTCTCCCTCTCCTACCAAGGAAAAGACCCCTCCCACTTCACCTAACCACTGATTGGGGTCCATGTGTCCGTGCAAAAAACCCTCCATTTCGGCAATATAAAAGAGATATAGGAAAGGGGGATAACCCCTATAGAATAAAGTAACTTAAGAAAAGAATATGGACAAATCTCTAAGTGGAATAGAGTAAATAAATAATATCAAATGTGTGTTCCAAGTAATTCTGGATCCTATAAGTCTATGTCCAGTGTACTAAAGAACACCTAAAACTCTATTTTGAAGTATGTAGCAACTTGTTACTAGAAAAAAATACAATAAACTTTATTAAAGAAAAAAAGAGTGAATGAAAAATATATACAATGAGTGTAATAAAAGATATACTTAAGTATATCAAACAGCAGGCTAATGTAAAGGGGGAGGGGAGTGGGTTACAGTCTAATGAGTAAACCCCAAAGTAATAATATGGGTGCTCACAAATGGTAATATAATATAGAGGTCAGGACCTGTCTATTGAGAGGACAGATGGCGGCCAACAGTTGCTCCAGTTAATAAAACAAGTGGGTCTCTATGTTTCCCATGGGAGATAAGAGCGACACAGTTCTCCCCATCGCATAAGCTGAAGTAAGTTCAAAAATAGGGAACATAGAAAATATCCACTATCAAAAATTAGTGTAATGATCCTGATAACACAGGCACAATGCTGTAATCAAGAGAAGCCCTCCCTTTTAGTTAAGGGTTAGGTGGGTTTCACACTTAGTCTGCTGCACCAAAAATTACTTCAAAACAGAAAACGAGAGATTTAACTCATTACCTTGTAATAGTGCAGACATCAACATATGCACATATCAATGGGGATAGACTGTCCCCTATAGCCTGCTGTTAAGGTCCCAACGTACGTTTCCCCGTTGTTTATTGTTACGGATTCATCAGGGGATATGTGATACCTATGAAAGCGGTTTTTTTAAAGAGATCCCGCGATTTGCGTGACGCGATGACGTCACCGCGTTCACGTTCACGCTGTGACATCATTGCGTAATCTCGCGAGATTTGCGGAAAAAGTCCTGCGAAAGGGCTGAAAATGCTATCTTTCTGAGTAATAATGCCTCTACAGGCAGAAACCTGTATGTAATTTTTTGTTATTGCCTTGCAAGTCTCAAAATGGGCTATTAATTTGAATGGCTGTGTTTTAACCTTGTTGTAAAATACCAAAATAAAATTTAAGGATGCTCTAAAAAAAGAGATGGAGAATGAATAAATGAACTGAGGATAATTCTCATTTAATGCCCACACGGACCCCAAAGGGTAGAATCCTCCAAAGGAATGATGTTACTGGCTGGATAAGTAATATATAAGGAGATTTAATAAACTATTCTAGTAGTGATAGATAGACCCCTAATAGGGAAAACCTGACCTAAGAAAAATATATAGAATTTGAATAGATCACTTAATAAGAAAGGAAGAGGCTAGCTTATTATTGGCCCTTAGTATGTGCTAGGAACCTAAAACTCTAGTTCCTAAGTATCTAGAAGAGTATAGACTGTCTGATAACGACAAAACATAAGGTTGTACTGGATGCTAATGCTAGACTCAGAGTAACTATCGAATTTAAAATAAAGTGAAAAAATAATACACCTAAACTGAGTAAGAAAAGGAAGTAGATGTTATAAAAAGGGGGGTGACTAGCTATAACCCAATGGTAAAGAAGGTTCGGAGAATAGAAGGGGCTGATGCTAAATGAAAGGGGTGAAAGTAAAGCCTTCATTGAGGCCATGTGGAGATAGTGTTTTGAGGTGAAAGATCCACCAGGCTTCTCGCTGTAGTATTTTAATTTCCATGTTGCCTCTTCTGGGAGAGATGTTGATTTTTTCTATACCCATGAATTTCAGAACAATTATATTTCCATCGTGGATAGTATTTACATGTCTAGCTACTGCCACGTCCTGCTTGTTCGTTATGCTGTTGATGTGCTCAAGGACTCTGCGGCGTAGCTGACGTGTGGTTTTTCCTACATATTGAAGGCCACACCGACATGAAATAAGATAAATCTCTCGTTTTCTGTTTTGAAGTAATTTTTGGTGCAGCAGACTAAGTGTGAAACCCACCTAACCCTTAACTAAAAGGGAGGGCTTCTCTTGATTACAGCATTGTGCTGTGTTATCAGGATCATTACACTAATTTTTGATAGTGGATATTTTCTATGTTCCCTATTTTTGAACTTACTTCAGCTTATGGGATGGGGAGTGCTGTGTCGCTCTTATCTCCCATGGGAAACATAGAGACCCACTTGTTTTATTAACTGGAGCAACTGTTGGCTGCCATCTGTCCTCTCAAATAGACAGGTGCTGACCTCTATATTATATTACCATTTGTGAGCACCCATATTATTACTTTGGGGTTTACTCATTAGACTGTAACCCACTCCCCTCCCCCTTTACATTAGCCTGCTGTTTGATATACTTAAGTATATCTTTTATTACACTCATTGTATATATTTTTCATTCACTCTTTTTTTCTTTAATAAAGTTTATTGTATTTTTTTTCTAGTAACAAGTTGTTACATACTTCAAAATAGAGTCTTAGGTGTTCTTTAGTACACTGGACATAGACTTATAGGATCCAGAATTACTTGGAACACACATTTGATATTATTATTTACTCTATTCCACTTAGAGATTTGTCCATATTCTTTTCTTAAGTGACTTTATTCTATAGGGGTTATCCCCCTTTCCTATATCTCTTTTATATTGCCGAAATGGAGGGTTTTTTGCACGCACACACGGACCCCAATCAGTGGTTAGGTGAAGTGGGAGGGGTCTTTTCCTTGGTAGGAGAGGGAGTGTTAGCCTCTAACAGTGAGGTAAAAAATATCCACAAGTTTTTCTTCACTCTCACCAAACTATATAAAAACCAGATGAGGGCCTGTTGGGAAATCAAAAGCCTACAGAATTACCTAGAACAACGTCTCATTCCTAGGGGTTTGAGGGTAAATCTAAGTCCTGCCTCTCATCTGTGGAACGAGACATTTATCGAAGCCTGGAATAAAATCCTTAACTCTTGCTCAGCAGAACTCATGAAGCTTATCATCAATGAGGAGGAAAAAATTCTAGAGGCCACTAAAGTGGAACTAGCATTACACTTAGTGGATATAGAAACATTTCGAATTATGGATCGATTTAAGGATTATGAACAAAAACTTCAGAACGAAATTGACAAGTTTAAGAACATACTTAAACAACGTAAACATCGCAAATATATGAGGGACTTTAAAGATCTAACCAATAAACAGGTATATCGTCACTCTCAACGACAGAAAACTGCACAGGCTGAACCACAATCGTCATCAGAATATGATACTTCAGATACCGAATATCTGGATGAAGGCCGTAACCGCTATTTCAATAGAGGTACTAGAAAATACCGGGGATGTGAGGTCGAAGGGTTCACAACATCATCAAGCCCGTCTTCCTCTTTTTTAGATCCACGCCAACAATATCCCGAACCCAGACGGTTACGGGATCGCAACCAGAGAGCGACACCAAGATACAAGTAAGGGACATGAACTTTGACAATCAAGTCATTAATCTTTCGGATCTGAAATTAACCGAAGGAGATGTTATGCTACTCAATAGGGGACTATCTATTTCCCCCACTAACAATTTCAACCTTTTTGAATGGGTTAAAGATATCCATCTCTTTGCCCGTAAACTAGTACTCATTAAACATCATAAGAAGAAAATCGACGCAGAACTGGACCCTTTAAAATTGAGTATCTCAGAAGACGAAGTGCTAAGGAAGATGATGCTAGCCTGGGAAGCAGATCTGGATACATCCCCTTCTCCGGGTGAAGGACCCTATACCAACTTAAAATCTATAAGTAGATTTACACCAAATTTCAGCATCTCCCCCGAAGTTCAAGTTTTTGTGAAACTAGTAACCAAAGATCTTGAAATCCTAGCAAAGAACCATACTATGGAAACTAACCTAACAGCAACAGAATCACAAGCATTACCAAAACTTCAGAAGAATGATCAGATAGTAATCAAACCCTCAGACAAAGGAGGGAATACAGTCATTTTGAGACAAACCGACTACCATCGTGAAAATCTACGTTTACTAAATGACAAGAGTACATACCAAAAACTAACATCTGATCCGACAGCGACGTTTAAAAAGGAGCTTAATGTAATACTGATGGAGGGCCTTTGGAACAACGTAATTTCAAGACAGGAGTACAGATATCTGTTTAATAAACATCCTACTATCCCTACTTTCTACTCATTGCCAAAGGTTCATAAAAATCTTAATACTCCTCCAGGACGTACAATAGTATCAGGTGCAAACAGCTTGTCTGAACATATTAGCACCTACATTGATCAAATTTTTTAACCTTGTTGTAAAATCTCCACATGGCCTCAATGAAGGCTTTACTTTCACCCCTTTCATTTAGCATCAGCCCCTTCTATTCTCCGAACCTTCTTTACCATTGGGTTATAGCTAGTCACCCCCTTTTTATAACATCTACTTCCTTTTCTTACTCAGTTTAGGTGTATTATTTTTCACTTTATTTTAAATTCGATAGTTACTCTGAGTCTAGCATTAGCATCCAGTACAACCTTATGTTTTGTCGTTATCAGACAGTCTATACTCTTCTAGATACTTAGGAACTAGAGTTTTAGGTTCCTAGCACATACTAAGGGCCAATAATAAGCTAGCCTCTTCCTTTCTTATTAAGTGATCTATTCAAATTCTATATATTTTTCTTAGGTCAGGTTTTCCTATTAGGGGTCTATCTATCACTACTAGAATAGTTTATTAAATCTCCTTATATATTACTTATCCAGCCAGTAACATCATTCCTTTGGAGGATTCTACCCTTTGGGGTCCGTGTGGGCATTAAATGAGAATTATCCTCAGTTCATTTATTCATTCTCCATCTCTTTTTTTAGAGCATCCTTAAATTTTATTTTGGTATTTTACAACAAGGTTAAAACACAGCCATTCAAATTAATAGCCCATTTTGAGACTTACAAGGCAATAACAAAAAATTACATACAGGTATCTGCCTGTAGAGGCATTATTACTCAGAAAGATAGCATTTTCAGCCCTTTCGCAGGACTTTTTCCGCAAATCTCGCGAGATTACGCAATGATGTCACAGCGTGAACGTGAACGCGGTGACGTCATCGCGTCACGCAAATCGCGGGATCTCTTTAAAAACCCGCTTTTCATAGGTATCACATATCCCCTGATGAATCCGTAACAATAACAACGGGGAAACGTACGTTGGGACCTTAACAGCAGGCTATAGGGGACAGTCTATCCCCATTGGTATGTGCATATGTTGATGTCTGCACCATTACAAGGTAATGAGTTAAATCTCTCGGTTTCTGTTTTGAAGTAATTTTTGGTGCAGCAGACTAAGCGGGAAACCCACCGAACCCTTAACTAAAAGGGAGGGCTTCTCTTGATTACAGCATTGTGCTGTGTTATCAGGATCATTACACTAATTTTTGATAGTGGATATTTTCTATGTTCCCTATTTTTGAACTTACTTCAGCTTATGGGATGGGGAGTGCTGTGTCGCTCTTATCTCCCATGGGAAACATAGAGACCCACTTGTTTTATTAACTGGAGCAACTGTTGGCTGCCATCTGTCCTCTCAAATAGACAGGTGCTGACCTCTATATTATATTACCATTTGTGAGCACCCATATTATTACTTTGGGGTCTACTCATTAGACTGTAACCCACTCCCCTCCCCCTTTACATTAGCCTGCTGTTTGATATACTTAAGTATATCTTTTATTACACTCATTGTATATATTTTTCATTCACTCTTTTTTTCTTTAATAAAGTTTATTGTATTTTTTTCTAGTAACAAGTTGCTACATACTTCAAAATAGAGTCTTAGGTGTTCTTTAGTACACTGGACATAGACTTATAGGATCCAGAATTACCTGGAACACACATTTGATATTAAAAATAATTGATATTTAAAAAACAGGCATATATTGTACAGATCAATGGTGGGACAATATAATGAAAGTGAAAGAAGGAAAATGTAGTAGAGTGGCATATATTAATAAGAATGGTATATTTAAAAGGGTATGGAAGTGTATATTAACTCCCTATAATGTATATAGTCATCCTAGAGAATTTAGAATAGACATATACTCTGGAGAATTTATTTATGTTTCAGTGATCACAATACATCACTATACAAAAATTGTGTCTAATATATCAAATTAGACAATATTGTAAGTTGGAACATAGTTATCTCTAGGTATGAACATGTGCATATACTTGAAGTATTCCAACTATTGTACCCTAAATAGTTGTGGTTTTAACATATTTACAAGCCTTACAAGACAGGCATCTAAAGCAACCTTTTGTCTTGTTAAGTCAACTGGGTTTGTGTTGCTTCTCCAGATGGCTATGTGATAACATATCTCTTAGGTTAGTAGACCGTCTGCTGGTGATCTGTGCTCTATGGCTAAGGAATGGCCTTAAATCCTCATCATCTAGGAGGATAGACCAGTGATTGTTGAAAATCCTCTTTACTTCATGCCACATCCCATTGTATGTGCCAATGCATCTCACCATTGCATCAGGTTGTTTAACCTTGTCTACTAGTAACTAATCTCTGGTGACATCTCTAGCTCTATGATATGCTTTAGTTAAAACCTTTTTGTTGTAACCTCTTTCTTTGAAACAATTCTGAAGTTCCATGGCTTCTGTTTCAAAGTCAGTCTGTCTTGAACAATTTCTTTTTACCCGTAGCTAATTGTGCCCAGGCGAGAAGGCAGAAGTTAATAGAAACCGGAGAAGGGGAACTTGTGAGCTTGCGAACATTTTCAGTATCAAGTGCAATTCTAGTAAAAGCCTAGGAGTTTAAATAAAAGGAGGGCCTTCAAAGAAAAGGGAGGGCAGATTTATAGTGCAAAGGAGGAAAACTTTATATAAATATATTATATTATATTCTTTATTTTTCCCACTGAAATTTCGTAGACAATAATAATAATTATGAGTCAGTCCAGTGGCAACCTTATTCAGTGTACATCCTGTCAAATGTATGCACTACTGGAACATATGATCCAGGGTCCATACCTCTGTGACAGGTGTGAGCATGTTGCCTCTTTGGAAGCTCAAATTGAAGATCTGGAGAGGAGAATTGCAGCACTTAGTGATATTGCTCCACTGGAAAGGGAATTGGTGCTCACGGAGCACAGTTTAGCTGGGCCTAGTATGGAGGGAGGAGCTGGGGCTAGGGAGGATGGCCAGGGAGGTAGCTGGGTTACAGTTACAAGGGGAAGCAGGGGGAACAGGAGGAGGCAGGCCAGTTCTGAGTTGTCAAACACCAACAGATTTGCCAGATTGAGTGAAACTGTTGGCGATGTCCATTCAGGAATGGCAATGTCAGATAGAGCTGTTCCCTCTAACAGCCGGGCGAACAGCTCTACTGGAGAAGAGGGAGGGCAGAATAGGCAGTGCAACAGACAGGTTTTGGTGGTAGGGGACTCTATTATTAGGAAGGTAGACAGGGTAATTTGTCACCCAGATCCCAGCAATCGAACAGTTTGCTGTCTCCCGGGTGCTCGGGTTCGGCATGTTGTGGATCGGGTGGATAAATTATTGGGAGGGGCTGGTAATGAACCGGCGGTCTTGGTACACATTGGTACCAATGACAAAGTTAGTGGAAGATGGAGCGTCCTAAAGAATGATTTTAGAGAATTAGGGAATAAGCTTAAAGCAAGGACCTCCAAGGTAGTATTTTCTGAGATACTACCAGTGCCACGTGCTAGCCCAGGGAGGCAGAAGGAGCTTAGGGAGGTTAATGCGTGGCTAAAAAAGTGGTGCAGTGCAGAGGGTTTTGGGTTTTTAGAGCACTGGGCTGACTTCTCACTTGGGTACAATCTCTATAGCAGGGATGGATTGCACCTTAATGATGAGGGCGCTTTTGTGCTAGGGAATAGGATGGTAGAACGGCTGGGGGAGTTTTTAAACTTGTAGGTGGGGGGGAGGGACTATATAGAAGTATTGGGGTAAATAGGGTAGAGAGGGAAAGGGATGAATTATTTACCCATGGGGGAGGAGAAGGGGGGAGGGTTACAATAGAAAGTAGGGAGATATTAATAGGGGCCTCAAATACAGTGGCAGGCACTTCACATCAGCAGAGCCATAGCAACATAAAGTGTATGATTGCAAACGCAAGAAGTTTGCCTGGGAAAATGGATGAGCTAGAAATATTAGCAGTACAAGAAAAATGGGGCTTAATAGGCATTACGGAAACATGGTGGGATGAATCTCATGACTGGACTGTTATTCTGGATGGTTATAACCTATTTAGGAAAGATAGGGGCAATGGTAAAAGAGGAAGAGGGATCTGTCTTTATGTTAAGCCTGAATTTAAGCCTATAGTTAGAGAAGATATTTATGCTGGCACTAACGGCATCATTGAATCCTTGTGGGTTGAGCTAAATAGTGGAGGAGCTAATTCTAAATGCATATTGGTGGGAGTATGCTATAAACCCCCAAATATAGCTGAAAGTGAGGAAATACAATTATTGTTACAGATTGGAAATGCAGCTAAGCATGGGCAAGTTCTAATAATGGGAGACTTTAATTACCCTGATATAAACTGGATAAACGAGACCAGCAGCTCAGCTAAGGGGAGCAGGTTCTTGAGTACACTCAGGGATCATTATCTAGCCCAGGTAATACAAGAACCTACTAGAAATGGGGCCATCTTGGATTTAGTCATCACAAGTAATATTGATATAATATCAAATGTAAAAATAGGGGAACCCTTGGGGAACAGTGATCACAACACAGTCTCATTTGAGATTGAATACAAAAAACAGAGTTGTAAGGGGCCAACAAAAACTCTAAATTTTAAAAGGGCTAACTTTAATGGGCTACGGGCAGCAATACTACATATAGACTGGGACAAAGAACTTACAGGGAAAAATACTGAAAATAAATGGACAACATTCAAATCCTTACTAAATAAACATACTCATCAGCATGTACCATGTGGAAATAAAATAAATAGGAGTAAATCACATCCCATGTGGCTTAACAATGACTTAAAGATCATGATGAGGAAAAAGAAATATGCATTTAAATTATACAAGAAGGAGGGAACAGAGGCATCTTTATGTGACTATAAGGAAATCAACAAGGCTTGCAAAAGGGCTATTAGACTGGCTAAAATAGAAAATGAGAAGTCAGTTGCAATGGAAAGTAAGACTAACCCTAAAATATTTTATAAATATATTAATGGGAAGAAGGCCAGGAAGGAATCGATAGGACCATTACAATGTGACACAGGCCATCTGATAATTAGTGACCAGGAAAAGGCAGATGAGCTAAATAGGTTCTTTTCTTCGGTTTACACAAGGGAGGTACCAGTGGTTGGGACACTGCAACATAATGGGGCTACACTACCTTCACTAAATAATTGGTTAACGCAGGAAGAAATACAAAAGAGGTTGGAGAAAATAAATGTTAATAAAGCCCCAGGTCCTGATGGAATACATCCAAGGGTACTGAGGGAGCTGGGTTCTGTAATAGCCAAACCATTATATCTAATCTTTAAAGACTCGCTCACTACAGGGTCTCTACCAGATGACTGGAGAAAAGCAGAGGTGATACCTATATTTAAGAAGGGATCTAGAGCAAATCCGGGGAATTATAGACCAGTGAGCCTCACTTCTGTAGTTGGGAAGCTTTTAGAAGGGTTAATAAGGGACAGAATACAAGAATATGTCTATTTGAACAGGATCATAGGTAGCAGTCAACATGGATTTATGAAGGAAAGGTCGTGTCAGACCAATCTAATTAGTTTTTATGAGGAGGTTAGTAGGAACTTGGATCAGGGCAACTCAGTGGATGTAGTCTTTTTAGATTTTTCAAAGGCATTTGATACAGTGCCACATGGAAGACTAGTGAGCAAACTAAGGGATACAGGAATTGCAGTAAATATCTGCTCATGGATCGAGAGCTGGCTAAAAGACAGGAAGCAAAGGGTTGTTGTAAATGGAACATACTCCGATTGGTCTAATGTGATAAGTGGGGTTCCTCAGGGCTCAGTATTGGGTCCTCTCCTTTTTAACATATTTATTAATGACATTGAAGTAGGACTCGAATGTAGTGTCTCCATTTTTGCTGATGACACTAAGTTGTGCAAGGTAATAAAATCAGATAATGATGTACTTTCCCTACAAAAGGATTTGCATAAATTAGAGAAATGGGCGGCTAAATGGCAGATGAGATTTAATACAAATAAATGTAAGGTTATGCATTTGGGAAGGAAAAATAGCCAAGCAATCTATAATCTTAATGGAGCAAATCTAGGGGTATCAGATATTGAAAGGGATTTGGGAGTACTAGTGGACAACCACCTAGGTAACAGCGCTCAAAGCCAAGCAGCGGCTGCAAAGGCAAATAAAATATTAGCATGTATTAAGAAGGGTATAGAAGCCAGAGAAGCAAATATAATTCTGCCACTATACAAATCTCTAGTACGCCCTCATTTGGAATATGGAGTACAATTTTGGGCACCACCTCACAAAAAAGACATCTTAGAGCTGGAAAAAGTACAGAGAAGGGCTACAAAACTAATAAGGGGAATGGAGGGGCTAAGTTATGAAGAAAGACTAGCAAAATTAAACTTATTTTCGCTAGAAAAAAGGCGTCTAAGAGGAGATATGATTACGTTATTTAAATACATCCAGGGTCCATATAAGGCTTTGTCAAGTGAGCTTTTTGTAGCAAGAGATTTTCAACTGACAAGAGGACATCCGTTGAGGTTAGAGGAAAAAAGATTTCACCTTAAACAAAGAAAAGGGTTCTTCACAGTTAGGGTGGTTAAACTGTGGAATTCTCTACCAAAGGAGGTGGTGACAGCGAATTCGATAGACAACTTCAAAAAGGGGTTAGATATATTTCTGAATAAAGAGGGCATTCAAGGCTATCCTAGATAACTAGCGAAGGAATATTGATCCAGGGAGAAATTTGATCGCCAGTTTCTGGGGTCAGGAAGGAATTTTGCTTTTTTCCCCCTTATGAGACAATTGGCAAAGTTTCAATGGGGTTTTTTTTATGTTTGCCTTCCTCTGGATCAATTAACAATAATTAACAATTAACAATAATAATAAATAGTCCAAATTAAAAAGATCAATAGAGATCTAAAAAGGTTGAACTTGATGGACTAACTCTTTATTCATTCTCCAATACTATACTATTAATAATTATTTAATCAATAATTTAATTAATAACTAATCCGCATATTGCAGATCAGAGGAGATCTTAACAGGTTGAACTTGATGGACTGAAAGTCTTTTTTCAACCTTAATTACTATGTAACTATGTAACTATGTAACTATGTAGGTACTGACCAACCGGTATTCCTGTAATCTGTGTTTTTGGGTGACTACGATCAGCCCTTAATAGACTGTTAGTGGCTGTGGGTTTCCTGTAGGTTTTAGTCTGAATTTTTCCATCAGATGTTTTCTCTATTGTCAAATCCAAGAAAGCGATATGAGTGTCATTAATATCCGATGTAAGATACAACCCCATTTCATTATCATTTAGTCGATCTATAAATTCATCAAGTTCTGCATGAGTCCCATTCCACACCAGTAAAATATCATCCATAAAACGTACCCATAGATCAATATGTACAGTGTATTTTTCCATATTATCAATGACTACCCTTTGTCCTCCCACCAGCCTAAATATAAGTTGGCGTATGTGGGGTCACATATACTGGTGTATAGGGACTCTACATCTAATGAGACCAAGATTAAATCCTTGTTTACTTGAATATCATTTAGCCTTAATAACACATCTTTTGTGTCTTTAACATAGGAGGCTAATGTGAATACAAATTCTCGTAGGATTGTGTCAATATATTTACTTGAGTTTTATGTTAAGCATCCTATGCCAGACAATATTGGTCTACCAGGTGGTTTCTTTTGGTGTTTGTGTATTTTAGGTATTATGTAAAATGTGGCTATCTTTGGGCATAGAGAACAGAGAAACTCTGACTCTGATTTTTTGATGACTTTAGTGTCTAAACCCTTTTGTAATATACATTTCAACTCATCAATATATTTCTCTGTAGGATCTTTATCCAATTGTTTGTAACTCTTTTTGTCTTTAAGGAGTCTTTCGCATTCTATGATGTAATCACATATATAGTTGTGAGCGTACGAGTTGTTGCTAAAGCTTGTGGGTTTGCATAGCGAGGGCCTCGGGCCTCAGTTGCTCGCATGGAGCGCCTTCGACGCTCCTTGCCAGCAACTGCGACCCTCGCAAACTTTATGTCGCAACACAAATAACACGACACACCAACTACGACTCTCGCAAACTTTACCTCGCAACGCAAAAAACATACGAGACACGTTGCGAACTCGCAAAAATCAGACGCAACTTGCGAACATGACAAAATTCAAAACACAATAAATACACACACCACATATATAAAAACCTTACCTACAGCAAGAGGAAGCATCCAGGACCTCAAAAAAACAACTTACACCTTCATTTAACTAAAAATAAAAGAGTTTAGACACTAAAAAAATCGCTAAGCGAGAGAAAAAATGGCAGCCGAACAAAACGAAAACGAGGCTACAGCACTCTAAACATGCAAAACATCACAAGAAACTTGCAAAATACCACAAACGACCTACGGATATTCCGCTAAGACGCATACCACACATTACCCGCCATTTTACGCCAATGCGGAAGTACACAATTATGCTAACGGTTTCGTCACTATTACACTGCACACATTCATCACGCTTACACAGCAGCTCCACACCACTAATGCTGCAGCAGCATCAAAACAGATTGCCAGCTCTTCAACACAATGCTTCAAAATAGGTAAAGTATATGCATTTATTAATTGTATTATATATTTCAGTAGTAGACACAAAAAAACATTAGCTACCTTACAATTTCATTGCCGTCATTTTTTGACGGGCAATTCGCTAGTCATTTATATTCATCACAACGATGCTTCCTCCTTTATCTGCGTTACGGATAATTATGTCCTCATTTTGTAATTCTCTAAGGGCCTTATGTTGTTCTTGTGTTAAATTATAAGAAGTCATTTTCTTATCAGTGAGTTTTTCTAAGTCTCTTACCACATTCTGAACAAAAAGTTCAATGTTGGGACAAAGGGGGGGTGTACCTGCTTGGAGGTTTCAAAACAGAAAATGGGCCTTGAGCCTGGAATTGCTCACTCTCTGATTATAGATCTAGTAGTTCTTGTGTATTGCCCTTTGCCTCTTTTTAGAAAAATACTTTTTTAGTGCCTCCCAATATGGAAACCATTTGCATAGTGTGAAGGTAGGAAGATAAATGTCATCTTACTGCTGCTACCCTCATAGAATTATTATAATAGCTTTAATCAAAAAGGCATCTTGTGCCCTATAATTTGGGGGATAAAATGGACCATTTAGGGTACAATAGTTGGAATACTTCAAGTATATGCACATATTCATACCTAGAGATAACTATGGAGTTATATTAAGGTAATAGTTCCAACTTACAATATTGTCTAATTTGATATATTAGACACAATTTTTGTATAGTGATGTATTGTGATCACTAGAAACATAAATAAATTCTCCAGAGTATATGTGTATTCTAAATTCTCTAGGATGACTATATACATTATAGGGAGTTAATATACACTTACTTTCCCTTTTAAATATACCATTCTTATTAATATATGCCACTCTATTACATTTTCCTTCTTTCACTTTCATTATATTGTCCCACCATTGATCTGTACAATATATGCCTGTCTTTTAAATATCTATATATGAATCAGAACTTACTTATTATCTGTTACCATGACAACCACCTTGCTATAAGAAAGCCCCTGGAGGGGCAGGCGGTAACCCCTGATGAAATCCAGGAAACGTGCGTCGGGTTGACGCTACGCTGCCCACGCTCCCTTAGTCGCTGGCCGATGACGTCATTACAGAGCGTCTAGGCAGCAGATGGGGACGCCAAGTTCCATTAGGATAGCTTTATTGTGATTATCTGCATCCAACTTTGCTAATACCCATCCATGAAATACTTATTAGAGAGGGATAGATTCAAGGAACAGCAGACTTTATATTAGCATTAGTACTATCCTTGTGACTCCCTCAATTTTTGACTTTTTATATAAACAACAATCATGTGTATGGACCTTAATTTCATATACATCATCAATAGTGCAATATCAAGCACTTTTAGCACCTTATCATTGTGGGGAAATCCCAGAGCACGCATATTAAGCACTTTTAGCACCTTATTATTGTGGGAAAATCCCAAAGTAACACTTAGCCCCTTTACACTGATCAATTCACAGTTTATTTGTACAATAGGACTCTTTTGGGTCCTAATTCACTTTAATATTAGTTCTAGCACTTAGCACTTTTTGCCTATTTTCTTTTCATTATTGTATCCAATCATCTGGTTGTTGTTATGATTAATGCAGTTTAGCCAGTAGAGGTATTAATATATTTATTATTTGGCAGCTGTAGCGTCGTTTGTTTAGTTTTTTAGTACTTTCATTGGTTTTATAATAACAATTAAAAGCTAAGTTTTATTGGCTACTATTGATTATAGTAGGTTCCGAGGAGTGCACCACTACAAAGAGATTTTTTTTCCTTTTCTTTACCATTATGCATTACATTATGGATCCCTTAGAGCCACCTTACTTGTCCTTTTAAAAAAAAAAATATTACCATTCTTAAATGCTGCTTTACACAACTAAACAAACGGTTTAACCTTGTGCACGCAGCCTATTTACACTGCACACTTGACACATTGCTGACACTTTCTCCTCAGGTCACCAACAGTGCAAATGTACATTGTATGCTGCAGGAAAAACAAAAGCAACTGTTAGCTCTTCAGCATATTGATTGCTGGATATATTCATTACAAATAGGTAAAGTATATTAATTTATTATTTATTTAATTAATTAATTATTATAAAAAAATATATTTATATAAAAAAAAAAGAGCAGGGAGAGGTTTTGCAATGAGCGCCAAAGGCTCTCAGTGCGGGGCTCACAATGAGCACCGAGGGTGCTCAGAGGAGCAAAAGTACATGAGGGGAGATGCTCGCAATGAGCACCGTAAGCAGAGGTAGCAGCGAGTGAACCCTACGGGACGTGAGCATTCGACTTTCAAGCCTGCAAATCCTTTGATCTGTCAAGACCATAAGTGTTATATTCCAATTGCGATATTAAATTGCATCAAAATAACTTGTGTTCAAGCCCCTAACCCGCAAATGGAGCCAAGAAGCCTACATGTGCTAGTGACGACCCGCAAGCAGCTAAAAGTCCAATGCGTAGCACTGTAAATGCAAATCTACACACACCACTGTAGTCATAATAAAAGGGAAATGATGTTAGATATTAGAATTAATATCACAGCATTCCCAGGCTCGCAAATCGGCAATATAAAATGCATTATTTTCACTTTAATTTCCATCTTATATATAGTTGTGAGCGTACGGGCCGTTGCTCACGCTTGCGGGCTCGCAACGTCCCGTACGCTCACAACTATATATGTGATGTGATGTGATGTCTTCATGCCAGCAACTGACGCCGCCTGCGCGAGCCCGCGGCCCTCGCATAGCGAGGGCCTCAGTTGCTGGCATGGAGTGCTTCCGTTCCCTGTCTATGTGTCTGTCCCTCCATCTATCCCTGGTGTGTGAGTGTGCCTCCCTCTGAGTCTGGCTCCTCCCCCAGGGGTCCTGTTTGCACTGTGGAAGACAGGCAGCAGACAGGACGCCCTCAGGATGAAGGAGGAGGTCAGGGGACAGAGAGCTGTCGGGATATTTTACCTTAAATCCTCCTAACCCAACTCATATCTCCCCTATCTTCTCCCCCTCCTCTATCCCATCTATCTCCCCCCACACTCCTTCTACCAACCTCCACACTCCTTCTCCCCCTCTCTTTCCCTTCTCTCCCCCCTTTTCTTCTCCTCTCCTTCTCTCTCCCTCCCCTCACTCCTCCTCCCTCTTCTTCTCTTCTCTCCTCCCCTTCTCTGCCCCTCTCCTCCCCTTCTCTGCCCCCTCTCCTCCCCTTCTCTCCCCCATTGTTCCCCCTCCCTCCCCTTCTCATTCCCCTCCACCTCCCTCCCTCCCCTTCTCATTCCCCCTCCACCTCCCTCCCTCCCCTTCTCATTCCCCCTCCCCCTCCCTCCCTTCTCATTCCCCCTCCCCCATCCCTCCCTCCCCTTCTCATTCCCCTCCCCCCTCCCTCACCCCCTTCTCATTCCCCCTCCCTCCCTACCATTCTCATCCCCCCTCCCTCTCCTTCACTGCCCCCTCTCCTCCCCTTCTCTCCCCCTTTGTTCCCCCTATCCCCCCTCCCTCCCCTTCTCATTCCTCCTCCCCCCTTCTCATTCCTCCTCCCCCCCTTCTCATTTCCCCTCCTCATTCCTCCTCCCCCCCTTCTCATTTCCCCTCCCTCCCCTTCTCATTCCCCCTCCCTCCCCTTCTCATTCCCCCTCCCTCCCCTTCTCTCTTCCCCTCTACCTCCCACTCCCCCCTCCCCTTCTCTCCCCCCCTCTCCTCCCCCCTCTCCTCCCCTTCTCTCCTCCCTTTCTCTCCTCCCCTTCTCTCCCCCCTTTTCTTCTCCTCTCCTTCTCTCTCACTCCCCCTCCCTCCCCTACTCTCCTCCCCCCTCTCCTCCCCTTCTCTCCTTCCCTTCTCTCCTCCCCTTCTCTCCCCCCTTTTCTTCTCCTCTCCTTCTCTCTCACTCCCCTCACTCCCCCTCCCTCCCCTTCTCTCCCACCCTCTCCTCCCCTTCTCTCCCACCCTCTCCTCCCCTTCTCTGCCCCCTCTCCTCCCCTTCTCTCCCCTCTCCTCCCCTTCTCTCCCCCCTCTCCTCCCCTTCTCTCCCCCTCTCCTCCCTTTCTCTCCTAACTTTCTCTCCCCCCTTTTCTTCTCCTCTCCTTCTCTCACTCCCCTCACTCCCCCTCCCTCTTCTTCTCTCCCACCCTCTCCTCCCATTCTATCCCACCCTCTCCTCCCCTTCTCTCCCCCCTCTCCTCCCCTTCTCTCCCCCCTCTCCTGCCCGTCTCTCCCCCTCTCCTCCCCTTCTCTCCCCCTCTCCTCCCCTTCTCTCCCCCTCTCTCCCCCTCCCTCCCCTTCTCATTCCCCCTCCCTCCCCTTCTCTCTTCCCCTCTCCCTCTCACTCCACCCTCCCCTTCCCTCCCCCCTCTCCTCCCCCCTCTCCTCCCCCCTCTCCTCCCCTTCTCTGCCCCCTCTCCTCCACTTCTCTGCCCCTTCTCCTCCCCTTCTCTCCCCCCTTCTCCCCTCTCCTTCTCGCGCTCCTTGCCAGCAACTGCGACCCTCGCAAACTTTATGTCGCAACGCAAACATACGAGAGTTTAAACACTACAAAATTCGCTAAGCAAGAGAAAAAATGGCCGCAGAACAAAACTAAAACAAGGCTACAGCACTCTAAACACGCAAAACACCACAAGAAACCCGCAAAACACCACAAACGACCTATGGATATTCCGCTAAGACGCATACCACACATTACCCGCCATTACACATTACCCGCAAGTACACAACTACGCTAACGGTTTGTTCTCGCGCACGCACACTATTACACTGCACACATTCATCACGCTTACACAGCAGCTACACACCACTAATGCTGCAGCAACATCAAAACAGATTGCCAGCTCTTCAACACAATGCTTCAAAATAGGTAAAGTATATTCATTTATTAATGTATTAGATATTTCAGTAGTACACACAAAACACCATTAGCTACCTTACAATTTCATTGCCGTCATTTTTTGACGGGCAATTCGCTAGTGTTATATAAATCCCAGCAATCAATGTATATACTGTATGGGACTCGCATGCAATAGAATATCATATTTACAGCTTTATCAATATTTCAATATTTATAGAATGCGGGTCCGACCGTAACTCGTAATTGAAACCCGTAAGACTTCTTCCAATTCTGACGATCTCTATTGCCATTGGCTCCATCGTAACCCATAACTACGGGGTTGACTAATTGATTATGTTTACTGCTACGCATCTAACATTCAACAGATGGTTTACGGGTTTTCCTATCTGTCCCGTAACTCGCACCCTGCTCTAATTTAATAGCTCTATAACTAAGCGAAATTCAAGCTCGGAACCGTTGCGGGTCTCACATTGCACATACAGGCTTGGAATTGAATGTGGCTCTATATGCGGTTTCCCCCCCAGATTTTCTTTGGCTACTACACCCATGCCCCAGAGTAAAAGTGTATCCTGTTCTGTGACCTCCCCCTGCTTACTTGTTCTTTCTCAATGCACAATCTCCATCATGCACTGAGGAATACATACATATTAGCCTCTAGATATTAACATTTGCTAAATGTAAGATTATATCTAAAAAATGTTTATGCTCATGCTCACTTAGATAGACAGAGAGCGAGAGACAGATCACTTGTACATAACTACTTTCACATCACATGTGTAAATCTAGTCTCAAAGAAATGTCATTCTAGTGCTTGAAATGTCCCTATTAATATGCCTCCCATAACAATATCCAATTACGCTGAAGCTTACTCAGAAGTCTATCTGAGTGCCCAAAATTTTAATAAAGCCTACATACTTTCAGAAAAAGGAGGCCTAGATTGCTCAAAAAAACACAGGTGATGGTTGCTATATAAATATATTCACATTAGTAATTGTTATAAAATGTATGATCATTTTATGTGCGTGCCAACAATAATATTTTGGGCACTTCTCTCGTATAGCTCCATTACTATTTAATTGGTCATATATTGGCAGTGTCAACCTTTCTACCTTCTCCCTCAGGGTTCCATCCTCAGACACAGTGGCTGATCTACTGCCGGTGCAGGCAAGGACCCTGCTCCAGGGGGGCTTAGTGTTTTGTAAATTTATTTATGTAAACCCCCAGCCCATGAATTTGAACTAATGCATTATAATTTTATTTAACACAATAAAAAATTGTGCATTGCAAAAAAGAAGTTATGCAAAATTAATATATCATAAAATTATTCCTTTACTTTAGAAAAAAATAAAGCCTTTATTAACATGAGTTTTTGCACCTGGTGGTGTGCTATTGTGGCCTTCTTATATACCTTCAATCTTATTAGTTTCACTACTCCAGGCTACTCCAGAGATCAATAAAGTCTCCCTGGTCCCTGATGCAAGCAGGTAAGCCTACGTTTAAAGCTTCCCTGTATTCCCAACAAATGGTATCCCAAGTGTATTTTCCAGCAGGAACTAATAGAGAAATCTGGTTAGGCTACTATCGTGTTTGCTGTTTTTGAATGAGTAATTTGTACAGTGTATCCTTAGAGGAAATGCATTACAAGAACCAATAAAACTGACATAGTTTCTGACAAGTTTATCGAGGATCTCTCTTGCAAATTGTGTCATGAGATTTCCTAATGTTCAGTGCAATTGCAAATTTCTATGCAATGCACATAGTGTATTAAAGAAAATCTTATTGATTTATTCAGATTTAAGAATATGATAATGCTTGCATTGCTGATGTTGCTTAAAGTGTCAGACACATCACAAAACAACGGAAAACTGCTTCCTCTAATAACCACTGTACAATAATGCATATCCCAATGGTTCACAACTAGTGATGTCGCGAACATAACATTTTCGGTTCGCGAACCGCAAACTCGAACCGCCGCAAATGTTCGCGAACCGGCGAACCCGGCGAACCGCCATAGACTTCAATGGGCAGGCGGATTTTAAAACCCACAGGGACTCTTGCTGGCCACAATAGTGATGGAAAAGTTTTTTTTTATTTTTTTAACCATCAGTTTTTATTAGGCGATGGTACATCGCATTATGCAAATTAAACATTTATATACAATAGGTACAAAGCACGTAAATACAGTTTCCTAATGCCTTTAATAGCTGTTGTCTAAGCCTTGTATCCAATTCTTTTCCAGGAGTTATCAGTTCCCTCTCCGGAGAGCTTTCTACCATTGTCCCCTTTTTTTTTTTGACTATTCTTTATGTAACAAAAGTAAAACACAAAACATGAAATTATGTGCAGTTCCTTCATCTTTCAACCAGCAGTTCTTTTCATCATCCGCCTTCTCCAGCGCCAACCTCTTTTTTTTCCCTTCCCATTTATAGGTTTGTATCTTAGTTAGGATTCTATTGAGATACTGTCCGGCTCCATTAGCGAGGGAGCCCATATATCTGTAAATGTTGGAATCGAGTCTTCTAGAAGGTGTGTTATTCTTTCGTTAATTAAAATAAAGTTGATTTTGTTTTTTACTGCACGAAGACTCAAGTCCGGGGACTTCCACTGTCGAGCAATAAGGCTTTTTGTAGCCAGCATCATGAATTGTAATAGCCTATTTTGATGGGATGTTAAGAGCGTATGTGGAAGGCCTAGTAAGCTGGCTTCAATAGATTCATATACTTTAATTTTAACATTTTTTGAAGCTAGTTCAAATATTTTCGACCAGAGTCCTTTCGCTTTGGGACATAACCACCAAATATGTAAGAATGTACCTGGATCTCTGCATCCTCTGAAACATGTTGTGTCTTGTATTAGCCCCAATTTAAAGAGTTTAGCTGGTGTGTGGTATATTCTATGTAGAACCTTTATTGACGTCTCCAGAACGCTATAGTTCAGTGACAATCTAGTTAAACTACGCCAGCTTTGTTTCCAAATTGATTGGTCCATGGTGTATCCTAGGTCCTTTTCCCATTTTTGTATATAATTAATTTTTTGTGATCTCTGTGGTTCATTAAATGCATTATATAGTATACTTATATTGTTGCTCGACAGTGGAGTGTCTTTACATATTCTAACTAGCCAATTGGTTACTGGGGGTCCTAGTGATGCTATAGTGGAGCTGACAAAGTGTCGAATTCTACAATAAGAATAGTGTTCTATTAAAGGAATATTGTATTTCTTCTCTATGTGTTCAAAAGTAATTATTGTCCCTTCTTGGTACCATGCCCCAAACCTCAGCAGACCCCTGGAATTCCACCAGTGGTTAGATGTGGGGGATAATTGTAATGTCAAGAGAGGGTTGGGGATTATCGGGGAGATACTGGCTAACTTAGGTGCTATATTATGGGGCTGGATCGCCCATATCCATAATCCCAGTGAATGTTTAGTTATTGGGTTCTTTATTTTCCCCATCATATTATTGAGATTGGGTGACCATATCACGGTGTCCCATGTTTAAGGGGACATTTGTAGGCTTTCTATAAAAACCCACAAGGGCTGGTGCTGGGAGGAATGCGCTAGGGGGATAAACGAAAGCTGCGCTGCTTTATAGTACTGTTTAAAGTTGGGGCAGGAAAGACCTCCTTTAGTTTTTGAAATGTACATGGTAGTTCTAGAGATCCTTGTGGATTTGTGATTCCAGATAAATTTAAAAACGTGGTTTTGGAACCTCTCAAGGTCTTTGTAGATTATTGGGATTGGAAGTGTGCGGAATAAGTATAAAAGTCGCGGAAGGATATTCATTTTGACTGCGTGTATTCTGCCTAGCCAGGAAATTTTACCTTTTGACCATCTCTGAAGGTCTAATATTAGTTCTCGGTATAGGGGGGTATAATTAGTTTTATATAGATCCGTTATTTTTTTCGTAATGGATACTCCTAAATATTTAATATGGGAACTGGGCCATGAGAAGTCAAAGTTTTGTTTAAGAAATTGAATCTCTGTTTGTGTGAGAGCTATACCTAGCGCTTCCGATTTTGTTACATTAATTGTAAGTCCCGATATGTTTCCAAAGATGTTGAGAGTGTGTAGTAGCTCTGGAATAGAGGTAGACGGACTGGTGAGTGAGCCTAGAAAATCATCTGCAAAGAGACTGCATTTAAAATGGTGATGGCCTATCTGGATCCCTTTAATTTTCGGGTTAGCTCTTATAGATTGTGCTAATGGCTCTATTGCCAATGCAAAGAGTAAGGGTGAGAGAGGGCATCCCTGTCTTGTTCCCCGTTGTACCTCAGTTTGCGCTATAGAGTCACCTGGTAGTTTTAATCTTGCCTTGGGAGATCTATAGTATGTCTCAATTAGATCCATAAATTTTCCACCAAACCCAAATTTCAGTAGTACCGCTTTGAGATACGACCATTCTACAGTGTCAAAAGCTTTTTCTATGTCTAAGGCCACTAAGCAGGTTGGGATGTTATTTTGGGATGCTCTTGAAATTAGGTTTAATGTGCGTCTGATATTATCCCCTGTTTGTCTATAAGGGATGAATCCCGCCTGGTCCTTATGTATAAGTCTAGGGAGAAATTGGGAGATTCTATTGGCCATTAATTTTGCTAAGATTTTTATATCTCCGTTTAGGAGCGAAATTGGGCGATAATTCTTAACTTCTAGAGAGTCCCGACCTTCTTTGGGGAAGAATATCAAGTCTGCTTGGTTCAGTTCCTGTGGCATTTGATGATCTTCTAAGATTTGGTTAAAAAGGTTTGTGAGGTGTGGGGCTAGAATGTCTATATATTTCTTATAGTATGTATTTGTAAATCCATCCGGGCCTGGGGCCTGCCCACTTTTCAGGCAAGTAATAGTCTTTCTAACTTCAAGTTCCCCCACCTTAGCATTTAGTAGTTCTGCATCTTCTTGGGATAGAGTAGGAAGGTCACATGACTCTAAGAAGGCAGATCTTTGTTGTTCTTGCTGCTGGTGATGTTGCCCAGATGAGTACATTTTCTGGAAGTATTCCAGAAAAGATTTCTGAATAAGATTAGGACTGGCCGTAACTTCCCCAGCAGAAGTTCTAATCCTGTATATTTTTGATTGTGAAATTTTATTTTTAAGTTTGTTTGCTAGTAAGCTATCAGGCTTGTTAGCCTTCGTATAGTATCTGTGACCTGTCCATCTCATCGCTTTTTCAGTGCAGTTTGATAACAGTAGATCCAGCTCCAATCTAATTTTCTCTATTTTATTTCGTAATTTTTTAGAGGGGTTTTGTTGATTCAATCTCTCCAGATCTCCCAATTCTTTACCCAGGTTCTGTTCCCTGAGTTTAGATTGTCTCTTAAGTCCTTAAGTCCAGTCTTTTTATAAAAGAGCCTCTTATGAAGGCTTTGTGGGCTACCCATGTCCGTCCCATGTTTGAATCTGGGGTAGCGTTAGTTGAGAAGTATAGGTCTAAATCATCGGCTATTTGTTTCTCTACTAATGGGTTGGATAGGAGGAAAAGTTGTTTTAAGGGGACTAACACCTGGACTGTGGCATGCCGGAGGGGGATCCATGTCAAAACTCCCACGGAAAATTACATAGTTGATGCAGAGTCTGCTTTTAATCCATAAAGGGCATAAATATCCTAAAACCCCCTTCCATCATCATCCTCCCCTGTATCTCTTTACCCCCCTCCCTCATCATCCTCCCCTGTGTCTTTTTCCCCCCTTCCTCATCATCCTCCCCTGTGTCTCATCCCCCTCCCTCATCATCCTCCCACCTCCCTCATCATCCTCCCCTCTATCTCTTTACCCCCTCCCTCATCATCCTCCCCTGTGTCTCTTCCCCCCTCCATCATCATCCTCTCCTGTGTCTCTTTCCCCCCTCCCTCATCATCCTCCCCTGTGTCTCTTTTCCCCCTCCCTCATTATCTTCCCCTGTGTCTCTTCCCCCCCTCACTCATCATCCTCCCCTGTGTCTCTTTCTCCCCTCCCTCATCATCCTCCCCCCTCCCTTGATGATTAGGGGGGGAAGAGACACAGGGATAAGTGTGAGGGGTGTTAGGGTAAGGGGTGTTATGGATAAGGGTGAGGGGGTTAGGTGTTAGGGTGAGGTGTGTTAGGGCTAAGTGTGAGGGGTGTTAGGGTGAGGGGTGTTAGGGATAAGTGTAAGGGGTGTTAGGGTGAGGCATGTTAGGAATAAGTGTGAGGGGTGTTAGGTCTTAGGGATAAGTGTGAGAATGTTAGGGTTAGGTGTTAGGTTGATGGGTGTTATGGATAAGTGTGAGGGGTGTTAGGGTTAGGTGTTAGGGTGAGGGGTGTTAGTGATAAGTGTAAGGGGTGTTAGGGTTAGTTTAAGGGGTGTTAGGGATAAGGGTGAGGGGGTTAGGTGTTAGGGTGAGGGGTGTTAGGGCTAAGTGTGAGGGGTGTTAGGGTGAGGGGTGTTAGGGATAAGTGTAAGGGGTGTTAGGGTGAGGCATGTTAGGAATAAGTGTGAGGAGTGTTAGGTCTTAGGGATAAGTGTGAGAATGTTAGGGTTAGGTGTTAGGTTGATGGGTGTTATGGATAAGTGTGAGGGGTGTTAGGGTTAGGTGTTAGGGTGAGGGGTGTTAGGGATAAGTGTGAGGGGTGTTAGGGTTAGGGGTGTTAGGGATAAGTGTGAGGGGTGTTAGGGTTAGGTGTTAGGGTGAGGGGTGTTAGTGATAAGTGTAAGGGGTGTTAGGGTTAGTTTAAGGGGTGTTAGGGATAAGGGTGAGGGGGTTAGGTGTTAGGGTGAGGGGTGTTAGGGCTAAGTGTGAGGGGTGTTAGGGTGAGGGGTGTTAGGGATAAGTGTAAGGGGTGTTAGGGTGAGGCATGTTAGGAATAAGTGTGAGGAGTGTTAGGTCTTAGGGATAAGTGTGAGAATGTTAGGGTTAGGTGTTAGGTTGATGGGTGTTATGAATAAGTGTGAGGGGTGTTAGGGTTAGGTGTTAGGGTGAGGGGTGTTAGGGATAAGTGTAAGGGGTGTTAGGTCTTAGGGATAAGTGTGAGAATGTTAGGGTTAGGTGTTAGGTTGATGGGTGTTATGGATAAGTGTGAGGGGTGTTAGGGTTAGGGTAAGGGGTGTTAGGGATAAGTGTGAGGGGTGTTAGGGTTAGGGTGAGGGGTGTTAGGGATAAGTGTGATTGGTGTTAGGGTTAGGTGTTAGGGTGAGGGGTGTTAGGGATAAGTGTGAGGGGTGTTAGGGTTAGGGTGAGGGGTGTTATGGATAAGTGTGAGGGGTGTTAGGGTTAGGGTAAGGGGTGTTAGGGATAAGTGTGAGGGGTGTTAGGGTTAGGGTGAGGGGTGTTAAGGATAAGTGTAAGGGGTGTTAGGGTGAGGCATGTTAGGAATAAGTGTGAGGGGTGTTAGGTCTTAGGGATAAGTGTGAGGGGTGTTAGGGTTAGGTTTTAGGTTGATGGGTGTTATGGATAAGTGTGAGGGGTGTTAGGGTTGGGTGCTAAGGTGAGGGGAGGATGATGATAAGGGGGGGAAGAGACACAGGGGTGTCCTTGCAGCAGAGATCAAAAGAGTCCTTCAGGACTGTATTGCACACTGTGTACAGTAGCCTAGCTATGGTTTTCCCTATTGATGCAGTATCACCTACACTCAGCCTCCTCTCAGTAAGACTGCAAGTTAGTTATGATTCCAAAATGGCTGCTGTCCATGAGGTAGAAGGCTCTGAAAGGGAGTGTATGCTGCTGATTGGCTGGAATGTGTCTGCTGACTGTGACATGCAGGGTCAAAGTTTGCTTAAAGATAAAGTATAGGGGCGGGTCGAATATTGCATATGTTCGCAGTTCGCCACGAACGCCAACATGCTATGTTCGCAGGGAACAGTCCGCCGGCAAACTATTCGCGACATCTCTATTCACAACAGCTTTTAGTGTTTTCATGAGGTTCAGTAAGTTTCTAAAAGTTCCCAGGCAAAGACAGAAGTCTTCAAAGTAGACAAATCATTATGTAAGCAAAATCGATATGAGAAACTACTAATTTGTTGCTTGGTGTACAAAGTAATACAGCTGGTTGAGCAATACAAATGATCTAAAAGTCCTATTACCCACTATTTACACTGATCAAGAGGAAGGTAGTTATAAAAACAGCCATAAAACTTTCCAGTTATGGAGAAAAAAAAATTATTTCCTGGACCACTAGAAACAATCACAGTCTAAAATGCCATTTGATCAATACCATATTTAGGAGTGCCGCATACAATTTGCCACTAATATATACATGTTATTACAACTGTCCTTAGCAGTACATTTTTGCTATAAAGATGTGGTTAAAAGGTAAGGTAAAATACGAATCAGGCAAAGTAGGTGACTGTCAGCCACCACAGATTTTCAAGGCCACTGACATAATTCAGGAAACAGGATATTTCTCAGTTTCTTAAACCCATTGATTTTGATGACATTCCCAGAGATCAGTTCTTAACATTATTGGGCCCGCTGCACACAAATGGTTACCCCAAGCCGCGGGGCTACTTACCATCTAAGGTAATTTAACCCATTATAGCCCTATTTAACCCAGTCTAAGCTTATGTAACCTTTTCTAGCCTATCTAACCCCATCTAGGCCTATTTAACTCCATCTAGGCCTATCTAACACTATCATGTATGGGGGTCTAAACAGACCTCACATAAGCCTTGGTCTAACCCCATTACTTATGTGGGTCACCCCCGTAAGCCTCTATTTAAAGCAAACAGTGCCATAAGGGTCTATGAAGACCCTCATAGGACAATGAAAACCCTAGTATTAACAACATAAGTGCAATGAGAGTCCTCCAGGACCCTCATGACAATACGTACAAACCCTACACTACCCCCCAATAAACCACTAAATCTAAACTAACCCCCTCTATCCTAACCTATTATCCCCTACCTACCAAACACCCTATTAACCCCCCACTCCACTAATTACAAAAAATAAACCTAACATACAAAAAATACAAAAAGCTAGGTTACAGAAAATAAAAAAGTTAAGTTACTGAAATAATAAAGAACATTACAAAAAATAACAATAGAACATTACACAACCCCCCCACTACAAAAAATAAAAAACAGAATTACGCACCGAAAGAAAAACCATGTGCAAATACATATCACATCACATTAGATCAATAAATACAGTTGAAATATATCACTAACTACATACTATTAACCCCTAACTACAATACATTACCCCCTAACGACAATACTTAACCCCCTAACTATAATACATTACCGCCTAACTACAATGCCTAACCCCGTAACAACAATACATAACCCCCTAACTATAATACATTAATCCCTTACTATAATACACTATCCCCTAACTACAAAACCTAACCCACTAACAACAATACTTAACCCCCTAACTAAAATTCATTACCCCCTAACTACAATACCTAACCCACTAACAACAATACATAACCCCCTAACAATAATACATTACCCCATAAAATACATAACCCCCAAACTATAATACATTACCAGCTATCTACAAGACATTTACCCATATCTACATACATTAACCCTATCTACAACACATTAACCCTATCTACAATTAGTGATGTCCCGAACAGTTCGCCCGCGGACTATTCACGGCGATTTTGGCATGTTCGCTTTAGCAGCGGACGGCGAACATATGCGCTTTTCGTTTCGCCCCCTATACTCTATCATTGAGGAAATTTTGACCCTGCACCTCACAGTCAGCAGACACATTCCAGCCAATCAGCAGCATACACTCCCTTCCAGAGCCTTCTATCTGAAGGACAGCAACCCAAAAAGCCCTTTTTAGGGCTAGAACATCATTTATTTTATTTTATAATTTTTTTCTGTGTAATCTAATTGCATATGCCTGCCTGCCAGCGTGTGTGTGTGTGACAGCTTATATTGTGCTCAGTGAAATAAAACAACACTTTTTTGACTGTAATAGAGTGAATAGCAATTGATTGCCTACAGGCGTGTGTGTGAAGCCTATTGCATCTACTCTGCCAACTTTTGCCAGTGCACAGTGATACTTCATATCTGGTGCAACCGTAGTGTACAGTGACATAAAACAACACTTTTTTGACTGTAATTGATTGAATTTCAGTTGCCTGCCTACAGGCGTGTGTGTGAAGCCTATTGCATCTACTCTGCCAACTTTTGCCAGTGCACAGTGACACTCATATCTGGTGGCACCTTAGATTGCACGCGCAGTGCCCCAACTTTGAAGTGGGTGGACCGACAAAGCATCTTTTTCCATCTCCCGCTTCCAAAAATCCATGCCATATACACGTCCCCTGATAGTGGACGTAACAGGGATTAAACTGATAGGAATAGTACTACTTAACAGTACACACCTTATAATAACGCAGACAGAGGCAACGCGTATAACCTTTCATGCTGTGCAGTGGAAGCCCCCAGACTCTGACCTGTGTATAATCTTCCATGCTGGGCAGTGGAAGCCGCCAGACTCTGACCTGTGTATAATCTTCCATGCTGGGCAGTGGAAGTCCCCAGACTCTGACCTGTGTATAATCTTCCATGCTGGGCAGTGGAAACCCCCAGACTCTGGGAGTCTGAAGAAGAGGAGTCAGAGGAGGAAGGTGGCTTTGAGGAGGTGGAAGACCAAACACAGCAGGCTTCTCAGGGGGCTTGTTGTCACCTTTCGGGACCCTTGGTGGCTGGGTGGAGGAAGAGACCTTCAATGACATCAGTGAGGACAAGGAACGGGACATGGCTAGCTTGGTATCCAACCTTGTGGAAATGGGGAGTTTGCGGTTGTGCAAAGGGACTGTTTGCGGTTGTTTGCGGTGCATTAAACGGGGAGATTGGTCTGTTACTGTGAAGCGGGTGTAACCCTTACACTACCTGATCGATACAACATCATACCTGATGTTTTAAAGCATGTTCTTCCAAACAATTTAGGAATGTTAGGTGATGTATGCCCTTTATGGATTAAAATCAGACTCTGTATCAACTATGTCATTTTCCGTGGGAGTTTTGCCATGGATCCCCCTCCAGCATGCCACAGTCCAGGTGTTAGGCCCTTTGAAACAACTTTCCCATCACTATTGTGTCCAGAAAGATTCCCTGTGGGTTTTGAAATTCGCCTGCCCATTGAAGTCTATGGCGGTTCGCCGATGTTTGCCCGTTCGCGAACATTTGATAAAGTTTGCGTCTGCTGTTCGCGAACCGAAAATTTGATGTTCCCGACATCACTATCTACAATGCATTAACCCTATCTACAATATATTTAACCATATCTACATACATTAAAAACCCTTGCCTAGATGTCCCTTCAGTGACGGGTTTCCTGGTGTAGGTCGTAACCCCTAGGAACAAAAGAAACATAAAATGAGTAAAAATTAAACACATGAAAAAATAAACATTCTAAATATTAAACTTACCTTTTCACGATGTCCCCGTCCTTCTTCTTGTCCTTCTTCTCCGGCTGGGCCCCTGGAAAAAAATAAACATTACATTAGTACACAAATTAACTCAGCATACACAACAATAAACATACTATATATTAAATTTACCTTTGCGCGATGCCCCCGGCCATCTCCTCTTCTGCCCGGGTGGGCCCTCTGCCTCTCTGAGAAAAAAAAACTAACGGAGCTGCTCCCAGAGGCTAGTGAGACTTCTAGCGCTTCTTCTGGTAGAAAAAACGGAATGGCGCCTTCTGATTGTCCGAAAAGAATGTCAATCAAATTTTAGTCAATCAGAAAGCGCCAAAGTGTGAGCTAATCAGAATGGGATACACCCCTATATTCCATTCTGATGGGCTGATGGACCTGTCAATCTTTTTGAAACCAATCAGAAGGCACTATTGCCTTCAGCTAATCAAAATGGGATACACCCCACGGAGGTATTGGCTGAAGGCATTGACAGTGACAGCATCTCTAGATTGTAGGGTTAACTTAGCGGTTAATAGTGTCCTATAGGGTCTATATAGACCCCTATTGGACTGAGGGGGTTAATAATTATATTGACCCCCATAAGTGATGGGGTTACATAGAGGATTATGGGGGTCTGTATAGAGCCTCATAAGTGATGGAGTTACATAGAGGCTTATGGGGGTCTGTATAGACACCCATAAGTGATGGGGTTAATTAGGGGCTCATGAGGCTCTGTATAGAGTACATGAGTTGTGGGGTTAATTTTAGGTGCCTAGGTGGGTACTTATAGTACCCCTGCAGCAGGGGTTATTTGTTTTATTTATCGTGGGTCCTTTAAAGACCTTTAAGGTCCTTTCAGGACCCCCGGTTGAGAATTTTAAATACAGCGAGGGTCCCGACCGGCATTGGGGGGAGTTAAATTTAGGTGCTGCAGGGGAACTTACAGTACCCCTGCGGCTTGGGGATAACATTTGTGTGCCGCGGGCCCTTTAAGGACCCACGGCGGGGAATTTTAAATTGCTGCAGGGTCCTAAGCGGGCCCCAACAGCAAGGGGTTAATGTAGGGACACTGCAGGGGGCCCGATCATTACTCCTGCAACAAGGGGGTAGTTAATGAGTTGCCGCGATCGGGTTGCTGCCTGCCAAGGCTTACGGCCGACTGCATTGTTTGCGATCAGCCGTAAGGGGGACATTCTTGCGGCACTGTTACTGCGAATAGCAATATAGCCGTAGGGCTGGTAGGGGCCATAGCCCCATCACAAGGAATTGAAGAGTTTTGGCCATTTTATGGCCATCATTTGAATGAGGCCCATGGACCCGATTGGGACCCTGCAACAAAGGGTTAATGTAGGGACACTGCAGGGGTCCTCTACCTCGGTGCCTGTTGTTTAGGATTCCACAAGCTCCTGTTTGCCCAGGGCTTTTGTTTTCAGCTTCTGATGCTTAACTCACTACTTCAGTATTCCTGTGGACAAGGCTCCCTGTTCCTGTTCCTCAAATTCCTGTAAGAACCAACAATCCAGTACCCGCTTACTCCAGCTCAAAGCTCCTCTCAGCACCATTTGTTACCTGTGTGAATACCAGTCCAGTACGAGCTTTCTTCTGTCCTCAAATTCCTGTATATTCTTTCCTATTCCATCTTCCTACCAGTCGATTTGCCAGTTGGTCTTTTAAGCAAGAGAGATCATACCATCTCTATGAGTAGGTAACCCTTAGTCATTGTAAATTTTACCTTCAATAATAATTTCATATGCACTGGCTCATGTTAATGTTACATTTGGACCATAGCCAGCTAATTCTGAACTTGTATCTCATATATTCTAAATTGCAAATGGTGATAATTCAAGAAGTGGATCCATTGTGTAAGATTTCTGAGGTCAAAACTCTTTCATGGTCATCTATTTATACAAATGATACAGGAAAAAAAACTTTGTTCTTGATATTGCTCTCCTGTTAATTGTAATAGACATATGCATTGCAATAATTCATTATATTTTATGAGAATTCATACTGCCTGGTAAGTGATGTCAATCATAAACTACTTAAAATATCCCTAGCTGTTTAATTAAATAATATTCACATCATAAACCAAAATTCATCATGAAATAATTTGTATTTAGTTTTTACTGGAAGATTTAAGCCATTATACACAGGAAGCTATCTGAGCCAACTGTCAATAGAAGAAAAGCAATGTATCTGTAACGATCGTTTAGGAAACGTTGACAGCAGTATTTTGTTAAATCTTTCTAATCCAATATTCTGATTTATGAAGTTTAAATGAAACAGTGGGAAAGATGTTTGAACTTTTTAAGCTACATTTATTAGATTGGTTGATAACATTAACATTTTACAGATATCAGGTGTTTTGTTTGGATTATTGACACAAAACAAGTAGAACATTCTTGCTGTGAAGATTAAATCTTGCTTATCCAAAATTCTGATTTATAAAATGTATAAGATTGTAATTAAACATCTGGCAAATTTTATTTTATATTGGTAATGCATTTAATTTTTCAATTACCTCATGTTTGATTTCAATTATTGTTGTTGTTGTTGTTTAGTCATTCAGTCGCAACCGACTCTGTGACTCTCTGTGACCCTATGGACCGCAGCACGTCAGGTATATCAGTCACTGCTCCTCTAAGCTTTTTTAAAATTCATGTTCATTGCTTCAGAGACCTCATCTTTCCATCTCCACCTCTATTGCCCCCTTCTTCTTCTTCATTCAATCTTTCCCAGCATCGGAGTCTTTTCTAGGGAATCCAGCCGTCTCATGATATGTCCAAAATATCTTATCATATCCTCCAGTGAACAGTTTGTCTTGATTAGCTGAAGTACTGATTTATTGGACCTTCTTGCAGTCCAAGGGATTCTATGTAGTTTTCGCCAACAACACGATTCAAAGGCATCAATTCTACGGCCCTCAGGCTTCTTTATGGTCCAGCTCTCACACCTGTAAGTTACAACTGGGAATACCATAGTTCTAACTATGCAGATCTTTGTTGATAGTTTAATATATTTACTTTTACTAGCTTGTCGAAGCTTGCCATAGCTTTCCTCCCCAGAAGCAAACATCTTTTAATTTCATGACTACAGTCACAATCTGCAGAGATCTGAAGAAATTCTGTCATTGCCTTCACTTCTTCCCCGTCTATTTGCCAGGAAGTGAGATTGCGTTTGCCATGATCTTTGTCTTTTTAACGTTGAGAAGTGGGCCAACTTTTGCACTCTCTTCTTTTACTTTCCTTTAGTTTCTCCTCACTTTCCGCCATCAAGGTAGTATCATCAGATTATCTGAGTTGTTGATATTTTTTCCAGCAACATTGATTCCAGCTTTGGATTCATCCAGTCCGGCCTTACACATGATGTACTCTGCATATAAGTTGCATAAATAGGGTGACAATATACAACCTTGTCACACTCCTTTTCCAATCTTGAACCATTCTGTTGTTTCATGTTCAGTCCCTACTGTGGCTTCTTGGTCCACATACAGATTCTTTAGGAGGAGGGTGAGATGATCTGGAATTCCCATCTTTTTAAGAACATGCCACATTTTGTTGAAATCCACACAGTCAGAGGCTTTAGAAACTATTGAGGTCATCACTGCTGTTAAGATCCTTCCTGTATAGATGTTCTGTGTATTCCTGCCACTTTGTATTTATCTGATCTTCTTCTGTTAAGATAGATAGATAGATATGGAAGTAGATTTAAACACACATATGTATCATAAATTTCCCCAGGGCCCAGCAGAGGCATCAAAATTAATTGTATCTAATTAAAAACTAGCTGTGTGACTTTTACTTTTGCTCTAAGTTAGGCTTGTTTTTTTTTAAAAACAATTTCTGTTTTCATTGTGCAGTGGCCCTTAAACTCTTATAACTACTCAGTCTTTATTTGCCATTCAAGGGATCATGATATGTGTTTGTTTAGCATATGCTTGTTGTCCTCCCATAGAAAAATATAAATAATATGGCCCACCATCAAATACATTTAATAAACAAGTAATATCTTGATGTGCGTATGAGTGTGTATGAGTATAGAAGTATTTTTTTGACTTGCAAAACCAAAACCCAAATCTCCAAAAGTAAAACAAATAGAAAGAGTATTTTTGTGAAATTGTACCTTTTCAAGCAGTTGGAAATCAATTTAAAGAGATTGCTATGTTGCCTCAATGCTTTAGTATCATGGCACATTTTGAGCCTTCAACTTAATTACTTAGGGCCCTATTAAATTCCAGCCTCGTAAATAAGAGGCTTCTACTTAAGCCCTACGTACTGCAAAGTTTCTCTAACTTACAATGCTATTAAATTAGCCCTGCTGCGAGCAACGTGTGAGCTACGCAGCAGGGCCGTACGTATCTACACTGCGTAAATGTACATGAGGAGTGACAGCCTGCGAGATGATATCGCAGGCTCCCACTCCTCATCAAGTGCTGCGGGGGTCCTAAAAGGGACCTCCGCGGCAGTCCCCCACATAAGCATTGCCGTGGGGGGTACTCCAAACCCCCCCCAGGCACCTAAAATGAACCCCCCCTCAATGCGGGGGTCCCTGTCGGGACCCCCGAAGTGTCCTCACATGAACACCTTGCTGCAGGGGTCCATAGGAACCCCCGCAGCCCCCACACATTAACCCCTTGCAGCGGGGGTCCCCGATCGGCACTGATCAGGCCCCCGCTGCATTTAAAACTTTTAAATTCCCCGCCGCGGCTCCTTAAAGGGGCCGCGGCACACTATTAGCCAATCCCGGCCGCGGCACTTAAAATTAACCCCCCTCTATGCTGGGGGTCCCCATCGGGACCCCCGAAGTGTCCCCACATAAACCCATTGCAGGGGGGGTCCCCGATCTGCATAGATCAGGCCCCCCGCTGCATTTAAAACTTTTAAATTCCCCGCCGCGGCTCCTTAAAGGGACCGCGGCACACTATTAGCCAATCCCGGCCGCGGCACTTAAAATTAACCCCCCTCTATGCTGGGGGTCCCCATCGGGACCCCCGAAGTGTCCCCATATAAACCCCCTGCAGCGGGGGGCCCCGATCGGCACCGATCGTGACCCTGCTGCAATTCAATTTTAAATTTCCCGCCTCGCGGGTCCTCAAAGGACCGTAAAGGTCCTGAAAGGACTCGCACTAAAAATAATAACCCCAGGCAACTATAATTACCCCATTAACTCATGATGGTCAATCCAGACCACCATAAGGCCTAAATTAACCCATTAACTCATGGTGGTCAATCCAGACCACCATAAGACCTAAATTAACCCATTAACTCATGATGGTCAATACAGACCAGCATAAGGCCTAAATTAACCCATTAACTCATGATGGTCAATACAGACCAGCATAAGGCTCTATTTAACCCCATCAGTCCCATAAGGGTATATTATTACCATTATGGGCCTGTTACAACCCAACATTAACCACATAAGTGCCATGATGGTCCTCAAGGACCATCATGACACTAACTACAAACACTACACTATAACCCCCAATAAACCATTTAATCTAAACTAACCCCCCTCTACACTAATCTATTAACACTTACACTACCTACCTACACTACCTACCCCCTAATAAACCTCCCCAACACTCTAATTACAAAAAACAAAAAACCTACAGTACAAAAAACAAAAAAACCTACAGTACAGAAAACAAAAAAAAATTACACACCTGAAAAGGAAAGACAGATAAACACAATACAATAATACATATAATACATTACATACATTACATACAATACATGACATTACATATAATATATTAAATATAATATATTAAATATAATATATTACATATAATACATTACATACATTACATACAATACATGACATTACATATAATATATTAAATATAATATATTAAATATAATATATTACATATAATACATTACATACATTACATACAATACATGACATTACATATAATATATTAAATATAATATATTAAATATAATATATTACATATAATACATTACATACATTACATACAATACATGACATTACATATAATATATTAAATATAATATATTAAATATAATATATTACATATAATACATTACATATAGTCCTAATCAAATACCCCCTATCTATCTAACATACAATCTATTTAATTTAAAATAAATCCTAACTATATCAAATACATCCCCCTATCTATCTAATATACAAAAAATCCTAACTACATACACAGACCCTTATTCTAAAATAAAATAAAATAATTACAGTCCTAACTACATACACAGACCCTAATTCTAAGCTAAAATCAATAAATTAAGACCACTTACCTTTAAGATGTTGCTTCAGATCACTAACCTATGGGTCAAACAAAAAAAAAAATTAGTACAAAACATTAACATCAAATAAATAAACATTATATACATTCTACATATTCAACTCACCTTTACAGCATGTCCAGTCACTGTTAAGCTCTTCCGGCGCGGCCCTGTTAAAAAAAAAAAACACAATACATGAATACATGAATACAATATATAAACAATAAATAAAATACACAAATAAACATCTAAATATACATTTAACTTACCTCCCCGCGATGTCCCCGGCCTTCTCTCCTTCAGCCCCGGCTGGGCCGCGGAACCATCCGCGCTCTAAAAAAAAAAAAGAAAAAAAACTAACGGAGGTCTGCACTGGCAGACCTCCCCGACGCTACTGAACCTCCCGGAGTCGTTTCCGGGAGGAAATTGGCATTGGCGGCTTGTGATTGGCTGAAAAAGCTGTCAGCCAATCAAAAGTCGTCAATGTAGGAGCCAATCAGGATGCGCAGATGTCTTCTACCAATCACTCCGTGGGGGTGTATCCCATAGTGATTGGCTGAAGGCATCTGAGCGTTGTGATTGGTTCCCATAAAGATAGACAAGTGTTTTAGCCAATCAGGGTGGGATATTGGGGTGTATCCCATCCTGATTGGCTCACACATTGACGACTTTTGATTGGCTGAAATTGATAGACAGCTTTTTCAGCCAATCACAAGCCGCCAATGCCAATTTCCTCCCGGAAACGACTCCGGGAGGTTCAGTAGCGTCGGGGAGGTCTGCCAGTGCAGACCTCCGTTAGTTTTTTTTCTTTTTTTTTTTTAGAGCGCGAATGGTTCCGCGGCCCAGCCGGGGCTGAAGGAGAGAAGGCCGGGGACATCGCGGGGAGGTAAGTGAAATGTATATTTAGATGTTTATTTGTGTATTTTATTTATTGTTTATATATTGTATTCATGTATTCATGTATTGTGTTTTTTTTTTAACAGGGCCGCGCCGGAAGAGCTTAACAGTGACTGGACATGCTGTAAAGGTGAGTTGAATATGTAGAATGTATATAATGTTTATTTATTTGATGTTAATGTTTTGTACTAATTTTTTTTTTTGTTTGACCCATAGGTTAGTGATCTGAAGCAACATCTTAAAGGTAAGTGGTCTTAATTTATTGATTTTAGCTTAGAATTAGGGTCTGTGTATGTAGTTAGGACTGTAATTATTTTATTTTATTTTAGAATAAGGGTCTGTGTATGTAGTTAGGATTTTTTGTATATTAGATAGATAGGGGGATGTATTTGATATAGTTAGGATTTATTTTAAATTAAATAGATTGTATGTTAGATAGATAGGGGGTATTTGATTAGGACTATATGTAATGTATTATATGTAATATATTATATTTAATATATTATATTTAATATATTATATGTAATGTCATGTATTGTATGTAATGTATGTAATGTATTATATGTAATATATTATATTTAATATATTATATTTAATATATTATATGTAATGTCATGTATTGTATGTAATGTATGTAATGTATTATATGTAATATATTATATTTAATATATTATATTTAATATATTATATGTAATGTCATGTATTGTATGTAATGTATGTAATGTATTATATGTAATATATTATATTTAATATATTATATTTAATATATTATATGTAATGTCATGTATTGTATGTAATGTATGTAATGTATTATATGTATTATTGTATTGTGTTTATCTGTCTTTCCTTTTCAGGTGTGTAATTTTTTTTTGTTTTCTGTACTGTAGGTTTTTTTGTTTTTTGTACTGTAGGTTTTTTGTTTTTTGTAATTAGAGTGTTGGGGAGGTTTATTAGGGGGTAGGTAGTGTAGGTAGGTAGTGTAAGTGTTAATAGATTAGTGTAGAGGGGGGTTAGTTTAGATTAAATGGTTTATTGGGGGTTATAGTGTAGTGTTTGTAGTTAGTGTCATGATGGTCCTTGAGGACCATCATGGCACTTATGTGGTTAATGTTGGGTTGTAACAGGCCCATAATGGTAATAATATACCCTTATGGGACTGATGGGGTTAAATAGAGCCTTATGCTGGTCTGTATTGACCATCATGAGTTAATGGGTTAATTTAGGCCTTATGCTGGTCTGTATTGACCATCATGAGTTAATGGGTTAATTTAGGTCTTATGGTGGTCTGGATTGACCATCATGAGTTAATGGGTTAATTTAGGTCTTATGGTGGTCTGGATTGACCACCATGAGTTAATGGGTTAATTTAGGCCTTATGGTGGTCTGGATTGACCACCATGAGTTAATGGGTTAATTTAGGCCTTATGGTGGTCTGGATTGACCATCATGAGTTAATGGGTTAATTTAGGCCTTATGCTGGTCTGTATTGACCATCATGAGTTAATGGG
Organism: Discoglossus pictus; assembly: GCA_027410445.1. Lineage (NCBI taxonomy): Eukaryota > Metazoa > Chordata > Amphibia > Anura > Alytidae > Discoglossus > Discoglossus pictus. The sequence continues at coordinate 70,988,058 of CM050164.1, read as the reverse complement.
TTAATTTAGGTCTTATGGTGGTCTGGATTGACCATCATGAGTTAATGGGTTAATTTAGGTCTTATGGTGGTCTGGATTGACCACCATGAGTTAATGGGTTAATTTAGGCCTTATGGTGGTCTGGATTGACCACCATGAGTTAATGGGTTAATTTAGGCCTTATGGTGGTCTGGATTGACCATCATGAGTTAATGGGTTAATTTAGGTCTTATGGTGGTCTGGATTGACCACCATGAGTTAATGGGTTAATTTAGGCCTTATGGTGGTCTGGATTGACCATCATGAGTTAATGGGTTAATTTAGGTCTTATGGTGGTCTGGATTGACCACCATGAGTTAATGGGTTAATTTAGGCCTTATGGTGGTCTGGATTGACCACCATGAGTTAATGGGTTAATTTAGGCCTTATGGTGGTCTGGATTGACCATCATGAGTTAATGGGGTAATTATAGTTGCCTGGGGTTATTATTTTTAGTGCGAGTCCTTTCAGGACCTTTACGGTCCTTTGAGGACCCGCGAGGCGGGAAATTTAAAATTGAATTGCAGCAGGGTCACGATCGGTGCCGATCGGGGCCCCCCGCTGCAGGGGGTTTATATGGGGACACTTCGGGGGTCCCGATGGGGACCCCCAGCATAGAGGGGGGTTAATTTTAAGTGCCGCGGCCGGGATTGGCTAATAGTGTGCCGCGGTCCCTTTAAGGAGCCGCGGCGGGGAATTTAAAAGTTTTAAATGCAGCGGGGGGCCTGATCTATGCAGATCGGGGACCCCCCCTGCAATGGGTTTATGTGGGGACACTTCGGGGGTCCCGATGGGGACCCCCAGCATAGAGGGGGGTTAATTTTAAGTGCCGCGGCCGGGATTGGCTAATAGTGTGCCGCGGTCCCTTTAAGGAGCCGCGGCGGGGAATTTAAAAGTTTTAAATGCAGCGGGGGGCCTGATCTATGCAGATCGGGGACCCCCGCTGCAAGGGGTTAATGTGGGGGTGCGGCAGGGGTCCTGATAGAGACCCCTGCAGCATGGGGATGTGTATAGGGTGCAGGGGGGAGCCTCACGCTGCTGTCTCGGGCTGTTCCGAGGCAGCACGTAGAGGCTTTCGGATCCCTTGCGTGGACTTTTTGTCCACGTAGGGATTCTTACGATATGCGAGACTCGTGCATAGATTTAAGGCTACGTAGCTCTCTCGGAGCCTATTCTCGGCCATTTTCTCACAGTCATATCGTAAAGCAGGCTGCGAGAGATTCGGTTCTCGCAAACAGCAGGAAAACTGCCTTTTGCGAGCACCGAGAGAACTACGAGGGAGAATTTAATAGGGCCCTTAATTAACATCAGTTTATAATGGGGATAACTACAAGATTATAACATACATTATGTCCATAAATGGACACAAATATGAGTTTGTAAGTGTGAATTTGGATTTAGGTTACATTATAATACTGTAATACTTCACATGTAGTCTTTCAAGTAAAATACACATCATGCCAATTAATACCATGAAAAGATTCAATTAATTTTGAAAAAAAATAAAGACACTTATTACTGAGAGTTTTACATAAAATGGTATGTTATTGAGGATTAGTTGCATCTCTATGAGTGTATTAGTTTCACCATTCCAGGCTAAACACACTGTTATAAATATACTAAATATACAAAATATATATTATCTCGCTTTCTCTCTCTCTTTCTCTCATATCCACTCTGATGTAAGCAACCAAGATATCTCAAGGGTTATACTGAGTCTCTGAATAATGAAGTAGAGAAATCAGGTTACTGAATTGTCATGTTTTCTCCATACAAATAATTACAAGGACAAATAAAACTGACAGTTTCTGACAAGCTTAGTTAGGATATCTCTCACAACTTGTATTCTTAGTCAGGTGACTTTCAGTTATCTATGCAATGCACACTGTGTATTAAACAATCATTAATTTATTCGGATTGGCAAAGCATGATATTAAAGTGTTCACTGTTTCAAATGTAACTACTTACACTAATAACAGCTATCCAGGATATATGATGGATATCAACTGATTTAAGAATCTGAGAAATATCCTATCATTTGCAATTAACAGGAAGCTAATAACAGGAGCTTTGACAATCTAAAGTGAAATCATATTGCCAGTACAGCCCCACTCTATGTAGTGAATAGATGACTACAATTCCGATTCTTAAAGTTATCCTATCTTTAATATACAAAAAAATAACTTTCATTTGTACACAGGCCCCCTAGCTAGGGAATTGATCTAATAGAATATTGGATTGTCATTGGTTTTGGTAGTCCAGAAAATTAATTATTTTCCTCCATATAACACATAATTGAAAGTTTTTTATGGTTGTCTTCCTCTGGATTAATGTAGATAAAAAGTAGGTATTAGGGCATCTTGATCCCATCTATTACTTCACCTCTTGTATTAATTTGTATATACAGCAACAAAACAGCAGTTTCATTTTCTTCTCATATTGATTTTGCTTCCAAAATGATTTCTTGCTTTTCAAGTCTTCCTCTTTTAGCTTTGGGACTCTGGGAAAAAGTTACTGAATCTCACAAGTAAAACTAAAAGCTATTGTGAAGGATTTGGCAGAGGTCGGGCTTATCGATAATATTAGCAGCAAGCAAAAAATAAAGTAGCTGTCATGTAGAGCATTTACAGTGAACAATAGGCAAGTCTCCACCCCTTCTGTGCTCATCATAGTGACAGAGAGTGTGTAGGTTTTTCTTAACACTGAAGTAGAAGTGCCTGCTAAGTTATAGTATTGATATTTTTAAAGGTTTTTAGAGCAAGGCCTTTTTTTTGGGGGGGGGGGGGGTAGGTTTTTTCCAAGCCCCCGAAGAGAGATTCAAGTAAGACAGAAGAGAACCTTTTATGGGCTGAAAATTAGCACCAAGGACTTCAATCAATATTTCTTCTGATGGATGTACCAGGGCTGAAGAGAGGATCTAGGGTAGTGGTTTCCAAACCAGTCCTCAAGGCACCCAAGACAGGTTAGTTTTTTTATTTAACAGTGTGTGAACACAGGTGAGGCATTTAGTATTCAACAGGAACCTCTAATTTTCTCACCTCTGTACTTTTTATAAAATGGAGGACAAAATTGTACTCCATATTCCAAATGAGGGCGTACTAGGGATTTGTAAAGTGGCAGAATTATATTTGCTTCCCTTGCTTCTATGCCCTTCTTAATAAATGCTAATATTTTACTTGCCGTTGCAGCTGCTGATTGGCATTGAGCATTGTTATCTAGGTGGTTGTCCACAAGTACTCCCATATCCCTTTCAATATCTGATACACCTAGATTTGCTCCATTAAGATTATAAATTACATGGCTATTGTTCCTTCCCAGATGCATAACTTTACATGTATTCATATTAAATCTCATCTGCCATTTAGATGCCCATTCCTCTAATGTATGGAAATCCCTTTGGAGGGAGAGTACATCATTATCTGATTTAATCACCTTGCACAAATTTGTGTCATCAGCAAAAATGGAGACACTACTTTCCAGTCCCAAGTCCAAGTCATTAATAAATATGTTAAAAAGGAGAGGACCTATTACTGAACCCTAAGGAATCCCACTTACCATATTAGTCCAATCGGAGTATGTTCCATTTATCACAACCCTTTGTTTTCTTTGATTCACTATGCCGGATCCATACAGGGCATTGTATAACTCAAAGACTTCTTTTTTTTTAATTAAAGATATACACCCTTATTAAATTTCAATTTGACAAATTCTAAAGGGTTCTATATAAGCACATAACATATTTATTTTACTGAAGTTTTTAGTCAGTGAACTTCTATCCAAAAGCAAGGTCTTCACAAACTAAAAACTTCTGTAAAAAAAATGCCATGTGCTTATATAGAGCCTTTTAGAATTTAAGGCTGCTAATGTCTATTATTTTTACTGTAATTTGTTTTTATTTTCTGTAAGTTGTTTAATGGTAGTGTTTTTATTTTGTAATTTTACAATAGGGCTTCAAGATTTGAGATCACATATAATAGTTGTCAAACTACAATTCGTCATCAAGCTTCGCGAGCTCGCAAGAACTGCATCCCTCGCGGGGCCGCATTTGCGGAAGGTGGAGGCTCCAACGTCGGCTATGTTTGTTTGACCGCAAATGCGGACCCTCGCAAAGCGAGGGTTCGCATTTGCGGAGGTGGAGGCTCAAAGGCGCCTCACACGCGGTTAAAAACGCACACACACGCACGACTTAGAAAAAAAAAACACCTCGGAACTAACCTTAAAGAACAAACACCCACAAAAATACGCTCATAACGGCAGAACCGTGCGCACCTAAAAACAGTCAAAACACATTAAATACTCACAAAAAATATCCATTTAAGTCCAAATTCTCGAGTTCAGAGACACAAAAATCCCCTAAGTAAGCAAGAGAAAAAATGGCCACCAAGAAAATGAAAACGAGGCTCAAAGCCCAGCCAACTACAACTTACCCAAGAAGGGATCCGAGATAAGCTCGGAAACCTGCATTAACCCCACGGGATCCGAGATAAGCTCGGAGATCTGCATTAACCCCACATTAACCACCGCAGTGGGGGTCACGATCGCATGCGATCGGGGACTCCCGATGCAATGAAAATTCTAAATTCCCGCGTTACGGGTCCTTAAAGAAATGTAAATGTCCTTAAAGGACCCGTTATAAAAGAAAACAAATATACACTATCACCCTGTCACTCATGGGGGTCAATATAGACCCCCATAAGTCCTTCAGTAACCCTGTCACTCATGGGGGTCAATACAGACCCCCATAAGCACTTAATTAACCCCCTCACTCATGGGGGTCAATACAGACCCCCATAAACCCCTAATTAACCCTGTCACTCATGGGGGTCAATATAGACCACCATAAGCCCTTCATTAACCCTGTCACTCATGGGGGTCAATACAGACCCCCATAAGCCCTTCATTAACCCTGTCACTCATGGGGGTCAATACAGGCCCATAAGCACATCATTACCCCTGTCACTCATGGGGATAAATATAGACCCCCATAAGCCATTCATTAACCCTGTCACTCATGGGGGTCAATACAGACCCCCATAAACCCCTAATTAACCCTGTAATTCATGGGGGTCAAAACAGCCCCCCATAAGCCCTTCATTAACCCTGTCACTCATGGGGGTCAATACAGACCCCCATAAGCCCTTCATTAACCCTGTCACTCATGGGGGTCAATAGAGACCCCCATGAGCACTTAATTAACCCCCTCACTCATGGGGGTCAATACAGACCCCCATAAACCCTTAATTTACCTTGTCACTCAGGAGGGTCAATACAGCCCCCCATAAGCCCTTAATTAAGCGCCTCACTCATGGGGGTCAATACAGCCCCCCATAAGCCCTTAATGAACTCCCTCACTCATGGGGGTCCATACAGACCCCTATAAACTGATAATTAACCCTGTCACTCATGGGGGTCCATACAGACCCTCATAAGCCTCTATTGAACCCCATCAGTCCCATAAGGGTATATTAAGACCATTATGGGCCTGTTACAACCCAACATTAACCACATAAGTGCTATGACGGTCCTCAAGAACCATCATGACACTAAGTATAAACACTACACTGCACTATACCCCCCCAATAAAACATTAAATATCAACTAAACAGCCTCTACACTACCTACCTACACTACATACCTAGCCCCTAATAACCCTCACCACTCTAATTACAGAAAATAAAAAAGCCTAAAGTCACACAAAAAAATCTACCTTACATAAAATAAAAAACCTAAGTCACAAAAAATAAAAAATCTACAAAACAGAAAATAAAAAAACCTAAGTCACAAAAAATAAAAAAGGAACATTACAGAAAACAAAAACCACATTACAACCCCCCACCGCACTACAGAAAAAAAAATTACACACCTGAAATGGAAATACATATAATACATACAATATAATACAATACATACAATATAATACAATACAATTAAATATAATACAATACACCCCTATCTAATATACAATACATCCTATCTATCTAATATACATCCCCCAATCTATCTAAATAAATAACACAATCTAATATACAATACATGCTATCTATATAAAACACACACCCCTAGCTAACATACAATAAATGCTATCTGTATAGAAAATAAACTAATTCTAAGCCAAAATAAAATAATTAAGACCACTTACCTTTGCAGATGTCCATTCAGATCGGGCACCTAGGGAAAAAAATAAAAAAATTAGTGCAACACATTAACAGTAAATAAATAAACATTCTAAATATTCTACTCACCTTTCTGGCATGTCCTGTCCTTATTCTTTTACCCTTCTCCGGCGCGGCACCTGTTATAGAAAACATAACATTAATACACATACATAAACATAAAAACAAAATAAAATAAACATAATCTACATTGTACTTACCTCCCCGCGATGTCTCCAGCCTCCTCCTCCTCTTCTGCCACGCCCTGTAAAAAAAATTTAAAAAATTACTCACATCCGCACTCATGGACATCCCCGACGCTAATGAGGCTCCCGGAGACTTTTCCGGAAGAAAATAAGCAATGGCACCTTCTGATTGGGTGAATTTGATAGACAGTGTTTTTCAACCAATCAGAAGGCACCAATGTGTGAGCCAATCAGAGAGGGATACACCCTAAAATCCCCCTCTGATTGGATAATGCACCTGTCAATCTTTATTTAAACCAATCACAAGGCGCAGATGCCTTCAGCCAATCACAATGGAATACACCCCCACAGGGTGATTGGCTGGAGGCATCTGCGCATTCTGATTGGTTGCACTGACGATAGCCAATCACAATGGAATACATCCCCACGTACTGATTGGTGAAGGCATTTGCATCTTCTCATTGGCTATTGTCAATGTCAATCAGTATTACAGCCAAATGGGAAGGCGCAGATGTCTTCACCAATCAGTACATGGGGGTGTATCCCATTGTGATTCGCGGATGGCAATAAAGCCTTCGGATTGGTTCAAATAAAGACTGACAGGTGCTCTATCCAATCACCGTGGGATTTTGAGGTGTATCCCTTTCTCATTGGTTCACAATTGGCGTCTTCTCATTGGCTGAATTTGATAGACAGCGTTTTCAGCCAATCAGAAGCCGCCATTGCCAATTTTATTCTGGAACACTCCGTAGGAAGATCATTAGCGTCGGAGACATCCGCCAGGGCGGATGTGTGTTGTTTTTTTGTTGTTGTTTTTTTGTTGTTGTTTTTTTAAAGAGCGCAGATTCTTCCGGGGCAGAACACGAGGAGGCCGGAGACATCGCGGGTAGGTAAGTACAATGTAGATTTTGCTTATTTTACTTGGTTTTATGTTTATGTATGTCTGCTAATGTAATGTTTTTTTTTTAACAGGGGCCGCCCTGCAGAAGCAAAGATGGAGGACGTGACATGCTGGAAAGGTGAGTAGAATAATTAGAATATTTAGAATGTTTAGTTATTTTATGTAAACGTGTTGTATTAATTTTTTAAATCTTTTTTACCCTAGGTTGGTGATCTGAAGAAACATCTCAAAGGTAAGTAGTCTTAATTATTTTATTGTAGCTTAGAATTAGGGTTGCTACATAGAGATAGCATGTATTGTACATTAGATAGACAGGGGGATGTATATTAGATAGATAGTATTGTATATTAGATAGGGGGATGTATATTAGATAGGGGTGTATTTATTGTATTTAATTGTATTGTATTGTATGTATTATATGTATTTCCTTTTCAGGTGTGTATTTTTTTTTTCTCTAGTGGTGGGGGGGGTTGTAATGTATTTTTTTTTCTGTAATGTACATTTTTTTAATGTTGGGTTGTAACAGGCCCATAATGGTCATAATATACCCTTATGGGACTGATGGGATCATGGACCCCCATAAGTGACCGGGATAAAATGGTGTAGTGCTTACACTTTGGGTCATGAGGGTCCTGGATGACACTCATGGCACTTATAGTGTTATTACATGCGTTCATTAGTGTGCTAGAGGGGTCTATATAGTGAGGCACACAGTACACTCACATTGTGTGACAAACAGCATTTCAACACTTTATTTTATTGACGGTCATTTTTTGACAAGCAAGTCGCTAGTATTATTATAAATAACAAATGGAGTCAACTGTCAATTCAATAAAACTAATTTCTTTGTAAAGATCATTTTAGGAAAATTTGGCAGCAGCGTTTTGTTTAGATTTATGAAGTTTAAATGAAACATTAAGAAAGAGTATTATATAAGCTCTATTTTCACACCCCTTATGTTTAAATATAGGTGTCCCACTTCAAAGTGCCTGAGATTAAGTGTGCTATTTGAGTGTTTATTTTATTTTTTTTCATTCTTTTTTCTTAAATTTTGATTGAACACTCAACAACTGGAATGGAAATCAGTGAAAATCATGACAGAAAGTGTCTTTAAATATATGTGTAACACAATAAAAAAAAAACTTTGCATATTTATTTATTTCTGAATTTTGGGTTCCAAATTAGGGGTCATCTTATACATGGGGTCGTCTTATAGACAGAAAAATACGGTACATACTGTAATAAGAAAGTTTTGTTCTATGTGTAATTTTTGCCTAAGCCTTACCTTATGTGTTTTTTTTTTTGTGAATCATTTTGAGGAATGAGTAGTTTATTCAGTTTCAGGGAGAAGAGATATAAATTTACAAGTAATATGAATGGTCCCAGGTAGGATGATCACAATAGCACCCATTCAAAGACCATAACCCATTAACTTTTTCCAGTTTTTCCAAGACTCTGAAAATAGGTCCATTCTTCAAATCAAGCTGTGAGTTATGAAGCTGGGCGTGCTGATGCAAACATTTGCAATTACATACTGGTTTGGAATAATTGCTGCTGTGTTATAAAAAAAAAATATATGTAAAGTAGGTATGATTCACAAACATACTTGAAAAGCATTTGCCCTTATAATGTAAAGGCATAACTAAGTTGAGTATATGTATTAATTAGGGTAAAAATAAAAAACATCACCACTTCATATGATTTTAATAACAAGGATACAATTTACCTACATTTGTTCAAACTTCTCTGTGAAAAATGTAGGAAGTGGAGATATTTAAATGCATATACTAACTCAACCTATCCACAATTTTATAAACGTATTCCCAATGTGTCTGTCGCAGTTTAGAATGCATGTTATTTTCTGGCATTGAATAACATTGTGAATATTGCTTCTTCTACAGGGAGTGCAGAATTATTAGGCAAGTTGTATTTTTGAGGATTAATTTTATTATTGAACAACAACCATGTTCTCAATGAACCCAAAAAACTCATTAATATCAAAGCTGAATATTTTTGGAAGTAGTTTTTAGTTTGTTTTTAGTTTTAGCTATTTTAGGGGGATATCTGTGTATGCAGGTGACTATTACTGTGCATAATTATTAGGCAACTTAACAAAAAACAAATATATACCCATTTCAATTATTTATTTTTACCAGTGAAACCAATATAACATCTCAACATTCACAAATATACATTTCTGACATTCAAAAACAAAACAAAAACAAATCAGTGACCAATATAGCCACCTTTCTTTGCAAGGACACTCAAAAGCCTGCCATCCATGGATTCTGTCAGTGTTTTGATCTGTTCACCATCAACATTGCGTGCAGCAGCAACCACAGCCTCCCAGACACTGTTCAGAGAGGTGTACTGTTTTCCCTCCTTGTAAATCTCACATTTGATGATGGACCACAGGTTCTCAATGGGGTTCAGATCAGGTGAACAAGGAGGCCATGTCATTAGATTTTCTTCTTTTATACCCTTTCTTGCCAGCCACGCTGTGGAGTACTTGGACGCGTGTGATGGAGCATTGTCCTGCATGAAAATCATGTTTTTCTTGAAGGATGCAGACTTCTTCCTGTACCACTGCTTGAAGAAGGTGTCTTCCAGGAACTGGCAGCAGGACTGGGAGTTGAGCTTGACTCCATCCTCAACCCGAAAAGGACCCACAAGCTCATCTTTGATGATACCAGCCCAAACCAGTACTCCACCTTCACCTTGCTGGCGTCTGAGTCGGACTGGAGCTCTCTGCCCTTTACCAATCCAGCCACGGGCCCATCCATCTGGCCCATCAAGACTCACTCTCATTTCATCAGTCCATAAAACCTTAGAAAAATCAGTCTTGAGATATTTCTTGGCCCAGTCTTGACGTTTCAGCTTGTGTGTCTTGTTCAGTGGTGGTCGTCTTTCAGCCTTTCTTACCTTGGCCATGTCTCTGAGTATTGCACACCTTGTGCTTTTGGGCACTCCAGTGATGTTGCAGCTCTGAAATATGGCCAAACTGGTGGCAAATGGCATCGTGGCAGCTGCATGCTTGACTTTTCTCAGTTCATGGGCAGTTATTTTGCGCCTTGGTTTTTCCACACGCTTCTTGCGACCCTGTTGACTATTTTGAATGAAACGCTTGATTGTTCGATGATCACGCTTCAGAAGCTTTGCAATTTTAAGAGTGCTGCATCCCTCTGCAAGATATCTCACTATTTTTGACTTTTCTGAGCCTGTCAAGTCCTTCTTTTGACCCATTTTGCCAAAGGAAAGGAAGTTGCCTAATAATTATGCACACCTGATATAGGGTGTTGATGTCATTAGACCACACCCCTTCTCATTACAGAGATGCACATCACCTAATATGCTTAATTGGTAGTAGGCTTTCGAGCCTATACAGCTTGGAGTAAGACAACATGCATAAAGAGGATGATGTGGTCAAAATACTCATTTGCCTAATAATTCTGCACTCCCTGTATAAAATATTTTTCTTGGAGAAGTTTTAAAAAGTATGATATCAAGAAACAGAGATGTATTAGACAAAGTAGTATATTAAAAAGGAAACAACTATTAAATCTCTTATAGCACACATGCACGAATAGATCAAAGGGTGGACTGGTTTGTATACTTATATTTACATTAATAAGCAAGTAACAGGAAATGAACACATATGTATATTTATAAAAATTGAGTTAAAAAACGTAAACTGAGATTGCTTGTATAGTGTATTGTGCATTTTACTGTTGTATTTCATAGTGTATTATATGGTATATTTGCATATGTTTGTACGTTTTCTCGTAAATAGCATAGAAATTACCAATATGGCTGTTTACACAGCACTTGACCATCATGGCTGATGAAATTGCAGCAAGAGTTAGTTGAGTATTGTCATGTCTGTAGCATGCCAAGATACAATCTGGGCAATACCTTACAGATTGATGCCCTCAGCCTTATAGGACAGGTGTATTGTGCCAGGGGAAAGGGGCCCCACTGAGATATGGGTTAACATTGCGGAGGTTGTGATTTGTGTGTTATTCCTTGTTATGCCTTTTAAAAGCATAGGATAGTGGAAATTGCCTGAGTACCATTAGGGCCATACTATGGTACCCATGTTTATAGTTGGGGTGAGCGTAAGAACATGATAGGAGTAATGGGATGTATGTCTATATTGTGTTTTTTTGGGGGGGCTAGCAATTACAAGGGAAATATTGTATATGCCCAGTATTTCATAGTACTGGACTAATTCCTTATTAACCAGATTATGGAGATAACTGACCCCTAGGAGTCACATAACACACGTCTCTCTCTCTATTATCACAAGCCCTTAGCCTGGTGTCTCTATGCCTATTGTGTGTAATTACCCCGTACCAAGAATACAGCGGTGGAAAGGGAAAACAATGGGTTATTCTCTTAGACTTTCAGGAATGGTTGATAATAAGAGTTAGAAGGTGATTGGGGTAACCATGGATGCCAATTTTAATTGATTGGCCTGTTGTTGCTAAGAGTGCGGTATAAATATGTCTGTTTCAGTATTACATTTTCTATAACTGGTTCACATAATTAATGTGGGGATTTTGTTATTGATGCTGGAGTAAGTTATTTTCAGAACTTAGAAAAAAAAATCTTTATGCTATACAAGAAGATTACATACTCTTAGTCTGACCCAAGGGCTCACAATTCTTCCTGCTGTACAGAGGTAAAATGAACTGGGCACATCTGTACCCCATTCAACATACAGGTTGTCACCAGTATAGTTCAATAATATTATTATTTTTTTAGAGAAAAAAGTAAGTTATTATTTCTAATGTAATTACTATTTTATTTATATTATAATTATCTCTTTCTTTGTGCTTAACAAATTACTAAAAGCACATGCACTAAAGCTATTTATAATTAGTTTGGTTCATTTTGCAAATCAATACACAAATACTACTTGTGTAATGTAAATAAAGGAATAGCCTTAGTGAAAGTAAATTATGTATTTGAGTTCAATTACCCATTTTACAGGCTGGAGAATTACATGCATGTTTTTTTTTTTGGGGGGGGGGGGGGGTGTTTGTTGTGTTTATATGTATAAACCTACATATGCTTATTGTGAAATATGTCTTTAGTATACCTTTAATTGATTTCTAAATTGTAATCCATCTTCATATTGCTGTTTTAACAGACGTGTATAAATTCGCTATTAGGCTATGCGTATTTATGCAAGATATTCCTATTGGAATTTTAAATGAATATTTCTACACATATTTTTCTTTGAACAGTTAAGGTCCCCATAGTTTTATAGTAGATTTGATTTGGCTGCATTTTTTAAATATATAATTTTATGATTTATTTAAATATTTTAAAATGTATATCTTTAACATATTTTTCTCCAAATAAGCTTTCAGCAATTTTTTATTTATTCTTTTTTTTTTAAATGAATTATCAGAAGAACATTTATTTTGGGTTCATAATTATCTGATACAGACTTGCATTATTTGTATTTATGTGTCTCATTTAAGATTTCTGGGGTATTCCCATTTTGTTGTTAAGTCATTCTGTTGTGTCTAACTCTCCATCACCCTATGGACCCCAGCATGCTATAGACATATGTCTAGTGGTGCTTATCCATAAATCTTGACAAAGATACTGGAGTGGGCTATGAGTTCTTTCTCCAGGGGGCCGCAATTTGTCTGACCTCTCTGCCATGATATATCTTACAGCTTCATTGAAGTACACAAGCCCCTTCAACACAACAATGTAGCGATGCAGAAGGGGGGTATTCCCATGTTTCCCTAAATATCATTGATTTTAGATTGTTGTGGAAAATATTCAATACAGATTCTCTCTTACCAACTCAGGACAACAAAGGAAAAAACAATCAGTATTCAAGGTTCTCAAAGCAACTCTTATTTATTTAAACAAGCCAGCATGGTGAGAGCAATGTGTGCATCCTATGCAAAAGAGTCAAATGTGAAGTTTGCCAGAAAAAGACAACAACTTTTAATAGAAATCCAATGATAATTAGTAAAAACACTGGAGTGTCTTACAAATGTCTTTCTGCACAATACACAAAAGATCAATACAATTCAGTCAAGTAAGGTCATTTGGTAGGAGCTACAAAACAATAGAAGTTGTGTTTGAATAAAAAGCTATGTTCTGAGTTAGATGTACTCAATATGCAGTTTTAAAGGATCATGGGTTTAAAGCAATATGCTGTTTACATACCTCTACAAGAAACACATTAAATCTATGTCAGTGGTATAGCAGGGACATGTAACATCCTTGTGTTTATTGAGTTAGCCTAAACTTTTTAAAACCTATACTTTTTTTAAACCCGATGTATTATCCATTTGTTCAAATATTTTAGGTATTGGTAAAAATAACCACATTATCATTGTATATTCCCACATTTTATTAAGAAAATAACAGAGATTTTATATTAAACTAATTTATGCACAAGGGAGCCCATAGTGGAGGTATGCAAGAAAACAAAAAAAATAGTTACATTTTTATATAATGAGTTGATAAATGTTGCTGACGCTTGAAAACATTGAATGTTGGAGTGATTAGAAATACTCAAGAACTAGTCGTAGCATATATTAAACTGTTTTAATAATATTTACATTGTTTAGAAGTTTAATGTTAATCCATTTGTGTTTTGGTAATATGATTGTTCATCACAACTAATCCCTCCCCACTCTACCACACTTATCCCAGCTCTCACACATCTCTTCAACCTTTCTCTAAACACTGGCAAGTTTCCATCCTCTTTAAATCATGCCATAATTACACGCATTCTTAAAAAAAACCTCATCTGATCCAGTTTCTGCTTCCAACTATCGCCCTACCTCTCTACTTCCCCTGGATTTAAAACTGCTTGAGCGGCTCATCTACAATCATCTCTCTAGCATATCCTCCTGGATGTCTGCCAGTCAACTCAATTTCAAAAACTGAACTCCTTATCTTCCCACGCTCTACTACAGCTTTCACTCGTCAAATATCTCTCACTGTTGAGAACACCATCATCACTCCCTCTTCCCAGACCCCTTCAGGTTGTCTCTGGGTTCTACTGGACCATGCCTTCTTTCATTCTTCACATACAATCAATAACAAAATCTTGTCATCTCCAAAATACGTCACTATCTTACACAAGACACAGCTAAAATTCTTATACATTCTTTCATCATGTCCCGACTCAAATACTGCAATTTGCTCCTTGCTACCCTCCCCATCTATTGTCTATCTCCACACCAATCCATAATGAACGCCTCCGCTAGACACATCTACCATAGTAAACGCTCAGTGTCTGCAGCTCCTCTGTCAATGACTCCAGAATAATATTTAAAATCATAACCCTAACATACAAAGCTCTCAACAGTGCACCCTCTTATATCTCTGATCCTGTTTTAAAATACTCTCACAACCACCTTCTCCATTCTGTTAGTGACCTTCTTTCCTCCTCTTATCACCACCTCTCACTCCGGCTTTCAAGACTTCTCACGTTTACCTCTATTCTCTAGAACTCCTTTCCTCACTAGACTATCCTCCTGCCTCAAAACCTTTAAAAAAAACTTATAAAAAAAAAAAGGCCACAGTTTAATATCACTCACATCCACAATCTACAGTGCAACATACATACACCTCCACTTGATTGAACTTTGCTTTACCACTGCCATCTTGCATCTGTCACCCTTTTGTATCACACCCAAACCCTTTAGATTGTAAATTTGCAAGTTTTCAATCTTGTGTTGGTGCTTTGAAAACAAGCACTATGTATGTTTGATTTTAAGCTAAAAAAAAAAAAAAAGGGGGCCCTACATTCTTTGCTATGCATTAATTTTGATTTCACCATGTACTTAACCCCTGTACAACGCTATGGAATATGTTGACACTTTACAAATAAAAGCTAATAATAATAATAAAAATATTAATATTATTATTATTATTATTATTATTATTATGTCTATGCAGATATTTGATAGTATTTATAAGCAGTACTAGTAACTTACCTGTCAGTAAAATATATGGAATACATTATTAAATCAATTGACATACATTTATATATTTTTTTCAAATCCAATTTTTATTTGGATATAACAGATAAAGAATTTTGAATTGCGCATGAGCAACTACCTCGTAACTGTGCATTATTTATTATTAGCTCATTTATAATGCGCCAACATATTCCGTAGCGCTGTACATAAAATAAGTTCAGACAAAGATAAATACAAATTAACATATAGTAAAGCAAGGAGGGCCCTGTCTTTGAGCTATGAATCCAATGTCCATGGTGAATTCCCAAAGTACTTAAGAAAGAAACTCGCAGACTTGCAATCTAAGGTATAGTGAGTGATAAAAGAGTGAGAGAGAGAGAGGTTATAAGCGTGTTAGGGTGGAAGGTGATAGGCTTCTTTAAAGAGCTGCGTTTTAAGTGAGGTTTTAAATGTTTTGAGGCAAGAGGATAATCTGGTGGAACAAGGCAAGGAGTTTCAGAGACTAGGGGCAGCACGAGAAAAAGTCCTGGAGTAGGGAGTGAGAGGAGGTGACAAGAGTTGTAGAAAGAAGAAGGTCATTAGCAGAATGAAGAGGGTGGGTGGGGGAGTATTTGGAGATGAGAGCAGAGATGTAAGGGGGAGCATTATTGTTGAGGGCTTTGTAAGTTAGGGTAATGATTTTAAATTGTATTCTTGAGGCTAAGGGAAGCCACTGGAGTGATTGACAGAGAGGTGATGCCGACACTGAACATTATGTACGGAAGATGAGTCTAGCAGAGGCATTCATAATGGATTGAAGTGGAGATAGTCTGGTGATGGGTAGGCCAAAAAGAAGCGAGTTGCAGTAGTCTAGTCGAGAGATGATGAGAGAGTGTATAAGGATTTTAGTTGTGTCTTGTGTAAGATAGTGACAAAGTCTGGAGATGTTTTTTAGTTGGACAAGACAAAAATGTAGTTAGTGATTGTATGTGAGGGATGAAAGACAGAGGGGGGTCCAGTAAAACTCAAGACAATGGGCTTGGGGTGTGATGATGTCGTAGTTGACAGTGAGAGAGATGTGAGGAATTGACACTGGGCGAGGAAAGGAAGATTATGAGTTCAGTTTTAGACATGTTGAGTTTGAGATGATGGGTGGACATCCAAGAGGATATACTAGAGAGAGGCAGTTAGAGACGTGTTAGAAGAGAGGGGGGATAGATCGGGTGCGGAGAGGTAGATTTGGGTGTCATCTGCATAGAGATGATAATGAAGCCCAAAAGAGTTTATGAGTGTTCCAAGCGAGGAAGCGTAGATGGAGAAGAGGAAGGGGCCTAGGACTGCCTTCCTCTGGATCAAATAACAATTAACAAATAATAATAAATGGTCCATATTAGAAAGATCAATAGAGATCTAAAAAGGTTGAACTTGATGGACTAACTCTTTATTCATCCTCCAATACTATATTTTTAATAATTATTTAATCAATAATTTAATTAATAACTAATCCGCATATTGCAGATCAGAGGAGATCTTAACAGGTGCAACTTGATGGACTGAAAGTCTTTTTTCAACCTTAATTACTATGTAACTATGTGACTATGTAACTATGATCCTTGGGGTACACCAACAGAAAGTTAGTGAGGAGAAGAAGGTGTTGGAGAAGGAGATACTGATTGATCGATTTTGTAGGTATGATGAGAACCACGATATAGCAGTGTCTCAAATACTGAGGAGAGGATATGGAGTAAGAGTGGATGGTCGACAGTGTCAAAGGCAGCAGAGAGATCTAGAAGAAGGAGAATTGAAAAATGACCTTTTGACTTGGCGGTAAGCAGGTCATTGGTGACTTTAGTGAGCTGTCTCAGTGGAGTGTTGGGGCCAAAAGCCGGATTGGAAGGTGGGAAGAAGGGAGTTAGAAGAAATAAAGCTGGTAAGGCGGTTATAGACTAGCCCCCCTTCAGCAGTTTGGAAGCCAGGGGAAACAGAGAGATAGGGTGGTAGTTAGACGCATCGTCAGTGTCAGATGAGGGTTTTTTGAGGGTGGGTATAACTATGGCATGTTTTAGAGAAGATGGGAACGTGCCAATAGTAAGGGATTAGTGTGGTAGAGAGGTGCATCTGCACGATTCCATTGTAACTGTGTATGCAAGATTATGTAGGAACTACAGTGTGGGTCTTTGCCTTGCAGGAGGCTATTTCACACCTTTTTCTAGCTCTTTATATGTAGATGTAAATGCATGTGTACCTAGATATATATATATACCTAGGGATGTAGTAGAGACTGCCTCATCTCACATTGAGTGAATAAGCTGCTAACCTTTTTATCTCACCTTCATGGCGCTTTTTGTATTTTTAATGGATGAGAATAAACAGCGTTACAACCTTATTTTACATTAATTAAGTTATTTATGTGTTTAATCACAGTGGAAGCCAAACTATGTGTGTGATTATATATATATATATATATATATATATATATATATAGTTCTCAGAAGCGCGGGCTTGCCAAAAAAACGTTAGTAACGCAACATTAAAACTGGGGGGCTCTTGTAGGCAATGAGCGATGGTGGAGATGAGTTCCGTAGGTGCTCATCCCTACAACCCTGCACCACTTAGGCAGTGAGATCCCTACAACCCGCAGGACTACACAGCAACAGAAATCTCAATTAGACAATTCACAATGCGAGACCCGTAGCGCAGACGATGTTCAGAGGAGCAAAAGTACACAAGGGGAGAGGCTTGCAATGAGCGCCAAAGGTACTCAGAGGTCCAAAAAGGACCAAAAGCCTTACATTGTGTGGCAAACAGCATTAACTGGCTTACAATTTTATGACCAACCATTTTTTGAAGGCAATTCGCTAGTCACATATATAGTTCTCAGCAGCGCAGGTTTGCCAAGAAACGCTGGTAACGCAATGTTAAAATTTGGGTTCGCAAAGGCACTTATTGCGCTGGTGGAGATGAGCGCCATAGGCGCTCATCCCTACGACCCCGCAATACTTAGGCAGTGAACGCAGAAGACGCTCACTGTGCTGGTGGAGATGAGCCCCGACTCGCGGGACTACACATCAACAGAATTCACAATGCGAGACCCGTAGCACTTTGGAAAAATCCAGTGGAAAAACACGACCCGCGGCACTTAGAAGAAATAAAACAAAAAAACACATAAAATAGAAATACAAAAATAAAATAATCACACACAGCATCTGGAAGTGAGGTTGCATGACAATTTAATCACAATTTGTAGAGTTTCGGGACTAAAAAAAATAAACGCCTAAGCGACAAAAAAAATGGCGGCCGAAAAAAAAGAACACAAGGCTATACAAACCATAACCATGCAAAACACCACCAGGCACATAAGACTTTTACCCAGGAATGTACGAGGTACAAAATACACTATTAGGAAAGACAGAAAATGCTCCAGACAATCTCACTCATTTTACAACGCTAACTTAAAACCAACAACATTACCATTCTAAAATGGTGCTTTACACAACTAAACAAACGGTTAGCCGTGTGTGAAAGCAAGGATTGCTGATACACCAGGGAACAGCAGCGATAGCGGATGAGGTCGCTAGTGAGCTGAAGGGATCAGCAGTGCCTTTGGAGGAGGCTACTGGAGGGAAAGCGCATTAGGCGAAACATGAAAAGATATTAAGGCAATAGACGAGAGGGCTAGCGTAGGACATAGGAGAAGGAGTGGTGTGGTGGAGCCTAGCAAATGCTGAAATGGGGCTTGCAAATATGATGAAACCTATCGAAGGCAAGTGCGAATATGAAAGCGCGATTGTGGTGGAGCCTAGGGAAGGCTGAAGAGGTTTGCCAATGTGGATGAGCCTAAAGAATGGGACTATGGAAGGGCGATTGAGGCGGTGCCTAGCAAAGGCGAGTATAGGACATACGGAGGTATCGGAAGTGGTGCCCAGATAGGGCCAAGTAGAGAGTGTAAGAAGGGCAGATATTTAGTAAATCTGGCCCAGAAACCACATGAATAAGGCGTAGCTAAGCCAAAGTACTACCTTGGACAAGGGCATAGACAAGTAGATTCAGGCCCAGATCTATAGTAGGAAAGTGTAAGGAAGTCAGGATAACTTACCTCAAAAGAAACCATCACTCTCCAGCAATGAGGGAGTGCCCTTTTGGGCAAGAAAAGAGCCAGAAACTGGACAGCAGGAGGCTCTGCATAGTAATTAGGTGACAGAAGTGGTGCCCGGAGAAGGCCTATAGGAGAGCGTAAGGAGGGTAGAAGTTTAGTAGATCTGGGCCAGAAACCACATGAATGAGGCATAGGGAAGCCGAAGTGCTCCTTGGACACAGACAAGGGCATAGTCAAGTGGGTTCAGGCCCAGATCTATAGTAGGAAAGTGTAAGGAAGTCAGATAACTTACCTCAAGAGGAACCACTCTCCAGCATTGAAAGTGCCCCTCCAAGCAAGAAAAGTAGTTACGAGGAGATATGCACAGATGCTGAAGGCAGGAATTGTAGAAGCTGCAAGGCAGAGCAGTTACAAGGAGATAAGTACATATGCTAAAATGAGAGAGCTGAAAATGGTGGAGAGAAGCAAATAAACAATGAACAAGAATAGTTAGATGACAGAGCTGAGAAGCATACTGCAGAACGTAGAGTCAGAATGAGCAGAGGTGCAAACAACTCAAGTGAGAGATCTGAAAAGGCCAAAAATCTAATGGAGCAGCAGTCAGGCGAAGCTGTACCCTGCATGACACAGACCCAAATGAGCTGAGGTGCAAACAGGAAGCGCTTATAAAGCTGCAGAGAGCCCCGCCAAAGGAAGAGGCAAGGCTAGAGAGGGGCTAACCATGTATGAAGCAGCTGTGGGCCCCACACATGGAAGAGGCGGGGGCGAGAGAGGGACCCAAGCACACACACACACATATATATATATATATATATATATATATATATATATATATATATATACATACTTACACATGCATCAGGAGCACATGAGTTGAATCAATTGCCTTGGAGAGTTTTGCACAGCCTTTGGGGTCCCTTACTACTGGATTGCCTTCCATTTGTTTCTTTTTCTTTAATGTTTGTGCCTTTCCTCCAACAAAATCCCATTAGCCTCTCTGTAACAGCGTTCTCTCATTGCAGTTTTCAAACCCTCCAAGTTTTTAACTGCAGTTAGCTGCGCCTCCCTCTGCGCCTTCCTGCTGCCCTCCCTGTTGCTGGAATCTCCTCAACTTTTCATCCTTTCATCCCTTCGGTTCTCCACGACTCCTTGCACCAGTGATTGTGTCACAGCCGGCCAGACATCACATACGGGAGCACCTCCTTGCAATGCCGCTCTACATCCTGCTGCCTCACACTTCCTTCCCTGGCCAAGGTAGGTGCCAGTGTTTGGGATTTTAGTTTTTGCTAAAGGATCCTCTACTGCCCAGATGTAGTGTTTAGGTGGCTTTACTTGCCTGCAGGACTGGTAAGGGCTTCACACAAGGAATTTTTGTTTCTGAGTTCTAGCTGTTTATTCTATTGGTCTCCGGTGTGCATTTATCTCTTATATTTCTCATTTATGTTCACATTGATCTAAGATATTTACTTCTCTGCATAAATGTTTCATTCATGTTGCTATTTTTCAACAAGCATTTTAGCAGTGTATACCCCTTTGTGAGATTTCCATAATTTTTCTGGGCTACCATGATACCTTTTCTTATTATACTACACCAGGCGAGTTTCTATGTAATGTTTTTTGTATTAAGTTCCTAGCACCTCCTCATCTCTTGGGGTAGTATTCAGCTGTATTCCTTCCCACATGGTTAGTATACATCAGTATATGCAGGATTTTGACTCTCCATACTTTTAATCTTCCACATGCATTACCTTGTATGTATTGCACATTTATGTGATAATTTTTTATCAACACTGATTACAAGCCAATATTGTGTCACTTCTTCATAACATTTTTCTATTGTTATCATATCCATATTTCTCTATTTCAACACATTGTATACCTTTTTATGTTATACTACACAGGGGGGGCATCTGTTTTGTTCATATTACTGTAAGTTCCTAGTGCCCCCTTATCTCTTGGGATAGTATTCAGGTGCATTTCCTTTCCATATGGTTGGTTTGGAATTCTCTGCAAGCATACATCCATATATTCAGGATTTTGACTCTCTACACCTTGAATCTTCCACATGCTTGTACATATTGTCCATTTATGTGATCTTTTTTTATCAATACTTCTTGCAAATCGCTATGTACCACTTTTTCATCGCATTTTGCTATTGTTTGTCACATCTATATTCTTCTATTTCACCACATTTTAGTAATGTAATGTTCCATTACATGTGACTCACACTGTACTACAAGGATATTTCTCATGCATTACCCTGTACTTATTGCCCATTTAGATGGCCATTTACTGAATTATGTCTTTTGTGCTCTTTTCCAGTTGGTTCCATACCACTGTTCTACATATTTTAGCTACTTTATGTATATTTGCATGTGACTCCTGTTGCACCCTGTGCTTAGCTTATTGTTCTGTTAGATTTTCAGCTCACACTCTCTGATATGTCCCCACCCTCTGCTGTGCACACCCTATGCCCTAGAGTATGACTTTTAACCCCCTCCCTTATTAGGCAATTTATTATATACTTTGTTCCATGCACGATATTTGCATATATTGATCCATGCCAACCATGGACACCACCTAACCCCACCCCTTGTTTACTCCCCAGTCAGTTACATGCAAAATTCCAGATGCCGAACCCAATTCAACCAGATTTTCCACTGACAATATGTACAGTATATTTGGTTTTTGACCTGCACTTTGCCAAGCTATTTTTGGTTTTAGTCTCATTAATTTAAGTCTTTCTAGTACGGACAACTTTTCCTAAAAATCTGATTCATTTGATTCTTCTCAGATCCCATCTTAGTCGCTTCTGTCCTTTTTTAAAATCTTTTCCAGCATTTTCACTAATTATTCCGACATCCAACCCTTCCAGTCATTCAACTGAGTTGCCGAATCTCAACACAGTAACCTCATACCTTCATCTATAACCACTTGATCTAACACTTCACATTCATAGGACTTATACCAATCAAACTATAAGAATACAGGTCTATTTAATATATGCCAACTGCACACCTATTGTCTCAGTCACTCAGTCATTCACCATCCCCAAAAAGTTTTCAAACCTTATTCCCTTATATATTTTAAACCTTCAGTTTTCTATTTAAAGTCGCTAATCATCCACTACCTCCAGTCACTGACTATCAGCACCATCGGCTCACAAGGGTTTTTACAAGACCCACAGTTGCTCTAAATCTCATGTTGAGACAAACAACTCAAATCTTATGATTAACCAGTAAGTAATTGTTATCCTATTAGAATTTCAGTATCAAATCCAAGTCGCTAATCCCCAACCACCTTTAGACGTGCACCATTGTTCCTCAGGCTACCATCAAAGCCTCTATCCATTTAACATGTATATATCCCCAGATTAATAATTTTACCCCTCTCCAGGCGCTATGCAATATCTGACATGGCTGGCCAAGCACCATCAGATGTCGAGAGTGTATCATACAAATTTGCATCCTTTCAATCGCGTCCTCCCTCCATTGCTGGATGTAATTCCCCCCATCAGATGTGGACGGTGCAAGAACTATACAGAAGCTCATAGCCAGAAGTTGTGTTTATGGAACGTATGCTGTGCTTATTTATGCCTGTACCTTCAAGTACTCTCAATCATAGCCTTTATTCTCTCAATTGTTGCAATGTTCCCTGTTTTTGGGCTTTTCCCACATATCTCATGTTACTTCACAAGGTTACCTATACAATGCAGTGTATCCTCTTTTCACAACTGTGCACACTTACTGTTTTTCATGC
Organism: Discoglossus pictus; assembly: GCA_027410445.1. Taxonomy (NCBI): domain Eukaryota; kingdom Metazoa; phylum Chordata; class Amphibia; order Anura; family Alytidae; genus Discoglossus; species Discoglossus pictus. The sequence goes on along the minus strand of CM050164.1, from coordinate 70,964,983 downwards.
CCCCTGTTTTGTGGGGACCACGCTCTTTTGCTTTATCAGGATTCAGCTTTTTCTCTTTCCCACGTGCTCCTCTATCTTGATGCTCCCTGCGCATTACCCATTATGATATCTCTAACCCAGCCAACGCAATTATGGCTCACAATGTACAACTAAGATCAATTGATCTATACAAATTCAAGTTCATTTAATATACGATAGCCTTGCAAAGCATCATCAGTCATACAAAGGCAACCTTCCTGGTCCACATTCCAAATGTACCATTTTACCATACTATCGGGACTTCAATACCATCTTCCAAGTCGCTAACCATCAATCATTTTCAGTGTCTCACATTTATACACCAGGCTACCATCGAAGCTTCATAGTCACACAAATCGCACATAGAGACAATCCATTTCACATATATATTCCCAGATTAATAATTTCATGCTTCTCCAGATGCTAATCACGTTCTAAGATGGTTGACCAAGCACCGTCAGATGCTGACAACTTCCCTTCACAAGCCATATCCTCACTCCGTTCCTCCATTTGCCAAGGTAAATCAACTACTAGGTCACCTGAATTTACGCCACTTATAATCTCCCTCAAGGTAAAGTTTTTGTCAGCAATTTACTAACAAAACTCACTCTAAGATCAATATTTCATCAACCATTCCTCTTAGAAGTCCAAACCATTGCCGATATTACCTGGTAGGTCACTTTTTCCTCTCTCACTGAAATGGAAGACTATTCATGTTACTAGACCTACCACAGAACTTACCCTGTTCTATGCCTACATCTTCTAAGATCATTTCAAAATTTTCATCACAAGATAGTCATACTCACACAGGGAGTCAAGTACTTGGGAGAGAGGCTCATACTCGGGACTACCTATGGACCAGCTACGCAATACAACTCATAATCATCAATGATCCAACTGTTACTATCATATAGAAATTAAGATATAACATCAAATCCATCCTCCTATCTACCCCAAGAACTAGATTAGCTCCTCTATTAATGGCAGCAAATACAATGTACTCTGGACTGGTCACTAGTACTAGTATAAAAAGAGCCTGGCAACTATTTGTTTTTCCTCAAATCACAACTCATCTTTTTTTAGCCTTTGCTGCACATTGTGACATACACCGGAAGTTATACTTCAATACTTTAGAGACCTACCTGACAGGTATACAATTACATTTGATCACAGAATACATGACAGAAACATCCACACTCAAATCACACCCTTTTAAGTATTTTTGATTTGGTTTAGCAACCAGAACCCCACCATCTAAACCACAATGTCTACATATAGACAGCAACATATTCAAAAGACTTATGTTTAATATCAATACTCCTTTCAAGTCCGAAATCTTTCTCCACAATCACAACTGCTATAACTTAGCTTTCTACGGGTTTCTTCACCCCAGATTTTTTCTACTTCACAAAACCACCCTCATCACATTTCTAAACTTGACGTAATTTTATGAGATGACTACTACATACCCACACTTCATTCTCTAAAAAAAAAAAATAGCCGTAAACCAATCCAGGTATCCTATTATCCAACTCATAATTCCAGGTGTCCTTTCACTTCACTCAGAACCCTTCTCCTATATTTACCCACCAAACCTACTTAACACCCACCACCTAGCCTATCTAGTCAGCTTTTTGCCTACTATAGCATTCATACTCTACATATGGCTTCTATACATCACATTAGGACTTGACACCTTCTCGTACTATGGTCACTCCTTCCACATAGGAACAGCCACATCAGTATCCAGATCTTATGCTCCTGCCACATCATTGAAATATGGGCAGATTGAAATCCAACTGCGTTATAAGATACATACCAAATCCATCTGACAAAATTAAAGAGGCTTTATAGAACATAACTTTATAAAACAGAATTACCACATCATCCCTGCATTCAATGTTATTGACCTCTAATCAGGCTAAGGGGTCAAGTAGCATTTTGGCACACCATCAACTACTATACCATCAGCTTACAATGCAGAATTTAGAGAAGCTTTTCACAACATAACTTCATAACAATTACTTAATACATCATTCCTTCATTTCATATTATTGGCCTATAAGTAGGGTAAGGGGTCAAATAGTTTTGTCATACCATCAGCATACAATTATTAAAGAAGATGACGACCACAAATAATAATAAATAAAAAAAAAATATATATATATATATATATATTAATATGAGACAAGGGTGTTTATTTATGTCCCGATATGGTCCAAAGCAAGCAGTCTGCTCATGTGTCAGTGAGGGGTTTGATTCCAGTCAGGGAACCAAGAGGTCACACTGCCCTGAAGCCAAGCAGGGTTGGGCCTGGTCAATAATTGGAGGGGAGACCACCTATGAATACCAGGAGCTTTATGCTGTGGCCCACTGGGGAAGGAACTGGCAACTCACTCTGGTATCTCTGCCATGAAAACCAAGTGAATCAGCATGACCATGTACATAAAAATGTGCATGTATGTTACGGTCCATGAGGTCACAGAGAGTCAGAAAAGACTGCACAACACCAAAAAAAAGCCATAGTCAGGAGGACAAGATACTTAATCCAAGCACAGGATGCACAAATTGATGCACAAATAATATATGGTTCTCCATGAAGGCAGGGATGTGAGGTCTGGACAGAAGGCCAAGATGTGGAAGGAGGTAGCTAATGAGATCTGTGCACTGGGAGTCTACACGAGGTCAGCTAAGCATCACCACCATGATTGCTGGTACAAAGACAGGTGCAAGATGTCTGAGAAGGCCAAAGCTGGAAGAGCAACAAGTGGTGGCACTCTAGTGACCTTCTACTTGAAAGAGTGAAAGACTTGGAGTGGATTGTCGTACCGATGGTGGTTGGAATATCATATACACTATAATCCCATCACATACTCAAGCATGTGCACCACACACACACACAGATAACACACATCTAATGTAAATGTTGCTCATCAATTAAAGTGATATGACTAGGAATGTACTATAACCTGTGTGTCTAAAGATTTAGAGATTCCACTTTGCAATGAGAATCAATTAAAACTTATAATTAAAGTGACTAAACATCAAATAAATAGTCCCTGCATGTATGTGCCCACTGCTAAGTATGAAGATACTTAACAGGTTAAAAAGTAACCTGTGGTTGTGTGAGGGACTGGGACTCCCCCTCACCCAATAAATATTTCCTACACTAATCAAACCCCCAGCTGGCGTCAATCTAGGGTCATGCTGGGCCTCTGTGCTGTTCATGCTAAATCTGCCTCCTGGTGAGACCTGTCTCAACTCCCATGTCTGTTCTCCTGTCTCTGGGACTCCATCCCCAGCCCCCTTCCTTGCCTTTTCTCTTCCACGCTATTGCTGACATTCCACTAGAGATGTCGCGGACAGTTCGCCTGCGGACTATTCGCAGCGATTTTGGCATGTTCGCGTTCGCATCGGATGGCGAACACATTCGCTTTTGGGTTCGCCCCCTATTCTTTATCATTGAGGAAACTTTGACCCTGCACCTCACAGTCAGCAGACACATTCCAGCCAATCAGCAGCATACACTCCCTTCCAGGGCCTTCCATCTGAAGGACAGCATACATTTTAGAATCATTCTAAAGCTGCATTCGTTGTGAGAGGACAGAGAGTGTAGCTGCTGGAGATTTAATAGGGAAATAGATAGCCAGGCTGTGTATTTAGCTTCCACTACAGACCTGAAGGACTCATCTGATATCTGCTACAAGAACATCATTTATTTTATTTTATAATTTTTTTCTGTGTAATCTAATTGCATATGCCTGCCTGCCAGCGTGTGTGTGTGACAGGCTAACACCTAACAGCTTATATTGTGCTTATTTTCACTACTCATACCTGGTGGTGTACCATTCATTGAAAACAACCATTTTTTTCCTTTAATCTAATTTCAGTTGCCTGCCTGTGTCAGGCTCACAGCTTATATTGTGCTCAGTGAAATAAAACAACACTTTTTTGACTGTAATAGATTGAATAGCAATTGCCTGCCTACAGGCGTGTGTGTGAAGCCTATTGCATCTACTCTGCCAACTTTTGCCAGTGCACAGTGATACGTCATATCTGGTGCAACCGTAGTGTACAGTGACATAAAACAACACTTTTTTCACTGTAATCGATTGAATATCAGTTGCCTGCCTACAGGTGTGTGTGTGAGGCCTACAGCCCCTACTCTGCCAACTTTTGCCAGTGCACAGTGACACTCATGCCATATACACGTCCCCTGATAGGGGACGTAACAGGTATCAAACTGATAGGAATAAATAGTACAACTGAACCAACCACTCCTATCTGGTGGCACATTACATTGCACGTGCAGTGCCCCAAATTCGAAGTAGGAGGTCCGACCAAGCATCTTTTTCCATCTCCCTGTTCCAAAAATCAATGCCATATACACGTCCCCTAATAGTGGAGGTAACAGGGATTAAACCGATAGGAATAGTACTACTTAACAGTACACACCTTATAATAACGCAGACAGAGGCAACGCAGAGAGAGGAGTCTGAAGAAGAGGAGTCAGAGGAGGAAGGTGGCTTTGAGGAGGTGGAAGACCAAACACAGCAGGCGTCCCAGGGGGCTTGTTGTCACCTTTCGGGGACCCTTGGTGGCTGGGTGAAGGAAGAGACCTTCAATGACATCAGTGAGGACAAGGAACGGGACATGGCTAGCTTGGTATCCAACCTTGTGCAAATGGGGAGTTTGCGGTTGTGCAAAGGGACTGTTTGCGGTTGTTTGCGGTGCATTAAACGGGGAGATTGGTCTGTTACTGTGAAGCGGGTGTAACCCTTACACTACCTAAACGATACAACATCATACCTGATGTTTTAAAGCATGTTCTTCCAAACAATTTAGGAATGTTAGGTGATTTATGCCCTTTATGGCTTAAAACCAGACTCTGCATCAACTATGTAATTTTCCGTGGGAGTTTTGCCATGGATCCTCCTCCGGCATGCCACAGTCCAGGTGTTAGTCCACTTGAAACAACTTTCCCATCACTATTGTGGCCAGAAAGAGTCCCTGTGGGTTTTGAAATTCGCCTGCCCATTGAAGTCTATGGCGGTTCGCCCGGTTCGCAGGTTTGCGAACATTTGATGGAAGTTCGCGTCCGCTGTTCGCAAACCGAAAATGTTATGTTCGCGACATCACTATCTAGGAATTATTGCATCTGTTTAATTGAACAGGTGATGACACAAAGTGCTGAACATACAAAGTGATTAATGATGAGATTTATATTCATCTAATTATTGTTACTGTGGTGTAATGATCACATGTGACGCTAGTAGATGCTGTGCATCATTATTACTATTCAGTATTATTAACCCTTTAAATTATCCTGTTTAAAAAGCCCTTTGTCCTCCTGGGCATTATTGGCTCCACACCAATCATATTAATGCATGGTCAGCTACATTTATGAATGTGATCTGTGGTTATAATAAACGTATATTCTTATTATACATTAATCCATAAGCTTTTAATTATTAGTGATTTGTGACATTAACATGCATTACATTTAGTTTATGATGTCATATGTGCATCCATATCATATTTCAGTATTTTCAGCGTTAAGGTATAGGGAATCAGTATAAATCATATTTCCAGAAATCATCTGCATGAAGAGATTGATAATATATGAATAATACCATAATCATATTTATGTAGCAAGAATGATTGATGGTAATTTATGTCTTTAATTATTATAATCTTTATGTCACTAATGCTATATTAATTATTAATTAATGATGTTATGGCCAAGTGGTTATACTTCCCATGCTAAATAAGATTTAATGTCATAATAATCACATATTGGTGCACACAACACCTGGAATTTGCAATAAGTGTGACATCATGATGAAATATTTACAATCATCATTGTCATGTGAACAGAGCAGACCATAACAGTGATGCAGGTGCTGCTTTTCTAGATGTCACCTGACTTAATATGCCCTAATTGTGTGGAAGCAGTATTTGTGTTATTAGCACACATTTCTACATTATGAGTAAACAACAGTAATACAGATTTTTTGGTGGTCATACCACCACATTCTTACATTATAACACTGTTATGGATCACCATTCTTCTGAAGGTTTTAAAAAATCACATGTAATATTCATAATTAGTTTATACAATAACACTACCAATTATTTTACATATGTGTTATGTGTATACACATTGTCACATGCACAACAGCAATATCATGGGACAAGACGGGTGTACCCAAGATTCCTGTTGATGGGGAATACATCTGCCTCTTTACACCCTCCTTGTGCTATTGATGGCCTTTCCCAACAGCTAAAACACATTAATGCAATATTCCTTGTCCATGTGCCCATGTCTCTTGCATGCGCCTTAAGAAAATTCAGTTTAAATGTAACATGTGTGCCTATGGGAATGATATGTATTTATTTATAATGCACTTACATGTTTAGCTTAGCTTCCTGCATTAATAGAAAGGGCAAATGGCAAGTGAATATACTTTTCTGCATTATTGATTAATGTTGTGAGTGTGAGCTAATAGTATAAATGCTTCTTACATTTATACTATTATTTAAGATTCTGACTTTCTGTATTTCAAAAGCACAGTGATAAAAAAGGTAATTTTTAAAAAATTATATAAATAAACAAACAAACACAGTACATATATATATATATAATCAATACTTGCTGTTAGTCTTGCACATGAGGTGTGAACTTGTTGTCCTAAAAGAGTACTTTATTTATTAATTATCATCATTGCTGATATAGTCTTCATTAAGATTTTAAGTAAATTAAATAAATATTAATAAGGCATCAATGTGTAGTAATTTAAGAAGTTTAAAAAGAATCATCTTAGTTTAAAAGTTTATCATTTAAATTTGAGCAAAAGTTATTTATTTATCTAACAATCAATATATATTCTTATGTGTGGTGGGTTTATTTGAACGGTCCACAATCATTTTTGAAATACATAATTTGTCTAAAGGATATTTATACAAAACAACAAAGTCAGAGGTGCTCATCAGAGAACGAACCAATAGGTTAATAGGTTAGTTCTATAGCCATAATAAGCTACTCTGAGAACAACCTCTTTTAGCTCACTTGTGCCCTTCACAGGGAGAAATATCCTGTAGTATATCAGTCTGGTCTCACTCAAAAGAGTGATCCAGCCCCGAAATACCAGGCAATTCTACCCTGAACAGGAGAAACAGCAAATCCCAGACGCGTTTCAGCCTTTATGGGCCTCGTCAGTGAGGTGCAGCTGAACTCCCTAAGGCACAGTGAGCAAGGGGTCCACGTCTGGAGTCCCCTATTACCCTTAGGGATACTAATCCCTAAAGGTAATTTGCATATACAAAACAACAAAGTCAGAGGTGCTCATCAGAGAACGAACCAACCTTAATAGGTTAGTTCTATAGCCATGATAAGCTACTCTGAGAGCAACCTCTTTTAGCTCACTTGTGCCCTTCACAGGGAGAAATATCCTGTAGTATATCAGTCTGGTCTCACTCAAAAGAGTGATCCATCCCCGAAATACCAGGCAATTCTACCCTGAACAGGAGAAACAGCAAACCCCAGACGCGTTTCGGCCTTTATGGGTGAGCAAGGGGTCCACGTCTGGAGTCCCCTATTACCCTTAGGGAGACTAATTTGTCTAAAGGATATTTATACCTAATTATAATAGGCACATTATCATTTGAGGAAAATGTGTAAGTAACTAGTGTCAGACTAATGATTTATCAGTATTTAGGAAAGAAAAGTAGACGTATATGCATCAGTTTGATGCAATTTAATATGACAGGCTTAATTCTTCAGCAACCAGGAACACTTATTTCTTGTTTCCAGGCAAAAATAGAGTAATTATTTTATGGAAAAAAAATTAGTTTTTTATACTGTATTTTTTTATAATAAATATAATTTTCTTCTTTACACTTGTTCTTAACAATGGTGGCAGATGTTTTAGGAAGTGTATATAAAAACCCTATAATAACATTTTCTGTCAATATGTAAATCAGTAGTGATATTACTGTATAATCAATGCCTAGGGACATGTCAGCCAGTAGTACTGTTGCTGCTGTATGCTTTCACATAGATGCTGTATAATGAGAAAATTATGATTCATATGTAATCACATTCACTCAGAGCTACTAGTGTTTTGTTGCTAATTGTGCGGTATTTGAGTCAATAGTTTCATATATATTTCCTAAAGTGATAAATTGTATCTTTCTGTACCTTAGCAATGATACCTTGATACATTTTTCAGCATGGAGTTTCTTATAATAATATACTATAAATTAATACATTTTTAATGAAATGTGTCTAAAGAGGTATGTTCACTGTAATATACTAGTTATGAAATGTATGCACATTTAAAAATAAAATAGTGTTATACCCTTGTTTAATATAATGTTTTCTATTAATAAAATTGTTTTAAGAAATCTTATTTGAAATGCAAAGACTTGCAAAGATCTTTTTCTTTCCCTTTTTGATTGATTATTCATAAGGATTACTCTGCAAAAGAACGTTACACCTTGGACATTCTCTTATGCCTAGATATCCTACTCTCCACATATGGTCCTTCCAGTGAATACTTTCTCCTTCCTCTCTTTCATTTTCTTTCCTCTAAGTCCACTCTGTTCATATTTTCTCCATTCATGACCTATGTGTGAAATTAATCTACCACCTCATGGGCAATCTTCCAAATTGTTGGACCACTTTTCTGCCAGACTCCCTCAATATCTTTGTTGATAATCTTGCAGCTCAATCTGCTTCCAAGCTACTTTTGCTTACATCGCTCAAACCATGTTCAGCTACAAATGTGTCACTCAACACACTACCTTCAAAAGTGGTTACCACTAAACACTACTAAATTCACGAACTCATTATTATTATTCATTATTATCTTTTATTTGTAAGGTGCTAACATATTCTGTAGCCCTATACACGGGTTAAATACAAGTGAATAACTATTTGAACATAATGTATAGAATGGAGGTCCCTGTCTAAAATCAAACGTGCACAGTGCTTTTTCCTAAAGCATGTACCATGATTGAAAACTCACAGACTTACATTCTAAAGGGTATGGGTGAGGTTCATGGGTGATAGATGCATTGTGCATATTAAGGCTCAAAGTGATAAGCTTCTTTAAACATATGCTTCTTAAATGAGGTTTGGGAGGATAGCGGGAGTGAGAGGAGATGATAAGAGAGGTAGATTGAAGGTCATTAGCAGAGCAAAGAGGATGGTTGGGAAAGTATTTATAGATGAGAACAGAGATGTAGAGATGTAGATGTAGGAGGGTGAATTATTGCTGATGGCTTTAGATATAAGGGTCATGCTTTTAAACTTAGTCTGGAGGCTATTGGAAGCCAGTGGAGTGACTGATAGAGGGGTGCTGCAGACACTGAGCATTGAGTATGGTATATGAATGTAGCGGTTGTGTTGAATAAGTAAGCTGGAGTAAGTAAGGGACGTATTTTGAATATGTTTTTTAGGTGAAAATGACAATATCTTATGATTGATTATTCAAAGAGAAGGCAGCAAATGGAAGTGATGATGACATTGTCAACAGTGATATATATGTGAGGAGTGGAAACTGTGGAAGAGGGTTGGAAGATCAGGAGCTCATTCTTTGACATGTTGATGGGCGGACATCCAGGAGGATATGCTATAGAGGCAGTTGGCAACTTAAGCTTGAAGAGTGGGGGATAGTTCTGATGCTCAGAGGTAGATTTGAGTGTTATCTGCATATAGATGATACTGAAATCCAAAAGATTTTATTAGGATATCAATGGAGGATGTATAGATAGAGAAAAGGAGGGGGCCTAGGACTGAATCTTGGGGGAACGCCGACAGTTAGAGGGTGAGGCAAAGAAGAGGAGTGGAGCCAGAGTAGGAGACACTAAATGTTCAATTATCTTGATACAATGTGAACAAAGAGAGAGCACTGTCGCGAATGCCCAGAGAGGGAAGAGTTTCGATAAGAATAAGGTGATCAACTGTCTCAAAAGCAGCAGAGAGATCCAGGCGAATTAGAATAGAGAAACAACCCTTTGACTTGGCCAGTGTCAAGTCATTAGCCACTTTTGTGAGATCTTTATCTGTGGAGTGTTGTGGCCAGAAGCCAGAAAGGGGGGAGTTGGAAGAAATACATTTGGTAAGGCAACTGTAGACTATACACTCAATCAGTTTAGAAGTCAGGAGAAGTAGAGGGATAAACCTGTAGTTAGATGCAAAAGCGTTTCTTAAGAATGGTTGTAATTATAGCTTGTGTTATAGGTGATAGAAACTTGCCAGTGTATAGGGAAAGGTTGAATATATGTGTAAGAGAGATGAGAGGGATCCGCTGTGATAGAATAAGATTATATGTAAACAAGTTGTAAGATTAGAGGTTGATAGAAGACTAAACTTTATCATGTAGACTTCAGTTACAGGGTCAAAGGAGTTCAAATTGGATATGGGATTGGAGAAAGGCGAAAGCATGGTTGTTGCTGAGAGAAAGGGTGTCTGCATGTGGTAATGGGAGCTAGAGTGTCAAGATTAGAAGTTAGAGTCAACTTCTATTGTGTGGAAGCAATTTCAGGGCAAGTGAAGGTAATGGGGGGACTGAGAAGGGGTTTTAGCAAATTGGAAAGATGTTATGGTTCATGTGCTTACAGGTTTCTGTGAGTTCTAGTAGCTGGAGGTGAAATAGGGCAGAGAGTGGAAGGTGTGGTGAGGCTGTAGGGTAAGAGACGGTGATCAGATAGATCGAGTGGCGAGATGATAAGGTTGGAGATAGTGCAGTGACTGATAAAATGATGTCTAGAGAGTGTCCATCACAAGGAGTAGGGGATTCTGTCTATTGTGAAAGGCCAAGGTAAGTGCAAGTAATTTTGCAGGTGTAGGGGAGGCATGGAGTATCAACGGCAATGCTGAAATCACCAATAACAGGTGAAGGCATGTTGGAGGAGAGAAAGTGAGGGAGCCAGGAAGCAAAATTTTCCAGACATTGAGAGGATGGTCCAGGTGAATGATAGATCACAGCAACTCACAGAGTGATGGGGGAGGAAAGGCAGTGGGAAGAAAGTAACATACCCAAGCCTTCAGCTTGCTTATTTCCAGATCTAGGTGTGTGACTGAAGTGAATGCCACCACATTATAGTTTTGCAGTGGAGGCAGTATCTGATGGTATCAAACAGTTTAATGCAGACTCATGCAGACTTCCTCTACAATAAATACATTGTTCAAATCTTCTATGCCCCCACCAATGTAAGTCTCCAGTCTCACAGCCTCAGTCAGCCTCTTCACCTCTGCTACACTATGTCCACTTGACCGTACCCCTTCAAAATTATTTCTCTTTCTCTTCCCTATCACCAGCTCTAACCACTTCTACAATCTCTTCCTCAAAACTGATAAATGTCCCCTTCCTTTCAGACTGCCATGCCGTTCTTCATGTACCTTCAATCTTTTCCAGCATCAGAGCCTTCTCTAGGGAATCATGTCTTCCCATGATATGACCAAAATCTCTGGCTTGATTTTTTTCAGAATTTATTGATTTGATCATCTTGCAGCCCAAGGGACTATAAGTAGTTTTCTTCAACACCAAAAAAAAAAACATAATTTCTTTGGCGTTCAGCCTTCTTTATGGTCCAGCTCTCATATGTTACTATTGAGAATACCATAGTTCAAACAATACAGACCTTTGGTCATAATTTCATATATTTTCTTTTTAATAGCTTTTCTAGATTTGCCATAGTTTTCTACCGAGAAGCAGAACATTTTAATTTCATGTCTGCATTCACCATCTGTAAAGATCTTAGCCCAGGATAATAAAATATGTCATTGCCTCCACTTCTCTCCTATCTGACAGAAATGGTTCAGCTGGAATTACATCAACTCCTGCAGACTTATTATCAGCAAGGCTTCCTAGGGCCCATCTCCCTTTACTCCTCAAGAGGTCTGGCTCCAGCTCATTGGACAAACTATTGAGATTTTCAATGTTGTTAAGATCCTTCCTGTGTATATATTGTGTGTTTTTCTACCATATCTTCTTTATCTCTTTTTTATCTTATCTTCTTCTGTTAAGTCCCCATCATTTTTGTCTTTTAACATGCCCAGATTGGCATGAAGGGTATCTTTATGATCCCCTATTTTCTTGAAGGGATCTCCTGACTTTCCCATTATGTTATCTTCTATGTCTGTACATCACTTTTATAGAATGTCCTTGTCTCTTCTTATATCCTCTAGAATTCTGCATTCAAGTGGACAAATATTTTCCTGTCTCCACTAGCTTTCGCTTTCCTTCTTTACTGGGCTATTTTCAAAGCCACATCAGCCAGTTTGCCTTCTTATTTTTCTTTCTCTTAGGTATATTCTTTATTAGTGTTTTCTGAACAATGTCACATACTTCTGTCCAAAGTTCTACAGGTATTCTACCTATGATCTCTAGTCCCCAAAAAATATTTTATGTTCACTGCATATTTACAGGGGATATTGCGTATTTCATATCTGCTTTGTATGTTGATTTGTCCTCTTTTGCTCAGTTTAATTTTGAAATTTGCAATAGGAAGCATATGATCTGCTCTGCATTCAGCTCCAGGTCTTGTTTTTGTGCTGACTGTATATTGCTCTTCTGTCTTTGGCTACAAAGTATATAGTCAATTTCATTTGTATATTGTCCACCTGCTGGTGTTCATGTGTAGAGTAATTTCTGAGGCTGTTGGAAGAGGGTGTTTACTATCACCAGTTAATTCCTTCACAGAATTCTACTAATCTCTGACATGCTTCATTTTGTACTCCAAGACAAAACTTGGAATTCTCCCTTGTGCTGCTAGTTATATAATTAAATGATAATGTAAGCTATGCCATGTAGGGTCAATTGAGATGGGCAGGTCACAGCAGAGAGGTCAGATAAATTGCTGTCCACTGGAGAAGAAACTGGCAACTCACTTCAGTATATTTACTAAGATAATCATTTGGATAAGCACAACCACTGGGGAAGAGCAGAGACAGTGTACAAATAGCTCCAGATCAAATTAAGTGGTTGGGCTTAAGCTAAAAGGAAACCCAGATGGGGTTTTGGAAAGCACAATTCAGCACAGGAATCTGGAATGTTAAAGCTATGAACCAAGGCTAACTGGATGTGGTCAAACATAAGATGACAAGATTAAACATTGATATCCTGGGAGTTTGTGAACTCAAACGGACAGGAATAGAAAATTTCATATCAGACAACAACTGGGCCTTCTAATGTGGTCAGGTATCTCACAGAATTAAACAAAGATTGGATAAAACAGTGCTCGGTTATAACCAAATAAATGACAGATTGATTTCAATTTGGAGTCAAGGGAAGCCATTTGACATCACAGTGATCCAAGTCTATGCTCCAATCATGGACATTAATGAGATTGAAGTTGTCCAATTCTATGAGGATTTTCAATTTCCCCTAGATATAACTCAAATAAAGTATGTTACTCTCATCATAGGAGATTGGAATGCTAATACACAGAACAAAAATATATCTGGAAAAGCTAGTATGATTGGCCTTGCAGTACAAAATTAATCAGGACATATTTTAGTCATTGATTACACCCATGCTAAAGAGGGATTCTCTTGATCCATCCATATACTCTATCACCCTATTTCTCTGTTTACATATGCTTCCAAACTATTAGAACTAAATTTATATTTTGGGCAACCTGTGAAGCTCTGGTAAACTCCATGCCCATGAGGGTTAAGACAGTCCTGGAAAATAATGGTGACCACACAAAATATTGACACTTTGGCGCACTTTGGACATTTCCACTTAAGGGTGTACTCACTTTTGTTGCCAATGGTTTAGACATGGCTGTACATTGAGTTATTTTGAGGGGACAGCAAATGTACACTGTTATACAGGCTGTACACTTACTACTTTACATTGTGGCAGAGTGTTATTTCTTCAGTGTTGTCACATGAAAAGATATAATAAAATATTTACAAAAATGTGAGGGGTGTACTCTTTTTTGTGAGATACTGTAGTTTGAATCGCTCAGTGTTTCTAGCATTCTCTACCATTTCACAGTGTTTAGTCAATTTGTTCCTACAATGTCAGAGTGTGTGGGTCCTTGAATCTTGTTTGCTCCTGTCTGAATCCTGTTTACTCCTATTTGGTTCCTGCTTTCTTCTCTCAGATGCCTGACCTCTATTTGCTACTGTCTGTCATGCTTTATCCTGTCTGAACCTGTTTGGCTCAAATCTTTGAGTTCTGCTTGTTCCTGCCCTGTTTGTATCTGTTCATTCTAGTTATCAATTTCTAGTGCAGTATCTGCTTATTATTGTCCTTGAATTCTTATCTGAAATTGTTTGCTCCTACCTTCTAATTCTGGTAAGACCAAACTCTTGTCATCAGGCCTAGAATCCCACTCCGCTCTGGATTCAGATCCTGGGTCTCCACACTTGTATCTCAGCCTAGTAGGTTTGTCTTTTAGTTGTTGCTAATGACCATCTACAAACCGTAGCCCAGTATGAGGTATAACCACTCAGCTTGTCTGTCCTTTTCCCTAGCTTCATAAAATCCCACAAAGGGAAAAATACTGGGACAAATAATGGTTTATACTTTACTTATACCTGATGGACAGTATGTATGCAATTATACCTGCATTATGACAAACCACTATCCATCAGGTAAACATTTTAACTCTCCAACCTCATATTACTTCCCCTGCACAATAAACTCTCATAAAAAGATTGTTGACTACCAGTGTTTCAGTGAGTTTAAGTGTATCAACATTCAGTGTTGTAATAAGTTTACCTTTCTTAAAGCAGTATATAATTACTTTTGCATAAAAAAGAATAACATAATTAACAGTATTCTCTACAAATTGTATTTAGAATACTTTATATATATATATATATATATATATATATATATATATATTCATATATATATGTATATATAGTGTTGGGGGTACTGTTTAAAGCAGTCGCAGAATGAAATGAGCAATAGCACTACTGTTCTGTAGTAAATGTGCAAAAAGACTAAGGGCCCCATTCAATTTCAAGCCCACAACTCGATAGATGTAGGCCGTATGTCTGCGATTGAGTTGCGGGCTCCAGTTGGTCTCATTTTGCGTGGCTGTTCAATTGCTTCAGGTCGCGAGTTCCGATCTTGAAGCCAGCTTTGTAAACCATGCACTGGCCCGGAGCAGTTGTGGACGGGAACCGTATCAAATGACTGAGCCTGTAACCTCCCATTTTAAATCTGCCAATAAAAAATTAGACTGTCATAATTACGGCAGTAAAACATTGAGGTTACGTCTCAATCAATCAGGTTCGGGGGTCCGATATGCGATCAGACTCGCACAACTTTGAAAAAGAAGAATTATGAAAATGAATGCCAATACTGTTCTAGTCCATTTGGGTGGCCTGATATGTATTAACTCATTGATAAAAAAGATTGTTTAACCCCAAAATTACACATAAAAATAAAACTTATTTCCTGCCGTTTTGCGGGCTTGAGACTGTTGTGCAAATAATTCTAATGTATTTTATCACTCTCCCCGTAATTTACAGTGCAGGATTATGGTTTTATTTGCATTTACAGTTCTACAAATAGGTGTTTAAAGGAGGAGGAGGAATTCTCCATCTCCCTCACCTGCAGTTCCCCCTCATCTGCTGTCCCTTTGGCTGCCCAGACTGTTCTGATACCCAGGTCTCACAAGATCACAAAACATTATGTTGTGTATGTTGTGAGACCAGGCTATCACAGTAATCCTGTGCAGCCTAAGGGACAGGAAGGAAGGGGGAGCTACTGGGAACTGCAGGGGACAAAGAGATTGCAGTGCGCTGAGGCTCATTGTCATCTCTTTTTCTCCCTGCTAGATACCAGGGATGAACACCTACCTCCACTGCAAATTTGGGGAGGTATGTGCTATTTTAAAACTATATATATATATATATATATATATATATATATATATATATATATATATAGTTTTAAAATATAGAAACCTGTCCCTCTAATCTTATAACCTGGAGGTCATATTCATTTTCATAAACAATCTTATTAAAAATCCATTTTTAATCTGAAAAATGGTGAACATTTTTTATGGAATGGTACAGTAGTTTATGATCTAACAGTTCTAAATTAAGTATATATAGAAAATAGGTAACTAACTCTCGGATATGTTACCCTTAAGTGGTTATAATGCAAATTAAATGTATAATTCATATATGAATTTCCAGAACAAAAACAATAAAATAAGCTCATATTTAAAACAGTAATATTACCATAGCTATTAGCTTATACATATTCATACATATAATTATCCTATAAACATATTTCAACCATTCATACATGTGAATTTTGGGATCCAGTTGTTTATTCTAACAATATTTAACGATTACAGAGATTTACTAAACATCACAAGTGGCTGTGATGTGTATTTCTGTATTTAGTTTGCAGTATTTCATATGGGAGAAAATTGTCATTCCAGCCCTTTACACCTCATCTCAGCACTTCACACCTCATCTCAACCCTTGTGATAGCTTAGTAATTGTCCATCCCTATCCCAGCTTCTGTGAAAGCTTAGGAAATACCTGTCTTAGGCACATAAAAATGAAAAAGGATATATCTATTAGAAAGTACCTTGTATAAGTGGATTGGAAAGTTTACAATATAGATATCATCTTTGGGTATGCCATATAAATGGACAAGCAATAAGCTGTTATCAAGTGAAGTCCCTCCAATGTAAGTATGAAAGATTCTGCTTTCTGATTTTATCTTCTTTTATTTTCTGAAATACTTGGTGCTTTATTAAAGATGACCATTGATGACCTCTTCTTAATTGTTTTTATAAATTCATATTTTTTAAATGGTCAGGATTTTAATAGATTCTGCATTGAGGGTATTTTCTACTGCTGACTTTCATGCATATTTATTTATTACGTTTTGCTTGCCTTGAGGTAGCAATAGACACTTTTGTATATATAACTACCATTATATTATTAAACCCTCACACACTAATTACTCTTCATAATAACACTGCAATGTTAAAAGCAATAATCATGTTAGTAGTGTGAAAGCAATGAATGCAACAGGAGATACTTAGGGTAACTATTGGAGGAAGTCTCTGGCCTATAGTTTTTCAGAGCCCTATTAGTTTACACATTCATGGATTTAGTTAATTGTATATTTTATTACATTGTATGTATTTGCTGTACAATATGGGCATGCCTCATAAAAGATATTACATAGTCAGAAATTTACAGTTGATCCTGGTCATGTATGTTTTTTGTTTTGGCCTGTCTTCATATTTTTTATATTTTTATTGATTTTTCGAAAATGCATTTTAATAAATCATTTGAGAAAGAACAGTATATAAAAAAGTATTAATTGAGTAGTTAATTAACTGTATTGAATATTAAAATAATTACCATGATGTTACTTTACTGCACCTTAGTAAATAGCAAAACGAAAAATGTTGGAGCTTTATCAATAAAGATTAATAAAAAAAAGTAAACAAACATTTGCAAAGGGAAACATTTTTTTATAAAAACAATTCAGAGTTGGCTCTATCTTCTGGCTTGTATTATTAGCTTTTAAAGAGAATCAGTAATTTTATAAATTGGAATAAATGTTTTATACCTGTTAAATTAAACAAAAGCAAAAAAAATATATAAACTCTGGTGCTAAATTATATGAAGATGACAAAACAATTAATATGTAATTCCACAGCTGTAATAATGAGAACACATTGTATTATATAATGTATTTCCTTCATCTGTAGGTCAGTCTTGTGGACACTATATACTTTAAAGTATTTATTTATTCTTTGTTCTCACCTGGGCCCCTTTTTGATCAGACCCAGACAGGAAAAGTTATTCTCTACCTTTCTGGTTATGAAGCCTACCTGAGAACTCCTACTGCGCTTTCTACAATTCTTCTTCTGTTAGCGACAGATAATTCTTTATGAGATTATAGCTATAGTTTTATAAGCCTTCTTACTTTTAAAAATATTGAACTATTTGCTGGAATTATCTCAGAACTGAGGAGCTAAACTGAAACTCTTGAGATTTTTATGAGACTTTTGTAGTTCATTCAACAATTTCCATCCATCTATAAAACTTAAAATGGATTTCTCTACAAAACAGGGAAACTTTCTAGACACTACCATATCTATCACCAATGTCACTCTCCACTCATCTATATATAGGAAACCCCAGACAGATGCTACACAGCTCCAGTGTCCATCCCTCTCAGACTAACCAAGCCATTATCCATCGTCAAGCATATGCTCACACACTGGAGACTGTGCCAAAAATGTAAAAACAGAAGGGTTACAAACCCCATATTATTACCCAGAAAATAACCACTGCCATCAAAATACCCTAAGAACACCTATTAAAATGCAAAAAAAATAAACTACTCCACTTATACCTCTAGTGACCACATATACGTGGAGTAGTTTATTATCCCCTGACCACCAGTCCTAAGGACTGGTGGTCAGGGGTATCATGACAATCCAGTTTTAGAGAAAATACAGAAAATAATTTCAAAGGTTTACAACCATTACTAACCGAAGATGCACAATTAAAAGATATATTCCACAAACCTCCCATCCTTACATTTAAACAACCACCAAATCTAAAACAAAAGTGTGTCAGCCGAAGATTGGCCAATTAACAACTGAAAAGAAAAAATTGAACTAAGTCTTGTAACAAAAGTGCCTGTAAGTTATTTTAACACATTTGTAATGATGACACAGCCAAGCACAACAAGATCTATAACATTAAAGGATTGTATACATGCACATCCTCCAATGTAGTTTATATAATACATTGTACTTTATGTGAAACAGGCTGTTACATTGGAGAAACCAGCCAAAAATGTCACCATTTAGCCAGAATGATCACGCCATCCAAAACCGAAAAATCAAACATTCAAGAGAGAAAAGCATTTGAAATAAAGATGATCACATTCTTCAACACTAACAATAGATGACTTAATATGGACTTGGGTTTTCTAACACATTATCTCAATTTCTTGTGAATTTTTCTTATTTTACTATAACAGGCTTGGCACTCTTAGTGAGGTGTTTATCCAACAGAAAGGATATCATAGTGGTGTTTTTTCATGTATGTATTGATGTAAATAGTATGTGTATATATGTTTCCTATACTATGGCCCCTATTCAATTGCCAGCCCACAGTTTACGTTATACAGACCATGGGCCCTATTAAATTATCCCTCGTAGTTCTCTCGGTGCTCGCAAAAGGCAGTTTTACTGCTGTTTGCGAATACCGAATCTCTCGCAGCCTGCTTTGCGATATGACTGCAAGAAAATGGCAGAGAATAGGCTCCGAGAGAGCTACGTAGCCTTAAATCTACGCATGATTCTCGCATATCGTAAGAATCCCTACGTGGACAAAAAGTGCACGCAAGGGATCCGAAAGCCTCTACGTGCTGCCTCGGAACAGCCCAAGACAGCAGTGTGAGGCTCCTTCCTGCACCCTATACACATCCCCATGCTGCAGGGGTCTCTTTCAGGACCCCTGCAGCACCCCCACATTAACCCATAGATCAGGGACCCCACTGCATTTAAAACTTTTAAATTCCCTGCCGCTGCTCCTTAAAGGGGCCGCAGCACACTATTACCCAATCCCGGCCGCGGCACCTAAAATTAACCCCCCTCTACCCCCGAAGTGTCCCCACATTAACCCCCTGCAGCGGGGGTCCCCGATCGGCACCGATCGTGACCCTGCTGCAATTCAATTTTAAATTTCCCGCCTCGCAGGTCCTTAAAGGACTCGCACTAAAAATATTAACCCCAACTATAATTAACCATATAACTCATGGTGGTCAATCCAGACCACCATAAGGCCTTAATTAACCCATTAACTCATGGTGGTCAATACAGACCACCATAAGGCTCTATTTAACCTATTAACTCATGGTGGTCAATACAGACCACCATAAGGCCTTAATTAACCCATTAACTCTATTTAACCCCATCAGTCCCATAAGGGTATATTATTACCATTATGGGCCTGTTACAACCCAACATTAACCACATAAGTGCCATGATGGTCCTCAAGGACCATCATGACACTAACTACAAACACTACACTATAACCCCCAATAAACCATTTAATCTAAACTAACCCCCCTCTACACTAATTCATTAACACTTACACTACCTACCTACACTACCTACCCCCTAATAAACCTCCCCAATACTCTAATTACAAAAAAAAAACTACCTTACATAAAACAAAAAAACCTACAGTACAGAAAACAAAAAAACCTACAGTACAGAAAACAAAAAAAATACATTACAACCCCACTCCCCACTACAGAAAATAAAAAAATTACACACCTGAAAAGGAAAGACAGATAAACACAATACAATACATACATATAATACATATAATACATTACATACAATACATGACATTACATACATTACATATAATATATTAAATATAATATATTACATATAATATATTAAATATAATATATTACATATAATATATTACATACAATACATGACATACAATACATGACATTACATACATTACATATAATATATTACATATAATATATTACATATAATATATTAAATATCATTTATTACATATAGTCCAAATCAAATACCCCCTATCTATCTATCATACAATCTATTTATTTTAAAATAAATCCTAACTATATCAAATACATCCCCCTATCTATCTAATATACAATAAATCCTAACTACATACACAGACCCTTATTCTAAAATAAAATAATTACAGTCCTAACTACACAGACCCTAATTCTAAGCTTAAATAAAATAATTAAGACCACTTACCTTTAAGATTTTTCTTCAGATCACTAACCTATGGGTCAAACTAAACAAAATAATTAGTACAAAACATTAACATCAAATAAATAAACATTAGATGCATTCTAAATAATATACTCACCTTTACATCATGTCCCGTCATTGTTTAGTTCTGCCGGCGCGGCCCTGTTAAAAAAAAAACACAATACATGAATACATTAATACAATATATAAACAATAAATAAAATAAACATATAAACATCTAAATATACATTTAACTTACCTCCCCGCGATGTCCCCGGCCTTCTCTCCTTCAGCCCCGGCTGGGCCACGGAACCATCCGCGCTCTAAAAAAAAAAAAAAAAAACTAACGGAGGTCTGCCCTGGCAGACCTCCCCGACGCTAATGAGCCTCCCGGAGTCCTTTCCGGGAGGAAATTGGCATTGGCGGCTTGTGATTGGCTGAAAAAGCTGTCTATCAATTTCAGCCAATCAAAAGTCGTCAATGTGTGAGCCAATCAGGATGGGATACACCCCAATATCCCACCCTGATTGGCTAAAACACTTGTCTATCTTTCTGGGAACCAATCAAAAGGCTCAGATGCCTTCAGCCAATCACTATGGGATACACCCCCACGGAGTGATTGGTAGAAGACATTTGCGCATCCTGATTGGCTCCTACATTGACGACTTTTGATTGGCTGACAGTTTTTTCAGCCAATCACAAGCCGCCAATGCCAATTTCCTCCCGGAAAGGACTCCGGGAGGCTCATTAGCGTCCGTGAGGTCTGCCAGTGCAGACCTCCGTTCGTTTTTTTTTTTTTCTAGAGCGCGGATGGTTCCACGGCCCAGCCGGGGCTGAAGGAGAGAAGGCCGGGGACATCGCGGGGAGGTAAGTTAAATGTATATTTAGATGTTTATATGTTTATTTTATTTATTGTTTATATATTGTATTAATGTATTCATGTATTGTGTTTTTTTTTAACAGGGCCGCGCCGGCAGAGCTAAACAATGACGGGACATGATGTAAAGGTGAGTATATTATATAGAATGTATCTAATGTTTATTTATTTGATGTTAATGTTTTGTACTAATTATTTTGTTTTGTTTGACCCATAGGTTAGTGATCTGAAGCAACATCTTAAAGGTAAGTGGTCTTAATTATTTTATTTAAGCTTAGAATTAGGGTCTGTGTAGTTAGGACTGTAATTATTTTATTTTAGAATAAGGGTCTGTGTATGTAGTTAGGATTTATTGTATATTAGATAGATAGGGGGATGTATTTGATATAGTTAGGATTTATTTTAAATTAAATAGATTGTATGTTAGATAGATAGGGGGTATTTGATTTGGACTATATGTAATATATTATATGTAATGTATTATATGTAATATATTATATGTAATATATTATATGTAATGTATGTAATGTCATCTATTGTATGTCATGTATTGTATGTAATATATTATATGTAATATATTATATGTAATATATTATATTTAATATATTATATGTAATGTATGTAATGTCATGTATGGTATGTAATGTATTATATGTATTATATGTATGTATTGGATTGTGTTTATCTGTCTTTACTTTTCAGGTGTGTAATTTTTTTATTTTCTGTAGTGGGGAGTGGGGTTGTAATGCATTTTTTTGTTTTCTGTACTGTAGGTTTTTTTGTTTTCTGTACTGTAGGTTTTTTTGTTTTATGTAAGGTAGGTTTTTTTTGTAATTAGAGTGTTGGGGAGGTTTATTAGGGGGTAGGTAGTGTAGGTAGGTAGTGTAAGTGTTAATAGATTAGTGTAGAGGGGGGTTAGTTTAGATTAAATGGTTTATTGGGGGTTATAGTGTAGTGTTTGTAGTTAGTGTCATGATGGTCCTTGAGGACCATCATGGCACTTATGTGGTTAATGTTGGGTTGTAACAGGCCCATAATGGTAATAATATACCCTTATGGGACTGATGGGGTTAAATAGAGCCTTATGGTAATCTGTATTGACCACCATGAGTTAATGGGTTAATTTAGGCCTTATGGTTGTCTGTATTGACCACCATGAGTTAATGGGTTAATTTAGGCCTTATGGTGGTCTGTATTGACCACCATGAGTTAATGGGGTAATTTAGGCCCTATGGTGGTCTGGATTGACCACCATGAGTTAATGGGTTAATTTAGGCCTTATGGTGGTCTGTATTGACCACCATGAGTTAATGGGTTAATTTAGGCCTTATGATGGTCTGTATTGACCACCATGAGTTAATGGGTTAATTTAGGCCTCATGGTGGTCTGGATTGATGTGTGGGGGCTGCGGGGGTTCCGCATTGGGGGGGTAATTTTAGGTGCCGGGGGGGGTATTTGGAGTACCCCCACGGCAGGGCTTATGTGGGGGACTGCCGCGGAGGTCCCTTTTAGGACCCCCGCAGCAATTGATGAGGAGTGGGAGCCTGCGATATCATCTCGCAGGCTGTCACTCCTCATGTACATTTACGCAGTGTAGATACGTACGGCCCTGCTGCCTAGCTCATACGTTGCTCGCAGCAGGGCTAATTTAATAGCATTGTAAGTTGGAGAAACTTTGCAGTACGTAGGGCTTAAGTAGAAGCCTCTTATTTACGAGGCTGGAATTTAATAAGGCCCCATATGTCTACGGGCTTGAGATTTGCTACAATTACAAAGTGATTCAATTGAAAAAGTTACGGGATGAAAGCTAAAACCGTTAACAATGCAATCATAAGTAGCATTTCAGAGCGTGATCATGTTCAGTTGCCGATTTGCAAGCTTGAGATGATGCAGAGCCTAAAGTCAGTAAACCGACATAAAGTATATCCTTTATATGACTAATAACAAAAAGTTAAAGGATTACTTTATGTAGTGAAGGAGCCTGATGTTTAAATAGAAATTAATCAGTAAATACCTTATAGACTCCAGAACCAAACTAAATCATAAGGAACTTATATCCTTCTTTTTATCTCTAACTCAGGCCTACACATAATATTCATACCTTACAAACTTGCATAGACCCAACTGTTACCTCTCCCACCAAAGAGGTGAACTATTACACCTCATAACAGGTATGCTTTGAATTTATAATTCTTGAAAAATGGGGACTTAATGCCAAAACCCCCTCCAAAACAAATTCACTAAGAGACTGGTGCAATGTGGCCTATACATATAGTAAACGGTTCAATATGAAGTGACACTTCTCCAAGTCAAGGCTCTTTCAGGATAAGAGAGAAAAGCAAACAATAAAAGATTTACCCTAGAAGTGGTGGCTAACAAACCAAGTTGTTGAAAAACAAAAGATAAATAAAAACCCAGAGTCCACCGCACTAAATGAACGAAAAAGTTAAGTCATCTAAAGGTTTGTAAAATCCCTCCAAAGGCCTCCTTTCTCTGCAAATACTCAGCAACTGTGAGATAAATCACTTGGAAAGCAAAGAAAAGCACCTCCTCAAAAGGCGTACCAGAATATTTCAAAGTGGTACCAACCAATCGCTCCCTACCAAAATTTCTCAGAAATGAAGGGAGAACAAGCTACAGTAGTACCAGTATTGATATAGATCTCTCCCATGACCAAATGTGAAGCGTTGTTGAAAACTTAGCTTTCCCTGGCCTTAAAGGATATCAAGGAAGACCTACATTCTCTTTGACAAAGAACGCAGGAATTGGAGACCATCCCAGATCAGATAGTGACCAGGCAAGAACATGACCAGTCAGATAAAACCTCCTACTCTTAAATAGCGTCTCTTGAGAACAATCTTGAGGAGCTTGAAAATAGGTCCAGGAGGAACAACTTGCTCCTCAGACAGGTCCCATACATTAAAGCAGTTATTAACACCATCCTCCCAAATTATCCTAATCAGGACCTTGAAATTGAGAGAGCTCATAGGGCACTAGGAGGATGAGTGAACTCGAAACAACCAAAGGACACTATAATCCGCTTTCTGCATCAAAGCTCTAGAAACTTACTAATTGCAGTTTCAAGGAAGTTATCTAAAATTGTGGGCCCTGATAAGGCACAGTTGCAAGTTTATGCTGATCTAGCTCCTTTAACCCTGGTGAAACGGAGAGAGATAAAACCAGCCTTGGAGATCTTGATAAAGCATAACATTTCCTACAGATGAGATTCCCTTTCAGCTTACTTTTTCCCTATAAGGATCAGGCTTATGCTGTAAACTCATTGGAGGACTGCCAGAATCTGTTGTCCACCCTGCAATTAATCCCAGAGGGAACTACTATGGCAGCGCAGCCTATCCCTAAAAGAGATCGCCCTTCAAGATAATGGACAGATGTAAACTTCAGTAAAAAAACGAAGAGAAATAAATCTTCCCAGCATACTCCACATTCGGAGGGAGGAGATAAATCTGCAAATACAGGGGTGGACTAGATTATGCAACCCTCTACGCAATAAGTAGCTCCTTATAAGAGACAAAATAATGACCACAAACAACATGAGATAGAAAATATTAGCTTTGCAGACTTAAATACTAATTGCAAATGTATACCAATGTTTGTTGCTCTCTAAATTAGTGTAATTTGTTTTTGACTTCCTCATTCTAGGGATTCCTAGGAGGAATTATTCCTCCCTTACCCTAGGCACCTCAGGTACATACTTAATTGTTAGATGAGAAATTTTCTTGAACATTCTTTTATTGTTTATAATGTTTTGTTATAATTTTTTTGTTAACTAACTTATATATCTCTTTTACATCTTGCTAGTGTTGCAGGAAAAAGAAACTTAAAATCTCCAAAACTAATCTTTCAGGCATTCCCCCTGGTCGCCGGCCATCTACAGCCAGGGGCAGGTAAGTGCACCCTCACATCAGCACATTCATATACACTTAACAATGGGTAGCCCTGAATATGTGTGCCTAACGCACAACGTTAAGGGATTTAAATCCCCTTTCAAACAATGTAAAGCCTTTCTCTATTATAAAGAACATAAACCAGCAGTCATTTTCATGCAAGACACTCATTTTCAAATAAACAATGTCCCCATGTTCCTACATAAACATTATCCGACCTTCTGCAGAAAGAGCAACTAAAGAGGTGCAGCAATTTTACTATACAAAAATGTCCAATTCACTCTGGAATCTAAAATACTAAACCCCAGGAGTAGCTATATTATTCTTGTAGGGAAAACTTTAGATGTCCCAATCACTCTGGTTTCAGTATATTCCTCTACAACCAAGCCCCATAATAATCCGATACAACTACTAAAACACCTAGTGCAAGTCAAGCAAGGCAAAATCATATTAGGAGGGGATCTTAACCTAGTATTAGACACCTCAGTCGACAGATCTGGTAGCAACATAGGAAATAGATATTCAAATAAGCTAAAGAGATTTAATTCCCTGCTCTCTGAGCTAAATCTACTAGACAAATGGACAGAATTTTTTTTTTTAGATTGGGAGTATACGTTTTACTCCCATACACATAAGACCTACTCCAGAATAGACTATGTATTGATAGACTCCTCTGTAATGGACTGCACTAGTGCAGTGGAGATAGCCCCCAATACTTGATCAGACCACTCCATAGGGAAAGACTCTATAAATCTAGGAAATAACCTTAAACCCCAATTCACGTGGATTAATGAGTTGCTCCTGAAAATCCCAACACTTCGAGACCAAGGGCCCTATTAAATTCGAGCTGCGTAAATAATAGGTGAAAACGCAAGGCCTACGTAGTTGAAAAATGAGACCGTTTACAACGCTATTAAATTCCAAGTGCTGCGAGATACGAGCGATGGATGCGATTTTGTACACGTTAGGATTTGCGAATGAGGGACGCTATCTCGGATAACTTTGATTTCCGTGGCCGCTCGTATCAATTAATCAATAAAGGTTTGCATAGAAAAAGAGCGCGAAATACGTGATACGTAAAACTTAACCAGACAGCAGTATGCCTTTAAAAGTTAGCCAAAACAGAAAATAATTGACTGTGCTGGAGCTTTTGCAAGTAGACACACAGGTCTAGGCGTTGGTGTTTTTTTTGTGAGCAAGGAGAGTGATCGAGAGAGAATAGGACATTGTAAGTTTTGATCTTTTGACCTATCAGATAATTTAACCCTTTGTTTACACCACACATAATTACTGATATCACATAATTCACACACATAGATTAATACGTACACATAGCTACACCCAAGACCTACACCCCCCCCCCCATACAATTACTGAAATACACATAATACTTGCATCTTTTTTTACCTCCTAAACCTACACAGGGTAGAGGAGGGGAGGAGGTAAGGCAAGAGAGGCGCCGAGGAGAGTGAGGAGAACATCTGGGGGGTAGAGTGAGGAGAGGAGGAGGATGAGGAGGAGAGGAGGAGGAGGAGGAGGAGGGAGAGGAGGAGGAGGGAGAGGAGGTAGAGGAGAGGAGAGAGAGGAGGAGGAGAGCAAGGAGGAGAGCAGGGGGAAGGGAAGTGCCCCCAGAGGTAGGAATACCAGCTGAAGGGGCAGAGGGTCAGGGGCCTGATCCCTTGGTGGGAGGTGGTGGGGATGAGAGAGCGGCCCCAGGGAGAGAAGAGGAAGAGCAGGCACCGTCCGTAGGGCAATGGGTTGTGGCAAGGCCCAGGGCCCCCAATTATAGCCCAGAGGAGATACAGGTTCTCCTCAGGGAAATCTGTGCCTGCCAGGGGATGAGAGGGGGAGAGACATCAATGCCAGCCAGAGGCAGCAGGCCTGGTCCCAAATTGGCAGAGCTCTATCGGCAGTAGGGGTCACCCATAGGGACCGGAGGTCAGTGCGTCATAAGTTTGATGATCTAAAGTTGTTTGTCAAAAGGAAGATGGCCAAGGAGGCAGCAGCAGCATGTAGGACTGGTGGTGGGCCTGCGGTCCCTGTTGCATATAAGGCATGGGTGAGGACCGTGATGCGCTTTATCCCTTCTGAATCTGTGGTGGGCATACCAGGCCAGATGGACACAGATCGCCCTAACACCCTGCAACTTGAGTATCATGTCACACACATGGTTGTATGAGATTGTGGGGGGATGGGCTGTCCAAAAGCCTGCAGATAACATGCTGTATGTATGTATAAATAGGCTTGTGTTCTGGCTGTTGTATATAATGAGCTGTATCCCTCTAGAACAGGGGTGGGTAAGGAGAGCCACATACATGCCGGCCTTTCAAGATATCCTTTCTGGGCACAGGTGAGTCAATCAGGATGACTGAAAAGCCGATTGGCTCACCTGTGTGGCCCTCCAGGACCGAACCTGCCCACCCTTGCTCAAGAATTATATGGCCTCCTACACCCCTGCCCACGCACAGGGATAATTCACATACAATAGCACTGTAAGCCATATGGTTGACTAAAGATATATGGGGCGACAATAACCATTTCAGTCATGGTAGCAAACCTATCATGTTCATAATTTATATCCCTGATATGTCAATTTCTAATTATATCCAGATTGATTGCAATAGAGCAGGGTGTCCAAAGTCAAACTTGCTGGGCTGCGCACAGGCCTGGATATGTGGATTTCCTTTATGTGCACAGATGAGTCAATTAGACTTAATGACTTGGAGAATGATATTCTCAGCTGGGTGCAGCATGGCTATCCACAAATGCAGGCCTGACTTTGGCCTCCACTGCGATAGAGTAAAAATCTGGCTGTGCAGCATGTGTGGATACAGACTCTGTAGCACTGCATGTGTGTCATATACTGCCCTAACCTGGCCCATGTCTCAGCTGCATATTAAAAACCATTGCTGGAAACTTGTCAGATTGGTCAGTCTCACACACTGCACAGCAGATCCAGCAGAGCACGTGTCTGATGCACATGCAGTACACATTCATATGAGCCATGATCCACAATGCTCATTATGCAGCCCGTGGCTCATCTGTGTAACGCAAGCACCACAGTCACTCACAGGTTACCATGATGTCAATGATATGTAAATCCATAGCTGTCAATTGTTTATGGCAACCAACTGAAATATATGTTTATTCCATTGCAGTATCCACAAGTTCAGAAGAGGAGGAGGCAGGAGTGCCTGAAGAGGGCCAGGACATTCAAGAGGGCCCGGGACCATCCACATCACTGGCTCATGAGGAGCTGGAAGTGATGCCCGGGCCCTCAACATCTAGCCAGCCATCATCCTATGCTGCCCCTACCATGAAACACCTGGCCATTAGTAGTGGCCAACTCAGGGCCTGCACCAGCCAACCTATGCTATGCCTCCCTCAGCGGCTCCACCCTCAGCGGCTCCAACCTCAGTGGCTCCACCCTCAGCGGCTCCACCCTCATCCTGGGCTCCACCCTCCTGGGCTCCACCCTCATCCTGGGCTCCACCATCCTGGGTTCCACCATCCTGGGCTCCACCATCCTGGGCTCCACCCTCATCTTGGGCTCCACCCTCATCCTGGACTCCACCCTCACCCTGGGCTCCACCCTCAGCCTGGGCTCCACCCTGGGCAGCAGGAGGAAGTGCTCCGCCCGCGGCAGCAGGAGGAAGTGGTCCGCCCGCGGCGGCAGGGGGAAGTGCTCCGGCAGGAGGAAGTGCTCCGGCAGGAGGAAGTTCTCCGTTCGCGGAGTCTCCCGCCGCTGATTCTCCGGCCGCGGAGTGGCCGGCCTCAGACGCAGAGTCGTCATCTCCATCTGCAAGACAAACACCTTAAGACCCTCTTCCACCGCGTTATTGCATCAACTCCAACGCCAGCTCATACCTCTCCAGCCTTCGGTTGTAAAACCGCAACCTGAGATGTCTGCCTCCTCATCTCAGACATCACCCACCCATGATCCCCAGCCACCTACTATAATGGCACCCCCTGCTCCCACACCACGTCGTGGAAGAGGGAGACGGTCCGAGGGCAGGGACGGTGGGGGCCCGGTAACTCTGAGTAGGAGGTGTTAGGACCATGCGAGAAGGCCTCCTGATCACTCCTCACAGAATACTGATTGTTAAAGATGTTGACATACTATTGTCTGGCTACAGAGTGTGTACATGTCTGGTTATGTTTAACATTTCAACAATTGATGTTCAATGTGGATTGGCCTTGAGATTAAATGTTGTATTTAATTATAATATTGTTATGATTGATACGTTGTTTTTGTCTTTGTAGGTGTTAATAGCCAAATCTCACAACTATGAAGACATTTTCTTCATCTTCGAGCAGTACAATACCATCATGTGAGTAAACACTCAACCCAGTTCCCAACGGGCATTCTATCAGTGTTATTCACCACTGCAGATGGCTCGGAAATGCAATATATGACTACATATCTTTTCACTAAGGAACATGACTGTGTGATTTTCCATTATAATGATTAGTGTCCCCGCTGTAGAGTTGCACAGTCCTTTACTGTTACTATCTGCTAATCCAAACCAGCAATTCCCCATAAGTTTTTGTAGCATTCCATCCCTTAAATCGGAAAAAAAACATTTGATATCCAAATGTTTTAACATCACAAGATCCTTTGGAGAGCAGTCTAAAACTAAGGGCATGAATCAATGGGAGTTGAACCTAAATTCAGTAATAGAAGCAAAAGACTGGGAAACAGCTTTCAAATTGACAAATAGATTTATTAAACAAACATCATATAGAGAAACGTTTTTTAAAATAATTAACAATTGGTATATTACACCTGTCAAAAGTTCGCAGATTTCCCACTCCCCGTCGGACAGAATGTGCTGGAGGGAATGTGGTAACTCTGCCCATTTACTGCATATATTATGGGAATGCCCCAAATTAAATTCCTTTTGGAAAAGTTGTTATGAATTTTTGTTTAAGATTGTTGAAATTCAATTTCCGTTTACGGGAGAATGCAGCTTGCTACATATTTTCCCGAGCGATGTCATCACTGAGAAAAAAGCTTTTGCTATCTTGACTTTTTTAATAGCTAAAAATATAATAATTACTAACTAACTAAGAAAAATTATGCACAAAGAGGCATAATTATTGTTAATCCCTAAAAATGGAAATCCAGGGACCAAAAACAAGAAACAACTAATTAATCTTCAAATTCTTTAAGGGTTGAATGAGGAATGAATAAGTATGAATGATAAATTTGTTTAATGTAATGTTTTGTTGTTGTGATAGATTTGTCAATGATATTTCAGTATGTCACTTTTTGTACCAAACTTTTATGATGAATAAAAAAAAAAAACATTATGAAATTGGATTCATTTATTTCATGTCATCCAAACCAAACTGCCAATTTCCTTGGTTTGACATCATGATCAATGTGCATGTGTTTAGTTTAGTGGTAATTTGAACAGTGTAATCTGTCTGGCCTTGGTACCACGCATATAGAAGTGAGATGTGATATCAGCATGGCAAAACTATTACATGTAGATAGTGATAGTACATTTTGCTGAAGGATTGTGTTCACAGTGAAGCATGCCTTGTCGTATTCCACATCCTCAGCATATTCCTGCAAGGCTGACTGAACAGGGTAGAATCAATATGGTTATTACTGCTCGGAGATGATGTTCATGTTAGTTGGTTTATAGTAGTGTCAAGAGCAAAAACAATGTACTATAATAACAGCTTATGATTGTTCTAACACCTCCTCTCTCTGTTTTCCAGATTCACATCATCTATTGACCAATCATCAGTAATGTATGCGAACACACTGTGTGTGGAATCGATTAGTAACACATGATCCATGTTTTATAGTGTCTGTTTATTCTGGCAACCATATGGTTGTTGTATGCGCATTAATGGTTAAGTTGATTAAATGTTGTGTTATATGCTGTTGGTTACTGTGGGGTCCTGACCACATGTGACCCTAGTAGATGGTATGCATAACCCTCATGATGTTGTCTATTTCCTCTTCAGATGTCCTCAGATTTGCCACAGCCCCTTGCCATACTAGGATCTATTCATACCACACACATGATATTAATGCACAGTCTTGTCCATTTCTATTTGTGCTCTGTATATGAAATAAAGTATGATTATGTTATACTGTTATCACTGTTTCTGTGTGTTTGTACCATATCATGCTTTCTAGTTGACAGAATACAGATAGAATGAAGTGTCATTGTTTTATACATATATCTGTTTGTGTTTACAGAGATACATATGCTACATTAATCTGTACCTTGCCAATATAGATGTAGGTGCCAGCCCGAGGGGCGTGAATTCCAAAATCATGTCTATAGACATGCAGGGTTGTATATAATGACTTGAAGGGCTCAACTTGAATGATATGAATCTACATTCATGATTATGTAGTAATGTAAACGCAGATTGAACTGAATAGTTACACCACTAACTGATGGTGATGAGCACATCTGACTTTCAGGTTAATGTACTTGTTACATGTTAAATATCCAGGATTACACAAACATTGAGTGAAAAAACTGGTTTAATTGTTCACAAAGCCACACAGTGACAAATTACCACAGGCCTGCTCAGTATCATGGTGGAGGTGGGTAGGATACAGAGTTCCAGTAACACACGGAAATAGGGACAGAATGCAGGCAGGGGGGATGACATTGGTATAGATGATCAGTTGAGGGGGGATATACAGTGCATCATCCAACATGAGGCAATATCAGTTATATCATTAAATATATCAGGATAACATTCAATATTCAAACCCAACAATACAGAAGGAGATATGCTCATGGGGAGAAGTAATTTATAGTCTTACACACACACACTCCTATGCAACTGCAGAGGTAGAAGTGCTCAATCAGTCAATGTTAGAACCCCCATAGGTCATGTCACTGGAAATGGCACTATGAGAGAAGACTCTACATACCTA
Source organism: Discoglossus pictus (assembly GCA_027410445.1). NCBI lineage: Eukaryota > Metazoa > Chordata > Amphibia > Anura > Alytidae > Discoglossus > Discoglossus pictus. The sequence continues at coordinate 70,932,492 of CM050164.1, read as the reverse complement.
AGTTTGGACACTCAGATGGGAACCTGACCAGGACCATATCAGTGTCTTCAAACTAATTTCATGTGTTAGCAGAACTGGCCAGTTTGAGGTGTATTCTCTTCTGTGAAAGAGCATCTCTATTATCTGCTGTTGCATATGCATAACTGAAGGTAAACGGAACCTCATTAACAGTTATGTTCCAAGGCTAGAGTTACTCTTCCCCATATGTACAGGGAGGATCACATCAGCAATGAGGAAGAGATCTGGAAGGAAGTATGATACAGGCTTCACAATAGTCCAAGTAGAGGAGAGAATGGCATATCTAAAGCAATAGGTATATATAAATCTATGTAGAGGATGTGATATCACACCCGATGCAATGCATGATGACTGACATATGAACATACATGATGCAATGTGACAATAGCATAGTCCTGGAACGTGGGAAAGTGACTCATCTTTGCGATCTGAAACATACAAGGAACATGTCAAGATTTACATTGCACATGCTCCCGGAGCGCTTACTTCATCACATACCAATATATGTTGCTCATTTCATACATACGTCTTCACTGTTCTTTCCCTACATATGAAATGAGCTACTCATATGGCTAATGATGTAGGAATATCACATAGATTACACATTAATGCATCTTTGTAGAGCCAAATGTGGTGTTTTACCTTGGACGCAGTCCCAAGCTCATCCACAAGGGGATTTGTTCCACCAGGACACGTGCGCTGTGGATCATCATTAGTTATCATCGCTTACCTATCTGATGTATTCTGAAAAGAGATAGGCTGATATTAATAAAGTGCTTGATGTGTTATTTGTGTCCTTCAGCATACAGTACGTCGCCATATTATTACACAAATGCTCACAATGTAGTTCACATTGATGTAGCAGTTCTGTTGCTGTTCATGTTTTTCCATGTCTAGGTTGTTGAAAGAAGAGTTGACACACGACAGCAGCTCTGTAAGGTTAATATGATGTGAGGATTACAGTCACAAATTAGACAAAGTATGTGTTCTATTCGTATTGGATATCTCTTATTAATAAGTTATTGCCGGTTAGTGAGTTATGCCACAGGGTGAAAAAATCTGGATTTCTGCATGGTCTCATGTAAACAAGTCTAAAAGGCTGTGTCTGGATATATTTCAGTAGTAGTCAGTTCTCCAGCCAGTCATCAGCAGCCACCATGTTGGGTTTGGCTGGTGATCCATATTTGATCCTACTGAATAAACTCTAATCATGAGGAAATAACCAGAGGGCTCTGTTTTGTATTATTGTGACTGGTTCTTGATCTCCAAAGTATGTGTGTATGGTATTTATCTACGACATATTGATCCCATTTCATGTGGCTTGGCAGGATCATACAATGTGAACAATACTGGTCCGTAGTGTTTGTAGGTAACTTTAAAAAGGGATTGGGTATATTTTTACATTAAAAAACAAACAGGCATTAGGGGCTATCCTGGATAAATAGAGAGGGAGTATTGATCCAGGGATGAATACGATCACCAGTATCTGGTGTCAGGAAGGAATGTTATATTTTTCTTCCCTGTGTAGATAATTGGCAAAGTTTCACTTTTTTTTTCTGTTTGCCTTCCTCTGGATCAATTAACAATAAATCTGCGTTTTGCAGATCAGAGATCTATAAAGGTTGAACTTGATGGACTAAAGTCTTTTTTCAATCTAAATTACTATGTAACAATGTAATGTGGGGCATATATACATTGACATAGTGGGATATATAATCCACTCAAATTATCTATGCCATTGATGTTTAGAACGGTCAGTACTTAAGATGTGTATGGGAATGTGTGCTTACTTACCTGTAACTGATCATGTGGCTTGTTCCAGTGTACAAACATCATATCAGGGAACTCTCCTCTACTGTGGACTGGTTGGAATTCTGTATGACAAGGGCGATGGATCAAGGTGAATTTGGGAGTTAGGCATAATCCAGATACATTAGACTGTATTCCATGCATATTGGGTATGTACTTACATGTGAAGTACTCACGAATGAGGCGGGTCTGTTGTTGTGACCCCTGCAGATTATCCACTTCAGGGGGAGGTAAAGGCATTTCCTCCCCATGTAGTGGAGCCGCATCAATGTCCCCCAGACAGTTCGCCTGTACTGCTATATTGTGCAGATAGCAGCAGGCAACAATGATGCTACAAACTTTTCTGGGGCTTGTATTGTAGAACACCCCCAGTAGAATGTAAACATCTGAAGCGCATCTTTTGTACACCAAAGGTGCGCTCAATTACATTCCGGCAGGTTTTATGCGCAGCATTATACCGCACCTCTGCCCGAGTCTGGGGATTGCTTACAGGGGTCAACAACCACGGCAAACACCCATATCCTGCATCACCTGATGGAAACAAACTGTGACATGTTGATATGAATAGGATGTTGTGATGTTTGACAAAGCATATGCCCACATATCGTCATCAACACATGCCTGTGGCTAATACACAGTTAAAGATATATGTAAGGGAGATGGATCATGGATGCATCTGATAGAGGATAATTAGTAGTGTATTAACACATGTATTCTATTTGAAGCTTCAGTTCAATTACAATGTGATTTCCACAAATGTCAAATCCAGATGGTCACACCCACAGGACGCTTACATGAGGCGGAGATACAAGGGAAATACAACAGGGTACATATTGCGATCCTTCTGGTAGAGAGCACAGGAAGTCACTGTTGCAATTCTTGTACCGAGCACATGCCAGAAGTCTGAGGTGAAGCGTGATCGTGTATTATTGTGAATGTAAATGTGATGCTAATTCAGGTGGAATTTCCCAGGGGCGTACATGATCAAACGCAAATGCCAAAAGACCTTGGAGATTTTGATAACTTCAAGGTAAGCGAATTCATGTTTATTCAGGGATATATTCATGCAAGAAAAAGTTTTCAAAACACTATTAGTTCTCTATCAGATGAATTCGGAATCCATCTCACTTACATAGCCCTTACAATAACACACAACACGTTATGTAGGCTAGAGATGTCCATGTCACAGGATACAAGGGAATGCATCAGAACATACACCTAATGATTAATCTATTGTGGTTTTTGTCATATGTTGTTGTGAACTGCATACTGTTTGGCCAAGCTAACACAGGATTATGGCCAGCAGTGAGCTATTATGTTCTGGCTTTGGTAGTATTACTCCGTAATGCACATGTGAACATCAGAGCAATAGAGGGAAACATGATGTACCGTATGTGTTATTGTATCCAGTCATAGTAAGATATGGTTGACTGCCATTACTAATGTGTACTCACCCAGTAGCCGTCCGGATGGAAATCTGCCGGACTCAAATATGTCACATATGCCGGATGCACGCAGGATATAGGCGTCGTGAGCACTTCCCTGGAAGCCTGCATACACACCTTATATGCGCATGTTCGCATCGCAAACAACCTGTACATTGATTGAATGATAATGCTTACGATTTCTGTACAGCGCTTCTTGCTCTCTAGGAGGTATCAGTACCACATGTGTACAATCAATAGCACCGAGCACATTGGGGACACCTCCTAATTGGAAGAAATCGAACTTCACCTTCGAGATCTCTTCAGCAGTGTTAGGGTAATCTGGCAGCTTTGCTAAGACATTCCTCCCGCTATGCTGAGGGTGTTCTGAAAGCTACCAGAGGCAAGGAGGTGTATTGCAACTAACATCCATTTCATTCCAGGGATGGCTCTATTGGCCCGTGAGCTAGGCTCAAGGTCCGCTCTCAGAACCTCATAGAGCTCCAAAAGACTGGCACGGGTCAGCCGAAAAAACTCATACACCTCCCCATCAGTTAACCCCTCTAATGTGAGTCTCTCCCTGTACACATTGGGTGCCCTTCGCCTCCTCACAGGCTCCTGGACAGGCTCCTGGACAGGCTCCCCCCCCTTCTGCCTGAGCCACCACATCCTGTACTTCTCCCCCCAACAGCTGATCACCGACATCATTGTCAGCCTCCCTGTCTCCAGGTGGCCCTATATCCCTCTGTCCGTGTGCTACTGGAGCTCTCTCTCCTCCCTGATCCACCCCCACGATACTAGACATGGCCTGTGGTAATTCCCTTGCCTGGCTTGGTTCTGCCCCAGCATGGATCACATCACCACTCACACCCTCATTCACTCCCAGACACTCCTCTCTGCCACTCCCCATCACCCCCTCAATCACACACCTTGCTTCCGGGTCTTTATACTGTGCTATGTGGTACGCACAAAAGCATCTCAACCTCATCCGCCCACTCAGACTGTCCAGCATCCCTCTCACATGATCATCCATGCTGTTTCAGACGTGCTGATGACTTGTTGGGGATGCGGTTATATAGCTAGTTGATTACATTACCTGGTATTAGTCATGTTAATTTCAGATTTGCCATTGGTCACCTGTGGATCTTTACGTGGCATTCCAGCTGATGATTTTACGTCAAGAAGCCTCTCAGCCAATTACATACTCACTTGGCCGCATGTAATTGGCTGTCCCAACACGGGACGCCAAGTGCGTATGTAATTGGCTGAGAGTCCCAACACGGGCCGCCCAGTGCGTATGTAATTGGCTGCGTCCCAACATGGGCCACCAAGTGCGTATGTAATTGGCTGAGAGGCTTTTGCCGGGCCAAAGCGGCAATGGCGATGGCGCAAAAACCCGCCAAAAGCCTCTCAGCCAATTACATACGCATTTGGCGGCCTGACACTATAAGTGCGTATGTAATTGGCTGAGTCTGTTGGTGCGCTCGCAAGCTGATAAGGGGACGTCCTAGCGAGACACGCCTCTCAGCCAATCACGTACGACCTAAGAATTTGATTGACAGTAGGAGCTTATAAATGTGATTGACACAAAGCCATGCGTTGACTGTGTTGTGAGAGGAGGAGAGGAGCGGAGAGTGAGGAGAGTGAGGAGAGTGGAGGGTGGAGGAGAGGTGGAGGAGTGGTCCCGGAGGGGGTGGAGGAGTGGTCCCCGGAGGGGGCGGAGGAGCGGTCTCCAGAGGAGGAGGAGGAGTGGTCCCCGGAGGGGGAGGAGGAGTGGTCCCCAGATGGGGAGGGGGAGCGGTCCCCAGAGGGGGTGGGAGGAGGAGGAGGTGGGAGACATAGGCACTATTAGAGGAGGGACAGAGGGGAAGGGGCCTGATCCCAGGTGGCAGGGTAGTTTGGGGGGGGTAAGGGACAGGCCTCAGGAAAAGTTCAGGGAGGCCAGGGTCCCCGAGCACAGTTGAAAAAGCAAGGGGCTATTGGCAAGGGCAGGCGCAGGGCCCATAATTATATGCCCCGGGAGAATATGGTCCTCCTGGGTGCGATCCATGACTGGCCCATCATCCTTGTTGCAAGCTAAGCGAAGCCTGGGCCTAAGGCTCAGGCTTGGAAGGAGGTAGTGGAATTGATGAAGGAGGTGTCCACGGTGCCTAGGGGCTTGAGGTCCTTAAAGCACCGATATGTGGATATCAGGGCCATCGTGAAGATGAAGATGGCCAGAGAAGCAGAGGGAAACAGTGTGACCTATAAGGAGTGGGAGAGGATCGCAAGGGACCTTCTGAGACCATCGCCCGCAGCTGGAGCTTCATCCCCGGTGGCCCAGCAGGACCCAGCCTCCAGTTCAGGTGAATATCATATACACCAACATGCCACCACATGTACATCACAGACACTACACATGTACATGGTGACCAACAAGGACACTGACATGTCAGCTCCATGGAATTAACAAGGGATAGATGGAAGTGTCATTAAATCCATGAAGCTGACAAATCACTGTCATTCCTGCCCACCCCAAGACTAATCAAGCAATAGAGTCCATGTACTGGTGTGCCCAATGCAGCCTATGCAGTTACAGACCGCAGAAGAAATACAGAAAGCGTTAGGAGCCAGGAGAGGTCAAGACGGCATGTGACCCTGGTAGGTGCTATGCAACTTGCTTATTCTAGACTATTAGATTGACCCCTGTAGGTATCCCCTTTGTTTTGTTTTTTTTGTTTTTTTTCAAATTTAAAATCTCCATTTACATAAATAATACCTTACATATTATATACACAGCCAGACAAAAATACGGAAGGCATACATTTGTGCCCTGACATTATAACAATAATCATAAGAGTGTAACTGTTCTTTCATGTTTATTGCTAATAATAGACTTTAAGTGTATCATTGTATTAAACTTACATATGGCTATGAATGAAATCCAAACTTTAATATTTGGTTGAATATTCTTCAACCTAATGGAGAGATTAACCAGTTAAACTTCTCACTTAAATTACTTACATATCCTATCACACCCTTTCATTCCACTCATATTCTAGCCAGCTTGGTGAAGGTAGGGAGGAAGAGCCAGGGAGGGATCGATCTGCCAGGGAAGATATGGTGTCTTCGTGAGATTACCCCGTAGAGGTTACTTAAAAATTGAGTCCCAAACTACCCATTTTACAGGGTCTTGTTTTAGCTGAAATGCCATATTAAAATCCCTCTCTAGTTCCCTATTGTATCCCATCATGGCCAATATTTCAGTTAGTTTTGGAAGATCCTCTTTCTTCCAATTTCGTGCAATTGCAGTTTTTACTACCTGAAAGATTTGAGTCATAAACGCTTTATTTTTTATTTCCATCTTAGGGGGAAAAATATTAAACAAGGCCATCTGCGGTTTTACTATCATTTCTGTCTTAGATAAGTATTCAGAACATTCCTTCCAAAGATGAAGGGTTATAGGGCATTCCCACCATATATGGAACATATCTGCAGATTTCCCACAGTTCCTCCAGCATGATTTAATTTCTGGTTTAAATGTTATAAAGTAGATTTTGGAGGGAACCCAGTACCATCTATTAAGTAATTTAAATTGAATTTCTCTCTGGTTTGTATTTTTAACAAACCTATTTATAGATTTTAAAGCTTGTTGCCATGACTCTTTAGGTATCCTTAGCTGCATATCTTTAGCCCAGAGGTCCATAGGTCTAGTTGTATCCGTTTGTATTTGCTTATAAATGATCTCACTACACTTAGAAATCAAGTGTCTAGTATTTTGGGACTTTATTAAAATTTCAACGTTGTTTAAGCTTTGGTGAGTAATGTTTTTATTTATATTCTTCAAAACTCGTGAAATTTGATGTGAAGTGAACCAAAGTTTAGTTGATATATTATATTTCAACTTTAGCATGTTATAATCTAAAAATGTTCCTTTTTCTTTATCTATAATGTGCCCCAGTAGATATATTCCTTTGTCTTTCCATTCTGGTTCTAAGTAGATATAATTCATGCGTGCTAATGTTGTCAAAGGAGTAAGTTCACTATATTGCTCTATGAATTTAAATTTTTTGTTCATTTTTATCCACTCTTTTACCATTATAGTCAAGATAGTTGCTCTCGGGTCAATGTATGCTAATGCTAGTTTTGGAGTGAACAATAGAGCATTAAGGTCGATATTGTGTAGCATATCACTTAAAATCTGGTTCTCCGGGTGAGTGGAAAGAGGTTGACTCCACTTTATATTTTGCGCCAATTTAATTGCTTCCTGATAGTGAAAAACCATTGGGTATGCAATGCCACCATTTATAAATTTTTGACTCATTATTGCTTTTTTAACTCTGATCTGACCGTTCTTATTAATGTATCTATCGATCATCTTCTGGAATTTAGCTGTCCATTGGCTTGAGATTGAAAAAGGGAAAAATCTAAATACATAGTTAAGTTTAGGAAGGAGAGACATCTTGATTGATGCAATTCTACCAGAGAAGGATATTTGATTGACCGGCCAGTTCTCAATAAGCTCTTTAGATGATTTATATAAATTGTTCAAATTGGAGGTTTGAATACTTCTTATATCATCACTAAAGTTAATTCCCAGGTGTGTAAATCCCTTTGTGTGGGCCAGCTGATACCTACTAGTCAGGCGCTCTTCGTCTTCCTCTGGAATATTAACACTTAGTGCTTCAGATTTCTCTATGTTTAATTTATAATTCGACACCTTACTGTAGTTTGCAATGATTTCCATCCGCGCCTTCATAGATATATGAGGATCCTCCATATATACTACTACATCATCCGCGAAGAGGGAGATCTTGTATTCCCTTTTGCCTACTTTTATCCCCTTAAAGACCGACGAAGCCCTAATAGCTATAGCGAGGGGTTCTAGGGTCAATGCGAATAAAATGGGAGACAGGGGACAACCCTGACTGGTTCCATTTGTTACCATAAAATAATCTGATTGTACCCCTTTCCCCAAAACCGATGCCGAGGGAGCCTTATATAGGGCAGCTATAGCTTTCGATGAAAATGAGTCAAACCCATATCTATGGAGGGTCTGCATCATAAAGTCCCACCCTACCCTATCAAAAGCTTTTTCAGCATCCATGGATAGGAATAGGGTGGGGGTGTCTTTTTTCTTCGCATAAGTTATTAAATGAATCAGTTTATGGGAATTATCGGCGCCCTGCCTCCCTGGGACAAATCCTGTTTGGTCGGACGCTATTAATGATTTAGATATTTCTGTAAGTCTTAGAGCCAAAACTTTCGCATATATTTTGGTATCTATATTCATAACCGAAATTGGTCTAAATTCTTTGCAAGAGTGTGCTTCCTTATCTGATTTTGGTATAGTGATTATATTGGCTCTAAGCATCTCTGGTGGGAATGTACCTGTGGTTTTAATTTCATTAAATGTAGCTACTAAGATTTGCATTAACTCTTCCTCAAATATTTTATAGTATGTTGTAGAAAATCCATCTGGGCCTGGTGCCGTGTAGTTTTTTAGGTTTTTAATAACTCGTCTAATTTCTAGTTCCGTTATCTGACTATTTCCTCATTTGAGATAACTGGAAAGTCAATCTGATCTAAGAATGATGATATGTCTTCACTTTTGGGTGTTATAAAGTTTTCATCCGAGTTTAGATTATACAAAGCTTGATAAAATTTCGCAAATTGATCCGTGATTTCTTTAGGCTTAAAATTTTTTATTCCCTGTTTTACAAGATAAGTAATATAACAATCTTGATATTTTTGTTTTTTAATCTTATTCGCGAGATCTTTTCCTATTCGATTATTGAAATGAAATGATTTTTGTTGTAGTTGCCAAAGACTCATGTCTGAGCGTTTTTGGTTAATGTTTTTAATTTTGTTCCGAATTGTTATTATCTCTTGTGTAAGGGTATCATTTATTTTTATTTTGTTTTCTTGTTCCAATTTATACAATTTTATATGTAAAAGTTGTAAGGACAATCCTCTCTGTTTAACCCAGATGCTTTTCAATTTGATTAATATACCTCTTGTATATGCTTTTAGTGAGTTCCATATTGTTGTATTTAATGGAACCGACCCCATATTAATTTCCAAAAATGTTTTCATTTCCATTCTAATAGTATTTAGTCTTTCCTTATTTTCTAAGATTTTATCATCCATTCTCCATGCCCTGCTAGATTTTATCTCCCCCTTTTCCTGTATTTGGAGGGTGACTGGAGCATGGTCCGAGATTGTTATTAAACCAATTTTAACTGATTGAATTGCGTTTAACAAAGACTCATTCACTATTATATTATCAATTCTTGAATACATTTTATGAGATGCAGAATAATAGGTATAGTCTCTTTCATTTATATTTATAAGGCGCCATGCATCATATAAGTGGTTTTCCACCAATAATTTGGAGAAGTCCTGAGCTGTTTTTTCTATACCTTTATAGTTTTTGGGAACTTTTTTGTAGCTTCTGTCCATCTTAACATCAGGCGTCATATTAAAGTCACCACCTACTATGCGTCCTCCTATAGCTATCTTATCCAGTTTCTTTAATACTCCCTTCAAAAATATATTTTGTTTATTATTAGGGGCATATACATTTACTATTGTCATATGTTCGCCATTTATTTCTCCTACCCAGATAATATAACGGCCTTTACTATCCAAGACCACTAATTCTTCTTTTAATTTTAATTTTTTATTAAACATCATTAAAACTCCTCCTGAGTTTTTTTTATGGCAAGCATTAAATACTTGAGGGAATTTATGTTTGGCCATATGAAATATTCTTCCCTTATCCCAATGGGATTCCTGAATTAATACAATATCTGGATTTGTTTTAATCAGCATTCTCGAAATGGAGGCTCTCTTTGACGGAGAATTTAATCCCCTAACATTGTAACTCACTATCTTCAAACCCGGCATTATCTTCCCTCCACTAGGCCCTCCCCCCCCGCCTCCCATCCCGCAGCCCCTGGCTACATCCATACTTCCAAACATACCACACTCTCTCTTGGAGTCATACCTATCCAGTCTAACCATTCGCTCCCTTCCCCTTCCAAGGGGATTACAACTGCAACCACCCAGTTGTACCTTATGGGCGTGAACGATGAAGGGATATGTTAAGTCCTCCATGGAGGTTTCCCCACGCCTGTATATCTTGTATTCCTAATTTACCTTCTGGTACCCAACCATCCCCCGACCCCCCCCCCCCCATTATGTTACTTTACCCCTGCTCTCTCCAAGCCTTTTTAATCCTGGATATGCTCTCTTTGCCTGCTTATTTCTTTTAATTAATAATTTATCTAATCACAATTCCTGTTGTAAATATACCCCTCTCCTCCCTTCCTGTCATTTTATATTTCTATTTTTATTCGCTTTTGTAATTTTCTTAATTTTCATATTCTTCGTAAATTTCCTTGAACATTCCACAATTTATAATATTATATTTATGTTCTATTGTTACATTTTGTGCAGATGCTATTCCTTAAAATGAGTTCTAAATCGTAATTATACAAAAAATTTACCATGATCAAGTTGTCTTCACCCCTTTTTTATTTACTTACTCTATCACTCTTGATTTCCAAGTGTAATCTAATTTAAGCTACATATCCCCCTTAATCTTGTAATTCAATCATGTGCTACAAATCCTTCTTAATCATAATATCAATTATTATATACAATTTACATGTGCAAATTAGCATAATTTTACGTGTAGAATCATTCCATTTCATTTCATATACTGGTTCAATCTATTACATTAAAATTTGTGCATCCCAAAATTCCTTCCTTTTTCTTTTCTCTTCCATTCCTTTCCTTTAAAATCACCCTATAGTTGATTCAATCATAAGCTGGTGAACCTCTTATTAAAATTACGTGGCTTCAATATATTTAGATAAGAGAAAAAAAAAAAGTAAAAGAAAACCATCATTAATACCCAAAATTCATAATAAGGCTAAAGTGCATTCAATACAAATAAAGTGCTGTGCAATTTCTTATGAGGAAAGTCAATATGCAATCTTAGACCCTTTAAATATTGCATCTAATCATAATTGCATGACTACAAAAAAAAAAAAAAAAAAGGGGAAAAAAAAAAACCCTATCTAAACCACCTATTTCCTTCCTTAATACTCCTAATACATAATAAAGTTTAAAGTGCATTCATTACAAAAAAGTGCTGTGCAATTTCTTAGGAGGAACACAATATACAATCACAAACCCTTTAAACATTGTAATACATCATTTTTGTGAGGAAATGGTAATATATCCTAAAAATAAAAGGGATAGTAGCGAGGAATTAGTAAAGTATTCCTCCCTTTTTTTTGGTAATCTAGCAATCCCACCAAATGACAATGAGGCAAAGACTCTCAAATATCCCATTTACTAAATAAATCTTCTCCCTCTTTAAGTGATGTGATTTTATACCATATAGAGTCTCTTTAAAAATGAAAGTCCTATGGGAAAAGTCCACTTGTATGGTATTTCTTTTTCCCTCAGTTTCTGGGTAATAGGAAAAAATTGTCTTCTTTTATTTCTCGTGGAAGTAGAAATGTCCGAAAATATTTTAATATTTGAATAGGGAGGATCAAAGGATGTTATTCCATAGCTAGCTTTTAATAGTTGATTTTTCAGTGGCAAATGATGGATTTTTACCATTACATCTCTAGGAAACTCTACCTCAATGTTTTTCGGCTTAGAGAGTCTATAGGCTGCATCGAACTTGAACTTTATATCCTCAAAATCAGGCACTAAATATGAAAAAAACTTGGTAAGATATAATCCCAGGTCCTCTTTGGGTATTTTTTCATCAATCCCTCGTATTTTTAAGTTATTAATTCTTGATCTGTCTTCAAGGAAGTCCACCTTATTTTACAAAATGCCTTTAATTTCCCCTCCATTGCTTTGATGTTTTCTTTGGAATAAGTTTGTTCCTTTTTAATTGTTTCACAAGTGTTTCCCAATTCTGCAATTTTGACGGTGTTTCCTTGTGTTGCCTTGATATTTAGAAGAATTTGATTTTTAAATTCATCCAAGAATTTTTTTTTTTAAACTTCTCTAGGATATCTTCCAGTTTTCCAACCGTGAGGATTTCCTCCTCTAAATTAACTGTATTTGTTTCCGAAGAGGTATCTACCGTATTATCTACATGTGCCTCTGTAGATTTATCCCCTATTGGAGAAGCCAAAAGGGATAACTCCATAGTTTTTTGCGCCATTTTAGGCGAAAAAAATAGTTTGGGTTTAGGAGGAGATCTTATTTTATCTTTGTTTTTATTTTTCGGAGGCATTGTATGAAATTTACCTAGAATCAAGTTCCTGGAATATAATAAAAGAGAAAAAAGATATACCAAAAAAACAAACACACAAAGAAAAAAAAAACATGCAAAAACAGAGGTAGTCCCAAATCCGCTTTACAGTAGATGTGGTCCTGATCACAAACTTTTATTTGGGGATATATATTTCTTTTATATATTTCTCTTTCTCTCTTCCCCCTCCGTCGTCCTGATCCAAGTCTTTAATTGGGAATATTTTGTCTTTTAAGTATATATGGTTTTATTTAACAATTATAGGTAATATAAAGGTTTGGAGCCAGGTCCCCTATTTTTAGGGATTAATTCCTTTAGTATCCCCTTTGTTTTATCTAGCCCCTCGCTCTCTCGGGACCCGCCCACACCACACCCATGATATTAATGCACAGTCTTGACCACTGCTGATTGTGGTCTGTGTCCAAAAATAAAGTTTTGTTATACCGTTATGTGAATGCACAGTCTTGACCACTGCTGATTGTGGTCTGTGTCCAAAAATAAAGTTTTGTTATACTGTTATGTGAATGCACAGTCTTGACCACTGCTGATTGTGGTCTGTGTCCAAAAATAAAGTTTTGTTATACCGTTATGTGAATGCACAGTCTTGACCATTGCTGATTGTGGTCTGTGTCCAAAAATAAAGCTGTGTTATACTGTTCTCACCATGTCGGTGTGTTTTCAATGGTTGGGGTTATGGGACATCCACATGCATCACATTAGTGTCACATTACTATAGCTGTAAACTAATGAGCACTAGTTAACCTGCAATAGATCCATACATACTAAGATGAATAATAGTCCTAATAGCATTAGATATCATATAATACATCTAATAGATCTACAATCTAGGCATAATAAAGGGTTAATGGACAGGCCAAGTCGAATTAGCGATACTGTGGAGTAGGAATATTCCCCTGAGGGCCTAACAGGATAATGATAGGTGATACTGCAGTGGCTTGTCAGTTCCTTCTCCAGTGATTTGGGATTTGTCCGTCCACTCTGCTTTCACCCGCACTTCCCCAACATCACTTAGCAATCGAAACTAGTGTAAATTGATGAATAGCAGAACATAATGGGAGGTCACCAAATGGGAATGAATGGACATCTTGGCACATGGCCACCAGCAATGGCGTGGGACTTCCTTGGATAAGAGTAGTGCCGATTACCCCTGATGGAGGTGAGTTGGCTGGTGCTCAATGTGCCTCTGCAAACCCTCTGTGTGTGTTTGCTGCCCTTCCTGATGGGTTACTGTGGTTTGATGTGATGGGGCTTGGAAGCTATGAGCTATACCATTAAGGGGCATTGTGGGTGGGAGAGTGAAAGCAGAGTGGACGGCCAAATCCCAAACCACTGGAGAAGGAACTGACAATCCACTCCAGTATCACCAGCATACGAACCTTGTAAGAAAGCAGTGACATAGGGTCACAGACAGTCAGACACGACCGAAAGACCAAACAAGAGATATTGTGTACTTTAATGAAGCTGTGAGCTATACCATTAAGGGCCATTGTGGGTGGGAGATTGAAAGCAGAATGGACGGCCAAATCCCAAACCACCGGAAAAGGAACTGACAATCCACTCCAGTATCACCAGCATACGAACCTTGTAAGAAAGCAGTGACAGAGGGTCACAGACAGTCAGACATGACCAAAAGACTGAACAGGACATATTCACATGCTCCCTGTGTACTTGATATACGTCATGTGGCAGTGTAATGTGCCCCATATTTGTGTTCCCAAATGTAGATGTGATGAGCAACATGTATACAAAATAACAGGGTTAATATGGCATTATTTTGATATTTTTGTGTTTTTATGTAATCAGGTAGTGTGTCTTTAGTTGCTTTATGTAAGCTGCAGCATGGCTTTTCATTCCAAATTTAACAACTAATTGGTTGTATAATGCATTTGCTTTGGTGGGGGAAGGGGGTTGTGCAATCAATTGTAATGGCCTTCCATGCTTTCCCTCTGTTAAACTGTCACTTTTATAGTTTAAGTTGTCTGTACGTAATGCGTAAACCATTTTGCTGGTGTATTTTGTGCACGTAGCGATTTTGCGAGATACGAGCGTCTACGCAAAGAATTCTTGTCCGCTACTTACTACGTAGCGCTTTTCGGAGGCAAATCTCAAAAAATGAGTCCGAAATTACGCAAGTCAATCGCAAGTCAATCGCAAGTCGATTCGTAGTACGTAAATTGCGCTACGATGCTCATTTGCGAGATACCATTCCATACGCAGCTCGAATTTAATAGGGCCCCAAATGTCTAAGGAATTAGATCTCTTTTGACACTAATCTAACCCCAGATTGGTTGGGTTTGGGCTTCTCATAAGACCTATATTAGAGGCATGTGTATAAAATTAGCAGCAAGACACAAAAGAGAACAGAAACTTGGGGAGATTAAATTGGTGAAGGAATTGAGCTTGCTTGAATTAACCAATCAGAGGAATTAATCACACAGAATTAGACAACAAACTGAAAAAGTAATTGTTTAATTAGACTCCATATTGGCAGAATACACAGAAAAAGCCATGAGAATGACCCAGCATAAATATTTTTCTAATGCAAACAAGCAGGACTCTATGCTGGCAAGAAAACTTAATTTACCAAACTAAGACCTCTTCAAGTGTAGTTACTGCAAGCCCAATGAAAATTAAACATACCTTCACCAATTTCTATGAAAAATGATACACGGCCTCAGGAGTCAAATCAAACTATCGTATGCATTCCTTCTTGGATTCCGGCAATCTTCCTGCCCTGACCAATACAGAGTTGCAAACTCTGAACTCTAAAATAAGCCACTAGGAAATAAAGAAAGGGATTCAAGGTTTGAAAATAGGCAAGGCTCCAGGCCCTGATGGCTTCTCCAATATGTACTATAAAATAATTCTGAAAAAACTAACTCCCCATTTAGCTAAACTGTATAACTCTATACTTGAAGGGCCACAAATTCCCCAGAAATGAACCTTGCAGAAATAGTCCTATTCTCAAAAGAAGGCAGGGACCCCCTAGAGGTGAAAGATTATAGGCCCATATCTTTACTAAGTGGGGATATTAAACTTCTTGCCAAGATAGTGGCTGACCGCATGACAAAATTAATACCAAGTTTAATACACAAAGCCTGAGTGGGCTTCATTCCCCATAGACAGGCCAGAGATAATATTAGAAAGATTATAAATAAAATTCACCAGGCCAAAAGTTCTAAAACTTCAATGTGCCAACTGGCCCTTAATGTTGAGAAGGCATTTGATTCACTGGAATGGCCCTATCTCCAAGCAGTCCTAGGATAAATGATAAAACAGAAGCATTTGCGATAGACCTACAAACACAGGTTAAGGATTAATTGCAAGAGGATTACCAGTACCAATGGGCTAAATAATTTATACAATATCTAGGCCTGAAAATCACTGCATGCTTGGACACCTTATATAAGGTGAATTACATTCCCCTCTTTAAGTTTCTGAATGAAGACATAACAAAATGGTCTAGATACCCTATTTCTTTCCGAAACTATTATATTTGTTCAAAAATCTCGAAGTTTCGGCGAATATAAAGTATTTGAAGGGTTTTCAGAGGAAGGTTTTTAGGTTCATTTGGCAAGACAAACCCCCAAGAATCAGTAAAACTACTATGTTTAAAAACAAAACTAAGGGGGCTTAACCTGCCAGGACCTGATGAAATACTATAGGGCCGCACAACTTTCTTTCTTCCCTATCATACACTCACCCCTGCACCAACCCTCGTGGACATTTATTGAAAATCAGTCCATGCATCCCTTTTCATGGGATACTCCGGTTTGACTAAATAGTGCCCAAGAGCAGGTCATTCAATTAAAACACCCAGTGATTCTGCCTCCAATTCACTGCTGGAAGTGGGCCATGAAATACTCCACCTTATTCTCCAATCAGTCACATTTGACATTAATAATCTCCTATCCGTGGGCCCCTAAAGACCTGAGTAAGGAATACATAATTTGATAGAAGTTGAGGGGCCAGATAGACTGGGCACCTGGATAGAAGAGGGACGACCTATCACTTTTGATATAATTAAGGATAAATACAAACTCCCACTAAGCGAACACTAAAACTTCTGTAAATTCAGACATTTTTGAATTCTTTAATAAAGATCCAGGCCCATCCTAAGAAAAAATTTCTGTCCCTAATCAGTCAGAAACTTCCTCTTTCTAAAGGAATAAGAGGGGGTAAATATGACATCTATAACTCTCCTCTCAGCAACACCAAAGACAACTATGTTAGGGAATGGGAGATAGATTTGAATCAAATCTGGGATATAGAGAAATGGGAAACTGACTGGAAAGGCATTGGTAGAGGGTCCCTTAATCAAAATCTATTGAAAACTTCAGTAAAGGTACTGCACTGAACATATATAACACCAGAAAACTAAATCAAAGCCCATACTGTTTTAGGGGCTGCCAGGTTACGGGTCCTTTATCCATACCTGGTGGCTTGGTCCCAAGGTCCAATGCCTTTCATTGCTTTCCCAGTATTTTAAAGTACAGTAGTGTGTTTATATTTGCTTTTACAGTGCTATGAACAAGCTGTTTAACCCACTTGCGAGTCCTACCTTGTACTCATAGACATTTTTGATACATTTGTCATTTACAGGTTTGAAGGAAATTGCGGTCTTGTTAAATTGTTGTAATTGAATATGGATAAACGCTGGTAACATTTGCAGGCTTGAAACATCAAAGGAGTAGATAGAACAGAGTAAAGTTTTTTACAACCGCAGGGATTTTGAGCCTGTAACACGCAAATAGATTGAAAGTAGCAAAATGTAGCCAATTGAATATCAGTAACTTTTACAGGCTCCAGTAATTACAATTTGGCCAATTGAATGGTGGTCTAAGGTAGTAAGATGAGTCATAATTTAATTTTTTCACTTTTTTATGACTGTCTTCTTTCAGTCCTGTCTGTTTATAACCATATAAAAACATTATGTTAACGTTATTCAGTTTGCCCACACCTGATAATAAGAGGAGAGGTCTGCCAGGAGTCTGCTAAATCTCTGTTATGCTTGTAATGCTTTAAAATGCTTAACTTAGAACAGCTAAATGTTTGTAGTGAGATTTGAGACTGAATTGTTATTACAGAAAATATGTTTTCTAATCCCCCAATAAAAATACTTAAATAGAATTTTTCTCCTATGTAAATTGTCTACATTTGTGACAAAAGGGGGTGCTTGATGTTAGAAAATTTACTGTTGCAACTAACAAGAAAAAATAAGATTTTTATCAGCACACACATTCTAAGAAATGTTTGTTTTAAGGTTTTTTTGTCGTTAACTGCATAAAGGATTTATTTTAAAAATTTTACTTTTAATTTTTATTGCAGTTGATTGGAAGTAGAAGAGTGTCCAAAGTGTGTAAGAAATTCAGAGTATCTATTGAATATATTAATAGACACCAATACTCATTCAATTTTGTTAGGAAAAGTCATTTATTCATATCCTATAGAAATAACTATTTTGAAACAGAAGTTGATCATTCATAATGCAGAACAGGAGGATTCTGTAAAATTTTCATAAGTCCTAGTAGAACTCTTATGTGGCTTGGCAATCATAACATTTCTGATATACAAGATAGAGCAAATAATATTTATATAATAATATATTTATATAATAAAATGTGTATCTTGCAACTAGAGCTACATGCAGTGCAGCGGGAATGCACATTTAATCCACCTGAAAGATATTGATTCTCAGAATTGAAAAAGTGCTTTGCAAGGAATAAGAGGTCTAGGTAAAAGCCACCACGAGAGCTTCATTGTTCTAATGTTAGACTGTGTCCCCACATTTGAAGGTGAAATGCTTTTGGCATGAAGTTTAATCAAACCATAACCAGAGAAGTAGTTACTTGTTAAGTAAAACTTCATATGAATTGAACATATATGACAACACCCTTCATACAATACACAATGATACATAGCAAAATACATTAGCACAAATGAGAAAGGACAACTTGAGTCATTCTGACCATAAAAAGCAAAAATATTTAATTTGGCTATCGGCATACACAAAATTGACTCTAAACCAATTGTATCACCTGTATCATCAGCTATATTAAATAAATACATTGATAAAGTTATCTATGTAGCAACCTACAGCTGAACTGCTCAACTAACATTAAAGTTTACACACTCTACATGTTTTGTACTTTACTCAGAGGTCATGTAAACTTAACCTTGAAAATAAAACCTTTGCTCACAATGCAACACTCAAATGAAGAATTAATTATGGAACAACTACAATAAACAACATTATCTTAGAGTAATGTTGCATTAGTTTAAACTATTATTATATTTAATGAAAATAGATATGTTTTGTTTGATAAGTTAAAGCACATAAAGCTATGATGTCATTACCATGTCACTAATAGTCGTTCTTAGGCAAATATTTGCAAATAATGAGCAATGAAAAGGATTTTAAACCATATCAGCTTTTTTCTTTAGTCAGATTTGCAAATATGTACGCAATATCAGCCAACAGTTTCCATTACATTTTGCCCTTATGAAAACTATTGTCTTTACCTTTACAGGCTCAGTGAGACGTTTAACTTCAGCAGGTTCTTCTTGACAAGAATACATTACATACACAAGAGTACATTACAGCAGCTAAGTAACAATCAGCCTCATTACATTTCAAGCCCATAAGTGCAAAGTGAGACCCGCAACGGCTGCGAGCTCGAAATTCTGCCTACTTACGTTGCTATTAAATTGATACCTGCTGCGAGCTATGGGACGGAGAGGCAAAATCGTAAATCATCTGTCGGAAGTTGGATTTGCGGCCGTGTGGCCGATCAATTAGTGTAGACCGTAGTTATGGGTTCAGACATAGCCAATGGAAAAGAGATTGTTAGCGTTACGTCACTGAAAAAGGGGAGGGTGGATTTCGAAGTCCTACGTGCTTCAAAACATTTTGCGATTGGACACACATTCCAGAAATCATGTAATATTAATATAGCCTTAAATAATATATTCTATTACATGTGAGTTACAGTATATGTCTTGACACATTGATTGCAGGGATCGATATAACACAAAATATAAACATGAAATAAAGTATTTTTTGGTGGCCGATTTGCGTGCTTGAGAATGCTGTGCTATTAATTCTAAGACCTAACATCACTTTCCCTTAAAATAAATGTACAGTATAGTGTTGTTATTTGCATTACAAGTGCAACATTTTGGACTTAACCCCCCTTGCAGGTGCTCTTCAGCACAAGTTGGCCTTTGAGCTCCATTAGCGTGTTACTTACTTGCTCGCGAGTGACCACATTGCAATTTAATAGCTGAATTGAACAAGTAGCGTTTAGGGGCTGTATAGATCAAAGCATTTACGGGCGTGAAGTTCAACATTGCTCAGCACAGGGCCTATTCTCATCAGTCCTGGTCTTAACACGCAAGTCCTCTGCAAGCAACGTTACAGGGCTAATTTAATACCTATAACACGTACATTTGGAGTTACGTGCTACATTTTACAACATAGCCCCAATTTACTGAGCCTGAATGGCAGCACAGAAGAAACGCTGCCACTAATTATGGCATATGAATTTTTTTCTTTTTCCTCTCAATAAATGATCCTCCTATAAACACTTATGTAATGCTAGTGGTATATTGTATTATTTTGGGGAGCAGATTCTGCTAGGACCCACCATTAGAAGAGCATATGATATTGAGAAGAAATCCAGGACCACGCTACACCATTAATGGAAATGATGTCCTTATCTCAGCTATAATTACCAGGTTGTGTATTATATTTGAGGACAGAGAGGTAGGGTATGCACAAAGGTGGATGTGGTAAGAAGTGGTTGATGAGGTCAGTAGTCTGGGACAGTAAATTCCCTATAGTGGTCCTTTAAGGACATGGGATCATGCTAACTGCTTGATTGTAAAAGAGATTTACGAAATTGTAGCAAAGTATAATAGCACCATGGAAACTGGTTGTCCTCTAGAAGTGAGTTGGAGGAGAAACAATGACAGTGACACACAACATATACAGACTGTGAGTAATCATATCAACTACTAACATAAACTTATCACTCACTCAAAAGATGTCATACTGTACATGGCATTAACTTCTACAACTTCGTGTTGTTGACACCCTGTTCTAAATCATGTAACCCAGGATTCACTAAGCAGGAAAATATATCATGGGAATGGACTTGGAAAAGTCGCATCTAGGCCCCTGTAAGCACTGTATCAAAGAGACCATTAAATTGATACATAACCACACTTCAAACATCAACAGATACAAATAGCATATTCAGTCACCTCTAACATCACAACATTCCTGCTAACCTAAATTCAGACAATAGCTACAAGTTTACTCTCACACAAAAATGCTGAATGTTAAAAAACACATACCACTAAATCTTATTATCAAAAGGAACCACAATCTGTGTGCAGCATATAGAGCAGCATCTCTCTCTCTGCCCAGTCCCCCGGTCTCTCCTCATTCCCCTCAGTCACCCCGTCCCTCCTCATTCATCCTTTCCATTCTCATTCGCCTCAGTCCCCTTGTTCCTCCTCAGTCCCCCGTCCCTCCTCAGTCCCCCGTCCCTTCTCAGTCCCCCGTCCCTCCTCAGTCTACCTGTCCCTCAGCAGGGGTTCGAGCCCTTAGCTGCCACCTTTGTAGGGTGATACCTGGTGTGGGGGGGGGAGGTGGAGATCAGTAGCTGGTATTCTACTCCTCCCCTATGCACTCTGGGATGCCCTAAATGGTTTGCTGCTTACTGAGTACCGTGCTGCCCTCAGTATACTGAGCCAGGCCTGGCATGGCTGTGGATCCCCCCAAGAGACCATCTCCAGGAGCTGGGTTCAGAATGATGCATCTGAGCCCCGGCTATCACCCCCATCATGTTATAACTAGTGAGGGGGAAAGAGGTCATGGCTGCTACTGTGCTGGGCTTCTAATAGGTCCACGGCCTGTGTTGTAGTGGAGGTCCGAGGCTGGGCAGCTGCGCTGCACTCTAAGAATTGACATGTTTGCAGTTAAAGCCAGTGTATTAAACCTGAGCAGAGCAGTCTTCTCAGGCATTACGGACACTGAAATTTATATATATATATATATATATATATATATATATATATATATATATATATATATAGTTGTAGTAGGGACCCTCTCCCCTGGTAGCTGGTTTGTGGCCAAACCTACGTCATCTTGGCCTGAAAAGAGGGCCAAGGCATAGAAAGGAGTTTTATGAAAAAAGGGTAGAGGAGGGTGAGTTTACTGTCAGTGTGCTTGATGAAGACAGATGAGTGGGGTTTAAATAGGTGCGTGGGGAGAGCGACCCTCCCACAATTTCAGGTGTTCACCTGATTATTTGTAGTAGGGAACATCTCCCCTGGTAGCTGGTGTGTGGCCAAAGCTATGTCATCTTGGCCTGAAAAGAGGGTCAACAATTGTCTAGACATTTATTGAGCAAGCTGTTTGGAGCTTCATTTAGCTCAAGTTTGGGTCAGATATGTATCTGGCATAGCAGTTGGTTTTCCATAGTCGAAAGGATTTTAAGATATGGACGGGTGTTTTATTATGTGAAGCTGATTAGGCTGCTATGTTTCTGAAGGAGTGGCATGAGTAGTTAAAGGGGTTCTGGCTTAGGCAGGCGAGGACTAGTCTGATGTAGTGGGTGAGTGTGGGTATAGATAGTAGCTGGCTTGGAATGCTTAGTAATGGGTGAAGGCTTGGTATGTGGTGTAATGCTGAATGAAGATGGTGAAGAGTGGTGACTAGGCACCGTGGGTCTGCGTAGGATAGTAGGTTATGGTTACTGGAGTGCGGCTGGTGTTAGTTAATGATAGGGTGATTTGGCATGTGTCTTTGATGAAAGAGTTGTCCTGTTTGGTAAGGTATACAGATTGAGATTGGGATGTGGTGCATTCGTTTGGCTATAGGAATCCCAAAAATATTATTGAGGCGGCTGAGATAGTAAGGGATATGATGTTGCCAAATGGGTTTGGTGAAAGGTAGGTAATGATTTACTTGGAAAGGTAGCTATCGATGGGGAGACATGGGGATTTTCGTAGGTTCTAGTGAGGCCTTGAGAGTTTGACTGGGGAGATAACAAGAGGTGGAATTGGGCTCCTGTGGGATTGGTTTTAATTGTGGATGGGTGGAGGTGTAGGGTGATTTAGTGGGCTGCAAAGGCCAAAAAGGTGGTGAGTACATGAATGAGGCGAGGGATGGCATGAGCGACTGGTGGAGAGAGACTGGGGGAGAGTGACTGGTAAGCCGCAGAGCGTTTGAGGCAGAGCGACTGGGTAGGGTGACTGGTGTAGGGCGACTGGTGTAGGGCGACTGGTGTAGGGCAACTGGTGTAGGGCGACTGGTGTAGGGCGACTGGTGTAGGGCGACTGGTGTAGGGCGACTGGTGTAGGGCAACTGGTGTAGGGCGACTGGTGTAGGGCGACTGGTAGGGCGCAGAGTGCCTGAGACAGTGCAGCTCGTGCAGAGTGACTGGGTATGGCACAGATCGCCTGAGACTAAGCGACTGGTGTAGAGTGACTGGTGTAGAGCGACTGGTGTAGGGAGCCTGAGACTGACCATCTTTGCAGAGCGCCAGAGACTGAGCAACTGGTTAGAGTGCCTGAGACTGAGCAGCTGGGTAGAGTGCCTGAGACTGAGCAGCTGGGTAGAGTGCCTGAGACCGAGCACCGAGACTGAGTGGCTGGGTAGGGCGCCGAGTCTGAGCTGCTGGGTAGGGCGCTGAGTCTGAGCAGCTGGGTAGAGTACCTGAGACGGAGTGCCGAGTGTGCCTGGATAGAGAGCCTGGACTGAGCATCTGGTTAAAGCGACTAGGTAAGGCGCAGAGAGAGCACCGAGACTGAGCAGCTGGTTAGAGTGACTGGTAGGGGGCCAAGGCCAATCGCAGAGACTGAACATGTGGTTAGAGAGACTGGTAAGGCGCCAAGACTGAGCATCTGGTTAGAGCATCTGGTTGGATTGACTGGATAGCGCACCGAGACTGATCGCCTGGATAGAGCGCCTGTATAGAGCACCAAGACTGGGCGCCTGGATAGAGCGCCAAGACTGGACGCCTGGATAGAGCGTCGAGAGATCGTTGAGACTGAGCATCTGGTTAGAGTGACTATATATACATGATGCATGGTTGTGTATATATATATATATATATATATATATATATATATACATGTATATATATATATATATATATATATATATATATATATATATATAAATGTGTAACGGATCTCCTGGCACCCCGACCGGGTACCTCCGTTGATGGACGCGTCCTAGTTTGCGCCGAGGACTACAAGCACCGCACCGGACACCACAACCACCACAGACTCCACAACCGCCGTAGCTTAACTGGAGCCACGCCATCTTCCTTCCACCCTGTATGAATCTCCAGCATCCAGGATCGTGTGGGGAAGACCTCTCCTCCAAAGAGGGTACATCAGGAACAAGGGTTCAGTAGTTACAGCTCCAGGGAGTATGCAAAAGCATAGCAATCCCCAGTATGCTATAGCGATCCCCTCCAAGAACGAGACAAGGCTACGTTTTGAAGGGTCAAGCAGGACTCTCTCTTACTACAGTCAGGTAAACAGAACACACCCAGGGGAAGGTATAAACAACCAATAACACAATAGTAACGCCCACAGTTTTCCTCCCCTCTACTTGAGAGATAATTGAGTTTATTACTGTATCTACTCAATTATCTCCCAGCTAAAACTTACACATTTTTATACATTTTTATAACTTTATGATTTTACATAGTACATAAATAAAACTTACATTTTTATGAACAACATAAATTGTGGAACAACATATTAAAAAATGGTATGAATCAGATCAGGGGTTCAAAAGTTAGTAAAAGTATCTTTTACCCATAACACACAGACATTTCATAGGCAATACACATCCCTCATAGTTGGCCACACAATACACATAGAGGGACAATAGGTGGGTCACACCTCCCTGAGGCTACCTGGCAACTTTGATACAATCAGACATGGATTAGATCATCCTTCTTTGTTCTTATGTCTGAGAATGAAAACACTTTATACAATAGACTTCCTTGTCTTATGAGGAGTTTCTGTAATAGGATTATCTCCCATGCCAAGGTCTGCACTATTCTGGGCCAATATTCTGCAGAGCATAAACCAACATACATACAGTATAATAGTAGGATCATATTTTAACCATATTAATCATAAAACAGGGTAAAACAGTGATGGGTTCTGTTACACACCTCCCCCGTGACCCTAAGCCGGCATACACGGTCTGATCCCAACGGATCGGCCTGGGTATGTCCGGACAAAAGTATTTGTTGGTCAATTCTCTAGGTTGACAACCCATCAGCATTACTGCAATTCACATTTACTCACATTTCACATATCCCCAGATAGCTGGGATCTGAGAGCACAAAACTACTGAATAGCGCTCAGATCCTCTTCACACAGTTCAATTGCCATGTAGCTAAAGTCTTTCCCATAGTCTTTCATTATATGAATGGGCTCCATGGCATAGCTATCTGTGGTATCATGGTTCACACAGGGCAAGTACCGAATGACCCCCCTGTATGTAAAGGGCCAGAATGAGTGACATACACTCTGGTATGGCCGAATACTGTGTTTAAAGGGCAATATGTCCCAGGGCCATAGTCGCAGGGCAGGAGGCTGGCAAAGAGTCCTCTCCAAGACAAAGTGGCGAAGGGCACTTCATCACACATCTCCCCTTTGGGGGGAAGTCTAACCAGGCACCTGACCTTCTGCCGGTCAGTGCCTCCGCTAGACGATCCACCAACCCACAATAAACCAGTGCTAGAGCAGCCCCCCCACAACAACAAAGTGCAAGAGCAGCCCACCCACAACAAACAGTTACTGCACCTGGATATTTCGCTGTGGTGATGGGGCAACACGTTGAGCGGACTTGAGGGGCAGAGGCCAGCGGCACTCTACCCTGATGCCAGCTCTTCTGCTGGCATAACCTGCAGGACATCCTGCTCTGTACAAGGGACAAAGGGAGGGCAGAGGCCGACTGCACTCTGCCCCGCTTTAAGCTCTTCTGCTGGGGTACTTGGGACATATTCCGGCTCAGTAGCCAGGGAAACGTGGGGGTCAGTGGGGGTTAACATTTCTTCTGTTAACCCTGGTGCCACATTAGAAGTTAGCTGGGGAGGGGAATTTGTACTTACCCCCTCCTCCGGTTGTCCCAGTGAGGGTAGTTGGGGATTTGGACAGGCTGTGGGCGCAGAGACCACGGTCCCATCTGTGCCGTCTGGGAGATTGGTGTCTCCCCTTGTCAGGGTAAACTGTCGCTGGGGAGGGAGGACAACACCTTCTGCCCCCTGGGGTTCACACTGCCGCTGTGGGGGAAGGACGACACCTTCTGCCCCCTGGGGTTCACACTGCCACTGGTGGGGAAGGACGACACCTTCTGCCCCCTGGGGTTCACACTGCTGCTGGGGGGGGAAGGATGACACCTTCTGCCCCTTGGGGTTCACACTGCTGCTGGGGGGGAAGAACGACACCTTCTGCCCCCTGGGGTTCACACTGCTGCTGGGCGGGAAGTACGACACCTTCTGCCCCCTGGGGTTCACACTGCTGCTGGGGGGTAAGGACGACACCTTCTGCCCCCTGTGGTTCACACTGCTGCTGGGGGGAAAGGACGACACCTTCTGCCCCCTGTGGTTCACACTGCTGCTGGGGGGAAAGGACGACACCTTCTGCCCCCTGTAGGGCCGGTAGAGAGACCTCGGTCCCATCTCTACCTGCCATCTGGAGGTCATCCCAGGACCAGTCAAGGAAGTCTGGTTCTGCTTGTCGAGTAGGCACAAAGCTGAGCAGGTGTTGGTAGTCCTGCTCCAGCTCCCACTCTCTCGTTACCAGGTGGGTCATGTCTTTGCTCACCTCGCCTTCGTCATCCCAGACATACATGCCCATCCGGTAGTCGTAGATGTCCCAAAACCTAGACCCCTCCGTGCTGCCAAGATCAATGTCGTCCTCCAAGGCCTCCCATAATAAACCCGGGCCATCATAATCATCCCCCTCCGGTAAGTCGTGTTCAGCCGTCCAGGGGGTAAGTTGAACGGTATGCCACCAGAGGGCCTGGTATGCGTTGTCTAGCCAGATCTCTCGCCGTACCAGGGTCTCTAGTCTTGTCACCCACTCATCCAGGGGCTGCTCTCCCAATAGATACATCCGCATCGCCACACGCTTCTGTAGCCGCTGCTCATCACTGGGGAGGCTCTCACCTCGCCACCATTGGGCATCTTCCAGGGCATCATACCAGAGTTCCTTTCTGTCTGCATCCCTGTAGTCCGCGGCCTCCTCCTCATCCTCATCATGGAACGCTGTCCGAAAACTAGCCGGTTCCATCCTGCTGTAGCCAGGGGCGCTGTACGGATAGTAGCGTTGCGCTCAATTTGTAACTCCAAACAATACAAGTGTCTCCGGGCTGTTTTTCCTCGCACTAGGACGCCATCCCACCACTGCCAGCCAATGCAACGGATCTCCTGGCACCCCGACCGGGTACCTCCGTTGATGGACGCGTCCTAGCTTGCGCCGAGGACTACAAGCACCGCACCGGACACCACAACCACCACAGACTCCACAACCGCCGTAGCTTAACTGGAGCCGCGCCGTCTTCCTTCCACCCTGTATGAATCTCCAGCATCCAGGATCGTGTGGGGAAGACCTCTCCTCCAACGAGGGTACATCAGGAACAAGGGTTCAGTAGTTACAGCTCCAGGGAGTATGCAAAAGCATAGCAATCGCCAGTATGCAATAGCGATCCCCTCCAAGAACGAGACAAGGCTACGTTTTGAAGGGTCAAGCAGGACTCTCTCTTGCTGGCACACCCAGCCTGGTTTTTATTATAGTCAGGTAAACAGAACACACCCAGGGGAAGGTATAAACAACCAATAACACAATAGTAACGCCCACAGTTTCCCTCCCCTCTACTTGAGAGATAATTGAGTTTATTACTGTATCTACTCAATTATCTCCCAGCTAAAACTTACACATTGTTATACATTTTTATAACTTTATGATTTTACATAGTACATAAATAAAACTTACATTTTTATGAACAACATATATTGTGGAACAACATATTACAAAATGGCATGAATCAGACCAGGGGTTCAAAAGTTAGTAAAAGTATCTTTTACCCATAACACACAGACATTTCACAGGCAATACACATCCCTCATAGTTGGCCACACAATACACATAGAGGGACAATAGGTGGGTCACACCTCCCCGAGGCTACCTGGCAACTTTGATACAATCAGACATGGATTAGATCATCCTTCTTTGTTCTTATGTCTGAGAATGAAAACACTTTATACAATAAACTTCCTTATCTTATGAGGAGTTTCTGTAACAGGATTATCTCCCATGCCAAGGTCTGCACTAGTCTGGGCCAATATTCTGCAGAGCATAAACCAACATACATACAGTATAATAGTAGGATCATATTTTAACCATAATAATCATAAAACAGGGTAAAACAGTGATGGGTTCCGTTACACACCTCCCCCGTGACCCTAAGCCGGCATACACGGTCTGATCCTGGAGGGAATATCAGACAAAGGAGGACCAATATAATTTAGCAGTACCACAAGGGGATGCACCCTGTATTGCTTGTCCCTGCTGGGGGGATGCTCAATAAACTAATATGTCCCCTGGGATTTGAAAGTGTTAATACTGAACATGTCTCTTTTAAGCAAGGGTGCAGGGAAGTGGATCACTTTTTTCATAGTCTGACAGTTGAACAAATGCTTGCTGTCGGACATATGAAGTCTTACTTTTTATGGGGACCATATTTACTCTTGGTGGGTTGGGACCTGCAATAACCAATGAGGCTTATAATAGGGCCTTTTTTAACTCCATAGAAATAGCCAGTGGAAAGCTTTGTGCACACATTTTCCTAATCAAAAGATATGAGTTCTCTCACCAAGTTTTGTGTAGGTATAGACTAGGATCCCATTAAATACATCCACCAGACACAGCACACCTGTGAGGAGGAAACTGAAGCAGTAGCCTCACAGCTCTTGTATGTAACTTCCATGATAAACGGACTGCCACTGCCTGTCAAAATGAATTTGATCAGATTGTGGGACTGACCTAAATGACTTGGCCTATGCTATGGGCTGAGGTGGTGCATCATGTGCAACTCCGTTGTGCTAAGAATGAGGAACAGGAAAAGAAGAAGAGCAATGCACAAGGCGGTCTGGTCAATTAATAGCTGCCCCTGCTCAAACAGGCACAGGAACAGCAAATCCAGGCTGCTGTTGTGCTCATTGTGTCGCCCCACCTGGCCCAGGTGCCTAAAGGGGTAGAGAAAGTGGACCACCAGAGGTTGAAAAAGAGGGAACAGTTAAACGTATCTACCTGTTGGGTATGATGAAAGGAAGCTCATATCTCCAGATATTGCAACCAAGCCTTAGCATTACATAGTAATTGAGGTTGAAAAAATGATTTTAGTTCATCAAGTTCAACCTTTTAAGATCTCCTCTGGTCTGCAATATGCAAATTAGTTGTTAATCATGGACCAGTATCTCCAGAAATTTCCATCAGGTCCCATGGGCCAGCTAGGACCAATGAGGAGGCTTGAGGATGTCCCTGTGCACCTGACACCAGATGACCCTGAAAGTTACATTCAGAGATAAATCAACACTATATAACTGTGAATTGATGATAAACATGGAACAACCTACTCCTGCATCAGACAGGGAGGACCTGGACTACCTCTCCCATCTTAGACTGTGTGTACTCATGGTTTCTCCTGAATAACCCAGATGATACCTTATACAGAAACTGTACAATCGATAACAGAAAAATTATTCTCCATTTTTCCCATAGGTTCCCATCGTTATATGGGGAAGAGATATGTGCCCTGAATGCCACCAACTTCTTTACATTTCCTGAGACATCTAACCATTTACCAACCCCAGCAACCCAGGCCAAGGTATACTGGTTTAAGTTATACCATAATACCATGATAACTGTCTTTGTCGTGTATGGCACTAACTTCCAGGCTTCTTGTCCAAAGAAGGACCTGAAGAAAAATCCTGCCACTAAACTGCCCCTTGTACTATGATGCAATTGGCCAAAACATGGAGTATGAAAAGCTCTGGGAAGAAGTTTGGACAAGTTTCCAAGCAAGAAGAATGGAATGCTTTGAGAGCAACACCTCATTGCCATATGTTTCTTTGGGGCTATGTTCAGGGTTCCGAACAAAGTACTTGGAGCATATCACAGCAAGCACCCAGAGATTCAGACCTTGTCACCAGACTGCACTGACAGTTGTACAGAATCCTAATAAAGATTGTTTCTCCAGCTATTCCTCAATCAGTAAACCAGACAATATTATGCCATTACCTGAGGATCAATAAACTCTCCAATCAGAAGTACCTGAATGACATTGGACTGATAAAATCAGCAGACCAAGTGTGGATACAGATAAAACCAGCACCCTGTCAAAGATACAGCAGTACTCAATGTCTATAAAGGCACCACAATGAATCAAAACAATTATTGATACCCTCGTTCAAGCAGGAGTCATATACCCTATTTTAAACATCTGCAATTCTCCAATATTGTCAGTGAAAAAGACAACAGCAGGCAAGTGGAGGATGGTGCAAGACCTAAGGCCCATACATGAACTGGTTGTGGTTGAGTTCCAGCAAGGTGTTTTACTTTCACAGATTTGAGCAAGGTTTTTTCAGCATTCCTCCTTCACATCATTCCGCTTCAGCTACTATTAGAGATGTCGCTAACATAAAATTTTCGGTTCGCGAACCGCAGACGCAAATTTCATCAAATGTTCGCGAACGGGCGAACCGCCATAGACTTCAATGGGCAGGCGAATTTCAAAACCCACAGGAACTCTTTCTGGCCACAATAGTGATGGGAAAGTTGTTTCAAGGGGACTAACACCTGGACTGTGGCATGCCGGAGGGGGATCCATGGCAAAACTCCCACGGAAAATTACATAGTTGATGCAGAGTCTGGTTTTAAGCCATAAATCACCTAACATTCCTAAATTGTTTGGAATAACATGCTTTAAAACATCAGGTATGATGTTGTATCGATCAGGTAGTGTAAGGTTTACACCCGATTCACAGTAAAAGACCAATCTCCCCGTTTAATGCACCGCAAACAACCGCAAACAGTCCCTTTGCACAACCGCAAACTCCCCATTTGCACAAGGTTGGATACCAAGCTAGCCATGTCCCGTTCCTTGTCCTCACTGATGTCATTGAAGGTCTTTTTCTCCACCCAGCCACCAAGGGTCCCCGAAAGGTGACAACAAGCCCCCTGGGACGCCTGCTGTGTTTGGTCTTCCACCTCCTCAAAGCCACCTTCCTCCTCTGACTCCTCTTCTTCAGACTCCTCTCTCTTCGTTGCCTCTGTCTGCGTTATTATAAGGTGTGTACTGTTAAGTAGTACTATTCCTATCGGTTTAATCCCTGTTACGTCCACTATTAGGGGACGTGTATATGGCATTGATTTTTGGAACAGGGAGATGGAAAAAGATGCTTGGTCGGACCTCCTACTTCAAATTTGGGGCACTGCGCGTGCAATCTAAGGTGCCACCAGATATGACGTATCACTGTGCACTGGCAAAAGTTGGCAGAGTAGATGCAAAGGCTTCACACACACGCCTGTAGGCAGGCAATTGCTATTCAATCTATTACAGTCAAAAAAGTGTTGTTTTATGTCACTGTACACTACGGTTGCAACAGATATGACGTATCACTGTGCACTGGCAAAAGTTGGCAGAGTAGATGCAATAGGCTTCACACACACGCCTGTAGACAGGCAATTGCTATTCACTCTATTACAGTCAAAAAAGTGTTGTTTTATTTCACTGAGCACAATATAAGCTGTCACACACACACACGCTGGCAGGCAGGCATATGCAATTAGATTACACAGAAAAAAATTATAAAATAAAATAAATGATGTTCTAGCCCTAAAAAGGGCTTTTTGGGTTGCTGTCCTTCAGATAGAAGGCTCTGGAAGGGAGTGTATGCTGCTGATTGGCTGGAATGTGTCTGCTGACTGTGAGGTGCAGGGTCAAAGTTTCCTCAATGATAAAGTATAGGGGGCGAACCAAAAAGCACATGTGTTCGCCGAACATGCCAAAATCGCCGCGAATAGTCCGCGGGCGAACTGTTCGCAACATCTCTACAACCTACCCCTTGCATTCTCTTTATGGTCAATCAATCAATCAGTGGCTTCCTCATGCTCCTGTTATTTTGGTTATGTGGTCCCTTATATAGGCCACGCTCTTTCTCACTAAAGGTAAACCTCGAAAAATAAGATCAACTCAGGCAGATGTTGATTATTGGTTCAATAATGGTAAATTGACTGTTTGGCATATGTGAATGCATGCCTTACAAAAGCTTATTTGTAAAAGAAGAAGCTTGTTTGTAATAAAGAAGCTTGCTTGCCGTTACTGGTTTGGATTCCTTCCTTGGATAATGCCTGCTGAGAAGTACTAGAGAACAATTTTGTTTTTCAACACAGTCTGATAAAAGAATCAAAGAGAACAGAAGGAACTAAAATGCTGTTATCAAGGACTGAAATACAGATGTAAAATTGTGTTTTATATGGTGTATACATTTAGTGTATTGATGGTTCCATCCCCTCTTCTCAAAGCTTGTCAGACCAGCAATGATTTATGATGACAGTTTATAATTAGTTAGCCATTAATATGTATCACCAACAACAAATTGATTTATTTTGTTCTATGGCTAACACCTTCCCACACCTTGCCTAAGTAAAAAACACTATAATGTTTAGTTTGGCCTGTTCTTTTCAGTCATGTACATTATCAATAGTTTCAAATATCAATGTTTTTTTTATTTATTTTGTGGCTCATACATTAAAAATAATATGGCACAACAGTGTTACCATTAAGTGACATCATGGTATGTGATGTTATGAATTATGTCATCTAATGCATTTTTTTTGCCTATAATAGTTAAAAGGAAAATTATTTTAATAAATATATTTTTACTTTATTAATTGGCTTTAAAAATATGTGTGCAACCAGCAGTAAAGCAAAGCTTTTAACCAATGTAATTTAAAAATGTAATGTTTAAAAATCAGAACTTTTTCCTTTAGGTTATAAAATAAAGCATATTTTAATATGGTAACTGTGTTGATTTTGTGTTGAGTTTAAAATAAGTATTTGAATAATTAAGTGAACTACATATTTTAAAAAGAAAAAAATATATATATGATTTTTTTGTTTTTGTTTTTTGTGGTCATTATTGGCCATATATGTAACCTTCCCCACCTCTCTCATTGTCCTAAACACTAATGGCAGGAAGTGAAAGATTTCAATGGAAATAACATTACCTAGATAGCCTAATCAATGCTATCACGCTTCCACTTCCTATCACTTGTGCTTAAGATATCTGATATCCAGAATTTGAAGCACCTCATGACAAATATTTAAATTAATAATACAAATGAATAGCATTTCTATTTTATTAACACAACATTGTATATTTGTAATGACTTAGTAAAATGCAAATACTTTAGAGCTACACGTTGTCCATCCTGATTGACTGGATTGCTGATTCTATACTGTTGAATTCTGTCTAAAATAGATTTAATGTATACTTAATCTTATTTGACTTGTTTCTCTATACAAATTACATTAAACTTCGGTCCTATGCCAACTAACAGTTATGAGGGAATCTAATTATTATTGATTTTTCTAGCATGTCAATACTAAGTATAGTTTGAAAGTGATTCACTGTCATATAAACTGTAACATGCAAGTTAAATTAGAGTCCATTACATTGCAATAAACCCATAGTTACTGAAGCTTCAGAATAAAATCAATGCAGTGTCAGTGGAGCAGATTAATCAATCTAAATGTTATTGTCAATAATACAGTAAGAAAAAAAACTCAGTTCCAAGTTCCCCGTTTTCCATTGACTATTGTGTATAAATACAAGACAACAAATGTGCAAGCACTAGATGTTTACACTATTATAAGAACAAAACATGTGTTCCATTAATAATGTCACTGTAATGACTACAAAATACTACAATGTCACTTTTATCTTCTTAACAATAGTATGGAATCAATTTCACCATACATTTTTTTTATCTGAAGCTCTTATGTTTACCAATATAATGTATAATGTATTTTAATATTTGACATATGCGTTAAATATGAGAAACCCAAAGCTACATTAAAAATATATCTAAAACACCAAGATCCTGATATTTGCAGGTATTTTTTTGTTTTGTGTATTAGTATAATATGATAGTGGATTATTTTTATTTCAATCTTTATCAGAGTATCATTACATTTATGTTAGTTTAATTTTACATTTCTGTATTTTGTTTTTATTTTTAGGAATACAAATGCATAATTACAATCTATTTAAATTATGTTTAATCCGAAATGCAAATAATCAGCAGCACAACAAATACAATTAAAATAAATGGTAGATTTCATATTACATATAAACATATTAACAAATGAAGCTGAATTGTCCTCATATTCATAAATCTGTCATGATCCATTAGTAAGGGACAATATATCATGATATGCCTAGACTGACTGAATTATGTATTTTGCATTTATTTACTACTTACTGGTGTAGTCAAGGAAATAGTTTCTCAACATGATTAGAATTGTTTTAGCTTGTCATGAGTAATGAGCTCCGAACCAGCAGGATGTAATCAATATTAATTAAAATCAGGTGTACAATCAGGCAGTGACAAAGGATTTGTGACTACTTTATTATATTCTAGCAACAAGTAGAGCAACATAACAGATTGCATCATACATAAGACTGCAGTCTGTAGTGGTAAAACTCTTAGGTTCAAACCCTCATACAATGTTTTTTTTTCTTTATTGTTTAAAAAACAGAAATATGTCCTTTAGGTTAAATAATAAAGCTTATTTTAATATTTAAAACCAGAAATATGTCCTTTAGGTTATATAATAAAACATATTTTAATATAAAGTAACAGTGTTGATTTTAAAATAATTATTTGAGCAATTTACTATTTATTTTATATCACATATAATAGTTGTCAAACTACGAATTGTCGTCACGCTTTGCAAGCTTGCAAAACGAGCTAGCAAGAACTGCTTCCCTCGCAAAGCGAGGGACGCAGTTTGATCTGCAAACGCGGACCCTCACGAAGCGAGGGGCCGCATGTGCGGAGGTGGAGGCTCTACCGCGCCTCACACACGGTTACAAACACCCACACAAGAAGCACTTTCACAAAATAGACCTAACACGCAATCACTAAATACGGACTTACACACAAAAATACGACCTCGCAAAAATACAACCTTAACGGCTGAACCGTGTGCACCTAAAAACATTAAAAACACAATAAATACACACAAAAAATAAATAAAAAGCTTACCCACAGCAAGGGGGTGCACCCAGGACCTCTAAAAGTGAAGTTACACCTCAATTTAATTCCAAATTTCCGAGTTTAGACACATGAAAATCCACTAAGCGAGAGAAAAAATGGCTGCCAAAAAACGAAAACGAGGCTACAAAAAAGCTGTACAAGATACAAGATACACTTTTAGCAAGGACGCTAAATCATCCACACCAGCGTACCACATACACATTAGCCACCATTTTACAACACTAACTTACACAATGCGGAAGTACACAGCTACACTAACGGCTTCCCCTCGCTCAAGCAGCGTATTTACACTGCACGCTGCAGGAACATCAAAACATATTGTCAGCTCTTCAGGACAATGCTTCCTGCATATATTACTTCCAAATAGGTAAAGTATATTCATTTATTAATGTATTAATTATTTAATTAGCATACAAAAATATACATATACACAAAAAAAACAAAAAAAACAAACACTCTCGCAATAAACACAAAAGCCATTCACCGCGCGCCACACAACGAGCTCCAACGCTGCTCATAGCACACAAAGCCTTGCAATAAGCGCAAAAAGAAGATCACAAAACAATAACATAAAAGCGCCTATCAGAAACAAAAATACAACAACCAAAAGCCTTGCAATGAGCACCGAAGGCGCTCATTGTGAGCCACGCGATGAGCGCCAAAGGTTTTCAGACCACCCAAAAAGTGTATGTATGTGGAAAACAGCATTACCTGCCTTACAATTTTATTGCCCTGTCATTTTTGACAGGCAAGTCGCTAGTATATATACAATGACCACAAACATATAGGTTTTACAACTTTCAAGTTGTGTTTGTCTCATTCTGTGGCATACAGATATGTAACTATTTATCCTGCTTAGAGGCCAAAAAGTGGCAGAAATTTGGGTTGGAATAGAATAGAGGATGGAGCTGAGATCGCATTTATGATGTGATATTGTGAAAGGCTTCCTTTATTTCAGATGAAGGGTTGGGGATGTTGAGGGTAAAGTTGTATAAAGTGAGTAATGCAGCTAATTGTCTGTATTATGTGGGCTAGTGTGGGCTGCAAAATGAGTGTCCTGATTAGGTGACTTAGTCTGGGTGGAAGGAGTCTGATGTAAGGGATGAATGATGTATTGGATCATGGCAGGCTTAAAATACAGAGGACAGGATAAAAGGTAAGTTTTGAAGCAATGGAGTTTAATAAGCAGGTGCCAAACTACTTCCGGTGCAGCCAGTGCACCAAGGCCTTGCTCTCCGGGGTCCAGTAATGTCCCTAGCCCAACGTGACTTGGCCTGACATGCCCTCCCTGTATCCCCCTGCATCCTGTGTCTGTAAGAGCCAATGTGCATCCTATGCCTGTAAGAGCCAATCTGCATCCTGCGTCTGTAAGTGTCGATCTTCATCCTGTGTCTGTAAGAGCCAATGTGTATCCTATGCCTGGAAGAGATAATCTGCATCCTGTGTCGGTAAGTGCCAATGTGCATACTTTGTTGGTAAGAGCCAACCTGCATCCTGTGCCTGTAAGAGCCAATCTGCCTCCTGTGCCTGTAAGTGCCAATGTGCATCCTGTGTCTGTAAGAGCCAATATGAAGCTTGTGCTTACAAGAACCATCCTCTCCTTTACATTGCTACCATACCATTGGCCCTCTCAGTACAGTTAAACTGAAGTTAAATTATCTGTTATTTGATGTAATTATTGTTTTTATGTCTGTTTAGTCTTAAGGTTTTGTATTCAAAAATAAGACAGTTCAAAATTATATATATATATATATATATATATATATATATATATATATATATATATACATATATATATATATGTATATTTATACAGTATATATAATCTACTGTGTGAGATGATGCTGGAGGAGGGCTGGGAAGCAGAAAAAATACATTTGGGGGGGCAGGTGGGTAGTAAGTTTCCGACGGTAGTGATGGGGCACCAAGGATTCGGCATAGAGTAGCAGGTTATAAGAACAGGTTTATGTTTTTTTGTGGAAGGTGTGAGTGAATTGGTCGATAGAGGTTATAATGTCCTGGTCATTTTCAGGAGGGCCCACTGGACTTTTGGGGACTGCTGGACTAGTAGGTAGGGCCTAGATTAACTGGACTGGTATTGCCCTGCTGGCATAAGATGTTTAATATTGCCTACAATATCAGCGGAGTTGTTTTGCTGTAAACCATCCTGTGAGTGAGGAATCATGTATGGATGGTACCCAGTCAGGGTTGGTCTCTAAATGCTGCATTTTCCAGGGAGTTTTATAAAAAAAAACATGAATTGAGGGGTACAGGGTAGAGGGGTCTGTAGAGGTGCCATAGAAAAAGGGAAGGGCCTGAGTAGATTCCATATTTCTCCAGAAGGGATACTTAGTTTAGTACCCCTACCATGCAGCTTTCCTGGAAAGAGGAAACAAGATAAATGATACTAATGTGCTAATTACCCCATACAGAGCTAGAGGCAGGAAGTAAGATGGCAAATTACCATACTACGTTAGACTTATACTCTCCTCACCACAGGAGGCAGTTAATAGGAAACCTGCCACACTAGTGACATGATTGACAGACAGGCCACATGGCTGGGAGCAGGAAGCTTGCGGATTGGATAAAGGGAGCTGTCCCTAAGGGGTGGTGAGGGGTGACCAAAATATATAAAAATGTTGGATGGATGACAAATAAAGGTGTTGTTGTTGTGCCAGATTAAACATACATATTTGAAGTTTGTGTTTCATTCTAAGGGAATATAATAATTTTAACCATTGGAATTATTATTATGGGCTCTGCCTGCAACTCTGCTCCTAACCACTGTATTGCTGGAATCCTGAGACACAATATTGATACCTGGGAAAGGCAGCTAGGCAAGATAATAAAACCCTGACAATCTAGAGGGTAAACTGAGATGTGAAGCGAGATTGAATGCCTAAGAGATACAATTTTATAGTTTGGATAGGAAAAGTACGGCAAGTATCACAGTGACCAGCGAATGTAATGAAAGCAGTAATTGTATATAGAGGATTTATTTTGTGGTCTGACACAAATAGGCAGAATTGTTGCCATGCTCTGTTTTAAGTTCGTTTAGTATTAATTGACATTCCTAAGTATATTGAGCAGATGAAAGCAGGGTCTCTGTGCGTATGTAGAGTATGTGGTAGATGTGGGGGTGGGGAGCGAGTGGTGAAATATGGTGGTGTTTATTCGATGTTCTGTGAAAAGAAGGTAGCTAAATGAGGTTGTGTTTCCTGTAAATGTGGAAAGAGCTGAATTGTTTATTAGTTAGATATGCCAATTCCATTAGAAGGGTCATCATGTAGTCAATATTTGAATGTACGCTGGTGAGTGTTGCTTATGTTGATTCATCAGTTGTTATGAGGTGAATGGAATAGCAATCTTAGTACATTCAATGAATATTGTGACATCAATGAACATAATCCTGACATCCACATACCTCGCTTGAGTACAATAACCTCCAAATGTTAAATGCAAAGAGAAATAAAAATAAAATTTGCTATTATCAATTATAAACTAAATACAATTTTACATGTTTGCTCAATAGCATGTCTCAAATGTTATCTGCTGCTCATTCATGTTGTTTAGGCCATCAATATTTAAGAAACGTTATGGAGAGAATGCCGGAATTCTACATCCTCTTCAGAAAAATAATCGTCCAATATGATTTGAACGGTTGACAGATGTTGAAAGTAGATTTATTTCTCCATATAATTCAGTTCCTCATATCCAATTCTTGTTTTGAACAGTTTGTTTCATAGAACAATGTTTTCCTTGAAAATTATTTTATATTATAAAGTGACATTGCAAACTTTGCATACTTATGTTTTTCTTTAGTAAATGCAATTTGAACCATTTTATCATGGTAACCAATTTTTTATCTCTCACATCAATATATATATTGTTTACGGCTTGCATTGTATCAATGACATATAACTTTTCTTTGGAAAACTACTTTAGATTTTAGCTACTAATGCAGTATTTTATTATACAACCCTTTTTAATGATGGATAGATAGATAGATAATGCCAGAAATCCATATTAAAACAAACTCTGAGCCTCATTCAATTGTGCAAATTTGAGATACCGGGGCCCGTATGTGAGATTGCAGGGAAATTTGCTATTCAATTGGCAACTTTTTGCGGGCTCGGATCGGGTTACGAGTTATGGCCTTGCGAAAATGGTGGCCGTCAAAATCGTAGCCTACACCATCACTTTCGCAGGGTTAAAATTGCAAATCCCTATTCAATTGCCCGATTCCCCCAATCGCGCAAACGTATCCACACTTGTAAACCGCAAATGGAGGAGAAAATCCTACATGTGCTAGAGAGGACCCACAAAGGCTTTAGAAGCCCTTTCGTATGCTCCCCAAAATGTCCCCACTGCTACTAACACCCCCCTCCTAAATGAAACCCCAATGATGCAGGGGTCCCGATCGGTTGTAACATTTATGGGCTTGAAAGATCACAGGCTTAGCTGGGTCAGAGTTATGATTTTGGCAACCGCAGTTGTTTTTCAGCCTGTAACCAGCAGATCATTTGAGAGGCCAATTTAATAGCCGTAACTTTTGGGGGACTCTTTACGGCCTTCAGTAACTACAAATTGGTCGAATTTAATAGGGCCCAATGTCTAATATGTTTAGCCTAACAACTAGGCAGGTGTTGTGATGTCCTTCTATCTAGCATGGTGTTCTTAGAATGACCTGGATATGCAACAACTCCTTCGATGAGGAGGACAACAGCACCCAATTATGAGGAGTGATCCTGGGAAACCAATGAGTGCAATGACATCCCTTTAACTGCATGTGCCCACAGATCAAGGCACTTCTTGATTAATCGTGGTGCAGAACACTTGTCTCAACTTCTTACTATATAAGAGGAGTACAATACCCACTTTTCTCAATGTGATGAAAGTAAAGAAGGAAAAGAAAGAAAATTGCTGTCAGCCATAATCATTGTTAATCAGTTAGCATGTTTAGATATCAATCTTTCTCAAATATTCTTGCAAAGGCGGCTCACTATGACTGAAGCAGTCACTTTTACAAGAGGCTCTGCAAATACCAGTGGGCCTCATCACATCCACTCAGCAGAATCCCACTATCCAACTGCCATTTTGCTAGTTCTATCTACCATTAGGACTGAAGCAGTCACTTTTACATGTCGCTCTGCTAATACCACTGGGCCTCACTCCATCTACTCAGCAGAATCTAATGCCAACATTTTGCCAATTCCATTTACCTTGTTTCCTTTTCCTCTAGACCCTCACACGATACCATTCTTCTGCCCCTGAATTCATGTAACATGCCCTCCCACCTACCCTGTTCACACCCACCCATCTATCATTTGTTTTAATTTATAGTGCAGTTTAACAACTATGACCTGCATTTTTCACAGCTGATACACCCACAACCCTAATCACTAATTTACCCTCTACTCTCTTTCCAAATTCTTGCCAAGCTCTTGTTTCTTTCTTTAATTACTTCTCCTTTTTGATTGTTAGTTTGTGAGGTTTCAATCTTGTTTGGTGTTTTGAAAAAAAAGTGCCATGTATATAAGATTTTAACTCCTTGCTCACTGTGACTTTGTTTATGCAAATGAGCCCTAGGGATTAGTCTCCCTAAGGGTGATAGGGGAATTCCTTGCTCACTGTGCCTTAGGGAGTTCAGCTATACCTCATTGACGAGGCCCAATGAAGGCTGAAATGTACGTCTCTTCTGAGTGAGACCAGACTGATATACTACAGGATATTTCTGTCTTTAGAACTAACCTATTAAGGTTAGTTTGTTCTGTGATTGAGCACTTCTGACTTTGTTTTTTGTTTAAGTGAAAAAAAATGTTTTAAGTGGTGGCTTAACATTAAAATTATATAATTTGTAAGTGCAAAGTCTCAAGAAAACGCATATGACTTTTGTAGTTACCTAACAGAATAATCACATAAAAATGCATATAACAGAATTGTCAAAATAAGCTCAGCCAGTGGAGCAAAAGTGAAATGGTTAAAGCAATAGACAGAAAATCAGTTGGCTTTATTATAAAGCTTTATTCTCAGTTGAGATTAGATAATACTGGTGTGCCCTAAACAAGGATCTGTGTTTATCTATGCTTGGGTTTAATGCATTGCCCGCAAAAAAGGCTAACTACACCCTAATCATTAGTCAATGCCAGCATGGATCCAGATGAGATCAGAGTACTGAGAGTGATTAGGAATCTGCTGCTTGATTGGGCTTGAAACGATCCTAGAAATAATCCTTGTTTGGGATTATATAATTCTCCCTGATCAATCCTACCCAGTAGAGTCGTGAGGTCTGTTGCACTCCTGCTAGCAGGATATGGACCAGTACCAATAAAATGACCACTGGGAGCAGCAACGATACCACAGGCAAGCAGAAGCTGTAGAACTTACCATTTGTAACTATTTCCCCAGGCAGGATCAGCAACGATAATCCCAAGCAAGGATTATTTGTCACAACACAGACAGAACATTTATACATAATAGCATCCAATCATAATGAACCCCATCCTCCAGTAACAGCATTCCATACCCTTGACTACATGGGAGACCTGTCTATCAAATTATATCATTCTCTCTGATCGCCCCCAGTAGACCAGGAGCCTAACTGATTGAAGGGATTAATCCCTCCTTTGTTCCAGGTCTTCCATGAGGTATCCAGTCAGAACAATAGCAGCTAATCTTATTTCACCAGCCCTTGCATAACTGACTACCCATTGTTTAGCTGGCACCTGCCAGCGTCCCCCTTGATCCACTGTACCTTCTCCAGACCCCTCAATCAAGTACACCTTAACCTGTGGCCCCCTTCCCCGGGAGATTCACATAACATGTTTTAATAAAACCCCTGGGGAACATCCACCAGTTTAACAGCAAATATGCCAATGTATACATGTAAAGTAGATATGCAAACATACATGCATGTGACACTAATAGTAGAATGAGCTTGTGAGATTGAATGTGTACTGTTCATCTTAATTTATTCATGGTATGGTATTTACAGATCTTTATGACGTGATTACTATATGATTCATATATAATGCAGATCTACAAGCTAATCCAGAGCCATGCTCTTGTAACACTACATCATGAATGTGCATGTCACACTAAACTCTTGCATGCATACACTCAACCATTAGTTAAAGCCTTTTAAATCAGACGCTTCTCTCACCATCTCATTGTTGTATGAGAAGCAAAAATATGAATTTAACGGCCGAACCGCCAAAATTAAAAGACATCCAAAAATACACAAATAGGACTCAAATGAACTTACAAACTCACACACAGCATGAGGGGAGAGCCAGGTAGCCTGTGAGTGAGGTTGCCAGTTTATTTGAGCCATAATTTTCATTTTTGAAGGCTCGAAATACGCCTAAGCGAGAAAAAAAATGGTGGGCGAGTTGCGGGCAGGTAATGAGCGCGAAAGCTGCTCATTGCGCTGGTGGAGATGAGCGCCAAAGGCATTCATATCTACGACCCGTATGACTTAGAAGGCGCTCATTGCTCTGGAGGAGATGAGAGCCGTAGGCGCTCATCCCTACGACGCTTGGGACGCAAGAAAAATTACGGCCCGTTACGGGCCGTACTACAAATTTACTTACACACACACACACAGCTCAGGGGGAGTGCCAGGTAGCCTGAAAGTGAGGTTGCAAGTTAATTTGAGCTATATTTTGGGGGGTTTTACAATCGAAAATCTACAAACAAACAAAGGAAAAAAGATGGCAGCTGAAAGAAATTAAACAAACCGAGAACAAGGCTGAAGGACTTAAATACCAGCCTGAACCACTAAGACTTAATGCAAAACAGCAACACTTAATACAAGGCAGTAGCATTTAACTCAAGGCAGTAGCATTTAACTCAAGGCAGTAGCATTTAACTCAAGGCAGTAGCATTTAACTCAAGGCAGTAGCATTTAACTCAAGGCAGTAGCATTTAACTCAAGGCAGTAGCATTTAACTCAAGGCAGTAGCATTTAACTCAAGGCAGTAGCATTTAACTCAAGGCAGTAGCATTTAACTCAAGGCAGTAGCATTTAACTCAAGGCAGTAGCATTTAACTCAAGGCAGTAGCATTTAACTCAAGGCAGTAGCATTTAACTCAAGGCAGTAGCATTTAACTCAAGGCAGTAGCATTTAACTCACGGCAATAACACTTAATCAAAGGCAGTAACACTTAATCAAAGGCAGTAACACTTAATCAAAGGCAGTAACACTTAATCAAAGGCAGTAACACTTAATCAAAGGCAGTGACACTTAATCAAAGCCAGTGACACTTAATCAAAGCCAGTGACACTTAATCAAAGCCAGTGACACTTAATCAAAGCCAGTGACACTTAATCAAAGCCAGTGACACTTAACCCAAGGAGAGGGAGAGAGGCTCGCAATGA
This sequence comes from Discoglossus pictus, assembly GCA_027410445.1. NCBI lineage: Eukaryota > Metazoa > Chordata > Amphibia > Anura > Alytidae > Discoglossus > Discoglossus pictus. The sequence continues at coordinate 70,889,180 of CM050164.1, read as the reverse complement.
GCGCTAAGGGTGCTCAAGTGCCAGGCCTATAAAGTACACAGGGGGAGAGGCTCGCAATGAGCACAAAAGGTTAGCAAGCTGTGGCTTGCAATAAGCTCCAAAGGCGCTCATTGTGAGCCACGCGATGAGAGCCGAAGGGCAAGTCGCTAGTACAGTTATAATTTCAGTATTCCAGCGGACCACTTTTAACACAATTTAATTATTTAATTTATTATTCTACATCAAAATTCTCCTATCTCTCCTACGTGAGTAACAGACCACCACACCTAGACCAGTGTGTTTACTAGAAAAAACTCACATCAGCGTTTAAGCAGGAAACAGACTCTTTTATAAACTTTACATCTCAGGTAATGTGATGTTTTTACATTTTGTATTGATTCTTAGAGCGAATGAGCAGCGCAAAAATTAGCTAGTCACTCGGATTGGCTACGTTTCCAAAACGCTACGTAACCCGTCTGCTACGTGCATGAATGAATCATGGGTTTATATTTACTTTTATGTACATTGTACTTCGTTTTATTAAGAAGTGCATATAAACTCTGAGCCTCATACAATTGCAAGGCTGCAACTCACTGTATACAGGCCGTATGTCTGCGGGTTTGCTGCAGGCTTGAAATCTGCTACAATTACGGAGCAATTCAATTGAACAAGGCCGCAAGTTACGGGCTGAAAGCCGAAACCGTAAACCATGCAATCATATGTAGCATTTCAGAGAGTGAAAATTATCAATGAAGCAAGACCATAACTACCCATTTAGAGCCAATAGAAAATTAGATCATCATCATTACGACAGTAAAACATGGAGGTTACATGTCAATCAATTAGCATTTAGAGGTCCAATATGCAATCAAAATACAAAATTATAAAAATGAATGCCAATACTGCTCTAGTCCATATGGGTGGCCTGATTGATTCCTGAGATCTATATAACCCTGAAATGAAACATAAAAATAATACATTTTTAATTGCTGATTTGGGAGCTTACAGTGCAGCACTGATTTTTTACTTGCATTTACAGTGCTACAGACATGTCTTTAACTTCTTTGCGACTCCCATCGAGTACCAGTAGAATTGTCTTCTACATTTGCTGTTTACGGGTATGAAAACATTTTTTGGGCATGCGGAATTGTAGCAATTGAATATCGATTGCTGATTTTATCGATTAGGCTTAGATGGGGTATAAGTTACGGTTGTAACAACCGCAGGGATTTTCAGCCTATAACCCATAGACCGTTTGCGGCTCACTAAAAGACACCAATTGAATAGCAAATTAGTTTACGGCCTACATTACGGGCTCCAGTAACTTACAATTTCTCAATTGAATGAGGCCCTCATTTTTTACTGTAAAAATCAAACAAAGATTTTCTGTTTGGATCTGCCCTCTGCAGCTCATGAAAACAGACTCTGCTGTACTTGCTGTGCAGGGTCTCATACTAGTCAATCAGTAACCTTCTCAACAACTTGCTTCAACATGCTGTTGGATGTGGCCCCTGATAGGCTAAAACAATACACTTCACATCCGGCCCTACAATGTCTGCCTGCATATGTCACTGTGGACAGTCCCATACCGGGACTATTTGTTTGATTTTAGGGAGTAAATACAGAGATTAATAAAAATAAAGTACGTAAAAGTAAATAGATACATATATTAGTAGAAGGCAGAAAACGTCCAAATTCCTTTAAATGTACTATAATGCAACCACGAAAAATATTAATAGTCAATATAATTAAGTTTTTTTGCAATTGTGGAAAAAAAATAAAAGCTAGATCTTGGAGCATATGGAAATGCAGATTACTATTGTAGTAAACATATGAATTGGCTGTATTAGGAGCCTTAGCTCTTGTGATCAGGATGACCGCGTATAGCGTTGGGTTTTTAAATCAAAGGGCTGACACCGACTTCAAATGCAGCAAATTGGTTTATTTGCAAAAAACGGAAATTAACAGTTGAAGCAGTAGCTCTGCTTGAAATAATGAAACATAAATAACTTTGTCTCTGCGGGGTGGGGGAATGCCACCTTGTGGCCAGGTATACACAGTCCTTAACTTGGGAGACTGCCACCTTGTGGCCAGGATACCAACGGTCCTTTAACTTGTGATAGTGCCACCTTGTGGCCAGGATACAAATATTTCCCTTTTACTTGGGAGACTGCCACCTTGTGGCCAGCTTGTCAACAGTCTATTAAGCTGGGGAGACTGCCCCCTTGTGGCCAGCATACGATTAGTCCTTGAGACTGGTGAGAGTGCCACCTAGTGGCCAGGAAACAACAGTCTCTTATCTTGTTGAAAATGCCAGCTTGTGGCTAGGAAACACACAGTCTCTTACTTGGTTGAAAATGCCTTATCTTCTACAGCTTCTGTCAATGGTGGGTGAAGCATAGGGCCCACCCTTCTCTCCCTTATGCTTCACCCCAGGGACCCTTGTCACCCTCTGGGGATGAGGGACTATTACTTTCTCTCAACGCACACTTCTCCCTGGGGCCTTTGCGCTTCTTAACCTCATTTGGTGAAAACATGTATCTGTCACCAACCTGTTTATCCCTTGTTGCATCCAGCTTCTTAGGGATGGGGTCTGGAGATAGTCCTTGCTCAGTGGAATATCTCCGATACCACAGAAGTCCTTTCTGTGAACCAACACTGAAATATAGTAGTCTCTCTCTCAGGCTCTGGTACAATTTCTGCTTCCAGCCGACTGTGAACGTACTGCGTTCCTCTATATGTCAGATAGCAACAAGCGTCCTTCTTTGGCTTGCTTCAGTCTGAGGCCTTCACTCACTGGCTACTCTCTGCTAGGCCAAACAGGGCCTAACTGCAGGGGAATCAATAATCCCTTCACTTACTTGGCTTTACTTGTCTTTTCACCTCTGGCGTCTATAGTCGCTCTTTCAGCTCAGTTCTTCCTGTGACTGCAATCAGCACCCTCTTCTCACTGTTGTAGTACTTGCAGTTCCAGTAAATCAAGCTTCACACAGCCCACTGTATTTCCACACAGGAACAGTCTTCACTCTCTGTGGCGTACTTCTGTCAGCAGCCCACAACCTGCACAGAGCCTAGCCGGCCACACCCCTCTCTCTAGGTCTGCTTTCAGGCTTTTAAAGGGCAGTTGCTCCCAATAGGAGTTCTTCAGAAGTTTTAACTACTTCACTTCTGACAAGAACTCCATACTCCACTTGCTTGTCATACTTCAAAGGAGCAAACGATCACACTCTTTACTGATCTGCAAAGCTGTAGAAATTCCATTGTATTCTATATTAAAAGCGATGTTTCAACACAGATCCGACAGCAAACACCTCAAGCCTTTATTTTGTTGGGCTTTGAAGACACAGACAAACTAGAAAAAAAACATATATACACATACTGAAACTGTGTATTGCTTTTTTATGTATTGAGAGGCAAGACTTTTTACCTAAACTAGATATGACAATTCAACAGAGAAACATAATTAAGGAAAATTTTATTTGGAACAGTTTTAGCCAAACAGTTGATGCCAGCAAAATAACATATCAGTATACAGTGCCTTTAAAAATATTCACCCCCCTTGACTTTTTACCTATTTTGTTACATTACAGCCTTAAGTTCAATGTTTTGTAAATCTGAATTGAACTTTTCGTCCATCAAAGAAAACGCTATGTCTGGCGCAAACTTAACACATCACCCAAAGAACACCATCCCCACAGTGAAACATGGTGGTGGCAGCATCATGCTGTGGGGATGTTTTTCAGCAGCCGGGACTTTTCATCGTTGTGGGCATGTTCTGTAAATTAAATGATGCAAATCCTCAAACAATCCATGTTAATTACAGGTTGTGAGGCAACAAAAGACGGCCAAGGGGGGTGGATACTTTTGCAAGGCACTGTATGAATCCACATTATTTTGTGTCTATCAAGATCCCACAAATGTAAAAATTACAAACATGGAAAATAGGGAATAGACTTGAGCAATAAATCAATGTATATGGATAAAATGCAACACATTTAAGTGCCACAAATGTAAAAAGTACAAAAATGAAAAAGTAGAAACATGTAAAAGTATATATGGAGGACAGAATGAAATAGATAGATTTCTGAAATGCCCAAACAAGAATTATGAATTAATTTAGATAACCCACATTAGCTTCCTCAAAGCATATTTTAAAATGTAAATGTCTTATGTTTTCTGTCTTTTTTGTTTTTGAGTTTCATAATTTCATGTTAAACAATAAAGTTTTTGTTTATTGTTGCTTGAAAGAAATACTGTATTTTTGAAAATACTTCAGTTGTTTGTTAATATTATAATACATTTACAACATTAACAGCTGTATAAGCCGTAGGCACAAAAGTATTTTTAGGTAAAATCTTTATTTAATAGATACTTCATGTACATGAAGAATTCTATGTTTTTGCTTTCCACACTTCCTGATGAGGTGGTGTTACTTTACCTTTTCAAAAGTGAATGGAGGAGGGAGAGGGAGGGATGGGAATTTGTTAACGGAATGGTGGATTCAATAGCATTTCTGCACTGGATACCTCATCCACCTGCAAGTTCAGTCTTTGCAATCAAGCACCCACATTTATACTAGACTTCAGCAAGCAGCTGTGCTCCGACATTGGAAAAGATTGAAACATAGAGAATATAATGAAATGTAACTGCAGGCTAATATTAAAACAGAAGAAGGCTGACAATATTTTTAGTATATGAATAGGAGTTGTAGAATTTATATTTTAACCTGCTTCTAAGCAGAGCACTGTAGTGATTCATATAAATTCCTTGACTATAAATAAAACTGGAAAATGTCCCAGTTTTTATAGATGAAAGATTTCTGAGCATGTAGGAATGAAGGAATTTGAGTGCTTAAAAATTAGATCTAATATTTGGTGTATTTCAGGCTAGATCAACAATGCCCAGGTCTTGCTCAAATTGTAAGTGTAATTGAATAGTGTGAGCAGTTACACAGAAATGCGTGTATGCAGTGCCATTTTTGTCTGCACATATACATGATATTTATGGCATACTTTATACAAAACCAACATACATTTTGTTTTGTGTTTAAAAACTGCGTTTGGCAAACTTATAGTGGGGACAGCGATTGGAAAGGAAGAATAGTGTATTTTAACATTATGAGAAACATGATCTGTAAACTAATTAAAAATCATTTTAGGAGGTTGAGAGAAAAAGAAACCGGAATACCGAGCAGAGCACACCATCTACAGCCCACTGGGAGACAAACTCATCCATTCCCCCAGTGGACAAAGCCAGGTGGTACTCTGCTAACAGGTGACCTCTTTACTGGTGTTATTAAGTCTATTAAGAACAGTTAGATAGGGCTTAATAAGAAAGAAAGTTTTCATATGTATTTAAATGATTACTTCCTCTGCTTCAATGATCTCTCAAGCATATAATCTTGATCTCTCCACTATCTAAAGTATTGTGGATGGAATTGGCCAAAATGAAGTACTAAACTGAAAACCACATTAGTAGTAGGGAGCAGTGTAACCTGAACTTCTAACCATATACAATCACAATTTCTAGTCCCCTCCCACTATCATATTGCAGTTGTGATATGAAGTTTAGATAGCCATACCCCCTAGTGGATCCACTCCTGACACACTATTTCATTCAGTGGATTAAGAGATCTGGTACTTATAGTATATAGCATAAGAGCATGGTTGACAAATAGTAATTAAGGCCCCTATTCAATTGAAAGGCCACATTTTACGTTATACAGGCCGTATGTCTTCTTGCTTGAAATTTGATACAATTACAGAGCCATTCAATTGAACAAGCCCGCAATTAGGGGCCAAAAGCCAAAATCGTAAACCATGCAATCATAAGTAGCATTTAAGAGGGTGATCATGATCAATTGAGCAAGGCCGTAACTACCGATTTAGAACCAGCCAATAGTAAATGAGACATTTCAATATCAATCAGTTACCGTTTGGAGTTCCGATATATGATCAGACTCACAATTTGGAAATATAAAAAATAATAAAAATGAATGGCAATTTTAAAGATTATAACTTTTGCGGGCTTGAAAGATCAAAGGCTTTGATGGGCTGTAAGTTAAATTTTTGACAACTGCAGGGATTTTCAGCCTGTAACCCGTACATCATTTGTGGCTCACTAAAAGATGCCAATTGAATAGCAAATTAGTTTTGGGGCTCCATTACAGGCTCCAGTAACTTGCAAAGGCTCAATTGAATATTGGCCTAATTGTTTAAATGCAAAAAAAAAGTTAAGTAAAGGTCATTTTGTTCATCAAGCCCTGCACTGTTCTTTAGAGAGGCTTTTATAACATCAATAAAGTGGTCCTTTAAGGACATAAACATCTGAATAGGTTTAATTCATGATAAAATATAAATACTCCATTGGCTGTAAAAGGTACATTTAACAGATAAAACAGGAAACATACTGTAGTTGTCCAGAAACTAATTTTCACAAAAATAATCTCTAATCCATTAGAGAACATTGTCTACACTAATCAAAAAAATACTGTGATTTCATTTGTAGCATGCTTTTCAGGTCTACACATTCAGTACATTGCATTTTTACACAACCAATTTATTACACCAAATAACCTTTTATGTTATACCAGAGGTTTATATATTATGTGATCTGTAACACCCTCCCTCTAACAACCTTTAGATATACTGCAAAGGTTAATATAAAAGTGCTGTTGCTCATGAATCAATGTGAGTTTATGAAACCATTTAAAAAATTCCATATGTTGATAGCTTTTTAATTACAATAATATTGATTTATTTTAAGCAGAAATGAACCATAGCTTGATTCGAGCTACTCCACGTATTACAGATATAACATTTTATAAACATAACTTTCATTTTAATGTGCTGCTCTGTGTCATTTCAGCAAACTTGCCTTCTCACATTAGAATATTAATAAAAATAACCATTGTCTATGGGCTTTATTTACTAAAAATAGGTAAAAATGTCAAGGCAACTGGAAATTAACAACAAAAACAAGTTTACTGCGCAGATTCAATATCTTGTGCTTAGTTGGAAAGAACATTACAAGAACGCTATTTTTCTCATCTACGGTAACACAAAGATCTAATTTCATATAAATACCTACATTATAGCACGAAAGCTTATGTTGAATTTTGTGTACAGTTGATATCCTACAAACATGTTTCCCTTTTAATTTTTTAATCTATCAAATTAAAGAGTGCCATCTTTTCTTTTTATTATTGCTTTAACGGTCACTATAGGTTTGAAAAAAACTTCAGTTCTTTATGAAGCTTATAATAAACGAGCAACATTAGCAGCTGTCTTAATTATATGTGAATAATGTTTTTTTCTTCCACACTTCCTGCTGGCTTTGGAAGTACCTATTCAAAAGTGGAAGGGGAAGAAAGGGAAGAATGGAAACAAGGCACAGGGCCTCATTCAATTGCAAGGCCTCAACTCACTGTATACAGGCTGTATGTCTGCTTGCTATGGGCTTGAACTCTGCTACAATTACGGACCGATTCAACAAAAAAAAAAAGCCAAAACTGTACACCATGCAATCGTATGTAGCATTTAATAGCGTGAACATGATCAATTAAGTAAAGGCCCTGTTCAATCTGTTTGAATCTGCTCCTGTGGGCTGTAATCATTATCCAGGTAAGAGGGGGAGTGGTTTGGCCTGTGTAAAATTATATCGGTGTGCATTTGTGTGTTGTTCTGTTTAAATCTGCTCTGTTAATAAGTGAAGGAAGCTAAAGGGTGTTTTCTGTCCTGTGCTTTGTAATCATTGTGCAGGTGAGTAGGCAGGATCTATTTTAAAAGGGGAAGCAGCGACCTTGGGAGCTTGCAAACAGTTCTAGTGTAAGTGCAATTATTGTGTAAGTGTGGGAGTTTAAATAAAAGGAGGGAGTTTAAAGAAAAGGGGTATAATAAAAAAATAGAAAACAAAAAAAAAAAATATATATATATTTTGTTTTGCTTGGGTTGAGGTGCAAAAAGCAATCTTTTATAAATATAGTGATTTGTTTTCTCACTTTATTTTTGTAACCAGTAATCATGAGTCAGTCCAGTGGCAACCTTACGGAGTGTACATCCTGCCACATGTATGCACTACTGGAACAGATGATCCAGTGTCCATACCTCTGTGACAGGTGTGAGCATGTTGCCTCTCTAGAAGCTCAATTGGAGAACTGGAGAGGAGAATTGTAGTACTTACTGATATTGCTACACTGGTAAGGGAGTTGGTGCTCACAGAGCACAGTTTAGCTGGGCCTAGCATGGAGGGCTAGGGGGGATGACCAGGGAGGTAGCTGGGTTACAGTTACAAGGGGAAGCAGGGGGAAAAGGAGGAGGAGGTAGGCCAATTCTGATTGGACAAACACAAACAGATTTTGCAGATTGAGTGAAACTGTTGGGGATGTCCATTCAGGAATGGCAATGCTAGATAGAGCTGTTCCCTCTAACAGCCGGGAGAACAGTTCTACTGGAGGAGTGGGAGGGTAGATTAGGTAGAGCAACAGACAGGGGACTCTATTATTAGGAAGGTAGGCAGGGTGATCTGTCACCCATATCCCAGCAATCGAACAGGGGGCTGGAAATGAACCGGCATTCTTGGTAAATATTGGTACCACTGACAAGTGAGTGGAAGATGGAGTGTCTTAAATAATGATTTTAAAGAACTAGGAAACAAACTTAAGGCAAGGACCTTCAAGGTAGTATTTTCCAAGATACTACTAGTGCCATGTGCTAGCCCAGGGAGACAGAAGGAGCTTAGGGAGGTTAATGCGTGGCTAATAAAGTGGTGCAGAACAGTGGGTTTTGGGTTTTTAAAGCACTGGGCTGACTTTTCACTTGGGTACAATCTCTATAGCAGAGATGGATTGCACCTTAATGACGAGGGAGCTGCTGTGCTAGAGGAAAGGATGGTAAAACGGCTGGGAGAGTTTTTAAACTAGTAGGTGGGGGGTGGGACTAGATAGAAGTATTGGTGGTAGGGAGGGTAGAGGGGGAAAGGCATATCTACTCATGGGGGAGGAGAAGGCTGGGGGGTTACAATAGACAGTAGGGAGGCATTACTAGGTGGCTCAAATACAGTGGCAAGCGATTCACAACGGCAGAGCCATAGTAACATAAAGTGTATGTGAATTATTAGGGAACTTAATAGGCATTACAGAAACATGGTGAGATGAATCTCATGACTTGACTGTTAATTTGGATGGTTATACCTTATTTAGGAAAGATAGGGGTAATGGTAGAAGATGAGGAGAGATTTTTCTGTATGATAAGCCTGGTTTTAAACCTGTAGAGAAGATCAGAGAAGATACTTATAGTGAAACTAACGACAACGTTGAATCTTTGTGGGTTGAGTTAAATAGTAGAGGAGCTAATTCTAAACTAGGTAGGAATATGATATAAACCCCAAATATATTTGAGGGTGAGGAATTGCAATTATTGCTGCAGATATATAATGCAGCTAAGCATGGTTAAGTTCTAATAACTGGAGATTTTAACTACCCGGAAATAAACTGGATAAATGAGACCAGCAGTTCAGCTAAAGGGAGCAGGTTCTTGAGTGCACTCAGGGATATTTATTTGACCCAGGTTATACAAGAACCTACTAGAAATTAGACCATCTTGGACCATCTTGGATTTAGTCATCACAAGTAATATTGATATAATATAAAATGTTAAAATAGCGGAACCCTTGAGGAATAGGGATCACAATACAGTTTAATTTGAGATTGAATTAAAAAAACAAAGTTGTAAGGGGCAATAAAAACGCTAAATTTTAAAAGGGCTAACTTTAATGGGCTAAGGGCAGTAATACAACATATAGACTGGACTAAAGAAAAATACTGAAAATAAATGGACAACATTTAAATCCTTACTAAATATACATACACATCGCCATGTACCATGTGAAAATAAAATAAATAGGAGGAAACCACATCCCATGTGGCTTAACAATGACTTAAAAGTCATGATAAGGAAACAAAATGCATTTACATTTTTCAAGAAGGAGGGAACAGAGGCAGCTTTATGTGAATTTAAGAAAATCAACAAGGCTTGCAAAAGAGCTATTAGACTGGCTAAAATAGAAAATGCGAAGTCAGTTGCAAGGGAGAGTAAGTCTAACCATAAAATATTTTAAAAATATATTCATGAGAAGAAGGCCAGGAAGGAAGCTATAGAAACATTACAATGTGAAACAGGCTGTCTGGCAATTAGTGACCAGGAAATGGCAGATGAGCAAAATAGGTTCTCTTCATCGGTATATACAAGGGAGGTACCAATGGTTAGGACACTGCAACAAAATGAGGATATACTACCATCACAAAAGAAATCCAAAAAAGGTTGGAAAAAATAAATATTAATAAAGCACCAGGTCCTGGTGGAATACATCCAAGGGTACTGAGGGAACTGGGTTCTGTAATAGGCAAACCATTATATCTAATTTGTCAAGACTCACTTACCACAGGGTCTCTACCAGGTGACTGCAGAAAAGCAGATGTGATAGGTATATTTAAGAAGGGAGCAAGAGCAAGTCCAGGGAATTATAGACCTATAAGCCTCACATCAGTAGTTGGGAAGCTTTTAGAAGGCTTAATAAGGGACAGTATACAAGAATATATCTATTTGAACAAGATCATAAGTAGGAGTCAGCAAGGATCTATGAGGGATAGGTCATGTCACACAAATCTAATTAGTTTCTACGAGGAGGTAAGTAGGAACTTGGATCAGGGCAACTCAGTGAATCTAGTCTTTTGGGATTTTGCAAAGGCTTTTGATATAGTGCCACATGGAAGACTATTATGAAAAATAAGGGATGCAGAAATTGTAGAAAATATATGCTCATGGATTGAGAACTGGCTAAAAGACAGAAAGCAAAGAGTTGTTGTAAATGGAACATACTGCGATTGGACTAATGTGGTAAGTGGGGTTCCTCAAGGTTCAGTATTAGGTCCTCTCTTTTTTTAAATTTGTATTAATGACATAGAAGTGTTGTCTCCATTTTTGCTGATGACATGAAGTTGTGCAAGGTAATTAAATCAGATAATGATAATGGGATTTATTACGGGATTTGAATACATTTGTGAAATGGGTGGCTAAATGGCAAATGAGATTTAATACAAATAAATGTAAAGTTTTGCATTTGGGAAGGAACAATAGCCATGCAAGTTATAATCTTAATGGAGCAAATCTAGAGGTATCAGATATTGAAAGGGATTTGGGAGTACTTGTGGACAATCACCTAGGTAGCAGTGCTCAATGCCAATCAGCAGCTGCAAAGGCAAGTCAAATATTACCATGTATTAAGAAGGGAATAGAAGCAAGGGAAGCAGATATAATTATGTCACTGTGCAAATCCCTAATACGCCCTCATTATGAATATGGAGTGCAATTTTGGGTACCACTTCATAAAAAGCACATTTTAGAGCTGTAGAACGTACAGAAAAGGGCAACAAAACTAATAAGGAGAATGGAGCCGCTAAGTTATGAAGAAAGACTAACCAAATTAAACTTATTTTCCCAAGAAAAAAGATGTCTTCGAGGGGATATGATTACCTTATTTAAATTCATCCAGGGTCAATTTAAGGCTTTGTCAAGTGAACTTTTTGTGCCAAGAAGTTTTAACTGACAAGAGGACATCCCTGGAGGTTAGAGGAAACAATATTTCACCTTAAAGAAAGAAAAGTGTTCAAAGTTCTCTACAAAGGCGGTGGTGACAGCGAATTTGATAAGTAACTTTAAAAAGGGTTTAGATATATTTTTGAATAAAGAGGGCATTCAAGGTTATCCTGGATAATTAGCAAAGGAATATTGATCCAGGGAGAAATTTGATCGCCAGTTTCTGGGTTCAGGAAGGAATTTTGCTTTTTTTCCCCTTATGAGACAATTGGCAAAGTTTCAATGGGGTTTTTTTTTCTGTTTGCTTTCCTCTGGATCAATTAACAATTATTAACAAATAATCCACATATTAGAAGATCAGAAGAGATCTAAAAAGGTTGAACTTGATGGACTAAAAGTCTTTATTCAACCTCAAATACTATGTAACTACATAACTATATAACTACCCATTTAGAAACAGCCAATAGAAAATGAGACTGTCATCATTAGGCAGGTTAAAACATGGAGGTAACATGTCAATCAATTAGCGTCTGGGGGTTCCATATGAAATCAGACCCGCAATCCTGCAATGTACAAAATAATAAAAATGAATGAAGGAAATGTTCTAGTCCATGTGGGTGGAGATATATGCATTAAGTCATTAATTCCCAAGGTTGATATAACCCAGAAATTACACATACAAAAAAATATTTTTTTGATTGCAGATTTGCAAGCTTGAGGCTGTTGTGCAATTAAGTATAATGTCTTTCATGGCTTTTCCTGTCTTTTAAAGTGCAGAATTGATTTGTTTAATTGCATTTACAGTGCTAAGAACAAGGGTTAAACCCCCTTGCGAGTCCTATCTGGCCCCTGTAGGATTTTCTTCTACATTTGTAATTTACGGGTGTGAAAATATTTGTGGGCTTGAGGAATTGTAGCAATTTAATAGAGATTTGCGATTGTAACTCTTGCGGTCTCGAAAGATGGATGGCTTAGATGGGTTGTAAATTACGATTGTAACAACCGGAAATGGGAGAACCCCAGGCACAAGAAAGAAATTAAAAATAAAAGTTTTTTTTTTATTATTACATTACCATACTGTCTGTCTATGCATCATGCAAAGGTGGAGTGGAAAAAGCGCACGATCCCTTCAGTAGTTATGGGATAATGTTTGGTCTGAAGCTCTCAATGTTGGTCTCTCTTATGTAGAAATGTTATTTATATGTACACTGTACTGATGGGGGACAGATAGATGCTATGTATCTATCAATTGGCTGGCTGCCATTCAGATCTGTTCTCACAGTGCAAAGCTCCCGCTGGCAGTGAGGTAGACTAGTACTGTAGATATGGCCACCTGTTGATGTTGCGGTTTTGCTGTAATGATAGTGTCTAAACAGCCATGGATCCTTCAAACGCACCCCAAATCAATGAGATGGAAACCAGGGTTGATAAACAGGTTTTATTCATAGAATGCCGCAGAAAAAATATACACAGTAGTCCGTCTTTGGTGTATGTCATATACAACGGATAAAACAAAGAAAAACTAAAAAGTAAAAACAAACTCTAACAGATTTAAAACCTATAAAAACTTTGATATGTTGGTGCACAAACATGATGTCTCCACTTTCTTTGAGGTGTTGGAGATGATATTTATGTTCATCATGCACTGTGAGAACAGATCTGAATGGCAACCAGCCAATTGATAGATACATAGCATCTATCTGTCCGCCATCAGTACAGTGTATGTATAAATGACATTTCTACATAAGAGAGATCAACATTAAGAGCTTCAGACCAAACATTATCCCATAACATTGGGACTACTGAAGGAATTGTGTGCTTTTTCCACTCCACCTTTGCATTTCTCTTTTTCTCGGGCACTGACGTGAACAGAGCCCCAAGAAAAGCTGCAGATCCTAGTTCACACCAATAGAAGTCAAAGCATTGCCTAACCCTGAAGCAAGGAATCACCATACATTACATCCCAGTCTGGACCACCTCCAGAAAGGGGTAAGAAAGAACATCCAGTAGGACTACCCATAAGGACCTACTACAAATACACGGATCATCTTACCAACACACCTACCCTGTGCTACGCCTTTGTTGGGGACACACACCAAACATCCTATTCCACTTTTAGATTGTCTATGCATCATGATTGATCTTTTAAGCTCTAAATTTAAACTGTAACTTACACATTCAAATAGTGTTTTGCAAGTGTAAGAGAACCTTAGATAGATTATCAGACTGGCATCAAAAGAGACTCAAGGTCCCTAAAAAAATAAGTTAGGTGAGTTTCCTAAAACATGCAGATATTACATCACATCTCACGGAGTCCTTTGCACCTTTTCCCTTATTACCTTCCTAACAAGAACATTGCAAAAGAAAATCACAATTATACATAGAATAATTAAAAAACAATACATATTAAAATGCAATTATAATAGTCTGATATGATCCATGGGATAATGGATAAGTCTCTCGATAATGGAATCCATGGCACAATTTTCATAGTCCAGATATTAGAGTCTGTTAATTGAAAGGTTTACAATAAATCCACAAAAATAAATGAGCACCTGTTTGACGAAATCCATATAGCAAGGAAAGAGTCCAATGGGGTGGATAAAATCCTCCACATATGCAGTTATATGTTACCAAGAGATAGTTCAGATTATGGTGCCATAGATATAAAAGTCCAGATATGTAAAATAAAACACAATGGTTAATGCAGACAAAATGTCTTCACTTAATTCTCCAACTAAATACAAATAACTAGGCCATATCACCAATTTCCCTTTGTACTTTTTGTCTTATGAGGCATTTAGAAGATAGATGTAATTTATTAACCAACTAGCGACTGGCCTGTCAAAAATGATGGGGCAATAAAATTGTAAGTCAGGTAATCCTGTTTGGCACAGACATTAATTTTTTTGGTGGTCTGAGATCTTTCGGCGCTCATTGCGAGCCTTGCGCTGAGCGCCTTTGGCGCTCATTACGAAGCTGTTGGTTGTTGTATTTTTTTTTATCAGAGGCGCTTTTGCTATCATTGTAAGGTTGGCTCTGATCTGCTTTTTGCGATTATTGCAAGGCTGTCCCCTGGTGTAGTTTGTGTGCTATGAGTAGCGTTGGTGCTCGTTGTGAGGCACACAGTGAATGTCTTTTGTGTTTTTTAGGATAGTGTTTTTTTTTTATATATGTACTTTTTTTATGCTAATTAGATAATTAATAAATTAATAAATTAATATACTTTACCTATTTGTAAGTAATATATGCAGGAAGCATTGTGCTGAAGAGCTGACAATCTGTTCTGATGTTCCTGCAGCATACAATGTAGGTTTACACTGTTGTGGAGCTGAGGTGCAAGTGTCAGCAATGTGTAGTGTAAATAGGCTGCGTGCAAGAGGGGAAGCCATTAGTGTAGCTGTGTATTTCTTCATTCTGTAAGTTAGTGTTTTAAAATGACGGCGAATGTGTATGTGGTACGCGGGTGTGGATGAATTAGCATCCTTGCTAAAAATTTATCTTGTACCTCGTACAGCTTTTTGGAAAAGCCCTATGTGCTTGGTGGTGTTTCGCAGCTTTACGGTCCTGTAGCCTCGTTTTAGTTTTAATCAGTGGCCATTTTTCTCTCGCTTAGGGGATTTTCGTGTGTCTAAACTCGGTAATTTGGACTTAAATTGAGGTGTAACTTCACTTGCAGAGGTCCTGCAGAGTTTTTTTCTAAGTCCCGCGGCTCGTATTTTTTTAGTGTAAGTCCGTAAATTTTTCTTTCTAAGTCCCGCGGCTCGTATTTTTTTGTGTAAGCCCGTATGTACTGATTGTGTGTTAGATGTTTTTTTTTCAAAGTCCAGCTTCTGTGGGTGTTTGAAACCGCTTGTGAGGTGCCGTAGAGCCTCCACCTCCGCAATTGGGGCTCCTCGATTTGCGAGGGTTTGCATTTGCGGCCTGCAATGAGTCTTTGGCTCGTTGCAGCCGACGTTGGAGCCTACACCTTCCGCAAATGCGGCACCTCGCTTTGCGAGGGTCTGCATTTGCAGCCCGAACTGCGTCCCTCACTTTGCGAGGGACGCAGTTCTTGCAAGCTCGCAAAGCGTGACGACGATTCGTAGTTTGACAATTCTTTTATGTGATAAAGTTTGCACTGATATTATTAATAACCCAGAGTGTATACATGATAACTTCTTCTTTCCCTAAATACCCTTCCCTATCAGATGTTAGTACGTACTAGATCCTAGCAAGTTGATAGAACAGACAGAAATGTTAAAAGCCAAAGAACAGTAAAAAGAATGACAGGTATAGGAAAGAGCAGAAAAGGTAGAAATTATTAAACAATGAAAACATATGCTCAGACAAACTTCATACAGGCCCAGACTTACATATAACACTTAGCCAGGTCCCTCTTTGTCCATATGGTAAACAGGTGGGTCACTTGCTTCTGGATGGAGAGATCCTTTGGTCAAAGCATTTAGGCCATCATGTGCACAAGACAAGAAATATTTGGCTTTCTCACATATCTTTAGATGTATACATGTATTAGCGTATGGTCATGTCTATGAACAAGAGTTTGACCATTCCCCTTTTCTTGAGTGGAGACAAGATTTCTGTCTGGGCTTTGTCTTTAGTCAGCAAACTCTGTATCTGTTTTTTCATCTGTTATTATCTGTTGTCATCAGAATAGGCACTTTCTCTCCCCATATATGAGGGCACGCTTGTCTTTTCTTTGTCTTTACTGGTACGCACTCGCTGTCATCTTCTTCTGGGTTAGGCAAGTGTGACAAAAATCCAAACATGCAAGATCTATCATACAAGAAACGTCATACATCTTTCAACTAGATATCCTCTCATCATATACACTTAGCCTCATTTTTTCCCTAACTGTAAACTACATTTGACATCTGCATAACTCCATAATAAACAAAAACTAAAATCAATTAAATCAATAATGTAAATTGTGCAAAAGCTAATAAACAAATAAAATACTTTTGAAAGATATAAGCATCTCCTGCTATATACTGCAATACTACTAAATTATGTCTCTATGAGTGATAAGACATTATTTTATTTATCCTGTAACAGGTTGTATAATTTAAAGGGATTTACTAATTCTATTACTGTCAATATACATTTACTAATAAAGCTCTAAAATGTTTTCTTAACTCATAATGTAATCCACCTCTAATCATGTTCCTTTCTTAGAGGCCTAGAAATACCTTTAAAAGATTTTCCCAATTATCTACTCATTTGCACCATGGACATCATCTGAACTGGGGATTGGCCTGGAAGAATAACTGTTACAATATCACAGTATTTATCCAACATGGATAAATAAAACATAACACACAAAAATAAAACAGAATTGGTATTATAAGGTTCTTTAACCAGATAAGATATCATACACTGATTTCTAGTGATATGTGTTCTTTCCAATATCGACCTGTGAAGTAGTCAGTAGATAGGGATTGTGCACAAACCACATTTATTCGATAGAGAGAGATGTCAACACGATGATAGCTTTTTAATAAGCATAGAAAAATTACAACTAATAAACTAAGCTAGCCAGAAAAAAACAGAAGAGCAAAACCAAAAAATAAAAAATTATAAGGGAAATAAAACACCTTAGAAAAATGAAAACTAATAAAAAATATATTCTTAGTCAGTTGACATTTCTGACTATCCTGTATGCTAAAATAATTTCACCTTGTTAATTGTTATCTTAAAACGTTAATAATTATTATCATGTCTTTGGAACAGTAGTGTACTTCTAAATATTATACAAAAAAAATGTACTTCACTCCTGCTATAATTCTACATGGGAATCATATTACAAGCTGTTCTTGTAATTTTAAGAAGAAACTAAACTGCTTTTTTTTTTATCAAAACATTTCAGTGTTGGACCTTGGAAATAATCTCTCTCTTTGTCTTATTTTAATAACCCAGTTTGTAACAATAATATATTTCATTGTAAATATCCCAAAAAATATATTAATATAGGTAGGAACCAGATCTAAATAAAACCTTTATTAGCAAACACGGCATACAAACACAAATATTAACCCAAAATTGATCAGATTTCAGACTATATTCTCTATAAGCAACATTATTACACTGTCCATCGGATATAATGGACAAGTCACATCACAACCAGAACATACATGACATCCTCACACATAGACAGCTCCTCCCTGAACAGTCAAATAGCAAAGCCAAGCAAAACAGGGAGAGTCAAAAGACACAAAATGGCGTCATCTACAAGGAACATTTTCCCATCAGATAACAACACTCTCATGACACTTTCCACTCCATGTTCACTCACTCAACCACAGTACCTGATCATACAGAAAAAATCCATACACAGAGACACACATGAACATCTCCAAACTCTGTACTCCACACACTCGAAAACAAGACCCCCCTTTCTCCACTGGAAAATATAATCTCTACAGAAAAAAATTCTTACTGGCACAAAAATCTGCTCCTTTCTCCTAGTGCGCTTGATGACTATACAAATCTCCTCATCTGACTCTACTTCCTTATCCTTGTCACTCACCTCGCTCAACACTTCTCTCTCTACAACACTGTATAATCTTTTAAATGGTTTTAATTGTAATAAAACATTAAATAATCTCTCTCTTTGTCTTATTTTCATAACCCAGTTTGTAACAATAATATATTTCATTGTAAATATCCCAAAAAATATATTTAATATAGGTAGGAACCAGATCTAAATAAAACCTTTATTAGCAAACACGGCATACAAACACAAATATTAACCCTAAATTGATCAGATTTCAGACTATATTCTCTATAAGCAACATTATTACACTGTCCATCGGATATAATGGACAAGTCACGTCACAACCAGAACATACATGACATCCTCGCACATAGACAGCTCCCCCCTGAACAGTCAAATAGAAAAGCCAAGCAAAAAAGGGGAGACAAACAACACAAAATGGCGTCATCTACAAGGAACATTTTCCCATCAGATAACAACACTCTCATGCCACTTTCCACTCCATGTTCACTCACTCAACCACAGTACCTGATCATACAGAAAAAAATCCATACACAGAGACACACATGAACATCTCCAAACACTGTACTCCACATACTCCACAACAAGACCCCCTTTTCTCCACTGGAAAACATAATCTCTACAGAAAAAAATTCTTACAGTCACAAAAATCTGCTCCTTTCTCCTAGTGCGCTTGATGACTATACAAATCTCCTCATCTGACTCTACTTCCTTATCCTTGTCACTCACCTCACTCAACACTTCTCTCTCTACAACACTGTATCATCTGGGTTACACATATAAGCTGTTAGTACATTCTACCATTTTCACAGGTACAGTTTCCACTGCTTCCCTTTTAAGCTGCTTCGGAATCTGTCTCTTGTGGCATCATGTACAGCTCAAGACAGGAGGTGGTAGAGGTAAATCATCATAGGGAAGGGTAGGATATAACTGTGGAGGAGGGGGCACTAGAGGGGCAAGCTTTTTCTTCCTCCGTAGTACTCTCTCTAACACTCTCTTTTATCTCCCTTTTCTGTGAAACCCCTTTTTCCCACAACTTTATCATTGTGTCTCCCTTGCACACACCCAAATTATCAGCAGTTTACAACTCAAGCGAGGGTAGTAATAAAGACAACAAGGACAAAATCTTGGTAACCTTTATTACAAATGTCACACTTAAGTAAGCAACTTAATTTTAATCAGCACTTCTTTCAACAAAAAATGCACTATCTCTGAGCAATTAGACACAAAAACAAAACAAAACTATCATTTCACAAGCTGTCATGGGGGGATGCAGGCTGTGGGCAATCACAGCTTGTATGCTCTCTGTATTTGTCCCTGCCTAAAGAGACATGCGACAATTTCAGCAGGATGCAAAAAAATATCACTTTTTTTTATTTACAACAAGCAATATAACCAGCTTAGAACACACAGCATGCGTGTTCTACAGAAGAAAACAAAGCTATTTTCAAAGTACAAAAGATAAAAATAAAACAAAACCCACCCTTCTTTCAAAAAAAATGTTCACAGTGTTTTGGAACAAACCGTCCACACTCTCACAGACAGCTGTTAATCTAGCTCACACTTCCATAACACTGCAAAATGCAAACACTCCAGGTAACGAACAAAACAGAGGGACAAGCCCTTATTTTTTCTAAATTTCTCGCAAGTTCTCACTGCACACAATACTGACACTCAGTACCCAAACTCACTTACATGGGCCCAATTCCATTTGCGTTTTTTATCTAATAGCCTCTTGTCACTTTGGCGTCTTGCGAAGGTAGATAGCAAATCTGACCCTCTATCTTTTCATCAAAACAGCTCCGCTTCTCAAAAACCTTTTTAGGGAGGCACACCTATTGCCTTTTAGTGGGAAGACACAACTTTTTCTCGCCTTTTAGTAGGAAGGGACACTTTTATTCACCTTTATTCGCCTTTCTACAGAGGCACAACTATATCACCTTTAATAGGTAAGGTAAACCTCTGTTAAGCTATATCTACACTGCTTCTTAAAGTAATACCTCATCAGGTACAATATCTCTTTAATATCTCTTAATCTAATCTCAGTAACTAACACCTTTACATGCACAATATCTATATCTATTCTACTTCTGTCAATTACACTATTTTAATTAATATCCCTAATTAGCATTTTAAGGTTATCAACAACAAACAACAAAATCATACCAGGTTCTGGGTAGAAGTCAGTTTTGGTAAGGTAATTTTGTGGGACTTTGTCCCATCACTCCTACAAGCTTCCAGGCTTCCATGGAAGACACGCATGACAAGCAGTCCTACACAGATTTTCTCATAAACGAAGCTCTGCTAGCCTCTAATTTTGCCCATGATTAGTTGTCAAGTATCTCCCCCATGAATTCCTGTTCCTGTGTTAACTAAGGACAAATAGTGCACTCCTGGCTCGGCTCATCAAATGTTGGAGAAAAAAACATACCCACAAACCATATTTTACTCCATAACCCAGTCATGATACCAAAAAATAGAGTGCTCAGATAATTTTCTTATTATCAGATTTTATTTATACAAAATGTGGGTCAGCAACAAAAAACATCCAAAATGGCTGCTGCTGACTGACTGAGGTAAACATAAACAACATAGCTTTTTATATTGGCCTACATAAAGAATATGGTATAATCCATTCTCACCCTCCAGAAAAAAATGACACATCCCAGCAACAGCCAATAAGATATTATTTATTTTAGTAGACCAATAAAATAAGATGATAAAATATCCATTCTTGGTATGTTACATTATCTGCATACATCACCCCCAAGTTGCAATTTCTGGGCACAGGTCACTTATGACATCCTGATCATCCTTGAGCTATGACCTTGTGGACTTACCGAAATACATTTTGTTTAGGCCATAAGAGTTGTTCATGGCTTCTACTGAAACTACTATATCATGGGACTTGCACATTTAATTGTTTCATACCTGAGTTACATTTATGAGAATATACACTGCACTGTCAATAAAATAACAAAAATGTCTAGTTCACTTTTACTTCACTGTTTAGTGAATACAGTAAGTGGATTGCTGTTACATGCATTCACACAACTAGAACACACCCATCCCATCTAAGTAATTAGATAGAACAAGATTTCATGAATACAGGACAGTTTACTTCTACATATGAAAGACATTGTTACATTTATGCCACAATTCATACTTTAGTTTATCTAGCCCTGTTAGACTTCTTAGCATGGAACTGTGGCAAAGGGTTATACGTGAAATAAAACTGAATGTTTGCTGTGGCTTTATAATGTAGGTTGTATATATATCTTTATTTATTTACTAGAACAAGATATATATTTTTGAAGAGAACACAGTTTTGGTATCAAATAGTGTCATTTATATATTTTTTAATTGATAAATATGTTAATTTGTGTCACCAGTGTAAAATCTAGGCTAGATTAAACAAATAAATGTTTGCCACTGAGCATCTACTATGCAATGATATCAGTGAGAAGGGAAGATTTCCTGCGCTAAATCACGTCCTTGTAGGAAAATTGTTCCAGCAGCATTCACAATGTAGGAAGCTTATACCGTAATGTAATGTTACATAATGTAAGACTTACAGCTATTAAATTGTCCCCTTAAAGCAAGCCTCTGCCGATCTGTGTGTTATGTGCGAAAAAAGCCAGGATGTGGAACTTTGCGGCCGCAAATCCTTTGTTCTGTCAAGCCCATAACTGCTATGTTTCCAATGTAGCTATTAATTTGCACTTTATATGCACATATACACACACAACTGTACTTTTATAAAAAGTGAAAATGGTGTTAGGTCTTAGAAAAAAATACTTTATTTCATGTTTAATTTCTATGTTATATTGATGTTTGCCTTCCTCTGGATCAATTAACAATTAACAATAATAATAAATAGTCCACATTAAAAAGATCAATAGAGATCTAAAAAGGTTGAACTTGATGGACTAACTCTTTATTCATCCTCCAATACTATACTATTAATAATTATTTAATCAATAATTTCATTAATAACTAATCCGCATATTGCAGATCAGAGGAGATCTTAACAGGTTGAACTTGATGGACTGAAAGTCTTTTTTCAACCTTAATTACTATGGGCCTCATTCTATTAGCGGCCGCAGCCGTTGCGGGGCCGCAAGGACCGGCCGCAAGCTATTCGGCTATTCTATTCCCTTTTTTTTGTGATGTAATTATGACAATCTCATTTGCCATTGGCTCCATCCCAACTAGGTAACTACGAGTTTGACTAATTGATCACTCTCATCCAACGTACAGCAAATGGTTTATTGATTTGTGTCTCAAGCCCGTAACTCGCAGCATGTTCTAATTAAAAAGCTCTGTAACTCGGCCAAATTGCAAGCCCCTAGCCCTTGCGAGCTTTCCTGTAAGTATATGTAACTATATACTAACAGCCTTATTAAATTGTGATTCAGTAAATTTAAAAGGGCTCTATTTAAACACATAGCATATTTTTTAAAGAAGTTTTTAGTTAGTGAAGACCTTGCTTTTGGATAGAAGATCACTAACTAAAAACTTCTGTAAAAAAAATATGCTATGTGCTTAAATAGAGCCCATTTAAATTTACTGAATCGCAATTTAATAAGGCTGTTAATGTGTATTTAATGTGTATTTAGCAGATAAGAAGCAAAAGGCCCATCTCGTCAGCTCATTCTGACAACTAAAAATATTTAATTAAAATTACCTAGATAAGTTACATTTTTAAAATAACAGAACATATATTTTAACAGGTCATCCACAGATATAAAATGTGATTAAACCAGATTAAATTGTCCATTTGAGTTTTATAATAATTAATATTTTCAGACTTATTAAATTGCGATTCTGTAAATTTCAAAGGGCTCTAATTAAGCATGCAGCATATTTTATTTACAGAAGTTTTTAGTTAGTGAACTTCTATCCAAAAGCAAGGTAAACTAACTAAAAAGTTCTGTAAATAAAATATTCTGTGTGCTTAAATAGAGCCCTTTTAAATTTACCGAATCACAATTTAATAAGGCTGTTTGCTTTCTTAATGTTATTGATAACATTGCATTTTCTACTTCATAAAACACCCCTTTATAATTGCATTTAAATGCCTGCAATGATCTCTTGAAGATGAGTATAAATTTCAAGTTCATTAACTTATTATTTATTTATCAATTTAATTTCCCTACTGCTGTGTATGTTTCAAATTACATTGCAGATAATTCTAAACAGCACATTACATACTAGATTAAGAAGAAAATTATATGTATGATAATTAAATCATTTTGCAATTAAGAGGAAGCTAAGTATGTTTCATTTAATTCCACTGTCTTAGCTATGGTTATTGCATGATTTTTTTTTTAAAAGCTAAACGTATAAGCAAATTAGGTTTATGAGCCTCACACAACAGGATAATGCTTATTCTGCTTTTCTTGAATCTCAAGAAGAAATGAAGAAACCCAAAACTATGTTAAAGTTATCAATCTGAATACAGAGGAGCTATTTTGGAAGACAGTAATTTGAAGGCATCTTCCAAAATAATCTTGCACCGTGCAATTAGAGCTATGAGAACATGGCTTTAAACTTGCCACATTTAATTCAATTTGATGTATATTTGATTTGTTGTAGAAAATAAATAATGTTAGATTATGAACAATTAAAACCAGACACACATACAAAGCTGCTAATTGTTAAATATATTGCAGTAGCGATGATCTCGTCTATAGTCAAATGGATATAATATGTTGTAGAATAAAAGTATATTAATGTAATGTCTCATAATTTTTAAAACCTGATATCAGCAAAATCATTTCATTCTTTCATCTTCATTTGTAATATATCTTTCTTGCAATCTCTTTACTGATTGTTTCTTTAATAGTGATGTCCCGAACAGTTCGCCGGAGAACTATTTGCGGCGATTTTAGCATATTCGCGTTCGCCACAAACGGCGAACATATGCGCTTTTAGGTCCGCCCACTATTCTTTATCATTGAGGAAACTTTGACCCTGCACATCACAGTCAGCAGACACATTCCAGCCAATCAGCAGCATACACTCCCTTCCAGAGCCTTCCATCTGTATGACAGCCTCCATTTTGGTATCATTCTGTAGCTGCATTCGTGGAGAGAAGAGATATATTTTACCTGCTCTTGATTTAATAGGGAAATAGATAGCCAGGCTGTGTATTTAGCTTTAACTACACACCTGAAGGACCCCTTTGATATCTGCTGCAAACACAGCAACCCAAAAAGCCCTTTTTAGGGCTAGAACATCATTTATTTTATTTTATTATTTGTTTCTGCTGATTTAATACGGAAATAGATAGCCAGGCTGTGTATTTAGCTTTAACTACACACCTGAATGACTCGTTTGATATCTGCTGCAAACACAGCAACCCAAAAAAACCTTTTTAGGGCTAGAACATCATTTTTTTTATTTTATTATTTTTTTCTGCTGATTTAATAGGGAAATAGATAGCCAGGCTGTGTATTTAGCTTTAACTACACACCTGAAGGACTCCTTTGATATCTGCTGCAAGGACAGCAACCCAACAAAGCCCTTTTTATTTTATCTTATTACTTTTTTCTGTGTAATCTAATTGCATATGCCAGCCTGCTAGCGTGTGTGTGAGGCTTTTAGCATCTAGTCTGCCAACGTTTGCCAGTGCCCAGTGACACTCATATCTAGTGCCACCGTAGTGTGCAGTGAAATAAAACAACCCTTTTTTTTACTGTAACCATCTAAATATCAGTTGCCTGCAGTGGCGGCTGGTGACTTTTCAAGTTGGAGGGGCGACAGGGCGAAACATAGCCACTCCCCCTTTTTCAAACCACACCCCTTTTATAACTCCTCCCCTTGGCGTCATGATGACCTTTATAAGCCTCGCCCAATGACCTTATACTTGTAAAGCCCATTGAAATACATGATCAGCAATGCAGAAATGTCAAGAAGTAAAGTAACAATGTGTTAAATTCATTGGTATACAATAAAGATTGAAAAAACTCATGTGACAAGACTACAGCAATATTATAATTGCACCTATACGCATTAACAGAAAAATTAAAGGAGTGACACCTACCATTAGTCGGGTCTTCTTCTCAGGGTATTCACGTTCAGTAAGTTGACCAACGAGTAGAAACAAATCTGCAGCCACATAGGGTTTGCACCTGGGGTTGAAAGAAAACAAGCAAATCAATCAGACCATTCAAGAACAAAACCATACTTAAAAAGCATTAAAAGACCAAGTGGAACCATATAGGCCCCAAACATACCTTAGAAGACCAAGTGGAACCATATAGGCCTCAAACATACCTTAGAAGACCAAGTGGAACTATATAGGCCCCAAACATACCTTAGAAGACCAAGTGTGACCATAGGCCCCAAACATACCTTAGAAGACCAAGTGTGACCATATAGGCCCCAAACATACCTTCAAAGACCAAGTGTGACCATATAGACCCCAAACATACCTTAGAAGACCAAGTGTGACCATAGGCCACAAACATACCTTAGAAGACCAAGTGGAACTATATAGGCCCCAAACATACCTTAGAAGACCAAGTGTGACCATATAGACCCCAAACATACCTTAGAAGACCAAGTAGAGCTATATAGGCCCCAAACATACCTTAGAAGACCAAGTGTGACCATAGGCCCCAAACATACCTTAGAAGACCAAGTAGAACTATATAGGCCCCGAACATACCTTAGAAGACCAAGTTTGACCATATAGACTCAAACATACCTTAGAAGACCAAGTGGAACTATATAGGCCCCAAACATACCTTAGAAGACCAAGTGTGACCATAGGCCCCAAACATACCTTAGAAGACCAAGTGGAACTATATAGGCCCCAAACATACCTTAGAAGACCAAGTGTGACCATATAGACCCCAAACATACCTTAGAAGACCAAGTGTGACCATAGGCCCCAAACATACCTTAGAAGACCAATCAGCACTGTATAGGCCCAAACCAGTGGATCTTGGGATTCAAGAAAACAACAACATTTCACTTCTGTTTAGACAACACAATAATCAATGTCAAACAAACACGTTGAATTAGCATATGGATAACCATATGAGCAGTAACTCCACGCCAAGGCTTCAACAATTGTTACTGACCATTCACACACCTTTCATAGCTCCTTCCATATGCACACCCACACACCATTCATACTTTACTTACCACTAGTTATTTTTGGTAGTGAGGTGGTGCCATTTCTGAGAACTTTACGTACCCTTGAAGGTGCCTCCAATTCCTTCAAACCAATGCATTCAACCGCTACAGGGCCATGGTGCTTCTTAAATACCTTTTTATCCTCTTCAATGTGGAGAAGCATCTTTCTGGTTCTTTAGTAGTCTTCAGTGTTGTAAGCAGGATTACTTATAGCTTCACTCTCTCTGTTAAATTATGTAGATTAAATTGATGGTAAAGTTGGTGCAGAGCAACAGCACTTGTACAGACATGAAATTCTGGCTTCCCGTACACAAGTGACAGCTACCCTTGGAAGTGCCTCCAATTCCTTCAAACCACGCCAAGGCTTCAACAATTGTTACTGACCATGCACACACCTTTCATAGCTCCTTCCATATGCACACCCACACACCGTTCATACTTTACTTACCACTAGTTATGTTTGGTAGTGTGAGGTGGTGCTGCTTAATGCAGTTTATCTTTGCACACCATGGGGGTATGTATTCTTCTTTGCTTCAATCACTTGTATTTAAATTTTGCACGGCGATCTTTCAAAGAACAAAACTTCTCAATGGTTTTTTCATTGAAGTCTGGGATCTCGGAAATCTTTTCCATTGAGAGCATCGCCAATGCATTCAACCGCTCCAGGGACATGGTGCTTCTTAAAAAGGTTTTTATCCTCTTCAATGTGGAGAAGCATCTTTCTGATTCTGCAGTGGTCATCGGTGTTGTAATCAGGATTCTTAATAATTTCACTGTCTCTGTGAAATCATTCTGCAGATTAAATTGATGTAAAAGTTTGTGCAGAGCAACAGCACTTGTACAAGCATGAAAATCTGTCTTCCCATACAGAAGTGACAGCTCAGTGCGTAATTGTTCCTTCTTCATTATTGGATATGCTTGCACGGTGTCTTCCAGAGCTTGGGTTGGAAAGCAAGTGTCATGGGTTTTATACAAGTCACTTTGAACAAGTTTGGCACTGACTAGGTGATTTGAAAATGAAAAACGTTCTTTTGCATGAACCACCACTATGTCACATACCTCTCTTGAAAGTTGTCTCAAGGTTGAGATCTCCGCACTCCGTCTGTGGACTGTTACATCGCTCGGCAAACTTGCTTCTATCTCTTCAACAGAATTACGGATTTTCTGGATGCTGGCGACAAAGTCTTCTGTGACTTTTTTGATATAAAAAGTATCCGTGTCTCGCTTCTGAAGCTGACTATAGAGGATGTCAACATGTGGCATTATTAAATGAAATAATTTAAGGAAGTAAAGGAACTCCCTGTCTTCCAGCATTCCAATGAAACCGGCGGCTTCACGTATAGATGTTGGATCAAAGTTTAGACATGCTTCAATTGTCTGGAAACACTCAAGTAGCGCATCTCTGTTCTCGTAGATGACGTTCACGGTCCTAACGTTGAAGTTCCATCGTGTCGTGCACCTCTTGGAAGTCTTCTACCAACTACCTCATCCAGAACTCCAGTCCTTTTTGGAGAGCGTGAAAAAAAAGATGGTATGCCGCCTATGTTGGAAAAAAAAACTCAAACTCTTCCAATCCTTGAAACTGCTTTCTCCATTATTAGGTTCAGTTGGTGAGCATAGCAATGGATGTAGTGTGCGTTCGGGTACACGTCTTTTATTTTTCTTTGAACTCCTCCTTGATCTCCACGCATCACACTGGCACCATCGTAGCTTTGAGCTATGAGTTTCTTCTTGTCTTCTGGCTCTGGGAGAACAGTATTCAGACTTTCCAGCACAACAGCAGCAATCGAGTCAGCATCCGTTGATTTCATTTCCGTGAAGCCATAAAATCTTTCCACCACATGATGCTTCTTGTCAATGTAGCGATAGACTACAACGCACTGTGTCCTAGCGGAAATATCGGTTGTTTCATCCGCTTGGATTGCCATAAACTGGGCTTCCTTAAGCTCTTGGTGAATCACTTCCTTAATAACTTCATGCATGCAGTCCAGTAGCTCATTCTGCACGGTTTTGGACGTGCCTTTAAACACAGTTAAAGTCTTCAAATGCTGTTCCATTGCACTATCGATACTGCCAACCAAATCCACCAGGCCTCGAAACACTCCTGGATTTAGCGATGTTTCACTCTCGTCGTGTCCTCTTAATGCCAGTTCAAAAGCACCACAAAAGCGAACACAATCAATTATCTTGGAAAGGATGTACCGGTTCTTAGCCACTTCTTCGTTGTGTTTTTGAATACTGACTTGGTATACTTGGTCCAGTTGAACTGCAATGTTCGCCTGTCCAAGCATCTCAAACTTGATCCTGTTATCCAAATGAGCTTTAGTACTTTTGTTTTTCGCCAATTTATCAGCTAGATGTTTTACGTCAGTCACTCCAGTTTTGGTCCAAGCAGCGTCACCACCAAATAGGATGCATGGTAAACAATATAAGGCCTTCCTAGAAACGCTTCCACAAAGCCAGTCGTTAAAAACCTTAAAATTCCAAGTGTGACCATATACCCACCTACAGTTGACTCTCCTCGGGGTATTCACGTCCAGTAAGTCAACCAACGAGTCCAAACAAATCTGCTTCCGCAGATAGTTTGCAGCTGGGAAGTGATAGAAAACAACAAAAAAAACATTAGAACGTTCAAGACCCAAACCTTAACTTTTAAAACCTTAAAAGACCAAGTGTGACCATATAGGCCCCAACCGCACCTTAAAAACCCTAAATAACAAATTGGGACCATGTAGGCCCCAACCGCACCTTAAAAACCCTAAATAACAAATTAAGACCATGTAGGCCCCAACCGCACCTTCAAAACCCTAAATAACAAATTGGGACCATGTAGGCCCCAACCGCACCTCAAAAACCCTAAATAACAAATTGGGACCATATAGGCCCCAACCGCACCTTAAAAACCCTAAATAACAAATTGGGACCATGTAGGCCCCAACCGCACCTTAAAAACCTTAAATAACAAATTGGGACCATGTAGGCCCCAACCGCACCTTAAAAACCCTAAATAACAAACTGGGACCATGTAGGCCCCAACCGCACCTTCAAAACCCTAAATAACAAATTGGGACCATGTAGGCCCCAACCGCACCTTCAAAACCCTAAATAACAAATTGGGACCATGTAGGCCCCAACCGCACCTTCAAAACCCTAAATAACAAATTGGGACCATTTAGGCCCCAACCGCACCTTAAAAACCCTAAGTAACAAATTGGGACCATGTAGGCCCCAACCGCACCTTAAAAATCTTAAATAACAAATTGGGACCATGTAGGCCCCAACCGCACCTTAAAAACCCTAAATAACAAATTGGGACCATATAGGCCCCAACTGCACCTTAAAAACCTTAAATAACAAATTGGGACCATGTAGGCCCCAACCGCACCTTAAAAACCCTAAATAACAAATTGGGACCATGTAGGCCCAAACTGTACATAAAAAAAAAAAGAAAAAAAATAATATATATATATATATATATATATATATATATATATATCAATTGATATCAATATATCGCAATAAATTTATATATATATATATATATATATATATATATAGGCCCCAACCGCACCTTAAAAACCCTAAATAACAAATTGGGACCATATAGGCCCCAACCGCACCTTAAAAACCCTAAATAACAAATTGGGACCATATAGGCCCCAACCGCACCTTAAAAACCCTAAATAACAAATTGGGACCATATAGGCCCCAACCGCACTGTAAAAACCTTAAATAACAAATTAGGACCATATAGACCCCAACCACACCTTAAAAACCCTAAATAACAAATTGGAACCATATAGGCCCCAACCGCACCTTAAAAACCCTAAATAACAAATTGGGACAATATAGGCCCCAACCGCACCTTAAAAACCTTAAATAACAAATTGGGACCATGTAGGCCCCAACCGCACCTTAAAAACCTTAAATAACAAATTGGGACCATGTAGGCCCCATCCGCACCTTAAAAACCCTAAATAACAAATTGGGACCATGTATGCCCCAACCGCACCTTAAAAACCCTAAATAACAAATTGGGACCATGTAGGCCCCAACCGCACCTTCAAAACCCTAAATAACAAATTGGGACCATATAGGCCCCAACCGCACCCTAAAAACCCTAAGTAACAAATTGGGACCATACAGGCCCAAACCGCACCTTAAAAATCTTAAATAACAAATTGGGACCATGTAGGCCCCAACCGCACCTTAAAAACCCTAAATAACAAAATTGGGACCATATAGGCCCCAACCGCACCTTAAAAACCTTAAATAACAAATTGGGACCATGTAGGCCCCAACCGCACCTTAAAAACCCTAAATAACAAATTGGGACCATGTAGGCCCAAACTTTAAATAAAAAAAAAAAAAAAAAAAAAAAAAAAATATATATATATATATATATATATATATCAATTGATATCAATATATCGCAATAAATATATATATATATATATATATATATAAATCAATAATCAATTTATAAATCAATCAATATATATATATATATATATATATATATATCTATCAATCAATCAATATATATATATATATATATATAAATATATATATATATCAATCAATATATATATATCAATATATATAAATATATATATACTAGCGACTTGCCCGTCAAAAATGACGGCAATAAATTGAAGCCTGGCAATGGTGTTTGTCACACACTGCGAGCCTCTCCCCCCCTCTACTTTATTGGCCTCGCGATGAGCGCCTTTGGCGCTAATCACGGGCCTCGCAATGAGCGCCTTCGGCGCTCATTGCGAGCCTCTCTACCCCTCTACTTGACGGGAGAGGCTCATTGCGAACCTCTCCCCCCTGTACTTTACTGGCCTTGCGATAAGCTCCTTCAGAGCTCATCTCGGGCCTTGCAATGAGTGGCTTTGGAACTCATTGTGAGCCTCTCCCGCCCTCTACTTCCTCTCCCTCCCCTGTGTCTCTTCCCCCTCTCCCTCCCCTGTGTCTCTTTCCCCTCTCCCTCCCCTGTGTCTCTTCCCCCCCTCTCCCTCCCCTGTGTCTCTTTCCCCTCTCCCTCCCCTGTGTCTCTTTCCCCCCCTCTCCCTCCCCTGTGTCTCTTTCCCCCCTCTCCCTTCCTTGTTTCTCCTTCCCCCTCTCCCTCCCCTGTGTCTCTTCCCCCTCTCCCACTCCTGTGTCTTTCTCCCTCCCCTGTGTCTCTTCACCCAGTCACCCTCCCCTGTGTCTCTTCACCCCGTCTCCCTCCCCTGTGTCTCTTCACCCCGTCTCCCTCCCCTGTGTCTCTGCCCCCCTCATCCCTCCCCTGTGTCTCTCCACCCCCTGACCCTCATCTTTTCCCCCCTCCGCTGTGTCTCCTCCCCCATGTCTCTTCCTCCCCTACCGTTTCTCTTCCTCCCCTCCTCTCCATCCCCTGTGTCTCTCTTCCCCCTCCTCTCCCTCCCCTGTGTTTCTCTTCCCCCTCCTCTTCTCGCTCCCCTGTGCCTCTCTTCCCCCTTCCCTGTGTCTCTCTTCCCCTCCCCTGTATCTCACTTCCCCTCCCCTGTATCTCACTTCCCCCCCGTGTCTCTCTTCCCCTCCCCTGTATCTCACTCCCCCTGTCCCCTGTGTCTCTCTTCCCCTCCCCTGTATCTCACTTCCCCTGTGTCTCTCTTCCCCCCTCCTCTCGTGTCTCTATTCCCCTCCTCCTCTGCCTCCCTCATGTATCTCTTCCCCTGCTTTTCCCCTCCTTGTCACTCTTCCCTGTGTCTCTCTCCCTCACCTCATTGCTTTAGATGCGCGCGCGCGCACCCTTATGTGACGTCTTTGCGTGCGCGCGCGCACGCTTGTCTGCCCGGCTACCCGCGCACGCGACGTCTTCGCCTGTGCGCGCGCGCGCACGCTTGCCGGCTACCCGTGCACGCCTGCTGTAGGGCTGATGGGAGCTATGGTGAAACTGCGAGTTGTCGTCAGTTGCGGCCCTTCCTTTGCGAGGGCCGCAAAGCGTGACGACAACTCGCAGTAAGACAATTATAATATGTGATATATATATATATATATATATATATATATATATCTATATATATATATATCACACACACATAAAAATATACATAAATATACATAAACATATACATAAAAAAATATATATTAATTGATATTTATTATTTAATTAATTGATGTACTTTATAACTTATTTT
This sequence comes from Discoglossus pictus, assembly GCA_027410445.1. Taxonomy (NCBI): domain Eukaryota; kingdom Metazoa; phylum Chordata; class Amphibia; order Anura; family Alytidae; genus Discoglossus; species Discoglossus pictus. The sequence goes on along the minus strand of CM050164.1, from coordinate 70,856,778 downwards.
ATTATATTGTTCATGTATTTCTATTAGACATTATTTTTTATACATATTACAGTGCTATTTTTTTGCTATACATGTTACAGGATATTATCCTGTAACATGTATATCACATAAATAGCCCTGTAATATGTATAATACATACAGGGTCAAACAAGTTCACACTAACCTTTTTTTCCCTTACAGGCTTCCATACCTGCTTGCTGATTTGCTAATTTTTTAAAGACTCTCATTGGTTGAAATCGATGTCAATCAAAAATTTCAGCCAATCAGAGTCCTTCAAAAATTAGTATATAAACAGAGCGTGGAAAAAAAACAATTAATCGCGGGTGGAGCCCCTTGTAGGAGGAGCTCTGTTAGTTTGTTGTTTTTTTTTTTTTAGAGCGTCAGGTTTTTTTTGGTGGAGGCCTCTTTCAATATGCCAGAATGGATGGACAATGGCTTCGATCAAGATTGGATTATTTTTTGACAATGGCTTCAATCAAGATTGGATTATTTATTTGACCAGTGGCTTCAATCAAGATTGGATTATTTATTTGACTGTGACATGGGCTTCAATCAACATTGGATTATTTATTTGACATGGGCTTCAATCAACATTGGATTATTTATTTGACATGGGCTTCAATCAAAATTGGATTTTTATTTGACATGGGCTTCAATCAACATTGGATTTTATGACATGGGCTTCAATCAACATTGGATTATGACTATCCAGGGCACTGAGGGCAGAAGGCCAACGCTGGAGGGGTCAATTTGACAGGTAAGTATGTGCTGTTGTTTATTTTATTTTTATTATTATATGTTTAATATGTATGTGCTGTTTACTTTATTTTTATTATTGTTTGTTTAATATGTTTGTGCTGTTTACTTTATTTGTATTATTGTTTGTTTAGTATGTGTGATGTTTTTACTGTATTGTTTTTCCCTTAGCTTATTTTTATTTTATCTTTAAAAGTGACAGGCACATGCATGTGCCTGTTACTTCTAAAAATGGAATAAAAATAGGGGGGGGGGGGGGGTTGCTAGGTAGGTAGTTGGTTGGATCAGGGTGGGGTCGATCACGCTCACGTGGCCATCGGTGGCCGCGTAGGCCACATGGAGGCCACGATCAGGGGTGGCACAGGCCTCATGGGGGTGATCATCCACCCCCATGTGGCCTGTGCAACCCCGCTCACCGCCCGATTACCCCGACCACCGTGATCGGGGTAATCGGGCGGTGGCATAGCATAGGCACATCGGGGTGGTGGTGATCGGGCCTCGGGGGTGGCACAGGCGACATGGAGGTGATCAGGGGTGGCACAGGCCTCATGGGGGTGATCCGATCACCCCCATGTGGCCTGTGCCACCCCGCTCACCACCCGACTACCCCGATCACCGTGATCGGGGTAATCGGCGGTGGCATAGCATAGGGCAGGCCACATCGGGGTGATCGGGGGTGGCACAGGCCACATGGGGGTGATGGCTGGGGGTGGCACCAGGCATTGGAGGCCTAGGGTCGTCGGTGGTAGGTAAGTTGGTGGGTGACTGGGTAGGTGGCAGGCCGGGCAGGCATAGTGGGGTAACTGGGGGGACTAGGGGTTTGGTTTGGCCAGGGGCAGGGCAGGTGCCAGGCAGGTAGACCTACTGTTAGGTTGGGCAGAGCATATGTGAGTAGTTTCAGCCAGGGAGGTCTCTCAGTCTCAGCGTGACCAGGGTCAGGAAACAGAAAGGGGGAAGGGACAGGCAACTGGTGGTTTTATTGACTGTAGATGTCAATCAAAAAGTAAACTCGAGGCCCTATAAGCTGGCGGGCGCTCGGGGCTAACGGTCTGGGTGGGTTTACATTGTTCTCTTGACAACTGTACAGCCTTCCATCATTGATTGGTCAATGATGGAAGACTGTCAGTCATTAAAGTCATTAAATTGATACATTTATGACCGCCCATGCATATCGTCACTGTGCTGGTGGGCGGCATGCATTAACGGTCAGGGGGCCAGGCCAGGCCTCATTGAAGAGAAGAGTCTAAAGGTTAGTGTACTTTACTAGTGTAATATGATCACACAGGGATGCAGGGGGCTACAATAGATACACAGCAGCATTAGTTAATATATACACACAGCGCAAGGGGTTATCTTAAATGACAATGTCCCTGGGAATAGTTTACTTCATTTATTACTGTATTAACACTTGAATGATGATGTACACCTTATATTTAATTGTTTTTGAGTTATTACTAATACATTGTTGTGTTTTTTTATTGCAGGGTCACGAAAATATTTGGGGGGGCATTTGCCCTGACGCCCCAATGGATGGGCCGCCCCTGGTTGCCTGCCTAAAGGCTTGTGTGTGAGGCCTATTGCATCTAGTCTGCTAACTTTTGCCAGTGCCCAGTGACACTCATATCTAGTGCCACCATAGTGTGCAGTGAAATAAAACAACTCTTTTTTTACTGTAATCGATTGAATATCAGTAGCCTGCCTAAAGGCGTGTGTGTGAGGCCTATTGCATCTAGTCTGCCAACTTTTGCCAGTGCACAGTGACACTCATATCTGGTGTCACTGTAGTGTGCAGTGAAATAAAACAACCCTTTTTTTAACTGTAACCATATAAATATCAGTTGCCTGCCTAAAGGCTTGTGTGTGACGCCTATTGCATCTAGTCTGCTAACTGTTGCCAGTGCCCAGTGACACTCATATCTAGTGCCACCATAGTGTGCAGTGAAATAAAGCAACCCTTTTTTACTGTAATCGATTGAATATCAGTAGCCTGCCTACAGGCGTGTGTGTGAGGCCTATTGCATCTAGTCTGCCAACTTTTGCCAGTGCACAGTGACACTCATATCTGGTGTCACAGTAGCTTGCAGTGAAATAAAACAACCCTTTTTTTACTGTAATCAATTGAATATCAGTAGCCTGCCTAAAGGTGTGTGTGTGAGGCCCATTGCATCTAGTCTGCTAACTTTTGCCAGTGCACAGTGACACTCATATCTAGTGCAAACGTAGTGTGCAGTGAAATAAAATAACCCTTTTTTTACTGTTATCGATTGAATATCAATAGCCTGCCTAAAGGCGTGTGTGTGAGGCCTATTGCATCTAGTCTGCTAACTTTTGCCAGTGCACAGTGACACTCATATCTAGTGCCACCGTAGTGTGCAGTGAAATAAAACAACCCTTTTTTTACTGTAATCGATTGAATATCAGTTGCCTGCCTAAAGGCGTGTGTGTGAGGCCTATTGCATCTAGTCTGCCAACTTTTGCCAGTGCACAGTGACACTCATATCTGGTGTCACAGTATCTTGCAGTGAAATAAAACAACCCTTTTTTTACAATAATCGATTGAATATCAGTAGCCTGCCTAAAGGCGCGTGTGTGAGGCCTATTGCATCTAGTCTGTTAACTTTTGCCTGTGCCCATTGAAACTCATATCTAGTGCCACTGTAGTGTGCAGTGAAATAAAACAACCCTTTTTTTACTGTAACCATATAAATATCAGTTGCCTGCCTAAAGGCGTGTGTGTGAGGCCTATTGCATCTAGTCTGCTTACTTTTGCCAGTGCCCTGTGACACTCATAACTAGTGCCACCGTAGTGTGCAGTGAAATAAAACAACCCTTTTTTTACTGTAACCATATAAATATCAGTTGCCTGCCTAAAGGCGTGTGTGTGAAGCCTATTGCATCTAGTCTGCTAACTTTTGCCAGTGCCCAGTGACACTCATATCTAGTGCCACCATAGTGTGCAGTGAAATGAAACAACCCTTTTTTTACTGTAACCATATAAATATCAGTAGCCTGCCTACAGGCGTGTGTGTGAGGCCTATTGCATCTAGTCTGCCAACTTTTGCCAGTGCACAGTGTCACATTTATATCTGGTGTCACAGTAGCTTGCAGTGAAATAAAACAACCCTTTTTTAACTGTAATCGATTGAATATCAGTAGCCTGCCTGCAGGCGTGTGTGTGAGGCCTATTGCATCTAGTCTGCCAACTTTTGCCAGTGCACAGTGACACTCATATCTGGTGTCACAGTAACTTGCAGTGAAAAAAAACAACCCTTTTTTTACTGTAACCATTGTGATCGTTTGCTCCTTGGAAGTGATGACAAGCAAGTGGAGTGTGAGTTCTTGTCAGAAGTGTAGGAGTTAAAACTTCTGAAGAACTCCTAATTGGAGCAACTCCCCTTTAAAAGACTGGAAAGCAGACATGGAAAGGTGGGGAGGGGCTGACTAGGCCCTGGGCAGCTGTGCTGCTGAGAGAAGCAAGCACAGAGTGGAAGGTGATCTGGTGTGGAAATACAGTGAAGTTGTGAACTACCCTATAAAGGATCGCCAAGTGACTGTTACTGGGAGAACAGGGACTACAGCAAGTCGTGTGAGCTGGAAGATTGACTTCAGACTCAGGAGGTGAAGTCAAAAGGAAGCCACGTAAGTGAAGGGAACAAGTGAGGATTCCCAGGCAGAGTTTTGCCTTAAAGGCCTAGGCACGGTTGTTGCTGAAGTGTTATGCCCCAGGGAAGAAGTGAAGATAAAGAGAAGTTAATACAAGTGAGTTTGTGTATGCAAGGGTCCCTGGGGTGAAGCATACGGGAGAGACGGGCGGGCCCTATGCTTCACCCGCAACCGTGTCCCAGAGAGGAGCGCTGTGTCCCAGAGAGGAGCGCTGTGTCCCAGAGAGGAGCGCTGTGTCCCAGAGAGGAGCGTTGTGTCCCACAGAGCGAGAGAAGCTGTGTCCCACAGAGCGAGAGAAGCTGTGTCCCACAGAGCGAGAGGAGCTGTGTACCACAGAGCGAGAGGAGCTGTGTCCCACAGAGCGAGAGGAGCTGTGTCCCACAGAGCGAGAGGAGCTGTGTCCCACAGAGCGAGAGAAGCTGTGTCCCACAGAGCGAGAGAAGCTGTGTCCCACAGAGCGAGAGGAGCTGTGTCCCACAGAGAGGAGAGCTGTGTCCCAGAGAGGAGAGCTGTGTCCCAGAGAGGAGAGCTGTGTCCCAGAGAGCGGAGCTGTGACCCAGAGAGGAGCGGTGTCCCAGAGGTTGCTGAAGGTGGGGACCTAATCTCACCAGTAAAGAGACGGTTTATTTCCTGGCCACAAGGTGGCACTACCCAAGTTAAAGGACTGTTTTCAAGCTGGCCACAAGGTGGCATTCTCCCACCTCGCGGAGAAGTAATTGTTATTTTAAGCAGAGCTACGGCTACCGCTGTATTTTCTTTCTTCAAATAAACCTATTTGCTGCACTTTCAAGCCGGTATCAGCCCTTCATTCAAGAAACCACCGCTATATGCGGCCATCCTGATCACACTGGTGTCAGAAGTGGGATTGAAAAATGTCTGTGTTGAAGAAGACAGCCCACCGTACAGCATAAATATGGAGGAGGCCTTTAAAGCTTTTATAGAAGCCCAGCGGGGGTTGAACAAACAGCAAGCCGAGTTGAACAGAGTGCTGGCTGCTAAGCTTGGTCAGAGCCAGTCAGAAAAGAGAGAAATGATTGCAGAGCATAGCATCCAAGCCGCAAAAGAGGAAGATAAAGGTTTTGGAGAGGTTACTGCAAGATTTAGAGAGGCCACAGAGAAATGGCAGAGACAAATGGAAGTCGACAGGGTCCAAATGAGAGTCTCTAGAAGCACAGAAAGTGCAGCTGCAGCGACTGAGGTCTACAGAGAACAATGTGGATTCAAAATCAAGCAGGGTTATGAACCCTAAATGCTTTCTAAAGAAAATGACAGCTCAGGATGATGTAGAAACCTACCTCCTGAATTTTGAGAATATTGCTACCAGGGAAGGTTGGCCTAAACAGCACTGGGCCACAGTCCTGGGTCCCTATCTGTGTGGAGAAGCACAGGAAGCGTATGGGATTTTGCCTGAAGAAATGGCAACCAATTATTGCACCCTGAAAGAGGAAATCCTTGACCGTATAGGAGTAAAGAAAGTACAGAGAGCGCACCCCTGGAATTTTTTTGCCAGACAAGCGTATCGCTACCCAAGAGACATACTTGTCGGGCCAAGTCTAAGATACAGTTTCCCTGTTAAGGGAAGGCCAACCAAACGTGACCTAGTAGTAAACAAGAAGAAAGAGAGAGTGCCCGCAGAGTCGGAGAGAGTGCCCACAGAGTCGGAGAGAGTGCCCGCAGAGTCGGAGAGAGTGCCCGCAGAGTCGGAGAGAGAGCCCGCAGAGACGGAGAGAAAGCCCGCAGAGACAGAGAGAGAGCCCGCAGAGATGGAGAGAGAGCCCGCAGAGACGGAGAGAGAGCCCGCAGAGACGGCCTATCCAGCCAAAGAGGTCGCTGAGAGCCCCAAAGAGGTCGCTGAGAGCCCCAAAGAGGTCGCTGAGAGAACAAAAGAGGTCGCTGAGAGAACAAAAGAGCCTGCTGGTGCAGATAGAATGGCCTTAGAGGAGGAGAAACAGCGGTTTTTAAGGCTCCAAAGACAAGCCTATGATATAATGATGCCAGAGTATATCCCGGAATCGCGGAGGAAGCCTACGTTCGAGGACTACCGAGTGTCCTACAGGAATGAGAAATTGATGTCTATTTGGGAGCGGAGGAAATGTCCCCCAAAGCCTAAGCTGAACTATTCAGTGGTGTGGGAGCGGCCGCACAGTGATAAAGAGGAGAACATCTCTAAATTTCGACAGAAGCCCCGACGAATACAACGGTTGACCTTAGACAGTGGGGAAAGTGACAAAGAAGCGTCTAATGGAGACCAGCTAGAAAGTGTTGCTAGGCCAGTGTCCGATGTGAGCACCTTAGAAAAGACTGTTACTGTATCAAAACTGGAGCACACGCCACTTAAGGAAGCTGGACAAGCTGCACAGGCAGAAGGATTTGATGACGACTTCAGTTGTCTACAAACAAAAATAAACTTGAAACTGAGAATGTTCTAACCCATGAGGTAGAGTTAACTTCAGGAGCATTACCAGCTCTGGAGGAGGCAATCGAAATCTTGTGTGCTGAAGAGACCACTGAAATGTTGTCGGCGGTTCCCCAATTAGAAGAGTCACCTGCAACAACAGATGAAGCTACACCTGTGCCAGAGGAAAGCGACAAGGCAAAGAGGGTGGAAGAACAACAGAAGCCTGTTGATCACATCCTTCAAGCAGTGGCAGAAAGTACAAAGCTGTCTGTAGAAGCAGAAACTGTACATCATGTAGTAGACATTATGGAAACGAATACTGTGGGCTTTGAAATTATTGGCACAACGGAAAATGTGCCACCACTTGACGAAAAACTCCCTGAAATCATCCCTGCTGATGGTAAAGAAGAAGAATTTACATATCTGGAGGAGGCAGCAAAGGAACTGCCTGCAGAAAGCATTCATGATTTCTTCAAGCGTCGGCCAAGGCCACCTTGCGAAGGGAAGGACTTGCAGCTTATTAAATCAACAAAGTATCAGCCATGCAGTTTGGAACGCAAGTTGGTCATGAGTGATAAAAAAGAAGTCAAAACAAGAGACTCTGCTCCAGCAGAAAAATCTAAAGAGAATGCAAATAATTCCACCCAAGCATCACAGGCTTGTACGGGCGAGGTATTAGAAGGAACTAAAGTTTGAGGAAGTGAGCCTGCCAAGAGTTCTGATCAGCCACCCAGGGCTTGGCACACAGTGGATTCGGAGGACCAGGTGGATAAGCCAGAGTCCATTCCGAGGCCTGTAAGTGAAGATGTAGATCCTACTTGTGAAATCCAGCAGGAAATCCCTGTGCCCCTACTGGATTCTCAGACTGTTGAGGAGACCTCTAAATATCCGGTACCAAAACAACATAAAGCAAAGCTTTCCAAGCTGGAAAAACCCTGTTGGTGCCCCGATGATGGCTCATTTGTTAAGTTGGATGAACATAAGCAAAATAAAGAACTAGAAGTTTGGAAAGAGCGTTTTCTGAAGCACTCCCTGCATAAAGCCAAGCCTGTGATTGAGAGGAAAGTTAACCTAAATATCGTCCGTAAAGGGACGACGGCAGATGGACAGGAGGAGCTAAGGGCAGATGTGGTATCTGTCATTGGGTCTGCTGAAACAACTGATGAGATAATTCAGAGAAAACCAGTTGAAAAGCTCCCAATTCTTAAAGCAAGGCTGTTCGAGGACAGCGCTACAAAGTTGAGAGATTCACTCCTTCCTGATAAAGGCGACACACATGAAGGAGGCCAACAGACCAGTAAGGAAATGAGAAGATGGATTTACAGGCGGCCACGATCGCAGCCTGCTACCTCAATGCGGACGGCACAGAGCGAGGAGTTCTTGAGTGGTGAGCGACCCTGCCGGATGTCCGGCCTCTCGGCATGTCGCCCAACACCATGTTGTTGAGCTGAGGGGGGGTGTGTGTGATCGTTTGTTCCTTGGAAGTGATGACAAGCAAGTGGAGTGTGAGTTCTTGTCAGAAGTGTAGGAGTTAAAACTTTTGAAGAACTCCTAATTGGAGCAACTCCCCTTTAAAAGACTGGAAAGCAGACATGGAAAGGTGGGGAGGGGCTGACTAGGCCCTGGGCAGCTGTGCTGCTGAGAGAAGCAAGCACAGAGTGGAAGGTGATCTGGTGTGGAAATACAGTGAAGTTGTGAACTACCCTGTAAAGGATCACCAAGTGACTGTTACTGGGAGAACGGGGACTACAGCAAGTCGTGTGAGCTGGAAGATTGACTTCAGACTCAGGAGGTGAAGTCACAAGGAAGCCACGTAAGTGAAGGGAATAAGTGAGGATTCCCAGGCAGAGTTTTGCCTTAAAGGCCTAGGCACGGTTGTTGCTGAAGTATTATGCCCCAGGGAAGAAGTGAAGATAAAGAGTGAATAAAAGTTAATACAAGTGAGTTTGTGTATGCAAGGGTCCCTGGGGTGAAGCATACGGGAGAGACGGGCGGGCCCTATGCTTCACACGCAACCGTGTCCCAGAGAGGAGCGCTGTGTCCCAGAGAGGAGCGCTGTGTCCCAGAGAGGAGCGCTGTGTCCCACAGAGCGAGAGAAGCTGTGTCCCACAGAGCGAGAGGAGCTGTGTCCCACAGAGCGAGAGGAGCTCTGTCCCACAGAGCGAGAGGAGCTGTGTCCCACAGAGCGAGAGGAGCTGTGTCCCACAGAGCGAGAGAAGCTGTGTCCTACAGAGCGAGAGAAGCTGTGTCCCACAGAGCGAGAGAAGCTGTGTCCCACAGAGCGAGAGGAGCTGTGTCCCACAGAGCGAGAGGAGCTGTGTCCCACAGAGCGAGAGAAGCTGTGTCCCACAGAGCGAGAGAAGCTGTGTCCCACAGAGCGAGAGAAGCTGTGTCCCACAGAGCGAGAGGAGCTGTGTCCCACAGAGAGGAGAGCTGTGTCCCAGAGAGGAGAGCTGTGTCCCAGAGAGGAGAGCTGTGTCCCAGAGAGCGGAGCTGTGACCCAGAGAGGAGCGGTGTCCCAGAGGTTGCTGAAGGTGGGGACCTAATCTCACCAGTAAAGAGACGGTTTATTTCCTGGCCACAAGGTGGCACTACCCAAGTTAAAGGACTGTTTTCAAGCTGGCCACAAGGTGGCATTCTCCCATCTCGCGGAGAAGTAATTGTAATTTTAAGCAGAGCTACGGCTACCGCTGTATTTTCTTTCTTCAAATAAACCTATTTGCTGCACTTTCAAGCCGGTATCAGCCCTTCATTCAAGAAACCACCGCTATATGCGGCCATCCTGATCACACCATATAAATATCAGTTGCCTGCCTAAAGGCGTGTGAGTGAGGCCTATTGCATCTAGTCTGCTAACTTTTTCCAGTGCCCAGTGACACTCATATCTAGTGCCACCGTAGTGTGCAATGAAATAAAATAACCCTTTTTTTACTGTAATCGATTGAATATCAGTAGCCTGCCTAAAGGCGTGTGTGTGAGGCCTATTGCATCTAGTCTGCCAACTTTTGCGAGTGCCCAGTGACACTCATATCTGGTGTCACAGTAGCTTGCACACATAGTACCACTAATCGTAAAAAAATTGACAGGCAGAGGCAGGCCACCCCGCAGGGGCCGTCGTGGTCGTGGTGCTGTGATTCCCTTTAGCCCTAGAATAATGCCCAGTTTTCAGTGGCAACGTACCCTGAACTTAAACAGTTCTGAGGACATGGTTGACTGGCTAACACAGGACACCCATTCTTCTACAGCTTCCGCTCGGAACCTAGACACACCATCCTCCTCCAGCTTAGCTTCTCGCACCTCTCCAGTTACCACTCGCCCGCCTGCCGCCACCACCAACACTAGCACCACAGCCGCTTCACTTGATCCGTCAGCAGAGTTATTTACAGATCCATTGGAAGAAATGAGTGATGCACAAACATTATTGCCAGAGGATGTAGATAACAGGGATATGTCCCAGTCAGGCAGCATTACACACATGGACGTATGGTCTGATGATGATGATGTTGTACCCGGTGCTGCTTCCTTTGTTGAGTTGTCAGATACAAGTGAAGCGGTTGATGATGACGATGCGTCCGTGGATGTCACGTGGGTGCCCGCTATAAGAGAAGAAGAACAGGAGGAAAGTTCAGATGGGGAGACAGAGAAGAGGAGGAGACGAGTTGGAAGCAGTGGGAGGTCGTCGAAAGTAGCTAGAGGCACAGTCAGACAACATGCATCAGCACTCGGGGTCAGCCAGACAGCACACCAGTCAACGCATGCTTTTGCCACCACCAGAATGCCGTCATTGCAGAGCTCAGCAGTGTGGCAAATTTTTCGTGTGTCTGCCTGTGACAACAGTGATGCCATTTGCAACCTGTGCGAAAAGAAACTGAGTCGTGGGAAGTCCAACACCCACCTAGGTACAACTTCTTTGCGAAGGCACAAGATGTCACATCACAAACACCTATGGGATCAACACATCAGTACAAGCAGCACACAAAGTCAAAGCTGCCATCCTCCTCCTGGTCCAGCATCTTCAGCCACATCAACCACTGCTGCCCTGCTTGCCCCCTTTCAACCATCCGCCACTCCGTGTCTCGCCCTGAGCAGTCCCTGCCCATCTGCCCACAGTCAGGTGTCTGTCAAGGACATGTTTGAGCGTAAGAAGCCAATGTCACAAAGTCACCCCCTTGCCCGGCAACTGACAGCTGGCTTGTCTGAACTCTTAGCCCGCCAGCATTTACCATACAAGCTGGTGGAGTCTGAGGCGTTCAAAAAATTTGTAGCTATTGGGACACCGCAGTGGAAGGTACCCTGCCGAAATTTCTTTGCACAAAAGGCAATCCCCAACCTGTACTCGATTGTGCAAAAGGAAGTAATGGCATCTCTGGCACACAGTGTTGGGGCAAGGGTCCCTCTGACCATGGATACCTGGTCTGCAAAGCATGGTCAGGGCAGGTATATCACCTACACTGCGCATTGGCTAAACCAGGTGACAGCTGCCAAGTATGGAATACGTGGCTCTGCAGAGGAGTTGGTGACACCGCCATGACTTGCAGGAAGGCCTGCTGCCACCTCCTCTACTCCTCCTACTCCATCTTCTTCCATAACCTCCTCGGCTGAGTCCTCTTCTGCTGCTGCTATGTGTTGCTCCACATCAACGGCACCCCCCCAGCTCCACAGGTACTATTCCACATCCCGGATACGGCAGTGACACGCCGTCTTGGGGTTGACTTCCCTGAAAGCAGAGAGTCACACCGGACCAGCCCTCCTGTCCGCCCTGAACGCACAGGTGGATCAGTGGCTGACTCTGCACCAACTGGGGATCGGCAATGTTGTTTGTGACAACGGAAGAATTTTTTTGGCGGCATTGAATTTGGGCAAGTTGACACATGTGCCGTGCATGGCACATGTGTGTAATCTGATTGAACAACGCTTTGTGCATAAGCACCCAGGCTTACAGGATGTCCTGAAGCAGGCCAGGAAGGTGTGTGTCCATTTCAGGCGTTCCTACACGGCCATGGCGCACTTTACAGATATCCAGCGGCGAAACAACATGCCAGCGAGGCGCTTGATTTTAGACAGCCCGACACATTGGAATTCAACACTCCTAATGTCGGACCGCCTGCTCCAACAAGAAAAGGCCGTTAACGAGTATTTGTATGACCGGGGTGCTAGGACAGCCTCTGCGGAGTTGGGGATTTTTTTAGTTACTGGACGCTCATGCGCAATGCCTGTAGGCTTATGCGTCCTTTTGAGGAGGTGACAAACCTGGTCAGTCACACCCAGGGCACCATCAGCGACATCATACCATTTGTTTTCTTCCTGGAGCGTGCCCTGCGAAGAGTGCTGGATCAGGCCGTAGATGAGCGTGAAGAGGAAGAGGAAGAGTTGTGGTCACCATCACCGCCAGAAACAGCCTTATCAGCATCGCTTGCTGGACCTGCGGCAACGCTGGAAGAGGATTGTGAGGAAGAGGAGTCATAGGAGGAATGGCTTTGCGGAGGAGGAGGAAGACCAACCACAACAGGCATCCCAGGGTGCTCGTTGTCACCTATCTGGTACCAGTGGTGCTGTACTTGACTGGGGGGAAGAATATACCTTCAGTGAGATCACTGAGGACGAGGAACGGGACATAACTAGATCATAACTAGATCGGCATCCAACCTTGTGCAAATGGGGTCTTTGAGGCTGTCGTGCCTGTTGAGGGACCCTCGTATAAAAAGGATGAAGGAGAACGACCTGTACTGGGTGTCCACGCTACTAGACCCCCGGTATAAGCAGAAAGTGCCTGAAATGTTGCCGAATTACCACAAGTCGGAAAGGATGCAGCACTACCAAAATAAATTAAAAAGTATGCTTTACACAGCGTTTAAGGGTAATGTCACAGCACAATGGCAATCTATCAGCGGAAGAGATGAACATAATCCTCCTCCTCCCACGACCACGCCGGCAAGGAGAGGACTCTTTACAGACGTGTGGTTTATGGAGGACATGCAGAGCTTTTTAAGTCCTATGCATCGCCACAGCCCTTCGGGGTCCACCCTCAGAGAACGTCTCGACCGTCAGGTAACAGACTACCTCGCCATAACTACAGATATCGACACTATGAGGAGCAATGAACGCCTTGACTACTGGGTGTGCACGCTTGCCCTGTGGCCTGAGCTATCCCAATTTGCCATAGAACTTCTGTCCTGCCCCGCTTCAAGTGTCCTGTCAGAAAGGGCCTTCAGTGCAGCAGGAGTTTTTGTCACTGATAAGAGAAGTCGCCTAGGTCAAAAAAGTCTAGATTACCTCACCTTTATTAAGATGAATGAGGGATGGATCCTAAAGGGACTGACAGTGGGCGATACATTTGATTAAAAAAAGGCCTGATAGATGAGCTGCCTTGAGCTAATAATGGTCCACACGCTGCTGTATTTTATCCCTGAATGCCGGATGACTTGCGTGACTTATCCGCCACCAACTAGGGTTCAAGACGCAATGTTCTAGGGCACTTTCTGCCTGGCAAACTAACATCATTTTTTCTGGTCGCTGCAACAATACCTAATTTTTGCATTTAAATTATTTTATTTTAGAAGGCGTACAGCATGGAATGAAAAATAAAGCATTTTTGAACAGTCTTGCATAACAGTTGTGCAAAAATACATATTTACAATAGAGACATTTTGTGAAAGTTAGCTGGCTATTCCTTCTTATTTTTACTTTTAATAATTTTTAAACTGTTAATAATTTTTCTTATTTTTTACTGTGATTGCAATTTAAGAGATACCTAAAACATGGTAAAACAGACAATAGTAAAGAGTATATCTGCAGGAAACACCAAAGTCCTATTAGCTATCATCCCTCCAGCAGTATTAGATTATTATTTACAATATCTAACCTGGGCAATAACCCTTGGGTTACCCTAGGGCAGGCTTCAGTAAGCGACCTCTCCTTTCCTGGGAGGATTTTGCCGCTGGTTGCTTCTGAAGGGTCTCCAGGGCTCCCCCACTCCGGTCCTTCCCCCAGTGTCACTTCAACCAGTAACAAATGTTTTATATTTGTAAAGCGACACAATGATCCCCCTTGATAGAGGTTTATCTTTACAAATTTTGGAGAACCAATTTAAGACCGGTGTCCCCTGTTTCTGGGTCAGGGAGTATGTGAAATGCCTCAGCCTACAGTAATTGTAATGTTCTGACAGCGGTATCTCATGCTTGTCCCTCAGTTCCTCATAGGTGAGCATCTGGCCCTTTACTAACCAGTCACCCAGTCAATCTAGTTTCCTTGACCTCCACCAGTGTTTGATATTGTGCTCATGTGTTTCGGGGCCTGAGGGTGGTCAAGAATTGGGGTCATTTGGGTGGATCCAGGGAACAAACCCATGTGTTTCTTGATCCATTTCCAGTATGATAGTGAGTGTCTGATTAGGGGGTTTGGCGAGTTTTTAAGGCTCTGAGGCAATTCTGATAGCCAAGCCACCTTGTCCCAGGTTAAGGGCCTTAAAGTGTGGTTCTCTAAATACACACAGGCCGGTTGATGACATATAGAATGTGCTATTGGGAGGAAAGATAGGTGACGGAACAGGTATTAAACTGATAGGAATGAGTATTACAACTTAATACACCACTCCTATCTGGTGGCACATTACATTGCACGTGCAGTGCCCCAAATTCGAAGTGGGAGGTCTGACCAAGCATCTTTTTCCATCTCCCTGTTCCAGAAATCCATGCCATATACACGTCCCCTGATAGGTAACGTAACAGGTATTACACTGATAGGAATGAGTATTACAACTTAATACACCACTCCTATCTGGTGGCACATTACATTGTACGTGCAGTGCCCCAAATTCGAAGTGGGAGGTCCGACCAAGCATCTTTTTCCATCTCCCTGTTCCAAAAATCCATGCCATATAAATGTCCCCTGATAGGTAACGTAACAGGTATTAAACTGATAGGAATGAGTATTACAACTTAATACAACTCTCCTATCTGGTGGCACCTTAGATTGCGCGTGCAGTGCCCCAAATTCGAAGTAGGAGGTCCAACCAAGCATCTTTTTCCATCTCCCTGTTCCAAAAATCCATGCCATATACACGTCCCCTGATAGGTAACGTAACTGGTATTACACTGATAGGAATGAGTATTACAACTTAATACAACTCTCCTATCTAGTGGCACCTTAGATTGCGCGTGCAGTGCCCCAAATTCAAAGTAGGAGGTCCGACCAAGCATCTTTTTCCATCTCCCTGTTCCAAAAATCCATGCCATATACACGTCCCCTGATAGGTAACGTAACTGGTATTACACTGATAGGAATGAGTATTACAACTTAATACAACTCTCCTATCTGGTGGCACCTTCGATTGCACGTGCAGTGCCCCAAATTCGAAGTAGGAGGTCTGACCAAGCATCTTTTTCCATCTCCCTGTTCCAAAAATCCATGCCATATACACGTCCCCTGATAGGTAACGTAAAAGGTATTAAACTGATAGGAATGAGTATTACAACTTAATACAACTCTCCTATCTGGTGGCACCTTAGATTGCATGTGCAGTACCCCAAATTCGAAGTAGGAGGTCCAACCAAGCATCTTTTTCCATCTCCCTGTTCCAAAAATCCATGCCATATACACGTCCCCTGATAGGTAACGTAACAGGTATTAAACTGATAGGAATGAGTATTACAACTTAATACAACTCTCCTATCTGGTGGCACCTTAGATTGCGCGTGCAGTGCCCCAAATTCAAAGTAGGAGGTCCAACCAAGCATCTTTTTCCATCTCCCTGTTCCAAAAATCCATGCCATATACACGTCCCCTGATAGGTAACGTAACAGGTATTAAACTGATAGGAATGAGTATTACAACTTAATACAACTCTCCTATCTGGTGGCACCTTAGATTGCGCGTGCAGTGCCCCAAATTCGAAGTAGGAGGCCCAACCAAGCATCTTTTTCCATCTCCCTGTTCCAAAAATCCATGCAATATACACGTCCCCTGATAGGTAACGTAACAGGTATTAAACTGATAGGAATGAGTATTACAACTTAATACAACTCTCCTATCTGGTGGCACCTTCGATTGCACGTGTAGTGCCCCAAATTCGAAGTAGGTGGTGTGACCAAGCATCTTTTTCCATCTCCCTGTTCCAAAAATCCATGCCATATATATGTCCCCTGATAGGTAACGTAACAGGTATTAAACTGATAGGACTGAGTATTACAACTTAATACAACTCTCCTATCTGGTGGCACCTTAGATTGCCTGTGCAGTGCCCCAAATTCGAAGTAGGAGGTCCAACCAAGCATCTTTTTCCATCTCCCTGTTCCAAAAATAAGATTCCATGCTTGGTAGTGGAAGCCCCCAGACTCTGACCTGTGTATAATCTCCCATGCTGTGCAGTGGAAGCCCCCAGACTCTGACCTGTGTATAATATTCCATGCTGGGCAGTGGAAGCCCCCAGACTCTGACCTGAGTATAATATTCCATGATGGGCAGTGGAAGCCCCCAGACTCTGACCTGTGTATAATATTCCATGCTGGGCAGTGGAAGCCCCCAGACTCTGACCTGTGTATAATCTTCCATGCTGGGCAGTGGGAGTCCCCAGACTCTGGGAGTCTGAAGAAGAGGAGTCAGAGGAGGAAGGTGGCTTTGAGGAGGTGGAAGACCAAACACAGCAGGCGTCCCAAGGGGCTTGTTGTCACCTTTCGGGGACCCTTGGTGGCTGGGTGGAGGAAGAGACATTCAATGACATCAGTGAGGACAAGGAACGGGACATGGCTAGCTTGGTATCCAACCTTGTGCAAATGGAGAGTTTGCGGTTGTGCAAAGGGACTGTTTGCATTTGTTTGGGGTGCATTAAACGGGGAGATTGGTCTGTTACTGTGAAGCGGGTGTAACCCTTACACTACCTGATCGATACAACATCATACCTGATGTTTTAAAGCATGTTATTTCAAACAATTTAGGAATGTTAGGTGATTTATGCCCTTTATGGCTTAAAAGCAGACTCTGCATCAACTATGTAATTTTCCGTGGGAGTTTTGCCATGGATCCCCCTACGGCATGCCACAGTCCAGGTGTTAGTCCCCTTGAAACAACTTTCCCATCACTATTGTGGCCAGAAAGAGTCCCTGTGGGTTTTGAAATTCGCCTGCCCATTGAAGTCTATGGCGGTTCTCCGATGTTCGCCCGTTCGCGAACATTTGATGGAATTCGCGTCCGCGGTTCGCGAACCAAAAATTTGATGTTCGCGACATCACTATTCGTTAATTATAGGTGTAATTGAAGACCATAAAAAGCTTGTGAAAATAAGCAGAGGCCCATATCATGAGGGTCTATGGAGAACCTATAGTACATAGTGATAGGTCCCAAAGGAACACCACATAGAGGATAAGGACTATATGGGTCCATTGAGGACACACATGGGGCTGGTAATGGTAGTTAATGAAGGGGTTTATGAGAGATTAATGACCCCCGCCACGAGAGGGTGGGGGGAAGAGGGCTTAATGGCCCCATGGGTTTTGAATGGGTACCATGTGATACCGAGGTTCAAGCGGTGGCAGGGCATAAGCAGAGGGGTTATTAACCTCCCACATGCATTTTTGTTATTATTTAACTCCTTCACTACCATAAGAATTGGTTTATATAAATAGGTAGGTAAATATAAGGGATATGGGAGGATGTTAGGGGTAACTATTATAGTCACACTAAGTGGTAGGAAGCATTGCATGGCATTACTATGGAGACTACTGAGTTTCAGACTCGAAGTCAGGCATGTTGCACATTAGAGTTATAGAGCTACCTACAACCCGCCTGTGTGCAAATTAGTAAATCTTACAGAAGTTTTTTTTGCAGGAGCCATGTCT
Source organism: Discoglossus pictus (assembly GCA_027410445.1). Lineage (NCBI taxonomy): Eukaryota > Metazoa > Chordata > Amphibia > Anura > Alytidae > Discoglossus > Discoglossus pictus. Next base: position 70,839,129 of record CM050164.1, on the reverse strand, counting down.
GAGAAGAACTCCTGCAGCTACTTACTAGCTAGAGGCATGCCATCTAGCCAGCAGATTTCTATACAGATGTACTGACTGTTCTTAGAACCTATAGAAGGCTGTAGGTTGGTTGTGCAGCACTTGACTGGCTGATCCTCAGACTTCATATTAAATATGTAAACATTTGTCAGAAGAAGGACTTTGAAAATATAATGTGATGCATAATAAAAACTATGAGCCCTATATAAATCCCTGAAAAATCAAAAGCGAGTGCCATAGTGGCACAAAAAATTCTACCTAGATATCTTAATCACCAATCCCTAAAACATTGCGAGCAAGCTCCAATGGGTCACTTCTCTGAGTGAACTTCACGACACACCCGAAAAGCAAGGCATCCATCTTCATTGATTTTTGCACTGAAAATAAATTAAGAGTTACTCCCAGACACTCTGACACCAAAACCCTATGCTAATAGGATTTTACGGATCACTCGCAAATCAGGGCACTGCTGTAAAGGAAAAAAGCAGAAAAAAGATTCAAGAATTTCAAAGACCACTCGTAAGTGGCTTTGAAACCTTTGCTGAGTCCTCAGAATTATTGAAAATAACAGTATAGCACAAAAAGCACTACAAAATAATGAAGTTTCAACATTACTTGACACTTAACAATCCAATATCAAAAACAGAGTTAAAGAGGAGGAGGGATTTGTCTGTATGTTAAGCCTATATTTAAGCCGATAGTCAGAGAAGATATTTATGGCGGAACTAGGGGTAATATTGAATGTTTGTGGGTAGAGTTAAATATCGGAGCAGTAAATTCCAAAAGAATATTAGTTGGAATATACTATAAACCCCCAGATATAATTGAAATTGAGGAAATGCAATTATTATTACAGATTGGGAAAGCAGCTAAGCATGGGCAAGTTCTAATAATGGGAGATTTTAATTACCCTGAAAAAAATTGGATAAATGAGACCAGCAGTTCAGCTAAGGGGAGCAGGTTCTCGAGTACACTCATGGATCATTATCTGGCCCAGGTTATACAAGGACCTACTAGAAATGAGGCTTATCTTGGATTTAGTTTTCCCAAATAATATTGATATGGTATCAAGTGTTGAAATAGGGTAACCTTTGGGAAACAGTGATCACAACACAGTGTCATTTGAGAGTGAAGAAATAAAAAAACTAGGGCGAAAAAAAACTCTTGATTTTAAAAGGGCACATTTTAAACGTCTTAGGGCAGCAATACAAAGTAATGACTGGCACAGAGAACGGACGGGTAAAAATACTGAACATAAATGGACAACATTTAAATCCTTACTAAATATGCATACACATCGGCATATACCATGTGGGAATAAAAGTAAAAGGAGTAAATCACATCCAACGTGGCTTAACAATGATTTAAAGATCAAGATACGGAGTAGAAAACAGGCATTTAAATTATACAAACAAGAGGGGACAAAGTACAAGGAAATCAACAAGGCTTGCAAAAGGTCTATTAAACTGGCTAAAATAGAAAATGAGAGGGAGCAAGAGCAAATCCGGCAAATTATAGACCAGTGAGCCTCACTTCTGTAGTGGGAAAGCTTTTAGAAGGGTTAATAAGGGATAATATACAAGAATATGTCTATTTGAACATGATTATAAGTAGGAGTCAACATGGGTTTATGAGGGATAGGTCATGTCAAACAAATCTAATTAGTTTCTATGGGGAGGTTAGTAGGAACCTGGATCAAGGCAACTCAGTGGATTTAGTCTTTTTGGCTTTTGCAAAGGCTTTTGATACAGTGCCACATGGAAGACTATTGTGCGAACTAAGGGATACAAGAATTGCAGTAAATATCTGCTCATGGATTGAGAGCTGGCTAAAAGACAGGAAGCAAAGGGTTGTGGTAAATGGAACATACTCCGATTGGACTAATGTGGTAAGTGAGGTTCCCCAGGGTTCAGTATTAGGTCCTCTCCTTTTTAACATATTTATTAATGACTTAGAAGTAGGATTGGAAAGTAGTGTCTCCATTTTTGCTGATGACACTAAGTTGTGCAAGGTAATTAAATCAGATAATGATGTACTTTCCCTCCAAAGGCATTTACATAAAATAGAGGAATGGACATCTAAATGGCACAAGATATTTAATATGAATAACTGTAAAGATATGCATCTGGGAAGGAAAAATAGCCATGCAATTTATAATCTTGATGGAGTAAATATAGGGTTATCAGAAATTGAAATGGATTTGGGAGTGCTTCTGGACAACCACCTATGTAACAGTGCTCAATGCCAAGTAGCAGCTGCAAAGGCAAATAAAACATTAGCATGTATTAAGAAGGGTATAGAAGCAAATATAATTCTGCCCTCATTTGGAATATGGTGTACAATTTTGGGCACCACTTCATAAAAAGGAGATTTTAGAGCAGGAAAAGGTACAGGGAAGGGCTACAAAGACAAATATGGGGAATGGAGGGGCTACGTTATGAAGAAAGACTAACCAAATTAAGCTTATTTCTGTAAGATCCGTAAAGTTTGTTTTCTCTGCTCCCTTCACAAAAATATGTTGCGTCTAAAGCAATCTAAAGGGAGTGTAGAATTAGTGTAGAAGTTAGGGGAAAAAAGCTCCAGCAACTTCAGTGCCATAATTTAAAACACTTGTTTGGGCCTCGTTAAATTCCAAGCCCACAGTTGCCATCATATAGCCTGTAAGTCTGCAGGCTTGAAACCTGTAACAGTTACAAAGCGATTAAATTGAAAAAGTCTGCAACTACATGGACGAATTTAATTTGATTCAATTTAATAGCATTTTCTAGGAATTTTCAGCCTGTAACTTTTGAGGGCTACGTTATGGGCTTCAGTAACTACAATTTGGACAATTTAATAAGGCCCAATGTTTCTAGACTTCACATCTGTTCTAGGTTTTCTATATGGCTCTTTAAATATCTAAACTTGATAATGGTCAGAATATATCATATATTAAAAAATCAACACAGCGTTTCAATTTGATAAGCAAATATTATTTACTGCAGTGTTCTAATTTCTTTACTGTGATGCTATTTGAAGCTTCTCTCTCAGAAAGGTTTGCTCTTGTAAATTAACAAGTTTTCTATTAGCCCTAATGAAAGCAGTGAAAGTTTTAGCAGGTGCATTTCCATTGTTCAGATAGATGCTTCTGGCGCATTCAAAGTCCATCCCAACCACATTCAAAGCCCACCCCCAACCTCAGGAAGAATATTAAAACTAAAATGTCAGCTTCCGCAGTGGTCCTTTCAAGCATTTCAGATTGTAGGACATTATCTCTTCAATGCACAAGACACACATTTGGGACTTTTTCTATTTACAAAATAGTAGAACATTCTTTAAAGTAAAAAGTCAAATTTTGTTCATGTCATTTAATTCAATCTATAGATTTCTGGATAGCTTATTTTAAAATAAATTACTAAAAACACATTTCAAAATTTACTTAGGATATGAGATAATATTATAATATTGTCTTTATACAAAAGCTATTCATGATATTTAATTATATAGAGAGAGGCACTGGCTTAGTTATCGATATATTCATTTTCCTTTATGATTGCAATGGGCTGTGAGAATATTGCCTTATCTCTAAACACTCAGATTAGATTCACAGAACTTTCCTAGAGCTATATTCCTTATGGATTACTTTGAAAAGACTGCATAAGAATGTACTTTTTGGAGACAGGAATTTAGTTTTAATATATGCAATATTTTTGCAGATAAGCATATTATTAAAAGATATGGGAATTGAGACAGTATACAGAAAATACAAAAGAATAAAATACAAAATCTGACCTAAAAAAGATACTAAATTTGCATATTTATATTTTATGCTTTGAGGAAGAACAAAACAATGGGTAAAAATGTTTTAGAAATCTAATGATCGATTATATGGAGTGATACTATCTATAATCACACGCCCATCAGCACTGATTGCATTCTCTCAATGACAGCACTGAAAGCATTTTACAGCGTTTTTCAGTTACTCATTGGCAAAATACTTTCTAAGTTATAGCCTATGATTGGCTGAAAGGCCAACATGAGACTCTAAACTATAGAGATTATAAAGGAGAAGAGGCAGCATGTATCCAATGTTTTTAAAACATTTTTTTTACATTTTAATATTATTTTGATTATTAATTACATAAACCAAACCCTTTTCTACAATTACTTCCATACACATACTGAGCAATGGCCTAACTCTGTGTTCTGCTTTGTTCTACTCTTCTAGCTAGAGCTATTGTTTCAGCTTTTAGATGAAACATCAGTTAAGCATTTGTAGAAGTGACCAGGAAATAATATTTATAGTTATTTTTGAAATAGTAACAGTAATAACAATAAACTTATATCTGTTCTCCAAGAAACGACTGTATATCTGTGGAAACAAAAAAAGCTCAATATAAAATGTTTAAATAAATGTAGCCTGTTTTATATTGCAGACCCAAAAATAAAATATATTAAAAAATACTTAGAAATATATTTTTTTGGCAATTAACAATGATGATAAGTTATAAAGCTATTACTGTTTTCCAGGTGTAGCCATTTAACAGCTTCTGATGTGCCTTATATACTAATGTATTTGAAGATTAAATAATTGAGGTCTCAACGCTTCTGTATATAAAGATTTTTTTTCTAAAATCAGTAAAGCAACGCTGTATTGTTAATGCTTAAATCTTCTGAAAGTGAAAGGTTGAAATCCAAGGCAAATAAACAAAATGTTTAATGAGTTTGTTTTATTTGAATATTTAATGAGAATCGAGCAATGACAACCACAATTCAATATTTCTTTACTGTGCAGTTTATGTGCCAGCGTATATTATTCTACTAGCTTTTGCCTACTAGCTCTTAAGAAAGACCACATCATTTTCAGTCACATTCAGCAATTCCTTTATTCATAGACCTTGCACTGAAATAAACTTTTACCCAGTAAGATTGTAAAAATCAAGCAAACAATGATTATACTGTAAAATTTTGGGTCATCAGTATATTAAAAAAAACTATTACAGTATTTATATTAAACAAAATGCAAGAAATTTGACCCACTGCACCACATCACTGTATGATAAACACTTAGGGCCTCATTCTATTAGCGGCCGCAGCCGTTGCGGGGCCGCAAGGACCGTCCGCAAGCTATTCGGCTATTCTATTCCCTTACGGCCGGGGATTTCGGCAGGCTTGCGGCCGGTGCCTTGCTATCTCTTGCGGCCGCTCGCGCCAGAGGAAAGCCTTTGATCTAAAACGTCCGCAAGAGTTTCGGCCGTAAGAAATTCCTATTTGCAATTCAATTGCTCCGGGAAACCTCTCTGCAAGGCTAAAAGCGAGCCGCAGCTTACTTGCAGGAAAGAGGTCCCGCTAGCACCAATTAAGCACATAAAATAGCTCAAATAAAGCCATCCTGCACTTTGAGAAGACTATAAAGGGATTTTAGGTGTTAGAAAAAATAGCACATAATTATCCTATACTCAAATCCGTAAACTATTTTATTTTTAATATCCGTAAAATATCCATTTAAAAAGTCCAGAGTGCTTGGAGCACTTCAGACCCGCCCACGCCACAGCCGGAAAATAAACAGTTAATTTGAACTCGGGTTTGGGCTGATGTGCAAGCTTGAGAGTGGGTTACTTTTAATCCTCATGTCCCCCAATATGATCCCTAGCATTTACAGAGCTGTACAGTGCAGGCTTGAATTTATTTTTGCATTTTTAGATTTCACAGCTTACGGCCGGTTTCAAGATATGCGGCCTGCCGTAAGAGGAGATCCTTGCGGGGCCGTATAATAGAATCGCGAGTTAACAGAACCCCCGCAAGGAATCGCAGCCTTACGGACGATTTAAGGCCGATAATAGAATGAGGCCCTTAGTATAGATATCAGTAAAGTGTGGCAGTGACTTTGTGAACCTTATGATATGCGCAGATTCTTGTGGGAGGGCGTCTGGGGCTATGCCAGCATTATCTTCAAATGAGAATTAATGATCAATTCAAAAAGTAACAACTTTTCGACATGATTACTGCAAAATGCATATGTCGACTTCAATGTCCCTTTAAATAATTGGATGTTTTAGAATTTGACATCTACCCTTGCACATGTTCAAATGCATGCAGCTTGCCGCAAACAATATATGCTATTTCAAAAATGTAAATGCCCCTCTCACGTATGCAGTCTTCACCAAAGTATCATAGACACCTCCAGGGACCAGCAGAAACATTGCAACTTACTTTTTTTCCAGCCTAATTGTACTTTTAGTCTGCATATGATTTTTTTTTTCTTTGCACAATGGCCTTTTTTACTTTTGATCACTAATAATTGTTTTTGAAAAAATACATTTAAAATTACAGTTTCAAATGTCAACCATCTAAAAAAAATCCATGTTCTACTGAATTTTAAAAGATTTTTAAGTTTGTAAGAACAGTACACACTTAGTTTAGCTTCTTCAGATGAATATAAACTATTTAGCTAAAAATTATTTGCTGATCATGAATTGTTCTATTCAGATCAAGTGTATTGATACTAACTTTAGAAGCACCTAAGATTTGACAAATGCATTAGCTCATTGTGAGCGATTCATCTTTAAGATGGTGAAGAAAAGCCAAGTGGAATTGTGAGTTGAGATGTTGAAAAAGAGACTGATAAGGTAATTCAAGTTGCATTTACAAAATAAAAAAATCAAATAACAGATTGAGCAGAGAACTCACTACAATAGATCTATGAGATAAAAGGATATGGATGTTTCATCTTGCATGCTCACAGATAATCAAGAACTACATTTTAGAATATTATTTAATTATATATATTTAAAATATTTAAAATAGTAAAATGTTTTCTAACAAATATATACAAGGGAAGGGAGAGAGAGGGCGCACACACTCCTAGTGCAAATCAATAGAAAAACTGCTGTGGATTTTACTTTAAACTGTTTGTGACTCTCACCTGGAGAGACCTCAAATGTTATGAGGTATAAAGATCGCATTCAATATAATCTCCACATAAAATGTCAATCTTCTTCACCTCCGGCAAATAGATCCCAGTCTCCTTATTGCTAGTGTACATTAATTATAGTGTATACACTATACATAAAAAATGGAGTATAACATAATGTGGTAAAGTATATCTATAAATTATTAATGGGATGGGTACGATGAATAGCCTAGATGATCTGACAATGTTAGTGCTGTGTATATGGTGTATTACACAGTAACTCCACTTGAGGCTTAATATGGTCACAAAAAAATCATTTCTTATGTACTGATATCAATTAATAATGATATCTGTAAAACAAAGGTCAAATATAAATACCGCATATACTCGAGTAAAAGCAGAGTTTTTCAGCCCTTTTTTTAAGGCTAAAAAGGGCCCCCTCGGCTTATACTCGAGTCACTCTCCCCCTCCCCCCCCCCCCCGTGTCTCTCTAACCCCCCCGTGTCTCTCTAACCCCCCTTTTCTCTCTAACCCCCACCCGTGTTTCTTTTCTTCCGCCCTCCTCATCCTCAACTTCCCCTCATTCTAACCCACCCCCCTCTTTCTACCCCTTTAAATACCCCCCCTCTCCCTTTCCCCTCACTTACCTGCATCTGAAGCTCCTGCTCCGGCTTCAGCTCCTTCAGGGTCTTGACCTGGCGCACATGTGACGTCACGGCATTTGCATATACCGGGTGCCGACACCCGGTATATGCTAATGCCGTGACGTCACATCTAACATGTGTGTGCATTTTTATATATAAGATATATTTTTTAAGAATATAAATTTATTTTTTAAAATACTTTTTTTAAAGCACAATTTTTAAATATATGTGTGTAAATCTATATGTATACATATGTATTTTTTTGTATGCATTTGTAGGATATTTCTAACTGAAGAAGCTGCATCAGGAAGAGCGAAATGTATTTTAGTACTTACTTTTATCCTTTTTATATCATCATTGTATTATTAATATTTATCCTTTGTTTTACAGATAACATTATTAATTGATATCAGTACATAATAAATGATTTCCCTTTTTTTTTTATTATATTAAGCCTCAAGTGGAGTTATTCATCGTACCCATCCCATTAATAATTTATAGATATACTTTACCACATTACGTTATACTCCATTTTTTATGTATAGTGTATACACTATAATTAATGTACACTATCAATAAGGAGACTGGGATCTATTTGCCGGAGGTGAAGAAGATTGACATTTCATGTGGAGATTATATTGAATGCGATCTTTATACCTCATAACATTAGAGGTCTCTCCAGGTGAGAGTCACAAACAGTTGAAAGTAAAAACCACAGCAGTGTTTCTATTGATCTGCACTAGGAGTGTGTGCGCCCTCTCTCTCCCTTCCCTTTTGTTTTTATACATATTCTAGACACCTACGTGAACGGTGTGTCAATTGAGGAAGCAGCACAGCCCCTGCACGTAACATATGTTGTAACAATTAATTGAACAATTGTTCTTGCAAGAATTGAGAACCTTCAAGTGAGCCAGTGCTACATCAGGCTATTCTTTAGAGCTAACTATACCCACTGGGACCAACCAGCCCCAGGATCAAAAATGTTAACAAACATATACAATGTATTTTATTAATGATGCCAGCATTGGTGGGGAACAAAATGGTTATATGCAAATGCAATGTATTAAGGCTTTCATACATATGCATTTGTTAGATTTTCAGTATAGTATAATTAAAAACATTAGTCTTGCTTATATTCTCTAACTTATGGAACCTATATCAGAAAACCATAGGATCCAGACATAATAATAAAATTGAATGAATACAAATCAATAAATCGTTGAAATTATTTATCACAATGCATGGAATCTAGCCATTAACTATATTAATAAAAGTTAAACTTGTGCTTGGAAAAAAAGATATATAGTTTTAATAAGTGTATGCAATTGTTTTCACGGTCATATTTAAATTGATAAAATATACTTCAGAAACTTGAGCTTGGAAATTCCTTAAGTAAATTAAAAATATATATTCACAAAAAAAGATTAAAATCTATACAAAAAGTTAATTCATATCTACATATTACATATTAATTGTCAAAAGCTAAACTATAACCCAGGAAAAACATGTTAGATTTGAGTAAAAACACATTCCCTTTGCTACCCTCCTCGTGGTGAAGGTGCTTGTGTACTTAAATTAGGCTGTACAATGCCATTTAGGGTCACCCAAGATGGTCAGGCCATAGCAGAGAGGCCAGAGAGATTACAGTCTACTGGAGAAGGAACTGGCAACCCACTGAAGTATCTTTGCAAATATAACCTTACGGATATGCACAAATATAGGCATAACAAAATGGCACCAGAAGATGAGCCTTCCATGCCCGAAGATGCCTACCACATTACGGGGGAATAGAGTAAGACCGGATCTTTTGAAATGGTTGGGCAGAGTCAAAATGACATCCTGCTGTTGAAGTGTGTGGAGGGGGGAAAAAACAGCAAAGGGACCTGTGATATTAGAACTATGGACCAAGACAAACTTTACATGGTCAAACATGACATAAGAAGATTAAACATTGATATCCTGGGAATTAGTGAACTAAAATGGACTGGGATGGAACATTTTATATCAGACAACCACCAGATATTCTACTATGGTCAGGAATCCCACAAAATAAACTGAGTAGCCCTCATAATCAATTAAAAGTAGTGCTTGGTTACAGCTCAATAAATGAAATAATTATCTCAATTCAAATTCAGGGAAGGTATTTAACATCACAGTGATCCAAGTCACTGGATGCTGAAGAGGATGCAGTTGTCTACTTCTACAAGGATATTAAATACCTACTAGATATAACAACAACAAAATATGTTACTCTTATCATAGGAAATTGGAATGCTAAAACAGGAGACCAAAAGATACCTGCAATAACAGGCAGTTTTAGTCTTGGAGTACAAAATGAAGCAGGTCATAGATTAGTATCATTAAGTCAAGATAATTATCTTCATAGTAAACACCTAACAGTCTCAGAGACAACTCTACACATGGACAATATAGAAATTGGATTGACTATAAACTTTGTAGCCAAATATGGAGATGTTCTATACAGTCAGCAAAAACAAGACCTGGAGCTGACTGCGGATCAGATCATGAGCTTCTTATGGCAAAGTTAGAATTAAACTGAAGAAAAAGGGAAATTCATCAGACAAAACATATATGAATTAAATATTATCCAATCTGAAGATACAGGGGAGGTAAGAATAGATTTAAGGGACTAGACATTTTAGATAGATTGCCAGAAGTTTGTGACATTGTCCTGAAAACAATAACAAAGAATATTCCCAAAAGTAATAAAAATAAGAAGGCAAGCTGACTGTCTGATGAGTCTTTGGAAATAGCCCAGGAAAGAAGGAATGCAAACAGTAGTGGTGATTGGAAAATATTTATTCAAGTTAATGCAGAATTCCAGAGCATAGCAAGAAAAGATAAGGAGACATCACATATAATAGTTGTGAGCATTTGGGTTGTCGCTTAGTGAGGGCCGCAGTTGCTGGCAAGGAGCGCCGAAGCGAGGGGCCGCATTTGCGGAGGTGGAGGCTCTACGGCGCCTCACACACGGTTACAAACACCCACACAAGCGGGACTTTACCAAAATACATCTAACACACAATCACTATATACAGACTTACACAAAAGAATACGAACCGCAGGAATTGGAACGGAAATATAACAGACTTTTCATAAAAAAAATACGAGACGCGGGACTTGCAAAAAAAAACATTACAACCTTGCAAAAATACAACCTTAACGGCCGAACGGCACGCACCTGAAAACATTAAAAACACAATAAATACACACAAAAAATACGTCAAAAGTTTACCCACAGCAAGGGGGGGTACCCAGGACCTCTGCAAGTGAAGTTACACCTCAATTTAACTCCAAAGTCCCGAGTTTAAACACACGACAATCCCATAAGCGATAGAAAAAACGGAAAAAACGAAAACGAGGCTAAAGGACCCTAAAGACGCAAAACACAACAAAGCACATACAGCTTTTCAAAAAACCAATACGAGCTATAAGATACACTCTTACCAAGGACGCTGCATCATCCACAGCCGCGTACCACACACATTCCCCGCCATTTTACAACACTAACTTACACAATGCGGAAGTACACAGCTACCCTAACGGCTTTTCCTCGCCGACGCAGCCTATTTACACTACACACGGCACACATTGCTGATACTTACACATTAGCTCCACAACAGTGCAAACCGACATTGTATGCTGCAGGAACATCAAAAAAGATTGTCAGCTCTTGAACACAATGCTTCCTGTATATATTACTTCAAAATAGGTAAAGTATATTAATGTATTAATTTATTAATTATTTAATTAGCATACAAAAAAACATATACACAAAAAAATACACTCTCACAATAAACACAAAAGCCATTCACTGCGCGACTCAAAACGAGCACCAACACTGTTCATAGCACACAAAGCCTTGCAATAAGCGCAAATAAAACATCACCGCCGACCAAACAATAACACCAAAAGCGCCTATCAGAAAAAAAACTACTACAACCAACAGTCTTGCAATGAGCGCCAAAGGCGCACAGCGCGAGGCTCGCAATGAATGCCGAAGGATCTCGCACCACCAACAAAATTATTGTCTTGACCAAACAGCATTACCTGCCTTACAATTTTATTGCCGTCATTTTTTGACGGGCAAGTCAAATACACAGAAGATATATTAAGGATCTTAAAAGCACTGGCAACAAATGTTTGTCCAATGAGTTGGAGTCAGACATCTTGTAGAGTGAGATGAATATTAGGAAGCCTTGCTCATAACTAGACTGCATGATTTGAACCAATCCTAGCTGATCTGTTCAAAATCCTAAAAGAGGATGCTGTGAAAATTTTATTTGCATTATGCCAACAAATATGGAAAACTCAACAGTGGCCAGTAGTCTGGAAAAGGTCAGTCTACATTCCAATCCCCAAAGAGGTAGTGCCACAGAGTGCTCCAATAATTAAACAATGGCATTAATTTTACATGCTAGCAAGGTAATGTTTAAGGTCCTGCACGCCTCCAGCTCCAACAATGTATCGCCCGAGAACTACCAGATGTGCAAGCCTGGTTTTGCAGAGGCACAAGAGATCAAATTGCCAATGTCCGCTGGATAATAGAGCTTCTGGGGAGGAAAGCACTGGCTAGTCTGTACAAGCTATTCAAAAGTAAAAAAATAGTACAATATTAACAAAGTTCCACATAGTTAGAACTATGGTATTGACATGTGAATGTGAGAGCTGGGCCATAAAAGAAGGCTGAGCACTATAGAATTTGAATTGTGAATTGTGTTATTGGAGAAAACTTCTTAGAGTCCCTTAGACTACAGGAAAATCCAATCAATCAATAATACAGGAAAATCAAGCCTTAACTGTTTATTAGAAGATTTGATTGTGAGTCTTAAGCACATATATGTTGGCTATATCATGAGAAGAACAGAAAAGTAATATCTTAGGGAATTAAACCCATTAGTGCTTGACACTACAAATTCAAATGTGAGAACAACATTGGGTTAATCATAATCATATAGTAATAGAGAATTTTTATTAGTGAAAAAACAACGTCGATTAAAAGAATTTAAAAGAAATTTAAAAACACTGTGAAAGATGGTTCCTTCAATGACTCTTGTGACCACTATTGCCACTCTATAGTTTTAGTATTCTTAGAGTGTGGTTACACAGATATTTCTCAGAGTGTATAAAAGGGCAACTGCACAATGATTCAAGAGCTGTAGACAAAACCCATAGGTATATGTATGTATATACAATATTAATATAGATTGCTGGCAAATGAAATGAAGCACCTATTATTAGTAGAGTTATCTTGGTGTTTCAAAACTGTAAAGGCTCAGCCTCATATGGGAATGTCATGAAGTCTGATACAGATACCAGTCACTATATGCAGCAAAGCTGCTTTCTCTTAATGTATCTGTATACAAACACAACTGACATGCTGTTTGTGAAGCATTAACTATCTCCTCTTAACTAAGTTACTGAGGGTCTGTGTCAGTTCCTGGGTTAGGCTATAATAGACCAAATTATATGCCCTTAAAAGTGCCTCTGAGTTCTTTGTAATAGAGCGTTTGCGCCTCCATTAGCTCGGAGTTTCGCGCTTCCTAATTGCGGCGTGCGTGATGACGTCACGCTACGTACGCCTGTTACCTAACATGTTTCTACGTTACAAAACGTCTTTGTCAAAGGATCAAGGCGTGTACTGAAAATGAGAGCTATTTAAAGGGAGCGGTCACCATGGTTACCAGCGCTACCGAATATGCTACACTAAAAAACATCTCTTATGTATTATTAGCCTGGGAGGAAGGAAAATAATGAAAATTGAACTTGTATAAGATCACCCTTATATATAATAATGCAGGATAGAAGAAATCTTCCATGTATCGGTATGAATCAATGGATATAGTCTCTTCTAGTGATCAATTTGTCACTGGGAAGTGGACTTAATATGGCATATAGTGTTAAATAATTAAGAACCATAAAGTGCTGGTGCAGGGGATAATGAATGAAGTCCCAAACCATGAGGGACTGTGTACTAAATACCTATAGTGTATGAATATGCGATAGAGTCCTGGTTGAGTGATAAGGAGAGCACCATCTAAGAAGAGGAGCAATAAAGTAGCCTATAATTATATAAGCTAAAGTGATGGTGTACCAAAAGATATATCTATTAGGCAAAAGTGCCCTATAGAGGAGGCAGTAAAAGTGAACTGTACTAAATAAAACATATAAGTGAAACATATAAGTGAAAAATATTTAAATGAAGGGAGTATAGGAAAAACCTTCATTTAAACCATTGGGTACTTGTGCTTGAAGTTTATAAATCCATTTAGATTCAGATTGTAGTAATTTTTTTTTTTTTTTTTTTTGGAAATTGCCCCTTCTGGGCCCTGGAGTTACTGAGTCTATGATGCAGAACTTAAGTGCATCCGGATTGTTGTTGTGGCAATATTTAATATGTCTTGCTATGGGGGTATCATATTCATTAAGAATAGAGTATATATGTTCCCCCATTCTACGTCGAAGCTCTCTACAGGTTTTACCTACGTAAATCTTATTGCAAAGGCATGTGGCTATATATATCACTCCTGTAGATTTACAGTTAAAGAAGTTGTTAATCTCGTAGCTGAGCCCATTAATAGGGTGTATGTAGTTTTTGCATGGTTTCACAAATTTGCAAAATTTGCATCTGCCACATTTATACATTCCCTTAAGGGGTTTAAGCCATGTCTTGGTCTCAATTGGATTGTCATTGTACAAACTATGTACAATCATATCTTTGATATTGGTGCCTCTCCTATATGTTATGCTTGCCTTTGGGGTTAGAGCATCTTGTATGTCTTTGTCACTTGTGAGAAGATGCCAATGTTTTTCAAGAATGGTCCTAATAATGTCAGAGTCATGACCATATGTCATTATACATCTAATAAGATCCTGGTTAGATGTGTCATTTACTTTCGTATTATTATTTACCTGTTTCTTTGTGACATGTGCATTAAGCAGGTCAGTTCTATTACAAGATAGGGCATGCTTGTAGGCCGATTTGAGACTCCTATTCGGATAACCTCTTGATTTAAACCGCCTTTAGGGCCAATATTTAAGGATTCGGAGAAATTGCAGTACAGAACATGAATTCAAAATAGAAGCAGATAAACTTAGACAGCGGTTTAAATCAAGAGGTTATCCGAATAGGAGTCTCAAATCGGCCTACAAGCATGCCCTATCTTGTAATAGAACTGACCTGCTTAATGCACATGTCACAAAGAAACAGGTAAATAATACCACGAAAGTAAATGACACATCTAACCAGGATCTTATTAGATGTATAATGACATATGGTCATGACTCTGACATTATTAGGACCATTCTTGAAAAACATTGGCATCTTCTCACAAGTGACAAAGACATACAAGATGCTCTAACCCCAAAGGCAAGCATAACATATAGGAGAGGCACCAATATCAAAGATATGATTGTACATAGTTTGTACAATGACAATCCAATTGAGACCAAGACATGGCTTAAACCCCTTAAGGGAATGTATAAATGTGGCAGATGCAAATTTTGCAAATTTGTGAAACCATGCAAAAACTACATACACCCTATTAATGGGCTCAGCTACGAGATTAACAACTTCTTTAACTGTAAATCTACAGGAGTGATATATATAGCCACATGCCTTTGCAATAAGATTTACGTAGGTAAAACCTGTAGAGAGCTTCGACGTAGAATGGGGGAACATATATACTCTATTCTTAATGAATATGATACCCCCATAGCAAGACATATTAAATATTGCCACAACAACAATCCGGATGCACTTAAGTTCTGCATCATAGACTCAGTAACTCCAGGGCCCAGAAGGGGCAATTTCCCAAAAAAATTACTACAATCTGAATCTAAATGGATTTATAAACTTCAAGCACAAGTACCCAATGGTTTAAATGAAGGTTTTTCCTATACTCCCTTCATTTAAATATTTTTCACTTATATGTTTCACTTATATGTTTTATTTAGTACAGTTCACTTTTACTGCCTCCTCTATAGGGCACTTTTGCCTAATAGATATATCTTTTGGTACACCATCACTTTAGCTTATATAATTATAGGCTACTTTATTGCTCCTCTTCTTAGATGGTGCTCTCCTTATCACTCAACCAGGACTCTATCGCATATTCATACACTATAGGTATTTAGTACACAGTCCCTCATGGTTTGGGACTTCATTCATTATCCCCTGCACCAGCACTTTATGGTTCTTAATTATTTAACACTATATGCCATATTAAGTCCACTTCCCAGTGACACATTGATCACTAGAAGAGACTATATCCATTGATTCATACCGATACATGGAAGATTTCTTCTATCCTGCATTATTATATATAAGGGTGATCTTATACAAGTTCAATTTTCATTATTTTCCTTCCTCCCAGGCTAATAATACATAAGAGATGTTTTTTAGTGTAGCATATTCGGTAGCGCTGGTAACCATGGCGACCGCTCCCTTTAAATAGCTCTCATTTTCAGTACACGCCTTGATCCTTTGACAAAAACGTTTTGTAACGTAGAAACATGTTAGGTAACAGGCGTACGTAGCGTGACGTCATCACGCACGCCGCAATTAGGAAGCGCGAAACTCCGAGCTAATGGAGGCGCAAACGCTCTATTACAAAGAACTCAGAGGCACTTTTAAGGGCATATAATTTGGGCTATTATAGCCTAACCCAGGAACTGACACAGACCCTCAGTAACTTAGTTAAGAGGAGATAGTTAATGCTTCACAAACAGCATGTCAGTTGTGTTTGTATACAGATACATTAAGAGAAAGCAGCTTTGCTGCATATAGTGACTGGTATCTGTATCAGACTTCATGACATTCCCATATGAGGCTGAGCCTTTACAGTTTTGAAACACCAAGATAACTCTACTAATAATAGGTGCTTCATTTCATTTGCCAGCAATCTATATTAATATTGTATATACATACATATACCTATGGGTTTTGTCTACAGCTCTTGAATCATTGTGCAGTTGCCCTTTTATACACTCTGAGAAATATCTGTGTAACCACACTCTAAGAATACTAAAACTATAGAGTGGCAATAGTGGTCACAAGAGTCATTGAAGGAACCATCTTTCACAGTGTTTTTAAATTTCTTTTAAATTCTTTTAATCGACGTTGTTTTTTCACTAATAAAAATTCTCTATTACTATATGATTATGATTAACCCAATGTTGTTCTCACATATATCATGAGAAGACAGAATTCCCTAGAGAAGACTCTGACGCTGGGAAAGATTGAAGGTACACAAAGTAGGGGATGGCATAGGCAGACATGGATAGATCTGATAGATCTGATAAGCAAGATTGACTAGGGAGAGAGGACAATGTCTTACGCAAACTCTGGGTTGTTGGTAATATCAGTACATAGTTGCACTTCAGAAAGTGTTTGTACAATGAAAGATGATAATTGCTAAACCTATCTCCCATCTGAAGATAACGATCATGGCAATCTTACTATTGGCTCCATGATCTAGGTATTGGAGGTTGGTTGGCTGGTGTCTGGAGGGCATTGCATGGGGCTATGTTATGTGCACCTGCCATTGTTGTATTTTTTCAGATCTGTCTAGTTGCACTTACATTGATGACCATCACACTGTAATCCAGATTGGCCTAATTTAAATTAGTAAGATTCAAAAGCATATGCATTTGCTTTCTTCTACCTGTTCTGGGTCCTCATTCAATTGTAATTTGGCCAATTGAATAGGGCTCTATATAAGCACATAGCATATTTTTTATAGAAGTTTTTAGTTAGTGAAGACCTTGCTTTTGGATAGAAGTTCACTAACTAAAATATGCTATGTGCTTATACAGAGCCCTATTCAATTGACCAAATTGCAATTGAATGAGGCCCGTGGACTTTTCTCATGGCTGGGTAAACTTGGCCAAAGAATACTTGTTTATCTTTTGCTTGTCAGGACCAGTCTTATGTCTTGTTATTACAAATTGCAAATCCCTCGCTCAAAAGATATGTTTCTTCACCTGGACTATGAACTCGGTGCAAAGGACTTAGTTATTGAGAACTTCATGTTAATTGTCTCTTGAAAAATGTATAGATTTGGAATTTAAAATATGTTATAATTGTTATATACCTAAATATTCTAACAAAACTATTTAATTATACACACGCACATATAAACATTTATTTGCATTGAAATTTACTACAACACATGATTTCTGCCATACATTATTTGGCATGAACGATGATCCATTGTTGACTGTTTCAATCATTTCTGATGTGCATCAGCTGTTCCAAAAATCATTTAAAAATTAATTTGGTGCAGCTAATTATGAAAATGTCAAAACATCTGACAACTTCAGTCTGGCATTCAGAAAGCTATGTAATGAATAAAGCATTTTAGCACAGCTTGGATAATACTGACAATGCCATAACTTATTACTGTTTGGACAAAATCATATCGATAATACATTGTTCAAGTATTCTGAAAAAAGGCAAGTTTTTGCATCTAGTGACACTTTTAGAGCACCAATGTAAACAAAATTGCTATTGTTGAGATACAGAGCGAAGACTTCAAGGAAAAAAGTTATTCTTTGCAGCTTGTTTTTCAGTTTGTCCTCTTAAAATACTGTCTACTTTAACAAACGTTAAATACATAGTTATGTATTAATTGAGGTTCAAAAAAGACTGTTAGTCCATCAATTTTAATTTTTTCAGATTTTGTCAGATCTTTGTATTTTAGAAACTGTGAATTTATCAAGAGAAAGGCAAAAAAAATGAATAAATAAAAACCCACTTTGCCCATTGTCTAACCAGTGTGAAAAATAGACATACCATTACTTTAAGGTATGTCTACACAGGATTAGGTGTGATTTTGCACATATTAATTTCCATGTTCTTTGCACTGCTCCTAATTTAACGCCTTTTTTTTTTGCGCATTGTTATTTCACATGCTTTTCCACACACTAAAATGCAGCAATGCCGTACTGATTGATTTTTAAATCCATGAGCTTCTGGGGACAAAGAACCGTTCTTTACCTACACTAGATTGATACCAAGTATAGTCAATATGAAAATCTTTCTTATATTCATTAGATTCTATTAATTAATGTAATCGTTTTTACACACAGTATCATGACTTTATCAATGTATTATATTATAATGGATACTACATATGATGTACAATATACAGTTCTTTATAGCCATAGACATATGCATGTTTATATAATTTACGTAGAACTTTATACATGTATTAGCGACTTCCCGTCAAAAAATGACAGGCAATAAAAGAAAGTGTTGAAATGCTGTTTGACACACAATGTGAGTGTACTGTGTGCCTCAACTATATAGACCCCTCTAACACAGTAATGAACGCATGTAATAACACTATAAGTGCCATGAGGGTCATCCAGGGCCCTCGTGACCCAAAGTGTAAGCACTACACCATTTTAACCCGGTCACTTATGGGGGTCTATCCAGACCCTCATAAGCCTCTTTTTAACCCCATCAGTCCCATAAGGGTATATTATGACCATTATGGGCCTGTTACAACCCAACATTAACCACATAAGTGCCATGAATATACCCCCCCAATAAAACATTAAAGATCAACTAACCCCCCTCTACACTAACCTATTAACACCTACACTATCTACCTACACTACCTACCTACCTACCCCCTAATAACCCCCTCCCCACCACTGTAATTACAAAAAAAAAAACTAAAGTCACCAAAAATCAAAAATCTACATTACATAAAATAAAAAATAAAAAAATTCCAAAAAATAAAACATTTACATTACAGAAAAAAAAATGAAATAACAAAAAAAAAAATCTACATTACAGAAAATAAAAAAAAATAAATCACAAAAAAATAAAAAAGGAACATTACAGAAAATAACAAAATACATTACAACCCCCTCCCCCCTACAGAAAAAAAAATACACACCTGAAAAGGAAAGACAATGCATACAATACAATGCATACAATACAAATAAAATGAAATACAATACAATACACCCCTATCTAATATACATCCCCCAATCTATCTAATATACAATACATACTATCTATGTAATATACATCCCCCAATCTATCTAATATACAATACATCCTATCTATCTAATATACATCCCCCAATCTATCTAATATACAATACATCCCACAATGTAATATACAGAACATGCTATCTCTATCTAGAAACCCTAATTCTAAGCTGAAATAAAATAATTAAGACCACTTACCTTTGAGATGTCCCTTCAAATCAGCCACCTAGGGAAAAAAATAAAAAAATAAGTACAACATTTACATAAAATAAATAAACATAGTACATATTCTAAATATTCTACTCACCTTTCCAGCATGTCCCCATCCTTTTTCTTTTCCTCTTCTCCAGCGCGTCCCCTTTTAAAAAAAACATTACATTAATACACATACATAAACATAAAACAAAGTAAAATAAATATACTAATACACTTACCTCCCTGCGATGTCCCCGGCCTCCTCCTCTTCTCCCCCGGCTGGGCCCTGGAAAAACTGCGCTCTAAAAAAAATGGTTAAAAAACTAACGGAGGTCCACACTTGCGAGCCTCCCCAACGCTAATGAGCCTCCTACTGAGTGTTCCAGAAAAAAATTGGCAATGGCGGCTTCTGATTGGCTGAAAACGCTGTCTATCAAATTCAGCCAATCAGAAGATGCCAATTGTGAGCCAATGAGAAAGGGATACACCCCCAAATCCCACTCTGACTGGATAACGCACTGTCAATCTTTATTTGAACCAATCAGAAGGCTTTATTGCCATCAGCGAATCACAATGGGATACACAACCACGGGTGATTGGCTGAAGACATCTGTGCCTTCCCATTGGCTGTAATACTGATTGACATTGACAACAGCCAATGAGAAGGGGCAAATGCCTTCAGGCAATCAGTACGTGGGGGTGTATACCATTGTGATTGGCTATTGTCAGTGCAACCAATCTGAATGTGCTGATGCCTCCAGCCAATCACCCTGTGGGGGTGTATTCCATTGTGATTGGCTGAAGGCCAATTGTGATTGGTTTAAATAAAGATTGACAGGTGCATTATCCAATCACAGTGGGATTTTAGGGTGTATCCCTTTCTGATTGGATCACACATTGGCGCCTCCTGGTTGGGTGAATTTGATAGACAGCGTTTTCAATCAATCAGAAGGCGCCATTGCCTTTTTTCTTCCGGTAAAGGCTCCGGGAGGCTCATTAGCATTATTTTTTTTATTTTTATTTTTTTAGAGCACAGTTCCAGGGCGGGGCAGAAGAGGAGGAGGCTGGAGACATCGCGGGGAGGTAAGTACAATGTAGATTCTGTTTATTTTATTTTGTTTTATGTTTATGTATGTGTACTAATGTTACGTTTTTTTTAACAGGGGCCACACCAAAGAAGAAGAAAAGAAGAAGGAAGAGGACACGCTGGAAAGGTGAGTAGAATATTTATAATGTTTATAATGTTTATTTATTTACTGTAAATGTGTTGCACAATTTTTTTTTATTTTTTTCCCCTAGGTGGCTGATCTGAAGGGACATCTGCAAAGGTAAGTGGTCTTAATTATTTTATTTTAGCTTAGAATTATTTTTTATAGTATTTTATTTATAGATAGCATTTATTGTATATTAGATTGTGATATTTATTTAGATAGATTGGGGGATGTATATTAGATAGATAGGATATATATTAGATAGATAGTATTTATTGTATATTAGGTAGATTGAGTGATGTATAGGATGTATTGTTTATTAGATAGGGGTGTATTGTATTGTACTTCATTTTATTTGTATTGTATTGTATGTATTATGTGTATTTCCTATTCAGGTGTGTAATTGTTTTTTTTCTGTAAGGTTCCTTTTTTTACTTTTGCTGACTTAGGTTTTTTATTTTCTGTAATGTAGATATTTTATTTTTTGTTATTTAGGTTTTTTTATTTTATGTAATGTAGATTTTTTATTTTTTGTTACTTTAGTTTTTTTGTTTTCTGTAATTATAGTGGTGGGCGGTTATTAGGGGGTAGGTAGGTAGTGTAGGTAGTGTAGGTGTTAATAGGTTAGTGTAGAGGGTGTTTAGTTGATATTTAATATTTTATTGGGGGTATAGTGCAGTGTAGTGATTATACTTAGTGGCATGATGGTCCTTGAGGATTGTCATGGCACTTATGTGGTTAATGTTGGGTTGTAACAGTCCCATAATGGTCATAATATACCCTTATGGGACTTATGGGGTTACATAGAGGCTTATGAGGGTCTCTATTGACCCCCATGAGTGACAGGGTTAATTATGGGTTTATAGGGGTCTGTACTGACCCCCATGAGTGACAGGGTTATTTATATGTATTATGGGGGTCTGTATTGACCCCCATGAGTGACAGGGTTAATTAGGGGGTTTATGGGGGTCTGTATTTACCCCCATGAGTGAGGGGGTTAATTAAGTGCTTATGGGGGTCTGTATTGACCCCCATGAGTGACAGGGTTAATTAGGGGTTTATGGGGGCCTGTATTGACCCCCATGAGTGAGGGGGTTAATTAAGTGCTTATGGGGGTCTGAATTGACCCCCATGAGTGATGGGGTTAATTATGGGATTATGTTGGTCTGTATTGACCCCCATGAGTGACGGGGTTAATTATGGGTTTATGGGGGTCTGTATTGACCCTCATGAGTGACAGGGTTAATTAAGTGCTTATGGGGGTCTGTATTGACCCTCGTGAGTGATGGGATTTAATAAGGGTTTATGGGGATCTGTATTGATCCTCATGAGTGACAGGGTTAATTAAGTGCTTATTCGGGGCTGTATTAACCCTCATGAGTGATGGGGTTAATTAAGGGTTTATGGGGGTCTGTATTGACCCCCATGAGTGCCAGGGTTATTTATGGGCTTATGGGGATCTATATTGCCCCCCATGAGTGACAGGATTAATTATGGGTTTATGGTAGTCTGTATCTCTCGTTAGTAGCCATGTTAATCTGTAAAAGAAAATAATGTATAATTAGTTTAGTTTGAGATGTTAAGTTTGTTTTTTACATTTTTTATTATCAACAGTTTGTTTATATGTGCTTGTAGTTCATTGTAGCGGTACTTTCTTTGTATTGTTAAATAACTGTTTTTTATTTTTTTGGTCTTACTTTCTGTCGTAGGTTGTAATTTTTGCCTCACATAATTAGCACACTCAAGGAAATGACACTATACCTTCTTCTACATTTAGTAGGTGTATAGTGTTAATGTAAATGTATATTTTTTTGTTTTGTTAATTATTTTTTTTTGTACTTTTGACTTACAGGCATAGTAGAGGGCAAAAATTCAATCCTTATTCCACCATATGTTGCATACTTTATTTGCTTAATTAGTATTTTTTATGAGGATTAAATGTTGTTATACATTGAAAATGAATGTTTTTCCTATTTTGGATATGATCGCAATGTTTTTAGCATTATCCTGTTTTGTATCCACGAAGGTCCAAATTTGCGGACAAACAACACAGCCAACGTTGGAGCCTCCACCTTCCGCAAATGCGGCCCCTCGCTTTGCGAGCCCGCAAGCGTTAGCAACAACTCGTATGCTCACAACTATATATGTGATATATGTTACGGGCAACGTGTTGAATGCAGGCATTGTGTACAATGACCGGCCGATGTGTTGATGTTACATGGGCAATGTGTTGAACACAGGCATTGTGTACAATGCACGAGCAATGTGTAGAATAATGACAACAAGGTTTTTTAATTAGTCAAAATCAACCATAGTTAGTCATAAGGATCATTTATTAGAGCATCATTTATTAGAGCAAGGCAAAGAACTGTAGCACTTTGAATGACAGAGCTGATGGGTAGCTCTGCACGTGCACTTTTTGGAAACACATTTGTTTAATGCATAATTTTAATATGCCATATAACTTTTAATGAATAAAACAGCTAACATAAACCAATATTCATTGTCTGTGTTTTAGTTACCAAAACAACTCAATATATATAAGGCTCACCAACAGATGGGACCTTGAGCTATAAGAGGTGCGTCCAAGGAGCTGGGGGCGACGAGTGCCCACGCCAAACATAGCGATGGCCCCGCTGTCGACTAAGCACTGTCGAGTTACGGCACGTCAGAGGATGATTATATTCTTTGCCTTCCCTTAAATCCAACGTTAATTTGATAATGACAAAATATTCTTAAATTAGATCCATACTGTTTTCTGTGTAATGTAGGTTCTGGCCTTTGGGGGTTATTTATGCCAAATGTTTAGACCATAATTTAATACATTTTCCCTAATTCACAGTCTAGTCAATTTTGTCTTGTGCTCATGGCACCTGCTACTAGAAAATATTTTGGATGTAGGGTTCTTGAATCAGCGAATCAGTTATGTAATATATAAAACAATGCATTCAACACATTGCCGGTCATTCTACAAAATGACCATGTTAAAAGATTTAAAGATGCCACACATTGCCCGGGCATTATACACAATGCCAGTGTTCAACACATTGCCCATAACATATACATATTCACACACAACTTTAGCCTATATACACAAGAGTTACTAAGAAGACACCCCAATTGGCACGAGGTAGTGAAAATTTCGGTACCTTAATCCATGAAAAAGTCTGGATTATAGTGTGTTCATGATACCTCATTTCTCTGAGGTCAATCAAGGTGAGTGTGTACGATATACGTGATATTGTATGTGTCCATACTAAGACCTAAGAAATCTACACCAGGAGATCCTTGCCTATCTTTCCCTCCCCTCTTATTTTTGTCGGCATAGCTGAGGACATCATAGTGAACATTGTCCACCACCAGTTAAGCTGCAAGTCTCCTAGGATTTAGAACATTACCAGAGAGTCAATATTGCCAAACAGTATTACAACACAAGCACCATGATTGTCAAATTGCCACATACTCATTACAAGGATAAAAGATATTAAGGAGTAGTATCCTACACCACACTGGACTGGTCTTTCATTGAGACGCTCCAACTTTGTGGTCACCTTAGCGATTTATCCACAAGTGAGGTCTACCAACTGCAGTACTTTATTTCTACATTTCACATTTGTTATATTCCTTGTAAGCACATAGTGCTGACTCCTCCTTTTTTGATTCTTATTTACTTTTCTTATTTTTATTTACTTTTATCTCCACAAGGTATGTTCTGATATGTATAATGTTTTAAAGTGTACAGTTTAAGATTTATTATCTATATGTTTACTCAAACATCAGCTCCAATTTGTGGTACTGCAGATTTGGTTAGTAAGCACTTAAGTGTAATATGTTGTATTATTTAAAACTAACGGAACCATCCTGTCATGCCTGTAACATGCCAAGGTACAAGATGTGCAATACTTTACAGATTGATGCCCTTAGTCTTATAGGATATGCGTATTGTACCAGGGGAAAGGGACCCTCTGAGATATTGGGGACATTGGGGACATTGTGATTTGGGTATTATGCCTTGTTATGCCTGTTGGAAGCATAGGATAGTGGAAATTACCTAGGTACCACTGGGTCCATACTATGGTACCAATGTTTATAGTTTGGGTGTGAGTAAGAACATGATAGGAGTAATGGGATGTATGCCTATATTGTGCTTTGGGGGGGGGGGGGGGCTAGCAATTACAAGGGAAATATTGTATATGCCCAATATTTCCTAGTACTGGACTAGTTCCTTATTAAACAGATAAGGGAAATAACTGACCCCTATGAGTCAAATAACACACAGCCAGATGGCTATCCTTCAGTCCAGGGCTGGTGTGGATCAACACTGTGGATTGTTGTTTAATGCAATTACTGTAATTGATGTATTGTTACAGTAGAATGGGTGATTCTCTTAGACTTTCAGGCTCCTAGCACAGGGAGGTAATCAATAGGCATGATATCATATAGTAAGAGGGTGGGATAGAAGCCTGTCAAGTAAACCCACCTGGGCATGAGTCGTAACATGAGCTAGAAGGTGATTGGGGTAACCATGGATGCAAATTTGAACTGATTGGCCTTTTGTTGCTAAAAGTGTGGTATAAATATGTATGTTGTTTCAGTAATAATACCTGTTAACTGGTTCACATAATTAATGTGTGGATTTCATTACTGAAGCTGGAATACTGATTGCTGGACTAAATTATTTTCAGAACTTAGAAATATGTTTATGCTATACAAGATCACAGAAATCTCTCAGTCTGACCCAAGGGCTGAAAGTTCTTCCTGCTGTACAGAAGTAAAACGAAATGGGCACACCTGTGGGGAAAGGTTTGGGCAATAGGCTCTTATCATACCCCATTCAACCTACAGGTTGTCACACAGCCTACTTAGTTTTACGTGATTATTCTGTCTATCTGAATATTAAAAAAGTCCAATGGTACTGCACATCTCCTATGTGTGTAATTGTGTCCAGTCAATAACGGGTTTAAGTGACAGTTGGGAAGGGTTATGTAATCTCTGTGTCTGTTAGAGATTTGACAGTTAAAGAATACTGCTTGATGCTGCAAGTACTGGTTATGTTTATAACCTGATAAACATATATATTTTTTTTGTTTTATCCACGTTAGTAAAGCTATATATTATTCTTCACTATCTACCATTGTCTCTTTGTGGATTGCTTATCCAACAATATGGTCCAACCCTTTTGGAGGCAATGTTTGACACAGATCTCTTTTATGGTCGATAAGGAGCTTCCATGCTCCTTGGATTTTATTTTTCTTCATATGGATATTCAGGAGTGCTCTTCCCAAAATAAATTTGTGATTGTTCATATATTGCTTGTTGCCAAATGGCTTTTGGTTAAACTTTGGAAGCAAAAACAAAATCTGTGTTGGGGTGACGTTCAATGTGTAGTTGAAAGGGATAGAGAATTGGAATTGTATTGTGATTGTCCCTAGTCTTGTCCTTGTATTTTAAATGTGAAAAAATAATATCTTCTCCTCTCTTATACAAAAGAGCTCCTTTATACAAGTTTGGATATACGTGTAAATGTTTTAGTGCCTCCATTTTAATGGACCAAGACCTCTGTATATTTGCTAGTGTGAACTGCTGAGAAAAAGAGAACACAAATGTACCTACAACCATGGCGGATTATCAATTAGGCCAACTAGGCAGGGGCACTTCCCTGTGAGGAGCTCATGTTTAAAAAAATGGTTCCTGGCTTTAAAAAAAAAGAAATGCTACAATTGACAGATTGGCTACTAGGGGGTAACCACCTAGAACAAAAGAGATACAACAGGAAAAGGAACTTACACGCTAATAAAAGGCAAACATGGGTCTGTGCATACCTTGCATACTCACTCACAGGGACTCCTCCACATCCCTGCCTAGGGGCTCCAAAAAGGTAGATCCGGCACTGCCTACAACTTAGAACTCAACTACAGCCTAATCAGATCTTGTGCTGAATTATGATATTTTTACCCTAATTAGTTCACATAGCTCAGTGTAAGTGACCAAGAATGGCTTTAAATGGTAGCTTGCACTCTCCACAAACATGGAGGGATTACTGGCAAAATTCAAATGAGTTTTGGTCCTTTCTAAATCAATTTGATTTGAAATTTCAATAAATACAAGGTGGGAGGAGAAGCAAAAGATAATGCAGAGTACAGGAAACCATTTTTTTAAAAAAAGTGTGCCTTACAATGTTATGTTTCAGAACACTTTCACTTTGACTTCTAAAATAAAAAACAGCAACTTTTTTGTTTCTCTGACAAGCTAGGAGCATTGATATGTATGACAAAACTATCTCTGTGCCCATATAAAACATCATCACAATCAAAATCATGCTACACCACAGAACAAGCATTACTCACAAGCTACTACCTCTAAATAGTGTTAAATCGTGCAACTGAGTATTTTTACATGGTGGGAGGGAAAGAGGAAGGCAGAGAGAGAATTTCAGGGAGGGAGAGAGAGAGGGAGGGAGAGAGAGAGGAGAGGGGGAGAAAAAAAGAGCACACAGAGAGCAGAGAGAGGGCACAGAGAGAGACAAAGGCCACACAGAGAGAGAGGGCACAGAGAGAGACAGAGAGAGAGCACACACACAAAGAGAGGGCACACAGACAGAGAGAGGGCACTCAGCAAGAGAGTGTGCATGCACAAAGAGAGACACGGCACAGAGAAAGACAGCGCAGAGAGAGGGTGTACAGAGAGAGAGGTGGTACAGATAGAGGGAGAGTGTGCAGAGAGAGAGAGGGTGCAGAAATAGAGATAGAGCACAGAGAAAGAGAGACAGCACACAGAGAAAGAGACAGGGCAGAGAGAGCGAGAGGGGACACAGAGAGAGACAGCACAGAGAGAGAAAAAATAGACAAATAAACATAACATATGATACCATCATTTATGACGGGCAAGTTACTGGTATAAATTAATGCAGGGGGTTTATTACCCCTCCTTCTATGACCCGCTACCCCTTTACCTGCTACCTCTTTTGATACTTGGAAATTCTGATTGGTTGGACTTTTAACCAATCAGATATGTGGCGAGGTAAATCAAATACTTGATTCTGATTGGTTGAAGTATGATTAACACATATTTCAGCAGAATCCTCAAAATTATTATACAAGGCAAAAAAGGAGGAGGAGCTCAATTGGTAGTCGTATTTTTATTTATTTAAAGGGGTGGGGGGTTTTAGGCGGAGGCTCATTTCCATGGGCTGAAGATAAAGATTGATCACTTCAATCAAGGCAAAATAGGATAAAATGGATATACAGGCCTATCCAGTGACAAAGAGTGAGGGCGAGGGCTTTGATGATCTTCGCTGGAGGTTGTCAAAGGATAGGTTATATATTCATTTGCCCCCTTATAGACATAATTAACTTTTTATTGTTTAGTAGTATTTTTATGTAGTACTTTTTTGATTTTTTTGTAAGTAGTGTTAGTGACTATAGGGGACATTATGCACTAAACAAAAAGATTAGAGGCACTCATCTGAGAATGAACAGTACCTAAGTAGGTTTGCCCTATAGGCATGGTTACCTACTATGAGAGCAGACTCTTTTAGCTCAATTGTGCCCTTCACAGGGAAAAATATCCTGTAGTATATCAGTCTGTTCTCACTCAAAGGAGTGATCCAGCCTGAAAATACCAACTAATTCTACCCTGAACAGGAAAAAGCATACTATACCTTTCAGCCTCTCTTGGGACTCATTGGTGAGGTGAAGCTGTACTCCCTAAGACACAGTGAGCAAGGAGCAGCTGAACCTCACTGACAAAGCCCAAGAGAGGCCCAAGTCTCCCTCTCACCTTCTCTCTTCTGCCTGTCTTCCATTTATGTGCTTTCTTTCTCCCTATATTTCACTTTCTCTTTTCTCTCTCTCCATGTTTTTTACTGTGTCTATGATCTTTTCTTCTGCTTATGATCTCTTGTGCTGTTCTCCCTTTTTTATCTGATTCTCCCTTGTGATATCGATATCTCTTCATCTGTTTCTAAATCTTTTTCCTTTTCCTCTCTCTCTTCTCTCTCTTCTCCTCTCTCCCTCTTAAATGTCTTTATTTCTACCTTTCCCCTGTTTCTTCTTTGTGTGGTTCCCTGTTTCACTCACTTTATTCTTGTCTTCTCTTGTCTACCCCCTCTCTACTCTCTTTCTCTCTCTTGTTTACCGCCTCTTTAGTCTCATCTTCCTTGTATTTGCATTGCTCTTAGTATTGTCTTCCCTATCTCTACTCTTATTTTCTCTTTACTATCATCTACCTTTCTTTATACATAGAAATCTCAATAAGTAACTCTCCTTATATTAATGCATATCAGGACAATTAGTTCTATTCTCTCATACAGGGGGATGGCATCTGGAAAAGACTCAGGGAGCTGGTAGCAGATGGCAGGTCAAAGCAACTGACGAAAAACAGGTGAACAAGCAGGGTAAACTGTGAGGGGACAATCTTAGGTTAGAACAAGCAAGAGGTATAAGGGGTTACATGTTAAATACTTGAGGGAGTGTGTAAATGTAATATATTTG
Organism: Discoglossus pictus; assembly: GCA_027410445.1. Taxonomy (NCBI): domain Eukaryota; kingdom Metazoa; phylum Chordata; class Amphibia; order Anura; family Alytidae; genus Discoglossus; species Discoglossus pictus. Next base: position 70,809,650 of record CM050164.1, on the reverse strand, counting down.
CACATTACAGCAGCATACATTTACAGTTGCACTCCACCATTTTTTCTGGCAAGCCGCTCAGGTCCATAAGCTTCATCCCCACAGATATTTTGGGGCTCCTACGCCCCTGTACACATACAGTGCCTTGCAAAAGTATTCACCTCCTTGACTTTTTACCTATTTTCCTACATTACAGCCGTAAGTTCAATGTTTTGTTAATTTGAATTGTATGTGATGGGTCAGAACACAACAGTCTAAGTTGGTAAAGTGAAATGAGAAAAATATATACATACAACTATTTTTTAGAAATAGAAAACAGAAAATTGGCATGTGTGTATGTATTCACCCCCTTTGATATGAAGCCCATAAAAAGCTCTGGTGGAACCAATTACCTTTAGAAGTCACATAATTAGTGAAATGATGTCCACCTGTGTGCTATCTAAGTGTCACATGATCTATCATTACATATACACACCTTTTTTTAAAGGCCCCAGAGGCTGCAACACCTAAGCAAGCGGCACCACTAACCAAACACTGAAGACCATGGAACTCTCCAAACAAGTAAGGTTCAATGTTGTTGAGAAGTACAAATCAGGGTTAGGTTATAAAAAAATATCCAAATCTTCGATGATCCCCAGGAGCACCATCAAATCTATCATAACCAAATGGAAAGAACCTGGCACAACAGCAAACCTGCCAAGAGACGTCCTCCCACCAAAACTCACGGACCGGGCAAGGAGGGCATTGATCAGAGAGGCAGCACAGAGACCTAAGGTAACCCTGGAGGAGCTGCAGAGTTCCACAGCAGAGACTAGAGTATCTGTACATAGGACGACAATAAGTCGTACGCTCCATACAGTTGGGCTTTATGGCAGGGTGGCTGGAAGAAAGACATTACTTTCAGCAAAAAACAAAATGTCACATTTTGAGTTTTCAAAAAGGCATGTGGGAGACTCCCAAAACCCAACACATCACATCACCTAAAGAACACCATCCCCACAGTGAAACATTCTTGAAGTGGATAAATGGAATATTCTATAAAATGGGGAAATATATAAATTTGAAAACTTAAGTATATTTACCCATAAATAGTGGAATTGAGAGCAGTATTTGATATTGCTGTTTTTTCAAGATATTTTCTTCATTCTATTTTTTGGGGGGAATCTCTATGTTTGAATTGTGTGGAGATATAATTTCTATGACTTTACAATAACGTAATGTATTGATCAACGTTCCCCAAACAAGAGCAAACAGAAATCCATCCATTAAATATCACAACAACATTAGACAGCTATCAGTTTTATCAACTAGACATGCTGTCTTAGTATATCAATATATTAATATTTGGTTATATATATATTTTTTTTTAGGGGTCACTCATAATAGCTTACATCCCATGTATCAGCCTGCTTTACTAGATATGTAATACTTCATATCATTTTAAAGTCACCAATGATGTTTTTTAATTAATAAAGGGTTTTTCTTTAGTTTGTTGCTACACATTTCAAAATAGAGTCTTGGATTTTCTCTAGTGTACTGGTGAACTCAATAGGGGATCCAGTTCACAAAAAAATCCATAATTTATATTATATTATTTACTCTATTTAGGGATTTTATTGTTCTCTCTTTTCAATTAATATGTTCTGTAAATTAAATTATGCAAATTCTTAAACAATCCATGTTAATTCCAGGTCGTGAGGCAACAAAATACGAAAAATGCCAGGGGGGGTGGGGGTGGGGGTGAATACTTTTGTAAGACACTGTACTTGTAAAGTGTACTTAATGATAAAATGTACACACTGAGCCCACAGGACGCATTATTGGTGTGCTGAAAAGTATATATATATATATATATATATATATATATATATATATATATATAGATATATAGATATATGATAGCTACAAGTCAGCCTTATGTGAGCCCCTATTGGAGTCTTGTTATTAAGCGCTTTATTAAGCCTATTGGAAAATATAACTGGCAAAGTACTAAAAACTGCAACAGCCTAGATAGTATACCAATTTTGAATGTAGTTATTTCTCCTAATATTGAAATTTTTTATTAAGTTTTGCTGTTAAAAATGGTGGACAATTATCCCTATAAATATGATTAGGAATAGCTCTAACTTTTGGTATTTCTTTATTGCTCCACTGAAACAGGACATTTTCTTTGAGCAACACTTGAGTTTGGGTATTGATGGGACTTGCAAGCATTGATCCTTTGAACTAAGGGAGCAAAAGGATCCAATTGGTTCAACATAGTTTGGTATGGAGACATGTGACTAAGTTAGTATGTGTATAATGTGGACAATGTACAGTGAGTTTCTCCTAATTTCTATGTATTTTAGCTCTGTATGTAGTGTATATAAAAAAGGGGAGAAGGGAAACTCCCGTTGCGTGCCTCCATGTCTTGTGCATTATCTGGGGCTTAATGTTCAGGCAGTAGCATAGGAAGTGGGGTGCGTGAGGGGCGGAGATAAAGAAGGATGGAGAAAGAGAGAGAGAATGAGAGAGAATGAGAGAGAGGAAAGAGAAGGGGGAGAGAGAAGAGGAGAATGAGAAGGGAGAGAGAGAAAGAATGTTGGAAAGTGAGAGAAGGGGAGAGAAAGGAGAAAAGGTGACAGATAGCAAAGGGAGGAAGAGAGTGAAGCGTGAGAGAGAGGAAGTACGAAAGGTGAGGAGAGATAGGGGAGGAGGAGGAGAGATTAAGAAAAAGAATATTGGGACTCCTTTTATATATATATATATATATATATATATATATATATATATATATATATATATAGTTCAGTTTATATATATACCCATGTATATATGTATATGTATGTAGAAAATCTAAAGAAAAAGAGTAGAGGTGCTTCTTCTGAGAATGAACAATACCTGAGTAGGTTTGCTCTATAGGACTGGTTATATTGGTCTTGGTGTATATTGCCATGAGGCGTTGGAATTTGGTTAAACATTAGGTGACATGGGTATCTAAATAGACTCCCATGGTTATATGTATGAGTGAGGATTAGGGTGAGTGAGAGAGGGAATGCCCAAAGGTTCCCTTCAATATTTGGGAGAAGAGAATCCTCAGGGTTCCATTGGCTCTAAGGCTGATCGTCAGTGGGGTCTTAAACCTCCCACTGATCTGTTATGATTTTTAACCACTTTGCTGCTGTGGGAAGGAGTTTATATAGATAGATGGGGGAGGTGTATGTGTGTAGTGTAGTGTGTCACTATGCAGCATTGCTGCAGAGACTACTGATCTAACAGCTCAGTGTCTCATGAAGCAGATTGTGTGGGGATTGTTAGGCTTAGGGACCACGGGATGCACCTGTCCGGGTGCGTGTTCCCTACTTGATTGATAGCTTTGTAGGGGTTGCAATTGGAATGGATAAGTAGCTTGCACATAAAAATCTCCCACAGTTTGGAGAGAGCCCTTTTGCGCAGTTACACATCCGATTGGAATAGGGCCATAGTATGCTACCTAGTTTCTGAAATAGTCAAATTATCTACCCTCAAATTTAGTCCAAAAAACACCATATATAATTAGCTTTAATACTCCCTAAAACTAGCTCAACTTTTGTATTTGTTTTGTTAAGATGTTCGATTTATATAGTAAGTGTAACATACATCATTATAAATTGCAGTTAGAAAGAGTATGTTTAAAGATGAAATAGCTGTTTTATTTTTGGATCTCAACAACGCCTATGAAAGAAAAGTATGCTTGTACAAACCACTTAGAATTACAGGCATGTGTGCATGCCTACAGGATGCAAATAATTCATTTGGCCTGAATAGTTAACTTTGTAAAAGTTTTAACATAGCATTGGCAAAAGAGTCAGCTAATATTGCTCATTCAATTAGTTACCACCAAAGTTCAACATCCCCATGCCTGATTAGACTGAAATGTCTGCCCATGGGAGAATTCTAATTAAGTTGGTAAAAATTCTAGTCACCTTTGCGCTCATTAAGGTTGATTCTAATTGACCAAAATGTCTGTTTTACATAGCCATTGCACAAAGACATTAAAGCAGATAGATTTTATTTTGTAACTAAAAAAACCTCTTAGTGTCGAATTACATTTTGAAAAGGTACCAAACTATGCTTTGGATAAAATCTATGTTTAAGCTGTTTACATTTGGTGATAACAGGCCTTACAAAATAAGCAGGAGAGACATTAGGTCATTCTAAATGAAATTCCCATGATTAAGATTAATCTTTAACTAAAACAGAACAGCAAGGGTTCCAAATATGTTATAACTTAAAACTATAAGTAAATGTGAGTACTTTGTAAGCCGAATGTTAAATTGCTGTACAATGCAATCTGGTAAAATTCCAATTCAGTTTGCCATTCATAAAATAGAAATTATAGTATCATTATTGATGCAACATTTACAGTCGACTTTCTTATAAGATACCCACCTTCTAAAGTCCCCTTTCCTGATATTCTCTCTCATAAGAGTTGAAATTTTACACAGTTGTAACCTAAAGTCATGCCCATAGGGAAGGACTTCAAACTACCAATGCCTCAAACAGCTAAGAAAGAGACTGTGATGTGCAGTGTGTCAGAGCAACATGAGACAATGGTTGTGTGAACCCCTTAGTAATTATAGTGGCTTTAGGTTGCAGATGTGCAAGACACTCTCTTGAGACCGAAGAGCAGGCATGGCGGAGACTCCAAAAGGTGAGAATCTGTTACCCTGGGGGCTCTTTAGGCGTAAGGGAAGATTATACTGTATATATTCAGGTCATGAAGTCTATAGATACATGTTTAGTCTTTTAGACCATGCATCAATTAGTTGGGCTTCTTTAAATTGTTTATAGTTTGAGCATACGCTCTGCAGAACTGGACACATTGAATAAGATGACATGGAACAATGGATCAATAGAGCGACAATATTACCTCACTTTTTTTCTACTGTTAATTCCACTAGCAATTCATCCAAACATTCTACTTGTGTTTCCTGAGGTTTTGTTGCATTGCTGGTCTTCTTTTAAATCATATACTATAATAACTCCTGAGTCTATTCCTCATCTGTTGTTATTATAATTTTGTCATTAGTATTACACTTTGGAGCTTTTGTGGCCTAAGTCCATAATGTGGATTTATAATTTCATAATTGATTGAGCAATGTCTAATTGTTTTAAATGAGACTCATTATTTGATTTTGTAAGTTTACCTTAGGACTGGGAGGTCACAGACAATGGTACCAATCCCTGTGAGCCATTCATCCTCAAGCTTCATTTAATATGTTTCATGTACTAAAAGTACCATTTTTGTACAGCACTGCATAATGTAAAACTGAAAAATAATCATAATATTGTTTTTATTTCAGACTGAAACATTGAATGTTTATTCATCCTGCAAACTAATTATTAAAAAATGAACTATGCAAGTTTTGTACTTAGATTGAATCCATTGAGGCATAACATTTTTATATTTTTTTCAAAATCTATTATTTTGAATATATCTATTTGTATATCTAAACAAATATGTTAAGGAGGGAGAAAATATTTTGGGTTCTTTGATGGAAACTATGTGCTGTTATGTTTTATGTATTACTACCGATAAAAGGAACAATGTAAAGTAAACCAATTACAATATTTTTATTAGGAATTTTCATTTTGAAGTTATGAAAACTTAAGATAATAAAGTTATACATAGTGATGATGATAAAGTCATATCCCATGGTTATTTATTATTGTGTATTATTGGTTCTAGTTTTTTAGAAATAAATATTTCTTGTTAACATAGTTACATAACAATTGAGGTTGAAAAAAAGATTTTTAGTCCATCAATTTAAATTTTTTTTTAGATCTCCTCTGATCCTTATATGTGGATTAATTGTTAATTAGTTGATAATTGTTAATTGATCCAGAGGAAGGCAAACATAAAAAAACACTGAAAGTTCGCCAATGGTCTCATAAGGGAAGAATAAGTTAAATTCCTTCCTGACCCCATATACTGGCAATCTGATTCCTCCCTGGATCAATACTCCTTCTCTAGTTATCCAGGATAACCCTGAATGCCCTTTTTATCAAAACATATATCCAATCCCTTTTTAAAGTTATCTGTCAAATACACTGTCACAACCTCCTTTGGTAGATAATTCCACAGTTTAACCACCCTTACTGTTAAGAACCCCTAACTTTCTTTAAGCCAGAATATTTTTCCATTAAACTCAAAAGATGTCCCACTTGACAAAGCCTAATATATAGCCATATTAAATTGCGATTTGGTCAATTGAATAGGGCTCTATATAAGCACACAGCATATTTTTTACAGAAGTTTTTAGTTAGTGAAGACCTTGCTTTTGGATAGAAGATCACTAACTAAAAACTTGTGTAAAAAAAATATGCTCTGTGCTTATATAAAGCCCTATTCAATTGGCCAAATAGCAATTTAATAAGGCTGATAGACAGTGGATGTATCTACATAAGGTAATCATATCCCCTCCTAAAGTTTTCCTTTTTTTCTAGAGAAAATTTGGTTAGCCTGCCTTCATAGCTTGTTGTTGTTGTTTAGTCGTTCAGTCACGTCCGACTCCCCGTGACTCTATGGATCACAGCACGCCAGTTGCATCTCTCAGTCAATGCCCCTCTGAGAGCCATCAAGTTCAAGTTCATTGCTTCACTGACCTCACCTATCCATCTCCGCCTCTGTTGTCCCCTTCTTGTGCCTTCAATCTTTCCCAGCATCAAAGTATTTTCTAGGGATTCCAGCCGTCTCATAATATGGCCAAAATATTTGAGCTTCAGCCTCATGATCATATCCTCTAGTAAACAGTTTGCCTTGATTTCTGAAGTATTGATTTATTGGATCTGCTTGCAATACAAGGGACTCTAAGCAGTCTTCGCTAACACCACAATTCAAAAGCGTCAAGTCTATGGTGCTCAGATTTATTTTTTGTTCCAGCTCTCACATCCGTATATTATTACTGGGTATACAATAGTTCGAACTATGCAGACCTTTGTTGATAGTTTTATATCTTTACTTTTTACAAGCTTGTCCAAGCTTGTCCTAGTGTTCCTTCCCAGAAGCAAACGTCTTTTAATTTCATGACTACAGTCACCATCTGTACAGACCTTGGATCCAAGGAAAATAAAATCTGTCACTTCCTCCATTTCTTCCCCGTCTATTTGCCAGGAAGTGAGATTGCCATTTGGCATGATCTTCGTCTTTTTAACTTTGAGCAGCAGGCCAACTTTTGCACTCTCTTCTTTTACCCTCATCACTAATTCCTTTAGTTCCTCCTCACTTTCAGCCATCAGAGTAGTATTATCGGCGTATCTGAGGTTGTTGATATTCCTTCCAGGAATATTGATTCTGGCTTTGGATTCATCCAGCCCAGCCTTACGCATGATGTACTCTGCATATAAGTTGAATAAATAAGGCGACAATATATAACCTTGTCGCACTCCTTTTCCGATCTTGATCCATTCTGTTGTCCCATGTTCGGTTCTGACGTGGCTTCTTGTTCGACATACAGATTCTTTAAGAGGAGGATGAGATGATCTAGTACTCCCATCTCTTTAAGGACATGCCACATTTTTTGTGATTCACACAGTCAAAGGCTTTAGAATAGTCTATGAAGCAGAAGTAAATGTTTTTTTAGAACTCTCTTGCTTTCTCTATCATCCAGCGGATATTGGCAATTTGATCTCTTGTGCCTCTTCCTCTGCGGAACCCGACTTGCACAACGGCTTAAGCATTACCTTATACCTTAGTCCCTCCATTTTCATTATTAGTTTTGCTACCCTTCTCTTTACTTTCTTTGTTGCCATTAGTCTAATCTGAGTACATCCCTTTGTTTCCTGTCTTTTAGTCAGCTCTCAAACCATGAGCAGATATTTACTGCAGTTCCTGTATCCCTTAGTTTGCACAATATTATTTATTAATAGCAAATTACCCGCAAAAAAATAACGGCAATAAAATTATAAGGCAGGTAATGCTGTTTGGTGGAGACGCGCGGTAAATGGGTTTTATGTTTATTGTGATTTTTTGGTTTTTGTTTTTGTGTATATTTTTTTTTGTATGCTAATTAAATAATTAATAAATTAATATACTTTACCTATTTTGAAGTAATATATGCAGGAAGCATTGTGTTGAAGAGCTGAAAATCTGTTTTGATGTTGCAGCATACAATGTCGGTTTGCACTGCTGTGGAGCTGATGTGTAAGTGTCAGCAATGTGTGCAGTGTGTAGTGTAAATAAGCTGCATGCGCGAGGAAAAAACGTTAGGGTAGCTGTGTATTTCCTCATTGTGTAAGTTAGTGTTGTAAAATGGCGGCTAATGTGTATGTGGTACGCGGCTGTGGCTGATTTAGCGTCCTTGTTAATAGTGTATCTTGGACCTTGTACGTCATTTTTGTAAAATCCGTATGTGCTTGTTGGTGTTTTGCGTCTTTAGGGTCCTGTAGCCTCCTTTTCGTTTCTTTCGGTGGCCATTTTTTCTCTCACTTAGGGGATTTTCATGTGTCTAAACTCTTGGACTTAAAGTGAGGTGTAACTTCACTTGCAGAGGTCCTGGGTGCCCCCCCCCCCTTGCTGTGGGTAAGCTTGTATGTATTTGTTGTGTGTATTTATTGTGTTTCTATTATTTTCATGTGCGTGTGGGTCGAGCGTTAAGGTCGTATTTTTGCGTCCTTGTTAATAGTGTATTTTGGACCTCGTATGGCTTTTTCAGAAAATACGTATGTGTTTCGGGTTATTTTGCGTGTTTAGGGTCCTGTAGCCTCGTTTTCGTTTTTTTTCGGCAGCCAATCACTTAGGGGATTTTCGTGTGTGTAAACGCTTTAAGTTGGACCTAAATCGAAGTGTAACTTCACTTGCAGAGGTCCAGGGAGCCTCCCTTGCTGTGGGTAAGCTTTTTATGTGTTTATTGTGTGCATTTATTGTGTTTTTAATGTTTTCATGTGCGCGGGGTTCGAGCGATAATGTCGTAATGTCCTGCGGCTCGTATTTGTGGATGCTAAGTACGTAAATTTTGCGGTCGACGTGAGAGCCTCCACCTCCGCAAATGCGGCCCCTCGCTTCGTGTGGGTCCGCATTTGCGAGCCTAAAGTCCGCAGTTGCTGGCAAGGAGTGCCTTCAGCGCTCCTTGCCAGCAACTGCTGCCGTCGCTCTGCGAGCCCGCAGCATTAGCAACAACCCGCTTGCTCACAACTATATATGTGATATTATTTTCTGCAGCGCCATACATGGAACGAGTACAAGGCAAAAACAGATTCAATACAATACAAATGAATAGAGTACCCTGTCTTTGAGCTTAGAATATAGCATACAAAGTGCTTTCTCGAGCACCTTATAATATTATTAGAAGAAATATAATTCTAAAGGGTTTGGTTGTTAAACAGGAGGGTGAAAGGTACATTGTGTATACTAAGGATCAAGGTGATAAGCTTCATTAACAAATGTGTTTTTAGTGAGCTTTTGAAGGTCTTGAGACAGGAGGAGGTCTAGTCTTGCATGTTGAACTGTATCAAAAGCCTTTGCAAAATCCAAAAAGACTACATCCACTGAGTTGCCTTGATCCAAGTTCATACTTACCACCTCATAGAAACTAACTAAATTTGTTTGACATGACCTATGCCTCATAAACTTGTGTTGACTCCTAATTATAATCTTGTTGAAATAGATATATACTTGTATACTATCCCTTATTAACCCTTCTAAACACTTTCCCATTACAGAAGTGAGGCTTACAGGTGTATCGTTCTCTCAATTTGCTCATGCTCCCTTCTTAAATATAGGTATCACATATAATTTTCTTCTGTGCATTTCCTCACATTCAATTATATCTGGGGCGTTATAGCCTATTCCTACCAATAGCCTTTCCTAATTTGTTCCTCTACTATGTAACTCAACCCACAAGGACACACCCCAGATCAATTCTGATACCTAACACCAATTTACCAGTAATAACAATAAAAATGTAACTTTATTATTTAATGTTAAACAGGAACTACAACGCCAATAAAAATCACTAGTGGGCTTAATTGATTATAGTTATTGTCGAAGGTGCCTGAACCAGTTTGAAAAAAAAAAAACTACAAAATATAGCAGAGATAAAAAAAACAACTATTATATCCAAAAATATATTGGAAAAAAGACAAAATGTATGTCCCTCAAATGTATCTTTATCACTGGAAGACATATTGCCCCACAAGCTGGCTATAACACCCTCATAATAATAGGACAGATCAACTGTGCAAAAAACTGGTACAACAAATAAACTAAAACTTGAAAACAAGTTACTTATAATGAGAGTAGAAACTGCCTAATTTCAAATGTTGTAAAGTTGCCAATAATATTAACAATTAGTAACTTTTATAAAACATTTTACTATTGCCTCAAAATCTACTACTTAAATGTTGTGCACACTTCCTAATTGTAGGTGTAGAAAATATTCACATGCACACTTTTAAAATCAGCCATTAAACAAACCAACCGATGTTAGTCTAAAAATGAGTAAATTCACTGTCAGCTCCTTTACTATGCAAAATCAATTGCAAGTGCTGCATTAACCACAGTACTTGAAAAAGAAGCACATATCATTGTGTTCTGTCAAGGGGCACTATGTGTAGTTTGATTTTACATGATTACAATCATGCTTGCACCCGGGGCTAAACTTTACTGCACATAGTGCCCCATGACAAAACACACAATGCAATACACTTCTCTTTCAAGTATTGTGGTTAATGCAGCAATATCTGGCTAATATGTTACATCACAAGAAATTAGGTATATATACCTCAGTTTTGCCATGGCGTTCTTTTGCTTCAAACCAAACCTTTGAAAAAATGGTTGTCATTTGAGCAAAATGTCCATCAGATGTAATAGTATTACAGCTATTCTGCCTATATAGGGCTTGTCAGACGCAGAGTAAAATTGATTACATATACTTCCAAATATGGTCCATGTCCATGTGATAGTATAGAGCTGACAGTGAATATACCCATTTTGCGCATTAATTACTGATTTTAATAGTGTGTATGTGAATATTTTAAAGGTTTGAATCTCATCACAGTGGCAAGGACTCAGTTGATTATTATCCTACAGTTAGGAAGTATGCACAACAATTTAAGTTGTATATCTAGAAGCACCAGTAACGTGTTTTCTAAATAGTAGCAATGTTTTTTTCTTTACTCGCTCAGTCAAGTCCACTCTCTGTGACCTCAGCACGTCAGGTATATCTCTCACTCACTGCCCCCCTGAGCTCTATCAAGTTCATTGCTTCAGTGACCTCATCTATCCATCTCCTCCTCTGTCACATCCCCTTTCTCTTGTGCCTTCAATCTTTCCCAGCATTAGAGTCTTCTCTAGGGAATCCTGACGTCTCATGATATGGTAAAAATATTTGAGCTCCAGTCTCATGATCATACAGTCCAGTGAATAGTTTGTCTTGATTTCCTGATTTCCTGTTTTATTTGATTTTCTTAAAGTCCAAGGGACTCTAAGTAGATTTCACCAACACCGCAATTCAAAGGTGTAAATTTTAGGTCTCTCAGCCTTCTTTATGGTTCAGTTGTCACTCCGTATTTTACCACTGGGAATACCATAGTTCTAACTATGCTGATTTTTGTTGATAGTTTAATATCTTTACTTTTTACTAGCTTGTCCAAGCTTGCCATAACTTTCCTCCCCAAAAGTAAACATCATGGCTACAGTCACTATCTGAAGAGATCTTGGATCCCAGGAAAATACAATTTGTCACTGCCTCCACTTCTTCCCCGTCTTTTTGCCAGGAACTGAGATTGCTGTTTGCCATTATCTTAGTATGTTGACTAAGATAATGGCAGTAGTATGTTGAGCAGCAGGCCAGCTCTTGCTCTCTCTTCTTTTACCCTCATCAATAGGTCCTTTAGTTCCTCCTCACTCAAAGCCATCAAAATAGTATCATCGGCAGATCTGAGGTTGTTAATATTTCTTAGAGCAATATTGATTCCGGCTTTGGATTCATCCAGCCCAGCCTTACGCATTATATACTCTGTGTATAAGTTGAATAAATAAGGTGACAATATACAACCTTGTTGCAAAACTGACATTGGCTTCTTGGTCCACATACAAATTGTTCAGGAGGAAGATGAGATGATCTTGGCCTCCCATTCTTTTAAGAACATGCCACATTTTGTTGTGATCCATGCAGTCAAATGCTTTTCTGAAACTCTTGCTTTCTCTATTATACATTGGATGTTTGAAATGTGATCATTTGTGCCTCTTCCTCTGCAGAACCTGGCTTGCACATCTGGATGTTCCTGGTCCATATATTGTTGGAGAGGAGCTTTTAGGATCTTAAGAATGACCTTGCTGGAATGTGAAATGAGTGCAATTGTTCAGTAATTGGAGCACTCTTTTTTTGGGGATTGGGTTGTAGACTGACCTTTTCCAATCTATTGGCCATTGATGAGTTTTCCAAATTTGTTGGAGTAAAGCACAGCATCCTAGGGCCCATCTCAGTTTGCTCTCCAAGATGTCTCCAAGATGTCTGGCTCCAGCTCATTGGACAAACTATTGAGATCATCACTGTCAAGATCCTTCCTGTATAGATATTCAGTGTATTCCAGCCACCTCTTCTTTATCTGATCTTTTTTTGCTAAGTCCCTAGTATTTCTGTCTTTTATCACACCCACTTTGGCATGAAAGGTACCTTCGAGATCCCTAATTTTTTTTGAAGAGATCTCTTCATTTACTAATTCTGGTATCTTCTTCGATCTCCTTACGTCTCACATTGTGGAATGTCTCCTTGTCTCTTCTTGCTATCCTCTGGAATTCTGCATTCAGTTGGACAAACCTTTTCCTATCTCCACTACTTTTCGCTTCCTTCATTCTTGGGCTACTTCCAAAGCCTCATCAGACAGCCAGTTTGACTTCTTACTTTTCTTTTTTTTTAGGGATATTCTTTGTTGCTGTTTCCTGGATAATGTTGCAAACTTCTGTCCAAAGTTCTTCAGGCATTCTATCTTCCCTGTCTAGTTCCTTAAATCTATTCTTTACTTCCACTACATATTCACAAGGGCAGTGGCGTAGCTAAGGGGGGGCGAGGGGGGCGGACCGCCCCGGGTGACAGCATATGGAGGGTGACACTATGTTACCTCCAACAAAAATTTTCAGCCAGGCTAAGGTGCGAAAATAGTCTGAAAATTCCCCTTCCTCTGCCTCCCTTGTCTCCTTTCCCCCCTCCTCTCCCTCCCCTGTGTCTTGTACCTGGATGCAACCCTGCCAGCAGTGCCACACTCACCCTCTCTGTGGCTTCCATCCTCTGGCCGGAACTACTTTCTGGATCAAGCCTTGCATTGCGCATGTGCATCCCGTCAGCGCGATTCGTGGCTTGATCCAGGAAGTAGTTCTGGCTGGAGAACGGTCAGCGCTGAGAAGAAGACGGTGAGTGCGGCGCTGCTGACAGGATTGGAACCAGGTAGTGGGGCAGGGGGAGCATCAGTGGGGCAGGGGGAGCATCAGTGGGGCAGGGGGAGCAGTGTGGGCCTTTGAAAGGAGGAGGAAGGGGACAGACATGGGAGGCATTGAAGCCTCTCCCATAAGCCTTGCGATGAGCGCCTGCGGCACACATTGCAGTCTAAGTGCCGCTAGCCTCGCAGTCGCAGGTCACTGGGGTGACATTTGAACGGACCGCCCCGGGTGACGTTTACTCCAGCTACGCCACTGTACAAGGGATAATATTTATTTTGTTTCTGCTTGGTCTGATGATTTTCCCTCTTTCCTTCAGTTTAATTCTGAACTTTGCAATAAGAAGCTGATTGTATAGAGCTCCTCCATCTTTGGCTGCAAAGTATATAGTCAATCTGATTTCTATATTGTCCATCTGGTGATATTTATGTGTAGAGTTGTCTCGGAAACTGTTGGTACAGGGTTTTTGCTTCTACTTACCTCTTACCTGCTTCATTTTTAATTCCAAGGCCAAACTTACCAGTTATTTCAAGTGTCTTTTGGTTCCCATTTTAGCATTCAAATCCCCTATTATGATAGTAACATTTTTTCTTGGTGTTATCTACATATATTTTCGGAGAACTGGATAACTTCAGCTTCTTCAGCATCCATGGTTGGAGCATAGACTTAGATCATTGTGATGTTAAATGGCTTGCCTCGAATTTGAATTGAAATCAATTAGTAGCAAATTACTAGTTATAAATATTGAGCCCCATTCTATTCCAAGAGTGTATTTTGTGGTATACCGCAAAATCTGCTGCGGGAGCCTTTTTTTCCCCTACCTTAAAGGCCTTATCTCTTAAACTCTAGCCTTTGCATTAAGTTAGAATGTTTTGGTTTTTCTAGAAAGGTTGTGCTTGGTAAATTACTGAGCCCTAACAAACCTATACTAATATGAATACTTTAGGGATTTCCCTACATTTAAAAATCCAGTGGAGGGAATTCCCAGGAATCACCTTCCCTGCTCACTGCCTGATTGGCCCCTTCTCCCCTCAAAATGCATACCCCTACCCCGATCACCCCATCTTCCTAAGACATGGGGGTCTATAGAGAAACCCATGGCAACAAAAATATTAACCCTGTACAAGGACCCCCCAAACACCTACAAGTTAACCCTTGCCACGGGGATACCGATCAGAGCCCCCATTAAACCTTATATTAAACCCTATGCTGAGGGGGTGCATCAATAGCAGTCACTCATAGTAGTTCTCTCCCAATTTTTCCAAGATGTGTGAATAGAATAGCGAGGTTGTTTTGTTGTTATTGTTCAGTCCTTCAGTCGTGTCCGTCTCTCAGTGTCTACATGGATGCAAGGCACATCTTGTGTCTGGTTGTGCTTATCCAAAAGGTTATCTTGGCTAATATATGGTAGTGATCCAGAAGGGAGATGTTGTTTTACTTTTGCTCTTAAACATGGTGTAATTTGGTAATAAAATTGCAATATGGAGGAATAGAATAGGCCTCCTTGTTGGCAACATTACTAAACATATGGCCCTAGACACCCCGACTTTCTGGCGCACGGCCAATACACGCCGGTGCATGCGTGCCGAAAATAGCGCTCCTGACATCTGCGCTCTCACTTTCCCTGTCACTTGGCTTCGGTCAGTCCTCTTCCCTGCACCTCATTGTCAGCTCTCAGCACCCTGCTCTCTCCTCAATTCCCCTGGCCCTGTACCCCAGCCTCCTCCCCTGTACCCCATGTAAACCCTTAGTTGTGCAAGATGGTGTACATTGTGGCTCCTGTCTGACTGAAAAAGTCAGTCAGACAGGAGCCACAAGGTACACCATACAATATAGCTCAGGGTCTAGAGAGGGAGTGGGGTTCATGGGAGAAGGCAGGGGTACAGGGCCAGGGGTACAAAAGAGAGAGCATGGTGCTGAGGGCTGAAAACGGGGTGTAGGGGAAAGGGATGACCAAAGCTCTATTTTATGGGTGCATGCGTCTGGGCGTATTGGCTGTGCGCCAGAAAGTCGTGCCACCGTGGCCCTATGTTGCTAATTTGCAGTTTCTGCTCCTATCATTAGAAACTTGTATTCACGTGTTACAGTTGTTGCTTTGTATTTGAGCTCATTTGTTGTACCAGTTTCTTGCATAGTTCAGCGATCCTATGTCGGTGATCTAGCCAGCTTGTGGGGCTATATACCTACCAATAAGGAGAATCCATTCGAGGGACATACGATTTGTCTCTTCTTAAATATTTTTCCAATATATTTTTGAATATAATAGCCTCTCTTGATTTTTTGATCTCTGCTGTATTTTGTTATTATATTGTCAATATTTTATTAATTATTTTTTCAAGACTCTTTTCAAGTGCACATAACTTCTATATGGATTTCAGAATTTTTTTGTTGTCTATTTACACTGCTACTTAAAGGACCGCTGTGGTCATATACTTAAAATATACAATTTCGAAAATCTACACTTGAAAACGAAAAAACAAACTGTAGAATGGATAGTAAAATAATACAGCCTCCAATTTGGTCTTAGTGCAATACTGTAAGGCTACTGGGGGAACTGGGTTCTGTAATAACCAAACCATTATATCTATTTTCTTAAGATTCACACTGCATAGGCTTGGTAACAGATGACTGGAGAAAAGCAAATGTAATAGCTCTATTTAAGAAGGTATCTCTATAGTGGGAACCTCTTAGAAGGGTTAATAAGGGATAGTATACAGGAATATATCCATGTGGACAAGATAATAAGTAGGAGTGAACTCAGATTTATGAGGAAAAGGTCATGTAAAACAATTCTAATTAGTTTGTATAATGAGATAAATAGGAACTTGGATCAAGGCAACTTAGTTTATTGGAGTTGCAAAGGCTTTTGATACCATGCCATGTCGGAGGCTATTGCACAACATAAGGGATACTTGAATTGCTGTAAATATATGCACTTGAATGGAAGACTTGCTAAAAGACATTAAACATACCCATTTTTATACCCCTGTACAGAAATGCAAAAAGTAAAATTATTCACATAAAAATAAACATTTTTCAACTAGCCAATATGGTCCATATTCTATTAGCTGCTCGCTAATTCTGACCGCAAGGCTGAACATGTAAACTTTTGCCTTTTTAAGTCAGATTTCAGGGGGTGTGATCATATGATCTGACAGTATTTAAGCAAGGCCATAATTTACTCCTTAAACACTCGCAATACTTCTTAGACACCGCCAATAGTAAATGAGACAGTCATCATGATGTCAGTAAAACATGGAGTTTATACTTAAACTTCACTCAGAGACTACACATTAATAAGTGTTGAGAAGCAAATTTTTCGATCGTACTCGCAATCCCGCAATGTAGAAACCAATAGAATGCATTAAAGCAACTGTTCTAGGTTCCATGATATGTATTTACCCCTTAAGTCCCGTGATCCATTTCACCCCCAAAAAACAGTAAAAAAATATTTAGTATTGCATATTTGTGGGTTTGAGATTGTTCTGCAACCAATTGTAATGTATTTCTATGCTTTCCCATAATTTTAAAGTACAGTATTGCGTGTTTAATCTCTGTTAAGCCTTTAAACATTGATTGAAAATGCCTTGAGAGTCCTCTTGAGTACTCATATTATTTATTACAGGAATGCAATACTTTTTTTTTCATTTGCAAGTTGAAAATATTTGCGAATTAGAGCTGTGAATATTGATTTTATGTAACCTTAATTGGTTAGCACCTATAAATCGTATCTGTGCTAAAGCCAATGGAGTTCTAAGGCTGGTTTTGCGGCTTTGGCTGGCCCGTGATGATTGTGAGCAGGTAACTCGTAATCGGAATGCGAGTAGTTAATAGAATCTGTGGCAATATTCAAAGTTGTTTTAAGTGTGTATAATTTTACAAATTGGGCAATAGAGATCACATTTGTATTTCCCTGTCCTGGTCTCCTTAACCAATCGCAAGAGTGTATGGTAGGCCCTTGTTACAAATTGGTAAGTTATTAATCAATTTACTATATATTAATCATAATATGGCTTATGCTTATAATAATTATTTTATCTCAGCCCCTGAGATTCTAAGTGTAAAAATAAAGTTCATACTTCTTGCTTTCTACAGTTCACAATTCATTAAATAAGGCTACAAACGTATTAATACATTATATACATAAATATTTAACATTACAAACAACATACCTTAAACTAGCAGAAAGGCATTCCATGTGTCGACTACTATTGGCCTAAATGGCTTGTAAGACTGTGGGCCCTATTCAATTTGGCATTTTGAGTTCCCGAAGTCCGTAAAGGAGCCCGCAAGAGCTACGGCTATTAAATTGGCCTCTTTTAGCTACCTGCAAATGATCTGTGGGTTACAGGCATAAAAACCCTATGGGCTGTCAAAATCTGAACTCCAAACCAGCTAAGCCTTTGATCTTTCAATCCCGTAAATGCTACAAGCAAATCGCTATTAAATTGCTCAAGTCCTCAAGCCCGCAACTGTTTTCACACCCGTAAATGGCAAATGTAGCCAAAAATCCTATGGGTACTAGAGAGGACCCACAAGGGGGTTAAACTCCTGTCTGTAGCACTGTAAAATCAAATATAAACACACTACTGTATTTTCAATTATAGGGAAAGCAATGAAAGGTATTAAAATGAATAGCACAACATTCTCAAGCTCACAAATCTGCAATAAAAATACTTTTTTATGTTTAATTCCTGCAATCAATGTGTTAATACATATAATAGAACTTGCACTGACTAGAATATTATATTTATTGATTTTTTTCATATTGCATTATTTCTGGACTGCGGGTCCAATCGCAACTCAAAACGTAGGCAATTGAAATGTAACCTCTATGTTTAGTGACATAATGATGACGGTCTCTTTTACTATTTGCTCCGTCTAAACCCAAAAGTATGGGTTTGAATAATTTAACATGTTCACGCCCGCAAATGCTACATGCCACAGCATGATTTACGGATTTGGATTACGGCTATGTGCTTACCGGCTTTTCTATTTAATCGCTCCAGCGGAATTTAATAGGGCCCCTTGTCTGTATATATATATATATATATTTATTTATATTTATATATCACATAAATAGTTGTCAGTGTTCGTAACATTTGCAATATTGGTAACGGAGTTGCGTTCCTCGCAAAGCAAGGCTCACCGGCAGCACAGTCGAACTGCGAGCCTCGCTAAGTGAGGCTAGCCAGCGGCACAGTCGAACTGCGAGCCTTGCAAAGCGAGGCTCGTCAGAGGTGCAGTACTTAGGCTGCAATGAGCGCAGAAGGCGCTCATTGCAGCCAGCGGAGCAGTCCTCCTCCTCCCCCTTTTCATCCTCCTGCCCCCTTATCATCCTCCTTCCCTGCTTATCCTCCTCTCCAATTACCCCCCCCCCCATCCCATTACTGTGATCAAATGAGCTCCTGCTGCTCTCTCCCCTGAAGCGCGTCTTCTGGCTGTGTCTGACCGGCATATGCTAATGACATAACGTCACATGCTGTTGACGGGCAAGTAGCAGGCAACAAGCATCTAGTCTTGAGCTCACATTCAAACTGAGTTAAAGTAAACGTGTATTGAAGATGTATGTAATTTCAATAAAAAAAGGTGTTTTATGCTTCTCAAATAATAATCATATCGTTTTCTTATCCCTGCATTTCTCACAGTATTATAAAACTAAACATTAAACATCCTTTAAAAGAGACAATTCAAAGAAGAATCACCTGAGAAACTTTGCTCTGCTCCCAGACAACTTAAGAAAACTGATTTGAAGACTTTTGAAGAGCACCTGAATTATGTATCGCCCATTTAAAAGGAAGCCTATTACCATAGCTATTATTACTGTTAAAACTATTATTACTGCATGTCAGTTATAAATATTAATTTGACTGAAATTATTCCTGCTTAAATACTTCCTGACACAAATGTATAAATGTATTGTTAACAATGCCCCATAATGTGTCTGTTATCTAACATTCCCCTCTCCCCTTTTTTATTCTGCATAGCTCTGCTAAATTAATATAATCTTCAATTGTCAGAAACCCAGCCAGCCAGCTTATTCTAACTAACTTCATTATCAGTAACATTCCACCATTTCATGCTCATGTTATCCTGCTGTCTTCAATCGCATAAACAAAATAATATATTTACATTTTACATTTTATATTTTTTTATATTACATAGTCCAATTTGTATGTGTATCCCCAATCCACAGTTGATATTGCTTCTTACCTCGATATCACATGTACAATATATGTTTGTCAGTAATGAGAGTTAATTTATTGCTACCTAGTAATTGTCACACCAAGGAGATATTGCAATATTTTTGTCCAGAAGTGGGAAAAATGTCTAGCTGATTGTAGACTTACTTCACTAGATCTAGGTTTTTCACAGCCCCATATCCATAGTTAATATACAATCAATTAATCTAATACATGAACTCTGTAAAATGCTATTAATTTTAAATAACAGTTTGTAATGAATTTAACATTTACAGAAATAGCTATTTTCTTAAATATCCTTCTCAATCCTGCCTGAAGAATATGTTTTATTCTGCTCTCATAGCGTATGTAAAGAAAGGTAACCTTCAGCCATTACTTCACATTTCACTCATAATGGACCTCTCACTTGTAATGGCTGGCAATTCTACATATTTGTCATCTATTTTAACACTTAATGGAATCTCCTGCTGGGATAAAAAAAACAACTCTTGGACATGCTTGCTAGGCATGGAAGTTGCTGTTAAACAAAAATGGACTTACATTACCCACCCATAATAATGTTCATGTCTGATGCTATGTGCGCATTCACAATTATCATTGACATACAGTTTTCTCCACTCAGTGATTCACCATAAAACCTGGTGATTTCCTGATATTTGAGAGTACCTTCAGTTGACAGACACCAAAACCCTGTCACTTTATGATCTTCTCAAGTTCTACTATTATGGATCACATATATAGTTGTGAGCGTACGAGTTGTTGCTAACGCTGCGGGCTCGCGTAGCGAGGGCCGGGGCTCGCGTAGCGAGTCGCGGGCCTCCCATAGCGAGGGCCGCGGCTCACGCTGCGAGACGCGGGCCTCGCGTAGCGCGAGGCCCGCGGCTCGCGCAGCGAGACGCGGGCCTCGCGAAGCGAGAGCCGCGTTTCGCGTAGCGAGCCCGCGGCCCTCGCAAAGCGAGGGCACTGTGCCAGGTTGTCAGTTGCTGGCATGGAGCGCCGAAGGCTCTCCTTGCCAGCAACTCTGAGGATCCTCGCGAAGCGAGGGCCTCAGTTGCTGGCATGGAGCGCCGCAGGCGCTCCATGCCAGCACCTGAGGACCTCGCAAAGCGAGGTCTTCAGTTGCAGCAACTGCGACCCTTGCAAAATTTCAAAAAAAGTTTACGTCGCAACACATTACGACACTCGCAAACAACATACGACACACGTTCACACACATTACGACACTCGCAAACAACATACGACACACGTTCACACACATTACGGCCTTGCAACACTCGGACGCAACTTGCGAAGATTACAAAATTACAAACACAATACATACACACAGCACATACATAAAAACCTTACCTACACAAACAGGAAGCACCCAGGACCTCAAAAATGCAACTTACAACTTAATTGCACTCAAAATAAAAGAGTTTAGACACTAAATAGTTTGTTAAGCGACACAAAAAATGGCCGACGAATAAAACGAAAACGAGGCTACACACGCAAACACCATACGAGACACGTTACCACACATTACGACTTCGCAAACATCGGACGCAACACGCCGACATACAAACATTTAAAACTTAAGAAAGACACACAACAAACACATAAAAAGCTTACCTACAGCAAGAGGAACCAGCCAGCACCTCAAAAAAACAAGTTACACCTACATTTAAATCAAAATAAAACACTTTAGACACTAATAACATCGCTAAGCGACAGAAAAAATGGCCGACGAACAAAACGAAAACGAGGCTTCAGACGTAACTACACTACACTTACTCGCAATAATGAAACACATACTATGCGGAACGTATCACAATCATATTAAACACCATTTTGAACAGTAATACGCAGAAAATGGCGGATGGAACGCAAATTGTAAGCTGGAACACAAATAGCGCATGCGTATTGCGTTCTAACGGTCTAACTTTCCAGAACTTTCTACAAGTTTATAAATACTGCCTATTTCAAACAAAAAAATACATTTCTCCTCAGGTGATCAACGGAGTGACTTCTGAGATAACTGCTGCTTTTACTTGAGAAGACAATTCTTTACTAATTTACTACTTTGCATTGTGCAAATTACAACTGAGAGGTAAGCTATAATATATTACATTTTATTATCAGGACAGGTCAAACAAATAAAAAAAAAATAGGATTTATGTAGTGACATATATGGCACATTTATGTGTATAGGCTCAAAAAAAAAAAAGGTTCATTTAACAAACAGAATTCAATATTAAACAGAGGTTTATGTATAGTGACATGTGACACGCACATATATGTCTTTAATGTATAGTGACATCTGACACGCACGTATATGTATAGAATGTATAGTGGCATGTGACACACACATTTATGTGTACTGCCCCTTCATAGTGACATGTGACACGGACATATATATGTGTATAATGTATAGTGACATGTGATACGCACATTTATGTGTACTGCCCCTTCATAGTGACATGTGACACGCACATTTATGTGTATTGCCACTGCAACAAAATTTGCTTAAAACAAAATCAGTAAACAACTACATTTAAATGACATTATATGTCATGTATACTGATATGTCACACGCACATATATGTGTATCATCTATAGGTACATCTCACACACACACATTTATGTGTGTTGGAAAAAACAAATATAAGGTTAATTTAACCATTTAAATATGAGTCATGTATACTGATATGTCACACGTACACAAAATAATTACATTAAACTATGCAATGTGCTTCATGTATGTGACATATGTGTGTAGCCCCCAACAAAAAATAAGGTTAATTGAAAAAAATTACACGACTATATTTCAATGACATTCATTTACTTCAATTCAATAGATCATATAAAGCTGAATCTTTTTATTTCTTTGAATATTCAAACAGACTCTGCATCAATAGCGTCTCTCAACAATTTGCACCGTGCACTGTGAAGCACAATCCCTTTTAAAGAACACCAACAAAGAAGAAGAGGTAAGATACAACAAGACATTACATGCTCAAAAGGACATGCTTTGCTACATGAAAAATTATAAATATACAAATAACTATTTCACTTTCTTTTTCAAACAGACACTACAAGAAGACCGGCGCATTAAGATTGGCAGGAGGGGACCGTCTGTCATTCAAAACTTCAAGCAAGGTAAAGTATTAAGTATAAACAAGAAAGAACCATGAGCCTTATTCAATTGCGACTTACTCAATTGAATAGGGCTCTATATAAGCACATAACATATTTTTATACATAACTTTTTAGTTACTGAACTTCTAACCACAATCAAGGTTTTCAATAACTAAAAACTTTGCTCAATAAATATGTTATGTGATTATATAGAGCCCTCTTCAATTGGCAAAATTGCAATTCAATGAGGACCTATATATCTTTAATGGCCAAGGGCCTCACTCAAATGTGATTTGCCCATTTCAATAGGGCTCTATATAAGCACAGACCATATTTTTTAAAGGAACTTTTTCTTTTGTAAACACGTTGCTTTTGGATACAAGTTCACTAAATACAAAATTACGTAAAAAAATATGCTCTGTGCTGATATTGAGCTCTATTCCATTGGCCAAAACACAATTGAATGAGGAGCTCACAATATAACAAATGCAGTAACCAAAGGCCCTCATTCAATTGCTATTTTGGGCAATTCAATATGGCTATAAATAAGCACTTTTAGGCCCTTATTCTATTTTAACAAATATATGTGATGATGTGCTTATTTACAACCCTATTCAATTTTCAACATTGCAATTCAATGATGGCCTTAGAGTACTATTACATTGTAAAAAATGCAATTGAATGAGGGGCAAACTATGCAACATATGGTACACACAAAGGCCCTCATTCAATTGCAATTTGCCCAATTGAATAGGGCTCTAAATAACAACATAAATATTTTTTTAAAATAAGTTTTTAGTTACTAAAAATATATCCAAAATAAAGTTTTTAAATGACTAAAAACTTATTTCAAAAAATATGCTATGTGCTTATTTAGGGCACGATTCAATTAGCCAAATCGCAATTGAATGAGACACAAACTGCTACACACAAAACAGAATTTCTTATTCAATGTTTAACAACCTATAAGCCTTACAAAGAAGCAAAAATAAGAATAACAAAAGTGTTGCGCACCTAATAGCATTGTACAAAAAATCACACAAACTCATAGGAAACTAAATTAACATTCTTCTTTAATGTTTAACAACCTATAACCAGTACAATCAAGAATAAATAACTTTTGCACAAGTGGTGCGCACCAAACAGGATTGTCAAAAACTAACACAAACACATAGCAAACTACATTAATTATATTATTTCATGGTTCACTAACTATAAGCATCACAATAAAGGTTAAATAAGTATACCACAAGTGGTGTGCACAAAACAGGATTGTACAAAAAATTACATAAACACATAGCAAAATAAATTTATATTCTTATTTAATATATCACAACCCACAAGCCTTACTAAGAACCTTCAAGAACAATAACAAAAGTTGTGGGATTGTAGAGAAAGTAAAAAAAAAAAAAGATAGAAATAAATAACCATAACTGATACAATACAGTCAAATTAATACATTTTTAAATTATTTAAAAGACATTTCACTCAAACAACATTTTCTATTTTATATTACAACAGATACTGCGTGAAGACAATCGGACGAGGACTTTTTCCACAGGACCGGACCATCGGACGAGGACTCGGACCAGACCAGCAGACGAGGAATTTCAACACAGGACCAGACCAGCAGACGAGGAATTTCAACACAGGACCAGACCATCGGACGAGGACTTTCACCAACGGACCACAACATCGGACGAGGGATATCGCCACAGGACCACAACATCGGACGAGGGCTATCGCCACAGGACCACACCATCGGACGAGGACTTCCAACAGAGGACCACACCATTGGACACCGATTTTGAACCGAGGACCAACAAACATTCGGATTTAAATCACACTTCAACCAAGGTAAAGTATAATAAGTACTAAAGTATAAAACTAAAGAAACTGCTTTCAGTTGCATCTGTGTCAACAGAAAAATAAAATAATTAATTTAATATATCCATTATTTTATTTAAATTGCTACTATGCAATACATAGCTCAATAACCACATCACTTTTTTTTTTAGCAAAGAAGTTTTGCAGTGGAAAATATCTATCCACAAACAACGTTTTTAATAAATAAAACCATTATTTTAAAAAAATATGTTACATGCTTATTTACAGCACTATTCTATTGGCAAAATTTTTAGCCAGTGAGGACACGAATTATAAATTTAACTAAATATAAATGATACATTCTAAATATAAATGATACCTTAATGATTTGCCTTTTAGTTCACCAATTGGGCACAAGAATCTTTAACAGGAATTACAATTTTAAATATACACAATTACATTTACTTTTTTTTCCTTTACAGATTATTATGGCTGATAACGAGACCAAAGAAGAGAAGAAAAGACGTCAAACTAGAGAAAGACAAGAGAGATGGGCCGCCCAGCAGACACCGGAGGAGAAAGAAATTCGACGAGAAAAAGAACGCAAAAGACTTGCAAATAAAAGAATATCAGCTGCAAAAATGAAAGATACAACCAAAAAAAATAAAAAGATAATAAAGCATTTACAAACTGTTCCTAAAACATCAGATGACATTTTACAAGATACCAGTCAAGACAGACCAAAAAAAGCAACTACAAAAAAAAAGCATTTACAAACTCTTACTAAAAACTTACAGGACATTTCAACCAAACAAGTCCAACATATACCAAGAAAAGCTACGAAAAAAACTAAACATTTAGAACCTGTTGTTGAAACATTTCATGACTTTTCATCTGATGAATATGAAAGTCAACATCCAATATGCTTTGCAAATTGTCCTTTACTGAAGTCTTTAGCAGTAGAGGTTCATAGTTGTGGGGACATGACTACTCAATGTCAATTTTGTGAGGCTTATTATTTTAAACAGGAGAGACCCCGAGATGGACAATTTATTAGTTGTTGTCAAAAAGGAAAGTTCAAACTTCCACAAAGGAAACAATTTCCAACCTATTTACAAAATATTATGACTGAACGTACTTTTCCAAATTACAAAAATTTTAAGACAAACATAAGATCCTACAATAGTGCCATATCATTTGCATCTATGGGGGCAACATTGGCTGCTAATGTACCAGGACATGGTCCTTACTGTTTTAAAGTCCAAGGACAAATTTATCATCGGACTTCACATTTACATCCAGAGGAAGGAGAGCAAAGAAAATTCGCTCAACTATATGTCCTAGATACAATGGAAGCTGTTGACCAACGTATGCAGATGGAAGAAAATAAAAAATGCTTACCCAGTGTTTTTATAGAGCTAAATAACATTATGGACAACAATCCCTACAGTAAAGCTTACAAAAAATTGGCAGAAGTAGAAAATGAACAACAACTTCATGCACAAAGACATCAATTACCCATGCCAAAGGTTAATATGGTGCTTAAAAGAGACAGACATACTGATAAACGTCGTTATAACTTGCCAACATCAAATGAGGTTGCAATGGTCTTTCAGAATGATGAAGGAGAACCACCATTTCAAAGAGACATTAGAGTATATCCCAGAAATGAGGACCAACCATTTATTAATATTAATATCTTAAGTCCAAATTTAGATCCAATGACATATCCCATCTTTTTCCCACACAGAGAAGCAGGTTGGCAACCAAAATTAACCCTTCCCAGTTACCCAAATGCTAAAGCCAGAATCCGAAATAATGTTTCTATGCTTGAATTTAAAGTTGCTCAAATTGCCATTAGAGATGAATTTAATCCAATTTTATGTGGTGGGAAACTAACACAACAATGGATTATTGATTCATATTTGCAAGTTGAGGCAAATAATTTAAACTTTATAAAATATCAACAAGATAAACTACGTGTAGAACAATATTGTGGACTCATGGACTATGTTGCTGACGTGGCTACAAGCAGAGACATGACAGCTGGCAAAGCCATAATTTTACAATCTTCCTTTCAAGGATCTCCTCGAAATATGAGAGAAAGATACAATGATGCTATGGCTATTGTGACAAAATTTGGAAAACCAGATTTATTTGTGACATTTACATGTAATCCACAATGGCCAGAAATTAATCAAAATCTACTTCTTGGACAAAGTGCTTCAGATCGACCAGATTTAGTAGCCAGAGTTTTTAAGATCAAATTAAATTAATTAATACGTGACTTCACTATAAATCAGTTATTTGGCAAATGTCTTGCTTATGTATATACCATTGAATTTCAAAAAAGAGGCCTTCCACATGCACATCTTCTCATAATACTTCAAGAGAAAGATAAATTAGATACTTCGGACAAAGTGGATGCAGTCATAGTTGCTGAACTACCAGATCCAGAACTATATGGTAGACTATATGAGATTGTTACTCATCGCATGATTCATGGACCCTGTGGAGACCTTAATCCACAATCACCATGTATGGAAAATAATCAATGTTCAAAAGATTTTCCAAAAGATTATAGAGACAAAACATATGCAAATTGTGATGGATATCCACTTTATAAAAGAAGAGAAGGAGATAGTGCCATTATTCGTGGAAAAAAAGTGGACAATAGATATGTAGTACCCTACAATCCACATTTACTCATGAAGTACAACGCCCACATCAACGTAGAAGCCTGCACTTCCATCAAATCCATTAAAAATGTCTACAAATATATTTACAAAGGTTACGATGCAGCTACTGTAGTCGTCAAAAGTGCAGACAACCCTGAAAGTAGTGAGTTAGTACATGATGAACTTGCATCTCATGTAGATGCTCGCTATGTCAGTGCACCAGAAGCTATGTGGCGGCTTTTAAAATTTGAAATGCATGATAGATCACATGCAGTATATAGGTTAGCAGTACATTTGCCACAACGACATTTAGTCTATTTCCATGCTGCAAATGAAATAAATGCATTGGCCCAAAGTGAAGATCGTCACACTACACTAACTGCATGGTTTGCATTAAATTCCACTGATGCTCAAGCAACACAATACTTATATATTGAAATTCCATATCACTATGTTTTTGTGAATGGATTATGGAGAGCAAGAAAAACCAGAGGCAATAAAATAATTCCACGAATTTACACAGTCAGTCCAAGAGATGTTGAACGTTTTTGCTTACGAATATTACTTTTAAATGTTCCAGGAGCACAAAGTTTTGAACAATTAAGAACTGTTAATGACATTGTATATGAATCCTTCCATTTAGCTGCAAGACATAGAAACTTACTCGCTGATGATACAGAGTGGGAAAGATGTTTAGAAGAAGCAGCACAATGTCAAATGCCACGACAGATGAGAGAACAATTTGCTTTTATTTGTATCTTCTCAAATGCTCCAAATGCATTAGCTTTGTGGGAGACTTTTAAAAGTAATATGGCTGAAGACTTTATGCGACGATACAATGAACCCATTGCACACTTAAAAGCGTTAATGGAAATTCAAGAAGTCTTTTTAACTCATGGATTAAGTTGTGCAAGTTTTAATTTGCCTGATCCAGGTCTAATAGATGACATTAACTTTGAAGACTATGACATTCAACTACAAGCAGAAAGAACAGAAGAAAGACTTGCAACTTTAAATACACTACAATTGCAAGCATTTCATGCCATTAAAAATGCTATAGATGATGACATGGTGACAGAGCGTTATTTCTATCTTGATGGACCTGGCGGATCTGGGAAAACATATTTGTACAATTTATTAATGAGTTCAGTACGAGCACAAGGAAAAATAGCAATGGCGTTTGCCACTACTGGAATTGCTGCACTTTTATTAGAAGGTGGAAGAACTGTTCATAGTGGATTTAAACTGCCAGTGCCTATTTTGGAAAATTCTGTGTCAGATATTCGCATGACATCCTTACAAGCAAAGAAATTGAAGAAATGTAAATTAATTATAATAGATGAGGCCACAATGATGTCATGCTATGCCCTCCAATGTATTGACCGTTTGCTTCGTGAAGTCATGGATAATATTTTTCCATTTGGTGGAAAGGTAATGTTGTTGGGTGGCGATTTTAGACAAACATTACCTGTCGTTGTACATGGAAATCGAACAGACATTATTGAAACATGTATAAAGTCAAGTACAGTATGGAAACATTTTACCCATCTTCAACTGCAACAAAATATGAGATCAGAAGGCCAAACTGATTTCAATGATTGGCTTATTAAAATTGGAGAAGGCAGAACAGAAAAAATACTACATATACCTGACGACACTGTAGAGATCCCACCTCATATGATTTGTCAACAAGATATTATATCGGCTATATTTGAAGGGAGCATAAATAACGAAGAATATTGAGAGCTTGCCAACCAAGTTATACTGACGTGTAAAAATAAAGATGCATTAATCCTCAATAATGAAATCTTAAAAAAAAATTATGCACCACAAAGAAATTATCACAGTGCTGATTCTGTACTTGCTGATGACAATGAAAGTCAGGCAAACTTTTCAACTGAATTCATTAACTCTTTAACTCCTTCTGGAATGCCACCACATATTTTACAGCTAAAGAAAGGTGCAATTATCATGTTACTGCGAAATATGAACCCCAAAAAAGGCCTATGCAATGGCACAAGATTAATTGTTCAACAATTAAAGGACCATTTTATAGATGCTGAAATTTTAACTGGGACCCATAAAGGAGAGAGAGTTTTCATACCAAGAATAGATTTAGCACCAAGTGAAAGTAGTCTCCCTTTTATACTTCAAAGAAGACAATTTCCCATTATTATGGCATTTGCCATGACCATTAATAAATCACAAGGTCAAACTTTCAAATCTGTGGGTATTTACTTGGAAGAACCAGTTTTTGCACATGGTCAATTGTACGTTGCGTTGTCACGCTGCAAAAATCCACAGGCTATTAAAGTTTACATTGAAAAAAATGAAAGTCAAGGTGATTTATTAGAAGATGGACGTATTTTTACTAAAAACATTGTCTACTATGAAGTACTATAACTTTGAAGGATACAAATTAAAGATGCCAACATTTTTTAAAAGCATTCCAAAATACATAGCAATTGGTTGTTTAATTCAGTCATAATTAATGGAACTACTGTTTATGGATGATTCGCCACACAAAATACTTGCCTTGCATTGTTAGTAAAAATTATGTTAAAATGTTAAGCCACTATGTTAATGTTTCTAATGTTACAAGTTTAAAAACAATATTTTCAACTTATTTCATTCAACATATTACAACGTTCATGTTAAGAGCTCAAGCACCTTTTAAGTCACAATGTAAATATTCTATGTTATCTTAAGATTACTACCTACATTAATGTTTATCGCCAGTTTATGTGCTCAGTAATGAATTACTTTAATTACGTACGGTTTAAGTAGAGTTTTTACTGTATGCCTTCCTCTACATTCAATGTATATTAAACTTAACAATTATTCTGATATCAATTGCATGTTAATACTGATTAATTTAAAGTTAAACTGTTTTTACATTCAAATGTTAATACTTTTAATTCAAAATTATGTTACAAACTGTATTTACTATGTTCCTGTTTATAATGTTGAAAATTAGACAAATGTTTTGCAAAAATTACAAAGTTACATAAAAAATAAAGTTCAATTTTAAAAATATATACTTTCAAGGTTATTGCTTACATATATTTCAAACTTCATGTTAAAATTCGGCATGTTTAAAAAAGTCTTTTTACTTTTTACTTTTCTCTGGATTCTATGTATATTAAAGTGAACAATTCTCCAGATACAAATTTCATTTTAAAAAACCATTACATCAACGTTTTACAAAAATACATGTTCATATCACAATACTTACAAGGGTCAAAAATATATTTAAAGAACTAAACAACTTCACAAACATATACATCACATTGCCCTCATTTTTTGACGGGCAAGTCGCTAGTTATTTATAAAATTGTATTCAAATCACTTTAAAGTATGATATATAATTATCATTTTGTTTCCATTTTGGATGTGTATCTCTTTATGATGTATGTTTGTATGACTGTAGTGTATGGTGGAAGACAGTCTTAAACGTGTACAGCAAATTATTCAAAAACATTAAGAACACTAACCAAATTTCACTACTGGTCTACAAGACAGGAAAACACCAGGATGCATTATAATGAGAAGAAATGTATTTGTCATACATGAATTGGACAGACCATCCTCCCGTCACCTTTTGGTCTACTTCTAAAGTCTGACAAAACCCATTCGCAACCCAGGTCGCATGTCTGCGGGTTAGAAATTTGCTACAATTCCGGCTGTATTCAATTGACTCAAGCCCGCAATTACAGGGCTTAAGTCTAAAACCGTAAACCATGAACCCTTAAGTAGCAATTCAGGACATGATCAGAGCCAATGGTAAATGAGACCATCATCATGATGTCAGTAAAATATGGAGTTTAAACTACAATCAATTAGTGTTTAGAAGTCCGATTTGAAATTGTACTCGCAATCAATAAAAATAAATAAATAAACTGGTCTAGTCCATATGGGTGGCCTGATATGTAACTCCTTGATTCCTGGGATCAATATTACACGGAAATAAAAGGTAAAAAAAAAATGTTAGTGCAGATTTGCAAGCTTAAGACAGTTGTGCAATTAATGCTAATGCCTTCATTGATTTCCTTGTAATTTAACGTACAGTAGTGCATTTATAGTTGCTTTTACAGTGCTACGAACTGGTGTTTAACCCACTTCCGAGTCCTATCTTGTGCGCATAGACATTTTTGAGACATTTGCCGTTTACGTGTTTGAAGGAAATTGCGGGCTTGCTGAATTATTGCAATTGAATATGGATTAGCACTGGTTTTATCTGCGGGCTTAAAACATCAAAGGAGGAGATAGGACGAAGTTAGGTTTTATTTACAACCGCAGGGATTTTGGGCCTGTTACTTTGCAAGTGGATTGTGAGTAGCATTCAATTTGGCCAATTGAATGGGGCCACAGTCTCCTAGAGATTTTACATTAGGTTGATGTGGTATCAGATTGACTGAGTAGGTTGAGTTGCAGTCAATTTAAAAGTTTTGCATCACATTTTCTGACCTTTGTTTTCTGGACTTTGCATGGACGCTGACAGCCCTGGACCTTTTATTTGTTCACTGGACATCACCTGAACTCAATCCGAACCTTTGGTCTGTATTGCTAAACTGTGTTGTTTTCAGTCTGTTCCTGACTTCTTGCCTGTTACTGGACTTTACTATCTCCTGGTGTCAGCTGCTACTATACAGGTCAATCTGTTTCCTGCCTCTGCCCTGTAAAGCCTTACACCCCGATAATGAGTGTTACTTGCCTAACACATATCAATAAAAATATAAATAACATTTTTAAAAATATAAAATCTGTTTATTTGTGAAGTGTTATCAAATGTCCCAGTAAATGTGTTATCAGTTTTGTTTTACTAGTTCTTCATCTCAGTTTCATGTAATTTTTATATTTTAAAGAAAGCTCATTTTAATAACATTTGTCTGTAAACATGATCTTTAATGTATGACAGCAAAAAAATTGAACTATATTGTCCCTTTAACTAGAACAAAATTAGCAAAATGATGTAGTCTATTGAGATTAATATTATTATTATTACTATTATTATTAACTTTTACTGATAAAGCCAAACATTTTACACAAACGTAATTTGTTAATTAAAACATAATTATTATTGCTGTAAAATAGTTATTGATACTATCTGAAATATATTTATAGATCAAGAAATTTTAGCAAATGTAAGTTCATATTCACAGAAATGTAATTATTGGGTATGATCTTAACTAAGTAACAAATATTGCTTACTGAAGCTTGTTTAGCTAAATTCAGACACCAATAAATTCTATAGTCAATAGAAGTGTCCATTTGGTTTAAATATATAAGAAAAGCACTTCAAAATTAATCAAACAGCATGTGATCTTCAAGGAAGGGGGGATTTGTGGTCAAAGTAGTCTTTAAATCTGTCAAATCTGATCAGAATAAAGAGCAACACAATTTAAAGGACCACAATGCCCATTGAAAATACAAGTATATTTAATAACACAGAATCTCACTAATAGCATAATTACAAGAAAAAGGTTATAATTATAAAGAAATAAAAAAAATTTGGTACCTCTGCAGGACCCTGGAGGGTATCCATGATATCATGTTGGATGCTGTGTGTGAGAGGGATTTACATTTCTGCAGAGCTAAGTTAATGAAAGCTTGATGCAATGCTTTGCATCTGGGCAAGTGAGGGTTAAAGGATTTGGTGTCAATTCATTCTTATTTAGTTTCCAAACAAAGGCTCTCAACTTCTGCCTATTACCTGCTGTCCCAACCTTCCTGCACTGACAACTACACCCCCATCATCCAGCTCTCAGGAACTGATGTAACAAACACAAAATGGATTCTTGAAGTCATAAACAAAGTCTTCAAAAATATTTTCTCATGAAAAATTTTATGTCCGTGGCTGCTACTGTTTTTTTATTGAATTGTGATGATCCTTTAAAGCTAAAAATACCACACTTCAGGACAAGTATTTTGCAAGTTTTTATTTGCACTGCCTACTGGATATATATTCGTGAATGCATTTTAAAAAACGGCACACATCAGTATATATATAAATACTAGGGACTTGCCTGTCAAAAAATGACGGTCAATAAAAGAAAGTGTTGAAATGCTGTTTGCCACACAATGTGAGTGTACTGTGTGCCTCAAATATA
This sequence comes from Discoglossus pictus, assembly GCA_027410445.1. Lineage (NCBI taxonomy): Eukaryota > Metazoa > Chordata > Amphibia > Anura > Alytidae > Discoglossus > Discoglossus pictus. The sequence goes on along the minus strand of CM050164.1, from coordinate 70,776,340 downwards.
TACACCCCTATAACACACTAATGAATGCATGCAATAACACTATAAGTGCCATGAGGGTCATCCAGGACCCTCATGACCTAAAGTGTAAGCACTACACCATTTCAACCCGGTCTCTTATGGAGGTCTATCCAGACACTCATAAGCCTCTATTTAACCCCATTAGTCCCATAAGGGTATATCATGACCATTATGGGCCAGTTACAACCCAACATTAAATACATAAGTGCCATGACAGTCCTCCAGGACCATCATGACACTAAACATAATCACTACACTGCACTATACCCCCCAATAAAACATTAAATATCAACTAAACACCCTCTACACTAACCTATTAACACCTACACTACATACCTACACTAACGACCTACCCCCTAATAACCCCCCACCACTCTAATTGCAGAAAACAAAAAAACTAAAGTCACCAAAAATAAAAATTCTACATTACATAAAATAAAAAATAAAAAATCACAAAAACTCCAAAATGTACATTACAGAAAATAAAAAAACCATAGTCACAAAAAATAAAAAAAGGTTCATTACAGAAAATAACAAAATACATTACAACCCCCCACCAACTACAGAACAAAAAAAACAATTACACACCAGAAAAGGAAATACATATAATACATACAATACAATACATACAATGCAAATAAAACGAAATACGATACAATACACCCCTAACTAATATACAATACATCCTATCTATCTAATGTACATCCCCCAATCTATCTAATATACAATAAACACTATCTATCTAAAATACATCCTATCTATCTTATTTACATCCCCCAAACTATCTAAATAAATACCACAATCTAACATACAATACATGCTATCTATATAAAACACATACCCCTATCTAACATACAATAAATGTTATCTCTATATAAAATGATCTAATTCTAAACTAAACTAAAATAATTTAGACCACTTACCTTTGCAGATGTCCCTTCAGATCAGCAAACTAGGGTAAGACAGATAAAAAAAATTACTACAACACGTTTACATAAAATAAACATAGTACATATTCTAAATATTCTACTCACCTTTCCAGCATGTCCCCGTCCTTCTACTTTTCCTCTTTTCCGCCGCGGGCCCCTGTTAAAAAAAAAACATTACATTAGTACACATACATAAACATAAAACAAAGTAAAATAAACATAATCTACATTGTACTTAACTCCCTGCGATGTCCCCGGCCTTCTTGTCTTCTGCCCCTGCTTTAAGAAAATTGGCAATGGCGGCTTCTGATTGGCTGAAAACGCTGTCTATCAAATTCAGCCAATCAGAAGACACAAATTGTGAGCCAATGAGAAAGGGATACACCCCAAAATCCCACTCTGATTGGATAACGCACCGGTCAATCTTTATTTGAACCAATCAGAAGGCTTTATTGCCATCAGCGAATCACAATGGGATACACCCCCACGGGGTAATTGGCTGAAAACATCTGCACCTTCCCATTGGCTGTAATACTGATTGACATTAACAACAGCCAATGAGAAGGCGCAAATGCCTTCAGCCAATCATTACGTGGGGTTGTATTCCATTGTGATTGGCTATTGTCAGTGCAACCAATCAGAATGCGCAGATGCCTCCAGCCAATCACCCTGTGGGGTTGTATTCTATTGTGATTGGCTGAAGGCATCTGCGCCTTGTGATTGGTTTAAATAAAGATTGACAGGTGCATTATCCAATCAGAGTGGGATTTTAGGGTGTATGCCTTTCTGATTGGCTCACACATTGGCGCCTGCTGTTTGGGTGAATTTGATAGACAGCGTTTTCAACCAACCAGAAGGTTCCATTGCCTATTTTCTTCCGGAAAAGGCTCCGGGAGGCTCATTAGCGTCGGGGAGGTCCGCGAGTGTGGATCTCCATTATTTTTTATTTTTTTTAAGAGCGCGGTTCCAGGGCGGGGCAGAAGAGGAGGAGGCCGGAGACATCGCGGGGAGGTAAGTACAATGTAGATTATGTTTATTTTACTTTGTTTTATGTTTATGTAGGTGTACTAATGTTATGTTTTTTTTTTTTTAACAGGGGCCACACCGGAGAAGAAGAAAAGAAGAACAACGGGGACATGCTGGAAAGGTGAGTAGAATATTTAGAATGTTTATAATGTTTATTTATTTACTGTAAATGTGTTGCACTAATTTTTTTTATTTTTTTCCCCTAGGTGGCTGATCTGAAGGGACATCTGCAAAGGTAAGTGGTCTTAATTATTTTATTTTACCTTAGAATTTGATTATTTTATATATAGATAGCATTTATTCTATGTTAGCTAGGGGGTATGTGTTTTATATAGACAGCATGTATTGTATATTAGATTGTGGTATTTATTTAGATAGATTGGGGGATGTATATTAGATAGATAGGATGTATATTAGATAGATAGTATTTATTGTATATTAGATAGATTGAGGGATGTATATTAGATAGATAGGATATATTTTACATACGTAGGTTGTGTTGTATATTAGATAGATTGGGGGATGTATGTTATAAAAAAGGTTAAATTAAGTTCACTCACTGGTCAGCTGTCCACACAAAGGATTCCTTCGGCCACATGTAAAACTAGACATATCCGGTTCTCAAAGTTACACACACCCATGCGTTCAAGAATACCATATATGGTCTTCTGCTAATTCTCTGGATTAAACTGTGCTAGTGAAATCCATCGCCATCATGTGGTCATTCGGCAAATCCATCCACTACTCAGACGTGTACTCTCCAAGTGAGTGAGAAAAAGAACAAATATAGATAGCCTTTCAGCCTTATATTAAAGCTGGTAATTATTCCCTACTTCTGACGCTAGGTGTGTGTTACAATGTATATTAGATAGATAGGATTTATTTTACATACATGGGGTTGTATTGTATATTAGATAAATTGGGGGATGTATATTAGATAGATAGGATGTATTGTATATTAGATAGGGGTGTATTGTATTGTATTTCATTTCATTGTATTTGTATTGTATGTATTGTATTGTATTGTATTGTATTATACGCATTTCCTTTTCAGGTGCGTAATTGTTTTTTTTTTCTGTAGTCGGGGGGGGGGGGTTGTAATGTATTTTTTTAGTTTCTGTAATGTTCCTTTTTTTTGTGACTTAGGTTTTTTATTTTCTGTAATGTAGATTTTTTATTTTTGGTTATTTTAGTTTTTTAGTTTTTTTTGTTTTCTTTAATTAGATTGGTGGGGCAGTTATTAGGGGGTAGGTAGGTAGTGTAGGTATGTAGTGTAGGTGTTAATAGGTTAGTGTAGAGGGTGTTTAGTGGATATTTAATGTTTTATTGGGGGGCATAGTGCAGTGTACTGTTTATACTTAGTGTCATGATGGTCCTGGAGGACTGTCATGGCACTTATGTGGTTAATGTTGGGTTGTAACAGGCCCATAATGGTCATAATATACCCTTATGGGACTGATGGGGTGAAATAGAGGCTTATGAGGGTCTCTATTGACCCCCATGAGTGACAGGGTTAATTATAAGTTTATGGGGGTCTGTATTGACCCCCATGAGTGACAGGGTTAATGATATGTATTATGGGGGTCTGTATTGACCACCATGAGTGACAGGGTTAATTAGGGATTTATGGGGGTCTGTATTGACCCCCATGAGTGAGGAGGTTAATTAAGTGCTTATGGGGGTCTGTATTGACCCCCATGAGTGACAGGGTTAATGAAGGGTGTATGGGGGTCTGTATTGACCCCCATGAGTGACAGGGTTAATTAATTTCTTATGGGGGTCTTTATTGACCCCCATGAGTGACAGGGTTAATTAAGGGTTTATGGGGGTCTGTATTACCCCCATGAGTGCCAGGGTTATTTATGGGCTTATGGGGGTCTTTATTGACCCCCATGAGTGAGGGGGTTCATCAAGTGCTTATGGTGGTCTGTATTGACCTATACGATCTTGAATGATGGAACTGGAACTTGCATGGCTCTTCCTGCTACAATGGCCATGAGATCTCTTATGACTGATTGGAGTCAATGAAGTAGACCTGTCAGCGGAAATGGCCATACTATGCCAAGACATAGGCCTAGAAACATAAGCCTCACTAACCAGCAGGAGCTGGAAGACTGCGGAGACAATAGTGGACAGGTAATGTACTGGAAGGAGATACCAGAGAATGAGGGAGGTCAAAAAAACTAGCACTAGGTGCTTTGATGCCTCAATTGTAAGTGTAGAAGTGCCCAGAAGGGCTCCCTGGTTAAAGCCCACCACAAATGTGTTCAGTGGTTTTGATGAACACGGATATGGAGATATTAGGTCGCACAAGGTGCAGGCCTCTTCTTCAGTTTCCTTCATTTCCTCCAGTAGGAGGAGGAGGGGCCTGATCCCAGGGGGGTTGTAACTCAATCCGAACCTTTGGTCTGTATTGCTAAACTGTGTTGTTTTCAGTCTGTTCCTGACTTCTTGCCTGTTACTGGACTTTACTATCTCCTGGTGTCAGCTGCTACTATACAGGTCAATCTGTTTCCTGCCTCTGCCCTGTAAAGCCTTACACCCCGATAATGAGTGTTACTTGCCTAACACATATCAATAAAAATATAAATAACATTTTTAAAAATATAAAATCTGTTTATTTGTGAAGTGTTATCAAATGTCCCAGTAAATGTGTTATCAGTTTTGTTTTACTAGTTCTTCATCTCAGTTTCATGTAATTTTTATATTTTAAAGAAAGCTCATTTTAATAACATTTGTCTGTAAACATGATCTTTAATGTATGACAGCAAAAAAATTGAACTATATTGTCCCTTTAACTAGAACAAAATTAGCAAAATGATGTAGTCTATTGAGATTAATATTATTATTATTACTATTATTATTAACTTTTACTGATAAAGCCAAACATTTTACACAAACGTAATTTGTTAATTAAAACATAATTATTATTGCTGTAAAATAGTTATTGATACTATCTGAAATATATTTATAGATCAAGAAATTTTAGCAAATGTAAGTTCATATTCACAGAAATGTAATTATTGGGTATGATCTTAACTAAGTAACAAATATTGCTTACTGAAGCTTGTTTAGCTAAATTCAGACACCAATAAATTCTATAGTCAATAGAAGTGTCCATTTGGTTTAAATATATAAGAAAAGCACTTCAAAATTAATCAAACAGCATGTGATCTTCAAGGAAGGGGGGATTTGTGGTCAAAGTAGTCTTTAAATCTGTCAAATCTGATCAGAATAAAGAGCAACACAATTTAAAGGACCACAATGCCCATTGAAAATACAAGTATATTTAATAACACAGAATCTCACTAATAGCATAATTACAAGAAAAAGGTTATAATTATAAAGAAATAAAAAAAATTTGGTACCTCTGCAGGACCCTGGAGGGTATCCATGATATCATGTTGGATGCTGTGTGTGAGAGGGATTTACATTTCTGCAGAGCTAAGTTAATGAAAGCTTGATGCAATGCTTTGCATCTGGGCAAGTGAGGGTTAAAGGATTTGGTGTCAATTCATTCTTATTTAGTTTCCAAACAAAGGCTCTCAACTTCTGCCTATTACCTGCTGTCCCAACCTTCCTGCACTGACAACTACACCCCCATCATCCAGCTCTCAGGAACTGATGTAACAAACACAAAATGGATTCTTGAAGTCATAAACAAAGTCTTCAAAAATATTTTCTCATGAAAAATTTTATGTCCGTGGCTGCTACTGTTTTTTTATTGAATTGTGATGATCCTTTAAAGCTAAAAATACCACACTTCAGGACAAGTATTTTGCAAGTTTTTATTTGCACTGCCTACTGGATATATATTCGTGAATGCATTTTAAAAAACGGCACACATCAGTATATATATAAATACTAGGGACTTGCCTGTCAAAAAATGACGGTCAATAAAAGAAAGTGTTGAAATGCTGTTTGCCACACAATGTGAGTGTACTGTGTGCCTCAAATATATACACCCCTATAACACACTAATGAATGCATGCAATAACACTATAAGTGCCATGAGGGTCATCCAGGACCCTCATGACCTAAAGTGTAAGCACTACACCATTTCAACCCGGTCTCTTATGGAGGTCTATCCAGACACTCATAAGCCTCTATTTAACCCCATTAGTCCCATAAGGGTATATCATGACCATTATGGGCCAGTTACAACCCAACATTAAATACATAAGTGCCATGACAGTCCTCCAGGACCATCATGACACTAAACATAATCACTACACTGCACTATACCCCCCCAATAAAACATTAAATATCAACTAAACACCCTCTACACTAACCTATTAACACCTACACTACATACCTACACTAACGACCTACCCCCTAATAACCCCCCCACCACTCTAATTGCAGAAAACAAAAAAACTAAAGTCACCAAAATAAAAATTCTACATTACATAAAATAAAAAATAAAAAATCACAAAAACTCCAAAATGTACATTACAGAAAATAAAAAAACCATAGTCACAAAAAATAAAAAAAGGTTCATTACAGAAAATAACAAAATACATTACAACCCCCCACCAACTACAGAACAAAAAAAACAATTACACACCAGAAAAGGAAATACATATAATACATACAATACAATACATACAATGCAAATAAAACGAAATACGATACAATACACCCCTAACTAATATACAATACATCCTATCTATCTAATGTACATCCCCCAATCTATCTAATATAAAATAAACACTATCTATCTAAAATACATCCTATCTATCTTATTTACATCCCCCAAACTATCTAAATAAATACCACAATCTAACATACAATACATGCTATCTATATAAAACACATACCCCTATCTAACATACAATAAATGTTATCTCTATATAAAATGATCTAATTCTAAACTAAACTAAAATAATTTAGACCACTTACCTTTGCAGATGTCCCTTCAGACCAGCAAACTAGGGTAAGACAGATAAAAAAAATTACTACAACACGTTTACATAAAATAAACATAGTACATATTCTAAATATTCTACTCACCTTTCCAGCATGTCCCCGTCCTTCTACTTTTCCTCTTTTCCGCCGCGGCCCCTGTTAAAAAAAAAACATTACATTAGTACACATACATAAACATAAAACAAAGTAAAATAAACATAATCTACATTGTACTTAACTCCCTGCGATGTCCCCGGCCTTCTTGTCTTCTGCCCCTGCTTTAAGAAAATTGGCAATGGCGGCTTCTGATTGGCTGAAAACGCTGTCTATCAAATTCAGCCAATCAGAAGACACAAATTGTGAGCCAATGAGAAAGGGATACACCCCAAAATCCCACTCTGATTGGATAACGCACCGGTCAATCTTTATTTGAACCAATCAGAAGGCTTTATTGCCATCAGCGAATCACAATGGGATACACCCCCACGGGGTAATTGGCTGAAAACATCTGCACCTTCCCATTGGCTGTAATACTGATTGACATTAACAACAGCCAATGAGAAGGCGCAAATGCCTTCAGCCAATCATTACGTGGGGTTGTATTCCATTGTGATTGGCTATTGTCAGTGCAACCAATCAGAATGCGCAGATGCCTCCAGCCAATCACCCTGTGGGGTTGTATTCTATTGTGATTGGCTGAAGGCATCTGCGCCTTGTGATTGGTTTAAATAAAGATTGACAGGTGCATTATCCAATCAGAGTGGGATTTTAGGGTGTATGCCTTTCTGATTGGCTCACACATTGGCGCCTGCTGTTTGGGTGAATTTGATAGACAGCGTTTTCAACCAACCAGAAGGTTCCATTGCCTATTTTCTTCCGGAAAAGGCTCCGGGAGGCTCATTAGCGTCGGGGAGGTCCGCGAGTGTGGATCTTCATTATTTTTTATTTTTTTTAAGAGCGCGGTTCCAGGGCGGGGCAGAAGAGGAGGAGGCCGGAGACATCGCGGGGAGGTAAGTACAATGTAGATTATGTTTATTTTACTTTGTTTTATGTTTATGTAGGTGTACTAATGTTATGTTTTTTTTTTTTTAACAGGGGCCACACCGGAGAAGAAGAAAAGAAGAACAACGGGGACATGCTGGAAAGGTGAGTAGAATATTTAGAATGTTTATAATGTTTATTTATTTACTGTAAATGTGTTGCACTAATTTTTTTTATTTTTTTCCCCTAGGTGGCTGATCTGAAGGGACATCTGCAAAGGTAAGTGGTCTTAATTATTTTATTTTACCTTAGAATTTGATTATTTTATATATAGATAGCATTTATTCTATGTTAGCTAGGGGGTATGTGTTTTATATAGACAGCATGTATTGTATATTAGATTGTGGTATTTATTTAGATAGATTGGGGGATGTATATTAGATAGATAGGATGTATATTAGATAGATAGTATTTATTGTATATTAGATAGATTGAGGGATGTATATTAGATAGATAGGATATATTTTACATACGTAGGTTGTGTTGTATATTAGATAGATTGGGGGATGTATGTTATAAAAAAGGTTAAATTAAGTTCACTCACTGGTCAGCTGTCCACACAAAGGATTCCTTCGGCCACATGTAAAACTAGACATATCCGGTTCTCAAAGTTACACACACCCATGCGTTCAAGAATACCATATATGGTCTTCTGCTAATTCTCTGGATTAAACTGTGCTAGTGAAATCCATCGCCATCATGTGGTCATTCGGCAAATCCATCCACTACTCAGACGTGTACTCTCCAAGTGAGTGAGAAAAAGAACAAATATAGATAGCCTTTCAGCCTTATATTAAAGCTGGTAATTATTCCCTACTTCTGACGCTAGGTGTGTGTTACAATGTATATTAGATAGATAGGATTTATTTTACATACATGGGTTGTATTGTATATTAGATAAATTGGGGGATGTATATTAGATAGATAGGATGTATTGTATATTAGATAGGGGTGTATTGTATTGTATTTCATTTCATTGTATTTGTATTGTATGTATTGTATTGTATTGTATTATACGCATTTCCTTTTCAGGTGCGTAATTGTTTTTTTTTTTCTGTAGTCAGGGGGGGGGGGGTTGTAATGTATTTTTTTAGTTTCTGTAATGTTCCTTTTTTTTGTGACTTAGGTTTTTTATTTTCTGTAATGTAGATTTTTTATTTTTGGTTATTTTAGTTTTTTAGTTTTTTTTTGTTTTCTTTAATTAGATTGGTGGGGCAGTTATTAGGGGGTAGGTAGGTAGTGTAGGTATGTAGTGTAGGTGTTAATAGGTTAGTGTAGAGGGTGTTTAGTGGATATTTAATGTTTTATTGGGGGGCATAGTGCAGTGTACTGTTTATACTTAGTGTCATGATGGTCCTGGAGGACTGTCATGGCACTTATGTGGTTAATGTTGGGTTGTAACAGGCCCATAATGGTCATAATATACCCTTATGGGACTGATGGGGTGAAATAGAGGCTTATGAGGGTCTCTATTGACCCCCATGAGTGACAGGGTTAATTATGGGTTTATGGGGGTCTGTATTGACCCCCATGAGTGACAGGGTTAATGATATGTATTATGGGGGTCTGTATTGACCACCATGAGTGACAGGGTTAATTAGGGATTTATGGGGGTCTGTATTGACCCCCATGAGTGAGGAGGTTAATTAAGTGCTTATGGGGGTCTGTATTGACCCCCATGAGTGACAGGGTTAATGAAGGGTGTATGGGGGGTCTGTATTGACCCCCATGAGTGACAGGGTTAATTAATTTCTTATGGGGGTCTTTATTGACCCCCATGAGTGACAGGGTTAATTAAGGGTTTATGGGGGTCTGTATTACCCCCATGAGTGCCAGGGTTATTTATGGGCTTATGGGGGTCTTTATTGACCCCCATGAGTGAGGGGGTTCATCAAGTGCTTATGGTGGTCTGTATTGACCTATACGATCTTGAATGATGGAACTGGAACTTGCATGGCTCTTCCTGCTACAATGGCCATGAGATCTCTTATGACTGATTGGAGTCAATGAAGTAGACCTGTCAGCGGAAATGGCCATACTATGCCAAGACATAGGCCTAGAAACATAAGCCTCACTAACCAGCAGGAGCTGGAAGACTGCGGAGACAATAGTGGACAGGTAATGTACTGGAAGGAGATACCAGAGAATGAGGGAGGTCAAAAAAACTAGCACTAGGTGCTTTGATGCCTCAATTGTAAGTGTAGAAGTGCCCAGAAGGGCTCCCTGGTTAAAGCCCACCACAAATGTGTTCAGTGGTTTTGATGAACCCGGATATGGAGATATTAGGTCGCACAAGGTGCAGGCCTCTTCTTCAGTTTCCTTCATTTCCTCCAGTAGGAGGAGGAGGGGCCTGATCCCAGGGGGGTTGTAGCAGGAATGAGGGACAGGTCTCAGGCACAGATGAGGGAGGACAGGGTCCCCCTCCACAGTCGGGAGGGCTAGAGGCTGTGAGCAGGCATAATGCCCCAAATTAGTACTCCTGTGTGCCATCCATGAACGGCTCGCTATCCTTTCAGGGGTAGGAAAGTTAGGCCCGGGTCTAGGGCCCAGGCATGGAAGGAGGTAGCGGCCGCAGTTACAGTAGTGGGCACAGCAGGAAGGGATGTGAGGTACTTGAAGCACAAATTTGATGATGTCAGGGTCATGGTGGGGAGGAAGATGGCAAAGGAGATGGACGCAGCTTTAGCACCAAGTGGTGGCCCCAAAGTGACTGTTACCTATAATGAGTGGGAGAGGGACCTCAATGACCTAATGAGCCAGGTGCCCGCCACTGGAGCTTCAGGCTTGGTGGCCTAGCAGGATCCAGCCTTCACTTCAGGTGAATATCACATACACAAACTACACGTGTACAGGATGACCAACAAGGACACTGACATGAAATTAACAAGGGATAGATGGTTCAGTCATGCATCATTAAATCCATGAGGCTGACAAATCAGTCTTCAGTGGGCACAACACCATTAATCAACCATTAGACAGTCCATGTATGGGTTTGCCAACTGCAGCATATACGGTCACAGTACGCAACCATAATCAAGAGAGCGTTAGAACCCAAAAATGATCACATCTAGCAAATGGTAGCTACTCAGAGTTGCACTCAGTTATCTCACTATAGGGGATATTTATTGTGTACACACAATATTCTATGTTAAAGTGATCTATTGCTTTCTTGTAATTTAAATAAGAACAGTTAAACACATGCAGTCTAAGGTTTGTCTATAGACACAGTGACGAAACGAACGTTCCAAGTAATATGGTTTAACTGCTTTCTGGAATGTAATCAGCCAGCAGTTAACCCCTCAAGTAACAAAGAATCTTGTGCTCTTTCATACAATTAAGAGCACTGATAGTGAGGCCAATGGCCCTGTAAGTGAGTCATCCAGGTTCAAGCCTAGATGTCAGAGAGATAGGAAGGAACAGAAACATTGTATTGTTCAACATAATTAACATATATCCCTTTTGTTTCTTTTTTCAGCTTCCAGGAGGTCTTGGTCTGGGGCCGCTGAATATGTGGAACTGGATTGGATTACATAGTCCAGATTTTTATGCATTTGTTTCATTGAGCAGATGTAGAGAAGTTACAAGTGCTATGCACATACAGTACATGGTTACTTCGAATAAATGGAGTGATTTACAATGATACTTTTTTTTATCATATTCTGGTTACAGTGGTTTAGTGACCACATGTGTGCCTGGTAGGTGCTATGGATCATGATTGTTCTAGACTGTGACATTACACCCTTTAGGTATCCCCTTTTTATGCGAATAGCCTTTTGCACCTCCGGGATCCGCCCACAACCCACTCATGATATTAATGCACAGTCTTGCACATTTCTGAGTGTGCTCTTTGTGTGAAAACATTTTTTGTTATACCATTTTTACAGTGTAAGGGTGTTTTCAATGGTTTGGGTTGTGGGACATTCACATACATCACATTTGTGTAACATTCCTCTATCAGTAAACTAATGAGCCCTAGTTACTGAGTGTTACACGTGCCAGATTTGGGAGACTAAGCTCACCCAAATTCTCTCTCTCTATGGATTGCAACTTTTTGTTCAGATTTTGACACCAGCAGACACTTCAGATGACAGCATCATTTCTGACGAGACAGGCACCATTAGACCCCTTTTCTTAGGATCTAAGAATCACACACCATTTACCATGGACTCTGACACTACTTTTGTTTAGTGTGTCCAAATCAGATTGCCACTTCTTTATTGTTACAGAGATATAAAAAAACACAGAAAGATTGTACTCCCCCCACACGCCTAACAACTCCACTTGTGGGCAATAGCTTGTTACACTCTCACCACCTGGGAGATGTCTATCCCTTGATACATCCCCATCTCTTAGTTGCCAGATCTCAACCTACAGGGTTATAAAACTAAACTTTCCCCTTCCAGACTAAAGCCAGTTGTGTGTGGCTGCCTCTCATAGCCATATAAATTCTTTCAAATTCTTTAACCCTTTGTATATTGCAGATATGGCTGCAATAGTTTTATTATCTAAGCATAGCCTACTATCCTACTTCTAATACAGATACAGTATTTGAATGTTAATCAATGACAGTACTATATGCACTTATTACATCCATGATATAACTACATGTATGCATTACACCCATGATATAACTGTTAAGCAAGTTGTTAGTACCTTTTAATCACACATAAAATAACTGATGAACCCCAAAGAGTCCAGTGGGCCCCTGTGTTCATAACACTGAGTAATAGATCAATAAATATAATATTGATGATGATAATAATATAATAATACAAGTAGCTTGCCAGTCATAAATGACGTTAAGAACATATGTCTAAATATATATCCCTCTCTTTCTCCCTCTCTCCCTCCCTATCTCTAACTCTCTCCTTCTCTCTATCTCTACCCTACCTCTCTTTCCCTCTCTCCTCTTTGTCCCTGATGAAGGTGAGTTGGCCGTTGCTCCACGTTCCTCTGCACAGCTTCCATGTGTGTTTGTGATGAGTGAGATGTATATGCAAATATCTTTACATATCTGCATATTGCTTTTCCCATGTTTTAAAGTCCAGTAGTGTGTTTGTATTGTCTTTTAAAGTGTTAAGAACTTGTCTGTAACTTGTTTTGTCTCCTATTTGGAGCCCATAATATTTTTGGCAATATTTGACATTTGCGGTTTGAAAGCAAGTGCGGCTTTGGGGAATTGCAGCAATTTAATAGCCGATTTGCGATTTTAGCGATCGTAACATTAGAAGGCTTGAAAGATCAAAGGCTTAGCTCAGTCGGAGTTACGATTTTGGCAATTGCTTTTCAGCCTGTAACACGCAACTATTTTGCGTGTATCTAAAAGAGGCCAATTTATTAGCAGTAACTTTTGCGGGTTCCTTTACAGGCTTGAGTAACTACACTTTGTGGAATCTAATGAGGCCCATATAGTTGCCCTAGAACTCTGCTAGGCATTTACACCAAAAAGGCGTATTCCTACCCCCCTCATAACCTTTCTCCTTCATTCTTTTTCCTGCTCTCTGCTAAATATAACCTTTCAACAAAATAACCAATAGCTATTTTTTGTTACTTAAGAAATATGTTTTGCACACCTTACTTTTATATTATTTCACTTATCAATTGTTCCACTTTGTTTTCTTTGTCCTAAATAAATAAAGAATATAAAAAAAGAAAAGAAAAAAATATGTGTAGATCATCATATTACCCCTTGGTGATCAGTCCACCTTTGTATAAAAATAATTATCTGTCGCTTTTCCCTAATAAATTAAAAGTCCAATTTAACTTTAGGCTGCTGCTGGCCCCTGCTCTTTGCACCGGGGCTTTTAATAAACTGAATTTTGCTACAATTACAAAACACGAAAAATGCCAAGGGGGTGAATACTTTTGCAAGGCACTGTATCAAAGGCTTAGATTGGTTGTAAGTTACGATTTTGACAACTGCAGGTATTTTCAGCCTGTAACCCATAGATCGTTTGCGGCTCGCTAAAAGACACCAATTGAATAGCAAACTAGTTTATGGTCTCCAGTAAACAACAATTGCTCAACTGGATAGGGTCCCAGGTGTACCACCAGCAATGGAGAAGGACACATGGCGACCCTGTTAATTGTGATTTCTTATCTGATTTGCATTAAAAATAATGTGAACAAAAACACAATGTGCTGCATTTTAAACATCCACGAGGCTCATTATCCCTCTGCTTCATGTCACAGATCAAGGCAGAGGAGGAGAAGTCAAACATTGTCTCCATTTATTACATTTTTTGTCACTATAGATCAACTTTTTTCTCATACAAAAAATCATTGTTGTAATGTTTAAAACATGCTTTTTAAAATGCATGCAAGGAATGTGTGCTCCACAGTAGCTCTTTCAAAAATCAAATAGAATGAAAAATGTTTAAATATAGAGATGCATGTGATACCAATGTGTGAAATATTACCATACAGTAGTATCAGCAAATCCATCCTTATTAAGATTCATAATTCTGCCTTCAGTTCAATATAAATGTTTTACTCTGGATTATCTTGCTATATATGCTTGGTAATTCTACAGTATGACCTTAAATAATAAATCAACAAAAATCAGTATGACTGCTGCTGTGGAGAATCTTCTTAATTAATATTTGAACACACTACCTTGTTAAGGCTCAAATCAACCACTTTTTGGTAGATCCAGGTTTTTGCATGCTTCTTAATTGAGATCCTGCTACTCAATCTCCACAGAAGAATGTGATTCTTGGAATATGAATAGGAGCACAAATCCCGATGAACAAGGAAAAAATATCAAATTAAAAATGTATTTTTTTTACACACCACAGATCAAGACTATCAAATCTCTTTCCAAATCTTGCTATAAGTCTGTAAAGCAATTGCATTCCAAGCTATGGTGGTGCTTGTCGGATGATTGGGGTCTTCTATACCAACATATGCTCTATAATGAGAATAATGGCCAGTGCATATCATCCCTGCTGTAGACTTTCTCAAGAACTGTAGTGTTAAAACGAATGCTCACAGATTTTAGGCATTTCATTTAGCAAGCTGACTATTTTTGGATAATGTGTGATGTATCTTCCTAATACACTGTAATCCCTCATGATAGGGGGTTGTAGAGTATTAGCAGGCAATTGACAAATTGTGGAAAAATCAGTAGCTCCCAGAGAATTTTTATTAGATGGTATTAAGGTTTTAATAAAAACACCAATATTTTTTATTTTAATGGGAAATGTTAGAAACAATTAAGTGGTACCACTATTGGTGGAGTCTACATAATAATACACATTATGTGTAGTTTATAATTGCGTGTAAAGCTATTAAACTAATTAAAATTCATGGTACAATTTTTTTGAACTACAAGAATTTTGCAGTATCAAACTGCAGCATTATTTTTATTTTTATAAATAAAAATTTCTGAAAAAAATAAAATAAAATTATAAAAATAAAATTATGTAGCACTACTATGGGTACCAAATTAATTCCCGTCACATACAAATATTTATATGGACAATTGGGAAGACTCTCAACTTTGATTTAATAGTACCTATAGAGAAAATATAGCTCTGCACCAAAGAATGATCAATTACATATTTATATGGCAGGGAATGTATACGAAAGCATTACTGTGATTATTTTATTCTAAGTATTAAATAATCAGTGATTGCATTAGTAGAATGCTGGTATCCGTAGAATAGTTATAAACATTGTAATCATGTTTATAATTTTATGTAAGAATACTAACTCAAATTCATGGTACAATTATTTTGCAAGCAGGTATTTTGCAATATCAAACTGTGTCATTCATTTTACAAATAAATAAATGTTGAAAATAATAAAAAATAAAATAATAAAAATGCTAAAAATGAAATAATAATCTGATAAGTTTATGGTCACCCAATCAGATTTGAGTATACTCATTAAGTTGCTTTCTCTGATTGTATAATGGATTGGCCAATCAGAGAAGGGAATATAGGGAATACATTATCTTCTGTAATTGTCTACAAGGGGTTGAGACTCTTATCACCATTGACAATAATTGACAAAATCAGTTTGTGGAGCTTTCATTCCTTTATGCTGATCAGCTGAACTATGACTGACATCAATTTCAGCCAATCAGAGGATTTAAATGTCTATATAAGGCTAGGGTGTGTGGAAATGCTGTTATTTGGTGCTGGAGCTCCTCCTCCGAAGTTTACATTAGTTTAATCTATTATTTTAGAGAATAACAGCAGGTTTTTTTTTTGTGTCATTGTTCATGCTTTTCACGGCTTAAAGCAAGACTGAGGCGGCATTTTTCCAGGATGGCCCTTGCAATGTAATCAATACCAATATTGGCTGGCAAATTACTAAACCATTGTTTTATGTACAGTATGTGATATTGCTTCTTTACTTTCAGAAGATTGTGTGCTTTCAAAATATCAGTTGCTTCTTGTTGACTCTCAACAGTCTCGACAAGAAGCCTCAAAAAAGAAAGCAATTAAAAGTTTTTTTTTAGTTAAAGTTATAGCAACGTTTCTAATAAGTGCCATTTTTTCATTACTATCATGCCCTCCTTTATCTATATTACAATTAAAATGAATTACGTGGATCCTGTAAGTAAGTAGAATAATAAGAATAGCTTCTATTTTATTTTCTGCATATGTACATATATTTAAATATCTAATTGTGTGTGTTTGTTAACAAAATTAAAATTAAAACTATGCTTTTCAAGGAAATGATTATGGTGTTTCTTTTTGAATTTATAATAAACACATCTAAGCATCTAAATAATCTGACACGTTATTATAAAATGGCATCTAACAATAGTCTTAGTTGCAAAGTAACTGAGTAACAGGGTAACGGACATGATTATTACACATTGTTCTAAATGATGTTTGGTGATGATCTTAGTTACAAAGGGACATCATATAATAACCTGTAACAACTTGACTGAATATACATTTTGAGTATAAAAAATGTGTTAAAATGTCAACAAACCCTGAATATAACTCCTTTCAAATTACATTGTTGTTGTAAATGGAACATACTCCGATTGAACTAATGTGGTAAGTGGGGTTCCTCAGGGTTGAGTATTAGGTCCTCTCCTTTTTAACATATTTATTAATGACTTAGAGGTAGGATTGGAGTGTGGTATCTCCATTTTCGCTGATGACACGAAGTTGTGCAAGGTAATTAAATCAGATAGTGATGTGCTTTCCCTCCAAAGGGATTTACATAAAATTGAGGAATGGGCATCTAAATGGCAGATGAAATTTAATACGAATAAATGTAAAGTTATGCATCTGGGAAGGAAAAATAGCCATGCAATTTATAAACTTAATGGAGCAAATCTAGGTATATCAGATATTGAAAGGGATTTGGTAGTGCTTGTGGACAACCACCTAGATAACAGTGTTCAAAGCCAAGCAGCAGCTGCAAAGACAAATAAAATATTAGCATGTATTAATAAGGGTATCGAAGCCAGGGAAGCAAATATAATTCTGCCACTATACAAATCTCTAGTGCGCCCTTATTTGGAATATGGAGTACAATTTTGGGCACCACTTCATAAAAAGGACATTTTAGAGCTGGAAAAGGTACAGAGGAAGGCAACAAAACTAATAAGGGGAATGGAGGGGCTAAGTTATGAAGAAAGACTAACCAAAATAAACGTATTTTCTCTAGAAAAAAGGCATCTAAGAGGAGATATGGTTACCTTATATAAATACATCCAGGGTCAGTATAAAGATTTGTCAAGGGAGCTTTTTGTGCCAAGAGGTTTTCAACTGGCAAGAGGACATCCCTTGAGGTTAGAAGTAAAAAGATTCCACCTCAAAGAAAGAAAAGAGTTCTTCACTGTAAGGGTGGTTAATCTGTGGAATTCTCTACCAGAGGAGGTGGTGACAGCGGATTCGATAGATAACTTTAAAAGGGGACTAGATTTATTTCTAATTAAAAAGCGAATTCAGGGTTATCATGGATAATTAGAGAGACAGTATTGATCCAGGGAGAAGTCCGGTCGCCGATGTCTGGGATCAGGAGGGAATTTATTTTTATTTATTTATTTATTTTTATTTTTATTTTTTTATTTCCCTTTGGGACGATTGGCTAATTCTTGCTTGGTTTTTTTTCTGTTTGCCTTCCTCTGGATTGAAAAAATTAAATAATTCATTAATAATTCATTAACAACTAATTAATTAATAGTTAATCCGCATAAGGTAGGTCAGAGGAGATCTTAAAAGGTTGAACTTGATGGACTGAAAGTCTTTTTTCAACCTTAAAAAATTGCGATTCTGCAAATTTAAAAGGTTTTTATTTAAGCACATAGCATATTTATTTTACAGAAGATGTTAGTTAGTGAAGATCTTGCTTTTGGATAGAAGTTCACTAACTAAAAACTTCTGTAAAAAAAATATGCTATGTGCTTAAATAGAGCCCTTTTAAATTTGCCGAATCGCAATTTAATAAGGCTGTATGTAACTATGCAACTATGTAACATATTCTTCAATATAGTGGGAAAAGCATCTCACATAAAAATCGTGTGTAACATAAAAAAATGTATTGTAATTAAACAACACCACAATAAAAAACTTATACCAAAAACTCAAGTAGACTTAAAGGGAATAGATGTAGGTAGAGACAGGCATGTGATCCTCAATGGGATGCCTCCTACCTGGAAGGCTCGGCTAATCTGATGCCCCAAAGCTTACTAATATCCCTTTAGAAAGGAGAAACAAAGATTCGAAAACCTAATAAGACGACTTAGAGAAAATTGTGACAGGTAACTTATGTCTGATGCCAAGATGTTATTAAAAGTTAACTATTAAAAATAAAGTTGCCTCTGCAGTGCTATATATTCATAAACATGTTTAAGCTCTTTAAATTTCCATTGCTAAATTGCTTATTTAATTTAAGGTCCGAGTTAGAGTGCTACAACTTAGCTGTGCACTGCCTATAAGACTTGAAAATAAGCCTTATATAGCATTCATGAGATGGCACTCTAACTCTATCTGCTGCTCTGATAAATTGGCCTTCTTATATCACACACATCGATCCTTGCGCTTAACTATATTCTGCAAGTCTTTTAAAAATAACTATTGGAAAATATTAATTTGAGCACCACCGTGGTTTACTCTATTACAATATTATTTGACCTATAACAGAGATTTGATTTTAACATTATTTTTTTATATATATTTCAATGCTAGCTTATGCTCTTTTCATGTTTTATATCTGTAAGGTTTTTATCTGTTTCTGTGGGAGGCCGCTATCTTTTTAGTTTTGATTTCATTCCACTGTGACTAATTAATGCTATTTTATGAAATTTCTCAAGACTGAAATATCTTTAGGCAAACTTCACAGTTGCCTTACTGTCCTCACAGATACACTTGTCTGGCTGGTCACTTGATTTTTGGTTTACTCCCCTTTAAGATTATATTTTCTGTAATCTTGGCTTATTAGGGCAGTTTACCAGATGTTGGCTTGGTTGCATGGCTCCCATAGGAAATTTTGTGAGTCAAAAGTTCACTTAAGCCCTAACATGGGGCCATATTCTATTTGCCAATTCATAAAATTATACACACTTGAAATTTCTCTTAAAATTGCCACATATTTTATTAGTAACTCGCAATCCGATTACGAGTTACCCGCCCACAATCACTATGGGCCAGCCAAACCGGCAAATGTCAGCTTAGAACTTCATTGGTTTTAGCACAGCCCAATTATTAGGAGCTCTAAATAATTAAAGTTACACAAAATCAGTATTCTATTAGACCCGTAGCTCTAGCTCGCAACTTAAGTGTAAACTGCAATTGACAAACGTATCATATTTCTATCAAAATATTACGAGAACTAAATAGGACTCACAAGGGCTTTTTCAAACTCTAATTAGAACCGTAACAGCAATTAAACACAATACTGTACTTTAAAACATGGGGAGGCATGGAAGACATTAGAATGAAGCGTTCAACAGTCTCAAATACACAAAACTGCAATTAAAAAAAAATTATGTTTAACTGTTATTTCTGGGTAATATTGATCCCAGACTCAGTGGATTAATACATATCATGAAACCAACATGGATGAAAACAGATGATCTAACAGATTTAATAGGGTGCTAGATTGCTTGATTGTGAGCCTGTTCGGCAAATATTACAAATTGGCACTCATTTCAGATTACATGTAACTTCCATGTCTTATTGACGCCAAGATGACGGTCTCATTTACTATTGGCTGTGTCTAAGAAGTAAATTATGGGCTTGCTTAAATATTGTCAGATGATAAGATCACGACTCTCTGAAAGCAGACTTAAAAAGGATTCGTTTTAAAGTTCAGCCTTGAGGTCAGAATTTGCGAGTTGAAGTCACTATTATATTGCATCTACACATTTATAAAACTAAAAAAAACACCCGCAGGCATTTGCAGGCTTCTAATAAAATATGGCCCATAGTTATTAAATGCTTCACATTTGAATCCCATACATGTAAACCCTAGCGAGTGATCACTAAATGTGATATGTTCCATATTCTACATGTTTTGTGCATATAGTGTGATTACTTGGCTCCAAAAAGAAACATAATCTAATTCTATGGGCTCTTGGAAAGATCTGTAGATTCACGCAGTGAGCCTAAACCCTAGTTGTATACAAATTACACCAGCTACCCCTACAAAAGCTATTATGTGATGAGTAACAGCTCTCACTTGAATTACAGTTATACTGCTAAAATAAAATAAAAATGAATGCAGTGAGATTAATAACCCACTTTGCTGATGCCTTTCTATTCTCTCATCTGTTATACGATCTTCAGTGCTCCCTAGGACCCTCTCAACACCCTGGGGTCCCTTTACCCAATCAAGAAAAGTGTCAATGGCCATTTCTGTTTGTTACAGAATAATCAAGCACAATCGTTTCTTATTGACTAAAATATGATTGACACATATTTCAGCCAATTAAAATCATAGCAACACTGTATATAGAGAAAGGTGTCAGGACATTTGTAAATACAAAAACTGTATACACCCTATTTTTGTTCCGTCCTAGCTCACAGCTTTGTTGAGGTACACAAGACCCGTCACTATGACAAGGTTGCGATCCAGAAGGGGATACACCCTATACCATATTGTTATTTGTTTTTTTATTATCTTTATTATACAACAGTAGATATACATATTTATGCTATTGTACTATTCTCTGTGTGAATTAATATAATTTCCTATTATACACTTATTTTGGGGGTTATTTATTACAACTTAATTACAAGTACAAGGAGATAATCTCAAAACGTATCTGTACACAGCTTTACATCTTGAACACAAGCAACAAGGGAGTTCTGGAGATGATATATATAGATACATTAATAAGCAGCTGCTAATGATAAATTATAGGATAGAGACGGGTACTGGGATAATTGACCTAGATTTGTTGGTCTATGGCTCATCCAATTAATAGCACATTATTTTGTTCTTCTTTATAGTTGAACCATGCATTAAGTATGCGCTCTAATGGTTATATGTTATATATGCCATTTTACTGTTTTTTTTCCATAATGCATGAGTACAGGTATGACCTAATTATATGACCATTGGATTAAATAAATCATGTGAATGAGGTAAGGTGGGTGGCCAGAGATAAGAAATTATATATCTATGAGGAGAAGAGAAGGAAAAGAGAACTTATTTTTTTCTTTTTCGTTGGCTATTATATATATATACCAACGACTTGCCCGTCAAAAATGACGGCAATAAAAAGTAAAGCCTGGCAATGCTGTTTGCAAACAAAATGTGAGGATATGGCCCCTCAGAGCACCTACGGCGCTCATCGCAAGCCTCTTCCCCATCTACTTTCTACTTTTGCCGCTCATTGCTGTTTTTCCCAAGCCGCACCTTGTCTGCTTTGCACAGATCCCCTTTCGGGGCTCATTGTGACCCCCCCCCCCCAAAGATTGCCTTCGGCGCTCATTGCGTGTCTCTTAATGAGCACCTTCGGCACTCCTTGCGACCCTCTCCCCCTGTGTACTTTAACTGCCTGTGTAGTTTAGGGGGCTACTGCCTTGGGTTCAGTGTTAGTGGCTTGAGTTAAATGTTACTGCCTTGTATTAAGTGGTACTGTGTTAAGTCTTAGTGCTTAGGGCTCGTATTTATGTCCTTCGACCTCGTTTTACGTCCCTTGGCCTTGTTTTCGTCGTGTTTACATTTTTTCGCCGGCCATTTTTTTTCTCGCTTCTTCAATATTCATTCGTGAAAAAAGGCAAAATATGCCTCAAATTAACTTGCAACCTCACTCAAAGGAATGCACATGGGGTAACATTTTTAGAAACACAACAAACTCCTCTCTCAATATAGTTCTATGAGAAAATGCCTTTAAAACTATTTTAAGATGGTATCTCACTCCGGCGAGAGTACAAATCTCAAATCCATCCCTGGATGGTAAATATTTTAGAAACCGGTGCACTAAGACATGCATTATGGGAATGACCGAAAATCGCTCATAAACAGAAAAACTGTGGGGATTTCATATTCCCAAAAAAAACAGAGGAAGCTTTACTAGGACTTTGCATTCCAAAACTCCCAAAGGAATCAAAATTCCTAAAAATCTGATTTTCTTCCTCCAGAAGTATACTAACAAAAAACTGGAAAATAAATATCCCCACATTTGAAGGAGTTAAAGAGAAAAATTAACTACATTTACAGATGAGTGCTATTCCGCAGAAGTAGATGGAAATGCTAAAACAATGATGATTGATGTTAAGTTATGTTTTTAATGTTTTTGTGTAATATTAAGCCTTTATGGTTAATCAAAATCAATCAGGAAAAAAGAAGAGGAAAGAAAAAATGAAAAGCAAGTAAAGGTTTAAGGTACATGGACAGGTTTATTATAACATTATACTGTAGCAAACTTAGAATGTATAATTAGATTGTGTGTACTTTCCTTGTATTTCAATAAAAAATGATTTAAATAAAAAAAAGAATGAATGGGCCTTTTGCATTTATGGCCAGAAGGGAGGACTGATGGCTTCAGTCAGCATTGCATGTGCATGCTTATCTAGGGCAGACACATTTTGACGAGGGTATGAGCCATCCAATGAGGGTAATCGAGTAATTAACCCCTATGTGCTCTGCAGGTTTAATTGTTTTATTGCTTTTTGTAATTATAATTTATTTTGTTATTTTAATAGTAGGTAACATTGTGTGTCATTGCGATGGAGACTATGGAGCTTCAGACTTAGGTTCTCCTGTGGGTATATATAAGGCAAGTTGTGAATACAAATTAGAGCTAAAGAACTACGTGCAACACCTCCTGAGTGTGTCAGTAACTTTTACATGAGTTCCTTTTCAGAAGCCATGTCATTTGTCCACAAACCTGATTATAAATACACCTGCAGCAAAATTACTACAGTAGCCATGTAGTCAAGCCCTGTATTGGGAACTTGTGGCCTTCCCTTGAACAGCATTTCTTAATAGAAAAAACTATTATAATACTTTTAAATGGGCTTTAAAACATGTACAAAATAAAAAGACAAATTGCTCTTCATAATACCTTTTAAAGCCTAATCAATCAACAACATTTTTACATTTCACAAATGGTACAGGTAGAAGAATAGTAGAGGGACAATGCCAAGAACTTTTTACATAAGAACGGTTTCACAAAAGCTTTTATGCCCAGAACAAAACAGCTCACACTACTATTTGGGTTGAATTGAGCTGTCAGCCGTAATT
Source organism: Discoglossus pictus (assembly GCA_027410445.1). NCBI lineage: Eukaryota > Metazoa > Chordata > Amphibia > Anura > Alytidae > Discoglossus > Discoglossus pictus. The sequence goes on along the minus strand of CM050164.1, from coordinate 70,752,752 downwards.
TAAAAGCAGCAGCCGCTTCAAACAAACACATGCTACAATGTACTTTGACATTAGACTTAACGTTCTGCATTATGAAGGCTCTTATTTCACAGGAACAGATCATCTGTGATAGTTCCTGCAGGAAAGCATCAATCAAAGTCCCCAGGTGGCTGTTTAGGTTTATTGCTCTCTTCAGAAATGTCATCTCTCTCACAGTTTCCAAAACATCTTCCACTGTTAACCCTTTACTGTCGAACAAAGCAGCTGTGATGCTGCAAGTGATAGAGGTAACAATGAGCAAATTGGAGTGTCCGTTCAGGAGAAATAGAGAGAGAGAAAGACCAAGGAGAAACAAAGTGTAGAGAGAGGAAGATTGAGCTGAAGTAGAGAGAGAATGAATGGTTAGAGAAAGAAAGATCATTCAAGGAGATTGATTGAGTTCAAGGAGAGAGTACTCCTTGAGAGAGAGAGAGAGAGAGATGCTGGCCATGATTTAATGATATTGACTTACATGGGTGTATGAACTGGGGGGGATGTTTTTTTTTTCTATGTCTGTATGTATAAATAAGCTATTTCCCCCCAGAGTTCTGGCTCCTAATCCCCTGTTGACTTATTTAAACTGTTAGAATTATTAGCAGCCTTAGACAATTTTGACTAAACTCCCCTGTCTCCACAGTCTTGGTGTATAGGAGTATAGGACAAATTACCTGCTTTGTAAATATTAATACTGTATATACGAAAATCAGAAATACAGAATCCCTTTCTAGAACACATCTTCTGTGTGTATATCCTTATAGGTCTGATGCAGAGATTTCTCCAGGGCCAGATATTGTTTTCTCTCAATATCTTCTGGATGTGAACCCATAACATACTTTTATAATTATAGATTATAATAAGGTAATTGGGAGTCTATCTGCAGTTAGGATAGAACAGGTCACATAAAGGATTCAAGAATAGCTGCATCACTAACATGGATGATTTTTTAACAAAATATGGGGAGAAGAGCCAAGAGTTTAATTTTAAGGAGTGATGGTGAATACTGTAAGTGGAATTGTCAGTCTGATATTGTGGAGTATAAACGAATGTAGAAAAATACCTAGTAAACTAATACAGAAATAAAAGTGAATACAACCCCTAAAAAAACACATTACCACATAGATGACTACATATAGAAGAAATGGGGTTCAGTGTTTGATACAATATATATATATATATATATATATATTCTGAGTAATTAAAATAGAACAGGAGAGATAGTACATCTATAATATGGCCAACTATAAAGAGAATAATAAAATATTAAGAAATAATAAAATATTTTTCAAACAGAAATGAGAGGCTTACGATAATATTTACTCACCATATTCAAATACTATTATGACATACTGTAAGCATGAAGAAGCTAACATGTCAATTACATAATACCTTAAGTGAATATAAAATAAAGTTCTATAACTTTATTTTACTGTATATACACATGAATATAGTGAATAATAATACAAGTCCCAACATGTCTCCAAATTCTTCTAGGAAATGGATCTTATCAGATTCACAAATGCAGAACTTGATTCCTTTACAGGTCCAAAATGGGCATACAAAGGGGCATACAAATGATGAAAATAGCTAAATCTAAGTGAAGATGTTTTTTGTTAAAAACAATACAATAAACAAATGATGTGCAGCAAACTGTCAGTGCAGGTGCTGAAGAGTCCAGTAGCAGGAAGATCCAAGGCAAACGTCAGACAGTCCATTTCTCTGGGCAGGCAGCAGAAAAGAAACAATCCATTAACAAGATCAGGAAGCCAGGAGACAGGTCAAGATCATACATAGAGATCCAATCAAGACTGCAGAGAGCAAATACTGAGCTGTAAGCCTGGAGTTTTATAATCATGTAATGACTAATAGCTCTGGTTGCATGTAAATAGCTGCAGATCCTCAAGTAGGTGTTAGAAAAAAGTCCATCAGTAGAAGCAGCCCAGTACTCTTCGGAACAGGTCTAGTATATGGATTTCATCCATGCCAACATCAGTCCCTTGTAGCACTTTGTATAATGCACATTGATGAGTGTCATGGCTGAAGCATGCCAAGGCACCAGATGTGCAATACCTAACAGACTGATGCCCTCAGCCTTATAATGTAGGCTTATTGTGCCATGGGACAGGGGCCCATTGAGATGGGTTAACATTGGGGATGTTGTAATTTATGTGTTATTCCTTGTTATGCCTGTTTAAAGTTGCCTGGGTGCCACTGGGCCCATACTGTGGTACCAATGTTTATAGTTGGGGTGTGTGTATGAACATTATGGGAGAGATGGGATGTATGTCTATGTTGTGCTTTGGGGGGATAGCACTTACAGGGGAAATATTGTATATGCCCAATATTTTCATAGTAATGGACTAGTCCCTTATTAACAAGATTAGGGAGATAATTGACCCCTAAGAGTCACATGACACCAGTATCTCTCCCATTATCACAAGCCCTTAGACTGTTGTCTCCCTGCCTATTGTATGTAAATACCCCCTACCAAGAATACAGCAGTGGAAAAGGGAAAACAATGGGTGATTGTCTTAGACTGGCAGGCAGGGCTGATAACGTGAGCAAGAAAGATTGTGTGGAAACCATTATTATTATTATTATTATCGTTTATTTGTAACGCGCCAACATATTCCGTAGCGCTATACATAAGTTAAGTTACAGGCAATGACAAATTCAAGATTTACACATTGCAATGAATGGAGGGCCCTGTCTTTGAGCTTGGAATCTGGTGTCCATAGTGCTTTGCCTAAAGCACCTTGCAGGATTGAAACTCGCAGACTTACAATCTAAAGGTTGACGTGTGTATGTGGTACAGTAGGGAGAGAGCAGTGCTGAGCATGTTAGGGAGGAAGGTTATAGGCTTCTTTAAAGAGGTGCGTTTTTATTGATGTTTTGAAGGATTTAAGGCAGGAGGATAGCCTGGTGAAGCAAGGCAAGGAGTCCCAGAGAATAGGTGCAGCGCGAGAAAAGCCCTGTAGGCGGGAGTGAGAGGAGGTGACAAGAGTGGTAGAAAGAAGAAGGTCGTTAGCAGAACGAAGAGGGTGTGTGGGGGAGTATTTGGAGATGAGAGCAGAGATGTATGGGGGTGAGCTGTTGTTGAGGGCTTTATAAGTTAGGGTCAAGATTTTTAATTCTATTCTGGAGGCTAAGGGTGAATGCACATTTACAGTGATTGGTCTGTTGTTGCTAGAATGTGGTATAAATATGTCTGATGGTTTAAGTAATAAAGATGTTATACTGGTTCAAATAATTAAAGTGTGAATTTCAATATTGATGTTGGGAATTCTGTTTGCTGGAGTAAGTTCTTTTCAGAACTTAGAAATATCATTATGCTACACAAGACCACAGACACCTCTCAGTCTAACCTAAGGGCTGGAGTTTCTTCCTGCTGTAAAGAGGTAAAACAAACCGGTCACACCTGTGGGGAGAGGTTTGGGCAATAGGCTCTTATCATACCCCATTCAACTTACAGGTTGTGACAATGAGTACCTGGTATCCAGGTTTCAAGCCTGTAAGAGTCCTGACATAAACTCACAATATTCAGTGGACAGCCTTGCAGAAGGATGTCTCAGTCTTGAGTGACTAATGGGCTATGCTATCATTCTGCCCTAAAAACAGTGGTCCTGGTTCCATTCATTATTCAAATCTGCAGCATAGGGTTGCCAACAAGAGCCATTATATCTCTTCCACTCCAGGGAAATATTATTTTGTATTTGCCCACAGTTACAGTATGTCCTTGTTCACCATCAGTCTAAGGATTGTCTGGTCAGTCTCATATCACTGTCATTGTGTATTATCCTTAAAACTGTTATGTTTACAGTGGTTGTTCTGCTCACAATTCACCTACCCAAAAGAAAGAACATGTGTTACAAACCCCCAACATTACTTTATGTTAGTATAAAATACTGCATATTTTTATTCACTTGGTTTTCATAGGTTGAAGTATTAGATAATTAAGTTATTTGAAATGTAATGTTCTCTACAATTATGTCCTAATAATATTTGAATATTGTGGGTTTGTTACACTTTAGATTCAAGGCTGAATTACCCATTAGGCCAACTAGGCAGCCACCTAGGGGGGCTTCCCTGTGAAAGGAGTCCGTTTTTTAACTTAAAAAAATAAATGTTTTTGTTTTCCTTTTTTTGCCTTGCAGTTTCATTGCCTTGAAGCTTCCTACATTTCCTGCCATGCAGATTCTGGCTCCTTTCTCTTGTCCGTGTGGGCATTCCCATCACTGGAGAGCAATGGTTCCATCTACTAAGCTGCATCGTGGCCTATTTCTGGTAGGTTTATCCTGCTTTCCTTAAGCCTTCCTTAGTGGATTTCATCTCAAAACAACCAAGCCACTTCCTCGTCTATGCCCAAGGTTCTGTTTTTTTTTTTTTTTTGGCCCAAATCTACTAAATTGCATTCTTGTTGGTGTACAAGGTCATGCTTTTTGGTCGTCATAAGCCCTACTTCGTGGATTTTGGAACTAATCTATTAAAATTTGACCTTCCTCTGGCTTTCCATACGTCCTAAATTGGCCTTCTATAGACACCACATCTATCACTATCTATAAATTCAAAATTTGCCTTTGTTAAGCACCATCTCAACCATGCTTTCCATAACTCCTAAATCAGCCTTTGCTAGGAACAACCTAAATCACACTTTCCTAAGTCCTAAATCATCTATATGTATCGCCAAATATGCTTTCCATAAGTCCTAATAATCCTATTGCTCCATATCGCAGATCATGCCTTCAAGTAGACTCCCACGCAGTTGCTTCTGATCCAGGACTTATCAGCTGTCCTATCTTTCATGCAGGAATTTACCTCTCCAGGCCTCAATCACAGTCGCTGCTGATCCTGGGCTCATCAGCAGTCCTTGCCTTCAAGCCCTCTAAGCTGGATGTGCGTTAGCAGTGGGCAGATATCAAATCTACACTTTTGGATATTTTTCACTAACTTTTGCTGTATGAGAGGGACCGACCACAAATAACAATTAATTATTGTTACAGATTGGAAATGCAGCTAAGCATGGGCAAGTTCTAATAATGGGAGACTTTAATTACCCTGATATAAACTGGATAAACGAGACCAGCAGCTCAGCTAAGGGGAGCAGGTCCTTGAGTACACTCAGGGATCATTATCTAGCCCAGGTAATACAAGAACCTACTAGAAATGGGGCCATCTTGGATTTAGTCATCACAAGTAATATTGATATAATATCAAATGTAAAAATAGGTGAACCCTTGGGGAACAGTGATCACAACACAGTCTCATTTGAGATTGAATACAAAAAACAGAGTTGTAAGGGGCCAACAAAAACTCTAAATTTTAAAAGGGCTAACTTTAATGGGCTACGGGCAGCAATACAACATATAGACTGGGACAAAGAACTTACAGGGAAGAATACTGAAAATAAATGGACAACATTCAAATCCTTACTAAATAAACATACTCATCGGCATGTACCATGTGGAAATAAAATGAATAGGAGTAAATCACATCCCATGTGGCTTAACAATTACTTAAAGATCATGATGAGGAAAAAGAAATATGCATTTAAATTATACAAGAAGGAGGGAACAGAGGCATCTTTATGTGACTATAAGGAAATCAACAAGGCTTGCAAAAGGGCTATTAGACTGGCTAAAATAGAAAATGAGAAGTCAGTTGCAATGGAAAGTAAGACTAACCCTAAAATATTTTTTAAATATATTAATGGGAAGAAGGCCAGGAAGGAAGCTATAGGAACATTACAATGTGACACAGGCCGTCTGATAATTAGTGACCAGGAAAAGGCAGATGAGCTAAATAGGTTCTTTTCGTCGGTTTACACAAGGGAGGTACCAGTGGTTGGGACACGGCAACATAATGGGGCTACACTACCTTCGCTAAATAATTGGTTAACGCAGGAAGAAATACAAAAGAGGTTGGAGAAAATAAATGTTAATAAAGCCCCAGGTCCTGATGGAATACATCCAAGGGTACTGAGGGAGCTGGGTTCTGTAATAGCCAAACCATTATATCTAATCTTTAAAGACTCGCTCACTACAGGGTCTCTACCAGATGACTGGAGAAAAGCAGAGGTGATACCTATATTTAAGAAGGGATCTAGAGCAAATCCGGGGAATTATAGACCAGTGAGCCTCACTTCTGTAGTTGGGAAGCTTTTAGAAGGGTTAATAAGGGACAGAATACAAGAATATGTCTATTTGAACAGGATCATAGGTAGCAGTCAACATGGATTTATGAAGGAAAGGTCGTGTCAGACCAATCTAATTAGTTTTTATGAGGAGGTTAGTAGGAACTTGGATCAGGGCAACTCAGTGGATGTAGTCTTTTTAGATTTTTCAAAGGCATTTGATACAGTGCCACATGGAAGACTAGTGAGCAAACTAAGGGATACAGGAATTGCAGTAAATATCTGCTCATGGATCGAGAGCTGGCTAAAAGACAGGAAGCAAAGGGTTGTTGTAAATGGAACATACTCCGATTGGTCTAATGTTATAAGTGGGGTTCCTCAGGGCTCAGTATTGGGTCCTCTCCTTTTTAACATATTTATTAATGACATTGAAGTAGGACTCGAATGTAGTGTCTCCATTTTTGCTGATGACACTAAGTTGTGCAAGGTAATAAAATCAGATAATGATGTACTTTCCCTACAAAAGGATTTGCATAAATTAGAGAAATGGGCGGCTAAATGGCAGATGAGATTTAATACAAATAAATGTAAGGTTATGCATTTGGGAAGGAACAATAGCCAAGCAATCTATAATCTTAATGGAGCAAATCTAGGGGTATCAGATATTGAAAGGGATTTGGGAGTACTAGTGGACAACCACCTAGGTAACAGTGCTCAAAGCCAAGCAGCGGCTGCAAAGGCAAATAAAATATTAGCATGTATTAGGAAGGGTATAGAAGCCAGGGAAGAAGATATAATTCTGCCACTATACAAATCTCTAGTACGCCCTCATTTGGAATATGGAGTACAATTTTGGGCACCACCTCACAAAAAAGACATTTTAGAGCTGGAAAAAGTACAGAGAAGGGCTACAAAACTAATAAGGGGAATGGAGGGGCTAAGTTATGAAGAAAGACTAGCAAAATTAAACTTATTTTCGCTAGAAAAAAGGCGTCTAAGAGGAGATATGATTACGTTATTTAAATACATCCAGGGTCAATATAAGGCTTTGTCAAGTGAACTTTTTGTAGCAAGAGATTTTCAACTGACAAGAGGACATCCGTTAAGGTTAGAGGAAAAAAGATTTCACCTTAAACAAAGAAAAGGGTTCTTCACAGTTAGGGTGGTTAAACTGTGGAATTCTCTACCAAAGGATGTGGTGACAGCGAATTCGATAGACAACTTCAAAAAGGGGTTAGATATATTTCTGAATAAAGAGGGCATTCAAGGCTATCCTAGATAACTAGCAAGGAATATTGATCCAGGGAGAAATTTGATCGCCAGTTTCTGGGGTCAGGAAGGAATTTTGCTTTTTTTTCCCCTTATGAGACAATTGGCAAAGTTTCAATGTTTTTTTTTTTTTATGTTTGCCTTCCTCTGGATCAATTAACAATTAACAATAATTAACAATTAACAATAATAATAAATAGTCCAAATTAAAAAGATCAATAGAGATCTAAAAAGGTTGAACTTGATGGACTAACTCTTTATTCATTCTCCAATACTATACTATTAATAATTATTTAATCAATAATTTAATTAATAACTAATCCGCATATTGCAGATCAGAGGAGATCTTAACAGGTTGAACTTGATGGACTGAAAGTCTTTTTTCAACCTTAATTACTATGTAACTATGTAAATATATATATATATATATATATATATATATATATATATATATATATATACATATATATATATGTATATATATATATATATATATATATATATATATATATGAGGATTCAATATTAATTAATTAGTTGTTAATTAATTATTAATCAATTATTTAATTATTTCTTTTTTATTTTATTTTTAATTATTAATTAATCCAGAGGAAGGCAAACAAGTGAGACTTAGCCAATCGTCTCAAAGGAAAAAAAAAATTCCTTCCTGACTCCAGATACTGGTGATCGGATTTCTTCCTGGTTCAATACTGTCTCTCTAATTATCCATGATAACCCTAAATTCCCTTTTTAATTAGAAATAAATCCAGTCCCCTTTTAAAGTTATCTATCAAATCCGTTGTCACCAGCGCCTCTCGTAGAAAATTCCACAGATTAACCACCCTTACTGTGAAGAACTCTTTTCTTTCTTTAAGGTGGAATCTTTTTACTTCTAATCTCAAGGGATGTCCTCTTGTAAGTTGAAAACCTCTTGGCACAAAAAGCTCCCTTGACAAATCTTTATATTGACCCTGGATGTATTTATATAAGGTAATAATATCTCCTCTTAGACACCTTTTTTCTAGAGAAAATACGTTTATTTTGGTTAGTCTTTCTTCATAACTTAGCCCCTCCATTCCCCTTATTAGTTTTGTTACCCTCCTCTGTACCTTTTCCAGCTCTAAAATGTCCTTTTTATAAAGTGGTGCCCAAAATTTAACTCAATATTCCAAATGAGGGCGTACTAGATATTTGTATAGTGGCAGAATTATATTTGCTTCCCTGGCTTCGATACCCTTATTAATACATGCTAATATTTTATTTGTCTTTGCAGCTGCTGCTTGGCTTTGAACACTGTTACCTAGGTGGTTGTCCACAAGCACTCCCAAATCCTTTTCAATATCTGATACACCTAGATTTGCACCATTAAGATTACAAATTGCATGGCTATTTTTCCTTCCCAGATGCATAACTTTACATTTATTCGTATTAAATCTCATCTGCCATTTAGATGCCTATTCCTCAATTTTATGTAAATCCCTTTGGAGGGAAAGAACATCATTATCTGATTTAATTACCTTGCACAACTTCGTGTCATCAGCGAAAATAGAGACACCACACTCCAATCCCACCTCTAAGTCATTAATAAATATGTTAAAAAGGAGAGGACCTAATACTGAACCCTGAGGAACCCCACTTACCACATTAGTCCAATTGGAGTATGTTCCATTTACAAAAACCCTTTTCTTCCTGTCTTTTAGCCAGCTCTCAATCCATGAGCAGATATTTACTGCAATTCCTCTATCTCTTAGTTTGCACAATAGTCTCCCATGTGGCACTGTATCAAAAGCCTTTGCAAAATCCAAAAAGGCTACATCCACTGAGTTGCCTTGATCCAGGTTCCTACTAACCTCCTCATAGAAACTAATTAGATTTGTTTGACATTACCTATATCTCATTAATCCATGTTGACTCCTGCTTATAATCCTGTTCAAATAGACATGTTCATGTATAGTATCCCTTCTTAACCCTTCTAAAAGCTTCCCTGCTACAGAAGTGAGGCTCACTGGTCTATAATTCCCTGGATTTGCTCTTGTTCCCTTTTTAAATATAGGTATCACATCTGCTTTTCTCCAGTCATCTGGTAGAGACCCTGTGTTGAGTGAATCTTGAAAAATTAAATATAATGGTTTGGCTATTACAGAACCCAATTCCCTCATTACCAGTGGATATATTCCATCAGGACCCCGAGCTTTATTAACATTTATTTTTTCCAACCACTTTTGGATTACTTCCTGTGTTAACCAATTATTTGGCAAAGGTAGTGTAGCCCCATTATGTTGCAGTGTCCCAACCACTGGTACCTCCCTTGTGTAAACCGAAGAAAAGAACCTATTTAGCTCATCTGCCTTTTCCTGGTCACTAATTTTCAGATGGCCTGTGTCACATTGTAATGTTCCTATAGCTTCATTCCTCACCTTCTTCCCATTAATATACTTAAAAAATATTTTACGCTTAGTCTTACTCTCTTTTGCAATACATTTTTCATTTTAGACAGTCTAATAGCGCTTTGGCAAGCCTTGTTGAGTTCCTTGTACTCCCGTAAAGTAGTCTCTGTCCCCTCTTGTTTATATAATTTAAATGCCTGTTTTTTACTCTGTATCTTGATTTTTAAATCATTGTTAAGCCATATTGGATGGGATTTACTCCTTTTACTTTTATTCCCAAATGGTATATGCCGTTGTGTATGTATATTTAGTAAGGATTTAAATGTTGTCCATTTATGTTCAGTGTTTTTACCTATCAGTTCTCTTTCCCAGTCTATACTTTGTATTGCTGCCCTTAGACCGTTAAAATCTGCCCTATTGAAATTAAGAGTTTTTGTTGGCACCTTAAAATTTAGTTTTTTTTTATTTAATCTCAAATGAGACTGTGTTGTGATCACTGTTTCCCAAAGGTTGCCCTATTTCAACATTTGATACTATATCAATATTATTTGTGATGAGTAAATCTAAGATAGCCTCATTTCTAGTAGGATCTTGTTTAACCTGGGCTAGATAAGGATCCCTGAGTGTACTCAAGAACCTGCTTCCCATAGCTGAACTGCTGGTCTAATTTATCCAGTTTATTTCAGGGTAATTAAAATCTTCCATTATTAGAACTTGCCCATCCATTTCCAATCTTTAACAATAATTGTATTTCCTCATTTTCAGCTATATTTGGGGGTTTATAGCATACTCCTACTAATATTCTTTTGGAATTTGCTGCTCCACTATTTAACTCTACCCACAAACATTCAACTTTATCACTAGGTCCACCATAAATATCTTCTCTGACTATAGGCTTAAATTCAGGCTTAACATACATACAAATTCCTCCTTCTCTTTTTCCATTGCCTCTATATTTCCTAAATAGGTTATAACCATTCAGATTAACAGTCCAGTCATGAAATTCATCCCACCACATTTCGGTAATGCCAATTAAAACCAATTTTTCATTAATTGCTAATAATTCTAACTTTCCATTTTTTTTTTCTGGCAAGCTTCTGGCATTAGCAAGCATACACCTTATGTTATGAGTTTGTAGTACTGAAGTGCCTGCCACTGTACTTGAGTTACTTAGTACTTCCTCCCTATTGACTGTACCTCCCCTTCTCCCCGTTTCCTCCACCTATGAGTTGTTAATTCATCCCTTATACCCTCTACACTTTCTACCCCATTACTTATATCTAGTCCCTCCCCCCACCTACTAGTTTAAAAATTCCTCCAGCCTTTCTACCATCATATCCCCTAGCACAAAAGCTCCCTCATCATTAGGGTGCAATCCATCCCTGCTGTAGAGATTGTACCGAAGTGAGAAGTCAGCCCAGTGCTCTAAAAACCTAAACCTCTTCTTAGTGCACCACATCTTAAGCCACGCATTAACCTCCCTAATCTCCTTCTGCCTCCCTGGGCTAGCACGGGGCACTGGCAGTATCTCAGAAAATATTACCTTGGAGGTCCTTGCCTTCAGCTTATTACATAGTTCTGTAAAATCATTCTTTAGGACACTCCATCTTCCACTAACTTTTTCATTGATACCAATATTTACCAAGACCGCCAGTTCATTTCCAGCCCCTCCCAATAATTTATCTATTAAATCCACAACATGCCGAACCCGAGCAAACTTTTCGATTGCTGGGATCTGGGGAACCAAATACCCTGTTCCTAATAATAGAGTCCTGAACCACCAATACCTGCCTTTTGCTCTGCCTATTCTGTCCTCCCACTCCTCCAGTTGAACTGTTCTCCCGGCTGTTAGAGGGAACAGCTCTATCTGGCATTGCCATTCCTGAATGGACATCCCCAACAGTTTCACTCAATCTGGCAAATCTGTTGGTGTTTGCCAACTCAGTACTGGCCTGCCTCCTCCTGTTCCCCCTGATTCCCCTTCTAACTGTAACCCAGCTACCTCCCTGGACATCCTCACTAGCCCCAGCTCCAGCCTCCATGCTAGGCCCAGCTAAACTGTGCTCCGAGAGCACCAACCCCCTTTCCAGTGGAGCAATATCACTAAGTGCTGCAATTCTCCTCTCCAGATCTCCAATTTGAGCTTCCAGAGAGGCAACGTGCTCATACCTCTCACAGAGGTTTGGACCCTGGATCATCTGTTCCAGTATTGCATACAGTTGCAAGCAAAAGTATGTGAACCCTTTGGAATGATATGGATTTCTTCACAAATTGGTCAAAAAATGTGATCTGATCTTCATCTAAGTCACAACAATAGACAATCACAGTCTGCTTAAACAAATAACACACAAAGTATTAAATGTTGCCATGTTTTTATTCAACACACCATGTAAACATTCACAGTGCAGGTGGAAAAAGTATGTGAACCCTTGGATTTAATAACTGGTTGAACCTCCTTTGGCAGCAATAACTACAACCAAACGTTTCCTGTAGTTGCAGATCAGATGTGCACAACGGTCAGGAGTAATTCTTGACCATTTCTCTTTACAGAACTGTTTCAGTTCAGCAATATTCTTGGGATGTCTGGTGTGAATCGCTTTCTTGAGGTCATGCCATAACATCTCAATCGGGTTGAGGTCAGGACTCTGACTGGGCCACTTCAGAAGGCGTATTTTCTTCTGTTTAACCCATTCTGTTGTTTATTTACTTCTATGCTTTGGGTCGTTGTCCTGTTGTAACACCCATCTTCTGTTGAGCTTCAGCTGGTGGACAGATGGCCTTAAGTTCTCCTGCAAAATGTCTTCATAAACTTGGGAATTCATTTTTCCTTCAATGATAGCAATCCGTCCAGGCCCTGACGCAGCAAAGCAGCCCCAAACCACGATGCACCCACCACCGTACTTCCCAGTTGGGATGAGGTTTTGATGTTGGTGTGCTGTGCCTCTTTTTCTCCACACATAGTGTTGTGTGTTTCTTCCAAACAACTCAACTTTAGTTTCATCTGTCCACTGAATATTTTGCCAGTACTGCTGTGGAACATCCAGGTGCTCTTGTGCAAACTGTAAATGTGCAGAAATATTTTGCTTGGATAGCAGTGGCTTCCTCTGTGGTATCCTCCCATGAAATCCATTCTTGTTTAGTGTTTTACATATTGTAGATTCGCTAACAGGGATGTTAGCATATGCCAGAGACTTTTGTAAGTCTTTAGCTGACACTCTAGGATTCTTCTTCACCTCATTGAGCAGTCTGTGCTGTGCTCTTGCAGTCATCTTTACAGGATGGCCACTCGAAGGGAGAATAGCAGCAGTGCTGAACTTTCTCCATTTATAGACAATTTGTCTTACCGTGGACTGAGGAACAGCAAGGCTTTTGGAGATACTTTTATAACCCTTTCCAGCTTTATGCAAGTCAGCAATTCTTAATCGTAGGTCTTCTAAGAGCTCTTTTGTGTGAGGCATCATTTACATCAGGCAATGCTTCTTGTGAAAAGCAAACCCAGAACTGGACTGGTGTGTGTTTTTTATAGGACAGGGCAGTTGTAACCAACACCTCCAATCTCATCTCATTGATTGGACTCCAGTTGGCTGACACCTCACTCCAATTAGCTTTTGGAGATGTCATTAGTCTAGGGGTTCACATACTTTTTCCACTTGCACTGTGAATGTTTACATGGTGTGTTCAATAACAACATGGTAACATTTAATTCTTTGTGTGTTATTAGTTTAAGCAGAGTGTGATTGTCTATTGTTGTGACTTAAATGAAGATCAGATCACATTTTATGACCAATTTGTGCAGAAATCCATATCATTTCAAAGGGTTCACATACTTTTGCTTGCAACTGTATATATGACAGGATGTACACTGAATGAGATCGCCACTGGACTGACTCATAATTATTATTATCTACAACATTTCAGTGGGAAAAATAAAGAATATAAAATAATATATTTGTATAAAGTTTTCCTCCTTTGCACTATAAATCTGCCCTCCCATTTCTTTGAAGTCCCTCCTTTTATTGAAACTCCTACACTTTTACTAGAATTGCACTTGATACTAGAAGTGTTTGCAAGCTCACAAGTTCGCCCCTTCTCCTGTTTATATTAACTTCTGCCTTCTCACCTGGACACAATTAGTGCACTCTGCAGTTTATCAGCCTTTACTTGCAAAGGAAAATCCACTTGCAATGCCAACTGTTCCCTTGCCTGCATCAAAATCCTCCACCAAAGTCCAATCTCTCTCCACAGAATATTGAGATCCAGCCTCTGGACCTCACGATTTGTTTTCCCTACTTCACTTGCCTCGGGCAATGACTTGAGCCACCTCCTACTCTCCTCCCAAATCACAATGTTCCATGGACTATCATCCAACACAAAACGTACCTATGACAGGGCCTGGAAATTATTTTGTGTTTTTGAAGGTCACTGCAAAATAAAATTTCCAGCCCACCATGACAAAGGTTTACACCTCCATCCGAACACCATAAAAACCTACATGTCAGCAATCCAACTTCATCTCATTGCCAATCATTCCATTAACATGAAATCTGTCTTTAGTGGCCTGGCTTCCTGCGATATCCCTTCTAAGCCCCAACGTCAGCCAACAGATGATCCCATTTGTTAGCAACTTCTCCATCTATTATCCTCCAACCCAATTGGTCATGCCACTTCCCTAACCATCTCTGCAGCCAAATTGATTGCCTTTTATGGTTCTCCGAGGCCCGGAGAGTTCACAACCACCCAAAGCAACCCCAGTTACATCTCCAAGCAAGACATAATGCTGTTCCTCTCCGTCCATTTTTCTCTCGCCATCCATACCCCAAAAAACAGCAAAAAACAATCCCTATTCCTTTTCACGCCACACAAAATGCCTGGGGCCCGCTATCTACTAAAATCTAATTGAATCCATAAAGACCAAACCATCACTCCACCCTCTCCTCAGCCTCTTTCCACAACATCCTTTGATCACTACGTCCGGCTCCTCCTAATCAAGCTGGGACTAAACCTGTACTCTTTTTCAGGCCATTCATTCTGCATAGGCGTAGGTACTTCCGCCAGTAGAACTAACACTCCAGCCCACATAATACAATCAATGGGCCACTGGAAATCCTATTGCTTTACAAAGTACATCCCATATTTCATTCACGAAACCAAACAAGCATTCAAAAACCTAACTAATTTTAAGCCCTACACTTTTGTTATGTTTGCCCTCTAAAGAGGCTAACAAGGGGCCATGTAGCACAAGCCAACAGGTCAGCTACTTAGCTAGACACGAAAGGCCCCGACCACAAGTGTCCAGTAATCCTGAGATTTGTGGGAGGAGCCTAGCCCTTAAATACCTTTCCAACCCTCACTTAACTGTCAGCGTTCCACCATTCCACCCACACTCCACTCTCCACTTAATTTCATGTTTCTGGGTCTCCCTAGCCCTCTAAGCAGGGCAACAAGGGGCAGGTAGCACAAGCCAACACGTCACCTACTGATCCAGACACAAAAGGCTCCGATGTAAATGTATTTCTCATTCAGTACCTTAACTTGTATATGCTTTTGTGTACCATCCACTTTATACCACCCCATTAAAAGGAAATCAAGAGGGATAAATGGAAAGATCTATAATCACTTATGAGATACTTGGATATATATTCGTATCCCAGAACTTAGCAATACAGAGGGCTAAATTATTTGTTATATCCCATATATTTTACTTGATGAAATTAGTGCTTGTGCAGACTTCATTCATTACATTGAAGGCCAAAATAGTGATACATAGAAGTTATAAGACTTTATTTACCAAATCCATTAAGAAGGCATCCTAAATTTCCTTCATTAGAACCCAATTTATTATAACTGGGACTGTAATACTTAACACATATTCTTGCCGAAAATGGAAAACTTAAAAAAACAACAATGCTAGTTAATAATAGAGAGGTGTTTTCAATTGATTATTCATTTTTAGGATGTCTGCCAAAAGTTACTTCCAACAGAAAGTTACTGTGAGGAATTGACTTTGCTGGGTTTTGAAACCTGGTCCCCAGGCTGCTATACCTCTTCCCTACCACTGCGCCAGCCTGCCTTTTGTGAATACCATTGAGACCTTATAAGCTTGACTCTGCTAGCAATTGTATCAGTACCTAAGTCTCTTCAGCTGTGTCTGGTCAGGTGTCTGGTCCTTGGCCTATATAAGGCACTTCCTGTCTATTGATCCTTGCCAGATTATTGTGGTTCCTGTTCCCTTCAATAAACCTTGTTCCTGTTTTCACCTACAAGTTTGCGGAACTGGATTATTGCTGATCTTGGCTACTGGTCTCCACAACTTTGTGATTTCTATATCATTACAGTTACTTCAATTGACTATTCATTTTCAGGATAATTGCTTCACACATAAGCATTTTTGTATCCGTAGACAGAATATCAGTTTGTTTCTAAGGAGCACTATGCTTTTCAATTAGGCTTACTATAGTCTTAAATACTAAAGCACCACTCTCAAGTCATAGTCTGAATCCCAGTTTCCAATCAACATGGAAAACCAGTTACTCCTTATTAACTCAGTTGTAGTCACTATAATACAATTGAACTTAAACTTCCCTATTTATCCCACCGAGGCCCTCATTCAATTGCAATTTGGCCAACTGAATAGGGCTCTAAATAAGCACATAACATATTTTTTTAAAGAAGTTTTTAGTTAGTGAAAACCTTGCTTTTGGATAGATGCTTACTAACTAAAAACGTATTTAAAAATAATATGTTATATGCTTATTTAGAGCCCTATTCAATTGGCCAAATTGCAATTGAATGAGTGCCCTAGTAAGGGATAGTCTAGGCAATAGGTGATAGCACACTGTAACTACTGGGCACTTAACAATAAAGTATAACTACCAATAGCCCTCAATCAGTGAGCCTCACTAAAATTCCCATTGCCAAACAGCTCTTATTCCTTTTGGTGGTCTAACTAATGTTCTCTCTACCTGACTAAAGTTTTGCACACTAACATGTGGCTTTATCAAAGGTAAGTTTTATATATAACACTTACCTTTGATAAGTGATATTCTGTCTAAAGATACTAGACTACTTATGTGTGAAGTAACTTTCAACAGATATCCTAAAAATGAATAGTCAATTGACAATACCTCCCTTTTATTAACTAGCATTGTTTTTTTTTAAAGTTTTTAATTTTCATCAGGAACATGTCTTAAGTATTACAGTCCCAGTTATATTAAATTGGGTTCTAATGAAGGAAATGTAGAATGTCTTCTCACCGGATTTGGTCAATACAGATGGCCATCAAATAATTGAGTCTAATAACTTCTATGTATCACTATATTGTCCTTCCATGTAATGAATGAAGTCTGCACAAGCACTAATTTCATCAAATTAAATATATGGGATAAAACATTTTTTTAGCCCTCTGTATTGCTGGGATAAGAATATATATCCAAGTGTCTCATAAGTGATTATACATTTGTCCATTTATCCCTCTTGATTTCCTTTTAATGGGGTGGTATAAAGTGGATGGTGCACAAAAGCAAATACAAGTTAAGGTACTGAATGAAAAATACATTTAGTTATATGCTAGAGTATTGTCACTTGAAGAAATATAATACAAGCCCAAATATATAAATAATTGAAGACTGGAAATTATAGATTACACAAGTTTGTATATTTTAATAGTGGAGTATTTTTTAGAGCACGTGTTAATAAAGTTTTTCCATTTTTAAAATAATTTTGCGTCTAAATTAATAGACAGATATTTTTTTCTGTATTTTTCCCTACAATTTTTTTTTATATTAGAATTAGATTGTATAAAATTGTTAGCTTTTATTTCCATGTTCAGTCTAAGCTGTTCTACATATTGTTGACTCTTGTCCAAATAGATTACAGAACAAAAAAGGATAAAAGATTGAATTGCTTTTTACCATTTTTTAAAGCTTAAGATTATACCTTGCCAAGTTCCAACATATCTTGAAGTGAAAAGAGATTAGAAGACATCCTTTTCTCAAATCAACTGTGACAATAAGATTAGAAAAAAAAACACCAGCGTGTATTAAAACAGCATCTCAATTTTGGTACAAACTTCCAGATTTCAACATTAAAATAAACATTTATATTCCATATTTTAGTATTCATTTTTGAAAGAGCTATTAATGAGAAAAAAAATTATGTAAAATCAATAAAAAAAACTTGTACGGCTATGCTGTGTGTGAGAAGGAGAAGCAATACCTTCTTCTCACAGAATCCATGTCATCATTACCTTTGTATGACTTCAACACTGGGGCATATTGGGGTTCTAGTGTATGAAAAAAAATGGGTTGTTATAACTATCATGTTATCCACTATGCCTTGTTAAATAAAATAATATAAAAAGGTACATTACTTACTCATTTGCCATTCTACAGTAATTCATGAAATGCATTGCCACTTGTTTTTGCCTGTCTTTTCTTCTAAAGTGCTTAATAGCTGCAGGGACTATGCTTCTATATAATGACATTACAAATAGACATACTAAGCTAAAACAGAATAAAGCTGCTAATGATGGAGTTTATTTCAGTAACAAAGATCAAGAAAATTGCATGTAAACATCAACTCTGTAAGGGTCAACTGTAATACTATTGAATTCTGCAGTTTGTTCCAGTCTACGGTCAGAGAAAAGATTTCATTAGGCACAGCATCCAGTTGTCTAGGGTCAACTGTTGGAGACAAAAGTCTTGTAAAAGAAGTTAAAAACACTGCAAATAAAGCTTGGAAGCTCCTGTTGCCTGCAAAGTTTTAAAAAAGAAGTAATTAGCATTTTTGGTTGGAAATAACAAACATCTTCTCTGACTGGATGAATGCTTATCTACACACTTCCTAACTATATAGTATGCTTGGAACTGAGGTCTTGCTTTGGAACCACTGATCTCAACCACAGGCAAAAGAGTCTCAGAGTACACATAATTGTTCTGTAATCTATGGTATGGTATTATTGTCACAAAATTTCTTCAGCGAGGGTCACTAATGTGAGAATTTCTATTCATCACTCCCTTGTCACCCAAAAAAATCTCAGGCTACATACGGTATGTGGAACCGCTAACAGCCCGCAAAGCCTGCGGGCTTGAAATTCTGCTGCGTTACAGAGCTATTAAATTCGACCCTTTCTGTGCACACAAGCTATTAATGGGCTGGTCGTTGGCGCAATATGCCATTGCGATCCAATCGTGGTATAACATAGTGCGACACAGGCCTCTCAGCCAAAAGAAAGCAGTCTAGCCGAAGATGATTGACAGAGGGAGATTATAAATTTGCGTCCCACCCGTCCATGCGTTGACTGTTTTTTATTTTCTTTCGAAGTAGGACGCAGGTCCCAGAGTTAGTGGTTGGTTCGAGTTATAGACAGAGTAGGAAAGTTTGGAGAGAAGTAATTTGCGGTTTTGCTCATTTATATTATACCATTTACTATTTTACAATTAATCCTTGATTACACATATTTACAGGTTACACATAATTGCAATACACATAATTTAAAGAACACACAAGAAAGACATATAGAGCTAGGTCAGTAAATACCCCGCCCCCTTCATCTAATTCCCCATATCCCATGCGCCAACAGTTATTAATTACACATAATACACGCATTGTTTTCCATCATATATTAACAGTTACACTTTTTTTCAATTATCATTCTATTATTTTTGGGAATAATATGGAGGGAGGAGAGAGGAGGGGAGAGGAGTGGAGAGGTGGGGAGGAGGAGAAGAAAGGAGGACAGAGAGGAGAGAGAGGTGGCCATGGGGAGTAGTGGTGTGGAGGAGGAGAGGAGTGGTGGAGTAAAAGGAGGTGGAGGAGGAGGTGGAGGTGATGAGGAGGAGGTGGCAAAGGCGGTGGTGGAGGAGGACGAGGTGGAGCAGGGGGAGCAGGAAGAGCAGGGGGAGGAGGGGAGTGGTTGCAGGGTGGCCTGAGCAGCAGGAACACTTAGGAGATGGACAGAGGGGAAGGGTCCTGATCCCAGGGGGTGGTAGTTCGGGGAAGGGACAGGTCTCAGGGATAGGTCAGGAAGGTAAGGATTTCCCTCCACAGTTGGGAGGGTAAAAGGCTAAGGGGAAGAACAGGGCCCACAATTACACGCACCAGGAGAATATGGTCCTCCTCATTGTTATCCGTGGCCACCCCAGGACTCTTGCAGTAGGACGGAAGTTAGGCCAAGGCCTAGGGCTCAGGCATAGGAGGAGGTAGAAGCTGA
The DNA here is from genome assembly GCA_027410445.1 of Discoglossus pictus. Lineage (NCBI taxonomy): Eukaryota > Metazoa > Chordata > Amphibia > Anura > Alytidae > Discoglossus > Discoglossus pictus. The sequence continues at coordinate 70,732,742 of CM050164.1, read as the reverse complement.
GGTGACAGCAGTAGGCACAGCGCCAAGAGATGTGAGGTCTGTCAAGCACTGGTTTGACAACATTATGGCCAAGGTGAGGAGGATTATGGCTTCTGAAACAGGTGCCCGCTTGCTGGAGCTTCAGGCCTTGTGGCCCAGCAGGACAGAGCCTCCATGTCAGGTGAATATTACATACACCAACATGTCAGCCCATGTACATCACACATACTACACATGTATATGATGACCAACAAGGACTCTGACATGTCAGCTCCATAGAATTAACAAGGGATAGATAGATGTGTCATTAAATCCATGAAGCTGACAAATCACTGTCATTCCTGGGCACAACAACAGTAACCAACCAATAGAGATCCATGTATTGGTGTGCCCAATGCAGCCTATGCAGTTACAGACCGCAGCCGGAATCAAGATAGCGCTAGGAGACAAGAACGATCAAGACCAAGAGACGAAGAATAGATCACATCTAGCAAATGATAGCTAATCTGAGATAGGAATGCACCCAAAATAATATATTATTCATCATACTAATGACCTATATCTTTCTTTTTTCTCTTTCAGCATCAAGAGGTCTGGGTCCAGTGGCAAGCCAGTGGCTGGGGCATTGGCTCCATCAGAGCAGGAAGTGGAGGAGCAGGCCCCCAACCAGCAGTACCCGGCACAGGGGGAGGAGAAGACAAGTGGAGCTGAGGGCTCTGGTTCGGGGAAGGAGGATTCATCCCCACTTTTCCCCCCTCCAGAGACTGCGGCTATCGCCAGGGCCCTCCAACTGTAGTCATGATTGCAGCTGGCCCCCACCTCCTCCCCTCACAGCAGTGCGCTGGACTGGCCGCCACCACACCCCTGCACATTTTGCAAGACCCTCCAGCCAGGACCCAGACCCTCCCCACTCTCACACCGCCACCTCCTCACCATGCCATGCCCCAGGGGCCTCTATCCCCAACATTAGGTCAGCAGGTGGAGATGCTAGCCCTCATCCGTCAGCAGGTTGATATGTAGACTAATCCCGCTATGGGGGTGGATTTGCAAAGTCTCACAATGAAATTTTAATGACAGCCAGCATTGATATATATACTAGTGAAGCACATGATCCTGACCTCAATATCAGTCTGAGAACAGATCCTGTGGTCTGATGTAAGTAACAGTGAATCTGACTGCTGACCTTTGTGTCCTTCTCGTATTAATGGGTATTTCCCATATTAATGATTATCCAGAAACGTAGCTAGAAATTAGTAATGCTTGTAGATTGGAATCAGGTGAGTTGGTATATTGTTGCAGTTACATTATTTAGCACTGTACTGTACATGCATGTTGATTATTTTTCTTTATCCTCCTCCGCCCTTTTCTTAGTTGACCACTTTTATTCAGATTTTTTTTTGTCACCCCACTGCATGTGTGAAACTGGATTGGATTACACAGCCCAGAGGTTGAATCATCTTTTTCATTGAGCAGATCTAGACAAGTTGTAAGTGCTATGCACATTAATGATTTCTTCTATTATATGGAGTGATTTCTGATGATCCTTTTGTTCATCAGATTCTGGTTGCAGTGGTGTAGTGACTACATGTGACCCTGGTAGGTGCTATGCATCATGCTTATTCTAGACTATGACATTATCCCCTGTAGGTATCCCCTTTTCCCCCCAATCCTTTTGCTCTCCTGAGATCCGCCCACATAACACCCATGATGTTAATGCACAGTCTTGACCATTTTGATTGTGCTCTGTGTATGAAATAAAGCTTTGTTTAAACCATGTAAGTGTGTTTTCATTGGTTGGGGTTATGGGACATCCACATGTATCACATTTGTGTCACATTCCTATATATTTAGACGAATAAGCCCTAGTTACCATGCAATAGATCAATACATATAACGATAATAATAGTCATAATAGCGTATAATATTATTTATAATATATAATCAAAATCAAGGGTCAATACACATGTAAAGTCCAATTAATGATACTGTGGAGTATCAACATTCCCCTGATAGCCTGATAGGAATATGACAGGTGATACTGGAGTGGGTTGCCAGTTCCTTCTCTAGTGAACTGTGATTTGTCTGACCTCTCTGCTATGACCAGTCCACCTACAGTGGCCCTACATGGTATAGCTCACAGCTTCATTCACATACACAAGCCCCTTCACCACCACCACTTAGCAATCCACAAGGGGACCAGGGGAACATACACCACACTAATGTAAATTGATGAATAGCAAAACATAATGGGAGGTCACCAAATGGGAATGGCTATACATCTTGGCACATGGCCACCAGCAATGGCGTGGGGCTTTCCAAGATGAGCATAGCAGAGATGAAAGTGAGTTGGCTGTTGATCCGCGTGCTTCTGCACAGCTTCCATGTGTTTTTGAGGCCCCTCCGGATGGGTCACAGTGGATTAGTGTGGTGTATGTTCCCCTGGTCCTCTTTAGCATTGCTAAGTGGTGGTGAAGGGGCTTGTGTACTGCAATGAAGCTGTGAGCTATACAATATAGGGTCACTCTAGGTGGCAGGTGATAGCAAAGAGATCAGACAAATCACTGTCCACTAGAGAAGGGACTGGCAACCCAGTCCAGTATCTTTGGCATGGAAACCTTGTGGAACTGCACAGACAGATACCTAGGTAAATGTGCTGGAGTCAATGGGGTCACAACTGAAGGACTGAACAACAAATAATAAAATGTTCCCCTGGTGATTGATATATGTGAATTGGCGGTGTCATTTGGCCACTATTTGTTTTCCCAATGTAGATGTGATGAGCGAGATGTATATGCATTTATAATTATATTTTAGGGTCCACATTAGAGCCTCTGTGAGTAAGAACGGGTTAATATGGCATCAGTTTAATGTTTTGTGTTGCTATTTAATCAGGTAGTGTGTCTTTAATTGCTTTATGCATGTTGCAGCATGGCTTTTCATTTTGAGCATTTCAACATTTGATGAACAAATTTTTTTTTAAATGCCTATTTATTTTTTGGTGATTCTTGTGCAAGTAATTATAATGCCTTTCCATGTTTTCCCCATATTTGTAGGTCCACTGGTGTGTTTATATTGTATTTTACCGTGTTCAGAACTTGTCTGTAAACCCTTTGCTGGTCCTATTTGGAGTCCGTAATCTTTTTGTCTCTATTTGCGAGTTACAGGCTTAAACGTCAGGGCGTATTTGGGACATCGTAACAATTTAATAGCGATTTTCGAACGTAACAGTTACTGGCTTGACAGATCAAAGGAATTGCAGCAACGGAATTCAGATTTGACATCCTATATTGTTTTTATGCCTGTAAACCCGCAGGTCATTTGTGGGTAGATGTACGAGGCCAATTTAATAGTTGTAAGTCTTGCGGGCTACGTTTTTACACGTTGGTGGAATTTGATAGGGCCGTTACAGTAACATTTTGCAGGAAAAGTGCTAGTGCGAAGATATTGTACTAGAACTAAATACTGTTGTTATGGTCTTCCAAGCATTTAGAAATTTAAAATCACTTCCAACTTATGGTAAACTTTTTTTATGTCAGGTAGTGTTGAGCTATATCGAGAAATGGAGACTAGTAACAGGGAATAAACTTCTGCTGAAAAGTAAACAGCAGAATTGAAGGAGCCCTAAAGTTATGGGCCAAACATCCTCTCAGTAAACCATGCACTCGTCCATAGCAGTTCAGGGCAGGAATATGATCAATTAAGCAGGGCCGTAACCTCCCATTGCAAAACATCCAATAGACAATGAGACCACCATCATTACAGCAGTAAAACATGGAGGTTACATGTCAATCAATTAGGTTCGAGTACTGTTCTACTCCATATGGATGGCTTGATATGTATTACTCATTGATTCCCGAGAACGATATAACACTGAAATGACACATGAAAATAAATAAATGTTCTTAGATTTAGATATTTGCGAGCTTGAGACTCTTGTGCAATTAATTATAATGTCTTTCATCGCTTTCCCCGCTATTTACAGTGCAGTATTGATTTTTGATTTGCATTTACAGTGCTGTAAGCAGGGGTTAAAACCCCTTGTGAGTCCTCTCTAGCATTCGTAGGATTTTCTCCTACATTTGCCATTTACGGGTGTGAAAACATTTGCGGGTTTGGGGAATTGGAGCAATTGAATATCGATTTGTGATTTTAGCGATTGTAACCCTTGCGGATGTGAAAGATCAAAGGTTTCAGGAGGCTGTAAGTTATGGGTTGCACAATCGCAAAGTTTTCAAGCCTGTAACCCGTAAACCGCCTGGAGCCTGCAAAAAGTTAAATCAGTGGGTGTGGTTTTTCATTTTTTTATAAATTATTACACTATATTACAATATATTTACTCAGTTTCTTTTTTTTCCATTGTAATATTGGTGAGATAGATGAATGTCTCATACTTACACTTGTTCAGGATTTTTTCACTTCACAGAGTTGAATACTTTTGGTTCTTCATGGGGATCTTTACAAGATATCTGATTTCAGAAAACTCTTTCAATAGACACTTTTCTTAAAAAGCAATTTGAAAAATCTGAAAAGGAAATGTTGAAATTAACAGTAAGTGTGTGATAAAGTAGTAGATGAATGATTCATGAACTGTTGAGGCAAATGTTCCTGTGCAGTTCTGATGTGAGCTTGATCAATAAAATTTATGAAGTAACATTTACCAAGGAAAAACACAAATCTGTTGTATGAATTCACAGAAGCAGAAATTATTGCCCACTGGGAACTAATTTGCAAAGTATTTTATCAGCAAAGTGTTTATATGATAATCAGATTTTCAGTGTTAGTGCAAATAAGGGTTTGGTTCTGATCTTGATTTGAATTTGAAAGAAGTGTCCTTAAAAAGAATTAAATAGAAATATCTGTTTGAAAACTTTTTCTGACTTAGAGCATAATTAAACAGGACATTTTTTAAAACATCTAGTTATTAATTAGAAAAAAGAGTTTATTTTGCAGGACCGTAGAGAGATCATAATACATTGGTGTAAATTGTGCATGTGAGAGTGTAGTTTGCATTTCTGGAGAGCTATTGTTGCAATAAATGATGCAAGGGGTCTGTCTCTGGGACAGTGAGAGGGAATGGACATCTATTTCAATTTGTATCCAATAAGCTTTAGATTGGAGTGGATCTCTATTCCCTCCTTCACCAACCCTATATTCACTGATAGTCAAAACAAGCACCCTGAGGAATTGAACAAACACAAAATGGATTCCTGTACTCATAAAGTCTTGAGAAATTAAACTTTTCTCAAAAATACTTTATGCCCATGGCTTGTGCAGCTGCTAATATTGTTAGTTTGGTACATACTTGTCAAACAAGTGTCCTTTTCTTTAACTGTGGTGGTGCTTTATGAGAGACTTAAAAAGTAACTACAATTAAAAGGTAACCCTGAGGACCAGGTAAATAAGATGACCAAGCTGATTTGCCTTGTTGGTACTGCTCTTCCATCAAAACCCAGGATTTTGATTGCAGTATAAACACTTAAATCTACAAACTTTGCAAAATGATATCGTTTTAAATGGTTTTAAAAATACTTTTTTACTAAAATCTCGTCAAAATAACATAATAAAGTAAATATGCTTGATATATATTATATGCTATTCACAGTACTACTCAAATCCGTTTTATAGGCCCCAAAAAAACACAACAATAATAATATATTAATTTGTAATGTGTTGAATTTAGTACAATTTCTTTACCTTGATGTTGTATGTGACAACATCATTTTAGAAGAGCTTTTCCACAACTATCGAAGCTGCTAATAATGCACATGACCCTTAGGGTGAGATTACTGTATCTCAAAAAAACTTGGGTCAAAATGTGAAAACCATAAGTGCATCCCACTATATAATTGAAGAATGAAATGATGAATATGTTCTTAGTTTAATATTTCTACTCTGATATCAAATTAATTAAATATTTCAAGAAAATGAATTACATGATTGAGTAGCTTATGACTTTGCCAAACTTCTCAAAACCATTTGTAAGTTTGGCATTGTGAACATTGGCAGCCTAAAAGTGGTATTTGGCCAAAACAGAATGGAAGAGATGGAGTGTTTAATCATATATATAGTTGTGGACTTTCCGAATGTTGGTCACGTTAGTGATGTTGGTCACACAATGTTAAAAATTGTGACCCTTGCAAAGTGAGGGTCGCAACTGTGGGCCTCGCCATGAGCGCCAAAGGCGCTCATGGCGAGGCAATGCACAACTTAAGCCTTCAGCACTCATTGCAGGCCTCGCGATGAGCGCCTTAGGCTCAAAAGGTGCCTATGTCAATGGCTGCAATCACCGATGAAATGCATAGCACTTTACCGATGATCGCTAGACACGGAAGAGTTTATGCTTTTAACGGCCGAAAAGTCTCAACCGCGCAACTCGAAAGAGGCCCAAAACCGGCCAAATAATTTTAAAAAATTACTAACTGTGGCGATCTGTTTTCTTCAGTCGGGCTTGATAGGGTTGTTATGGCCAAACCTACCCAGCAGATACACCCAGTTCTTTATATACCTTCACCAAGACAGCAGATGTCTCTAAAATGTCATACTCAGTATTTAAAAAATACAGACTCCGGCTCAGAGGTAGAAAAATATCAGAAACTGTTTTTATTTCTGTTTAAACTTCATAGACTGCATTCAGAACAGGCTTTTGCTCAGAGACACACCAACTCTGAATCTCAACTGAATCTCTCAACTGCCAAACTCTGACAGTTACAGACAGACAGTACAACTTTCCAAATATTTAACACTTACTGAACCAAACATGCAACATACAGAATTAACATAACATAATATAACACAACATAACATATATAGGATAATCGGCTTAACATAAAAACATATTACATTACAACAATAATTACTGAACCCAAAAGATGGTCAGGGGGATCATGACAACTACTTACCTTTTAAAATGCAGCATCCCAGTGATCATCTCTTCAGATAAACACTGGCATACTGCAAGAAAATTAAGTCCATGAATAAGTCCATCATGACACTTACACACTCACACACAGCACAGGGGACAGCCAGGAAGTCTGTGAGTGAGGTTGCAATCTAATTTGAGCCATATTTGGCATTTTTCGTCAATCGAAAATCGGATGAGAGGAAAAAAATGGCGACAGAGAAAACATAACAATTCTGAAACAGGATCAAAACGATGCCAAACACAGTAACACTTACTCGAACAATGCCAGGCATGTGGGACTTAGAAAATACACAACAGTGAGGCCAGTAACGCTTACACGAGCAACGCAAGGAGGCGGGCCATAGAAAATACAAGACGCAGAAGCCAGAAGCACTTAAACAAACCACGCCAGGCATGCGGGACTTTGGAAATAAAACCAACGGCAGTCAGCGTGCACCATGCAAAGATTCAGCAGAGACACAGAGGAGAAAGACACAGAGAAGGGACAGGGGGGAGATGGTGGAAAGAGACACATGGCATTCCCAAGCACAAAAGTTGCAGGCTGCCTAGGCCTGCATTGTTGGGCTCGCGATGAGCGCCAAAGGTGCTCATCGTGAGGCCCAGTAAAGTAGACAGGAGGAGAATCTCGCAATCGATCATTGCGAGCCACGCGATGAGCGCTAAAGGGGCTCAGCACAAGACTTGCAATGAGTGCTGAAGGTGCTCAGTGGGGGCAGAACCTCACATTGTGTGGCAAACAGCATTGCCAGGCTTCAAATTTTATTGGCGTAATTTTTGACGGGCAATTCTTTAGTAAGAAATAATCACCAAAAGATATGTAACAAAGTTCACCAGAAATGTCCTTAATATTCTCTGTTTTAGTTAAAAAATTGCAATCCAATCCAATATAACTTTACAGTTTGGGAATAATTGGGGAATGCAATATTTCAGATTCCCAATATTGATTGTAATCACAAAACAAATTATTAATGTCCATAATGGTAAAGTATCATATATGTATATATTGATTATGTATACAGTGGAAGTGGAACTTTAAGATGTTACATATAATACTGCTAATGCATTTATAAACCGTGTGTGAGGAATTGACTCTGCTGGGTTTTGAACCCTGGTCCCCAGGCTGTAATACCTCTTCCCTACCACTGCACCAGCCTGCCTTTGTGAATTTTATTGAGATCTGATAACCTTGACTCTGCTGGCAATTGTATCAGTGCCTAAGTCTCTTCAGCTGTGTCTGGTCAGGTGTCTGGTCCTTGGCCTATATAAGGCACTTCCTGTCAATGTACCTTGCCAGATTATTGTGTGGTTCCTGATCACTTCAATAAAGCTTGTTCCTGTTTCACCTACAAGTTGCTGAACTGGATTATTGCTGACCTTGGCTGCTGGTTTCCACAACCTTGTGATTCCTATATCATTACAGAATAATCTGGACCTTTCATGGAGACCGCCGGGACAGATTCTATACTGGCCCAGCAGGTTGCTTTATTTGCAAGAACTGTGCAGACCCAGGCACAGACCATTCAAGTGCTGCAGGACCAGGTAACTTAACTGCAAAGTAAAGTTCAGTCAATGCACAGTGAGTATACCAGCTACAGGGCACGTGATGTTTCGGCTGCTACTGTTACACCTGCACAAGACGCCCGCTTGCCCCTACCAGAAAAGTTTGGAGGAGATCGCAAAAGATTTGGGGGTTTCCTAAATCAATGCCGTTTGCACTTCATGATGTTACCTCATCGATTTCCATCTGAAAGCGAGAAGGTGGGATTTATTTTTTCTCTATACAAAGATGAAGCCCTAGCTTGGGGCTCCCCTCTGCTGGAACAGGACAATCCAGTCTTGGGTAATTTAAATGACTTTCTTGAGGCCATGTGCCTAGTTTTTGATGACCCCAATTGATGTGCTACAGCAGAAGCCACTCTCCTTCATTTGCATCAAGGGAGGCACTCTTTGGCTGAATATGCTGCTGAATTCAGACAGTGGGTTGATGATACTACCTGGCACCAATTAGCCCAGAGGTTCCACTTCAGAAAAGGTCTCTCAGAAGCTATAAAAGATGAGTTAGGAAAGACAGGGCTCTTTTAGACCAAGTGCTACTCCTATTTCCTATTCAAGAATTTCTACTCCGACCCCCACAAACACCTACAGACGCTGAGCCAGAGGCTATGCAGGTAAATCTAATAAGAGGGCCATTATCCAATGAAGAAAAACAGTGGCGACGCACTCACAATTTATGCCTGTATTGTGGTAGTGCAGGGCACTATGCCATCAATTGCCCTAGCAAATCCAAAAGAACAATAGCTATGGCTGCTGAGGGTGCACAGATTCGACACCAATCCCAGATTTCATATCAACTGGATTCTGTCACACAACCCTTGTTTTCTCTGGCTCATGGTGAAGAGGGTATGTTGACTCAACATCCTCATTTTGTGGTGCCTATCACGTTGCAATGTGGTGATCGTAAAATTTCAACTACAGCTCTGATAGATTCTGGAGCAGGCGGAAACTTTATGGACATTAAATTTGCAGCAGGAAATAGAATTCAGTCTATCCCTAATTCTTCACATGTGTTAATGGAGACAGTAGACGGTTCCCCACTTACGTCAGGCCCGGTTTCACATTAAAATTGACTCTGGAAGTGAATCACCATGAGGCTATATCTTTCCACCTAATTTCCTCAACACAGTTTCCAGTGATTTTGGGGGTACCTTGGCTTGCTCTGCATAACCCACAGATTGATTGGAAGATCAGAACTTTGTCCTTTTTCTTCAGAACACTGCTTAATGAATTTTCAACCCTCTAAGGTAACACCTGTTGCCACAACAATTAATGAAATGGTTGCTAAAAACTTGACTAAGCTTCCTCTACAATATCTGGATTTTGCAGATGTCTGTGATAAGAAGAATGCTGATCAGCTTCCACCCCACAGGCCTTATGATTGCCCAATAGAGCTGTTACCTGGGGCTGCTATCCCATTTGGCCGTATATATTCCCTTTCTGAGCCTGAATTTAAAGCTCTTCGTGAATACCTCCAAGAAAATCTTGCCAAAGGCTTTATTCGACCATCTACTTCTCCAGCAGGAGCTCCTATTTTCTTTGTAGAAAAGAAAGATGGCAACGGCCATGCGTTGATTACAGGGACATTAATAACATAACTGTTAAAAACTGCTACCCCTTGCCCCTCATTTCTGAACTTTTGGAGAGACTTCGCTCAGCTAAAATATTTACGAAGCTTGATCTTCGGGGGGCATATAATCTGGTTCGCATAAGACCAAATGATGAATGGAAAACAGCTTTCAGACCAGGTACGGGCATTACGAATATCTAGTAATGCCATTTGGGCTGTGTAATGCCCCTGCAACTTTCCAGCATCTTATCAATGATGTACTACGAGATCTCCTGGATTAGTTTGTTGTGGCATATTTGGATGATATCCTAATATTTTCTGATAATCTTGAAAACCACAGAAAACAGGTCTGTATAGTTCTGGAGCGCCTTCGTACCCACCACCTATACATTAAATTGGAAAAATGTGAGTTTGAACATACAGAAATTCAATTCCTGGGGTATGTAATAACTCCCAAAGGTTTAAGTATGGACGCAAGTAAAATTAAAGCTGTGCTGGACTGGCCCATCCCCAAGAATGAAAAAGATATTCAGAGATTTGTGGGGTTTGCCAATTTTTACAGGTATTTCATTAAGAATTTCTCTGCCGTTATTACACCGATCACTGAACTTACACGTAAAGGGACTCCTTTTCAGTGGTCCGATAAGGCTGATACCGCATTCTCCCGATTAAAGACTGTGTTTACATCTGCCCCCGTCCTGGTACATCCTCAGCCGGAATTACCATTTATTGTGGAAGTTGATGCTTCTGATTCAGCTGTTGGTGCTATACTGTCTCAAAGGACTGGACCTAAGATGCTGTTACATCCGTGCGCCTTCTATTCCCGCCAGATGGTGCCAGCAGAAAGAAACTATGACATAGGGAATAAAGAACTATTGGCTATAAAAGCTGCCTTCACCGAATGGAGACATCTCTTGGAGGGAGCCACCCATCCAATTACTGTCCTCACAGATCACAAAAATCTGGAATGTATTCGATCAGCTAAGAGACTGTTAGCCAGACAAGCACGCTGGTCCCTATTCTTCTCGAGGTTTAATTTTTTTGGTTACATACCATCCTGGCTCCAAGAATGGTAAGGCGGATGCCTTGTCTAGAATAGCTGACCCCCTCCATACTACCGTAACCAAGACCACCATCTTGCCGGAGGATATATTTATAGGAGTCACATTTCCTTCTGATCTGATGTCTCGCATTAAAAAGGGCTATGCTGTAGACCCAGTTCTTCGTGATCCTCCTCGTGATCTCCACATGACGATGCTTAATGGGTTTTGGATTTTTCAACAACGTCTGTTTGCTCGAGTCAGTGCGACTGGACCTTTTACGTCTCTACCATGACTCAAAACCAGCAGGTCATCCAGGAATCCGAAAGACACAAGAGCTACTCTCCCGATCCTTTTGGTGGCCCATGTATTATGAGGATGTTAAGAAGTATGTGTCCTCTTGTGATGTATGTGCCAGACATAAGACTCCTCGCTCATCCCCTGTTGGCTTGCTTCAGCCTCTTCCGATTCCTCATCATCCCTGGGGATCTATATTCATGGACTTTATTGTGGAACTACCTCCCTCTAAGGAACACACTACCATTTTTGTTGTTGTGGACAGGTTAACTAAGATGGGTCATTTCATACCAGCTTGTGGTCTCCCTTCAGCTAAACAGAAGGCTGACCTGGTTATTCGGGAAATATTTTGCTTGCATGGAGTGCCTGATGAAGTAGTTTCTGACAGGGGAGTGCAGTTTACATCTCGTTTTTGGAAACATTTTTGTTCTAATCTAGGTATTAATGTAAATCTGTCGTCCGCTTTTCATCCACAAAGTAATGGACAGACTGAGCGAACCAACCAGACTTTGGAGCAATATTTGCGGTGCTATATTAGTTACCTGCAGGATGACTGGCTGGATTTTCTACCCACGGCGGAGTTTGCCTATAACAATGCCCAACACTGCTCCACTTCTTTGAGCCCATTTTTTGCCAACTATGGTTACCATCCAACTTTTCTAGTGAGTCTCCCAATTACTACTTCCATTCCTGCAGTCACTGATCGGCTAACCCCCTTACCAGATTCCCAAGACCTGTTGAAGGAGACTCTTTCGGAGGCTCAGGAATGTTACAAGAGAGCTGCTGATAGGCGTAGAACAGAGGCCCCAGTTTATCATGTTGGTGACAAGGTTTGGCTGTCAACAAGGAATCGTAAGCTTAAGGTTCCTTCTCATAAATTGGGTCAGAGGTTCATGGGACCTTTTGAGATCATTGCTCAGATCAATGCTGTCACTTTTCGTTTGCAACTTCCAGATTCCATGAGAATACATCCGGTGTTTCACGTTGCACTGCTGAAACCTTTCCATGTCAACACTTTCCCTGGCCGAGCCCTGCCTGCCCCACCTCCAGTCCTCGAGGATGGTGAGGATGAATACCAGGTGGAGAAAATTCTGGACTCCAAGATCTTCCGCAACAAGCTTCAGTATCTGGTCCGCTGGAAAGGCTATGTTGAGGAGGAGAGTTCATGGGAACCAGTGGACAATATTCACGCTCCTGATCTCCTTCGGTCCTTTCATGTGCAGTACCCAGCTAAACCGGGTAATAGGGCATCCAGAGGCTGCACCTATAGAGGCGGGGGTAATGTGAGGAATTGACTCTGCTGGGTCTTGAACCCTGGTCCCCAGGCTGCTATACATCTTCCCTACCACTGCGCCAGCCTGCCTTTGTGAATTTCATTGAGATCTGATAACCTTGACTCTGCTAGCAATTGTATCAGTGCCTAAGTCTCTTCAGCTGTGTCTGGTCCTTGGCCTATATAAGGCACTTCCTGTCAATGTACCTTGCCAGATTATTGTGTGGTTCCTGATCACTTCAATAAAGCTTGTTCCTGTTTCACCTACAATTTGCTGAACTGGATTATTGCTGACCTTGGCTGCTGGTCTCCACAACCTTGTGATTCCTATATCATTACACCATGTGTGCCTGGAAGAAGCTCCAAACCTAAACAGGCAGAGAATAAAACACACAGAGGCAAGAAGTACCATCTAATACTATGTGTTGGAAGTGGCTAATTGCAAGAATGTATATGCGGTGTATCTGTGCAATAACAGTGTAGCATAGACAGGATAAACAAGAGTGATCCATAGATTAAAAGGGAGCGGTGGTGTGGTGACGCCGCTGAGACTCCAGTCTCAGAGGATTGGCAATAGTTTGTAGAGTTACAGAACTAGCAGAGGAAGCAAATCATTTCATGGGGAAATCCAGAAAGTCTGCCTATACTGCTATTCAACTGGTTTAAAAGTCCATCAAGCTTTTAGGGATCTGTAGAAATAACAACTACTGTATATACTCGAGTATAAGCTGACCCGAGTATAAGCAGAGGCACATATTTTACCACAAAATACTGGGTAAAATGAGTGACTCGAGTATAAGCCGAGGGTGGGGAATGTGCTGCCCCCTGTGTCCCTTTTGTGCCTTCTGTGTCCCCCTCTCTCTCCCGTGTCTCTTCCCCTCCCTCATCAACCTCCCCCCTCCTCATCCTCAACCCCCTCCTCATCCTCCATCCTCAACCCTCGGTCCCCCTCCTCATCCTCGGGCACCCTCCTCATCCTCAAACCCCCCATCCCCAATCCCCTCCCTCTTCATCCTGAAACCTCCCTCCTCAACCTCAACCCCCCCATCCTCAACCTCCCTCCTTATCCTAAGCCCCCCTCCTCATAAGCCGAGGGGGCCCTTTTTAGCCTTAAAAAAAGGGCTGAATAACTCGGCTTATACTCGAGTATATACGGTATTAAGTGAGTGTATTCATTGTCCTGGTTTTGTTCATGGAGATATGGGGTACATTTTTCTCTGGACATTGCATAGTTTTTTTTTAAGCTACTACATATTTTTGGTCACCAGATGCTGGGTGGGTTCACTGAGGTCAGAATCTTAAGCCCAACATAGGGTCCTATTCTATTAGAAGCCCTTAAGTGACTCTAACAAGTGATTTTGGCTGCAGGTGTTTTTTTCTCTAAATGTTTACATGTATTCTATTTACTCAACCCTGCAATTTAAGTTTTACAGCCTCCCGCGATGTCCCGCGAGCGGTGAGAGCGCACAAGCTGTGCAAAGAGACTGGAGGGGGCTAAGCTAAGCATAGCAGTGATTTGGAGAACTCTGGCAGGGGAATGCCAGACTGCGGGCCCGCAGAAAGGAGCTTTGACTACCTAGAGTATTGGATATTCCAGGCATCTCACAGCAGTTCGTGCAGCTATTAGCTGATATCACCTGGAGGCCATGAGGTCTGGTAAGGCTCTAATAGAGCACTCTTTATACATAAACACTGACTCTTTTCTGTAAGGCCCTAAGATATTAACGGGCATAATATATACACAGGTCCTATAAAGGATATAAGGTCCAGTTCAGCAAGTAAGGACCTGAAGTATAATTTTGTGGGGTCTATAATCTCTTCAAGAATGAAAACCATTATTGGGGCTTTGGTCTGGGAAAAGTGAGAGTAATAATACAATCTAATTGCTCCCTGACAGACCTTATGCAAAAGCTATACATTAATGGGAAAAATCTTACGGACCCATATCTCAAAGGAGTTAATACTAATATGGTTAAAAGTAATTAAGGAATAAAGGTCTGGAATGGACTTCACCAATCGACTAAAGGAATACTAATGGAATTAATCCCTAAAAATATGGGACCTGGCTCCAAACCTTTATATTACCTATAATTGTGAAATAAAACCATATATACTTAAAAGACAAAATATTCCCAATTAAAGAATTGGATCAGGACCACGGAGGGGGAAGAGAGAAAGAGAAATATATAAAAGAAATATATATCCCCAAATAAAAGTTTGTGATCAGGACCACATCTACTGTAAAGCGGATTTGGGACTACCTCTGTTTTTGCATGTTTTTTTTGTGTTTGTCTTTTTGGTATATCTTTTTTTTTTCTTTTATTATATTCCAGGAACTTGATTCTAGGTAAATTTCATACAATGCCTCCGAAAAATAAAAACAAAGATAAAATAAGATCTCCTCCTAAATCCAAACAATTTTTTTCGCCTAAAATGGCGCAAAAAACTATGGAGTTATCCCTTTTGGCTTCTCCAATAGGGGATAAATCTACAGAGGCATATGTAGATAATACGGTAGATACCTCTTCGGAAACAAATACAGTTAATTTAGAGGAGGAAATCCTCACGGTTGGAAAACTGGAAAATATCCTAGAGAAGTTTCAAAACAAATTCTTGGATGAATTTAAAAATCAAATTCTTCTAAATATCAAGGCAACACAAGGAAACACAGTCAAAATTGCAGAATTGGGGAACACTTGTGAAACAATTAAAAAGGAACAAACTTATTCCAAAGAAAACATCAAAGCAATGGAGGGGAAATTAAAGGCATTGGAAAATAAGGTGGACTTCCTTGAAGATAGATCAAGAATTAATAACTTAAAAATACGAGGGATAGATGAAAAAATACCCAAAGAGGACCTGGGATTATATCTTACCAAGTTTTTTTCATATTTAGTGCCTGATTTTGCGGATATAAAGTTCAAGTTCGATACAGCCTATAGACTCTCTAAGCCGAAAAACATTGAGGTAGAGTTTCCTAGAGATGTAATGGTAAAAATCCATCATTTGCCACTGAAAAATCAACTATTAAAAGCTAGCTATGGAATAACATCCTTTGACCCTCCCTATTCAAATATTAAAATATTTTTGGACATTTCTACTTCCACGAGAAATAAAAGAAGACAATTTTTTTCTATTACCCAGAAACTGAGGGAAAAAGAAATACCATACAAGTGGACTTTTCCCATAGGACTTTCATTTTCAAGAGACTCTAGATGGTATAAAATCACATCACTTAAAGAGGGAGAAGATTTATTTAGTAAATGGGATATTTGAGAGTCTTTGCCTCATTGTCACTTGGTGGGATTGCTAGATTTCCAAAAAAAAGGGAGGAATACTTTACTAATTCCTCGCTACTATCCCTTTTATTTTTAGGATATATTACTATTTCCTCACAAAAATGATGGATTACAATGTTTAAAGGGTTTGGGATTGTATATTGCGTTCCTCCTAAGAAATTGCACAGCACTTTTTTGTAATGAATGCACTTTAAACTTTATTATGTATTAGGAGTATTAAGGAAGGAAATAGGTGGTTAGATAGGGTTGTTTTTTTTTTTGTTTTTTTCTCTTCCCCCTTTTTTTTTTTTTTTTTGTAGTCATGCAATTATGATTAGATGCAATATTTAAAGGGTCTAAGATTGCATATTGACTTTCCTCATAAGAAATTGCACAGCACTTTATTTGTATTGAATGCACTTTAACCTTATTATGAATTTTGGGTATTAATGATGGTTTTCTTTTACTTTTTTTTTTCTTATCTAAATATATTGAAGCCACGTAATTTTAATAAGAGGTTCACCAGCTTATGATTGAATCAACTATAGGGTGATTTTAAAGGAAAGGAATGGAAGAGAAAGGAAAAAGGAAGAAATTTTTGGATGCACAAATTTTAATGTAATAGATTGAACCAGTATATGAAATGAAACGGAATGATTCTACACGTAAAATTATGCTAATTTGCACATGTAAATTGTATATAATAATTGATATTATGATTAAGAAGGATTTGTAGCACATGATTGCATTACAAGATTAAGGGGGATATGTAGCTTAATTTAGATTACGCTTGGAAATCAAGAGTGATAGAGTAAGTAAATGAAAAAGGGGTGAAGACAAGTTGATCGTGGTAAAAATTTTGTATGATTACGATTTAGAACTCATTTTAAGGAATAGCATCTGCACAAAATGTAACAATAGAACATAAATATAATATTATAAATTGTGGAATGTTCAAGGAAATTTACGAAGAATATGACAATTAAGAAAATTACAAAAGCGAATAAAAATAGAAATATAAAATGACAGGAAGGGAGGAGAGGGGTATATTTACAACAGGAATTGTGATTAGGTAAATTATTAATTAATAGAAATGAACAGGCAAAGAGAGCATATCCAGGATTAAAAAGGCTTGGAGAGAGCAGGGGTAAAGTAACATAATTGGGGGGGGGGGGGGGGGGAAGGGGGGTAGGGGGACTGTTGGGAACCAGAAGGTAAATTAGGAATACAAGATATACAGGCGTGGGGAAACCTCCATGGAGGACTTAACATATCCCTTCATCGTTCACGCCCATAAGGTACAACTGGGTGGTTGCAGTTGTATTCCCCTTGGAAGGGGAAGGGAGCGAATGGTTAGACTGGATAGTTATGACTCCAAGAGAGAGTGTGGTATGTTTGGAAGTATGGATGTAGCCAGGGGCTGCGGGATGGGAGGCGGGGGGGGAGGGCCTAGTGGAGGGAAGATAATGCCGGGTTTGAAGATAGTGAGTTACAACGTTAGGGGATTAAATTCTCCGTCAAAGAGAGCCTCCATTTCGAGAATGCTGATCAAAACAAATCCAGATATTGTATTAATTCAGGAATCCCATTGGGATAAGGGAAGAATATTTCATATGGCCAAACATAGATTCCCTCAAGTATTTAATGCTTGCCATAAAAAAAACTCAGGAGGAGTTTTAATGATGTTTAATAAAAAATTAAAATTAAAAGAAGAATTAGTGGTCTTGGATAGTAAAGGCCGTTATATTATCTGGGTAGGAGAAATAAATGGCGAACATATGACAATAGTAAATGTATATGCCCCTAATAATAAACAAACTATATTTTTGAAGGGAGTATTAAAGAAACTGGATAAGATAGCTATAGGAGGACGCATAGTAGGTGGTGACTTTAATATGACGCCTGATGCTAAGATGGACAGAAGCTACAAAAAAGTTCCCAAAAACTATAAAGGTATAGAAAAAACAGCTCAGGACTTCTCCAAATTATTGGTGGAAAACCACTTATATGATGCATGGCCCCTTATAAATATAAATGAAAGAGACTATACCTATTATTCTGCATCTCATAAAATGTATTCAAGAATTGATAATATAATAGTGAATGAGTCTTTGTTAAACGCAATTCAATCAGTTAAAATTGGTTTAATAACAATCTCGGACCATGCTCCAGTCACCCTCCAAATACAGGAAAAGGGGGAGATAAAATCTATCAGGGCATGGAGAATGGATGATAAAATCTTAGAAAATAAGGAAAGACTAAATACTATTAGAATGGAAATTAAAAAAAAATTGGAAATTAATATGGGGTCGGTTCCATTAAATACAACAATATGGAACTCACTAAAAGCATATACAAGAGGTATATTAATCAAGTTGAAAAGCATCTGGGTTAAACAGAGAGGATTGTCCTTACGACTTTTACATATAAAATTGTATAAATTGGAACAAGAAAACAAAATAAAAATAAATGATACCCTTACACAAGAGATAATAACAATTCGGAACAAAATTAAAAACATTAACCAAAAACGCTCAGACATGAGTCTTTGGCAACTACAACAAAAATCATTTTCATTTCAATAATCGAATAGGAAAAGATCTCGCGAATAAGATTAAAAAACAAAAATATCAAGATTGTAATATTCCTTATCTTGTAAAACAGGGAATACAAATTTTTAAGCCTAAAGAAATCACGGATCAATATGCGTAATTTTATCAAGCTTTGTATAATCTAAACTCAGAAGAAAACTTTATAACACCCAAAAGTGAAGACATATCATCATTCTTAGATCAGATTGACTTTCCAGTTATCTCAAATGAGGAAAAGGAGGCTTTAAATAGTCAGATAACGGAACTAGAAATTAGACGAGTTATTAAAAACCTAAAAAACTACACGGCACCAGGCCCAGATGGATTTTCTACAACATACTATAAAATATTTGAGGAAGAGTTAATGCAAATCTTAGTAGCTACATTTAATGAAATTAAAACCACAGGTACATTCCCACCAGAGATGCTTAGAGCCAATATAATCACTATACCAAAATCAGATAAGGAAGCACACTCTTGCAAAGAATTTAGACCAATTTCGGTTATGAATATAGATACCAAAATATATGCGAAAGTTTTGGCTCTAAGACTTACAGAAATATCTAAATCATTAATAGCGTCCGATCAAACAGGATTTGTCCCAGGGAGGCAGGGCGCCGATAATTCCCATAAACTGATTCATTTAATAACTTATGCGAAGAAAAAAGACACCCCCACCCTATTCCTATCCTAGGATGCTGAAAAAGCTTTTGATAGGGTAGGGTGGGATTTTATGATGCAGACCCTCCATAGATATGGGTTTGACTCATTTGCATCGAAAGCTATAGCTGCCCTATATAAGGCTCCCTCTGCATCGGTTTTGGGGAAAGGGGTACAATCAGATTATTTTATGGTAACAAATGGAACCTGTCAGGGTTGTCTGCTGTCTCCCATTTTATTCGCATTGACCCTAGAACCCCTCGCTATAGCTATTAGGGCTTCGTCGGACTTTAAGGGGATTAAAGTAGGCAAAAGGGAATACAAGATCTCCCTCTTCGCGGATGATGTAGTAGTATATATGGAGCATCCTCATATATCTATGAAGGCGCTGATGGAAATCATTGCAAACTACAGTAAGGTGTCGAATTATAAATTAAACATAGAGAAATCTGAAGCACTAAGTGTTAATATTCCAGAGGAAGACGAAGAGCGCCTGACTAGTAGGTATCAGCTGGCCCACACAAAGGGATTTACACACCTGGGAATTAACTTTAGTGATGATATAAGAAGTATTCAAACCTCCAATTTGAACAATTTATATAAATCATCTAAAGAGCTTATTGAGAACTGGCCGGTCAATCAAATATCCTTCTCTGGTAGAATTGCATCAATCAAGATGTCTCTCCTTCCTAAACTTAACTATGTATTTAGATCTTTCCCTTTTTCAATCTCAAGCCAATGGACAGCTAAATTCCAGAAGATGATCGATAGATATATTAATAAGAACGGTCAGATCAGAGTTAAAAAAGCAATAATGAGTCGAAAATTTATAAATGGTTGCATTGCATACCCAATGGTTTTTCACTATCAGGAAGCAATTAAATTGGCGCAATATATAAAGTGGAGTCAACCTCTTTCCACTCACCCGGAGAACCAGATTTTAAGTGATATGCTACACAATATCGATCTTAATGCTCTATTGTTCACTCCAAAACTAGCATTAGCATACATTGACCCGAGAGCAACTATTTTGACTATAATGGTAAAAAAGTGGATAAAAATGAACAAAAAATTTAAATTCATAGAGCAATATAGTGAACTTACTCCTTTGACAACATTAGCACGCATGAATTATATCTACTTAGAACCAGAATGGAAAGACAAAGGAATATATCTACTGGGGCACATTATAGATAAAGAAAAAGGAAAAATTTTAGATTATAACATGCTAAAGTTGAAATATAATATATCAACTAAACTTTGGTTCACTTCACATCAAATTTCACGAGTTTTGAAGAATATAAATAAAAACATTACTCTGCAAAGCTTAAACAACGTTGAAATTTTAATAAAGTCCCAAAATACTAGACACTTGATTTCTAAGTGTAGTGAGATCATTTATAAGCAAATACAGACGGATACAACTAGACCTAAGGACCTCTGGGCTAAAGATATGCAGCTAAGGATACCTAAAGAGTCATGACAACAAGCCTTAAAATCTCTAAATAGGTTTGTTAAAAATACAAACCAGAGAGAAATTCAATTTAAATTACTTAATAGATGGTACTGGGTTCCCTCCAAAATCTACTTTATAACATTTAAACCAGAAATTAAATTATGCTGGAGGAACTGTGGGAAATCTGCAGATATGTTCCATATATGGTGGGAATGCCCTATAACCCTTCATCTTTGGAAGGAATGTTCTGAATACTTATCTATTATATTTAAGACAGAAATGATAGTAAAACCGCAGATGGCCTTGTTTAATATTTTTCCCCCTAAGATGGAAATAAAAAATAAAGCGTTTATGACTCAAATTTTTCAGGTAGTAAAAACTGCAATTGCACAAAATTGGAAGAAAGAGGATCTTCCAAAACTAACTGAAATATTGGCCATGATGGGATACAATAGGGAACTAGAGAGGGATTTTAATATGGCATTTCAGCTAAAACAAGACCCTGTAAAATGGGTAGTTTGGGACTCAATTTTTAAGTAACCTCTACGGGGTAATCTCACGAAGACACCATATCTTCCCTGGCAGATCGATCCCTCCCTGGCTCTTCCTCCCTACCTTCACCAAGCTGGCTAGAATACGAGTGGAATGAAAGAGTGTGATAGGATATGTAAGTAATTTAAGAGAGAAGTTTAACTGGTTAATCTCTCCATTAGGTTGAAGAATATTCAACCAAATATTAAAGTTTGGATTTCATTCATAGCCATATGTAAGTTTAATACAATGATACACTTAAAGTCTATTAATAGCAATAAACATGAAAGAACAGTTACACAGATTATTGTTATAATATCAGGGCACAAATGTATGCCTTCCGTATTTTTGTCTGGCTGTGTATATAATATGTAAGGTACTATTTATGTAAATGGAGATTTTAAATTTGAAAAAAAAAATATAAAAAAAAAATTAAAAAAAATTAAAAAAAATAAAAGTTTTACAGCCTCCAAACATAAACCTTGCCTTTTTAAGTAGGATTTTGAGGGGGAATGATTATATAATCTTGAAATATTTAAGCAAGCCCATAATTTACTTCTTAGACACAGCCAATAGTAAATGAGTCCATCATCATGACGTCAGTAAAACATGGAAGTTAGATGTAACCTGCAATCAGAGCCAATAAGTAATATTTGCCGATCAAGCTCGCAATCTAGCACTCTATAATATTAATTGGATAACCCCTTAAGTCCCAAGATCGATATTACAAAATAACAGTTAAAAATAATATTTTTTAATTGCATATTTGTCTGTTTGATAGTATTCTGCAATTAAGTCTTATGTCTTTCAATGCCTTTCCATGCTTTTAAAGTACAATAGTGTTTAATTGCTGCTACAGCTCTAATAAGTGTTTGAATAAGCACTTGCGAGGGGCACCTCATTTTTCGAGCGCACGGCAAATGGCACGGATGCGTGCGCAAACAGACGAGAGAGCGGCCGAAAATAGCGTGCCCGATGTCTGCGCACAGGTTGATGGAGAGAAGCAGCTCAGAGCATCGCAGGGAGCAGCTCAGCAACTTTTGTGTGATGTGATGAGCAATTGTATATGTGGAGCCGGCACATAGGGGCACGTATGTACACAGGCTTCATCATGTCACTAGGGCTGGGTGCAGTAAATATATGTATTGTGTGTGTGTGTGTAATGTGTGCACAGTAGTATTATATTTTTGGGATCTGTACAGGGAGGATTTATTTGTATGAAGTGTATTTATAAGGGGGTGGGCACTGAAATTTATATTTGTTCATGTGTGTAATCTACACAGGACTGTGTATAATCTGTATGTGTGTGTAATATGTACAGGGCAGAGTGTGAATTGTGCATATTTGTAGTCTGTACAGATGTTTTATTTGTGTGTGTTATAAATTCAGAGGCAGAGTGTGAGCAGTGTATGATTATATTCTATACATTTATATGTAGAATGTGGACCAGAACAGCGTGATTGTGTGTAATTTGTTGAGGTGTTAAGTTCAACATCTTGATACATCTCTTTGGTTTTCCGGCTTTCCAAAAATGTGGCACCTAGCTTTGGAGAAGGATTTAGGGTTTTCAAAAAGTGCTCTTATGAGGAACTTGAGTCTTGACTACACTGGACTTTCTCTCTTGGCCAAGATAAGGGTCTTAAACATCATGACTTTATAAAATCCTGATTTTGAGCATCTTTTCTATTTGTGAAGCTACTCATAACTGATTCTTCAGATGCAGAATTATTACTTAGATACTCCAAAGGTTCCAAATTCTCAGGACTTGTATTGATCATTTAAGGCTGGAGATGAACATCTACAGTATGCTGGACTATTCTAGGTGTTTGAGATGCCATACCACTTCTCCTTGGTTTTGAAAGAACAGTGTTTTTACAATTCTCAATTAAGTCTACAGTGTGTGCCCCTCTAACTGGTATGGAACTGCTAGCTGGTGAATTTTTCTTGTTGCCAATTCGTAACCTGTAATAGAACCAAATAACTTTGTTGCTGTCAGACATGTCACATGGGGTGTAGACATCCTCTTCTCTTATAATATCCGAATTACCATACATGCATAGTTTTTCTTCTCTTTTTATCTACTTTGTACTATATTGGTGGAAATCCTCTTTCAGGAGTATAGGTGATGCAGACTTAGCGCATCCAATTATAGTCCTCTTTAGATTCATTGGCGCCTTATTTTCTGAGCCAACAAAATTGCTTCTTCCTCTACTGCAGTCATCCTTTACATCAGCACCACTTTCCTGGGGAATCGCTTGTTTCTTGTCTTGTTTCTTCTTCCAAAGTAGGAAAAGTAGTGAAATGAGCAAAACTATCACTGCAATAAAATAAGCAATAAAGCAGTTGTTTTTGGAACGCAAATTGTAATCTGGCTAGTACCTGCAACAGTCTTATACAATTGATTATAATCTATTCATTTATATGTAGAATGTGGACCTGAAAATCGTATTTGTGTGCAATTTGTTCAGGTGTGCCTTAATACAGTACAGTGCGCTGGATAAACGGGGTGCCGTTGTTGGCTCAGAACCCAAGGCACCAATCAATCCAAAGAGAACTATAATCGGACACATCAGCTATACTCCTGAAAAAAAGATTTCCACCATTTAAGTACAAAGCAGATAAAAAGAGAAGAAAAACTATGCATATATGGTAATTCGGATACTATAAGAGAAGAGGATGTCTACATCCCATGTGACATGTCTGACAGCAACAAAGGTCTTTGGTTCTATCTTATTTGAAGCGCCATATGTGTGTGCTCTGTGTGTGTATGTGTTTAATGTGTGCAGGAAAATTATGTGAATTTTTGTGTGCATAAATGTAGAGAACTGGGGAACACATATCATATAACACAGAGGGGGCACACAGGGGACACAAAGGGGGAACACAACGGATAATGCACTGCTAATGACATCACGCTTTTTTGTCGGGTGCGCACACGCATGTGGTGGGTGCGCGCTTTAGTCAAGCGCGGTTTAGTGTCGTTGCGGATGTAGCTGCATGCATTCGTCGAAGCGCATTTTTGAGTTGCGCTAAAGTCGTGCTGCCCTTGCGAGTCCTATTAAGTAATATTTTTACAAACAAAGGTTAACACCAGGCACTCTATGCATAAACACAAGCAAATTACAACCTTACATACCACAGGCAAGAAGAAAGTAAATACATTAAATTCTATGACGGACATATTTAACACTTTGACACGTTTTCCCCAAACGCCAAGATGAAATGGTGATTGATTACTTCCAATGTTCTTGCATTCACACATATGGTTGAATATATCTGCTCACTTCTGTTGGTTGAGTGTTTATAATGTGAGTAACCAGACGGATGAATATGTTTGATTAGGTTTAAAAATACTTGTTCTAGTGCCAATAAAGTGTGTGTTCCTGATAAATGAACCTTGATGTTTCTTTTCTAACCCTGCTTCTCCTCCAATCTAACCAACACTTAATAGGAATGTATATACCACATTGGCTCCTAATTCCTGTATTTACTATTTCCTCTTATTGACAAAGATGCATGCAACCAACTATGGGATTCTGATGACCTGCATACATGATGATGAATATCTCCACAAATTCATAACCACAGTTCCTGTTGGCTCACTAACCAGCCCCAGTTCAAATGTTCAACCTTCTAACAAGCAGTTATCTCTTTTTAAAAATAAATAATATAATGCAAATTAATGTTTTTTTTATTTATTGTAATACACTTAATACTGCTGTCAGAACTATAATTATAAAATTGTCATGCTGTAAGTATAATTTCACACTAAATCATTTTGTTTAGAAATAGTCAGTGTCTTCAAAGTTTCATTTAAGCCTAGCTTTAACATTCCTATGATAGCATTTGACAATCCATAAAAAATAAGATCTAAATTTGAAATAGTGTGGCGATGGATGCGTAGTTCTATTTCACGGATCAAATCAAGTATTTCAAACACTTTATGTCAGTTTTAAAACTGTCCTTAGCAGAAATTACAAGAGATAAATTGCTGCCAGTGTGTGGAAATCCGTAGATGTGATTTGGCAGAAAATATAATATATTCAGATGCCTTCGGTTAAACATGTGTACAATCTTGCTGGAGGCTTTATTGTTATGTAATGTTTTGAATAGAAATACTGTAAATAGCTTTGGGGATATTAGTTGCATGAATGATCATGCCTTTAAAAAAACCTTCATGTAAGATTACATCAATACTTTTATTTTACTGCATTAATTCATATAAAAACAAACAAAATGTAATGATTCCATGTATACAATAGGTTCTGGGCACTTGCAGCCCTATTAAGTTCCAAGCCCGTAGCAGCAACGTAAGCTATTAAATTAGACCATGGCGTGAGTTACGGTCTTGAGACGCAAGCCAGTAAATCCTTTCCGCTCATGCAAGCTGTAAAGAGGACGGACGAGCGCGATCAGCAGTAACTATCCAATTGCGGTATAACGTAGTGTGACACAGGCCTCTCAGCCAATAAAAAGCATTCTAGCCGAATATGTTGACAGAGGGAGACACATGCCCATGCGTTGACTGTGTTGTAGGTCCCGGAGTTAATGGTTAGGTTCAATTGGAGATAGAGTAGGAGAGTTTGAGAGATGTAGTTTGTGATTTTGTTTGTTTATATTCTATTTCATACGGATTTACATTTATTACTTGCTTACACAAATTTACAGGTTACATATATGTGCAATATACATAATTTAAAGAACACACATAGTGACATATATAGTTAGGTCACACCACACACACACACCCATCCCGTCCCCCATACCGCATCCCCCAACAGTTATTAATAACACATAGCGCACACATTTTTTTCCCCAAAAGACATATACAGTTATACTTTTTTTTATTTATCCTTATTTTACTTTTGGGATATTATGGAGGATGGAGAGAGGAGGGGAGAGTTGGTAAAAGGAGGAGAGGTGTGAAGGAGAGAGCGTAGAGCGACGTGGCCATGGGGAGGAGAGGTGGGGAGGAGGAGGTGAGGAGTAAGGTGGAGGAGGGAGAGGAGGTGGAGGAGGGAGAGGAGGGCGAGGAGGTGAAGGAGGAAAAGGAGGGGAGGAGACAGAGAAGGGAGAGGAGGGCGAGGAGGTGGAGGAGGAAGAGGATGGAGAGGACGTGGAGGAAGGAGAGGAGGGAGACAAGGAAGAGGAGCGAGAGGAGGAGGATGAGGGAGAGGAGGAGAGTGCAGAGGAGAAGGTGGGTGGTGGAAGAGAGGCCCGAGCATCAGGCACACATAGCAAAGGGACAGAGGGGGAAGGGGCCTGACCCCAGGTAGGGGTGGTAGTTCAGGGAAGGGACAGGCCCCAGTGACAGGTCATGGAGGAAAGGGTCCCAATTCACAGTTAAGGGGGCAAGAGGCTATGGGCAAGCACAGGGCCTACAATTATATGCACCAGGAGAATGTGGTCCTTCTCGGAGCTATCCGTGGCTGCCCCATGATTCTTGCAGGGGGAGGGAAGTTAAGCCATGGCCTAGGGCTCAGGCATGAAAGGAGGTAGCGGTAGTAGTTACTGCAGTAGGCACAGCACCAATGGATGTGAGGTCTTTCAAAGACAGATTTGATGACATCAGGGCCAAGGTAAAGAGGAGGATGGCTAAGAAGGAGAAGGACCGCAGCATGACCTACAATGAGTGGGAGATGGTCATCAGGAGCCTTCTGAGATCGTTGCCCACTGTTGGAGATTCAGGCCCGGTGGTCTAGCAGAACCTAGCCGCCATGTCAGGTGAATATCACATACACCAACATGCCACCACATGTGCATCACACACTACACATATACATGATGACCAACAAGGACACTGACATGTGAGCTCCATCCAGGCCATGTGGATCTCATGCGCAGCCTGGCATGGCGCAATAGGGAGAAGAGGAGGCACCACATGATGAAGGAGTCCAACCTGGCCAGACTGCTAAGAATAGGACTTGTCCCCAGCCCCGCCTCCTCTACCCCAGAGGCATCACCTTGACACCCGCAGCCAAGCCTCTCCTCTTCTCCCACTATGCCTCCGCCACCACTTGTAGTTCCACTGCCTCCCGGGAGTTGCCTCCCCCCACCACCAGCAGGGAGACAGGGCCCTGTGGCAAGGCGGAGAAGGACCTAGGGGCTGCGGCCATGTTTGTGCTTTCTCAACAGCTCTCCTCGGTGGTCAGAATGTTAACCTAATCTATACTGGCTACAGAGTCTTGGATCTTGGCCTATGTGATGGTAACATTTTAATGCAGATGGCTACCTCCCATCACATGGTCCATGATCCTCTTCTCTGTAGACACGTAGTGTTCTGTTTAACATGTCAACTGTCACCAACTGAGGAATGCTGTTTAGAGAAGTTGCTGCAGTCCCTTTTTCAGGTCTTAGTTTGTATGTTTATTTTTTTTTTGTTTTAGGTACAATTC
Organism: Discoglossus pictus; assembly: GCA_027410445.1. Taxonomy (NCBI): domain Eukaryota; kingdom Metazoa; phylum Chordata; class Amphibia; order Anura; family Alytidae; genus Discoglossus; species Discoglossus pictus. Next base: position 70,705,196 of record CM050164.1, on the reverse strand, counting down.
AGGTACATGGCGGCATCTTCTGCATCGGCGAAGCGCTTAAGCGATGAGTGCGAAGCGAGGCGAGTCGTTAACTCGTAGCACTTAGGTGATGAGTGCCAAAGGCGCTCATCGCCTGTGAGCCTTTCATAGTGAGGCGAGCTGTTAAGGCAATTAAACTTGCAGCACAAAGGCAATGTAAACGCGCAATTGCATTAGCCTCCAAGCACTTGACAAACACAGGACTTTGAAAAAAAAACATTAGACGCGGGACTTTGAAAAAAAAAATACGAGATAGCAAAAATACGTGATTAACTGCCGAACCGCAAAAATCCCCAAAAAACAAAAAACACAATGAAAATACAAACAAATGCAACAAAAACATCAACCACAGCAAGGGGGAACAGCCAGGACGTCTGGGAGTGAGGTGTAACGCGAATGTAAGGCAATTTCGACGACTTTCACCACACGAAAATCGCTTAAGCGAGAAAAAAAATGGCCACAGGAAAAATTCAAATGAGGTTACACGACCCCGGACAGGGCAAAACACTGCCAAACTCATAGCACTTTCACACAGGAACGAAAGAACTACAAAATACACTATTACAAATAGCGGCATAATGCTTGCGAGACGTGTAACACATTAATAACATTACAAATCTACAATGGCGGTTTACACAACTACACCAACAGATTTCCCCCACACACACAAACAATTTCTAATGCAAAGTTGGGACATTCATTACACTTTATCATCAGCGCACCAACACTCAAACTGTACATTGTATGCTGACGGAAAATATAAACAGATTGTTAGCTCTTCAGGCTATTGATTGCTGGACATATTACCGTAATTACAAATAGGTAAAGTATATTAATTTATTCAAGAACTTATTAATTAATTATTGATTAAGTAAATATAGGTAAATATATATCTCTCTTTATAATGAGTGACGAAGGTGCTCAGAGGAGCAAAAATAGACGAGACAAGAGGCTCGCCATGAGCGCCGAAGGCGCTCATCGCGAGGCTCGCAATAAGCACTGAAGGTCCTCAAGTTTACATTGTGTGTCAAACAGCATTCCCATGGCTTAAAATGTTATTGCCCTGTGATTTTTAATGGGCAAATTGCTAGTAGAAATAATAATAGTCATAAAAGCATTAGATCTCATATAATACTACATATTAACAAAGAGTTAATACACAGGCCAAGTCCGATTAGTGATACTGTGGAGTATGAACATTCCCCTGACAGGTGACACTGGAGGTCGTTGCCTGTTCCTTCTCTAGTGTTCTGTGATTTGTCTGACCTCTCTGCAATATCCTGCCCACCTAGAGTGACCCTACATGGTATAGCTCACAGCTTTATTGCAGTACACAAGCCCCTTCACCACCACCACATAGCAATGCCGAAGGGGACCAGGGGAACATACACAACACTAATCTACTCTAAACCATGAAGGGGGCTGCAAAAACAAATGGAGGCTTTGCAGAGGCATGTGGATCAACATCCAACTCATCTCCATCAGGGGTAATCTCCACTATGCCCATCCTGGTAAGTCTCACGCCATTGCTGGTGGCCACGTGCCAAGATGTATATCCATTTCCATTTGGTGACATCCTATTACGTTCTACTATTCATCAATTTATATTAGTGTGGATTGCTAAGTGGTGGTGGTGAAGTGGCTTGTGTACCTGAATGAAGCTGTGAGCTATACCATGTAGGGCCATCATAGGTGGGCAGGTGAAAGCAGAGAGATCAGACAAATCACTGTCCACTAGAGAAGGAACTGGCAACCCAATCCAGTATCTTTGTCATGCAAATCTTGTAAAACAGCACAGGCAGAGACATAGCTAAATGTGCTGCAGTCCATAGGGTCACAGAGAGTCCGACACGACTGAAAGACTGCACAACAAATAATAAAATATTCACCTGATACTTGATATATGTGATGTGGCGGTGAAATATGGCCACTATTTGTGTTCCCAAATGTAGATGTGATGAGCAATATGTATATGCAATTATATTTATATTTTAGGGTCCACAACAGAGCCCCTTTGAGTAAGAAAGGGCAAATACGGCATGAGTTTCATATTTTTGTGTTGCTATTTAATCAGGTAGTGTATCTTTAATTGCTTTCTGCATGTTGTAGCATTGCTTTTCATATTGGCATATGCATGACCATTCCAACATATGATAAAATATATATATATATTTTTAAATGTGTTTTTATTATATTATTATTTTATATTTTATTATTTTATTGTGCAGGTAATTGTAATGCCTTTGCATACTTTCCCTATATTTTAAAGTTCACTGGTGTATTTATATTGTCCTTTACAGTGTTTAAAAGTTGTCTGCAAACCCTTTGCGGGTTCCTTTTTGGAGGCCGTATTGTCTTGGCCTCCATTTGCGGGTTATGGGCTAGGACGGCTTGGCATCTTAAGAAATTAGTTGCAATTTATTAGCAAAATTGGAACGTAGCAGTTACGGGCTTGACAGAGCAAAGGATTTGTGTGCACGAAATTCCGCGCTCCATGACCAGTAGGCTTTTTTCGGCCTTAACCCGCAGATCGTGAGCGACTTGATTTATGGGGCCAATTTAATAGCCGCAAGTCTGGTGGCCTACGTTATGGGCAATGGTTTTACATGTTCAGAGAATTTAATAGGGCTGTTGGAGTGCTAAGCAAAACATAGTTAAACAATGTCATTTTAACATAAGGTAGATAGAGATAGGTAAACACATGGAAAGAGGCACAGGCCAAAAAAAGCTGCATCTCACTTTTCATAAAATCATCCAGAATGTCATGGATGGACCACAAGCTCTAAGTGAGGAACTCTGTGGAAAGTTGTTTTGGTTGGAAAGGCAGAATCATTACTTTCCTGGGCTTCCAGAACTCCTGTTCTGCCATTTGTATTGACCAGGTCTAAAATCTCGTCAGTGGTGGGCTATTCTGGTTCCACATATGCAAACAGCTCTTCCCCCACACTGCTTTCAAAAATTGCAATGTCACTTCCTTTCAGGACAAATTGAGGTTAGTAATGGCCTACATGATGGTATACTTTTTCAAAAAATCCATCATGGATTACTTGTCCTTGCTGTCTGTTTAGTCAAAAAGCTGTCAGAATGTGGTAGGGTGGATTGGTGCATTGCCCATCAATAGGAGCGCCTTGGCCTCAATTCCTTTACACCTGCAGTAGCTTTTCATCGATGGACAGAAATGTTAGCTAAATCTGTTTTGGAAGATGTTCATCGTGATCCAAGTTTTACGGTTGAATTGCCAAATTACCAAAAATACATTTTGGATTCCCCTTCATGGCTCTAGGCGTTTTTGATTAATGAACCAGCAATGGCTTGAATTGAAATTGCCACTGGCGTTCCAACCCAGAAGAAGGGTTAAACAGTCTTTAACTGCTTTGAACCCCAGTGCTCACTTCTGCTCATGAGATATGGAGTTGCGAGTTGGACTTCACTTCCAGATGAGCCCAGTCTTGTCAATGTTAAATACCAGTTCTGGAGTATAATTGCCTCTTTCAATAATCTCTTTTAAAGAGGCTGGGATGGAAGCAGCTGCTGCTGTGTCAGCCTTTGTTGCTTCTCCTTTGATTTTGATTTTATACAGGTTGTTTCTATTCTTGAAACAGTCAAACAAACCTCTGCTGGCTAAGAAGCTTTTTATCACATTTGGTGTTTGGCTTTGAATATGAGCATACACGCATCTGGCCTTCTCCATGTTTATTGCCTGGCAGAGAGGCATGTTGCACTCCTTTTTCTTCCTCGATCCAGATGGAAAGCTGCTTCTCCATTTCTTCCAGGGAGAAGCATCTGGACCAGGTAATCTTCTTGACAGAAGATGTAATGCTGGTGGTTGCCAAAAACGTGATCATCTCCTGTCACAATCTGCTTCTTCAAGGAGGATGGATATGAATCTAGTTCAAACCTACCCCAGCAGAATCATGTGGTTCTTGTTCTCTGTGGCACAAAAGATGGCTTCTGAAGAGGACAACGCCCAAAGGTACAGGCATAGAATGCTGGATACAGGTTACTAGTGGCCTTCGGCAAGACTACTCCCCAATTCAGGACACAAACACAATAACATTCCCACACAGTGGATATGTGGAACTAGAACTGAACATTTAATGAATCATAGAAGCTACACATTTATTGTCTATCTCCCATACCACACCCTTGTGTGCCTTTGTGTATGTGTGTGATGCCAGAACTAAGTTCCATCTGTCTTGCATCATTGGTTGGTATAGAAGCTCTTGAGATAAAACTCACCAGGTGTCTAAACTACATGACAGTTGTCTAAAGCTGGCCAGTGAAACAACCTTGATGTTATTCTGCAGTGTTTTCTTAGGACTCCTGAAGTGCAGGCATCTGTCTTGGTTGCTGTTTATCAAGGCCTGTATGTGCGAGGATGCAATGTTCTGCAGTTAAGGTGATGTGCAGAGCATTTTTACCTTTATCTCATGTATTCTCCTGTTCTATGTCACATTTTTACTCTATAACATATTATATCTAGTATACATGATAACAATGTACAGGCAACATATAACCAAACAATAATAATACTTAATTACAATGCAACAATGATATGCGCCCTTGGCCATATCCACAATTACTGGTAATATTACAGTCACTAAACAATGTAGTCATGACATCTCCTTATTTTTAAGAATGGTGTGGACTGTGGAGGTTGGCAGCTTTAAATCTGCTACAATGTCTACTTGACATTCTCCTTTACTCAAGCAGTACAAAACCAATAAATTACTGTAGATTTAATTGGACAACCACATGATGAGAAACAAGGGAACATGAAAACAATATTCTGTACCATGTCTCTGAATGTTTTCTTCTCCTCCTTTCTCCTGAGGACTGCTCTGTTTCTTTTACCGCTCTTCTTTTCCCGCGAGAAAATATAGCAGGAGACAGTGTTAAGCAGGGATCGGCAACCAAAAAACAGCACAATAGGGGGGTTTAGGCCAAAACGGGGAATTACAGCAAAAAGAGTGATATGCGAATAAGCATTGAAAAGCGTAGCATTAAGCAGGGTATACCTGTTTTAGTTGACATATATTAAGACCTTTTTATATTTTTAAGTCAATAAAAAAGCTGCAGGAGGGCAGCGAAACACATCTGACTGTTTACCCTATAGCTGAATGGGAATTGCTTTATATATATGAACCCTTTTTCCATTGCTACATTGTTACTGTATGATCGGATTAAGTTATATCAGCCATCATATTGAAAGCAAAGATTTGAGATCTTTCGTGTCCGCTATAAAACAGACATCAGTTAGATTTATTGGAAGGAACCTTCATTAAAGAGGAACACTATTCTACAAAGGACATTTCTTTAAGATTCTAGAAAGAAGCAGCAAAGGGGATATACCTTGCTGTATGTATACTATGAAGTGCAAGAATGTGAATGCTATTCCTCTTTTGTATATATGTTTTATATATATATACAGCAGTGCAATAATATCATAGTGGAAACTTCATTCAGATGGTAATCTTCATTTCAAAGTATGGCACTAACTACCCATATCTTCAAGGAAATTTGCAGCAAGAGTGTGATAATGCAAATACTCTACAAGTTTTATGTATTTGTTGGGTTTTATCTGTCAATAAATGATAATTTTCAAAATATAGCCGAAGAAAAACTGGCATATTTTTTCTTGATTTCTTTCCATTTTATAGGTTTACATCAGAAATATTGTGTATAGAATAGCTGCATTTGTGTAATAAGAACATTCCTTCTTTGCCAATACTTGATTTCTTGTTTTCTGAATTGAAATTACAGATTAGCACAATGTTGCTATTGTAATTCTTTCAGGACAGTTGTATTTCACCCCTTGTATTGATTTCAAGATCCAATAAGCTAATAAAATAACCCTGTACAAATTTTAAATTAAAATTATATTGATCTTCCCCTTCAATACTTGTTATTCTTAAAGAAGAACGTCATTAGTAATAAACTAGGAGAAAGATTAGGTTTTCAGCGTCATGCTCCACAGGTTTGGCATTTGCTAATTTGTTTGAAAGAGATTGTGTTACAATTCATTATTTCCATGTAACTTACTCAATAATATATATAAGGTACAAAGAAAGGGCACAGCTCACCATTTTTTAAGTTGTAACGATCTTATTGACGCAATACACAATACAGCCAACAAAGGAACATCTCAAGGCCACTCAGGTCCTTTTCAAACTGAGAAACTAACGGAAGAGTGTTTGCTAAAAAACTGCAGAAGTGATTAACCCCATCAATGAATAATCTTGGTATGTGCTCAGTATTGGATAAATCTATTCCAATTAGCAGCTGTTAAAACTGAAGAGACAATTTGCCCAGCATTGCTAATGTTTAGTTATTTACAAACCAAGATGAGTCAGAAATGGAGAAGAATTAAAGTGTCATTGAAGTAACATTTTTATAATGTATTGTTTTGAATTTATCTAGGTATCATTCTACATGGTTTTATAAAGTAAAAAAAACTAAAAAAATCATATAATTTATTATTTTTATATGCAATTTAACTATATAGGTGGAAGACATAGATTTGTTTCCATAACTCGATTTGCCACATGTGAAGGACTTGTGTGCAGAAAATATATTTAGCTGATTATATTGAAATAGTTTCCACAATTAAATGCAATTTAAAGATTATATGGAACCACAGTGAAGTTCAATTTACCATAGGTCGAGAGCTATCTAACCCTTATTCATCTTTGCTTGATGTATGTTTCTCTGCAAATATTCAGAGGTCACAACAACTAGTATGAGTCCATGTTGTGAGTAACTGCAGATTATGTTTGTGAGTCCTGTTTGTTGGTGATTATGAGTGTATAGCTGTATATTGGTTTTGTGAGTTTATTTAGCTGTGTGGAATCATCAAATCCACTAATGAGACTGGTGGGTGCAATATATAATGAATTGATTGACAGTCGGTAGACCTTTCCTAGCATGTTGAAATATCTCATTGAAGCTATAAACTTTACACATCTTTACCAATATAAATATAATAAGTGAGCCATATAGACCTTGTTGAGGCCGAAGCAGCATTTTTTACATGAAAACGTATGAAAAAGTAATAGAAGGGATGAAAATGACAGTGACAATGGTAATGGTAATGGTGACATTGTATAATGTGTAAGTTTTCATGAAAGATCTTCAGATATGTATCAAAATAAATATGTTACAGATATATAATTTGGTTATGCATACTTTTTGTTGTTATCGAGTCCTCAGGTCATGTCCAGCTCTTAGTGACCATATGACCCCAGGCACATCTGTCTGTGTTTCTGGTTGTGCTTATCAATATGTTTTTTTTTGGCAAAGATAATGTAGCGGATTGCCAGTTCCTTCTTCCCATATTCGGTGACCCTACATGGTATAGTTCACAGCTTCATTGAGGTACACAAGCCCCTTCACCATAACAAGATAGTGATCCAGAAGGGGTATGCATACATACTATAATCATTTTTAATGAGAAGGAATAGAAAGATCTCATCTTTTTATTTTCAATTCTAATAGCAGAGAAACCAGTAAGAAGCCATGTGTTAAATATACCACCAGTACCAGTATAAAGCCAAAAACACGACATCTATTTAAGGTATACATTTTCTCAGCAAAGATCAATATTTTTAATCATAATAAATAGAAAAGCTGTTCAATCTGATATATTACAGTGGCTCTTTTATTGTTGGTGATGGTTGTACCTTCTTTTTCCCATTTATATCAGCGTGTTGTATTTAAAAAAATATTATATAGTATTGTAATTTAATGACAAATCAGTACCTTTCTGAGCTCATTTTTTACTCAAGCTAAGAACCAATAAGCAAAATGTTACAAGTTAATACTAAAAATAACACAATATAAATATTCTATATTTTAATAATTGTAAAAAATACAAATGCTTTATTGTATTTATATATCACAGTTGTAATGGAGATGAAACAATTGTCAGCTTCAGTGATATAGTTGGATTTGGAGTCCAAGCTAGTATAATTGATTCATTCATAAACTAGTGCCACTCGTAACACAATATAAATTCTCCTTTGAAAAACAACCAGACTATACACATTTTATCTGAATGGATATAAAAAAAAACTCACAAGGTTAGCCCCTACAGACTATTTAGCATATAAGCAGCAATTCGAAGCACATACTTATATTAAAAAGAGACATTAGCAAGGCTAGAATTTCCCCATTCAGTTTTAATATTATAGGCATGCTTGAAAATATTACAACCCACATTTTCTAGGAATTTAAAAAAAACTGGCCTTACAACATGAGGATGTTGCTTGTGGTTATACAAAAACCTCACTCGGTATTTAAGCAATTTGCCTTTTCTGAGCATAGCAGTTTAGTTAATCAAAAGACTAGATGCACTATGATTTGTCATGAAGAGTATGGAAGTATCGTTGATTACTTTGCTGCATCTGCCATATTATACTGATTCTACAAAGAGACAAATAGTGATCTATAAGTATCCAATTACATTTTTTAAACTTCTTTAGTTGTTTATCAATTATGATAGCAATGTTTGTTGCCGATTGTCCACTTCTAGTTGGGATCTCTGCGTATAAATGAAAATGTGCAAATGCGCCATATTTTTTTTAGTGTTAAAGGGCCACTGCACACTTAAAATATAGATGTTTGAAAAACGTTGAGTCTGACCAGTATAATTAAGAAGGAAAAAAGTCATACAGCTAAATATAGAAATAAAATGTTGATGGGATCCATCATACATTGGTTGAAATTATGTGTGAGGAGAGATAACATTTCGGGAGAGCCGTGTTGCATTGAATGATGTAAGGTGGCTGCTTCGGGGTCAGTGAGAGGGAAGGAATGTGGTGTTAGTTTCAATCTTATCCAAACAAAACAAAAACTCTGGACTTCTGCTTGTTCCCTCCTCCCATACCACTTTGTTCCACTACAAACACCCATCACCCAGCTCTAAATAGCTTTGATTTATACTTATCCCAGGCATGTTTGAATTCCCTAATTGTACTATTGTACTTGTCCTACCATGTATATTGGAACCCTGGCCGGTCTCTACTACACTCTCTGCAAAGTAGCATTTCTGCATGTTACCCTTCCAAAAAGAAATTAATGTTATAGCAGAGCAACTACTTATTTGACACATGCTTCATGTAAGCTTATATATAGACAAACTTAACCAACCAAGATGTACTTATATCAAAGAATACAAAATGTGTAGATTTCATTGCATATCAGTAATAATAAGGTGTGTCCCTTGCTTTCCAGGATGTAGAGCAAAGGTGAAATATGGAAGATAAGACTTGTAAAGTATTAATAGTATGATAAATAATTCTATGAATGTTCCATGTAACAGCTGATTTTATACATTAGAGGGAATACACATTAGAGGGAATACACATTGCAGTATAGAGACACTTGGATATGATCTACATGAACTTCAAATTAATGAATCATTTTTTTAATGAACTGACTGATTTCGACAGCAAAAACTTTACTTATCTCTCCTTCCAGTGAAAAGCTCTGAAGAGCATGAAGAAATTAAAAGCATTTTTTTAAGTAAAGGAAATCTATTAAACTAACATATTGAACATTTGCACCCTTATTAAATTGTGATTCGGCAAATTTAAAAGAGCTCTATTTAAGCACATAGCATTTTTTCTTACAGAAGTTTTTAGTTAGTGAAGACCTTGCTTTTGGATAGAAGTTCCAAATGTGTAACTTCCCAATATTTTGCTTAAAACATAATTATTGCCAACACTTGTAGTGTGTTTGTTACATTTCCCCCACAGTTTTAAAGTACATCGAGTCCTATTCTATTCGAGCAACACGCTGCTATGTAAAATTTGCTGCCGGAGTTGTTTTTCCATATGTTACAAGCGTATTCAAAGCTCTTTGCCCAGATTATTAGGGATCCAACCATGCTCTCATCATAGTAGTGTACGACTAGATTGCGGCTACCATGCAACTTACACTAATGAATATTACGGAACAATAATTGGCAGGGATGCATTACATATTTGCGTAGTTCCCTACTCAGCGCTGACTGTGTTGTAGATTGAGCAACATCTTAACAGCTATTGTTGAGACATGATCACAGATTGGTTAGTATGACACAATGGGCAGCAACTTCTGCAGTCTATGTATATGCATGTGCTGCTGACTACAGACCGCAGCATGAATCACAAACAAGCTCATAATACAGAGCAATGATCACATTTAGCAAAGGATAACTTCAAACAATAGCAAATAAGAGAACCATTCAGTTTCAAGATAACAACATGTCAAATAGATAGGAACACACATCAATCAAATGATCATACAATGTTGTTATACCATATACCATTCCTCTCTCATTTAAACTGGCCAGACGTTTGGGTCCACTACAGACCCAAACCTCTGGCCAGTTGGAGCCAGAGGTTGCTGGCAATGCTCCTCTCCCCACCAGTATCTGTGTCAGGAGGAGGGACACAGGAGAGAATTCAAGGGTCTGGAAGATGAGGAGGAGGACTCCCAATTTCTGTTGTCTGTGGGGGACTTGATGGACCTTGACCCCACTGGTCCCCTTTTCCCCTAGATTGATTCGCCATCTGGTCCCTCCTATTGGACTGATAAGCAGTCCATGCTACCACTACCACGATCAGCTCCTCCCACCACCGGCAAGTCCTGGCCTCCACCAACACCATGCTCATCACCACCTCACCCACGGATTCCAGCCGGTCCCCAGCACCTCCCCACTGGGCTTCCACCTCCGTCACCTCCTCCCACAGCCATGCTAGGCCTACATGGCCCTCCATCCCAAGGCCCACTGTTGGAGGCCACCATGGGGAAGATGCTGATCAATACAGAGGAAGAGATAGGGGCTGCACCTAGGACTTTACCTTCTCTACAGCACTCCATAGTGACAATCTATTGGTCCAAGTGTTAACATAATCTTACCTGGCTACAGAGTTCAGGATCATGGTTTATGTAATAGAGATATTTTGTAAGCTAATGGCTATCCACCACCACATGGTCCATGATCCTCTTGTATGTGGACACATAGGGTTATGTTTAACATTCCACCAGTTGATGGTCACTAATGAATGCTGTTGAGAAGAGATGATGGTTATGTGAAATTCACCTGACATGGAGGCTGGGTCCTGCTGGGTCACCGGGCCTGAAGCTCCAGCGGCAGGCAAAGGTCTCACAAGGTCCCTGGTGCACCTCTCCCACTCATTATAGGTCACTACGTGGCCTTGCTCCTCCTTGGACATCATCCTCCTCACCTTGGCCCTGATGTCATCAAAGCGGTGTTTCATGGACTTCACATCGATTGGCGCTGTGCCCACTGCAGTAACCTCATCTGCAACCTCCTGCCAAGCCTTAGGACCAGTCTTAACTTCCCTCCCCCCTGCAAGAATGATGGGGCGGCCATGGATAGCATTAAGGAGGACCACATTCTCCCGGTTCGTATAATTGTGGGCCCTGTGCTTGCCCTTAGCCTCTTGCCCTCTCAACTGTGGACAGGAACCCTGGCCTCCCTGACCTTTCCCTGAGGCCTGTCCCTTCCCCGAACCACCACCCTGCTCTGGGACCATGCCCCTTCCCCGCTGTCCCTTTTCTCGGTGTGCCTAACGCTCAGGCCCACGCTCCATCACCCACCTCTGCACTCTCCTCTTCCTTTTACTATCTTATCTCTCCTCCCACCTCTCTCTCCTCCCTCCTCTCCCTCCTCTCCTTCTTCCTCTCCTTCTTCCTCTCCTCCCTTCTCCTCCTCTCCCTCCTCTCCTCCCTCTCCTCCCTCTTCGCCCTCCTCTCTTCCCTCCTCGCCCTCCTCCTCTCCCTCCTCCACCGCCTCTCCCTCCTCACACCTCACCTCCTCCTCCCCACCTCCTGCCACTTCTCTCCCTCCTCCTCCTCTCTCCTCATCCCCAATTCTCCCCTCCTCTACCCTCTTATCTCCTCCCTCCACCATAAACTAAAATTAAAAGAAGGATAAATAAAAAATAGTTTTTCTGTAATATGAGTGTTAAAATAAAAAGAATGTATGGGCTATGTGTTATTAATAAGTGTTGGGGGATGGGATGGGGGGGGGTATTTGTGTGTCCTAACTCTATATGTCTCTATGTGTGTTCTTTAACCTACGTGTAATGCAAATATGTGTAATCCTTAAATATGTGTAAGTCTTAAGTGTAAATCTGTATGGAATAGAATATAAATCAACAAAAAATGCAATCTACCTCTCTTCCCTAGCTCCTACTCTCAATCAAATACAAAACCACCAAACGCCAGGACCTGCATGCTACTTCCAATTCAATTTACAAAATAGTTGCTGCACGAGTGTGTGAAACTCAAATTTATAAGGTCCCACTGTCAATCATATTCATCAAGACCACTTCTGATTGTCTGAGAGGCCTGTTTCACCCTGCGTTAATCCACAATTGGATAATTATGGGCTATCACGCCTTGTACATCCCCTTAACAGTTGGTATGCATGGAAAATATTTTCAGTTTTGCGTCTCAAGCCTGTAACTTGCTCATGGCTCGAATTTAATTGCTCTGTAACTCGGCCAGATTTCCAGCCTGCAGCCATTGCGGCTGTCCCGTAGCACTAACGGGCTTCAAATTTACTGTGGCTAATGGAGTTGACATGTCAATCAACTCGAGTTTCTGTGTCCGATATGCGATCGGACCCGCAAACCCACGATGTCCAAAATAATAACTGAATGCAAATACTGTTCTAGTCCATGTGGGTGGCCTATGTATTAACTCATTGATTCCCGAGATCGATCTAACGGACAATTAAAACATAACAATAAATACATTTTGATTACCGATTTGCAGGCTTGAGACTGTTGTGCAAATAATTTTAATGTCTTACGTTGTGTTCCCCATCATTTACAGTGGAGTATTGAATTTGTATTTGCATTTAAAGTGCTCCAGACATGTCATTAAGCCCTTTGTGAGCCCTCCTTGGGACCCGTAACTTGTGGTTTGACTTTTGCCATTTGTGGCCTTGGCAGCTTGCTTAACGTGGGGGACTCGAGGCAATTGAACAGTAATTTGCGATTTTAGCGATTGTAACTCTTTCTGCCCTGAAGATCAAAGGCTTGGAGGGGCCTTAATTTGCGATGTTAACCATTGCAAGGAATCAGGGGCCGGAGCCCGTAACTCTTTTGGAGTCCGCAAAATGATGCCATTTGAATAGTAAAATAAGTTACAGGCTCACCTACGGGCTCCAGTAACTTACAATAGCTCAATTGAATGAGGCTCTATGTCTTTTGACATTACACAATTTTTTTTATCTCTCAAGTAACTGGCTTTTGGAAGTGAGAAATGTTACCCTGAAAATTATAATTTTTACTTGCAATCAGTCCCAGGGATATTCCTTTCCTTATAAGTGGAGTTTTCAGATATAGCAATTGTTGCTGAATGGCTCTAATGTTGATTATTCTTAGACCACAGAGATAAAGGAATGGTTTCTATACACAGAAGTCCACACAAAGCTATTTTTAGGTGCCACACAACTGATAAAAAAAACTGAACTGGCTGAGTGACCAATCAGTAAGAGAGCTCTTCACAATGGAAACAAGGTCCCAAAACAAAATTGATTATGCAGGACATCGAGGGACAATGCAGGAAGACGCCCTGGTGTCTATCAGATGTTGAGAGGTACAAAGTCTCTGAAAAGAGCTATGGCACTCTTAACGATCATTTGGGATTCTTTAACCAGCTTTTTTTTTTTCAAATTCCTTACTGTAGCACGCCAACCAATCCCTGTAGCTATACAGAGGTGTCTTTCCGATTGGTCACTGCTACCAGCAGCTCCACCAATCCACCTGGATCCAACAACCCTGGGAATTTTGAACTGACCAATAGGAAAAGCGCCTACAGTCAATGGGAAAATGCATTGACTTTCTTTAGGTCAGTGCCTTCTAGATTCCCCAGGCCAGCTGCAACCCCCTCGCAGACCCAGTGACAAAGCTCTTTCAGGGAAAAAAGCTGTCTCAGACTGGCTCTGTTTCTAGAAAGATGCAGCAACAGGAAAGCCAGGGCACAATCTGGTTGTAAATATTTGGGTATACTTTTTTATATTACCAACTTACTTATAAATATTAATGTGATCTAGCCCTTTGCATGATTTTCCTATAAGTGTTATTTAGTAATTATTAATATATATATATATATATATATATATATATATAAATATATATATATATATATATATATATATATATATATATATATATATATATATATAAAGAGAGAGAGAGAGAGAGAGATTAATAATGAGTATTACAGTATATTGTGATATCTTTTTTTGTATTGGACAAATGCCTTATTTATATTGATTAGGTTTTGAGAGGTTTGGCCTCTCTTTATTATTAGATGGAACCCTCAGTTTGAATAAAAACAGATTCAGAGCGACTGGAGACAGCATCTGACATCATCAGGTAAATAAATATAGGGTAATCAATACAACATGGTATAGGAAACATTGTATAGGAAAACATATACACATATACATCATAATGTACATGACAAACCAGGGCACTGTAGTCCCAACAAACACCTCACTAAGAGTTCTAAGTTTGTTATAGCAAAATTCACAAAAACATTGACAACAATTTGTGATAATGTGTTAGAAAACCCAAGTCCATATTAAGTCCTGTATTTTTAGTGTTGAAAAATGCAATCATCTTTATTTCAAATGCTTTTCTCTCCTGGGTGTTTTTAAAATTGCCTCTGAGTATTTAGATTTTTAGATTTTAGATGGAGTGATCATTCTGGCTACAATGGTGTCCAACTGGGGTACAATACTTCTCTTCCTTGTGCTTTTTTTATTGAATGTCTGTGTAAATTCATCCTTGAATGCAGTCTGGTTTCCCCAATGTAACAGCCTGTTTTACATAAAGTACATTGTATTTCATAAGCCAGATTGGAGGAAGTGCATGTATATGATCCTTTGATGTTATAGGTCTTGTTGTTATGTGTGGCTGTGTCAGCATTAAAAATGTGTTGTCATAACTTACAGGCACTTCTAATACAAGATTTAGTTCCATATTTTCTATTCAGTTGTCCATTGGTCAATCTTCTGCTGACAAGCTTCTGTTTCAGGTTTGGTGGTTGATTAAATGCAAGGATGGGAGGTTTGGGGAATATTAATTTTAATTGTGCATCTTCTGTTAGTAATGATTGTAAATATTTGGTTATTCTCCGTAGTTTCCCTAAAACTGGATGGTATGTAGTCACTACAGGTATATGTGAAGTTGTTTCTTTTGTTTTGTATTTTAACAGCGGTTCACAGGGTATTTTTATGGCAGTTTGACACTACTGCAAAACTTTTGGGATGAAATTAGAAATAGACATTTGAGAACATTAGAATGAAAGCTGTAAAAAAGTGATACAACTGTAATTTCAAATATAAATAACTCAAAATCTCCCGTAATAATGGTTGAATCATATTTGAGTTGTTTTTTTAATGACATGTTAGTCATGTTAGTCTGTGCTATAGTTCAATAAATAACTTATGGAATAGGAATACACAAGTTTTGTGATTAATTAAATGCTGCTGAGACAAATTGTATTTTTGGCTTGAAATACTGCTTGGAAATGAATTCTGATGTATCTAAATATCATATTTCATTAAGTAATCAGAATAATGCAAATTTTCTTGACACTGTATACTGTATTTAATGAACTTTCCTAAAGGAATGTCTAACAGTGTGTAACAAATGATATACAAACATGCATACTTATAATTCCAAAATGTCTCTCTGGTAAACATATAATATTCTCTATTTAACTCATTGTTCATTATTTATTATTATCGTTATTTATTTAATAAATTCTCACAAAATAATGATGTTGTCTTTTTGTTTCTCAGCAACTGCCTACAAATCATCTTTTGCAAAATGAGCCTAAAAATATTTATGATTTTGACATATAACTATTTATAATGCAAGTAAAAATGCTATTAAAAGTACACATCGCATAACTGCTTTAAGTATTTTCTCATGTTATTAATGTTATTTTAACTTCCAATCATTTTAGCCAATTGTGAGCACTGCATCAAATATTTCTAAGAAAAACAAGGTTGTTTTTAGAGTGGCTTTATTTTACAGCTAAGAATTCTGGGCAATTACATGCAACTGAATCTTGAAATGTATCACTATTTTTGGCTCTATCTTCTTTAAGCTTCTATTGTTTTAGCACTGTAGTGTTCTCAGCCTTGACAACACAATCTAAAGTAACACATTATTTACTAATTAAATAAATTAAACATTCTTGTTAAGATATAATAAAATAAACTATATATTAAAGAAAAAAGTAACTAATTTACGCAATAATTTGTATATCTAAACTCATCTAATAATTCAGTAAAGTTAGCCTTTTACCTACTTAAATGTCCATAAAATAAAGTAAAAAAAACTTATACCAACAACTAAACATTTACTAAAACATAGGGCCTCATTCAATTGCAAGCCCGTAATTACATGGAACCCGACATTTTGGGTTAAATATTTTGTACATATCTAGATGTATTCATTTCTTACTAAGCCTCCATGCGCAAACCATGAACCCCCTAAGTAGCATTTTGGGGGCTTGATCAAGATCAATTAAGTAAGGCTGTAAGTTACTTTTTAGAGACAGACAATAGTAAATGAGACCGCCATCATGACATCAGTAAAACATGGAGTTTAAACTACAATTACTGAGACCCTCATTCAATTGCGATTTGGCCAATTGAATAGGGCTCTAAATAAGCACATAGAATATTTATTTTAAAGAAGTTTTTAGTTAGTGAAAAACTTGCTTTTGGATAGATGTTTACTAACTAAAAAATTATTTAAAAAAATATGTTATGTGCTTATTTAAAGCCCTATTCAATTGGCCAAATTGCAATTGAATGAGGGCCTTAGTGTTTAGAAGTACGATTCACAATCGGACTCGCAATCCAGAAATGTAGAAATCAATAAAAAATCAATAAAGCAACTGGTCTAGTTCATGCGGGTTCCATGATATGTATTGAATCCCTGGATCGATATAACAAGGAAATAAAACTTAAAAGAAATAATTTTTCATTGGAGATTTGCGAGCTTGAGACTGTTGTGCTATTAATTTGAATGCCTTTCATTGCTTTTCCAGTATTTAAGTACAGTATAAGTACAGTAGTGTGTGTTTATTTGCTTTTGCAGTGTTACGAACAGATATTTAATCCACTTGCGAGTCCTATCTAGTACTAGTATAATTTTTTTATACATTTTCCATTTACGGGTTTGAAGGCAATTTCGGACTTGTTATAATTGAATATCGATTTTACATCTTCAGCACTGTTAACATTTGCGGGCTTGAAACATCAAAGGAGGAGATAGGACAGAGTTACGTTTTTGATAACCTGCAGTTCTTTTAAGCCTGTAAATTGCAAGTTGAATGCAAATAGCTAAAAGTAGCCAATTGAATATCAGTAACATTTATAGGCTCCATTACGGGCTCATGTAATTGTAATTTGGCCAATTGAATGAGGCCCATAGTCCCTATCCCATAGCTACCACAATCTATTATATATCTTGCTGATCCTTAAACTTTCTAAGAATTTCACCTATCATTCTCTTCCTTGATAACTACCATAATCTCTAAAGGCAAAGAAATTGTTTAAATTTATCAAATAAAATCTCTTAAGCAATTTAGCTACATCACTAGCCATCCTAAGACACCTACTATTCAATTGTAAAGACTCCTCCTGTATTTGAGAAGGGGGATGAATATGATTGTTGGTTTCAGTTTTTACTTATTTTTTTGATGTAAATAATAAGTTTTTTTTAATTGAAGAAAAAAACACTTGTGTTCCATGTCTGTATAAGTTTTGATATTTCGGAAACAGTGTTTCTGTATCTGAGGCTGACATAAGTACTGAAATCCATAAATGCAAAGTAGTAGATATGTAAGTGATAAATCGTTTACTGTAAACTAAGTAAGGAAAGAAACACTTTTTGAGCACATTAACTTGTCCAAAGGAAATTAGCAGACCAGCTCTCCCATGTAATTACTTACTATAGGCATCCTGTGTAGCGACATGCAAATTAGTCTTGTAATGTATTATTCATATTATTATTACCCTTTACATCAGAATGCTATTCTCAATCAACAGTGATAAACCCCATGATGAACATGCCAGCTGTGTTTGTGTAAGTTTTCTGCCACTGTTTTCTAATACAAGGATATGACCCAAATTAACTAATTTGCCACAACCCAGAACCCCTAGCTTTTACAGAAATGCATTATTATTATTTTTATAAATAATAATAATTATAATAATAATCTTAAATTGTATCAATATATTACATAGCCATATACAACAGTTATATGTGTTAAACGTAATAAGTACATGAGACATAGTCATACAATAGGAGTAGATTGTGAGAGGTTTCATTCTAAAAGAGATTATTGGAAAAGTGATTAAAAAAAAACAACTGAGATGCATTATCAATAGCTGGTTGGAAGAGGCTGCTGTCTGTCATGGTGAAGAGTGAGCCAGTAGGAAAGTTTATATCTGTAACTTGTGTGGATTATAGGTGTTTGTTCTCTAGGTGATAGGGTTTTTTAAAATGTGGGTTTTTAAGGAGCATTTAATTTCTGAAAATTAGGCAAGAGTATGATGAAGCAAGATAGGAAATTCAAAAGTTTAGGAAAAAGTTCAGCAAAAGAACATAGGAGGAGTTTATTCAAGAGTAAATGAGGAAGGACTGAGCAGAACAAATGGTATGGTTTTAGGTATACTTGGAGACATGGGTGTAGGAAATGAGGCGGGGGGGGGGGGGGTGAGGGGGACAAATCACCCAGATTTTTCATTGTGTGTCGAGAAGCAGTTGTGTTGTATTTTTATACTATATGCGGTATCTCCCCGGATATTATTTGGCTCCTACACAAACGCTCGGAGATAAGAGCCAAGATTTAGGTGGATGTAGATCTATTGATGGATTGATATGCTAAGGTAAAGATTTCATATTTTAAGGGTAGTCAGATGAACCTGGATACATATCAGGACCTTGAACCCCTTGCTCCAGGAACTTCGGTGCACTATTCAATAAGTGAATGAATTCCAAATCCTGATCTATCTTTTAAATGAAATCCTATTCTTGGGTCCTTGCACAATGTAATAATGAAATCAAAACATTTTAAAGGACTATTATATTAAAAGATCCATGTAAGTATCAATACAAACATGGATTTTGAAGTTTGGCTGTATTTACACAAATAAATATGTACTTTTTATTGTAAAAAATGTATTGACTGTCCCTTTCATAGGGTATGAGAAGTGTATGGATAGACTGATAAAACGTGCTGCAGAGAAGGAGTGGTGAGTAAGGTGGATGAGTCTTGTGTAGGCATTTATGATTGATTAAACAAGGGATAGATAGCTAAGAATTCAAAAAGAAGAGGGAAAGGAAGGATTTATGGTTAGGATATCTGTTTCAATTGTTCTTGCAAAAGTGTATTAAATTGGGAGAAGGGGAACAATGATGGAATGGGATCAAGAAGGAAGGCATATCTTCGGTTATAGAGATAAATAAGATAATTTGTGTACAAACAGGCCAGGGTTAGATGCTGGTCATCTATTGGAATCATTGGACTTCTGATTGGCTGCAGTGAACGTTTGTTCCTAATGTGGTCAACTTCAGTTGGAAAAAGGTTTGCAAGATCTTGTGTTCGGAGACAGTAGGTTGTGGGAGGTTGGGAGGTGGGGTGAGCATTATGAATCAGAGAAATCATGTTTATGACTGAAGGACAAAGTTGAAATACATAATGAAAATAAGTGTTGTTTGAAGTTGTTGGGGACAGGGGTGCATGAACACAGAATTAACTTGTAGAGGAGGAAGAAGGTTTGCATTAAAACAGTTCAGTTGTCTTATATACAGACATGTTCATTGTGTCTTTATAATAATTTACAATGTAAACAAAGTAAAGTAAATCACATTTATTTACTTTTCTGATTTCTGACATGAACCATTAGATTATTTGTATGCACAACTTGGTAGCTCCACTGGAACTCTCGACAGCAACTTTGGTGGGTGTTTATTTCTCAGTGGGTACAGTGCAGTTAGGTTAGTTTTTTCAGATTTTTTTATTTATTTAGATCTAATTATAAAAAAAAGTATGTGAAAGTGTCTCTAAAAACACATAGAAGCACATGTAGTAGGTTACAGTGCCTCCTCTTATCCTTTGTCCTCCCTTCTGCTGGAAGATATGAGAACCAGAGGGGTGATGAAATCATTTTTGTTTATAAAATCACATATTATTTCAACAGTAAAACAACAGACCTCAGCCACCACTGTAAATGCCCAGAGATGGAACTGAGCCTAATAAATAATCAGTGTACTTGCCACCAATAAAAATCCCTGTCTTTAATGATTTCCCCATTACAAGTGTACAGAATACGTTTCAGAGTGGTCAATAAACTAACAGAAATGTGAATGGCAATGAGTTTATTTTCATTTTTTTTTTAAACGTTTTATTTTTGAAAGATGTCTTCTCTCCACTGGAATCCAATGAAAATAAAACCCCTGCTCAAGGTTGCTGGTAAAATGTCTGCAGTTAGCCAGAACAACATATATATAGAGATAATCATACATCTATGGTATCTGCATACACAATAGATTTAGTAATGGGGTAGAATATTATGCTAGAACATGTTTTTTTATTATACAACTTTGATAAAATTAAAAAACAAAATATCATTTTCAGTAAATGTTTGTGAGCTTTTATCATTGTAAACAAACATATTTTTTTTATTTTATTTCTTTGGATATGTGGTTTCAGGAAATGTATGCTTTATGTGGGTATTTTTATGTTATGGGATAATTTAATAAGTTAAGGGAGGACGTATTTTGGATCCATAAAGCTGAAAAAGTAGTACTGGTCTCTTGCTATTTTCCGACCTGATGTTTTTTTATAAATACATGTAACAACTTCATATATGTTTGGACCAAATATGTCTGACCAAATATGTGTGACCCTATCCTGTCTACCCAGACTCCTGGTCTGTACAACTTTTCTGCCTCTGGCCTTCTTCACCTTCCACTAGTGATCTAATCCTGGTACCCAATTTCATTCAAGTTGATCAACTGGCAGTATGCGTATCCTGCATAAATCAATCTAAGTGCAACTTTCAAATTTATTTTGTAAAACATCTTGGCTCATATCACTGCAGCATGTCAATATGAAAAAATATGTCAGTTGAAATGTTGACTGGATGTACATAAGCATTTTTAAGCATCTGTGTGAGAATAAAAAATAATATTATTGATTTTGTATCAAAAATGTGTCATATATATTAAAGGTAGATGGATTGGGCAAACTATCCTGATGTGTTTCCTGATATATTGTTGCCAGCACAAGGACACTGTCAGAAGAAATCACTGTTTTATTGGAATATTTCTGTCACAGCAACATTTAATTTCTGTAAAACAACTTCAAGTAAAGTTTCCAACTCATTCTGAATCTCTGTTTGTTAAGTGTCTGTGCATTTTCAAATGTTTGTCAATTTAAATAGTATTATTTAATGCTGAGTCCCTTCTTATATTCTAAAGAGCATTGTGTGAATTTTCTCAAGTAAATCTTTTTAAACTTTCTAAATTCCTTCACCCCAAAGACTTTTTTTTCCATTGTGTTCACCTTTTCATGCTTTGTGTCAGATACTGATACATGTAATAAAAGAAAATCATGTAGATGGCCAACATTGTTGGCATTATTGTGCAATTGGCTGATACGCAAATACATACTAGATTATTATATTATATTATTACTAGCGACTTGGCCGGCAATCAAATGTGAAGCCTGGCAATGCTGTTTGCCACACAATGTGAGGTCCCCCCTCTAACTTGCAGGCCTCGCGATGAGCGCCTTCGCCACAAGCCTCTTCGCCCCTCTACTTTACGGGCCTCGCGATGAGCGCCTTCGCCAATCATGGCAGGCCATGGCCAACCCACAACTTTCATGCCCCGCAATAAGCGCCTTCGGCGCTCATTGCGAGCAACTCCCACTCTACTCTCCCTGGGCCTTGCGATGAGTACCGAAGGCGCTCATGAGCCCCGCAATGAGTGGCTTTGCCTCTCATTGCAGGCTTTGGCCAACCCCCTCAACTTTCGGGCCTCGCAATGAGCACCTTCGGGGCTCATTGCCAGCCTCTCCCCACTCTCTCCATCCCTTGTCTCTTTGCCCTATCTCCTTCCCCTGGGATTTTTTCCCTTGTCTCCCTCCCCCTCTTCTTTTCTCCCCCCTCTCTCTCCTCTGTGCTCCTGTTTGCATTTACCGGTGTGAAACCATTTGCAGGCTTTTTTGCGGGAAATTCAACCAGTTAAATATCAAATTAGCTTGTAATTTAGGTTGTTAGTTAATATAATGTAAGCTTTTATTTAATTGTCATCTTTTGTTGGTCTCCCAATGGCTTCCAAGTTACGGCTTGAAAAAAATGGCGGCCGTTAAATCCGTAATATTTTGAAGCCTGTAACTTGTAAGCCATTTTTAGCCTCTCCCCCCCTCAAGCAAGTCACGTACAGGCCAATGCGATGTCATCGCAAGCCCCGCAATGAGTGCCTTCGGTCACCACTCATTGCAGCTTCGTCAAGCCAGTCACTTATGGCCCACACGTACTGGCATTGTCTGTATGTCTTGTGTGTCTCGCTTTCAATTCTTTCTCTCTGACCTGTCTCTCTCTCCTGGTGCGCTCTTTCTCTGTATGCTCTCGCTCTCTCTGCACTTTCTCTCTCTGTGCACTCTCTTTCTCTGTGAGCTCTTTTGTACACTCTCTCTTTGTGCTCTCTCTATTTCTGTGTGCTCTCTGCATTCGCTCTGTGCTCTTTTTGTCTGTGCACTCTCTCTTTCTGTTCACTTTCTGTCTGTGCACTCTGTCTGTGCACTCAATCTTTGTCTCTGCGCTCTCTCTCTGTGCACTCTCTTTCTCTGTGCACTCTGTGTGCTCTCTCTCGCTGTCTGTGTGTGCTCTCTGTCTGGGTGCACTCTCTCACTCTGTACCCCTCTCTCTCCGTGTCGATCTCTGTGCGTTTTCTCTTTCTGTTCACTCTCTCCGTCTGTGCTCTCGCTGTTTGTGTGGGTGCGGTCTGTGTGCAATCTCTCTCTTTGTACCCCTCCCTCTCTGTGTTGTTCTGTGTATGCTCACTGTCTATGCACTCTCTCTCTCTGTGCACTGTCTCTTGCTCTCTGTGTGTGCTGTCTGTGTGTGGGATGTCTGTGTGTGATCTCTCTGTCTGTTCACACTATCTGCTCTCTGTCATTGCCCTCTCTCTCTGTGCTCTCTTTCTGTGCACTCTCTCTCTCTTTCTGTGCACTCTGTCTGTGTGCTCTCTCTCACTCTCTGTGCGATCTGTCTGTGTGTGCTCTCTCTCTGTACCCCTCCCTCTGTGTGCGCTCCCTCTATTTGTGAACTCTATGCGTGTCCCTCTCTCTCACTCTGTGTGCTCTCTGTCTGTGTACTCTCTCTCTCTCTTTGTGCATTCTCTCTCGCTCTTTGTGTGCGCTGTATGTGTGTACTCTCTCTCTCTTTTTGTCAATCACTGTGTGTCCTCTGTGTGCGCATTCTCTCTGTGCGCTCTCTTTCTTTGCTCTCTGTCTGTGCACTCTCTCTATGTGCACTCTCTGTCTGTGCACTCTCTCTCTCTGTGCACTCTCTCTGTCTGTGCACTCTTTCTGTCTGTGTGCTCAATCTATGTGTGTGCTGTCTGTGTGTGATCTCTGTGCTCTCTCTCTCTCTCTCTCTCTGGCTCTCTCTTTGTACGCTCTGTCTCTCTGTGCACTCTCTGCCTCTGCTCTCTGTCTGTGCACTCTCTCTCTGTGCGCTGTCTGTGCGCTCTCTCTGCGCTGTCTCTTGCTCTCTGTGTGCACTGTTATTACATAGTTACATAGTTACATAGTAATTAAGGTTGAAAAGGGACTTTCAGCCCATCAAGTTCAACCTTTTAAAATCTCCTCTGATCTGCAATATGCATATTAAATATTAATTACTTAGTTGATAATTTATTATTAATCAATAATTTCCTTTTTTTTTTTTTTTTTTTATTATTAATCCAGAGGAAGGCAAACAGAAAAAAAAAAACAAGTAAGACTTAGCCAGTCGTCTCAAAGGGAGAAAAAAAACAAAAAAAACCTTCCTGACCCCAGATACTGGCGATCGGATTTCTCCCTGGATCAATACTGTCTCTAATTATCCATGATAACCCTGAATTTCCTTTTTAATTAGAAATAAATCCAGTCCCTTTTTAAAGTTATCTTTCGAATCCGCTGTCACCACCTCCTCTGGTAGAGAATTCCCCAGATTAACCACCCTTCCTGTGAAGAACCCTTTTCTATCTTTAAGGCGGAATCTTTTTACTTCTAACCTCAAGTGATGTCTTCTTGTCAGTTGAAAACCTCAAAAAGTTCACCTGACAAAGCCCGTGTATTGACCATGGATAAATTTATATAAGCTAATCATATCCCCTCTAAGAACATTGAGAGAAGGATTTGACATACAAATAATTGCCACCAACAGTCATCTAAGCATTAAAAAATATGTGTGAACAATACCACAAAGTAAACCACCAATATAATGTGTGGCATTGGAATATGGATTGGCCCAAGTGGAGAATGAAAATATGTAATGGCGATGTAAAGCTACTTCGGGAAAAAGTGGAACTTCAGGGGTTCTGTAGTGAACATTCAAGTGCCACTTGTGAACATCTTGTGGAAATTGTAAATGAACAGTTATAGCTACTGCCATACTGGTTCTATAGAATTTTTTCCACAGTCTTCAGGTATCACAAAAGGAAGAAGGCTCTTACAAAATGGGCAATGCTTGCACAAAACAATAACATTGATCAGAAACAAGCTATTCTTCAAACAAATAAAAATAGGACATTCCCAAAAGGTATCAAGCAAACAAACCTAGTGTACCCTAAATCGGATTGGTCAAAAGAAACATGTATGAACCAATGTTGTTCGCATATCTTTATTGCATTATGTGCAATTCACCAGTTATGTGATGAAAAACTGGATACCTCTTGGCAAATGAGAACAACTTCCACTCCAGAGAACTTAGATCACACCCCAAAACCTGATAACACTACTAGACGCTATTGCAGCACACATGGCTTTTCCATGGAATACTTGATAATTATTGTGCTCCTTATGACCACCTTCTAAAAGCATGACATTGGCATAACACTTTAAAAATACATTTACCACAGTGCTTGGTTTTGTTCTTTAACACATACACAAATAAAGTTATACATGAAAACCGTTTAATGTTTGCGATTTTATAAGAATCGTTGTTTAACTGCACTTGTAAAAATGTTTGCTAATTTCTGTCCATTTGCTTCCTATTGTGAGTTAACATCATTAAATATGTAAATATTATGCAATTGCTATAATTAAATTTCGACTAACCAGATTATAATTTTAAAAGCTTCTTTACATTTTTTGCTGATTTCATAGAAATAATTACATTACATTTAACAAGATTCATTTCATATTTCTTTATTGTAATGTAATGGTTTAAACTGTGTGATCTGCTGAAGCTTTTTTTTTGTGGATAATTGATAGCCTTTTTAATAAGCCTTTATAAGTTATTGTTAACAATTCTTTGAAAATCACAATGTAAACAAAGCTAATATTTCAAGGAAAGTTTAATTATTTTGGCATATAGTCAATTTTGGCGTATAGAAAGGATGTCATTAAGCCACATAATAACTTGTTGGAAACATATTTTTATCATAGCAAACTGATTGCCATGACTACAGCTGAATCACTAATATAGTTGTCGTACTGCGAGTTGTCATCCCATTGCGGGCCTTGTGCAGCGAGCCACACAACTGCGGTGTTCACGAAGCGAGAGACGCAGTTGCGGGGTGGAGACCCGCGGGACTTAGCTGCAATGAGCCCCAAAGGCTCATCATGAGACACACGGGGACCCTGGACTTAGCGACGGCCACAAAATTACGGCTCGTAGGACTTCGTACCCAAAGCAAGTAGATGGACTGCGGCGCTCTCAATATTATTACTTTAACGGCTGAACCACCGAACTGGAAAGACCTGCAAAAACACACAAATATGTCTCAAATTAAGTTACACACTCACACACAGCACAGCGGGAGAGCCACTGGGTCTGTGAGTGAGGTTGCAGGTTAATTTGAGGCATATTTTTTCACAATAAAAAATCACTGAAGCGAGAAAAAAAATGGCTGCCGAAAAAACCTAAACACAACGAAAACGAGGATGAAGTACGTAAAACGAGGCCAAAAGACATAAATACAAACCCTAAGCAATAAGACTTAATGCAAACCAGTAACACTTAATACAAGTCAGTAACATTTAACCCAAGGCAGTAACACTTAACCCAAGGCAGTAACACTCATCGCGAGGCAGGTAAACTACACGGGGGACAGGCTCGCAATGAGCACCAAAGGCGCTCATCGCAGGGCTGGTGGTGAGCGCCAAAGGTGCTCAAGCGTGAGGCCTATAAAGTACACAGGGGGAGAGGCTTGCAAGGACTGCCAAAGGCTCATCGCAGGCTTCAAATTTTATTGGCGTCATTTTTTAAATATAAAATTATAAAATAGTTTTCATACAGCATTATATAATTCCAAGCCCGTAACGGCTACGGGACACCTGCAAAGCCTGCAGGCTTGAAATTTTGCTGTGTTACTGTCATGATTTAATTGTTTAAGGACTCATATTGTCAGTGGTTTGTGAGTATGTCCAAGGGAGCATGACATTGTTACATTGGGATTATGTGTTATTGTGCGGTTATATGTTGCCTGTACATGGTTATTATGTATCCTAGGTATAATATATTATGAGGGAAAATGTTATATAGAACATATGTGGAATTGGTAGAAATGCTCTGGATAGAAGTTAGCTGCAGATCATTGCACACTCAAACATGCAGACCTTGGGTCAAGACAGATGCATGTGCTTCAAGTGGTCCTGGGCAAACACTTGAGTTTAACATAAAGGTTATCTAATGAATGTGATCTCAAGAGCTTTGATAGCCCAAGGTTGCAAGCCAGATGGTCTGACATCACACATACACCAATGTACACAAGGGTGTGGTATTGGAGAGTATAAATATGTTGTTTTGTTCATTCAATAAAGTTTGCAATATAGTTTTCACATAAACAAGGTGTGAGACTATTTCTGTGTGTTGTATCCTGACTTGGGGAGTGGTCTTGCTATGGGCCACTAAGTAACCTGGATCCAGTATTCTCTGCCTGTAGCTTTTGGGCCTTGCAATCTTCAGAAGCCATCTTTTGTGCCACAGAGATCAGGAAGTACATGATTCTGTTGGGGTAGGTTTGAACTAGGTTCATATCAAGCCCCCTTGAAGAAGCAGATTGTGACAGTTACATTCAACCAAGTGTAAGTCTTGCGGGCTACGTTACGGGCTACAATTTTACGCGTTGGAGGAATTTAATGTGGCCGATTGTGTGTAACACTGCCATTGAGGGGCGTGACCATGATGAAATCGGGGGTGGGGCCTAAAGCAGGAATTGATAGCAGGCGGCAGCCATAATGCATTCAAAGACAGCACAGAGAAAACACATCACAGATAGACACAGACCTGAGTGAGTGAGTGATTGAGTGAGAGAGGGAGGGGGGGAGCCACAGCACAAAGAGACAGACAGCAAAGTGAGAGAAAGAGGAAGGAAGAGAGGTACCATGAGAGAGAGAGAGACACAGCACAGAGAGACAGACAGCAAATTGAGAGAGAGAGGGAGGAAGAGAGGTACAAAGAGAGAGAGAGACACACAGCACAGAGATACAGACAGAAAAGTAAATGAGAGAGAAAGGCAGAGAAGGGTACAGAGAGAGAAAGAGACACAGCACAGAGACAGATAGCAAAGCAAGTGAGAGATAGATAGGGAGATAAGAGGTACAGAGAGAGAGACACACAGCACAGAGAGACAGACAGCAAAGTGAGTGAGAGAGGGAGGGAGAGAGGTACAGAGAGAGAAAGAGACAGAAAAGAGAGACAGATAGCAAAGTGAGTAAGTAAGTGAGTGAGAGAGAGAGAGAGAGAGAGAGGGAGGAAAGAGGTATAGAGAGACAAACATCATAGAGAGACAGACAGCAAAGTGAGTGAGTAAGAGAGATACAGGGAGATGAGATGTATATATATAGAGAGAGAGACAGCACAGAGAAACAGGCAGCAAAGTGAGTGAGTGAGAGAGAGGGAGGAGGGATGTACAGAGAGAGACACACACAGAACAGAGAGACAGACAGCAAAGTGAGTGAGCGAGAGAGAGAGAGAGCGGAGACAGGTACAGAGATACAGACAACAAAGTGAGTGAGAGAGAGGGGGAAGAGAGGTACAGAGAGAGACACAGCACAGAGAGAAAGACAGCAGAGTGAGTGAGAGGGAGGGATAGATGTACAGAGGAAGAGAAAGAGATAGCACAGAGAGGCAGACAGCAAAGTGAGTGTGAGGGAGGGATGTAGACAGGTGCGGAGAGAGAGACACACAGCACAGAGAGACAGACAGCAAAGTGAGGGAGAGAGAGGGAAAGATAATGCACAGAGAGAGAGCACAGAGAGAGAGAGAGAGAGACACAGAGAGAGAGACAGTGAGGGGTACATAGAGAGAGAGAGCAACATAGCCGACACCAACAGCAAGAGAGCACACAGAGAGCACGCACACAGAGATCACACACACAGAGAGAGCGCAGAGAGAGAGAGAGCACACACAGAGAGCACACAGACAGAGCACAGAGAGAAAGTGCAAAGAGTGCACAAAGAGAGAGACAGAGAGTAGGGGTACAGAGCTGGCAGCACACACAGGCAGCGAGAGAGAGTGCACAGACAGAGCGTGAAGAGACAGAGAGAGTGAACAGAGAGAGGGCACAGAGAACACAAGTTTACATTATATAATACTGTCATTTATGATGGGCAAGTTACTAGTAAAAAAAAAGTGGGTTGTGGTGGCTCAGGTATACTACTGAAGTACCAAATGGAATTGTTAGAGTAGGGTGCTCCTTAGGATAAATAATAGATACACACTTGAGGGAGAAGAAAGATCCTATTATAGGGCACACCTACTCATCCTAATCTTAGAAAGAAGAGAATAAACTAAATAATAAAACTTAGCATTTAATGGTATTTAAAATCCTTATTAAAATATATGCACATAGGTAGCAGAGAGGTAGTAATGTTCTAAATGGCAGTGTGGGTATCTGTACCAAAAGGAATAAGTCCTAAGTGGACCGGCTATATACAAGCTATATACAATGAAAAGTGCTAATGTTGTCACAGATAAAGTGACTATCGTGCAAAAAAGTGCAAAATATAAAGTGCCAAGTGCTAATAGTTCATGAGGTGCACAGCTATTGATGTGCACCAAAACAAGTGATTGGTATATAAATAAAGTGTATATAGCGAGCTGTATAGGCTTAGAACATGAGGTAATCCAGCTTTTCTGTTGGAATTATATAGCAGCCACTGTACTCAGTATTGAGGAATAAATGCCCCAACATTTTGAAAGTCCCAAGACTGGACAGTTAAATCATATGTATTGCTGTCCTAGAGTGACAGTGTGGGCCAATAGAGATGTAGACCCAATATTGCCTTAATATTGAAAAATAAATACTGCGTGATTCTTCAGGATCTGACTAGTAAAACTATGCCTTTCTAAACGTAGATAATGGCTAAATAGCTCAGCTCTGACCATCGGGGAAAGGACTTTAAACTATGGGCCTGAAGAGAAAACCACGCTAGCTCTCTGCTTAGCACGCCGCGGTCTAGACGCACAACAGTGACGTCATCGACCCGCGACTGCGTTCCTACGTGAACCCGACGCACGTTTCTTGTATTTCATCAAGTTACTAGTAGTCATATCATTGTAATACTCCTGTGTAACATTGCTCAGAATCAGGAAACCTGTTATAAACTGCAGTAACAGCACAGGATGGTATCGGATGATGGTTCCTGGGTCCCAGATAGGCATGTATCTAATGTAACCAAGAATTGAAGGTTGGGGGGGTGGATTGAGAGGGTTTCTTGGATTATTTCAGGCATTTGGCACAGGTAACCTGCCCTCTCCCTACCATGGGCTCAATAGACAATGCTGTAAGCTATGCTTCAAGCCTTTGTTACCAAGCTCTACATATCATCCTACTTTGTTGAAAAGGCAGCATGACAATGAGGCACGTTTTTTAATAATGCCACATTATTTTCACATTTGTTACCAACCACTTATTTTTCTGAATAGACTTGTCACTCCTTCATACTTGCCCTTGACACAGGATTCTCCACTGAGGACATATTGTCTCAAAATATAAGATTGTATTTTTTTTTTTTTTAATATGTACAGCACATTTTATTTGGATGGCAGAGTAGTGGTGCACAAAGTAAAGATTACTTTTGATACTTCAAAAAGACCTCTGAAACTTTGCATATAGTACATACATTGTAACAAAGCCATACAGAGATGTGGGAGAGTACTAGAGGAAAGGTGTGAGAGCCTGAGGCTGCATAGATGCATTTGCCCAATCCAGTATTGCAGATGTTACAAGCTCTCTTACATTACAATGGGGCTGAAGATGTGAAAAGGCCGGGACAGTCAGACAGATAGTTGCAGCCCAGAGCCCAGAAAGGCAAAGTTGCAGTCCGGAGCAAAGAACCCAGGGAAGGAGTATTACAGCTGGGTGAGAGAGCATGCTGAAACCGAGAAGAAATGTCGCAGCCAGGAAGCTGATAAGCAGCCGCTTAGCAAAACAAAGTATTTTTGGAGTAAAGGAAAGTCAAAGAGACTGCTCCATGGTCACTAATGAGCAAGCTGCTGAGTAAAAGAGACTCAAGAAGTCTGCAGTGTGGAAGCTGAAAGCCATCCGCTGATGAAGATAAGCAGGATTTTTGGAAAATACAGGCCAGTGACTTAAAGTAAAGTATTAGACTAAGGGTCTAATATTGGGGTCTTCATCTGAGCAAAGATAAAGTCTGGTCTGGACATAGAATCAAGATGCTGATACATGATGCACTGGAGGTTTTAGCTCTTGTGATACTCTGTCAGAGTAGCATCATCACAGCAGCTGCAAAACATGATGGGGGAATTCACAGGTCAACAAAATAAAATGTTTTTCTCTCATCTCTCATCATAAACAAAAACATATTTTTCTAGATCAATTTTTCATATTTATCAATCACATTTGATGTACCGTAATTATCCACAACAGCGCAGCTGTCCCACAGGCATAGGAAACAACAGCATTGTGTAAACCCTGCTTGCATGCCCATCAGCATTTCAATGACTTTTAGATCACCGCAGATATTGCACTGATGAGTTTCGTAGTCGACTGCCTCAAGCAGTATTTTCATGCTGTTATGTGTCTCACTTAAATGAACGGAATGAGCAATGGGACTGCATGGCTTTTGATTACCATTATGCAACAGAACAGCTTTCAAACTTCGCTTCAAAGAGTCAATAAACAGATGCCAGTCAGATGCTACATGTGACTGTGGTAAATTTTTGAAAAGTCCATTGATATCATGGCAATAACACAATGGGCCATCAACAATAAAAAAACTTAGCTATGTCATTGCAACGTTTACGATAGTGGCATACTTTCATGCCTACTCCAAGCAGGTTTTTCGTTTGAGAGGGATACATCTCTAATCAAATCATTCAGCTCTTTCTGAGTAAACGTTTCTGTCTCTTTTTAAGCATCAGGCATATAGTCAATATCTTCAGGATTTTGACCACTACTGTTGGCACATGTATCAAATTCAGTTTCCTCGTCCACAGACTCCAGTCCATCCGCTGGAGGCACTGGCACTGGTAATGAGGCATCATAAGGAACTGGTCTGATGGCCAAATCCAAATTTGGATAAACGATTTTATGTTTATTTTTTGTTTAAAAAACAGTTGTATTAACGCTGCAAAAGTAACAATCACTATGATGATCCTTTGGCTCTCTCTATATCATGGGTATTGCAAATGGAATTGGAGTCTTCCGTCTGTGAAGCCAATCACGTAAACCACTAGAACATGCAGTGCAAATAACATTCGGTGCCCATGCTTTATCCTGATCACCTAGTGGGCACCCAAAGTACAATTTGTAGATTTTCATGAGATTTGCTGTCCTTAATCTGTAAATAAGCCACATACATAGCAAAATGTGTCTGGTGAGTTTTGCATTTTCTAGGCATGCTGATTAGTAAATTTACATTGAACAAAATCAAATTTGAAATGAGAAGAAATATTGTTTCCGTTGTAACAAAATCACAAATACTGCTGAAACATAATGCATCTTATCACAAAAAAACTAAAAATTGGTTTGAAATCAGCATTGAAAAATCTATCGAGTCCAGCTAAAAGCATGTCTGATGAAAAAATATTGTTGACCAGTGGAATTATTGGCATTGGGTGCTGGTGTCTGGTCTGGAAGCAAAGGAGTTAAGCCTCTGTGCAGCATTTGGGGTGTTTGTCAGGATCCCAAGGAAGACCTAACTGGTAGGTAAAAGCAGACTTGAGATGCAGGGTAACAACTTGAGTAATGCAGACTTTAGCACCAGTTAGCAAAGATAATGCAGACTTTGGCACACGGACTGGTGTAAATACTTGTCTGAAGTAACAGCTTGGCATATGTACTAGACAGGAGGTCCAACAAGAATTTCAGGCTACACTAGACAACACTTTCATCTATGTGTGGATTAGAACCAGTAGCAAACATGGCAAACCCAGCGACTAACAGACAGAGACACAGAAGGCTTTAAGGAGTAATATAACTGGTAGATGCTTTCTGCATCCAAGACAAAGTACCATACAACAGGCATTGTGTGATTGGGCTCAGCAGGAATATATAAGCCATGGACCTACCTGATTGGCTGCACCCATGCCCTGTTGCTAACAAGGGATACAGTTATGACACACAGACCAAAGTACCAGGAAATAAGGCCTGCATCAAACGGCAAAGCCACACCTCCCAGAACCCTTCACATCACAGGGATGCAGGGTGAGTCCCGTCAGGTGCAAATGGAGATACACTCCTCCTAGGTCTACACCACCATTTACTTACTAAGGGCCTCAATCAATTGTGATTTGGCCAAGACCATATTTTTTTTACAGAAGTTTTTAGTTAGTGAACTTCTATCCAAAAGCAAGGTCTTCACTAACTAAAAATGTGTGTAAAAAAGTATTCTCTGTGCTTATATAGAGCCCTATTCAATGGGCCAATTCGCAATTGAACAAAGGCCTAAGTGTGAAATGCAAGTGCACAGGCCCAACAGTTACCCCTCCTGACAAATTACTTTGAGGTTTCTGAGAATTTTTGTAAATGCGGCTAAATAGCAATTATAGTGCTTTATTTTGTATTTTTTGTATATTGAATGTCAAATTAATAAAGACAATAGATAATTTAAGCCTTTAAATTATTTTCTATTTATTTGGTAAGGAAGTTGCTTTGTCTAGGGCACTGCTAGTCAACTAGATTGTACAAGGATTTCTTTATCTTTCAGCTTTTTTATTTAGCTTCTCTCTGCATTAGCACACCTAGGCTACTTAGTTTAATTCACCTCTCTGTGTTCCAGCAGAGAGATACTAAAATACTGGAATTTTGGCAACCCTCTTAGGACCGCAGTTCTTACCACTTGTAATGGGTTCCACAAACATTGGACATGATTATTGTTTACTTTGCCTATACACGCTTTTTGCAAAGCATTGATGGGACTACTTAATTTATTCTTGAGTGTGAATAATTTCTGAATATAAACATGTCCAGAGGGTTGTACAGATAACATTTAGATTTATGCATGTATCATTTCTCTATAACACCTTTTTATCTTTGCTCTAACGATCACAGTTTAATCGTGACATAATGAATAGCTTGTTCTTTATTGTTATTGATCCTCTCAAGTAGAGTCAATGTCGTTTTGCATTCTATTGAGTCAGACTCATTATATTACAGGCAATTGTGTTTTCAATATTCAATGTTTAACCTACAATGTTGCATTTCAATTGTATCTGCATGGTTAAAAACTTATAAAAAGGAAATATGTTTAGTTCAAGACTCAAGAGAGATGGTAAAATCAATAAATCCCTGAGTCAGTGTAGTATTTCTCATATGAGTCATTATTTAGCCTTTGCAGATGAGCAATATTAAATATTTATTTTTGTAATATTTATTTGAAGATTATTATTTCATCTGAAATAGCATCTACATTATTTTATCTATTTCTATTTTCTAATTTAATCTGCAGGATTTCATATTCAGTAGCGGTGGGAAACCTGCTGCCACAGAACCAGATGTTGCCTGTCTCATTCAGTTTGGCCCTTAACATTTTTGTCCTAGCACATGCATACATTACTATTTAATTGCAGCCATATAGCATATTTACCATATAATACCCATTGTACCAGGAGCCAGATATAATTGGTAAGCATTCCCCTGTATGCTGATACAGTGAGATAAAGGAATTAAGAGGGCTGGTGAGGTGAAGAAAAAGTGTAATTGCATCTGAGAGTGCAAGCAACACTCTACAAGAGCAAGCAGTCTCAGTCCATAAACTAAAATAATGGGTATGTTTCATGGTTTTAATATAATTACAGTTATTTTTGGTTTACTTCTTTCTGTAGGTCAGTGAAAAAGGTCCCCCATACCTCCTATACAACATCTGTTTTCATATAAAATATGGTTATATTCCTTTTGGTCTGAAATTTTCAGTAAAGTAATTTCCTTAAAAAATCCCCATGTCCTATGCGGGGTATAACATTAGTCTCTAATTCTGAAAAAGAATTTGCATATAAATGTGGCCATAAATAAATAGCCAATTTTCAGATGCAATCTAATGTAAATCCTATATATATGTAAATAGTGCATGCGTGCTGAAAATAGCATGATACCGAGTGTTATAATTTAATTTAGGATTTTTGATAATTCCATTATTATGAAAAATGTACTCCTCATGGTATAATTTGAGCTGCACATTTGAAATCCGTGCACAGACTGTTAAAGGGTGTTACTTTCTATTACCCTCATTTTTAGCCATAAATCCAGCGGCAGAAAGCTTGACAACAAAACCAGACTATAGTTGTTTTCTCTTTCAGGGCAAATGCAAATGTTTGTCTTTCAATCTGCAATTTGTGAGAGACCTTACTGTAAATAAAATAGTAAAATGCTAATTATTTA
Source organism: Discoglossus pictus (assembly GCA_027410445.1). Taxonomy (NCBI): domain Eukaryota; kingdom Metazoa; phylum Chordata; class Amphibia; order Anura; family Alytidae; genus Discoglossus; species Discoglossus pictus. The sequence continues at coordinate 70,670,061 of CM050164.1, read as the reverse complement.
CTACATTTTTTTTAAAAAGCATTTGTTAAAATAAAGCCACTGTATTTAGAGAAAATAAAGGGAACACATGGCGTGAGCATCCAAGTGTTACAAACGGAGCAAGAACATAAAGTATGTTTGTTGTAATATTTGGTACAGCAAAACTGCTGAGCTTTTGCAATAAATATGGGCAGAAAAAATTAGATATTGATTTTTTAATGTTAGTAGGTAGATCTTTTTGAAGACAAATCATCTGAAATCAACTACATATACAAGGTGGACAGAATTTAGATGCATTGCATATATCATAGGAAAATATTGAATTGATATATATGCAGTTAGTTATTTTTATTACATGTGGTACATGTTCTTGTACTGCTGTTTGTGACAAAAAGGCATAACAAATAATGGTAAGTTATTTAACTGACAAATATAGATATTTTAATATATAAGATCAAGAGAACTGACATTTATAAAACTATATACAAACACTAATAAGGGTGTTGTAGATGGTGCAATTCCTATTTTCTATGGAAAAGAGAACAGTATTGACTCAGCAGAAATATCTTTTTCATAGCCTCAAAGCACATTGGTCAATCTGGTCTATAGTAGTAAAATGTAACATAAAATGTATTCTCTTGCATTGAATCATATAGTGTCACAGACTACTGACAAGTGACCGTTATTTTATGTGTTGATTTATGAGTAGTCTGAGTGAACCTTGGAATAGATCACAACCCGTGCTTAACAAGGATAGGTATATCAGAATAGACCAAGCGGTTGAATCTGCCTGTCTAAGCTTCATTTACATTTCATATCTGTTTTTTTTAATTTTCATTTATTAAATTGCTATACCTATCTATTACATGTTTTTGAGCCAGAATATAATAATCTTGCAACTTGCTTGATTTTAGAGATAGTGTAGCCTTACATAAGTTAGTTAACATACTACACTATATTGGGGGAATTCACTACGCACTTCTCACCAAAGATGAGTTGAGAATAGATAAAATAAAAGGGGTCAATTTTCTAAGCATCTCAAGTGCATCTCACCTTAACTCTTGATTTAATATTTCCTATAGGGAAAAACAGTTCTTACACTATCTAAGCTCCTTTCACTTCATCTCAGGTGCTTAGTAAACTGACCCCAATGTGAGAAAGATGTTTTTTTTTCATAGGTAAATCCGGAGATAAAGAATAAAAAACAAGAGAGCGCACGCCACTTCCTAGTGTGGATCAATAAAATCTTTAATATAACAATATGTTCATGATAAATGCACACTCACATTTAAAACCCTCTAAAACAAGAGGTATTTTATGTACACATATAGGTGGAAATCACACCTTCCATATGTCCTGTGGTCACGTTCAATTTCATGTAGATCTTTCCATTTTATATTCCATGCAGAAAGAGTTATTATTACCCCGTATTCTCAGTATCCACTAATTTCCCACTATAGGTATCACAGTTTACTTTTGGAGTTTTGTAGTACTCCTATCTCCAGTCCACCTTCTTTAGAGGTTATTAGGCCACAATATAAGGAGACTGGGACCAGTTACTGTGTTTTTCCAAGTGGAATATATACGTGGACTATGACTCAAAACGGACGATTCATGCACAGCATGGAATATATACACTCAGGTATGTAAATGCATAAATTAAAGCATTACACACATCACGAAAAAATAATAATAATGAACAAAACACTTAAATATGCATTAAAAATCTCATAAGATAAAAAGATTTGACACAAAACTGTGTCTAACTGTACCAGATGCGTTTCAACCTTTTTCTCAGGTCTTTCTCAACGGTAAACTTAAAATTCTCAATAATAATAAATCCGGAGATAACATGAGATGCCTAAGATGCTTATTAAATTCTGTTTCCACAGGCAGCAGTCACATTAAAGACAAAATGTCTGCATATATAAAAAATGTGAAAATATTCATAGCCTGTGCATTATTGTTAACTTTAATGTAACGTTTGCTATGGTAGCACTAAATATTTTTCTAGTTCATTATGTTAAATAGGCATCTTTTACATTTATGTATTATGCAATTGTAATTGAGTTAGTGCTTGGAGAATTGTTTTGGGGCATGTACAATAATTTTTGTATTTGAACACTATCAGACAATTTACACACATGCTCACATTTTATTGGCACCATGTAGACTTCATGTGGTGATTAAAATCTAACTTCTTCACACTAACCTCACTGCATAACCTCCACCGTTTTATCTAAAATAATGATTCTCAAACTGTATGGAGCCAGGGACTGGCTGGGTACCATCTGAAATTTGTCTGAAGTGCCCATGAGACCTAAACCTATTAACAGGCCAGTTCAATAGTATATTTACTACTGTCATTGACAGGTTTGTGAGGTCTGTCACTTGTCATTATAAATCTTTCTCACGCCTTTAATGCTTCTTTCTCAAACCACCCCTCATTTCCCTTTCTCTTTGAGGGCTGGCAGAGAAGGTATCAGGGACCATCTGTTAGGAAACACTGCTCTAAACCACTTCACAGTGAAAGGGATTTCATTTACTTTGACAAGATTTCCATCTGCACATCTGGAAATACAGGAGAATAGAAAGACAGCGATGTTTTATATACCCGTTTTAAGTAGATTTCTTAATTAGTTGTATCCTCCTCAATGTAATTGTCATATAAAATCTACACTACACTTTCTTCTAGAAGCCACAAGAGTAACATTTTCTCACCTGCTGTAATCTCCCCTTGTCTTCCAGTTCTCTCTCATGTAGGGTGCCATGTTTCACAGCTGTAACCTAAGTCCACATCCATTTGGAGGAGCTCCACACTGTCATCAATTTCCCTCAATAGAAAATGCCGGCACTGGACCCGTTGTACGTATGGACCTAGTATGGCTGCTATTTATAGATCATTTGACAGCAATAGCCCACATAATAATCATACCATTGAAATTAGGAAGGAACAACAGAGCCTCATTGCATACCATGCACAAAATGCTGCAGTAGAAATTTTATATACAGAACAACGCTCAGCGAGCCTTGAGAAAGTTACTATATGTAACAAAACCTGTTGGCTTAGGGCTAGATAGTTGTTTTCAAAGCGACCACCATGGGTAGCAGAACACATGGATAACAGGTACTGACTGTCCTTCTATTTCTGCTGATTCGCTACTAGCATTTTTCTGTATATACAATTTCTACTGCAGCATTTTGTGCATGGTATGCCATGACGCTCCCTTGATAGGGTAGACGTTGCACTGATATAGAGCCTTGATGCTCACAGTGCAGGGTTGATTATAGCCTGTGGCATTAAGAGCATTGCATCGTTTTTCTATATGGTAGATTTAGCGTGTATTTTGTGCAGATCTGTTTAATTATAAGGACTTATACCTTTGTGCTCTGCATTTTTTGTACAATACCCTATTATCCTGGTCAGCTTTGTTTTTAAATATTTTTTTAGCCCTTCCTCTTCATAGTTACATTTTTTAAACACATATGAGGATAACACCCTGGCCCTTATATATACTTATCTGGTAATTCTTTTTTTATCAGAGTCACTGGCACTTGTGATTACCTATTTAGGTTCTTTATCTCTGATCACCTATTCAGGTGGGGAGTTGTCTTCTTTTTTCTATCCAGCACTTTGGCTTGGGTTCCTTTATATCAATATTTTTTGTTTATATCACTTGCACTGTATTGCATAATTAATGGGTATGTATCATACCTATCATTCTTTTACTACTGTTGTCGTATGTATGTAGGTCCTCCACGCAGTATATACAATTATTGTTGTTACATCAACATTTATTTTTGTCATACATACATTTTTTCCACTTAGTGCACTACATTGCCGCATTCAGGTCAGAGGGGCCTCATATACAAATTACGTCAGTTTTTTTATAGTTTTTAACAAATTAATATTGCATGCCAGTGTCCAATAAAGGTATTAGTATATATATATATATATATATATATATATATATATATATATATATATATATATACATATATAATATGTATATAATACATATATATATATATATATATATATATATACAATAAATATATATATATATATATATATATATATATATATACAGTATATATAATATATATATGTTGGAAGGGTTTGTTTATTAAATATATATATCCAGTTAATATAATACATTATAGAGGGAAAGGGAGATTATCCCTGGTGGTCCTATCACTCCCCAGTACTCTCCCCCTCACTTCTTGTCCCTTTAACTGCTGGATTCATCTTATTCCCGGGTCTCACGAGATCTGGCAAGACTATCTTGTGAGTTCTCGTCAGGGGAACACTGCCGGGGAGTGAGAGGTTGAGTAGTGTCACCTTATTAATTTAAAAAAATCTATTGGATATACTTATCCTGATCCATTTGTACAGTAACTATATAAATCTCTGGTGCTTTGTTTAAATTTGGTTGAATTTATATATGTTTAAATATGTTACCCTTTTACCTTTTATTCACCTCTCAACCTTCTCTCCCCATTTCCTTTTGTTTCCTCCCACACCCTTATACCTACTTTAACATCCCTACACCCATCGTCATTACCCCAAGAAAATCTATATGTGAAATTTGCAACTCTGCCTCATTTTTATTGGTCATACCTAATGTTGTTGTATCAACTAACTTACTTGCCCAAGAGACATTTTTCATATTTAATTTATTGTACATTCAAATTCTGCAATAAAAAATAAATAAAAAAATGCCATAAACAAGCTTAATGTGTTTACTACACTTGAACAATGTACACAGAAAAAAATGCTATTATCAGATTACTTCAGTATCACAGTAATTATAATTATCTGTAATTTGTTAACATCCTCTATACTTCTATACAAGGGGTTCAGTTTATTTATAAAAAAAATACAATTTAAAGACATACCAAAAGATTAGAAGGTCATGTCTTTGAGCTTACAGTGGATATAAAAAGTCTACACACCCCTGTTAAAAAATCAGGTTCCTGTGCTGTAAAAGAATGAGACAAAGATAAATAATTTCAGAACTTTTTCCACCTTTAATATGACCTATGAACTGTACAACTCAATTGAAAAACAAACTGAAATCTTTTAGTGTAGAGGGAAGAAAAAATATAAAAATAAAATAATATGGTTGCATAAGTATGCACACCCTTAAACTAATACTTTGTTGAAGCACCTTTTGATTTTGTTACAGCACTCAGTCTTTTTGGGTATGAGTCTATCAGCATGGCACATTTTGACTTTGCAAGATTTCCCTACTCTTCTTTGCAAAAACACTCCAAGATTGCGAGGGCATCTCCTGTGCACAGCCCTCTTCAGATCACTCCACATATTTTCAATCTTCAGGTCTGGCCTCTGGCTGGGCCATGCCAAAACTTTAATCTTCTTCTGGTGAAGCCATTCCTTTGTTGATTTGGATGTATGCTTTGGGTCGTTGTCATGCTGAAAGATGAAGTTCCTCTTCATGTTCAGCTTTCTAGCAGAAGCCTGAAGGTTTTGTTCCAATATTGACTGGTATTTGGAACTGTTCATAATTCCCTCTATCTTAACTAAGGCCCCAATTCCAGCTGAAGAAAAACAGCCCCAAAGCATGATGCTGCCACCACCATGCTTCACTGTGGGTATGGTGTTCTTTTGGTGATGTGCAGTGTTGTTTTTGCGCCAAACATATCTTTTGGAATTATAGCCAAAAAGTTAAACCTTGGTTTCATCAGACCATAACACCTTTTCCCACATGCTTTTGGGAGACTTCAGATGTGTTTTTGCAAAATGTAGCCTGGCTTGGATGTTTTTCTTCGTAAGAAAAGGCTTTCGTCTTGCCACTCTACCCCATAGCCCAGACATATGAAGAATATGGGAGATTGTTGTCACATGTACCACACAGCAAGTACTTGCCAGATATTCCTGCAGCTCCTTTAATGTTGCTGTAGGCGACTTGGTAGCCTCCCAGATCAGTTTTCTTCTTGTCTTTTCATCAATTTTGGAGGGAGCTCCAGTTCTTGGTAATGTCACTGTTGTGCCATATTTTCTCCACTTGTTGACTGTCCTCACTGTGTTCCATGGTATATCTAATCCCTTGGAAATTATTTTGTACCCTTCTCCTGACTGATACCTTTTAACAATGAGATCCCTCTGATGCTTTGGAAGCTCTCTGTGGACCATGGCTTTTGCTGTGGGATGCGACTAAGAAAATTGCAGGAAAGACCAACTAGAGCAGCTGAACTTTATTTGGGGTTAATCAGAGGCAGTTTAAATGATGGCAGGTGTATGCTGACTCCTATTTAACACGATTTGGAATGTGATGGTTTAATTCTGAACACAGCTACATCCCCAGTTATAAGAGGGTGTGCAGACTTTCTTTACAGCACAGAAACCTGACATTTTAACAGGGGTGTGTAGACTTTTTATATCCACTGTACAATGTTGTTCTTGTGTCCACGGCATCTTAAAATATACCTTTCTCACCATTTTAGAAGTATTTACCAGGCTTCCTGTTTCACTTCATTACTCATGTCCATTTTTTACCTGTGCTTTTATTGTTCCATTGAATTGTGTTATATTTAAGTTCAATACCTTATATGCATGTTGCAATAATGAGGAGTAATTGGAATTAGTCACTGATTTTTTACTGTAAAGTTCACTAAATTATATTTTTTATATTCTCATAATCTAATTGTTTCCAATCTACATATTTTACTACAATATTCTATATCCACATTGGTGAGTTGTGGGTGTACTTATATGAATATGTATTTGTATTTAATGGATAATGGATACAAAGAATGTTATTTGCTAGACATGTATACTATCACCATTTATATTACACTACCAGGGGAATATCATTGTCATGGGCCATTTCATACATTTTTATGAATTATTTATTATTTATGTTTTATGTTGTGTCTCTTTCCACTATCTCCCCCCTGTCCCTTCCCTGTGTGTTTCTCCTCTGTGTGTCTGCTGAACCCCACATGCCTGGTGTTGTTGGTGTAAGTGTCACTGTCTTTGCTGTCGCATATTTTCTAAGTCCCGCATGCCTGGCTTTGCTCAGCCTCGTTTTAATCCAGTTTCAGAATTTTTGTAATTGTTTGTCCGCCATTTTTTTCCTTGCTTAGCCGATTCACGAAAACCCCCAAATATGGCTCAAAGTCGCTTGCAACCTGACTCCCAGCCCTCCTGGCTCTCCCCCTGTGCTGTGTGTGAGTGTGTTATTCTATTTGTTAAATTATATTTTTTTGATTTAAGGGTTTTTATAGTTACTCGCATGGCTCACAGTTGCGATCCTCCCAATGCAGCCTGAGTACTGCGCCGCTGCTTCGCCTCGCTTTGCGAGGTTCGCATGTGTGATGGCGACTTTCTCCTAACCCCCCTTTTTCTTTTCATATATATATTTGCAGGGAAAACTACTGTCTGCTTAAACTTGACTATTTGTGTTTATTTAATTATTGATGCAGAAAAATCCTTTACTTTCTGTCACGTTAAGCCAGTTTAGTTATTTTTACTAGACAGATGCATTATCCCCATTTGTTTCATTTTAAGCATGTGCAAGACAAGGGTAAACAAACACAGACAGGCTTTTTGCTAATTGACTGTGTTTCAGTCCCATACCCAGCTATGTAAGAATAATTAGAATGAGCAGAAAAGACATAAAATAATCATTTTTAATAATGGGATAATTTGATATTCACAAATATATGATAATCATGTATTTTGGCTTTGCATCATTTCAGATAATTGTTTCATAGATCACTAAATTGGGACTTTACACTCCAGTATTTTGCATACAGTATTTACGCTTGACAATTTTAATACTATACAAGTCAGTCAAATGAAAAGTATTCTCTGTACCAGTGGTTCCTAAACTTGTTTTCGATGGAGTAATTAAACACTGACTAGGGTCTTGGTGTATGCTACTGAGGGTCTTCACAGATATCTTAATGATCTGAAATCCTTTGTGCTCGAATATACTGTAGCCTGCACATTTATAAACCAGACAAACTAATATATTTTTATACAAGTTTATTCATTTTCTTAATTTTGCTTCATGATTTTTATTGTAATCAAGTTGGACTGTGAACTGAAAGTCTTTCACGGTCTAATGGTGGTCCATGAACACAGTTTGGGAATCTCTTCTATATATTATTGTGACTGACGCATGACATTTCAAATACCCTTGCGTTTTGAGAAACTCTGTACCCGATATCAGGGTAAACTATATATTTAATTCAGTAGCATTCAACAATGTAATTATTTTCAGATATATACATTTTTTATTTTCTTTATCTGTGTTAAATATAAAAAAATGACTGTAACAGAGTCCTGCAGTATGCATGCATAATAACAATTTATTTATTTACATATTTGTGTCTCATATACTCTTAAATATTGCTATTTTTCACATGTTGTTTCAAAATGAGTGCATTTACATGACAAAATATGAACAGCAATACCACCTTATATTTGTTTTAGTTTCACATTAAAGAAGCAGTCATATTTTAGAATTGGGGGTTCAGTACAGCATTTATATAAATTCAACTATAGTCATATACCCCATTAACTATGCATATTGAATAAACATCCTCACACTACATTTAGTTTGTACAAAAGAGGACATTTTTTGTGTGGTTTTCAATACACTTGAAAACAGAAAACTTTTTTCCGTCACATTCATTATTTTACATTGCTGTCACGTTCACTAAACAAGCTAGTGCTTAAGCAAGGGCCTGTGTAAATCCAGTAAACAATACTCTCTATAACTTAGTCAATGTTTCCAGAAAATAAATAATCATTTATGATTTGTTTTTCAAAAAAATACCATACAACTTAAGAGGGATTTCCTATTACATATTTCACTGTATAAAATGCATCTAAATATAAGTTGCATCAGATTTGTACAGAGTTCAATCCTAGGGAAGAAAGCAGAATGTATATTTGGAATACATTTGGCCTTTTCATTCTAGAAAAAAAGAGGTTTTTTTTGAGTTCTTCAGTGTTTTATGTTTCTGAAACTCTTTTTTTTATATTTTCCTTTTATGTGTACAGCAACTATACCACAACATTGGTAAATCAATCTTGCATCTTACAGATCACACGTCCACTGGAAATCAATAGTATTTCTACTATCGTGACAATGGGAATTCAAAATGATAACACAAAGTTGGTACAAGGATACAGTTTGTGGTATTTGCCAGTTCTATACACAGCCTTCATGGCAGATATGTTTGCCATTAATCAGACTAAAGCTAGCCATGGAATGGTTTGTGCTTTTGAGAGAGGTCATTCGAGTGGTACTTCTTCCCATACTCTGTGACCTTACGATGAGCCTGGGTCGGCAGCAGAACAATTGGTTGTTGAACTGTTTTCTGAAACTTTTGCTGAGCAAGTAAAGAGCAAATGGATTCACGCAAGAATTGGTGAAAGCCAAGACTCGGGCACATATGCTGGTAATATAGTGCAAGACGGAAGTGTCCACTTCTGAGTAATGGTAGGAACGATATAAATAGATGACATGATTGGGAAGCCAGCAGAATGCAAAGAGTCCAACAAACACCAATACTGTTTTAGCCAGTCGCTTACGGGATTCAATCTGAAAAATAAAAATTAAAGCAGCTTTAAAACTATTAAGAATTCATTGCAAATATTTATAAATTAAAGTTATATCCTATGAATTTGTTTTTTAATTTACCTAAAGAAATACTGCTACAGATATCCACATTTATCCCTAATATTTTCTTCTGTAGTTTTTAAATAAAAGACTTTTTAGTTGAAAAATAATTAATTCTAGTCCATTAAAGGAATTTCTGTCATTGAATCTTGGGGCATTGCATTTACATTTGATGCATTCATATAGAAGCATTGACATAGAGGCATAGGTAACCCTTGGATTGCAAGTTTGCGAGTTTTCAATCGTGTGTCCGTGTCTTGGAAACAAGCACTATGTACATTTGATTACCGTATTTTTCGCCGTATAAGACGCACTTTTTCTTCCCCAAAACTGGGGGAGGAAAGTTGGTGCGTCTTATACGGCGAATATACCTTTTCAAACTGCCTCTGTCCTCTTGATCTCACCCCAGCGCTTCCTACCAGCATCGCGTCGGCCGGTGCGTCCTAGTGACGTCACACACGCAACGTTGCAGTACACGAGGAGTGCTGGTAGGAAGCGCTGGGGTGAGATCAAGATGGCAGAGATCAGAAGAAAGGTGAGGATCAGGAGGGTCAGGGAGGGTCAGGGAGGGTCAAGGAGGGTCAAGGGCTCCCACATGCTCCCAAATGCTGCAGTATATGTATGTGTATGTGTGTATGTGTGTATGTGTGTATGTGTGCATGTATGTGCATGTATGTGTGTGTATGTATCTGTGTGTATGTCTATGTGTGTATGTATGTGTGTGTATATATGTATGTATGTGTATGTATATTTATGTGTGTATGTATATGTATGTATGTGTATCTATATATATATATATATATATATATATATTTGTGTGTAATGTAGGTGTGTATCTGTGTGTAAAGTGTATTTGTGTTTTGATTCAGATTTTTTTTCTTCTTGTTTTCCTCCTCTAAAAACTAGGTGCGTCTTATCTGCCGGTGCGTCTTATAGGGCGAAAAATACGGTATATGCTTAGGGCCCTCCATTCTTTATAAGGTGTTAAGTTTGTTTTTTGCCATGTACTAAACCCCTGTACAGCGCAACAGAATATGTTGGCGCAATATAAATAAGGATAATAATAATCATAATAATAATAATAGGTGTGTATAAATGACAAATACACTCATGTACCAAATTTTCTTTATTTCTAGTTTTTTGGGGCAAGTTGGTTATTGTGGGAACAGATGAATGGATATCAGACCTAATGATGCTAAATGATCTCTGAATATGGTTAACACAAAGCAGATTGACGACTCAAATACTGAGCTAAATTCACTAAAATGTGAGTGTAACATGTGGTGAGCTTCTTCAGGACTTCTCAGCTGGGTGCTACAGAGAGCATTTCAGCATGCATTAAAAGCTAATTTTATAATGAGTTCTGCAATAAGACAGTCATGCTTAGCAAGACCTTGCCAGCATTTCATGATACAATAGCTTTAATTTATATATACTTTATTAATTAAATTGTTTGGTACTACAAAGGGTGTGATAAAAAGGGTGACGAATGATTCTTGATTTATGTCAAATGCTTCTAATCTAAAGATACACTAGAGCATTATGTCTTAACAATGATTTAGAAATGCTCTTATCTTCACAACCTTTAAATTACTTTCAAGTGACATTGGCACTATTTTATAGAGCTTGAGAAACATAAATAAATGCAATTCAGGAAAACGGCTGGAGATGCACATACGGTAAATGAGATTTGCTTAAAGAACTACTGCAGTTCAAGAAAAAGGCACTTGTTTGTCAAGTATTTACCAAACTAACAAAATTAGCAGCTGTGTAATCCATGGGACTAAAACACTTTGGGGAAAATCTGAATTTTGAAATTATTCTTTTTATAGGAATCCATTTTGTGTTTGTTATATTACTTCCTGGATGATGGGTGTGTGTTTGTAGTTATTATCAGAGGGGGGGGGGGGGGGGTTGCGGGAAGAGGGAAAAGGCAGAAGAATGTTGTCTGATAACTGGCCCTCACTGGCCAAGAAGCTGACACCTTGCATGATTCAATGCATCCATAGCTCTCTTGAAGTATAAACACCCCTTTCACACACACAACTTGTTTAATGGATGCCGCCAGGATAGTGCAATCCCATCATTTTGTTTCTTAGACTTTTCAGCCATTTTTTTCACTGTGCAGGACAACTGTGACTGTACATTTAAAATACACTATTTTGAAGAACTACACTTGGAAATATGCAAAATGTTTGTATGGAAAATAAAATAATATGGCCTCTTATATATCATCTTGTACATGTTATCATGCAGCTGCTGGAGTTAGCATTTTGATCTCTCACAGATGCGCAGAAGCAGCCAGTCAAAATGCAAAATGAGCATGTCTCTTTCTTGGCTCTGTACCTGCCTCCGTATGCACTAAATAAGCAGGATTATTGATATTTTAGTGCCTATTTCTATAATGCTTTAACGCACAAACCCATCTGCATCATGTACACACAAGAAGAGGTAGGGAGTTATGAGAAGGCAAAGCAATGGAGAACAAATCTTGATGAATGCAGAGGAGCTAAGTTCTCCCCTCTCCATTTACCACCACTGGAGAGGTAGGGAGAGGGAGAGAGGGAGGAAGAGAGAGCGGGGAGAGAGAGAGAAAGGGAGGCAGGGGGAGAGAGAGTTAGGGAGAGAGACAGAAAAAGGAAGGGAGGGAGAGAGAGAGACAGAGGAGAGGGACAGAGAGAGACAGAGAGCACCCAGAGTGCAGAGAGAGGACAGAGAGAGAGGGTGCACTGAAAGGGAGACGGCACACAGAGAGAAAGAACATAGAGAGTGAGACAGCGAAAAGAGATAGAGAGAGTGCACAGAGAGAGAGCACAGAGAGAGGGAGAGGGCACACAGAGACAGCATAGAGAGAGACAGCATAGACAACTGAATATAACATATGACACCGTCATTTATGACGGGCAAGTAACTAATTAATAATATATTAACCTAACTTACTGCTTCAAAAATAAAATGTGGTGCCTAAACATAGCAGACATATAATAGAGTTGCATTATAATATAATAAGGATCTATTAGTTATCATTCCAGCGTAAAGACGTCTATACCAAAGTCCTAGCAAAACTTGCTGCCTTTCACCTATTTTATGATAATAAAGATCAGTGAATATAGTGAAGCCTGACACAGCATGCCTTAAATTACTTTAATTTCACACTTTAGTGAATCTGGCCAGCTTTGCTTACGACATAAACAAGTTTGGCTTCATATGTGTGATCACTTTAGGGTATCTACATAGTGCTATACTTTGAAGTCTTTAAAAAAATGGCATTACAAAGTATTGTTTGTGTTGCACTCCCATAATTCATCTATTACGTGCAGATTAATAATTGATTTGTTGTATTTAATGACTTTTCAGTTTATATTGTTGTACTTGATTCTTATTCTAACTGTTTGAGCAACAATTTTCTTTTGTGGCGACCATAGAACAATTACCAGCAGTTTAATAAACACTATGGGCCTCATTCTATTATCGGCCGTAGGAGATGCGGGGCCACAAGGACCGGCCGCAAGCTATTTGCCTATTCTATTCCCTTCCGGCCGGGGACTCCGGCAGGCTTGCGGCCAGCGCCTTGTTATCCCTTGACGTCACACGCCGGAGGAAAGCCTTTGATCTTAAACGGCCGCAAGAGTTTCGCCGCAAGAAAATCCTGGTTGCTATTCAATTGCTCCGGGAACTATCTCTGCAAGGCTAAAACCGAGCCGCAGCTTACTTGCAGCAAAAAGGTCCCGCAGGCACACAAATAAGCACATATTTTTTATTTGAATTTATATCAAATATCCATGGAAAAAGTCCAGAGGGCTTGGAGCACCTCAGACCCGCCCACGCTGCGGCCGGAAAATAAACAGTTAATGTAATCTCGGATTTGGGCTGATGTGCAAGCTTGAGAGGGGGGTGCTATTAATCCTCATGTCCCCCATTATGATCCCTAGCATTTACAGAGCTTTACAGTGCCGTCTTGAATTTATTTTTGCTTTTAAAGATTTCTGAGCTTACAGCCGGTTGCAAGATATACGGCCGGCCGTAAGGGGATATCCTTGCGGCGCCGTATAATTGAATTGCAAGGTAACGAGAGCCCCGCAAGTAATCGCAGCTTTGCGGCCGATTTACGTCCGATAATAGAATGAGGGCCTATGTAAACTGCTATAAATATTGAAGGCATGTATTAGATCATTTTGTTCCGATGCCACTTCAACAACAACTGGATAGGAACAAAATTAGCCAATATTTTACATTTGGCACAAGATCAGTAATGAAAGCAGTGGGATGTTGCTTGTTCCCAATAAACAATACACTAACCTTAATAACATATAAATGGAGCTTTACATAAATATTCCAAAATGCCATAACAGTGTACGAAAGTGTAGGAAATTATGCTTATATTTGCAAGTGATGAAGGGAACTATTAAAATATAATATAAAGAGCATTATACAGATTAATAAAAAAGGGGTTTTCACCTTATAGATTGATAGTTTCAAGACAATAAACACTAACTAAATCTTAAATTACGACTTACACAACATGCAATTTCTAATAATGTGTTAACCTTATAAAGAGATACAATAACGTATAAAAAGAGCCACAAAAATGTATAAGCATCTATGTAGATGCACTGATGAAACTGAATAAGAGTTATCATGCCAGGATTTATCATTAGGCAAAGTAGATAGCTGTCTATGGAGGCCTGCTTGCAGGGGCTGTTATTTTCCAGCACAAAAACTATATAGAGACATAGAGCTCCATTCCAATCTGCTACATAGCCTCAATGAATGGCTCCCTTGTAACTGTCTCTCCAAGTAGCTGACATGCAACTAGGGCTGTTTGCTGTTGCTATCAGTCCAATGTAGTGTGCACACAGCCTTCTCGCAGGAGTCTGAAGCTCAGAAGTCTGCTTAGTAATGCTACACACACTACACTAGCCCAAACATCTACCCTATCCCATATTTGTCTATATAAACCCCTTCCCATGGCAGGGAAAGGTTTACATGATAAAAAACGAATTCAAGGGGTTTAAGACCCCTATGCTTATAACCTGCTACCCCTATGAGTCCAGTGAACCCCAGTGATTCCATCCTACCACATGCTAACCACAGGGATCTCACCATCTAACTATAACCAGGGGGGTCTCTATAGACCCAAAGCAACTAAGTTAACAAAGTAAATCACTTAAAGGCCATCTGTGTGAGGTTAAAATTATTCCCCACCACAGGAGTCCCTAATGAACCTCAATGGCACTTAAAATTAACCCCTATGCCAAGGTGTAAGGACCTCCATGACATCTCTAATTAACCCCTAAACCATGGAGGTCCAGTAAGGACCTCCATGGCATCTAAAGTTAACCCCTATGCCATGGAGTATTTCAGGTTACCCTATTCAACATTGCCTGGGAAATGCTCAATTCTGATTGGTTGAAATATGATTGACACACATTTCAGCCAAGAAGAATCAGCAAAAATTAATATGTAAGGCTGAAAATTAATTAGCAGTGGGGTGCTACCACTTGGAGAAGCTTAGTTAAGAATCCTAGAGATTCCTGAGCTCATTGGGAAGAGGTATTGGGGATCCATAGAAGACCAAGATTATATAATGTAGTGGAGGTTGGGTGGGGGGGGGCATTAATAACCCCTTAATTGAAATTATATCCACCTCAAGTAAGGTATTAGGCTGATAACAGCATTTGCAAAATGTCACCATGACTTACTTGAACTCAGAGGATAACATATTTTTTTGAATGGAATGTCCAATGGGATAGCCACACATGTATTGTGTTTTTTTTTAAAGACTTTATACCCTATTTTGCATGCACTTCATGTAGGGCTGTTTTTTCTAAGGACAGGAATAGTTAGGTAATGATTTACTTGTCAACTTGACTCGTAAATTAGCTATTTTAAAGACTGAAATTGACCCTTAATCTCTTTGGGCCTCATTCTATTATCGGCCGTAAATCGTACGCAAAGCTGCGATTCCTAAGCTCAGAAATCTTTAAAAGCAAATATAAATTCAAGACGGCACTGTAAAGCTCTGTAAATGCTAGGGATCATAATGGGGGACATGAGGATTAATAGCAACCCCTCTCAAGCTTGCACATCAGCCCAAATCCGAGATTTCATTAACTGTTTATTTTCCGGCCGCAGCGTGGGCGGGTCTGAGGTGCTCCAAGCCCTCTGGACTTTTTCCACGGATATTTGACATAAATTAAAATAAAAATTATTTACGGATTTGAGTGTAGGGGAATGTTGTGCTATGAATGCTAACACCTACAATCACTTTATAGTCTCCTCAGAGTGCAGGATGGCTTTATTATGGCTTTATTATGTGCTTAATTGTGTGCCTGCGGGACCTTTTTGCTGCAAGTAAGCTGCGGCTTGGTTTTAGCCTTGCAGAGAGGGTTCCCGGAGCAATTGAATAGCAACCGGGATTTGCTTGCAGCCGAAATTCTTGCGGCCTTTTAAGATCAAATGCTTTCCTCCTGGCCGGAAGGGAATAGAATAGGCAAATAGCCTGCGGACGGTCCTTTCGGCCCCGCATCTCCTACGGCCGATAATAGAATGAGGCCCATAGTACAGAAAGTGTTTAGTGCCTTTAATCTGGGAGTAGCAAAGCTCTTCTCTTATTGTATGCATTGTCTGACAATTTATACAGCATACTGGGAGTTGTAGTTTTTTGCATGCAAGAAACTACTTGCAAAAGAACCACAACAAGCAGAATTCCCAAGGAATTTGACATCACTCTGAGGATAGAAACTCTGACTTCATAAACAAACAGGAAGTTGTTTTAATTTTAAAGTGCATTAAAAGCCGGCTTTACTTTCTACTAGCAGTTTTTCTCTACATTAAATAATTTCTAAAATATTTATAAGTGATCTTGCGACTTCTGTATGCTAATATGAAGCTCTATATACTAATGTGTGGCTCAGAATGATCATATTTACTTTCTCCCAACCTCTACATCTTAGCACTGACAAATGTACAAGCAAACAAAATGTAAAATCCAGACTTCTAGAATGATACATCATAAAGGGCTGTTTTTACGTTTTCTTTTTTTTTTTTTTTTTAATATTACAATATATTCTTCTTATTGGATAAATGCATTACTTCCCCTTTTATAAATTGCCTGTGACTCAGTCATTCCAATAGGGATCTGGAACAAGTCAGAAGGAGTCTGTTTTGTGCCAATTGGAACATTAAGATTAGTTTCCTAACTTGGAATTCTCTGGTGTAGACTTCCACCAGGTAGGACTTAAGAGCCTGTAGTTTCCTGGTATTCACACTGTAGACAAGGGAGGTCCATAAAATTGCCAGCTGGCACCTAACACTTTTAAAAAATACTGAGTGGGAATTTTTTTTACCATTCATATTCAGTCAATCAATTCATTTAAAATTAAGTTTTAGTTAATGCTTCATATAGCAGGGTGAATTATTCTTATTTATTATTGTTACTGAGTGTATCCTATTTCTGTTCCTTTCCGTTTTTTATTAATAAAAGTTATTGTAAAAAAAATCTAGACGCAAAACTTAAATGGAATTCAAAATAAGCAGGCATTTTCTAAAATTTTTAATTTCTCTTTTAAACTAGGCAGGTTTTTACACTGTACTATCTAGCATATTTTTTATGTATGACAAATCATGCAAACCAGAACACCCCCCTATGTATCCATTTTTGTCCTCAGACACAGTAGCAGGAAACTCAAGTGTAAACTCAAAATATGCTGCGTTGCTGAAAAACATACACATTTCCTCATCTTCCTTTTAGAAAAGCAAAACCTTTTGGGGCTTTGAAAGTTTAGTATTTAATCTACTGCTCCCGTAAACATGGAGAAGAACTGGAAAACTAGGCAAGCTTCATAACATTTAGATAAATAGCACTGTTAAGAGAAGATTAACTCTTTAATATTAAAGGGAATTAAAACGGACTACCCATTGCACTAGCTGTTTTCCATTAAGTGAATCATTCCTAAATATTCAGTGTTAATTGTGCATTATTATTACTATGTTAATGTGTGACTCATGCTAATTTGCAGATAATTGTGCTTGATAAGGATGGGAATATAACTATATATATATATATATATATATATATATATATATATATATATATATATAAATATATGGTGGGAATGTCGCAAGAGGTAAGGAAGAGGAGGGGTAATTTAGGACTGGAAGCAAACATATCTGAATAGGCTTCAATCAGCATATGCACTTAATAAAGGGAAAATATAATATAGATAAATGGAGAAAAGCAATGCGGACTGAATAGAAGGAATCATTTTGTACCAATGACTTCAATCAATTTCCACCATTGGTACTAACATTACATTTTGGGACAAACTATGACAGTTTAAGGTTCCTAGGCCTAAAAGACTGATATCATGTTTGGCAAGAAAACATTGGGGAAAAAAAGGGAAAATTTAATTTGCTAACAACGACCTACTAAAGGTAGTTATCCACCAGTAAACAAAATGTTATCCATACCTGTCGTCTAACATGTACATTTCCTTCCACTGGCATGTTGTATGCACTCCGGATCAAGTTCTTTGCAATAAAATAATAATAAACAGAAATAATAGACAGGGGAATGACATAGAAGATTAAAAATGATGTCATTGAATGGATTCTTGGATGTAGACGGTCTGAGTGTGGATAGGGTGCACAACTGACAAAGGTTTTGTTGATATCTCTGTCATAAAAAGGGTGCATATCTGAAAACACAGCTTCTGGGATGGCCAGAGTCATGGACAGTATCCAAATGAGTGCAGCTTTCACACAGATCTTTGTCAGAGCGTTGTTGGCTTGAATATCCATGGGCCTCACTATTGCTGTATACCTAGGATGAGAAAGAACGCAGAATATTATTACACTTTTCAACATAATTTTAAATGTTGTCCACATAAAAAAATTTGTTGTGTCTACCACACTCTGGTGTGACCATTGCATTTAAAAAGAAAGTCAACTAAAATAGTCCATATTTACTAGAGTCTTGCTAATTTAGAGGCATCTGGAAACGGATGAATAACATTTTAAAGCTACATAAAATGAAATGTGATTGATAAAACATGCCTTAGATTTTAACTATTTGAAATATAGTTATTTGTACTCCACAAGAGAACTTATGTTTCTAAGAAAACAATTACATAGTTACATAGTAATTGAGGTTGAAAAATTACTTTTAGTCCATCAAGTTCAACCTTTTAAGATCTCCTCTGATCTGCAATATGCAGATTAATTGTTAATTGATAATTAATCCAGAGGAAGGCAAACAGAAAAAAAAAACAGTGAAACGTTGGCAATTGTCTCAATTGCTATTGCTGAGTGTATTTAGAAGCTCTGCAAAGCTGCAAACCAGCTAAAGCTGATGACTTTAACAACATATTTTATGAAACAGTACATTTGCAGAAGTACTTTTTGTATGTACAAGTCATAGGGCCTCATTCAATTGCGATTTGGCCAATTGAATAGGGCTCTATATAAGCACATAGCATATTTTGTTACAGAAGTTTTTTGTTAGTGAACTTCTATCCAAAAGCAAGGTCTTCTCTAATGAAAAACTTCTGTAAAAAAATATGCTATGTGCTTATATAGAGCCCTATTCAGTTGGCCAAATCGCAATTGAATGAGGCCCATAGAGTTTTCCCCTGTATGTCTCTATGATGAATTGAGCATCAGAGACAAATTAAGCAATACTTTATGTATTTGATTCAAAGCTGTAATTTGACTGAATATTGAACCTTCAAGCAAATAACATCACAGTTCTGAATTTTCTTATATCCATATCCAGAAAATAACAAGAATCAATTGACTGCGTGGTATTTGAAGCTACATTTCATTTGTCCAAAGATGAACATGTATTTTTTGTAAACAAACACACTATTTATGAGTATTTTTTCTATAGCAGCAGCTTGATAAAATATTCCAAATATTAGAGATAATTTTGCTTAATATGTGCTTATTACTCTAAAATACAATTATACTTCAGAATATTCACATTCCTGTAATCTCTCATCTCCTAGAGTATTGAGGGAGAGAAAGAGGGAGAATATACAGTAGCTCTGGACTTTCAATTTGTTGTTGAATGATGGATGGTCCCTTCCAAAGACGGTTATGTTTGAATTATGGTGTTTTTACAAAGAGGAACTCAATACAAATGTTCTTCAATCCTCCTCAATTTGACTATTTTTAAATATACTGCTATATAGTAGAGCAGGAGTAGTCAGTTATGTTCTTCAAAATTCATCAAGGTCCACATTTCTTTAGGAATCTGAATTCAAGGTCGAGATTTAAAAATGTTTAAGGTTAAATGTTGTTTTAATAAAATATAATTCAGAAGAGAACAGAAAGATAGTTTAAATTGTAAAAGGGACTAAATTTACTAAAGCAGTGGAGAGCTAGAAGAAAGGGGCCGGGGTTCGTGGTTCAGACCCAGGTCCATCGATTGACTACTCCAGTAGTAGAGTATTGCAAGTAAATGCACAGTTGAGGCAGCGTCTGTATCAGTAAAATGATTTATTTTGCCAGATATAAAGGAAAGATGAGTCAGACTTTGTCTCAATTTCCTAGTTTAATAAATTCAATTATCCTCCTGTCACTACTAGCTTCTGAAAATGATCTCAGTTTACTTCGGTAACAGAGCACGTACTGGAGAAGACATGTTGCTGTATTTTGTTAATGTGATAAATGAGAAAATAAGACCTGGCATGCATTAAGGATTCTTTTTGTAAGAGCACTTCATGTATCTTACTCAGAGAGTAATTGCTCCTCAATAAGTATCAGTTTAAAAAATTGGAGTGCTAATCCATTTATGAACCAACCCTCAAACTCAAAATAACCAGTACAGAGATGGAACCAAATAAATCTTATATACTGTTTATATAAACACATTCTCTGCACAGTTGTAGGTGTCCTGTACTTTTTGGCACTTCTGGATCATGATCTAAAAGTTAAGATGTATAATTAATGTTTGTACTTTCAACAAGTTTGTTATAGTAGAAGAGAAACATAAACATTATTACTTTTCAAACTTTGCTTTGGGACTGAGCCACATCTAACCTCTAAATATCTCAAATGCAAATAATATTCCTAGCATCATTTTATTTTTTATTTTTTGGGAAAATGTTATATGTACATTTACATTCGGGTATACAAAAGGGATGTGTTTGTAGACTACAATTAAAAGTTTGCATAATTTAGCATAGCATCAAAATTTGAATTGGATTCTGACAATAATCTCTGAATAAAACTAGATGTATACATTTGAATAATTCCTATGAATTGAAGACAAAAATGCAACAAAGTAATAGATTTATGTAATATTTCAGTATGTTATTGACATGAACACTGTAAAGTACAGTTACACTTCTTCACATACAATATACATTGTGTAATGAATTAGCTAATTAACTAAGCACTCCATCACTGGAGTGTGACCAAACATATACTATATTTGACTTGTCACGGAAACAGCAGGACAGCCCATTTTGTATATGCATAGTGTTACTCTGAATAGAGCTTTAAGTCACAGCTGATGCTGCAGAGAAATAACAACTGGTTAATTCTGAATGACTGCATTCTCATGTATGAATATCGAGGCATGACCTAAATGCAGACAAAATGCAGGCCATCTAAAAGGGGGATTTACATTTTTCACCTATCATGAGATAAGAAGGGTTGTTGTTCACCATAAGAATTGGGGCATAGTAAATCAAGCGACAACCTAAGATTCACTTGAAATACTTAGTAAATCCCCCTAAATGATCTTAAACATTTAGAAATAGCATTTTAATTTAATTATAGATATGCCAAGCTTTCCTTAATTCCATTACTGGAGAGGTTCCCAGTCTGTTCTATGGGGACCGTAAGTGGTCTGTGATGTTCATTCATGTTGTCCACAAAACAACTTGGATTAAAATAAAATAAAAAAAACATAAATAAATTATTGTTTACAGCCTTTATGCAAAATTTCATAGTAGAAAAATCATTAACTTTCCACTAAGCCCCTCAGCAATGCACAGGTGGTCAGTCAAGTCATTCAACAATATAAATCACTTGCTGTACATGTCCCTGTACATGTCCCTGCTGCTCACCTTTCAATCAATTTGTTCTGCATACTTAAAGTGAAAAATGATATATATATATATATATATATATATATATATATATATATATATATAGCATTCAATTAACTATTATATGAAGTTATGCACAGGGAGTTCCCAAGTTTTTTTTACCTTGATCTAATTATATAGGTGGGATGAGACCTTGGGTGCCTCAAAGCTTTCAGCTGCTACAACTGAAAGTTGCCAATACTTAAACCAAGTGCTTTCATTACTAATGGAATTTGCATTATTTTATAAGGCTTCCTTATTGAGAAAGCAGCTGAGTATTAGCTTTGTATATATATATTTTATGTAATGTCAAATAATCAACTATCATCAGTTCCTTTAGTCATAAGAAAACATTTTAATATCAAGTTTTTTAATCCCGGAAAAAAAGATTATATGAATTTAAAGAACTACTGTTCTGAATTTGAAAGACCATATTTAGTAGATATGTTTAATGTACTATATCTTCTTAACAAAAGCTATTTTTTGTAAATGTGTGAGAGTGATTTTCTGTTTATGGATATGTGCTTTAGGATGACCCCTTCTGGATCACTACCTTGTCATGGTGAAGGGGCTTGTGCATTTCAGCAAAGCTGTGAGCTAAAACCATGTAGAGTCATCCAAGATGGGCAGTTCATAGCAGTATCTTTGCCAAGAAAACCTTATGGATAAGCACAACCAGACACAAGATGTGCATGGAGTGCTTGGTCCATAGGGTCCTGAACAACTAAACAACAACTTTAGGATCAAGTGTTGCAGACTTCTTGGATATTTAAAATGTTATTACATTTTAGCTTATTAGCCAATATGAATTCTCCAGCACTCGATGTCTTCAGTACACCTGTTCAATGCTCTTACAATGTAACCTAATAAAGTTCCTTTATTCAATGACTACTATTATATAAAACTCCTGTTGCTAACATTCTTAAACTTTGCAGAAACCTGCGCACCATAAACACGCATACATTTATCCACCTATTCAGAACTTCTATAGGTTATAAGCTTTTGGTGTAGGCTTCAAAAACAGAAGTAAGACAAAACACCTGAGAATGTTTAGCACTTAAAAAATTGTCCTGTGGGATATGCCCACATGGGGTGTACTCTTATTATCGAGGAGAAGTTTACTTCAGCCAACTTTACAGAATTCAAAATCCTAAGGTTTCCTCTGCACGGGAGAAGCAGCAATTCCCAGAAGAACTTTTATGCTATAATTGGTTTCATGAGTGACGTACTACTGATCTCCACATGTATAGTAAACAGTAAACACAACCCATGTCTGGGTGACCTTTTTTTCATTTGGAAGACCATAATTGATTTGGATACAAAAAAGGATGTACACCAGTGAATGGGCATCCCGTAATAGCATTCCCTTAGGCATAATGCCTCAGATATATTTTTCAGTCATACTTGACTTTCATACCTGTTGCCAATAATGATGTATGGTGTGCTGTTACACCTTTTATACAATGAAGTGATTTGTACATTGCTGACAAATAAAGATTCAGGTTTAGATCATTGTAATACTTTCTACCCTATTAGCAAATAAAAAGCATATGAATAAAATTATTCTACATGAAATTGATTCAATATTTTATTTTAATGACTATGCGGAAAGTGAATAATAGAAGCATGAAAACTCAAATAATAAATGCAGTAGATTAAGTATGTCCAATAAAATCATTCATGTGCAATCAGTTATGTGATTCCACTGTCGTACTAAACATTTACAGGTCATAGATAAAGCAATTCAGAAGCATTTGCATTGTTGTAGTATCTAGGTACTTGAATTGCTGCTGTATTGTGTAGAACCACATTGTAATATTGCCTTTTAAATGTAAATATGAATTTTGAGATGAAGAAAAAAAATCTATACACGTCAAAATAGAGAGCTCTAAACTGTGAAGGAAAACAAAATCATTTGTGAGTCACAGAAATAGAATGGGTAATACTATATAAATACATTTATAGTGTATGCATATTTTTAGTAAATATATTATTTTACCATAAAAAAATAGATACCCACTTAGAATATTATTTTAGGGGTGATTAAGTCTAAAAGGTGATACATTTTGGGTATCTAAGCTACTGCACTGTTAAATTATAATAGGATAACAACTACAGCCTCCATTCCATGCTTTCGTAAGAAGATAACAGAAAGAAGATAACTCATAAAATACTACCAAGCTATCGCATCTCACGATAGCTTGGTAGTATTTTATGAGTTATCTTAAAATGTTAAGCCTCGAGTTAAGCCTGTCCCATGACTATTTTAAAAATCACTATCGCATCCCTCAAGTAACAAGAGACCCACAAGTCACTCTTGGAAACATTATACATTATACATAGAACAACATGTCACAGTCCTTAAAACAATCAGCCCATTTTGAGAGCCTTTTGATTGTAGTAATCACATGTGTTAGGGTTTCAAGAACAGAGTTGCTTGTGGGGTTCAGGGCGGTCAGTCATGACAGCTACTCATCCTACCAAAACCAGGCAAAAATCTACAATAGATTATTGCCTGCATGCTGCTACACTCAGTCTGTCCACGTGTCCTTGTCTTGGATGTGCTCCAAACTCCATTAGGTAAAATGTGGAAAATATCCCAGGGACTCATGGTTCTAGGCCTCCTCCTGCCCAGGCCTGTTTCTGGATGCAGATGTTTGCCATTATTTTCATGTACAAATTCTGGT
Source organism: Discoglossus pictus (assembly GCA_027410445.1). Classification (NCBI taxonomy): domain Eukaryota; kingdom Metazoa; phylum Chordata; class Amphibia; order Anura; family Alytidae; genus Discoglossus; species Discoglossus pictus. The sequence goes on along the minus strand of CM050164.1, from coordinate 70,645,638 downwards.
AGTGACCCTAGCACAAAGTCCAAGGCAAGTACCCACTTCTCACTATGAGACTAGGAGCATAAACATACTGATTTGTAGCAAAAACAAATGATAATCCCAGTAGGTACCATGCCAGCTGGATCTGCTGGCTGGCATCAGAGATCTGGACCTTGGCTGTAGCCTCCATCCTACTGGATTAAAACATGGGCTGGGATTTGGGCTCTATTTCCCCCTGCACCATGGCCTGTGCATGGTACCCCAGCTCACCTGAAACATATTTTGTGCCCCCATGCTGAGCCTTACTTCCCATCCAAGCCAGTGCAAACATTTGTCCTTCTGTACCTGAAACAGTCCATGGGCCTATAGGACCAAAAGTTGGCAATACTTCCCCTGACCATTGTTTGAGTCCAGGTGTGTCCTTTCTGCCTTCCAGTTCACTCAGTCTAAGAATTCCCAGGGGGTGCCATGGCTAGCTAATCCCCCTAAAACCAGGGCCAGTACATACCTCCCATGTCTTAGGGAAAAAACTAAATAATACATCCAATGAGGAACATAACGATCTGATCCTAAAACCAGCATCCAATATGGTAGCCTAGACTGGAGGCTCCACTTCACCTCCTGGGATGACATCTGGATTAATGCCTCACATCCTCCTCCCTTGGCTCCGACCATCTGGGCATAGCTATCACCTCCATTGGGACCCTTGGTCAATGGGTCTGCTGGCAGGATCTCACAGCTCTCTCCTACTGCTTCTTGATGTATGCCTGCCCCCTGGACAGTAGTTATTCACTGGGGCCCAATTACTGGTTACTAGTCCCTCTCTGGTTCCTTCCCTCCACCTGGCCTGCTATTTCTGTCAGAGACTCAGATTCCACTGCTTCTGGTATGTAATGTAATTTATGGTACCATCCTCATGATAGCAAAAATTAACTGGGCCTGGCCCATTTGTACATCCATATTGACATAGTCCTGGTCAGACTCCATAACATCCACTCCCCAGATCATTTGAGCATAATTACACTTGTCCATACCTACTGGTTGGTAGGGGTCCAGTAACCAGTCCTCCTCATCTCTGTACGCCCAACAGGGTTCCTTCAAACTAGGTGGCTACATCCCCTCCATGGATATCTCATTCAGTAATTTGACATACTCAGCCTCTGGCTGCAACACTTGCTGGATCAGAGGTGCAAGCATATTAGCCTCATATTATAGACCTAGCTCTTGACAGCGTTTAAGAAATATATCATTCTGTCTTTTTAAAGTCCTCGTAACACATTCAGGGTCACCATGTACAATCTCCCAGAGCCCTTCCATCAGCTCCAACTGAAAATAGGGATCCCATCTGGGGGCAACAACAGATTTTGCCCACTTGACATATTTATCCTCTCTGCCCATACTAGTTCCTCCATCCAACCGAACAGCTCATGGCCCTGCCTCAGTCTTAGGAATATCATCCATTTCTTTAGAACGGCTATTCCCTTGGAGTCCTTCACCTCCGCTGTGACCGGACTCTCCATCTCTCTGCCTCCTCAAAGCCTGCCTCCACTATGTCCTTGTAGGTAGCCATCTTGCTGCTGGTTATTGCACAAAGATACCATTGCTGCAAACCAATATGTCACAACCCAATACCTCCTGTTTTCAGCTTACAGGACACCCCTGAGTGGTGAAGTGTTATGTCTTTAATCTCAGTGACCAGCATGCCATGGGACCATTTCTCGGGAACTCAGAAAATCACAACTACAGGCTCTTACTAGCTTATTAAAAAATAATAATCAATTTTCCCTATTCCTTATGCAGGCTAGTCCATCATTCAACAAGCACACCGTTTATAGTGCAGCTACAGAGTGACTTTATTTTCCCACACCAGACATATTTCCAATAGTCAAATACGCAATCATATTAGCTCTGTTGCCTGACCAGGTGATTTTGATTGACAGGCTTGTGTCTTCCCCCGTCACCTCCCGTCCATCATCAACAAACATTGTCCAAAACAAAAGTGTCTTAACTGTCCCATTACTATTATGATGTCAGGGTTATTAATTACCTCCATGGGCTTAAGAGTCTGAAAGTCTACCATTTGCTCTATTTTCTACTTTATATACTCTTTAGGGGGTAATAAGTGAGCCATTATTTCCTTTTTTTAGTATATTGCTTCTTCTGTTCTAAAAATTCTATGTACTCTTCCATCCTATGCTTTACGCAGACCTTCCCCAGCACCCCCCCCCCCCCCCATCCAACTCCATGTAAAAATAGAGATCTGGCATAGCAGTCTTACTACATGGAAAAAATTACCGTTTATAATAGTACTCTATTCTACTTAGTATCAATCATTTGTATTTAAGACAAAAATGTTATGAAAAATTTTATTGCAGTATATTTTTATTGGACAAACATTTTAGTCAGAGTGACAAGCTTTCAAGGGCTGTACTTCTCTTTAAAAGTCGACTTGATGCATTTAAGACATTGAAACATATGCGTTTTAGCTTTTATTGTAAATAATGTCAGTGAAATTATTGTACAACAAAAGTCTTATTTAATAAAAGTCTTACTTTTAGAAATAATAAAATGAATGTATTTCAGATTATTAATACTGCTTTAGCACTATAACAAAACATGCAGTGCTGCATATCACTGAGGGCAATTTATGTTATCTCTTGTGCTTAGCAAAAATATTTAGCTGAAGAATTGCTACATTCATTCCACTATGCTTAGATTTTAGATGATTGTTACCATGGTAAACTACATAGCCAATCTGACACTGACCTACAGAAATGATGTGTAATGTTTTTTATTTTTTTTTGCTTTATTTGTAATAGTTTCCTCCTGCTTAGTTATTTATTTTTATTAAAGCCAATAGCAATTAGACATGTTGATACATTTTGAATATTTCTGTTTGTGATTTTTAGCTCATACTTGTATCAGTATCGCTTTTTGCCTTGATAAATAGAGGCATTATCTCTCGAAAGCTTGTCGCTTTATTATGAATATGTTTGTCCAATAAAAAAGGTATCACTAGTCACTGCAATACTCTGATTATTCAACTATATACAGTATATATATAACTGTAATTCTCTTAATACTGGGCATGAAACAATCTTTTTAACTTGATTTAGACGTTCCAATGTGAACATAAATGTACTATTTATTTATTGTACTAATCTACCAAAAAATACAAGAATGTTGTGTTTGCAGCCTAAGTCTCATTTTGCGAGGGCCGCAAGAGCGTCGCCAACATCGCAAACATTAGCCACACTGACAACTATATATGTGATATGTGGGTGAGGTGGGGGGAGTGCATATGTACGTTTATGTAGATAGATAGATAGATAGATAGATAGATAGATAGATAGATAGATCCTATCACTCTTTTGCCCACCATAGAATTAATATATTTGTGATATGAGGGTAGATATTATATGCACTAACGACATGATCAGAAAAGCTGCTGTTTTATCAGTTGCTCTAATTGTTCCAACGTCTCTTCTATGCCCTGCAATTTTAAAGTACAGAAGAAATAAATGAGTAGGAGATACCTTGCCTACAGAGGAAACATAAAAGAACAGATACGATGCAAGATTTGCTATAAAAAGCGAATGAGAATAATTACAATAGGTTATAGAACTAAAACTTGAGTTACTCTTGATTTGTGCTTTGAAGGATGCTTCAATGATGATGATAGTCAGCAGAATTACTGCTACTAAATCACAGCTACAGTATCCCTTGGAATGTATAAAGTCCTCAGAAAGGTACGCTTGAGATTAAAGCTGTAATAGAAATTTACAGAAAACTAAATAACTAAAATATAATTTAAATAATACTGGTAACATCTGGTTAAAATATATTCGTGTTCTGCTAACTCAGATTTACTTATCTTTCAGGATTACTGTAATCTAATATGCATTACTGAAATGCCTAATGCCTAGTGTTGCATATACTGTAAATGTGAATGTAATTAGCAGAATCAGATGGGGGTACATCTGCCATCTTGATAGTGAGAGGTAGAAGGAGGTAGTGTGTGGTAGAGGGAGATAGTGGGGGGTAGAGGAAGGCAGTCTGGGTCAGAGTGGTATCACTGGGTAGAGGGAGGCAGGTGGGGGGGGGGGCAGAGGGAGGAAGTAGTGAGGTAGAGGGAGTTAGTGAGGGATATAGAAATGCAGTAGGAGCAGAGAGAGATTGAATGGGATAGGCAGAGCCAGTGTAAAGTAAATGGAGGCAGCGGGAGGGCAAGAAAATGTGGGGGAAAGAAGCTGTTGGAGTACTGAGAATCGTCTGGGTACTGCAAGGCAGCAGGGCTAGTGAGATGTGTCAAGGGTAGTGAAATGTGGCGGGGTAATTAGCTGTGGCGGGGTAGTGAGGAGCAGATAGGGGTAGTGAGTGCTGGTGGGGAACAGAGGGTGGAAAGGGAATATATTGCCTTCCAATACTCCTCACTTCCTTCACTTTCACCACCAATATCTCAGCCCCTGGTACACTGTGAAACATATAATTTGCCTGCATTTCATAAAGTATTGTGTAATGCTGTTTCTTTTTCTCCAAGGAATTATGAAAAATATCATAACATAACTTATGCATCAGAAGTTCAAAAAAAGATAATTACGGCAGTAAAACATGGAGGTTACATGTCAATCACTTAGCTTTGGGGGTCCAATATGGTATTAGACTCGCAATCCTGCAAAATAAAGAATTATGAAAATGCATGCCAATACTGTTCTAGTCCATATGGATGGCCTGATATTTATTAAATCATTGATACCCTAGATCGGTTAACCCAGAAATGAAACATAAAAATAAATTTAATTTCCTGTCCATTTTCGGGCTTGAGACTGCTGTGCAATTAATTCTAATGTCTATCATCGCTTTCCATGTTATTTACAGTTCAGTATTAACTTTTTATTTGCAATTCCTGTGCTACAAATAGGTGTTTAATCCCCTTGCGGGTCCCCTCTAGCACTCATTGGAATTTCTTCTTCATTTGCCGTTTACGAGTGTGAAAACATTTGCGCGCTTGGGGCCTCATTTAACTGCGATTTGGCCAATTGAATCGGACTCTCTATAAGCAGAGAGCATATATTTTTTACAGAAGTTTTTAGTTAGTGAAGACCTTGCTTTTGGATAGACGTTCAGTAACTAAAAACTTCTGTAAAAAATATGCTCTATGCTTATATAGAACCTTATTCATTTGGCCAAATTGAATGAGGCCCTTAGAGAAATTGAGCATTTGAATAGCGATTTGTGATTTTAGCCTTGCGAAAGTGAAAGATCAAAGGCTTCTGGAGGCTGTAAGTTGCGTGGTTAACCATCGCCATTTTCTCAAGTCGTAACTCGGAAGCCGATCCTAGCCCGCTAAAAGACGCCAATTGAATAGCAAAGTAGCTTGCGACCTCACTTACGGGCCTCCAGATCTCCAAAAACCTCAATTGCATGGTGGCCCAAGAGATTAGAATATATGTGTGTGGGTTAATCAGAATGACTGACTGCTAGAAATAGCAAACTTCAATGTTAGTTTACTGTAGAAAAATGATTTTTTTAAATAACATTAACATAAAATGTTTGTTATTACCTATACTTTTAAATTATACCATACTTGCAACCTCCACTGTGACACTATAAAAAGACCGCTTATGCTCAAAATATTTTTAGAAAGTAAATGATAAAAGCACATTTTTACATTTACATATTTGATATAATTACCTTCTGCACCTGTAATCCACTGAACTGCTTAATGTTGCATAGGAATGGGAAGTTAGCAGCATCTGATACATTTTACATTTGTAGTTCTCATAACACATACACCAGGATTTTTTTTTTTCAAAGTGAATTGCTTCATTTATCTTATGTGAAATATACTGTAATTAGACTGTGTTTATTTCTATATACTATTTTTTTTTTTTTACTCTCTGTGGAATAAACATATTCTAAAATATATTTGAACTAGCGACTTGCCCGTCAAAAATGACGGGGCAATAAAATTTAAAGTCACGGCAATGTTGCTTGCAACACAATGTAAAGCTTTTTCTACTCTGAGGACCATTGGCGGTCATTGCGAACGTCGCGCTGAGCGCCTTTGGCGCTCATCGTGTGGCTCGCAATGAGCGCCTTTGGCGCTCTTTTCGAGCCTTTCCTCTCTTGTACTTTTGCTCCTCTGAGCACCTTCGGCGCTCATTGTGAGCCTCTCCCCTTGTGTCCTTCCAGTTTTGTGCTTTGCAACAATCGTTTTCGGCGCTAATCATAAAGACATATATATCTATATTTTTTAAAATAATAATTAATTAGTTAATAAATTAATATACTTTGCCTATTTCTAATTGTTTTCATTTTTTTCAGTCGCCATTTTTCTTCTTGCTTAGATTCGCATAGCTTCTAATAGGGGTGTCTCCATTTAAATTAAAAATGTAAACTCCTTGATGTATTTACACTATGGAAAAGGGAAAGCCAAGCCTTGTCCTGAAGCCCAATTGTGTTATTCAAGCGAGTTTGGAATTACCATAATCATAACCAACAGATTTTATTATAGTGTAAATCAGAGAATCATATATATGTCCTAGGTTCTTCCAGATGTAGACAGATCAATGTTTTCCATTAGAATGAAAAATCAGTTTCCAGTGTTTACTTTATATGACTATAACATAATTCCATTGTCACTGGTAGCCAAAGAGCATAGATAGATGTTCTCTGTTTCAGAAAAGGGATATTATTTCCTGTACTTGCATGGCTGGGAGGATCCTATCACTCTTTTGCCCACCATAGAATTAATATATTTGTGATATGAGGGTAGATATTATATGCACTAACGACATGATGCTGCTTTATAAGATCAGAAAAGCTGCTGTTTATCAGTTGCTCTAATTGTTCCAACGTCTCTTCTATGCCCTGCAATTTTAAAGTACAGAAGAAATAAATGAGTAGGAGATACCTTGCCTGAAGAGGAAACATAAAAGCACAGATACAATGCAAGATTTGCTATAAAAAGCTAATGAGAATAATTACAATAGGTTATAGAACTCAAACTTGAGTTACTTTTGATTTGTGCTTTAAAGGATGCTTCAATGATGATGATAGTCAGCAGAATTACTGCTACTAAATCACAGCTACAGTATCCCTGGGAATGTATAACGTTCTCAGAAGGTACGCATGAGATTAAAACTGTAATAGAAATTTACAGAAAACTAAATAACTTAAATATAATTGAAATAATACTGGTAACATCTGGTTAAAATATATTCATGTTCTGCTAACTCAGATTTACTTATCTTTCAGGATTACTGTAATCTAATATGCATTACTGAAATGCCTAATGCCTAGTGTTGCATATAAATGTGAATGTAATTAGCAGAATCAGATGGGGGTACATCTGCCATCTTGATAATGAGGGGTAGAAGGAGGTAGTGTGTGGTAGAGGGAGTTAGTGGGGGGTAGAGGAAGGCAGTCTGGGTCAGAGTGGTATCACTGGGTAGAGAGAGGCAGGTGGGGGGGCAGAGGGAGGAAATATTGAGTACTCTCTGGGTTAGAGCGTTCCCAGTCTTTCTTCTCAGTCTTTTTTTTGCAGGTAATTTGCACTGAAGACAATGGGTCCAAATCACCAGTGGGAATTCATTAAGATATTTAAATATTTTGGTAATTAGAGATATTGGTTATGCTTACTAATTAATGATCTTTTATTACCAAGGGCCATATTCAATTGGGAGCCCCCAACTCAATTGCAGACAGCCGAATGTCTGCAAGTGTGTTGCAGGCTCCCGTTCGTCTCAGATTGCGATGCTATTCAATTCTGCAAGCCCGCAAGTTACTGTCCCAAAGCTGAAACCGTAAACCATGCACTGGGTCGTAGCAGTTCAGGCAGGGAACATGATCAATCAAGCGAGGGTGTAACATTTCATTTGAAATCAGCAAATAGAAAAGGAGATAATTACGGCAGTAAAACATGGAGGTTACATGTCAATCACTTAGCTTTGGGGGTCCAATATGGTATTAGACTCGCAATCCTGCAAAATAAAGAATTATGAAAATGCATGCCAATACTGTTCTAGTCCATATGGATGGCCTGATATTTATTAAATCATTGATACCCTAGATCGGTTAACCCAGAAATGAAACATAAAAATACATTTAATTTCCTGTCCATTTTCGGGCTTGAGACTGTTGTGCAATTAATTCTAATGTCTATCATCGCTTTCCATGTTATTTACAGTTCAGTATTGACTTTTTATTTGCAGTTACTGTGCTACAAATAGGTGTGTAACCACCTTGCGGGTCCTCTCTAGCACTAATTGGAATTTCTCCTTCATTTGCCGTTTACGAGTGTGAAAACATTTGCGGGCTTGGGGCCTCATTTAACTGTGATTTGGCCAATTGAATAGGACTCTATATAAGCAGAGAGCATATATTTTTTACAGAAGTTTTTAGTTAGTGAAGACCTTGCTTTTGGATAGACGTTCAGTAACTAAAAACTTCTGTACAAAATATGCTCTGTGCTTATATAGAACCTTATTCATTTGGCCAAATTGAATGAGGCCCTTAGAGAAATTGAGCATTTGAATAGCGATTTGCGATTTTAGCCTTGCGAAAGTGAAAGATCAAAGGCTTCTGGAGGCTGTAAGTTGCGTGGTTAATCATCGCCATTTTCTCAAGTCGTAACTCGGAAGCCGATCCTAGCCCGCTAAAAGACGCCAATTGAATAGCAAAGTAGCTTGCGACCTCACTTATGGGCCTCCAAAAACCTCAATTGCATGGTGGCCCAAGAGATTAGAATATATGTGTGTGGGTTAATCAGAAAGACTGACTGCTAGAAATAGCAAACGTCAATGTTAGTTTACTGTAGAAAAATGATTTTTTTTAAATAACATTAACATAAAATGCTTGTTATTACCTATACTTTTAAATTATACCATACTTGCAAGCTCCACTGTGACACTATAAAAAGACCGCTTATGCTCAAAATATTTTTAGAAAGTAAATGATAAAAGCGCATTTTTACATTTACATATTTGATATAATTAATCGTAAAGACATATATATCTATATTTTTTTTAAATAATAATTAATTAGTTAGTTAATAAATTAATATACTTTACCTATTTCTAATTAATATATCCAGCAATCAATAGCCTAAAGAGCTAACAATCTCTTTTTATTTTCCTTCAGCATACAATGTACAGTTGGACTGTTGCTGCCCTGAGGAGAAAGTGTCCTCAGTGTGCCAATTGTGCATTATAATAGCCTGCGCGCGAGGGCAAACCGTTGGTTTAGTCGGGTAAATCGCCATTTTAGATTGGTAATGTTATTCGTTGCAAGTTAGTTTTGTAAAACGGCATCGATTGTCTATGTGTTACGTGGTTCGCAATCATTTTCTGTCCTTTAATAGTGTAATTTGTACCTTGTTCGTTCCTGAGTAAAAGTGGTACGCGGCTGGCAGTGTTTGGCGTGGTTGGTGGTCCTGTAGCCTTGTTTTCATTTTTTCAGTCGCCCTTTTTTTTCTTGCTTAGATTCGCATGCAACCTCACTCCCAGACGTCCTGGCTGTGTGTGATGTATTGCAAGCGTAATGACGATTTGTAGTTTAACAACTATTATATTTGATTGATGTACCAAAAATGCAAAACTTGTTATAAACCAACCCTTCAATTTTCCAACAAGAAATCTAGTTTGAAATATTTCCTCCAGTCCTGACCAAGGGCCATATTAAATTCCAAGCCCGCAGCGGCCCTGATATACCCGCAAAGCCTGTGGGGTTGAAATTCAGCCGAGTTACAGAACGATAAAATTAACCAAGCCCGCAACATACGTGGCCGACATCCAAATCCGTAAGGCATGCTTTTGCACGTTCCATTTGCGGCCGTGAATATGATCAATTAGTCAAACCCGTAGTTACAGGTTTAGACGGAGCCAATGGTAAAAGAGATCGTCATCATTATGTCACTGAAAAATGGAGGCTAGATTTCAATCTCTTATGGGTTTGAAGTACGAGTTTCGATCGGACCTGCATTCCAGAAATAATGCAATATTAATAAATCAATAAATATGATATTCTAGTCAATGCGAGTTCCATTTTATGTATTAACACATTGATTGCCGGGATCAATATAACATGTTATTATTAACCTGTATTGTGTTTATATTTGCGTTTACAGTGCTACTAACAGGACTTTATCTCCCTTGCGGGTCCTCTAGTACCTGTAGGCTTTTTTGCTCCATTTGCTGTTTACGAGTTTGAACGCCAGTCCGTCCCTGTGGATTCGTAGCAATTTAATAGCAATTTGCAGGTAGCTGAAAGAGGCCAATTTAATAGGCGTAAGTCTAGCGGGCTACTTTACGGGCTACAAATTTTACAGTTGGAGGAATTTAGTAGGGCTGCAAGTCTCTTTTACAGTTAGAATCCCATGATGACTTCTCAGCCATTGACAGAGAAATCCCAGGATGCATCATGTGCAAGGTATCTTGTCATATCAAGCTAATAAAGAGATTTTTTTTTTATAATTACATTATACATAAAGCTTGATAGCTTCTAATAGGGGTGTCTCCATTTAAATAAAAAATGTAAACTCCTTGATGTATTTACACTATGGAAAAGGGAGAGCCAAGCCTTGTCCTGAAGCCCAATTGTGTTATTCAAGCGAGTTTGCAATTACCATAATCATAACCAACAGATTTTATTATAGTGTAAATCAGAGAATCATATATATGTCCTAGGTTCTTCCAGAAGTAGACAGATCAATGTTTTTCATTAGAATGAAAAATCAGTTTCCAGTGTTTACTTTATATGACTATAACATAATTCCATTGTCACTGGTAGCCAAAGAGCAGTAACATTGCTGTATAAGTCATACATATCTGTAGGATCTATGGAGATCTAGATTCATACTGTACATCTGTATGATCTGGACATTTCCTGCTACTATGAAGTCAGCTTAATTTAGTTTTACTTAATTCTTTTTATGCAAAAATATGACATGCCATAACAAAGGAAATATGCTTTAGTTCTGTAATTATTGTTCCTTGGAAATTAGATAAGGAATGCTAATACCTATGATCCTATGACCTCATTACTGAGGCGAGCTCACTGCATTAACAAGTAGCAAGAACATGAAGAGAAACAGCAAGTGCAGGCCTTACATCTAAGTAAACAGATTGCCTACACCTATATTATACATACATTTATTATTAACCATAAAAGTAAGAAAATGTGTAATAGCACTTTGTATTGGATACCTAGAGTTGAAGGAGACCAAATGTTGAAAATCCCCAAAATATATTGAGTAATATATATCACTATAATAGTTGTGGATCTGCGGTGCTGTTTGTTTGGCTTACGATGTTGGTAATGCTTTGTGGCCCATAGGGCCACAGCTGAGAGCCTCTGATGAGCGTCGTGATGAGCGCAGGTGAAAAAAAACACAAGGGAGGGAGAGGAGGGGGGAAAGGAGACACAAGGTGGCAAGCAGCATTGCCAACCGTAAAATTGTATTCCTGTCATTTTTGACAGGCAATTTCCTAGTCTAATATAATTTACGCTGGGTCATTTCTACTAATGTTTTATTCACTGAGACATATTTACTAAGATTTGGAATTGCCAAACATTTTCCAGCACTTCACTATTTGAATGCTTAAGTATAATTTGTATCTGAAGAATTAATCTGTAGCTTATATCTCATAGTGCAGCATAATAATATTTTTTTTTTCTTGATATAAAACGTGAAACCCTAAAAATAGTTTTATCATCAAAGACTAATTAATTGATTGTTCTCAGTTTCCTTTCCATTTTGCTTTTAATGAATGCATCCTCATTACAACAGAAATGTCTGCAGGCTACAAATCTACTTTAATAAACCTTTATAAGTGCAGCAAAAAATGTCCAGTTCCTATAATATGCTAACCTTACAGTACCTGACATTATGCGCTACCAATGAAAAGCAATTTATCATCATGACTACATGCAATAAAAGAAACATTTTGATGAAGTCAGGTGTATTTGGTCCTACTCATTTGTCTTGTCTGACATTGTTCCGACTAAGGAAGAAAAAATAAAGGATACATATTGAATAGAACATTGTTTCACTTCTTACATTTTCCCTAATGTTTACTACTGAAGTACTTGCAAAATGTATACAAAGGTAACACAATAGTTTATCATAGATCGGTCCCTATGTTTTGTGGCATTTTTTACCTACATAGAATTAAAACTGGATTTGCAGAGCACTTCTCTTCATAATGCATGAACACTCACTCATCTCAGCAAACTCCTACCCATCTTTGGCCCATCTCCAATCCAATACTCATAATGGGCTTGTTTGTAGTAGTTTATGATCTTTTATCATCCTCACATCAATCCCCTCTGTCTCTGCTATAGTCATCCAAATTCTCACGTATCACTTCAACCTCTCCCTGAACACTGACAATTTCTGCAGCATCTCTCTTTTGTCACTTCACTGGCTTCCCATAGCATGCAAAATAGAATAAAGTTTGAAATATTACTTTAATACATAATACTCTTAACAGCAGTATATCCCCTTACATTTTAGCTGTCACCTTCAAATATCCCCCTATCCACCCCTTTACTCTGCAAATGACCTGATTCTTTCCTCCTCTCTTGGTTGCCTCCAAGATTTATTTTGAACCTTTTCTGTAGAACTCCATGTCTTGCTTCATCAGACTATCTCCTTGGTTAATAAAAAAAAACTTAAAATAACATGCACACCGTATTGCCCAACAGGCTCAAACACACAACTTATAGCACATAGTCACCACCATCAGATGCAGCCAGTTATTGCAATCATGGATCTGTTACCCTCTTGTCTCATGTTGGGCATGGGCATAGGAACCCCAAATAATCTGGGGGGATAATTCATCTCTACTCCCAAGTTATGGGCGTATCTACCGCTGTTGCACTCGGTGCAATGAACTGAAGATGGTTCAAAAATAACTGAAAATATATATATATATATGATAAATTCTGGGTCAAAGCTTTCATAGGAAAGACATATTGCTCCATAGTGGACAAATATGGTGATACATCATTAAGTTTAGTTTTTCTATTCTTTTGTGTCTCCTATTAATTTAATTGGTGAGGGATTTTGTCCCCCACATCCCCCCCAGTTCCTACGCCCCTGGTGTCAGGGCTTCAGTGTACATTGCACATGATTGTCGGTTGCATTATTGTATTGTACTGTGTTTTTATTTCTGTATACTTTTATCATTTGTTTTACCTTCGCAATTTCCCTTTTTTGCCCACTATCCTGTACTGTACCCTAGCAAACAGAGTTATGAGAAATATTGGCACAAAGCAGTCTAATGAGAGCTGGATCATGGGGGTGGTTTATTATCATTTAGTATAGGTAGAGGTTGTGGAGAAAAGAACTGTGAGAAGGTAAAGGACTCTGTTAGAAATTAACAGATTTAACTTTGCACCTCTCCAGTTTCCCCTCACAGCCCCAGAATTAGGAAGTTGACAGGTGCCATCTCAGCTCTCCAGAAATCTCCCCCCCCCGCCCCCCCCCCACATAACATCCCCCAATGTATCAAGGATGCCACCAGGTTCCAGCAGCGGCTCCAACAAGGGTTTGCCGTCAGTTTTACGAAATCTGCACCAAAGTGTTAGGGCTTGTTTGTGAAGTTATCATGAGCTTCTTAAGGACATCTAAAATCAAGTTATATTTTGGAAGACATTCCCTGACTATCTCATAGGGTTGATATATGCTTCATTGTGTTTGATGTGCTCTGATCCCTATGAAAAAAATCCTCATTGCAGCCCTTCACATACCTTTGCAGCCCTCCATTTGGTCTTTACTTCTAAGTGATTAAACATGATTAATTTCCTTCAGTAATTAGTATTAGAGAAATTTAAGATTAACCATTGATGCAAATGGTGCTGATCTGAGAACGGACATGCAGAATCTTGCATTGACCTCATTTACTTAATCATGGCCTAATAGCTGTATGGCTAATGACACCATTGTAACACACTATGCTATAACACTATGCTGTACTGAATATAACATGTGCACATTAAATTAATAAAGTAGTGTCAAGGGGTTTTGTACTACTTATTTAAGCACAATTATAATGTTTTATATTTTTAGGACTTGGTTGTTCTGTAGACCACCTGAATGAAGCTGACAAACCACAGTCCGAGGACCACTGTAGTAACCTGTTCATGATCACTACTACAATGCTGTCTACTGTACATTTCAGTCTTCAGCCATTTAATTTTTTCTAACATCCTCCTCCTTAGCTGTTATAAGATTTATTTTTCCTGCCTGCCTATTCTGTGCATTTGATAGAATCATTTCTGTATGTGCAGTAATTACTGTAAAAAAATAGTGATAGGCTTCCATTAATAATCAGGAGCAACCTTGTACCAATATTTACATAGTAAATACACTCCTAGTGAACTCATGCATTCTAATGCTAGTCTAGCCCTTGCACCTACGAAATGCCACTTATGGTCTGTGAAAATATTTTTTACATACTGATATTTCATATTTATATCAAATTATATTATATTGGCTCAACATAGCTTTTGTAAAATGTTTTTTTTTTTATAGATTCTGATTGAAAACGTTTATAATAAGTTAGATATATTTTATTTCTTGGGGGCAGTCCATGTTTTTCATTTCAGGGTATAATATAAGCTGTCAAATTTCACTTTACATAGATTTTCAATTCACAGCTTTGGCAAAAGAGTTCTAGAAGCTGCTTCTCACAGTTGAAACTTGCCCACGTAGATATTTGTATCCCTGAAACTCTATGCCAAGTGAAAGTGGCAGCCTGTGCCAAAGTTATCAGGAAAAAAAAAAGTCCTTATCAGTGTGTAGAAACTGGATCCTTAAAATCTCATTATTAAGTAAAACTTACTGTATCATAAAACTAGAGCTAACTGTTATATTCTTATTCAGCAAAATTTACAGATTTCATCACCAACATATTTAGGATGTTGACCAGTGTTATGGTAATCAGGTATCTACAAGTACATTCACTAAAGGAGCTGTTTGAGAACATCTTTAAAGAAGTAATTTTTAAGCTGAGCCTTGAAAGCGATGATAATAGGGATTTCTCTAATATTGTGAAGCAATATATTTGTGAGACACAGGAATATTTTAGCTGAGAAGGAGCTCTAGACTGTATGGGAGAGTGAAGAGGCATTATAGCGGAGAGAGAAGAAGATGGGCTGAGGTAAAACGAGAAATGAGAACAGACATTGAAGGAGCAACTGTGAATAGCCTTGAAGAGGAGGAGAGATTTTTAGGCTAGACTTTACTTAAACATATTTTAACGTATTCCTTTATTTAGACAGACCACGACGCAAAAAATAATAAAAAAATATGGAAATTTAAAATAATACTTGTGTACTTCACCCCTATCAGAGCATATGATATTGTTCTGATTCAATCCTGCACATCTGTGTGTCTAGAACTGGTGGCCAGTAATGGCCAATTTCTAGTATGAACCTTTATAATAAAGGAGAAGAGAAATTGGCACAAATAGTCTATATAAACCTACAATAATAATAATAATAATGACAGACCACCTAGTACAATAAAAGAGACAGAATATTTCCTGGCAGGAAGAGAAAATATATAAGTGAAAATACGTGGGGAATTATGTATAAAAGCAATCCTCATCTATGCACATGCAAATCATTGGATATGCTTTAAGTAACACAATTTTTAAAAATGCATATAAATGCTGTTAAAAATGAACAAATCACAGTATGCACTTGGGTATGGATATTATAGGATTCCTTAAGAAGGAAATTCCCGAATATATAGATTTTAAATATAATACAACGCAATGATATAAAATGGTGAAAGAAGAAAATGGGGGTTGTGCAACTCCCCTCTTACCTACAGTACCTCGCAGAGGGTACCAGATAGGTGTTTGTGCCTTAATAGGCGACTGGCTTCATTATCCACCTGTCAATTGCGTTTCAAAAATGTATATATATATAAAGCCAATTCAATTAAAAAATCAGCTGGGGGATATAGTTAAGGCTTCCAAATAAGCCGAAATTCCATCCCAGTGACACTGACTGTGATTTAATTTGCCAACCGGTTTCACCATAACATGGCTTCCTCAGGGCATAATTTTTGTCTTATAGGCCTGGCATTATTTATAGGAAGAGATTGGGCCCATTTCGCGGGTTTTTTCCCTTAATTTTACTTCCTGCCAGTATGTGATTGGTTTGTTAGACTTTACTTAAAGCACAATTTCAGAGGAGAGACACGAGAAGCATGCAGTCCAGAAAGAAAGATGTTGCAGTAATCTTTTACTGAAATATTATATCAGATTTACTCTTAATAGCAACGGGTAAGTGTAATAAACAGTCCATAAGGATAAACAGGAAGATTGTTAATTAATTTATCTAAGGAATGTCAATAGATATTGTAAGAGTATCAGTGTAAGGTGGCAGATGCAGCAAATTATACCTAATACAAGTTTTTGAGGGATTTAACTCTGGGTTAATGGAGAAGCTTGGTGTATTTTTACCATTCATGATGCACATTTTACATTTTGTTGTTTATTTATTATTTTTCATTAGCTTAACATAAGTTCTTACCTATGACATATACATATAATATACTTTCCATGGCCCCTTAAATTATGTTGTTCTGTGACTACTGGTCTGTGCCATTTTAAATGCATATGAAAGTCTTGCAATAATATGTCTCAGTATTTATAAATCTTTAAAGGAACGTTATATTAAAAACTAGAATAATGCCCGTCAAAAAATGACTGCAATAAAATTGTAAGTGAGCTAATGCCGTTTGGTGTATGGTAATTAAATAAATAATACATGAATCAATGAATATACTTTACCAATTTTGAAGTAATATATGCAGGAAGCATTGTATTGAAGAGCTGGCAAACTGTTATGATGTTGCTGCAGGATACAATGTGTGTTTTCAGTACTGTGGAGCTGCTGTGTAAGTGTCAGCAATGTGTGCAGTGTGTAGTGTAAATAGGCTGCGTGCGCGAGGGAAAGCTGTTAGGGTAGCTGTGTACTTCCGGATTGTGTAAGTTAGGGTTGTAAAATGGCGCCTAATGTGTGGTACGCGACTGTGGCTGATTTTGCGTCCTTGTTCTTGGATCTCGTCCGTCTTTTTCGGAAAATCCATATGTGTTTGGTGGTGTTTTGCGTCTTTAGGGTCCTGTAGCCTCGTTTTCGTTTTTTTCGGCAGCCATTTTTTCTCTCGCTTAGGTGATTTTTGGGTGTCTAAACTCTGTAATTTGGACTTAAATGGAGGTGTAACTTCACTTGCAGAGGTCCTGAGTGCCCCCCTTGCTGTGGGTAAGCTTTTTATGTGTTTGTTGTGTGTATTCATTGTGTTTCTAATGTTTTCAGGTTCGCCCGGGTCGTATCTTTGCAAGTTCGTTGTTTGTTTTTTTGCTAAGTCCCTTTGTGAGGGCCGCAGGCTCGCTATACGAGTCCGCAGCGTTAGCAACAACCAGCTTGCTCACAACTATATTTGGGTATACAAATTTATGATATTCTATTTTATATAGATTATGAGAGCACAAGATTAACTGGCAGCTGTTCTTAATATGAATTTGTTTAGTGCACAGATGTTGTCTGCAAAATTAAACATTTTTTAGTGTTCGTGAGATTTATGTAACCTCCCTTGACTGTTGTTGGTTTTATTTGTTGTGATGCATTTTTGCGCATAATATGTCAAGTCCTTCCCTTTTAAGGGTTAAACATTGTTCTTCCAGAAATTTGCTATGTGACTCTTCAGTGCTTATAAAAACTAAGGGCCCTATTAAATTCTCCCTCGTAGTTCTCTCGGTGCTCGCAAAAGGCAGTTTTCCTGCTGTTTGCGAGAACCGAATCTCTCGCAGCCTGCTTTACGATATGACTGCGAGAAAATGGCCGAGAATAGGCTCCGAGAGAGCTACGTAGCCTTAAATCTATGCACGAGTCTCGCATATCGTAAGAATCCCTACGTGGACAAAAAGTCCACGCAAGGGATCCGAAAGCCTCTACGTGCTGCCTCGGAACAGCCCGAGACAGCAGCGTGAGGCTCCCCCCTGCACCCTATACACATCCCCATGCTGCAGGGGTCTCTATCAGGACCCCTGCAGCACCCCCACATTAACCCCTTGCAGCGGGGGTCCCCGATCTGCATAGATCAGGCCCCCCGCTGCATTTAAAACTTTTAAATTCCCCGCCGCGGCTCCTTAAAGGGGCCGCGGCACACTATTAGCCAATCCCGGCCGCGGCCCTTAAAATTAACCCCCCTCTATGCTGGGGGTCCCCATCGGGACCCCCGAAGTGTCCCCACATAAACCCATTGCAGGGGGGGTCCCCGATCTGCATAGATCAGGCCCCCCGCTGCATTTAAAACTTTTAAATTCCCCGCCGCGGCTCCTTAAAGGGACCGCGGCACACTATTAGCCAATCCCGGCCGCGGCCCTTAAAATTAACCCCCCTCTATGCTGGGGGTCCCCATCGGGACCCCCGAAGTGTCCCCACATAAACCCATTGCAGGGGGGGTCCCCGATCTGCATAGATCAGGCCCCCCGCTGCATTTAAAACTTTTAAATTCCCCGCCGCGGCTCCTTAAAGGGACCGCGGCACACTATTAGCCAATCCCGGCCGCGGCCCTTAAAATTAACCCCCCTCTATGCTGGGGGTCCCCATCGGGACCCCCGAAGTGTCCCCACATAAACCCATTGCAGGGGGGGTCCCCGATCTGCATAGATCAGGCCCCCCGCTGCATTTAAAACTTTTAAATTCCCCGCCGCGGCTCCTTAAAGGGACCGCGGCACACTATTAGCCAATCCCGGCCGCGGCCCTTAAAATTAACCCCCCTCTATGCTGGGGGTCCCCATCGGGACCCCCGAAGTGTCCCCATATAAACCCCCTGCAGCGGGGGGCCCCGATCGGCACCGATCGTGACCCTGCTGCAATTCAATTTTAAATTTCCCGCCTCGCGGGTCCTCAAAGGACCGTAAAGGTCCTGAAAGGACTCGCACTAAAAATAATAACCCCAGGCAACTATAATTACCCCATTAACTCATGATGGTCAATCCAGACCACCATAAGGCCTAAATTAACCCATTAACTCATGATGGTCAATCCAGACCACCATAAGACCTAAATTAACCCATTAACTCATGATGGTCAATCCAGACCACCATAAGACCTAAATTAACCCATTAACTCATGATGGTCAATCCAGACCACCATAAGACCTAAATTAACCCATTAACTCATGGTGGTCAATCCAGACCACCATAAGACCTAAATTAACCCATTAACTCATGGTGGTCAATCCAGACCAGCATAAGGCCTAAATTAACCCATTAACTCATGATGGTCAATCCAGACCACCATAAGACCTAAATTAACCCATTAACTCATGATGGTCAATCCAGACCACCATAAGACCTAAATTAACCCATTAACTCATGATGGTCAATCCAGACCAGCATAAGGCCTAAATTAACCCATTAACTCATGATGGTCAATCCAGACCACCATAAGACCTAAATTAACCCATTAACTCATGATGGTCAATCCAGACCACCATAAGACCTAAATTAACCCATTAACTCATGATGGTCAATCCAGACCAGCATACGGCTCTATTTAACCCCATCAGTCCCATAAGGGTATATTATTACCATTATGGGCCTGTTACAACCCAACATTAACCACATAAGTGCCATGATGGTCCTCAAGGACCATCATGACACTAACTACAAACACTACACTATAACCCCCAATAAACCATTTAATCTAAACTAACCCCCCTCTACACTAATCTATTAACACTTACACTACCTACCTACACTACCTACCCCCTAATAAACCTCCCCAACACTCTAATTACAAAAAACAAAAAACCTACAGTACAAAAAACAAAAAAACCTACAGTACAGAAAACAAAAAAAAATTACACACCTGAAAAGGAAAGACAGATAAACACAATACAATAATACATATAATACATTACATACATTACATACAATACATGACATTACATATAATATATTAAATATAATATATTAAATATAATATATTACATATAATACATTACATACATTACATACAATACATGACATTACATATAATATATTAAATATAATATATTAAATATAATATATTACATATAATACATTACATACATTACATACAATACATGACATTACATATAATATATTAAATATAATATATTAAATATAATATATTACATATAATACATTACATACATTACATACAATACATGACATTACATATAATATATTAAATATAATATATTAAATATAATATATTACATATAATACATTACATACATTACATACAATACATGACATTACATATAATATATTAAATATAATATATTAAATATAATATATTACATATAATACATTACATACATTACATACAATACATGACATTACATATAATATATTAAATATAATATATTAAATATAATATATTAAATATAATATATTACATATAATACATTACATATAGTCCTAATCAAATACCCCCTATCTATCTAACATACAATCTATTTAATTTAAAATAAATCCTAACTATATCAAATACATCCCCCTATCTATCTAATATACAAAAAATCCTAACTACATACACAGACCCTTATTCTAAAATAAAATAAAATAATTACAGTCCTAACTACATACACAGACCCTAATTCTAAGCTAAAATCAATAAATTAAGACCACTTACCTTTAAGATGTTGCTTCAGATCACTAACCTATGGGTCAAACAAAAAAAAAAATTAGTACAAAACATTAACATCAAATAAATAAACATTATATACATTCTACATATTCAACTCACCTTTACAGCATGTCCAGTCACTGTTAAGCTCTTCCGGCGCGGCCCTGTTAAAAAAAAAACACAATACATGAATACATGAATACAATATATAAACAATAAATAAAATACACAAATAAACATCTAAATATACATTTCACTTACCTACCCGCGATGTCCCCGGCCTTCTCTCCTTCAGCCCCGGCTGGGCCGCGGAACCATTCGCGCTCTAAAAAAAAAAAAGAAAAAAAACTAACGGAGGTCTGCACTGGCAGACCTCCCCGACGCTACTGAACCTCCCGGAGTCGTTTCCGGGAGGAAATTGGCATTGGCGGCTTGTGATTGGCTGAAAAAGCTGTCTATCAATTTCAGCCAATCAAAAGTCGTCAATGTGTGAGCCAATCAGGATGGGATACACCCCAATATCCCACCCTGATTGGCTAAAACACTTGTCTATCTTTATGGGAACCAATCACAACGCTCAGATGCCTTCAGCCAATCACTATGGGATACACCCCCACGGAGTGATTGGTAGAAGACATCTGCGCATCCTGATTGGCTCCTACATTGACGACTTTTGATTGGCTGACAGCTTTTTCAGCCAATCACAAGCCGCCAATGCCAATTTCCTCCCGGAAACGACTCCGGGAGGTTCAGTAGCGTCGGGGAGGTCTGCCAGTGCAGACCTCCGTTAGTTTTTTTTCTTTTTTTTTTTTAGAGCGCGGATGGTTCCGCGGCCCAGCCGGGGCTGAAGGAGAGAAGGCCGGGGACATCGCGGGGAGGTAAGTTAAATGTATATTTAGATGTTTATTTGTGTATTTTATTTATTGTTTATATATTGTATTCATGTATTCATGTATTGTGTTTTTTTTTTTTAACAGGGCCGCGCCGGAAGAGCTTAACAGTGACTGGACATGCTGTAAAGGTGAGTTGAATATGTAGAATGTATATAATGTTTATTTATTTGATGTTAATGTTTTGTACTAATTTTTTTTTTTGTTTGACCCATAGGTTAGTGATCTGAAGCAACATCTTAAAGGTAAGTGGTCTTAATTTATTGATTTTAGCTTAGAATTAGGGTCTGTGTATGTAGTTAGGACTGTAATTATTTTATTTTATTTTAGAATAAGGGTCTGTGTATGTAGTTAGGATTTTTTGTATATTAGATAGATAGGGGGATGTATTTGATATAGTTAGGATTTATTTTAAATTAAATAGATTGTATGTTAGATAGATAGGGGGTATTTGATTAGGACTATATGTAATGTATTATATGTAATATATTATATTTAATATATTATATTTAATATATTATATGTAATGTCATGTATTGTATGTAATGTATGTAATGTATTATATGTAATATATTATATTTAATATATTATATTTAATATATTATATGTAATGTCATGTATTGTATGTAATGTATGTAATGTATTATATGTATTATTGTATTGTGTTTATCTGTCTTTCCTTTTCAGGTGTGTAATTTTTTTTTGTTTTCTGTACTGTAGGTTTTTTTGTTTTTTGTACTGTAGGTTTTTTGTTTTTTGTAATTAGAGTGTTGGGGAGGTTTATTAGGGGGTAGGTAGTGTAGGTAGGTAGTGTAAGTGTTAATAGATTAGTGTAGAGGGGGGTTAGTTTAGATTAAATGGTTTATTGGGGGTTATAGTGTAGTGTTTGTAGTTAGTGTCATGATGGTCCTTGAGGACCATCATGGCACTTATGTGGTTAATGTTGGGTTGTAACAGGCCCATAATGGTAATAATATACCCTTATGGGACTGATGGGGTTAAATAGAGCCTTATGCTGGTCTGTATTGACCATCATGAGTTAATGGGTTAATTTAGGCCTTATGCTGGTCTGGATTGACCATCATGAGTTAATGGGTTAATTTAGGCCTTATGGTGGTCTGGATTGACCATCATGAGTTAATGGGTTAATTTAGGCCTTATGCTGGTCTGGATTGACCATCATGAGTTAATGGGTTAATTTAGGCCTTATGGTGGTCTGGATTGACCATCATGAGTTAATGGGTTAATTTAGGCCTTATGCTGGTCTGGATTGACCATCATGAGTTAATGGGTTAATTTAGGCCTTATGGTGGTCTGGATTGACCACCATGAGTTAATGGGTTAATTTAGGTCTTATGGTGGTCTGGATTGACCATCATGAGTTAATGGGTTAATTTAGGCCTTATGGTGGTCTGGATTGACCACCATGAGTTAATGGGTTAATTTAGGTCTTATGGTGGTCTGGATTGACCATCATGAGTTAATGGGTTAATTTAGGTCTTATGGTGGTCTGGATTGACCATCATGAGTTAATGGGTTAATTTAGGCCTTATGCTGGTCTGGATTGACCATCATGAGTTAATGGGTTAATTTAGGCCTTATGGTGGTCTGGATTGACCACCATGAGTTAATGGGTTAATTTAGGCCTTATGGTGGTCTGGATTGACCATCATGAGTTAATGGGGTAATTATAGTTGCCTGGGGTTATTATTTTTAGTGCGAGTCCTTTCAGGACCTTTACGGTCCTTTGAGGACCCGCGAGGCGGGAAATTTAAAATTGAATTGCAGCAGGGTCACGATCGGTGCCGATCGGGGCCCCCCGCTGCAGGGGGTTTATATGGGGACACTTCGGGGGTCCCGATGGGGACCCCCAGCATAGAGGGGGGTTAATTTTAAGTGCCGCGGCCGGGATTGGCTAATAGTGTGCCGCGGTCCCTTTAAGGAGCCGCGGCGGGGAATTTAAAAGTTTTAAATGCAGCGGGGGGCCTGATCTATGCAGATCGGGGACCCCCCCTGCAATGGGTTTATGTGGGGACACTTCGGGGGTCCCGATGGGGACCCCCAGCATAGAGGGGGGTTAATTTTAAGTGCCGCGGCCGGGATTGGCTAATAGTGTGCCGCGGCCCCTTTAAGGAGCCGCGGCGGGGAATTTAAAAGTTTTAAATGCAGCGGGGGCCTGATCAGTGCCGATCGGGGACCCCCGCTGCAAGGGGTTAATGTGTGGGGGCTGCGGGGGTTCCTATGGACCCCTGCAGCAAGGTGTTCATGTGAGGACACTTCGGGGGTCCCGACAGGGACCCCCGCATTGAGGGGGGGTTCATTTTAGGTGCCTGGGGGGGGTTTGGAGTACCCCCCACGGCAATGCTTATGTGGGGGACTGCCGCGGAGGTCCCTTTTAGGACCCCCGCAGCACTTGATGAGGAGTGGGAGCCTGCGATATCATCTCGCAGGCTGTCACTCCTCATGTACATTTACGCAGTGTAGATACGTACGGCCCTGCTGCGTAGCTCATACGTTGCTCGCAGCAGGGCTAATTTAATAGCATTGTAAGTTAGAGAAACTTTGCAGTACGTAGGGCTTAAGTAGAAGCCTCTTATTTACGAGGCTGGAATTTAATAGGGCCCTCAATAATTAGAAATTGAGAAGTACAACTGCCTTGACTTACTAAAAATGCAAGCAGCCTTATTAAAATGCGATTCAGTAAATTTAAAAGGGCTCTATTTAAGCACATAGCATATTTTATTTACAGAAGTTTTTAGTTAGTGAAGACCTTGCTTTTGGATAGAAGTTCACTAACTAAAAACTTCTGTAAATAAATATGCTGTGTGCTTATATAGAGCCCTTTAAAATTTACCGAATAGCAATTTAATAAGGGTGCTTAGGTGTTTGTAAGAAGCAGGTAGCGAATATAGCAATACCAGATTTACTAAGACGTCTTATCAGAATGACAATAGGCGAGGGACAGCGAGACTCACACCATAACCTTACAATCATCCAGCATACATTTGTTATTGTACAGCAATAATAGAAAGTCTGTATGAAGTTATAGTATCAGATCCGTATACAAATTCTATTATAATTGATCAATATCAGTCTAATCAGTTAATACATAAGTTTTCTAAATAATAAATTGTGAAATGCAAACTTCCTCTAAAAATTTTTATTGAGTGTAACCTGAGGCCGGCAAAGTTAAACGAGCAGCAAACAATTGGTTACTGATCAGTTTATGCACAAAAATATAATTCTTGACTACTGTTCTGCCTCAATAGATCTGCCAAGTACTATGCAATAAGCAATTCTAGAATGACAGCGGAGGGTTAACAAGCGAGGAAAAAAACACATAATAAAACTGGAGCCGAAATGACGTCACATATGGTATTATTCACATCAAGATTTAAAAAACAAATGAAATTGGTTCCCAGGCAATTCAATTCCACCTTCAATTGGCCTGTGCTAGTGATAGTGAAATTCAATTGCTAGCCCTGTGACATTTCAGGGAGTGATAACACTTATCATTAAACAATAAGATAAAGAGGCAGCAAGGAGGTTCTTTTCTGTGTTCTTTTATAGTGCCTTGCTTGTCATGAGATAGACTAGAACATGTGATTGGATGTAGGCACTTTGCATTTAATTTCACATGCTCTCTTGGCACCACTTTAAGGCACCGCAGCAAAAAAAAAGAAAAGAAACATATAACAGAAAATAGCAACTTTATCATACCTGTTTCATCAACAAACAAGAGAGGATTGCATTATAGTACATATGGTCCAATTTAAAAAAAGCTAATGTTATTTCAACAAAAATAATAAGATTGAGGAAGCGTTTATTGTGACCCAATAAAGTTTCACTTTCTCAAATATGTTTCTTCAATCATGGTTGAATAAAGATTTGGTTTTACCAAAATAAAATAAAAGATTTGATGATACTTGCCTTATATTAAGATACAGCTTGCCATAAAAATGAAGATGAATAGAGTGCTAACTACCATAAAATATATGGAAAAAGTCAAAGATCAGCAATAAGTATAAAGAAAATATGCAGATTAATAGTGGTGTAACACTGCCGCTGTACCCAAAGAGGAAATATGCTTGAAACTTTCTTTTTATCGGAAATATGTGAACATTTTAAAAATTCATTACCAATACCTTGGGAATATAAAACTTTCTTTGTTTATGTATTCAGTTTGAGCCAAGTTTGATTCACTGACATTTTGAGGGCACGATACAAAAAACGCAACTGGGTATGAAATTAGAGAAGAATGTGTATTTTAGGTAAAGCTTCTATGTTTCAAGCAATAATTTTGTTAGATAGTGGCTGAAAAAGTAGAGATATTGTTAATATCTCCAAAATATTTGCACTGGAGTCGTCCATTCACTAGCTCCACCACGGTTAGGCAAATATGGTTGTAGATTCTCAAACTGGACATTTTGTGAAACTCTTACCCTCCACCTCACAGGCCTATCATTATACAATAACACCAGCTACTGAAAAACAATACTGGTCTAATGGTATTTATAGTTTCTTGATGATCCATCATATTTGATGAATTTCATATTAACTCAGAAACACTAGACCTATACATTTACATTATTGCGAAAATAGAATAATTTAAGTCTAATTTGCAGTTTTATATTTAACAGTATCACTGTAAGATATGTTAAATAGCATATTGTATTAGACATATTTTTAGACCTGTGCTTATCATTATAGTGAGTCAAGTATCTGGAAATATTCTTTTGAAAAAAATCGGAGTTCATTATAATAGAAATGCATGGACCTAATGTAAAACATTATTACAGAACTATGCTTACGCTTCGGAAATCATTTTGTAAGGCTTATTCTCAGTTTCTATTTAAATCCAACAAGGGACCTCACCTGGGATAATTTTATTGCATACATGCCTTTAAGATACCAGCACTGCATAAAAAATGAGGTGTCAGACAAGGAGAAGCAAGGTCACAGCGAGTCTGTTATGTGTACTGCATAATGAATGCAGGAAGACTCTCCTCGTCTTCATCATATTTTTGGACCTTAACATCCGTATGCTAGATAACAATATGTTACGTACAGTTTCTTTACACTTCATGTTAAGTCAAGATCCTCTAGAGTCTAGATGACAAAAAGATGAAAAAAAGGTAATGAGAGGATGAAAACGGAACAGAGAACTCAAAATAAAAAGGTTTATTGATTAATAAAAGTAATTCAATGCTATATATATGTCAATACATTGTTGTTTTTGAAGAAAGTATACTGCTAGTTGTCTTTCTTCAATAAGCTGATGAAGTAGCTGACTCAAAAATGTACCAATACCTTCTTTTAATCTACCAATTATTTTTTTTTAAATAATATTGTTAAGTGGAAAAAATATTATTAATAACCTATATCCTGGTGAAGAGAGTGCTTTTTGTAGTATACAAGTAATTAGTTGAGGTGAACTATGGAAGTAATAATAAAAAGTAAATTCTGAACAAGGAATACACCGTCCAAGAGACGAACCCACAGGGCAGAGGTTGGAGGTTATAAACCGACCCTTGGCCTGGGGTCTGCTTCTTGAGGCAGTGAGAATCGTCTGATCCAGTTTTGAAGTCTATGAGAGGGAGTAAATAAAGTTAAAACATAGTGGAGACTGGAGCTGGCAGTAGATAAAAGAATAGCCAGGGCTATAGAGCAAATGGTTTTATATTGGTGGTCCAAGTTACAAATGGTCATCTAGCAAAGAATGGGGCTGGCAGTAGACATAAATTGTCAGGGCCATTGAGCAAATTAACTTATATTGGAGGTCCAAGGCCGAAACAATGCACAAAGTCTTAAAGGACAAATGCAGTGCAACATTTATAGTTTGTTCTTTTGAAGAATTAGATAATATAAAAATGTTTTCACAGTATAAAATAAATAATTACAGCCGTTCATTTTTTACTATTGTATTCAATTTTGCTTGAATAATGATGGACATTTACAGTGGACAAATGCGCACTCCGTACTCACTTTTGCTAAAAGTGCCCTCTTCAAATACAGATTGCCCTTGGTTTGCAATGGTCGTTTGTTTTACAGTTCACAATAATATGGTTTTGAAACCAGAAGGCCAAAAATATCAATAAACTATAACAAATATAAAAAATGTTCTACTATAAATACTGGATATGATATAAATAAAGAGCATAGTCAATCAGAGATGAGAGCTATCTACCATCTTAGCCAATCAGGGATGAGGTGGCCAGAAATAAAAGGAAGGGAACACACATGCAATTACAATTATCTTTTTTGACAATGGCATTCAAATTAGATCAGGAGTAAATTATAACATGCCTTGAAACTATACAGAACTTACTTCAAGATTTAAATCTCATGAACCAACCATGCTACCTAAAAATGTCTCATCATCACCATTTTCTTATCTTACTAGACATAGAGGCTCTTATTTTATTAATATAATCAACAATTTTTTAATTTAAACTCACCTATTGACACAGTAGAATAGGCTCAACAGTAGTACACCAACAAGCAAAATGACAGTGACACAAACATTTTCAACTATAGTCTTTGAACATATCAAATAAGTCAGTTGAGTATTAACTTGTTTGTGAATTCAGAGATAAGCTGCTATAAATCAAAGGGCAGGCTACAGTTTGTTATATAAACAGACATAAAACTTTAGTTTAATTGTTATTAGTGTAATTACAAAAATAGATAATTTTAACCTAGAATATTGTGCACTTTCACGCAAAAAAAAGCACATACCATGAGGTGAATGGTTCTTTAATCAAATTTAGTTTGACTATCTTATGTTGTATTACATTTTATTGATTTATATTCAAAAAGATGCTATTTTACACTCATAATACTAATTTCAGAGCTTTAAACATAATAATATGTTTTTACTTATGTACATTTTGAGTGGGGTAAGGAACATAGAACTCATTGGCTTCCCTTTGACCTACATTATATGACTACTAGCGACTTGCCCTTCAAAAAATTATGGCAATAAAATTGTAAGGCCGGTAATGCTGTTTGCCACACAATGTAAAGGCTTTTAGCGCACAATGTAAGGCTTTCGGCGCACATCGCGAGGCTCGCAATGAGCGCCTTCTGCACTCATTGCAAGCTTCTCCCCTCATGTACTTTTGGTCGTCTGCGCTCATTGTGAGCCTCTCGACCTTGTGTACTTTTGCTCCTCTGAGCACCCCCGGCGCTCATTGTGAGCTCTGCGCTGAGTGCCTTTGGCGAGTGTGTCCTCTGCTCTGTTTTTTTTTATATAAATATATTTTTTATAATAATTAATTAATTAAATAATAAATTAATATACTTTACCTATTTGTAATGAATAGTTCCAGGAATCAATATGCTGAAGAGCTAACAATCGCTGCTGTTTTTCCTGCAGCATACAATGTACATTTGGACTGTTGGTGATCTGAGGAGAAAGTGTCAGCAATGTGGCAAGTGTGCAGTGTAAATAGACTGCGTGCGCGAGGCTAAACCGTTTCTTTATTTGTGTAATGTGGTATTTTAGAATGGTAATGTTATTAGTTACAAGTTAGTGTTGTAAACTGGCGGCGAGTGTGTATGTGTTACATGGGTCTTGAGCATTTTCAGTCCTTTCTAATAGTGTATTTTGTACTTCGTATGTGCCTGGCGGTGTTTTCCCTTTTTTTTTTTTTTACCAATTTTTACTCTCGCTTAGGCAATTTTCGAGTGGCGAACCTCTGCAAATTTGACTTTAATTTGCGTGCAACCTCACTCCAAGACGTCCTGGCTGTCCCCCCATGCTGTGTGTGATGTTTTTGGTATGTTTTTTTTGTATTTGTTGTGTTTTTTGTGTTTTTGGATGAGCGTGGTTCTGTTTTATGGGGTCGTAGGGATGAGCATTCCTTGCCTGCCCACAACCGATTTGCAAGCCCGCGCTGCTGAGAACTATATATGTAATACCAATTATTTTGGCTACCGTTGTCAAGGGGGCTACCTGTAGCACTTGTTAATGAAATTCAATGGCAGAGTAAGCCCCATAGGATAGCCCTCCCACTGAAGCTGCAGAAAGACTAGCAGTATGCGGAAAGACTAGTAGTCTAAGAGGAAAATACCCAGAGGGCTCCAGCACATGCTGGCACTCAGCTGCAAGAAATAGCTCTCTCGTAACTGCGGGAGCAGTTCCATCACTAGTCTCCTAATACTGCCCTTCAATGTAGGTGACATGCACCAAGGAGGATTTTCCAATTCCTCTCTAGCCGTAACCTGTGCATGCAGTCTGCTCGAAAGAAACTCGGAGTCTGAAGTTCAGTAGTCTCCATAGCAATGCTGCAGAGTAGTACCATCTACATTAACACACCCCAACATCCTCCCTTTCCCCTATCTATATAAACCACTTCTGATGGCAGGGAAGAGGATAAATATTAATAAAAACAAATGCAAGGGGTTTATGACCCCTCTGCCCATGACCCACTACTGCCTAAAGAACCTGGGATGCCCTGGATTTCACCCAATGTCCACAATAAATCAAGAGAGTCCCCTGGGATTCCTCTAAATATAATCATATAGACCGTCGTGGCACCTAGAATTTAACCCCTGCCACAGTGGTCATTAAAGTACCTCCGTGGCAGCTAAATATTAACACCCACCACGGAGGTCCTGTAAGGAACTTCACAGCACCTTTAATTAACCCCTTATCCACAAAGATCCTTTAAGGACCCCTGCGTCATCTAAAATTAACCCCAATACCACAGAGGTTCTTTAAGGACCCCTATGGCATCTACATTTAACCCCATACAATATGGGTCCTTATTGGACTCCCATGGTAACATTAACTCATTCACCATAACTCATGGACCCCCATGGCACCTATCATACTGCAGAGTGACACAAATTATACCCTGGAAAAGTTACCCCCAGAACCTGTAAAATGTATATTTATGCCATTAAAGCATGTCAAGAATTGAAGCAGAGCTGCTCCTAGGAAGACATCCATTAGAATACTTTTTTCTATAGAGCAACAGGGAATTCCCTAGCTTCCCCAGGATCACTGTGGATACAGGCTAATTTTAAATAGTGGGTATTGGCCAGCTCATGTGGGTTATCCATGATTTTGTTGAATATGGTGTCAGAATTGACTCTTGTATGCTTCTCAGAGTCATTTTTGTGCCTCAATGATTGGGTGAAGGTATAAAAAGGATTTTTAGACAGTTTCAAGACTTCCACTACAAGTTCTCATAGGTTAATGTATATCACTCAGATTTTAGAATGGGATGGGCTCTGGGAATTTTTTTATGGGACAGCTACACGATTACAATTTGTTTTAGCTTTTACAGAATTCAACGGGCAGCTCTGGTAGAGCTGTTTTTGTAGGTAGTGATTTGCAGGTAAACTTTACTCGTAAATATCCCCATATAGGCCATGTTATGGAGCGCAAAGTTTTCTAAATATAAGATTTTCTCTAAAATGTCCCCTTCTATTTCAGTCACTAGTACACCCATCTGAAGCCAGAAGAGCATTGCTGTTAGGTTTCCCAGTTTAAGAAATGCTTATAATCAAAGATTAACTCTTAGCAGATATTAATCCTAATGAAAAATAGTAATTGAGTAGCTCACGTAAATATTTTGTTAAGTCCCAAGCTACTTATATTAGTATAAGGATTAAATAATTTCAGAAAAAATAAAATATATATATATATATATATATATATATATATGTTTTATATTAATTTCTGAAATTATAGTATGTAATTCATTCTGAGAATTACATACTATTAAAATTACAAAGTGCTATTTCCATTTAGAGAGTACCATGGCATTGGGATTGGGGCTTATATGGCAAAGGGGTTACTTTACATGCTACAGTGGTCAGTATCATATGGCTTTTATTAACTATAGTGGGAAAAGCTCTCTCCACTTGAAAAGTTGAAGAACAGAACATATTTATGAGGAGTAGATTACGTTTGTGCATAGAGGATGTCGCAGGAAAGTGGAGCGTGCACGCCCTGGAGCTATGCTGTAGGCAGAGGAGCTTCGCACAGGCAGGAGCACTTAGTGATTTGGACCCGGCGGGGCCCTCCATTCTGTAGCTCCGCCACTGCGTTTGTGTATTTGCTTATTATTGTTTTGGGTTGTTTTTACCATTTGTTTTGTTTTTTTCTTCCCTCTCTCCGTTTCTGGTTTGGTTTCAGTTTCTCTTGGTGAGAGATGGTGGTACTATTGCAGTATCTCTGGAGATTGAAGCAAGAACTATATGATCAGTTAAGTACTGTATATAGGGCTATATTCACATTTTGTCTTATATATATTATATAGTTTTGAACATGAATGATGTATTTTTCTCCTATTGATCCTATGTGATACATATCTTCACATGTGCCTTCAGTGGGTAAAGCTATACAAATGCACTTACTGAAAAAAGAAACCCCTTTCAATATATATGGAGCATTAGGACCTAGAGACAATAAAAATAAAATGTTGCCTTTATTTACATCTTGTTAAAAAATTAGTACTTGTACACCGATTAAAATATATCTCTAGTATACCTACTCACAAATATGAATACCTTTATATATATAGATAATATTCTTTATACATGTATATGTAAGTCCAATATGTGGCTTTATTTGGAAAAATGGAACCAGCACTTATGGTACATTAATGGCATGGGATGAATATGAAGGCTGACAAAACAGCCATGAAGGATAGAGCTCTATCACTAAGTGACATCCCTCAAGGCAATGTGGCCGACTACCCCTAGAAACCACCTCCCAATAACTACACTCAACCACTAGGACGTCATAAATATTTTAAATTCAAATGAAAGGATTCCAGGGTAATGTTAAAATATAAAAGCACAAATGACTTGTTTCGCTAACACCTTGTTTATCATGCTTGGGTCCTATAGAAAAAACAAAAAGCATTCTAACCAAAAAACTGAAAACTTAAATGTTAAGCCCTGCACCTTAGGCACCCGCGAGCCAATCAACATGTGCAATCTCCTATAGGGGCGGAATCAAGTGCCAGTGACACTCCTGTTGTGGCAATGGGCTATATACCAATACACAATTGCTTAATAGTAAATATTGAGCATGAAGGGCCATTGCTTACAGAAATCTACTGTTTCTATTACAATTAAATCCTATTAATGGTGATGGCAAAGCAATAAAGTCACAAGGGGGGGGGGGAGCCAAAAAACGATGACACTACTCATATATATAGATATCCATATATATAAATAATTACATGTTTTAGCTTGTGTGCTTGTTGGATAATATCATGTGAGCACAAATGGAAGGAGGAAAGGTAGAAGAACATGTTTTTGGAAGCATCTTTTTTTGTGAAATGGAGATTGTATTTTAGAAGGGGGAATTATGGTGTTAAGCAAATGAAGTAACTGAGAAAAGCATTACTCCTAGAAATGTAATATAAGGGAACTAAATTTCAGATTTGTGTTTTTAATAGTGGAGATGGAGATTTTCATTTAACCCTTTCCCAGCTGATTCAAATTTCACAATTTTCCATTATATATCAAAAGCTTAACAAAACTTGTTAAATTTTAGTGGAAGCACCTAGAAGTAAGCTGTAAAAGGGAGGGAGATAAATATGGAAAATGTAAGAGCAAAGAGAGTGGATAACGGCCACCAAAAGCCACATAGCTAAACAGTGGCGTTCAGACATTTTAAGTCTCCAATATTTTTAAAATAAATTAAATGACATCTTAATCAATGAAATAATCACTCACCTTCTTGCTGATACCCTTCCTAAATTCCTAAATATCTGGGAACCATGACTAAATTCTACACATAGTATTTCTCTATGACAAAAATCAGCACCTCCTAAGGTCCACCTATTAGATAAGATGGGGGAGTGGCTTAGAGCCCTGGCCATCGACCATGGAGGACAAATCAAGAGGTAAACTTTTATCTAATTCTTTTAAGTACTAACAGTATATTCTTTATCCAAGTAACTAATAATGCAAATTGAGGAGAGATATATTTTCCTGTATACCCCCGTCTTGTTTCGTTTATTATTTTTGTTCCTTTCCCTTCTTTCTCTGTTATTACTAATCTTTTTCCTTTTTATCTTTACTTAAGATTTCAGGTTTTAAAATATCAAATAATATGACAACACTATTTATTCTATCTTGTTTTGCCTTCCATAATACAATGTATGGTTGTTTCTTTCTCTAATCTTATTATTATACTTAATCTTACAACCATATCTCCTTATTAAAGGCTCACAACCTAACCCACAAAATCTTCACTCCATCTACCCATTCTGAAAATTACTAAACTATTTAAATCACATCTTTCATTGTCTAATATATGAAGAAAATAGACCATATATTATCCTCTTCTATTTCCTTACTTCATAAGGATTGAAGCAGGAACAGACAAGAATACTTAAATCGGAAAGATAAGAAAATTAATACAGTCTATTGTTTAAAGTAATTTAATACATCATATATATAGTTGTTGTACTGCATGTTGCGAAGCAAGGTGAGCTGCTGAGGCACGCGGGACTTGGATGCAAAATTACAGCCCGTATGACTGCGGGGCTCGCAAAAATACGACTTTAACCACCAAACTGGAAAAGCCTGCAATAACACACAACTATGCCTCAAATTAACTTACACACTCACACACAGCACAGGGGGAGAGCCAGGGAACCTGGGAGTGAGGTTGAAAGTTAATTTGAGGCATATGTTGTCTTTTTTAATGATCGATAATCGCAGAAGCGAGAAAAAAAACGGCTGCGGCAAAAACGTAAACACACCGAAAACGAGCTTGAAGGACATAAAGCGAGGCCGAAGGACGTAAATACGAGCCCTAAACAGTAAGACTTAACACAAAACAGTAACACTTTTTACAAGCCAGTAACATTTAATCCAAGGCAGTAACACTTAACCCAAGGCAGGAACACTCATCGCGAGACCCCTAAACTACACAGGAGGACAGCCTTGCAATGAGCACAGAAGGCACTCATTGCGGGGGTCGCGATGACCGCCAAAGGTGCTCAAGTCCGAGGCCTATAAAGTACACAGGGGGAGAGGCTTGCAATGAGCGCCAAAGGTGCACTTTGTGGGGCTCGCGATGAGCGCCAAAGGTGATCATTGCAAAGAAGGAAAGTTGTGGCTGGCAATGAGGTGAAGGTGCTCAGAGGGGCCATAGCCTCGCATTGGGTGACAAACAGCATTGCCAGACTTCAAATATCATTGCCGTCAATTTTGACGGGCAAGTTGCTAGTTATTATATAAATAACATATCTTATACTGTAATTTGCAATATCCAAGAAAAAATTATCACTGTAACTATAAAAATGACTATAACTGTATTGCTGTTTATTTTCAAAATGCATGCATTTAACTTTATCTGTTTTATCCCAATACAAATTGATTGTGGAAAAAAAGGAAAATGAATGTAGCATTGACCTTCACATCCCATCCTAAATTAATATATTATATTCCAAATAAAAACTTTCATAACATTATTTTGATATATTTTTGTTTACCATTAAATTATATTATATAGCCGATGTAACATAATAAAAGATCTTTAAGCACACTGCTGAAGTGCTTTCTATTGATTTTCCTTGCATTACTCTGAATCATGATAATACACAGACTGTCTTCAATATGTCTAAAATAACATATACATATATGCATACTATTACAATATGTAATCAACTAGAAACTAGAAGAATTAACAAGACAGATGATGTTCATATACAACACATGCAATACAACAACTCGTATAACAGCTGTATGTGAACTTTTTTTAATAGAAATAAATTAATTCCTCCTGGCCACCTGTCTCATAATTTTGTAATTACTTTTAGGAGACTTGTTGTACTGAGATTTTCATACAGGACTTTTTTTTATAAATATTTGTGCAAGACTCATTCTTTATGGTGTTGTTTAATCTTCACCATCTTGAATATTTTACTTTCAATAAATGAATTTAATTAAATTCAGAAGGTTAGAGCTTGGATAACACCATGAAGTTTAAGAAGAACATCATGGCATATTAAACAGAAGCCAACATTTTTAGTTAGAGCTGATTGACATGAAAGTAGTTTGCACAGCAGTTTGTGTTTCGGTAAATGTTGTATGTTAACGTATGTTATCACTGATGACGCTGATATATATAAGTAGATCATATATATTCTATTTATTTATTTACGTTTGTACAAGCAACTTTATCCAAAGTGCTTTACATAGTTAAAAATTATGTATCCTTGTTTTAGATATAGAGGATTGTTACTGAACAAATATAATAGGCTGAGCGTAAAGTAAAATATGGGTGGGAGACTCTATGTTCTACAATATAATATAGAACTTGATCGTTTTGGTAGCAGACCCTAACACATTCAACTTTTTTGACTTTGGTATCTTATAAGAATTTAGTTTTTCTATGAAGGGATTTTATAAAGAATTGTGAAAGTCTTCTAGATTTTCTCAACAAAGACTAAATGAAACAAGTACTGCATTCGGCAGCTTCCTCCATAGAAAAGTTGCATGGAAGTGTTAATAAATTAAAGGCTTTATATGTTTTTACTTTATAAATTTAAGGGTTGGGAAAAGAAGATTTTAAATATAAAATATCTCTACTTCCTATGCTTTCTATGGAAGCTATTTTCAAATAGTAATAAATTCCTACAGGAAACATTGGAAATTTGGATGTTTAGCTCACTGTTTTACCCCTATGTCATGACTACATTGTTTAGTGACTGTAATATTACCAGTAATTATGGATATGGCCAAGGGTGCAAGACATTGTTGCATTGTGATTATGTATTATTGTTGTTTGGGTTATATGTTGCCCATACATTGTTATCATGCACACTAGTTTTAATATGGTATAGAGGGAAAATGTCATATACAACAGGAGAATACATGAGGAAAAGGAAAAATGCTCTGCACATAAGCTAAATTGTAGAACATTGCATCCTACCACATATAGCCCTAGATAAACAGCAGCCAAGACAGATGTCTACACTTCAGGAGTCCTAGGCAAACACTGGAGATTAACCTCAAGGTTTTTGCATCAGCCAGCTATAGACACCTGTCATGTAGTTTAGACATCTGGTGAGTTTTATCTCAAGAGCTTCTATAGCAACCAAGGTTGCAAGGCAGATGGAACTTAGTGCTGACATCACACACATACAGAAAGATACACAAGGGTGTGGTTTGGGAGATAGAGTATAAATATGTTGGTTCTATGATTCAATAAATGTTCAATCCTAGTTTCACATATCCACAGTGTGAGGCTGTTTTTGTGTTTGTATCCTGAATTGGGGAGTGGTCTTGCCGGAGGCCACTAGGAACCCGTATCCAGTATTCTCTGCCTGTACCTTTGGCCGTTGTCCTCTTCATAAGCCATCTTTTGTGCCTGAGAGATTAAGAACCACACGATTCTGCTGGGGTAGGTTTGTACTAGGTTCATATCAAGCCCCCTTGAAGAAGAAGCTTGTTTCACCCTACTTTTGCCCTCATTATATAAATATTCCACCAAGTCAACAGACTATAATTTATATATAAAACGTCCATAGTCCTTCAATGGCTGTCACTAGAAAAAAAGGCTCACATTAGCTTGGTCATTGCTACCGGTACCAATGTGATATTCCCTTTTACAATTAGCAGCTATATTTGTACAGGGATCTGAGATCAAAATAATGTGCTCCAATTAAAACATTTATTTAGTGTTATGTAACACTAGGATAAGTAAAATGCTTTATATAATAGGAGACTATTATATTTTTCAGCACTATTATATTTGACCTGGCATATATATGTTCCCCTCGGTGCATCAAAAGTAAATTGAAAGATGACAATTTCACTTTTAAGTTAATACTTGTTAATCAGAGTATTTATTGAAGATGCAGATGAGTGTAGATTAATTAGGTTACTAAAATTAATTATACAGATAAGTAGAAATATACATTTTTCAGGAATTGTATTTCTTTAAACAAAATAAATGGCAACATGTTTATTTTTACTATAGACTACCAAATAGAGTGTTGGATTATTATGGTGCGCCTTTAAATGGACGAGGATGTGTCTCAGCAGCATGTTAACAAAATGCTGCTGAAACACAATCTTTCATTGGCTTGTGCATCTAGTATTACAGAAACATTGTATATGTGACATACAGGGAGCAAATCATTGTAGGTACTGTTTAGAAGGTTTCAGTGAGTAAAAAATTACATTTAAGCACTTTTTAATAATATGTTTAAATATTAAATATTAATTTATTTTAATATTTAAAAAATGTCCCTTTTAATTGCAAAATATTTACTCAGTTTCACTAATTCTTTTCATATACTCAACTATCGCCTAGATATGTTAAAACCTAATAAATTATGGTAAAGCAAGGGATCTGCCAAAGAGGCTTGATAAAGTGGTAGAAAAGTGTTTCAGAAGTCACATCCTTGTGACTTAATCCTATATCTAGAAAAGTTTTCCAAACTTCTAATCCAACAAGAGGTGAAAACCTCACTGCCCAGTTTCATGCAATATCAACTAAGAAATATACGTCAATAGTGATGTCGCGAACATAAAATTTTCGGTTCGCAAACTGCGAACGCGAACCGCCGCAAATGTTCGCGAACCGCCGAACCCGGCGAACCGCCATAGACTTCAATGGGCAGGCTAATTTTAAAACCCACAGGGACTCTTTCTGGCCACAATAGTGATGGGAAAGTTGTTTCAACGAGACTAACACCTAGACTTTGGCATGCCGGAGGGGGATCCATGGTAAAACTCCCATGGAAAATTACATAGTTGATGCAGAGTCTGGTTTTAAGCCATAAAGGGCATACATTACCTAACATTCCTAAATTGTTTGGAATAACGTGCTTTAAAACATCAGGTATGATGTTGTATCGATCAAGTAGTGTAAGGGTTAGGCCCGCTTCACAGTGACAGACCAAACTCCCCGTTTAACGCACCGCAAACAACCACAAACAGTCCATTTGCACAACCGCAAACTCCCCATGTGCACAAGGTTGGATACAAAGCTAGCCATGTCCCGTTCCTTGTCCTCACTGATGTCATTGAGGGTCTCTTCCTCCACCCAGCCACCAAGGGTCCCCGAAAGGTGACAACAAGCCCCCTGGGACGCCTGCTGTGTTTGGTCTTCCACCTCCTCAAAGCCACCTTCCTCCTCTGACTCATCTTCTTCAGACTCCTCTCACTGCGTTGCCTCTCTCTGCATTATTATAAGGTGTGTTAAGTAGTACTACTCTTATCAGTTTAATACCTGTTACAGCACATATCAGGGGGCGTGTATAAGGCCTGGATTTTTAAAACCAGGAGATGGAAAAAGATGATTTGTTGGTCGTATCACTTCAATTTTGGGGCACGGCACGTGCAATCAAAGGTGCCACCAGATAGGAGTGCCGTATTTGTAAGTACTACTCTTATCAGTTTAATACCTGTTACAGCACCTATCAGGGGGGGTGTATAAGGCCTGGATTTTTAGAACTGGGAGATGGAAAAAGATGCTTTGTTGGTCGTATCACTTCAATTTTGGGGCACGGCACGTGCAATCAAAGGTGCCACTAGATAGGAGTGGCATATTTGTAAGTACTACTCTTATCAGTTTAATACCTGTTACAGCACCTATCAGGGGGGGTGTATAAGGCTTGGATTTTTACAACCGGGAGATGGAAAAAGATGCTTTGTTGGTCGTATCACTTCAATTTTGGGGCACGGCATGTGCAATCAAAGGTGCCACCAGATAGGAGTGGCGTGTTTGTAAGTACTACTCTTATCAGTTTAATACTTGTTACGTCACCTATCAGGGGGCGTGTATAAGGCCTGGATTTTTAGAACCAGGAGATGGAAAAAGATGCTTTGTTGGTCGTATCACTTCAATTTTGGGGCACGGCATGTGCAATCAAAGGTGCCACCAGATAGGAGTGGCGTGTTTGTAAGTACTACTCTTATCAGTTTAATACTTGTTACGTCACCTATCAGGGGGCGTGTATAAGGCCTGGATTTTTAGAACCAGGAGATGGAAAAAGATGCTTTGTTGGTCGTATCACTTCAATTTTGGGGCACGGCACGTGCAATCAAAGGTGCCACCAGATAGGAGTGGTGTGTTTGTAAGTACTACTCTTATCAGTTTAATACCTGTTACAGCACCTATCAGGGGGCGTGTATAAGGCCTGGATTTTTAGAACCAGGAGATGGAAAAAGATGCTTTGTTGGTCGTATCACTTCAATTTTGGGGCACGGCACGTGCAGTCAAAGGTGCCACCAGATGGGAGTGGCGTGTTTGTAAGTACTAATCTTATCAGTTTAATACTTGTTACGTCACCTATCAGGGGGCGTGTATAAGGCCTGGATTTTTAGAACCAGGAGATGGAAAAAGATGCTGGGTTGGTCCTCCTACTGTCACAGGGCCGGGGGGCGCCCCCTCGTCGGGCTACCTGGTTGATCCTGCCTCAAAGATTAAGCCATGCACGTTTAAATACACACAGCCAGTACAGTGAAACTGCAAATTGCTCATTTAATCAGTTATAGACTGGTTCCTTTGATTGCTCCATCTGTTACTTTGATAACTGTTGGAATTAGAGAGCTGATACATGCCGACGAGCGCTGACTCCCCGGGATGTTAGGTATTGTTTCCTCTTCACTAAACGTGACACTAAAAGAAGACTCTTTTAAGACAATAATGAGGTGGTACCTTACACCAGCAAAACTCCATCTTCTGAACAAAACACACCCTGACACATGTTTTAGGGGCTGCACAGACACTGGTACACTGATTCACATGCTGTGGGAGTGTCCGAAAATAAGACCCATATGGACAGCAATACGACCTATTAGAAACACTTTTGGGGACAACAGTAACACAAAAGCCTGAGGAAGCTTTGCTAGGCCTTCCAATTACGGGGCTATTCAAATCAGAACAATGATTAACAACACAGGTATTTTTGGCCACGCGATGCTAAACACTGGAAACTTACCTCCCCTACTCACACTGAAGTACTTCACAAAATCAGGTTCAATCGGGCTATGAGCTCACTTTCAGCTGAAATTGATGAAAGATACCGTCGATGGGCCTCCTGCTGGGACTTATGGACTCTATAAGGTCCACAATAAGGTTCGTGTGAACTACTTTTATGGGTTGACCTGATGTTTGATCTATGGTTTCACCTTACTGTACCTCCTGGACACATGTCTGCTTTGAGGAATGTATATATGTTCAAGACCTTGTGTGACTTAATATATATGTTTTACATGGTCATGTGTTATTCTAACCAAAAAAGAAAAACTTTGAAAGAAACTTTTTGATATATCTTGTTGATACTTGAGAGATTTGTTATATGATTTGCTGAACTTACGATGTTATATTTGTTTATTCTTTCAATAAAAAAGTTAATTATAAAAAATAAAAAAATTAGGTATTGTTGACTCCGGCAATTGACAGAGCGCAGCTAGTGAGGAAACGTTAGCACCGTGCAAACATGGCCACCGTGATGTATCTGGAGCATTATCTGGACAGTATAGAAAACCTGCTGTGTGAGCTTCAAAGAAACTTTCAGCTTATGAGTGACTTGGATCAAAGAACAGAAGATAAAAAGAAAGAAATAGATACGTTAGCTGCTGAGTACATTGCCACTGTACGTGACCTCTCACCTGAGCAGAGAGTGCAGCACCTTCAGCGAATACAGAATGCCTACAGCAAGTGCAAAGAATACAGTGATGATAAGGTGCAGCTGGCCATGCAGACCTATGAGATGGTGGATAAGCACATCCGGAGGCTGGATGCAGATCTTGCTCGTTTTGAAGCTGACCTGCAGGATAAGCTTGAGGGAACAGAGTTTGACAGCCCAACAGGACGTGGAATAAAAAATAATCATGGTCAGAAAGAAAAGTGAGGATCTCGGGGCCGCAGGGTATCTGAAGAAGACACTGTGAAGAAAAAGAAACTAAAAGGAGGGCCGGTCTTTTCAGAGTCAGTACTGTCTGTCCATCCGTCAGACGTCCTGGATATGCCTGTGGATCCTAATGAGCCTACATACTGCCTGTGTCACCAAGTGTCCTATGGAGAAATGATTGGCTGTGACAACCCAGATTGCCCAATTGAATGGTTTCATTTTGCTTGTGTGGATCTCACCACAAAACCTAAAGGGAAATGGTTTTGTCCTCGCTGTACCCAGGAGCGGAAGAAATGATTGCTCTGTGTATAACTGTGGTGTCTTTACTACTTCCATGTGCATCAATTATGTTTGTATCTTCCCTGTTATGTCCCCCCCACTGGAAGGTTTTCATATTGGAGCACAAAGACAGCAGATCATCAAGTGCTGGTAGTAGAAACATCACTTCTAGTGGAGGACAGGTATTGCACTTTAGGAATGGTACTACAGTTCTTCAATCGCCTCACTAAATTTATTTCCTCCAATTCCCTACTTGACCCCTTCCAATCTGGTTTCTGGGCCCAACACTTTACAGAAACAGCCCTTACAAAAGTCACTAATGACTTGCTAACCGCCAAATCAAAGGGTCACTACTCTATTATAATTCTCCTGGATCTCTCTGCTGCCTTCGATACAGTTGACTACCCTCTTCTAATCCAAACTCTCCGCTCTTTTGGCATCCAGGACACAGCTCTTTCATGGTTCACATCCTATCTTAAAGATCGTACATTTAGTGTCTCCTTCTCTGGCACCTCTTCTTCACCTCTCCCTCTGTCTGTTGGCTTTCCCCAAGGTTCTGTCCTAGGCCCCCTCCTCTTCTCCATCTACACCTCCTCCCTTGGCACCCTTATAAAATCCTTTGGATTTCAGTATCATCTCTATGCAGATGATACTCAAATCTACCTCTCTGCACCCGATCTATCCCCCTCTCTTTTAGCTCAAGTTTCCAACTGCCTCTCTAGCATATCCTCCTGGATGTCCACCCGTCAACTCAAACTCAACATGTCTAAGACTGAACTTCTAATCTTTCCACCCTCTACTACAGCTTCCACACCTCAAATATCTCTCACTGTTGACAACACCATCATCACCCCTACCTCCCAGTCCCGTTGTCTTGGGGTTCTACTGGATCCCGCCCTCTCTTTTATTCCTCACATCCAAGCAATAACAAAATCATGTCAGTTTCACCTAAAAAACATCTCCAAAATTCGTCATTATCTTACAGAAGACACAGCTAAAATTCTAATTCACTCTCTCATCATCTCTCGACTCGACTACTGCAATTCCCTCCTTGCTGGCCTCCCCATCTCTCGTCTGTCTCCCCTCCAATCCATAATAATCGCCTCTGCTAGACTCATCTTCAATACCAAACGATCAGTGTCTGCAGCTCCTCTCTGTCAATCACTCCACTGGCTTCCCATAGCTTCCCGAATCAAATTTAAAATCATGACCCTAACATATAAAGCCCTCAACAACAGTGCACCCCCTTATATCTCTGCTCTTGTTTCAAAATACTCTCCCAACCGGCCCCTTCGTTCTGCTAACGACCTTCTTCTTTCCTCCTCTCTCATCACCTCCTCTTACTCCCGTCTTCAAGACTTTTCTCGTGCTTCCCCATCTATTTGGAACTCCTTGCCCCGCTCCATTATATTATCTTCCTGCCTCAAAACCTTTAAGAAATTATTAAAAACACACCTGTTTAAAAAATCTTATCACCTTCAGCCTTAACATGTACAACTGAACATTCCACAGCTTAATAAAACTCCCACCCACAATCTACAGTACAACACACAGACCCCTCCACTTTACTGAACCAATTGCTTTCAATTGCATTTGTCACCCTCTTGTATCACACATAAACCCTTAGATTGTAAGTTTGCGAGTTTTCAATCTTGTGACAGTGCCTTGGAAACAAGCTCCATGTACATTTGATTGTATGCTCAAAAACAGGGCCCTCTATTCTTTACAAGGTGTTTAATTTGTTTCTGCTATGTACTCAACCCCTGTACAGCGCTATGGAATTTGTTAATAATATAATAATAATAATAATAATAATATGCCACATCCCATACACCCCATCCAAAGTTTATACATCAACCAAAGTTGCAAACATTTTTAATGCATTTCCTATTTGATTATGTTCAGTCTTTCTATTTGCTAATGCCCTTTTGAAAATGCATTCATACGAAGGACCCAAAAAATAAACTAAAGCATATGATGTGGGTTAATTGCAATTATGCTGTTGATTCTTTCAAGAAAAAAAAAATCAGACAATTTTATGAGCATTTTAAATCATTTTGAAATTGATGCATTTTGAGTTCTTCTGTATCATGTTGGTTTAGCATGCTGAAGAATGGTAGATATGTATCTACATTTGTCAAGTAATAATCTTCAAGAAAGCACATTCTGGCTTCCTTTAAATAATCTTTTGTTCAAGACCAAATACATTCACACACAACATATATGTCTGCATACATCTTATTTGCATGCACCATGTATTTTTTTATTTAGTT
This sequence comes from Discoglossus pictus, assembly GCA_027410445.1. Taxonomy (NCBI): domain Eukaryota; kingdom Metazoa; phylum Chordata; class Amphibia; order Anura; family Alytidae; genus Discoglossus; species Discoglossus pictus. Next base: position 70,601,685 of record CM050164.1, on the reverse strand, counting down.
TTTCTGGTTCCTGTTTGTAAAACAGATAAACCCTTGTAAAAGTTTATTACACTATGTATCTGTTTTAGGACTACTGAATCAATAACCTATAGTAATATGTGGTTAGACTGGCTAAATTGTTGCACACAGAACTACTAATCGAATCTGGGTTCGGTTGTCTGGTCCTTTGCTGCTATCTCAGTGATGTTCCTTTTAAACCTGTAGACGCAAACCTGCATTCATATTTTTTTTCACTTTTATTTTTCATTTACAACTAACTGCAGTTCAGTTGTGTATTTGAAGGTAGTAACCTTTAGCGCATTGCACAGTCAGAACAGGATCATTCGTGGTGAAATTCTCAACGCACATCTTTTCCCACCATGACAACATTTAAAATATTACAGTCCAACTCTACGTTGAGTTAAAATAATTTCTGTTGTGAAGAATGTAGAAATATTGTATGTTTTCACTGTTGGTCAGACCCTTTCTAATAGTGGAAATGGTAGAAAATGCCACTTTGAAGAATGTTTATTGATTGATCTAATAAAGCTAGACTGAGAAATCTGAAAAAAAAAAAAAAAAATAGGCTGCTGTTGCAGCGACCAGAAAAATTTACGTTTGTTTCCCAGGCAGAAACTGCCCTAAAACATTGCGTCTTGAACCCTAGTTGGTGGCGGATAAGTCACGCAAGTCATGCGGCATTCAAAGATAAAATACTGCAGCTTGTGGACCATTTTTAGCTCAAGGCAGCTCATCTCATCAGTCCTTTTTTAGTCTAATGTATCGCCCAGTGTCAGTCCGTTCGGGATCCATCCCTCATTCATCTTTATAAAGGTGAGGCAATCTAGACTTTTTTGACCTAGGCGACTTCTCTTCTCGGTGACAAAACCTCCTGCTGCACTGAAGGTCCTTTCTGACAGGACACTTGAAGCGGGGCAGGCCAGAAGTTCAATTGCAAATTGGGATAGCTCAGGCCACAGGTCTAGCCTGCATACCCAGTAGTCAAGGGGTTCATCGCTCCTCAGAGTGTCGATATCTGCAGTTAAGGCGAGGTAGTCTGCTACCTGTCGGTCAAGTCGTTCTCTGAGGGTGGATCCCGAAGGGCTGATGCGATGCGTAGGACTGAAAAAGGTCCGCATGTCCTCCATCAACAACACGTCTTTTAAACGTCCTGTCCTTGCCGGCGTGGTCGTGGGAGGTGGATTACTTTCACCTCTTCCCCTGTTATATTGCCCTTGTGCTGTGACATCACCCTTATATGCTGTGTAAAGCATACTTGTTAATTTGTTTTGGACCTGCTGTATCCTTTCTGACTTGCGGTAATTTGGTAACAAATCAGGCACTTTCTGCTTATACCGGGGGTCTAGTAGCGTGCACACCCAGTACAGGTCGTTCCCCTTCAGCCTTTTTATACGAGGGTCCTGCGACAGGCACGACAGCATGAAAGACCCCATTTGCACAAGGTTGGATGCCGAGCTAGTCATGTCCCGTTCCTCGTCCTCAGTGATCTCGCTGAAGATATGTTCTTCCCCCCAGCCACGTACAACACCACGGGTACCAGATAGGTGACAACGAGCACCCTGGGATGCCTGTTGTGATTGGTCTTCCTCCTCCCCCTCAAAGCCACATTCCTCCTCTGACTCCTCTTCCTCACAATCCTCTTCCAGCGTTGCCGCAGGTCCAGCAAGCGATGCTGATAAGGCTGTTTCTGGTGGTGATGGTGACCACAACTCTTCCTCTTCCTCGTCACGCTCATCTACGGCCTGATCCAGCACTCTTCGCAGGGCACGCTCCAGGAATAAAACAAATGGTATGATGTCGCTGATGGTGCCTTCGGTGCGACTGACAAGGTTTGTCACCTCCTCAAAAGGACGCATGAGCCTACAGGCATTGCGCATGAGCGTCCAGTAACGTGGCAAAAAAATCCCCAGCTCCGCAGAGGCTGTCCTAGCACCCCGGTCATACAAATACTCGTTAATGGCTTTTTCTTGTTGGAGCAGGCGGTCGAACATTAGGAGTGTTGAATTCCAACGTGTGGGGCTGTCACAAATCAAGCGCCTCACTGGCATGTTGTTTCGCCGCTGGATATCTGAAAAGTGCGCCATGGCCGTGTAGGAACGCCTGAAATGGCCACACACCTTTCTGGCCTGCTTCAGGACGTCCTGTAAGCCTGGATACTTATGGACAAAGCGTTGTACGATCAGATTACACACATGTGCCATGCACGGCACATGCGTCAACTTGCCCAAATTCAATGCCGCCAACAAATTTCTTCCGTTGTCACAAACCACTTTGCCAATCTCTAGTTGGTGCGGAGTCAGCCATTGATCCACCTGTGCGTTCAGGTCGGACAGGAGTGCTGGCCCGGTGTGACTCTCTGCTTTGAGGCAAGTCAATCCCAAGACGGCATGACACTGCCGTATCCGGGATGTGGAATAGTATCTGGGAGCTGGGGGGGTGCCGTTGATGTGGAGCAAGACGCAGCAGCAGAAGAGGACTCAGCTGAGGAGGTTATGGAAGAGGATGGAGTAGGAGGAGTAGAGGAGGTGGCAGCAGGCCTGCCTGCAAGTCGTGGCGGTGTCACCAACTCCTTTGCAGAGCCACGCATTCCATGCTTGGCAGGCGTCAGCAGGTTTGCCCAATGCGCAGTGTAGGTGATATACCTGCCCTGACCATGCTTTCCAGACCAGGTATCAGTGGTCAGATGGACCCTTGCCCCAACACTGTGTGCCAGAGATGCCATTACTTCCTTTTGCACAATTAAGTACAGGTTGGGGATTGCCTTTTGGGCAAAGAAATTTCGGCCGGGTACCTTCCACTGCGGTATCCCAATCGCTAAAAACTTTTTGAACGCCTCAGACTCCACCAGCTTGTATGGTAAAAGCTGGCGGGCCAAGAGTTCAGACAAGCCAGCTGTCAGACGCCGGGCAAGGGGGTGACTTTGTGGCATTGGCTTCTTACGCTCAAACATGCCCTTGACAGACACCTGACTGTGGGGAGATGAGCAGGAACAGCAAGAGGCGAGAGACGGAGTGGTGGATAGTTGAGAGGGGGCAAGGAGGACAGCAGTGGTTGATGTGGATGAAGATGCTGGACCAGGAGGAGGATGGCGGCTTTGAGTTTGTGTGCTGCTTGTACTCATGTGTTGATCCCATTGGCGTTTGTGATGTGACATCATGTGCCTTCGCAAAGCAGTTGTACCTAGGTGGGTGTTGGACTTCCCACGACTCAGTTTCTTTTGGCACAGGTTGCAAATAGCATCGCTGTTGTCAGAGGCAGACACACAAAAAAAATGCCACACTGCTGAGCTCGGCGGTGACGGCATTCTGGTGGTGGCAACAGCATGCGTTGATTGGCGTGCTGTCTGGCTGACCCCGGGTGCTGATGCATGCTGTCTGACTGTGCCACTAGCTCGTTGCGATGACCTCCCTCTGCTTCCAACTCGTCTCCTCCTCCTCTCTGTCTCCCCATCTGAACTTTCCCCCTGTTCTTCTTCTCTTCTAGCGGGCACCCACGTGACATCCACGGACGCATCGTCATCATCATCACCCGCCTCACTTGTATATGACAACTGAACAAAGGAAGCAGCAGCGGGTACATCATCATCATCACATCGTACGTACATGTGTGTAATGCTGCCTGACTGAGACATATCCCTGTTATCTACATTCTCTGGCAATAATGGTTGTGCATCACTCATTTCTTCAAACTGATGTGTAAATAACTCTTCTGACTGATCAATTGAATTGGCTGTGGTACTAGTGTTGGTGGTGGCGTCAGGCGGGTGATTGGTAACTTGAGAGGTGCCCGAAGCTAAGCTGGAGGAGGATGGTGCGTCAATGTTCCAAGTGGAAGCTGTAGAAGATTGGGTGTCCTGTGTTAGCCAGTCAACTACATCCTCTGAACTTTTCAAGTTCAGGGTAACTGGCCTCGGAACACTGGGCATTATTGTAGGGCCAAAGGGAATCACAGCACCACGACCACGACGGCCTCTGCGGGGTGTCCTGCCTCTGCCTGTCATTTTTTTTTTAAATGTGGACTGTTGGTACCCCAAATAGATTGGATTGGTTGAACTTGGCACAGTACTTGTAAGCCTGAAACACACACTGGTTAGTGGTCAAGCAAATGAACTTTGATTGGCGGTCAGGCAAATGCACTTAGATTTAAGAAAATAAAATTATTTGTTTTTTAAATGTGGACTGTTGGTACCCCAACTAGATTGGATTGGTTGAACTTGGCACAGTGTATTTTAAAATTATGAGAAAAACATGATCTGTAAACTAAATAAAAATCATTTTAGGAGGTGAAGAGAAAAAAAAACCGGATGGGGGGATACCGAGCAGAGCACACCATCTACAGCCCACTGGGAGACAAACTCATCCATTCCCCCAGTGGACAAAGCCAGGTGGTACTCTGCCCGGATACGGGAGCGCACCAGCACCCGGAACATGGCCTCAGGTGACAAGGGAACCCCCCCTATCAAACACTGCTTCCTGGACTTATATATAGCCAATTTGGCTAATGCCAGGAGCAGGTTGACGAGGAGGTCCCTGGCCTTATTGCCCCGGGACACTGGGCGCCCAAAAATAAAAATGTGAGGGGAGAAATGCAGCCAGAACTGCAGGAGGAGGCCCCTCAAGAGTGACAAGAGGGGCTGCAGTCTGGCGCAACTAAAATAAATATGATACACGGACTCTCCCTTGCCACAGAATGGACAAGTGGAGGGAGAGTCCGTGAATTTAGCTAAGTACTCTCCCGTGCTCAGTGCACCATGGAGCACTCTCCAACTCAAGTCCCCGGTGGGTCGTGGAACTAAATCAGAATAAAGTTCCCTCCACCGGGGCCTCTTGCCCTCGTCAGCTGGTAGGACCCGCCTCCAGATGGTATCGGGACGGGTCACGAGGGCAAGGAAGTGCACTGTATGGAGCACGAGAGAATATAAGCTCTTCCTCGGCATGCCGCGAAAGCATGCCGAGGGTATGTCCCTCAACCTCGAGAGGTTGGGGACAGGAGGAGCCTGAGGGGAAACACGGGGCTTGTGTCCAATGCAAACAGCCGGAGAAGGGGTGTTGAAAGGTGCATGTGGCACTCCGGCCTGCAGAGCCCCGCGAAGGAAGGTGCGCGAGTCGGGGGAGATGGCATCTCTAATCTCCTGGAGCAAGCGCCCTGAGACTTTGGGCGTCACATATCCCAAACGGAGCGCAAGCTCCTGGGGTGACACCCAATCAGAACGCCCGTATTCCAGGAGATCCCCGACTCGGGTCATCCGTGCATGACTAAGGCGGCGGATGATACTGGGGGACTGTAACATTGGAGCCCCCACTGCTGCATTAAATAGCAGGGGCTCTGTGAATATTTCATCCCCCAAAGGCACGCCCTGCCTGGTCACGGAGACCATGCTCCAGGCCTTGAGGGTTTCCTGGTAGTATGCCGGCAACACAGAGAGGTCTCTCCCAAACCCCTCGGGCCTGATCAGAAATAATTGCCGGTCATACCCCAGGTTGCGCAACTGGCGATAAAAGCTGGATGCCAGTGCGCACCACTGCGGAGAGGGATCTGCATATAGGTATCTCTGCAGGTACTGAAGGCGGAAGGTGGACAACTGGGAGCACACACAAACTACTCCCTGTCCACCCTCCACCAAAGGCAGACTTGCCACCCCTGCAGAGACCCAATGCCTTCCCATCCAGAGGAAATCTAACAAATTCCTCTGGATATTGGTGACAAACTCGGGGGTCGGACTCAGACAAATCAGCCGGTGCCAGATCTGAGAAGCCACCAGCTGATTCACCACTAGAGTCCGCCCCCTAAGGGAAAGCATTTTTGCTAGACCCCTCCATCGTCCCAGACGAGAGAGGACACTGCCCTCTAACTCCCTCCAGTTGTCTGGGACGGAAGCGTCCGCAGCGGACAGGTAGACCCCCAGATATTTAATGACATCTGCCTCCCACGTGATGTCACGAAACGTGGGAGGCAAAGAGTCCACCTGTAAATTACCCTCTAAAAGGCCTGTGCATTTGGACCAGTTGATCTGAGCGGAGGAGGCAGCTGAATATACCTCCTGGCACTGTTTTGCCAGCTCAAGATCAACTGGATCCTGGGCCACGAGGAGCACATCGTCAGCATAAGCTGAAAGGACAATCCGCATGTCTGGATCTTTTAGCACCAGCCCTGTGAGCCTTTTCCTCAGTAGGCAGAGGAAAGGCTCAATGGCCAGTGCATATAACTGTCCAGACAAGGGACATCCTTGACGCACCCCTCGTCCAAATACCAAAGGTGCTGTTAGGGACCAATTGATTTTAAGTAAACACTCTGCAGAGGCGTACAGCGTTCTTATAAAGCCCACAAACTGTGGGCCAAAGCCGTACGCTTGCAGAGTGGCTATGAGGTAACCATGGTCCACCCTGTCAAACGCCTTCTCTTGATCTAAAGAGAGAAAGGCGAGTGACAGACCAGTCCTGCGAGAATAATGCAATAGATCCCGGACCAGAAAGATACTATCAAAGATAGTCCGGCCCGGGATCGCATAGGACTGGTCAGGGTGAACCAATTCTGCCAGCACAGACCCAAGTCTAAGCGAGATGGCTTTAGCTACAATCTTGTAGTCCGTGCTGAGCAGAGAGACCGGTCGCCAGTTCTTAATAAGCCGGAGATCCCCCTTTTTGGGCAGCAGGGCAAGTACTGCCCTGCGACAAGACAGGGGCATCTCCCCGGTCTCCAGGGCTTCCCCAAGGACCAGATGGAAATCAGGTCCCAGAGTCTCCCAGAAAAATTGGAAAAACTCTACAGTCAGTCCGTCCAGTCCTGGAGACTTCTCACAGGACATGGCACGGAGGGCTTCAGAGAGCTCTTGAAAAGATAGTGGTATATCAAGCCGCTCTCTTACACCCTCACTGACTGTGGGGAGCCCCTCCCATAGCACCCTGCAGGCGTCTGGAGAAATGGGATCCGGAGAGTAAAGATCTTTATAAAAGTTCCGGGCTCTATCCCGGATACTCTCCGGATCTGTAAGGGGGGCACCGTCTTCATCTAGAAGACAGGTGATGTGCCTACTGTTACCCCCCTTTTTCTCCAGTGAGTAGAAGAGGCGCGAGCCGCGGTCTAGATCTTTGAGAAAACCTAAGCGGCTGCGCACGTATGCCCCCTTGGCCTGGTGTCGTTCCAGGTCACAGAGGACACCCTTCCTCTCTACATACTCGCTCTGCAGGGATTGGTCCCTACAAGTGAACAGCCTCTGCTCCAGATGGAGTACCTCCCCCCGGAGTGACTCCAACTCAGCTTCGCGCTGCCCACTCGCACCCTTGGTATATTCCTGACACAGAAGTCGCAAATGAACCTTGCCCACGTCCCACCACAGTTTTAACGTGGCAAAGTCCCCCTTGCAACCCCTCCAGTCCGTCCAAAACTCCCGGATCAATGTCACGAGCCCCTGGTCCTTCAACAAAGCATTGTTGAAGTGCCAATAGGCGGCTCGTGGCGCTGTTGGCGTTAGCGCCACTGTCACAGACACACAGTTGTGGTCTGTGAACGGAGCCAGCCTAATGGCACAAGAACCGACTCGTGACATATAGTGACTAGATATATATAGTCTGTCGATCCGGGAGTGGGACACCAGACCGGCTCTCACCCTGACGTAGGTGAAACCGTCTGATGCCCCTGGGTTCTGCTCTCGCCAGATGTCCTCCAGGGAGAAGCGGGCGATGATCTCCCGCAGGGCTGACGCAGAAGGCGGGTACGGCTCTGGACTATTCCGGTCCAGAGCGTCGAGGGTGCAGTTGAAATCACCCCCGAGTACCAAACACTCATCTGCGTCAACCGTCTCCAAAAACTGGGACAGTCTGGCGAGGAACCTCACTCTCTCGAGCCCTCCAGCAGGGGCATATATATTAACTAGGTTAATGATGCTACCCTGCTCTCGGACCCGGAGGTGGATTAGACGGCCTGGGATAACAGCTTTCACAAGCAGCAGCTCTGGCTGAAAAGACTCTGAGAACAGGGTCACCACTCCACATGACGCCGATGTGAAGTGGCTGAAGAAGACCCTGCCTCTCCACTCCAGTTGCCACGAGGCCTCAGCCTCTGGAGTGGTGTGAGTTTCCTGCAGGAAGCTCACAGAGTACCCTCCCTGATATAAATAGGAGAGTACCTGGAACCTGCGGAAACTGTCTTGACAGCCATTGGTATTTAGCGTGCTGATGTGCAAAGCCATTACTGCGTGTCAGGAATTGTGCGTTCCTCAGACCCTTGAGACTGCTGATAGGACACGCACATTTTATAGAATTTCCGGACGCGGAGATGCTCCGCAGTCCCAGAATTCTTGGCCCTAGTGCTGACCACTAGATATTGCTGGAGAGAGTGGAGAATAAACGACATATTCTTCCACCTCTCCAAGGCCAGCCGCACCTTCCTTTTCTTTTGTCCATGAAGGGTGCTCTCAAGGAATAGATCTATTTCCTTGACAGGGATAACCCACCCAGAATCTGATGTTCCTTCTAGTGGGTCACCCCTGGGCTCCTCTTGGCTGAGGGCTTTTACTCCATCCTCCCCGGCTGGAGTCAGTTTCCTCAGCTTTATTCTCAGGGACCCCCTCTTAGATGATACAGAAGGAGTCCCTTTAGCACCCTTCAAGGTAAATAATGGACCCTTGGATTGCTGCTGCACCCCTGTAGCTTCAGGAGTGCATTCAGGGGTAGCTGGCTGGACAGCAGTGGCTGGCATGGCTTCCTTAATGGAAGCCTTGGAGGCTTTATATGCCTCCTCTGCCAGTTCCACCGCTGCTTGCTCAGCTTGGATGGCACCGATGTTAGGGTCAGTGGACGGCTGAGGAGGGTAGACAGGCTCTCCCATGATGTTAACAGGAAAACCTGTTTTATCACCCTCCCCCATTTCCACTTCCCCTTGTGCCACATCCCCCCTGACAGACAAATCCATGGGGTCCTGAATGGGGGTCATGCCTATATTCCCCCCCTCCAGTAGTGACTCGGCCTGGGGCTCTAACAAAGCCCGAGGTACGTCACTAGAGAGTGACACTGGAGGAGGAGACTGACTGGTGCCCTTGAAGCTCAGCACCTCAGGGACACTGACTACCCATTCAGCAGGGGCTTTGTTGGGTCCCCCCTCAAAGGCCAGAGGCAGAACCTGATCTTTCTTGTCTACCCCTGCCTCACTTGGGAGACCCTCTTGCCCCTGCTTTTCCTCCAGACCCTTTTCCACATTAACCCCTATAGGGTCTGGAGAGAGAGATGTGTGGTCTGGCACCGGCTGGCTGAGCTTAATAACCGGGCCAGACAATGTCACCGGATGAGGAGGAGATGTTTTGTTCCTCTTCTTGCTTTTAGAGGGAGGTGCTCCACTATAGAGCACTTCCCACTTATCAGCAACCTCCCTGTTGGTTTTATGCTTCCTCTTCCTGGGGACGTCACTCCTGGAAGAGGAGCTGCCACTAGCTGCCTCCCCTGCAGAGGGCTTATTATCCCTCTGCTTACACTGTGCCCCCACACTAACTGATGTACTTATGGTGGGGGCAGATTGGGACTTGGGAGATGCAGCTGTGACACTGGGAGGACCGGTGACATTCTTCCCCTTTTTCCCCGTGTCTGCAGTCTTGCTGGAGACCACAGACACAGATGGCTTTTTTGGGGAAGAAGGGGGTTTGGAGGCCGTGGTGGTGGCTTGAGGAACGGCCTCCTTGCCTGAGCTCTGTGGGGGGGCTATGACCCTTGAGGTCCCCGCTGTTATGGGCTCAGCGGGGATGGGTGCCGTACTGACGGAGGTGCCATTTGCTGGGGCTGGGGCATGATGCTTTACATTAGGACAATTCCTACGTGTATGCCCCAACCCCTTGCAATGATAGCACTGCACCTCCGTAGTGCTGTAAAAAATCCTGTACAGCACCCCCTCAAATGGAACCCCAAAAGACCCCTCTATGTTTTCTGCGCCCTGAGGCAGGCACATTTGTACCTGCCTCTTGAAAGAGAGCACATGACGAAGTGCTCTCTCTCTGCACCCCAGGGGAATTTTAATAAATGGTGTTTTTACTTCCCCTAGGGTTAGCAGGTGGGGGCGCAGGAGGGAGTCTGGTAGGAAGGGGGGCACATTAGAGAGTGTTACTTTTGTGCCCAACCCTTCCAGGGGTTCTATTGGGACATATAATCCCCCCACTGTGATGCCTCTCTGTATAAGAATGTGTGCAGCAGCCAGAGTACGGGTAAAAAAAACTGCTTTCCCGTACATTTTGCTGGCTGCTACTATAACAGAGGGGCTGATGACATTAGCTGCAGCACGCAGATAGATATCAATGCTGTAGACCCCAGACATCTGACATTTAACCCCATGCTTCCTGGTGATCTGCCCCTCAGCCCCAGCGGTGGTATTACTGGGGCCAGCAGAAACCACCTGTGACCAGGTATTAGCCACAGGGGTAGGTCTGCTGGCAGAACCACCAGGAGCTGGGGCTGCCTTATCTGCCTGGGGCCTATGCTGTGCAGTGCTGCAGCTAGGATTTTCAGGGGCCATTATTCCCCCTTTTGACCCCTGAGGCTTCTTAATGGTCTTATCCCTCATGTTTAGACCCTTTTTTTTTTTTAGTTTATTTGTTTTATTTATTTTTATTTTTTGTTTTATGATTTTCTACTGTTTTCTTTTTTTTTAAAATATAAAAGTGTGAAAAAGAAACAAAAAGACAAAAACTAAGGGAGACAAAAACTAAGGGAGAGAGAGAGATGATGTTTGGCAGTGGAAGGGTTAATGGCCTGTTGCAAGGTGTTACTAAATGCAACAACACAGAGAACACAGAGGCTTTTTAACCCCTCTGTGTCTTTGTGTCAGATGTTAAAAAAAAGCCTTAACAACAAAAAATCTAATTGTTTTCCCCCCCACTGCCTACAAAGATGTTACTTGTCTTCTCTCCCCCAAAACATAAAACCCAACACCAAACAAACAAAACTTCAACAAAACCTAATAAACTTTTTAAAAGAAAAAAAGTCAAAGTAACAAAGCTCCAGGAGTGAAGGTGTAGTGCTAAGGGAGGGGTGTGGCAAAGTATCCAGGAGACAGCTCACTCTCCTGGGATAGAGAGTTGAGCCTGACCCCCAGAAAACTAAAACTTAAATTAAACTAAGAAAAAAAAACACAAAAACTCCCAAAAATGAACAACACCGTGCACAAAGTGCTTATTAACAAAAAGGTGTTAAAATAAAACTTGTATTTGAGGGACTAAGACCCTAAAAAGCCTTTTGTTTGGAGCTCAAGCATGCACACAACATGCTCTCTGGCACAGTACTTGTAAGCAAGACACACACTCTGGCTAGCTGTCAAGCAAATGAACTTTGGCGGTCAGGCAAATGCACTTAGATTTAAGAAAATAAAATTATTTGTTTTTTAAATGTGGACTGTTGGTACCCCAAATAGATTGGATTGGTTGAACTTGGCACAGTACTTGTAAGCCTGACACACACACTGGTTAGCGGTCAAGCAAATGAACTTTGATTGTCGGTCAGGCAAATGCACTTAGATTTAAGAAAATAAAATTATTTGTTTTTTAAATGTGGACTGCTTGTACCCCAAATAGATTGGATTGGTTGAACTTGGCACAGTACTTGTAAGCCTGACACACACACTCGTTAGCGGTCAAACCAATGAACTTTGATTGGCGGTCAGGCAAATGCCCTTAGATTTAAGAAAATAAAATTATTTGTTTTTTAAATGTGGACTGTTGGTACCCCAACTAGATTGGATTGGTTAAACTTGGCACAGTACTTGTAAGCAAGACACACACTCTGGCTAGCGGTCAAGCAAATGAACTTTGATTGGCAGTCAGGCAAATGCACTTAGATTTAAGAAAATAAAATTATTTGTTTTTTAAATGTGGCCTGTTGGTACCCCAACTAGATTGGATTGGTTGAACTTGGCACAGTGCTTGTAAGCAAGACACACACTCTGGCTAGCGGTCAAGCAAATGAACTTTGATTGGCAGTCAGGCAAATGCACTTAGATTTAAGAAAATAAAATTATTTGTTTTTTAAATGTGGACTGTTGGTACCCCAACTAGATTGGATTGGTTGAACTTGGCACAGTGCTTGTAAGCAAGACACACACTCTGGCTAGCGGTCAAGCAAATGAACTTTGATTGGCGGTCAGGCAAATGCACTTAGATTTAAGAAAATAAAATTATTTGTTGTTTAAATGTGGACTGTTGGTACCCCAACTAGATTGGATTGGTTGAACTTGGCACAGTACTTGTAAGCAAGACACACACTCTGGTTAGCGGTCAAGCAAATGAACTTTGATTGGCAGTCAGGCAAATGCACTTAGATTTAAGAAAATAAAATTATTTGTTTTTTAAATGTGGAGTGTTGGTACCCCAACTAGATTGGATTGGTTGAACTTTGCACAGTACTTGTAAGCAAGACACACACTCTGGTTAGCTGTCAAGCAAATGAACTTTGATTGGCGGTCAGGCAAATGCACTTAGATTTAAGAAAATAAAATTATTTGTTTTTTAAATGTGGACTGTTGGTACCCCAACTAGATTGGATTGGTTGAACTTTGCACAGTACTTGTAAGCAAGACACACACTCTGGCTAGCTGTCAAGCAAATGAACTTTGATTGGCAGTCAGGCAAATGCACTTAGATTTAAGAAAATAAAATTATTTGTTTTTTAAATGTGGACTGTTGGTACCCCAACTAGATTGGATTGGTTGAACTTGGCACAGTACTTATAAGCAAGACACACACTCTGGCTAGCTGTCAAGCAAATGAACTTTGATTGGCAGTCAGGCAAATGCACTTAGATTTAAGAAAATAAAATTATTTGTTTTTTAAATGTGGACTGTTGGTACCCCAACTAGATTGGATTGGTTGAACTTGGCACAGTGCTTGTAAGCAAGACACACACTCTGGCTAGCGGTCAAGCAAATGAACTTTGATTGGCAGTCAGGCAAATGCACTTAAATTTAAGAAAATAAAATTATTTGTTTTTTAAATGTGAACTGTTGGTACCCCAACTAGATTGGATTGGTTGAACTTGGCACAGTACTTATAAGCAAGACACACACTCTGGCTAGCTGTCAAGCAAATGAACTTTGATTGGCAGTCAGGCAAATGCACTTAGATTTAAGAAAATAAAATTATTTGTTTTTTAAATGTGGACTGTTGGTACCCCAACTAGATTGGATTGGTTGAACTTGGCACAGTGCTTGTAAGCAAGACACACACTCTGGCTAGCGGTCAAGCAAATGAACTTTGATTGGCAGTCAGGCAAATGCACTTAGATTTAAGAAAATAAAATTATTTGTTTTTTAAATGTGGACTGTTGGTACCCCAACTAGATTGGATTGGTTGAACTTGGCACAGTGCTTGTAAGCAAGACACACACTCTGGCTAGCGGTCAAGCAAATGAACTTTGATTGGCGGTCAGGCAAATGCACTTAGATTTAAGAAAATAAAATTATTTGTTGTTTAAATGTGGACTGTTGGTACCCCAACTAGATTGGATTGGTTGAACTTGGCACAGTACTTGTAAGCAAGACACACACTCTGGTTAGCGGTCAAGCAAATGTACTTTGATTGGCAGTCAGGCAAATGCACTTAGATTTAAGAAAATAAAATTATTTGTTTTTTAAATGTGGACTGTTGGTACCCCAACTAGATTGGATTGGTTGAACTTTGCACAGTACTTGTAAGCAAGACACACACTCTGGTTAGCTGTCAAGCAAATGAACTTTGATTGGCGGTCAGGCAAATGCACTTAGATTTAAGAAAATAAAATTATTTGTTTTTTAAATGTGGACTGTTGGTACCCCAACTAGATTGGATTGGTTGAACTTTGCACAGTACTTGTAAGCAAGACACACACTCTGGCTAGCTGTCAAGCAAATGAACTTTGATTGGCAGTCAGGCAAATGCACTTAGATTTAAGAAAATAAAATTATTTGTTTTTTAAATGTGGACTGTTGGTACCCCAACTAGATTGGATTGGTTGAACTTGGCACAGTACTTGTAAGCAAGACACACACTCTGGCTAGCTGTCAAGCAAATGAACTTTGATTGGCAGTCAGGCAAATGCACTTAGATTTAAGAAAATAAAATTATTTGTTTTTTAAATGTGGACTGTTGGTACCCCAACTAGATTGGATTGGTTGAACTTGGCACAGTGCTTGTAAGCAAGACACACACTCTGGCTAGCGGTCAAGCAAATGAACTTTGATTGGCAGTCAGGCAAATGCACTTAGATTTAAGAAAATAAAATTATTTGTTTTTTAAATGTGGACTGTTGGTACCCCAACTAGATTGGATTGGTTGAACTTGGCACAGTACTTATAAGCAAGACACACACTCTGGCTAGCTGTCAAGCAAATGAACTTTGATTGGCAGTCAGGCAAATGCACTTAGATTTAAGAAAATAAAATTATTTGTTTTTTAAATGTGGACTGTTGGTACCCCAACTAGATTGGATTGGTTGAACTTGGCACAGTGCTTGTAAGCAAGACACACACTCTGGCTAGCGGTCAAGCAAATGAACTTTGATTGGCGGTCAGGCAAATGCACTTAGATTTAAGAAAATAAAATTATTTGTTGTTTAAATGTGGACTGTTGGTACCCCAACTAGATTGGATTGGTTGAACTTGGCACAGTACTTGTAAGCAAGACACACACTCTGGTTAGCGGTCAAGCAAATGAACTTTGATTGGCAGTCAGGCAAATGCACTTAGATTTAAGAAAATAAAATTATTTGTTTTTTAAATGTGGAGTGTTGGTACCCCAACTAGATTGGATTGGTTGAACTTGGCACAGTACTTGTAAGCAAGACACACTCTGGCTAGCGGTCAAGCAAATGAACTTTGATTGACGGTCAGGCAAATGCACTTAGATTTAAGAAAATTAAAGTTTGGGTTTTTTAAAAGTAGACAACTAGTAAACAATATTATATTGTATGCGTTGTGCACACACAGTATAAGCTGTGAGCCTGACACACACACTTGCAGGGGCTAGCAGGGAGACAGGCAAATGAAGTTAGATTACACAGAAAAAAACAAAGAAAAAAAATGATGTTATAGCCCTAAAAAGGGCTTTTTGGGGTGCTGTGTTTACAGCAGAGATCTGATGAGTCCTTCAGCACTGCACTGGACACTGAATAAACTTGCCTAGCTATTGATTTCCCTATTCAATCAGCATCACCTACACTCTCCCTCCTCTCAGTAAGACTGCAAGTTAGTTATGATTCCAAAATGGCTGCTGTCCATGAGGTAGATGGCTCTGGAAAGGAGTGTATGCTGCTGATTGGCTGGAATGTGTCTGCTGACTGTGACATGCAGGGTCAAAGTTTGCTCAATGATAAAGTATTGGGGGCGGGTCGAATCTCGCATATGTTCGCTGTTTGCCGCGAACGCGAACATGCTATGTTCACCGGGAACAATCCGCCGGCGAACTATTCGCAACATCTCTATACGTCAACTATATTGCCATTTGCATATTGCTTTAGCACATAATCCAGATCTTGTTTATACTCTGCATAGACGTTAAAAACTTCACACATACTATTTTCTAAAACATGTACATTGTATATAATACGTAATTGTATACATATTTTTAAAATTATTCTCATTCCTTTATACAACACATAAAAATAGAGATGTTGTCATCCATGTATATCTTGGAGGATACTGGATCTTAGTGGAAATGAATGTCTTAGTACATCCAGTAAGGAGATCCACACATTTTGATTTATATATATACAACAAATGAATGCATCTGGTGATCTATCATGGCCCTGCTATCTATGGCTTTATAACCAAGGCTGACTCAGTACAGATCATTGTACCATTTTTTGTAAGCCACAAATATGGATTGGCAGCCTACCTGCAACAAACTGCATACAGCCTGGAAAAAATAGAATATAAAATACAATCAGGGGACAATCAGTGATCCAAGAGAAAAATATATATATTTTTAGCAATTTTATTAAAAAATATACATATATCAAAAATACAGAGCCAAACAATGATCCCCTGACAGGTACCACTTGAGAAAAGGCTAAAAAAATGGTGACTTTTCCTTGATTAAATAATAAGAAGATTTTATTTGATTTGATTTCTCAGCAAAAAATGCATGTTTATTCAAATCATTGTTAGACTGATAAATTACATCCTCAAATGTTATGTTCAAACTTTTTTTGTCACAATTTTCTCCACAAAAATCTTTGTTATATTGTATCTTTATTCAGAATCATTCCCTACTATGTTAATGAGCCTAGAAATGCAACATAACTGTACATTCCGTATACATGATGCAGATGCTCTTTCTCTCAAAATTGCTTTATTACTAAGTCTCCAGCTCCCACATAACGCAGTGAAAGAATATAATTGGTTTATCAAATAATATTTGGTAAAGGAACCGTAACATTTGTACAGAGAAATAAAGACGGCCAATTTACTTTCTGTCATCAACACATTAAAACAAAACATAATACATTTTCTGAATATCTGTGGGTAACCCTTTAAAGCTATATAGGAAACTAAATATCAGTTTAACAGAGTATACTTAGCCCCTCCTACAATCAGCAAATACAGAATGTAAAGGTCCTCCTATTTATCTTTGTCATTAACAGCTATCTGCTTAAAGAGACACCTAATTCAGCACAATTTGGACCACATCACCGTAAAGATCTCATGTTGAAATATTTTTAGAATTTTTGAAATACGTGCATTTTTTACTGAGAAATACAATAAAATAAAATCTGTGTTTATATATATTACGGACTTCCCACAGACTGCTCCACATCTGTTTCATTACTGCAACCAATCAGGTTGCAGGGGTGTGTCTACCATTATTTTAAGTTTGAAGGGAACAGGTTCTATTTATTTAATTACAGGTTTCTGCTCTTTTGCCTCTCTGGAATTTAAGCAATGCAGACCAATGCCGTGCTCTGGTTCTCTGTGCAAATCATTACAGTGATCCAAGAAAACTAAAATGTAGCCCTTACCACATCTATCTGTGCAGGCATGAAGTACTGGACTCACTGAAATCAGGAAAGCTGTGAGTTAACTAATCAGTGCAATGAAACCTGAGTCCAGGGGAAAGCTTTGCTATCCATCATACCCATCCCATCATAGAGCCTCACATAGCACAGGCTGCATTCATGCAACAGCCAGTGAGCAGAATATACTTGTATTTAAACATAGATTTAGAACTTTAGATTTTTTAGCTGTTATAAGTGTACTTTATTTATTTTTTTAAGATAATTTAACATACAATCTTGTGCTGTCACACCATGAAGAGGGCCCTTTAATCTCATTAACTATTTACAGTAAGTTTTTCTGTATCATGTCAGGTGTGCTTTTTTTTAATAAAATAATTACATTTTCAGGTGCAATAATATTCCATAACTTTAAATATATATTTATGCACTTATATAAAAGTTTATCATTAAACTTGTTTATCCATTTTTGGCAGATATTTTTTTTAATTTCATAGTACTGATGTATTGTATCCTTGCTACTCTCTTAAATACAAATTATGTAATATGGTTACATGTTGTTACACTTGAAGAAGTCAAGAGCTAAAATAATGTACCAATTATGTTTTTGCTCCTAATCTAGCAATAAACTTTATCTGATTTTATATCATAGCATTTTACCAAGTGTATTTAATATACTGTACTTCATTATTCATTTGCTAATTTATACTGCTACTGAAATACCCTCTGCATGAGAATCAAATAGTGTGAGCGGATACAGGGGATATGAGGGGATAGAATTATATGTATACTTATCTGTTAATTATGTGAGCTTTCACATGTTTTTTGTGCAATAAATATTTAAAAAATGCACTAGCAGGTCTTGTACTATTATCGTTGAGTGCTTTAGATATTTACTGACAAGTCTTTTCACGGGATTACTTGGGATTGCAGTATAAGGATCCAAATGTGGATGGAGGACTTTGAGAAATACTATGAAGAAGTGTTATTTAACCTTTTTAGTGGGACTATACTAATTGATGCAATAAGTTTGTTGCTATGGTGAGTAGTCAGAATCTCATTTAAACATGGGAAAGGGAAAATAAATAAAAAGAGGGGGTTCAAAGAAAAGAGGGCAAACTTATAGTGCAGAAAAGGGAAAAAAAAGTTGTGTTTTTTTGTTTATTTTTATAAAGCTTTATACTAATATACTGTTTTTATTATTGTTTATTTATTTTTCCCACGGAATTTTTGTAGAAGATAATTATGAGTCAGTCCAGTGGCAACCTCACTCAGTGTACATGGACCTCACTCAGTGTAAATTGGAGAGCCGGAGAGGGGAATTA
The DNA here is from genome assembly GCA_027410445.1 of Discoglossus pictus. NCBI lineage: Eukaryota > Metazoa > Chordata > Amphibia > Anura > Alytidae > Discoglossus > Discoglossus pictus. The sequence goes on along the minus strand of CM050164.1, from coordinate 70,583,405 downwards.
CAGCACTTACTGATATTGCTCCACTGGAAAGGGATATGGGGCTTACTGAGCACAGTTTAGTTGGGCCTAGTATGGAGGGAGGAGATGCGGCTAGTAAGGATGTCCAGTTCGTTTACAGTTACAAGGGGAAGCAGGGGATCAGGAGAAGGAGACAGGCCAATACTGAGTTAGCAAACACCAACAGATTTTCCAGATTGAGTGAAACTGCTGGGGATGTCCATTCAGGAATGGCAATGGCATATAGAGCTGTTCCCTCTAACAGCCGGGAGAACAGTTCTACTGGAGGAGTGGGAGGCCAGATCAACAGACAGGTTTTGGTATTAGGAGACTCTATTATTAGGAAGGTTGACAGGGTGATTTGTCACGCATTTTCCAGCAAGTGAACAGTTTGCTGTCTCCCGGGTGCTCATTTTCGGCATGTTGTGGATCGGGTAGATATATTATTGGGTGGGCTGGAAATGAACCGGTGGTCTTGATACATATTGGTACCAATGACAAAGTTAGTGGAAGATGGAGTGTCCTAAAGAAGGATTTTAGAGAACTAGGGAATAAGCTTAAGACAAGGACCTCCAATGCAGTATTTTCTGAGATACAGCCAGTGCCACGTGCTAGCCCAGGGAGACAGAAGGAGCTTAGGGAGGTTAATGCATAGCAAAAAAATTGGTGCACTAAGGAGGGGTTTGGGTTTTTAGAGCACTGGGCTGACCTCACTTGGGTACAATCTGTATAGCAGGGATGGTTTACACATTAATGATGAGGGAACTTTTGCGCTAGGGGATAGGATGGTAGAGAGGCTGTAGGAGTTTTTAAACTAGTAGGTGGGGGGAAGGAGTAGATGAATGTAATGGGGTAGAAAGTGTAGAGGGAATAAGAGGGTATGCATTAACTACTCATGGGGAAGGAGATGAGAGAGGGTTAGTATAGTCAGTAGGCAGGTATTACTAAGTATGTTTGCAAATGCCAGAAGCTTGCCAGGAAAAAATGGGAGAGTTAGAGCTATTAGAAGTTAATGAAAAATTGGATTTAATAGGCATTACTGAAACATGGTGAGATGAATCTCATGACTGGTCTGTTAATCTGGATGGTTATAACCTATTTAGGAAAGATAGGGTAAATGGTAAAAGAGAAGGAATGATTTGTCTGTATGTTAAACTTGAATTTAAGCCTATAGTCAGAGAAGATAATTATACTGGAACTAGCGGTAATGTTGAATGTTTGTGAGTAGAGTTAAATAGCGGAGCAGCAAATTCCAAAAGAATATTAGCTGGAGTATGCTATAAACCCCTAAATATAATTGAAAGCGAGGGAATGCAATTATTGCTACAGATTGGAAATGCAGCTAAGCACTGGCAAGTTCTAATAATGGGAGATTTTAACTACCCTGAAATAAACTGGATAAATGAGAACAGCAGTTCAGCTAAGGGGAGCAGGTTCATGAGAACACTCAGGGATCATTATCTGGCCCAGGTTATACAAGAACCTACTAGAAATGAGGCTATCTTGGATTTAGATATCACAAATAATATTGATATGGTATCGGTATCAAATGTTGAAATAGGGCAACCTTTAGGAAACAGTGATCACAACACATCTCATTTGAGATTGAATTAAAAAAACAAAACCGTCAGGGGCCAATAAATGCTATTCATTTTAAAAGGGCAGATTTTAACAGTCTAAGGGCAGCAATATAAAGTATAGACTGGGACAAAGAACTGACAGGTAAAAATACGAAACATAAGTGGACAACATTTAAATCCTTACTAAATATACATACTTATCGCCATATACCATATCGGAATATAATTAAAAGGAGTAAATTACCTCCAAAGGGGCTTAACAAAGATTTAAAGATCAAGCTGAGTTAAAATCAGGCATTTATATTATTTTAAAAAAAAAGGGGGACAGAGACTGCTTTACGTGAGTACAAGGAAATCAACAAGGCTTACAAAAGGGCTATTAGATTGGCTAAAATAGAAGATGAAAAATTAGTTGCAAAAGAGAGTAACACTAACCCTAAAATATTTTTTAAATATTTTAATGAGAAGAAGGCCAGGAAGGAAGCTATAGGAACATTACAATGTGAAACAAGCAGTCTGACAATTAGTTAACAGGAAAAGACAGCTGAGCTAAATAGGTTATGGGAGGTACCAGTGGTTGGGACACTACAATATGACTGGCCCAACCAGGATAACCCTGAATGCCCTTTTTATTTAGAAAAATATCCAATCCCTTTTTAAAGTTAACTATCAAATCAGCTGTCACCACCTCCTTTGGTAAAGAATTCCACATATTTACCACCCTTACTGTGAAGAACCCTTTTCTTTCTTTAAGGTGGAATCTTTTTACTTCTAACCTCAAAGGATGTCCTCTTGCCAGTTGAAAACCTCTTGGTACAAACAGCTCACTTGACAAAACTTTATACTGACCCTGGATGCATAGGGTAATCATCTCCTCTTAGATGCCTTTTTTCTAGAGAAAATATGTTTAATTTGGTTAGTCTTTCTTCATAACTTAGCCCCTCCATTCCCCTTATTAGTTTTGTTGCCCTTTGCTGTACTTTTTCCAGCTCTAAAATGACCTTTTTATGAAGTGGTGCCTAAAACTGTACTCCATATTCCAAATAAGGGAGTGCTAGGAATTTATATAGTGGCAGAATTATATTTGCTTCCCTTGCTTCTATACCCTTCTTAACACATGGTAATATTTTATTTGCCTTTGCAGCTGCTGCTTGGCATTGAGCACTGTTACCTAAGTGGTTGTCCACAAGAGCTCCCACATCCCTTTCAATATTCGATACCCCGAGATTTACTCCATTAAGATTATAAATTGCATGGCTATTTTTCCTTCCTAAATGCATAACTTTACATTTATTTGTATTAAATCTCATCTGCCATTTAGTCTACCATTTCTCTAATTTATGTAAAATTAGAGTTTAGGATAAGCTATAAAAATCTATGATATGGTTTATTGTGATACCATTCTATTGGATAAATACACAAATTTTAAGAAACACATATTGATAAAGAGAGGAGGCATCTCTTAAAATAATTGATAAGAAACCTGACATATACCCAATTTAATGAATCACATTATTATTTTAAATAAATCTTTTCCTTCTGAATATGTGATTCTTACATGAGTATGTTATGTAGTCAAGCTAGACTACAGCCTGTAAATGCCACTGAGTCACTTACTGTATATACTGCAATGCTGATTTTGTATTTTTTCAACAATCTGACTCCAAAATACCTAAGCAATACAATTGCCAACATTGTGTTGTAATTATAATACACACAAAATCTTTAAAACTATTGAGGGATGCATTTATTGTGAAGAGTATACAAAAGGGAATTAGATTTGTATAGTGAAACTGACTAATTAGCACTGGTTAATTATATTCTCAGAACTTATTAAGGACCACTTACAAACATCAAAGTATAAATAACAAAAAATATGCTTAATGAATGTAACATTTTATTTCTGTAAGCTTTGAAGACAAACTTAAAAGATTCTTTAAAATATACATAACATCTTGAAAATGAGTACTAAATTAGGTAACTTTAAGAAACACAGTCAGGACGGTTTTATCAATATTAAATAGAATTAATATGTTTGTATACAATCACTTTATTACAATGTTTCTCTGAGTTCAATGCCATGATCATCATTCTGTTCTTTGTAGATATGAGAACTTCAAAGAAGGGATACGAGTAGAACAGATGTTACCAATGAGGATACATTTTTTTGTCTGATCAAAGAGCATTGGAATTATACTTTCCAGGCCAATTAAAAAAGGCAATAAACCATCAGCTTTCAACCAATTAAACCCACATTTGAAATTAAATTAGTAGGTTAGCTTTAGGCATTTGTTGCTTTAACCTATTTAATATTGGAAATAATTTAAACCTAGAGAACAGTGCATTAGTATTACATATCCATGATTTTATCAGTCACTATCTATCTTTTTTTTTTTTACAAAAAAGCAGAAAACCTTTTTATAGTATCTCCCACATGATATATTTTTTTAAACAAAAGGCGGGCATATGTGGATGCACTAGGTACTAAGTTACTGGTCAATTATTATTATTTTTTGGTATTTATTAAATAGACACTGAATAGGTTCTAAAAGTGACATATTGCTACAGAGATTCCATCACTGGGTTAGTCAAGTGAGGACAGAATACCCATAATAATTCTTCTCCGATTTGTCCCATGCCTTCAGCTTGTTTGGAGAAGCTCACTATATCAGTTTCAGTAATATTTTATGCCAGATCTGAATTTCCCAAAAAGCGAACAAGGCCATAGCCTAGAATGGCAGAAGAGCAATGGCGGTAGACAAGTTGACTGAAGGGCAATGGCAGTAGGCAACATGGTTCCACACGCTATATTCACACTTTCAGTCTCTGTTATTTTTTATTTTAGTTTCTATCATCTCATCCTATTGATCAAATATTCCTCCTCTTTCTGATTTTACACCTCTTATTTTCTCAATACCCATTCACTTTGTCTATCTATTATTGATTATCTATGTCCTTCTAATAATCCTATATGCAGCATATTCTCTTGTCCACTCATCCCTAACTATAACCACTTCCCCCTTCAAATATTAAACCCATCTAATCTATCTCAGTCCTAGAAAACTCCCACTTGAATGATTCTAAAACTGTTCTAGAGAGAGAGAGAATATGGAAGCAGCTCTGAAAATTGCCACTATTTAAAAATATAATGCACAGTTTCTAAAAAGCAATATGCAATTTTCAGAACCTGTTCTTTGGACCTTGAAAAAATAAGTCTCACGTTTATGGTGTGCGTACGACTCTCTGCCATTAAAACTTTTAACATGCAGGATGCATTCCACTCACACTGCATTTGTATTTACTATTTCTTTATATATACCTTTACTAACTAGTTAATCATACATTTTTATCCAAAGCTCAAAGCTTAATGTTTATAAATGCTCCATACTGGATAAATAACTAAACTTAGAGACCTTCACTGACCTACTAAATGTTATCATGGAGAGAAGATGAACTGTCCACTTATTGTTACCTGTTTCTTGCTTTTTAATTGTAATATGTTTATGGTTACAGAGCCACGGTAGCTTCTGTAAACACATTTCTTGGTGTTCCAATAACTTATTATTAATTAAAATTATTTTAATGTGAGTTTTAACAGTATTAATGTGACTCAGTACTACTGGATGGTAGGGAGGCACACTAGACATCAGCTGTTGTGTGTTTAAGAAAAAAAGTTTATAAAAATAATCTACAATAAAGTTTATTCAATTATTGCTGACAATTAAATGACCATTTAATATCCCTTTAAATACTACACCTCCTTTCAAAGATTCATTATTGAAATGTCTTGTGAAAAATATAACATAAATCTATAATCCCTTGCTAACAATAGTTAGTTTTGGTTTGGGGGATTGGGTCTTTAAAGTAATTTTCACTTAGTCTTTTGTTATGAAGAGAAAAGAAAATGTGTTTTAGTTTATAATTACTTATTCCAGTGTAAATATCAATTTCCCATGTTTAGTTATGTATTTTATGTAACCCTGAGAGAGATAAAACCAATTAAATGTTACTGTTAAAAGCTTGTGTTTGAAAGTCTCTATTTGTTAACTATTAGATAAACATCAAAGAAGGATTATTTCAATTAAGAATATGCTTCGTTTTTATTTACTGTACTTCTCGTATCAATGTTCCTTAAGCTGATTGTGCTTTCACTTTGAGATGTTTGTTTTGGTTGATCTTTGCACAGTGGATAGAGTAGGTAAGCCGTATACAGTAAGGATGAAAGGCCATATGTTAGAAGAACACTGTAGTTTAGGAAAACCCTGACATTTATAAAATATGTAATAGAATAACAAACTTAGCAGCCATGTAAGGCATGAGCAAGAAAGTGTGTTTAAAGAAAATCTTATCTTAATAACATTTTTATCAGACCCTGATATTTGTAGAGAGTATGATAGTAATCCTTACTGTTCTGTGCATGAGGGGCGGCTATAGATCAGGGACATTGGTATGTTCACCTTGTAGTTAGATTTGGCCTCATTGTCCAATGGAATCCTAAATGTCCCTCCATCCTACCCCTTTCTTGACTGTTGAATAGAAAAAAATTATCAGCACACTCCCTCAAGCTCCAGATCAGCAAGCTGTGTTTTAGAAACTCAGTATAGAAACAAAGCTTGCCTAAAACCCAAACTTGGTAGTCTTGAAACGAATTCTTAAAAATAGTGTAGGCTCGGTCCAAAAATATATATATAAATCTGTGCTTAAAATATTTGAAAAAAATAGTAATAAAGCATTTTAAATGCATAAAAATTATAGGGAAGTTGAAATTACCATTTTAATCTAAAATTCCTCTGTAGTTTAGGAAATGTCACATTGTTGTATAGTTTATAACAAAATAACAACTTTAATAGTTGTCATGAGAATAAAAGCATTTACAGAACATCTGACATTTAGGAGATGCTGCTTATGTCCAGAGGTGGAACTTTTCAGCAAGGCCCTCTAATAAGACTGTAATTTATGCATTTTTATTCATATCCAAACATTGTTTTAATTGCTGCATATCAGGATTTTATAACTAAAGAGCCATTTTATGTCAAACCTTAGATAAAGAGAACAATAAGAGCAGGTATGTGAGACCAGCTGCATTTAATGAAATAGAAAACTGACAAACATTTAAAATGCTGGCTTTAAGTTGTATTAATCAAAGAAGCAAACTATTTAAACCAATTTAACTTTTCAGTTAACAATGATTTGAATTCATGCTCCTGGACTGGGAATGACAGACAAGCTAAATTTGCCTGTGGAGCCATAGTTTGCCGTCCTCTATTCTGTACTAATTAACACCATATTATTTTTGGAGAATAAGCTGTTTTCAAGTTATGCTATTTCATATACCATGGAATATACTATTTAGTACAATATTTAAAAAAACATATACAATGAAAGCAATTTTAAACATGATATTCATATACAAATTAATCTGAATGTTGATTGAATGGAATATTATGGTCAAATGTCACCTCTTCTAAGATTTCTTTCTCATTAGAAAGCATAAGATATTTTATATAAGTATGATAAAACTTTGTAACGTGTTGCAAACTTTGGTTGATGTTTAATGAGAGGCTCTATTATAAAAGTATTTTTTTCAAAGTCCTAAAAACTTGACAACCCCCCTCAAAAAAAAAGATTTTTATGTCAAGATTAATTTATTTGCAAACTTGGAGGAGAACTGTTGAGCTGATTTTATGTTAGTTACATAAAACAAAAACTCAGTAGACTTGATAGAGTCTCATATATTATGATTGTCATTTTGAACGGTTATAGTAAAAAATTCCATGAAAAGCTACACCCTATAATATATAAAGCAACATGGAAATATTAGAACCGAGGAGTAAATTTAGAGTATTTAATAAGCAAAGAGAATTAAAATCATTATATATAATTAATTTGCAACACCTCTTTTAATAAAATCTTCAAAAATAAGTTACCTTCAGTCCAGGTGACTGGACGTGTGTAAGCCCTCAAACAAAACATAAGCACACAACCCCGTTTTCCCCTCCTAACCATCCAATAACCCATCTGATGGCTATCCTGCTTTACTTGGAAACTGGATTAATAAGGTGGTGTCTCCAACCACAGTTTCTCTTATAGTTGCCAACTGAAGTGGCTCACTGCAAAATATCTGCTTTGTTATGTAAAAACAAGGAAGGATGATTACATATCAATAAAATGTGTCCTACTTATATCCCATAATTTCAGTAGACAAATAAATAGTCTTTAATAGAGACACACTATATGCTAGTGATACCACATTGAACTTTGCTGTTTGCTCCAAGTAGATATCTAAAATTAAGACTTGCTGCTACTGTGGTAACACTATAACACTAGCATATATATTCTTTATATCATATATTCTCTATTGAAGAAGGAAAGAGACATGGTTCAATGAAAATATATAGATGTGTCCTTAAATGCTATGGTTCCTTCAGAAGAGGGCACTTTGGAAATCTAGGAGGAACAGAGTAATTGTCTCTTAAAGTCCAAAGAGGGACAGTGGGCCTATTTATAAAACCAGATACAATTTACATCTAGAGTTAGTTTAAGGCAAGACAAATGAGGATCTACAGTAAGTTCAAAAGTCTCTGGCTTTTTATCTCCATTGCCTCAAACTTCCACTGCTTCGTTCAATTTACCCATTATCCCTCCGACAACTTATTTTTAAGAAATGTTCACTTAACCTTATAACATTTGTCTTCTGCATAGACTATTAAAACAATAATCAGATAAATAAAAGTTGTCTATTTTCTCCTCAAGCAGACCTTGGTATAATCTACCTGTATATATCAGGCGTGTGGCCAGCTCTTTCTGTGTGATGGACTGAAAATAATGTCTGACCAGTATAGGTTCTGCTTTAGAATAAGCATGCTCGTTTGATGGCTCATGTATTGTCACTGGGCAGAACCTATGGGACAGCTGCAAGCATACTACTAAAAAGCTGTCACCTCTATTTAGGAAGTAGTGGCATAGCTAATTATGTCACAGGACATGGCCATTGACATCAGCCTAGCCTGCTTCCAAGCTCCATAATGGTCTAGCACACAGGAAGAGCTGGACATGTGCCCTGATAGACACAGGAAGGAGAAGATATGAAGCTCTTCTTGAGGAGAAAACAGACAGTTTAAAAGCTAAGATAAAATGTAATATGTTATTTATTTTAAACTGCATACTGTTTTTAATAGACTATGACCAGCAAAAAAACATATGAGCTTGACTACAACAGTCCTTTACTCTACTACTCTGGTACTGTTAGCTATCTAAGGTGCTTCCCCCAAAGTAATGCCTAGGTAATATCACAAACCGCAATGCAGAAGCCTACCATAGTGCAATGTGTTTAAAAAGTTTTCCATCTAGGTTTATATAATGCAGATTTCTCTATGAAACAGCTGGACAGCAAGCAGCCTAGGGATTGCATGTGGCCCTCAGGCACCCCATACAGCCCACAGACAGTTCAACAATAAATAATCCATTATATCATTATATCTCTCTAAAACTAGCAATACTCTTAAATACTTCTCCCCTTTATTTATACCTCTATTATTAATTATTTTCTCAAAGTGATTTCAACCTTTTGCTTTGGGTAAATTAAAAAGGTTTAAATCACAGTGCTGTCTAAATATGTGGCCTTTCAAGTAAAACAGTTTGCCCATCACTGCTCTATGAGCTTCTGTATATATATATATATATATATATATATATATATATATATATATATATATATATATAAATATTAAGAATAAAAAGTGCATTTATAGATACTGTTTCAGATCTATCCCTCTTAAGCTTACTGAACCATATTATTTCCTTGTCTTTTTTGTCCAGTTTGTTCTTTTATTTTATTGATTTGAATAACTGGAACACCTTTTTGTGTTTTGTTTTTAATATCTTGTGTTGCTTTTAATATCTGAGGCATCAGTAATTTTCTTCAGTAGCTAGTAGCGGTCTATGAAATGAAGAATAGTTGCCTTCAAACAGCAAGTTTGATTAATTGCATCAGTGAAAGCAAAGAATACTCTGAAATTAAATAAACCATTATATCTTGTTAAAGCTAGAACAACTTTTAAAGTAAATCTCTAGGAGGGTGTTAAAGTGCTGGTATCATGGGAATTAACACTGAGTAACATCACAACTATTTATTGATCCACTTGGTCTGATACAGTATGTGTAAGTCATGTTGCGTTCAACCCTCAAAGCAGATATATCAGTAATATCTATGGAATCAAGAAAGTGAAGTTTAAATCATGACAGCCAATGTGACAACAGTCCTTCACTTAGATTTTCTATGTCAAAACATTTTATTTGCAGGTTGCCATGACAATAGTTACAGTTGAAAAGAGAAATTGAACTGTCTGCATAACACTTATAGCCCCATTAAATTAGAGCTATGTGTAAAACCGTAGCTTGTATTGTAAAAAGTAGGACCTACGGCTATTAAATTAGCCCAGTAAAGAAGACCGCTGCCGATCTGCGGGTTTGCTGCGATAAAAGCCTACAGGAAGAGCAACGTTAAACTTTGCGGAGACAAATCCTTTGATCCCTCAAGCCTGTAACTGCTACAATTCCAATCATGTTATTAAATTACAACAAAGTCACTCGCGATCAAGCTTGTAACACGCAAAAGTAGCCCAAAGGCCAACGAGTGCTTGGGAGGACTCGCAAGAGGGAAAAAGTCCAATACGTAGTACTTTAACTGTAGATAAAATAACACTACTGTACTTATATTAAAAGTGAAAGTGATGTTAGGTCTTAAAATTAATAGTACAACATTTTCAAGGCCGCAAATCGGCCCAATAAAATACTTTATTGCATATATATATTTTTGTGTTATATCAATCCCAGCAATCAATGTGCTAATACATATGATGGAACTCGCATATACTAGAATATAATATTTGAGGGTTTATTAATATTGCATTATGACTGGAATGTGGGTCTGATCGTAACTCTTAAATGAAGCCCGTAGGACTTTGAAATCCAACCTCCATTTTTCACTGACGTAATGATGACGATCTCTGTTTCCATTGGCTCCATCTCCAAAGATTATCAACAAAACCGCAAATCCGACGGCCGACAACTGGTTTACGCCTCAAGCTTGTAACTCGCAGCCCGTTCTAATTCAATAGCACAGTAACTCTGCCAAATTCCAAGCCTGCATCCATTGCGAGCTTCACGTTGCACTTACAGGGCTCTAATTTAATGGAACTGTAAGTGCTATTTAACCTAGGTTCAATAGTAATATGTCCAGGCTTCTTCTTTCACTCAGAGCCCCGTATTTCTGTCAAACGACTGAATCCTTATCCTGCCCTTGTTCAGTCCTAGAAGGCAACAGCACCAACAAATAAACACCAAAACACCCTTTTGACAGACAGCATATTGATTAAAATTGATTGGGGAACCCATAAAGCTTATGCTTTACTGGATTCACTATCCTTCATCTTCATGATTGAAAGGGTAACAATACAGTGTTTTATGGAGAAGTGAGCTTCACCATATTAATTAATCCAAATTCTGTGCGACTTTTTACCTCATCACTTCCTTACCATACTAAATGCGCTTCAGTGCTGTATGTGTTGTAGACATGTTTTGTAAAATAGTACAGTGAGCTCTTTGCTATATTCACTAAACAGTACAACAAGAGGTTGCTCTCAGAGTGGATGACCATTTACAAAGAACTACCTATTAAGGCTAATTTGCTCTCTCCCTGAGCACCTCTATTGTTGGTATTGCTTAAAAAGTACAACATACTATAAAGGTTTGTTATCTCACGCAATCACATATTATATTTGTCCTGCTACGAGTCGTCGTCACGCTGTTTGCGTGGTCCGTACAAATAGCGGGCTTAGCGATGAGTGCCGCAGGCGCTCATCGCCCGGCGAGCCTCGCGAAGCGTGGCGAGCCGTTAACCTGTAGAACTTTAGCGGGCGTAGCGATGAGCGCCGCAGGCGCTCATCGCCCGGCGAGCCTCGCGAAGCGAGGCGAGCCGTTAACCTGTAGAACTTTAGCGGGCGTAGCGATGAGCGCCGCAGGCGCTCATTGCCCGACGAGCCTAAGGGCCGTTGCTCACGCTTGCGGGCTCGCATAGCGAGCCCGCGGCCCTCGCGTAGCGAGGGCCTGCGGGCAAGGGCCTCAGTTGCTGGGATGGATCCCAGCAACTGAGGCCGTTGCTCACACTTGCGGGCTTGCATAGCGAGCCCGCGGCCCTCAGTTGCTGGGAGATGTCATCTACACCCGGGGACCCGCGCCAGACCCACAACCCACCACACAGTAGTCCACCAGCCACTCGGACAGGCCTCCGACACCCACGGAGGAGGCTGGGAACCCCGCCCCCAGGGACAGGGCCGAGCCCGACATCCAGGGCCCCCAGGACATGGTGAGCCCGCCGCCCTCGCGTAGCGAGGGCTGCGGGCAAGGGCCTCAGTTGCTGGGATGAAGCGCCATCCCAGCAACTGAGGCCCTTGCCCTCAGCCCTCGCTGCCCTTGCCCGCAGCCCTTGGCCTCAGTTGCTGGGAGATGTCATCTACACCCGGGGACCCGCGCCAGGCCCACAACCCACCACACAGGAGTCCACCAGCCACCCGGACAGGCCTCCGACACCCACGGAGGAGGCTGGGAACCCCGCCCCCAGGGACAGGGCCGAGCCCGACATCCGGGGCCCCCAGGACATGGTGAGCCCGCGGCCCTCGTGTAGCGAGGGCTGCGGGCAAGGGCCTCAGTAGCTGGGATGAAGCGCCATCCCAGCAACTGAGGCCCTTGCCCTCAGCCCTCGCTGCCCTTGCCCGCAGCCCTTGGCCTCAGTTGCTGGGAGATGTCATCTACACCCGGGGACCCGCGCCAGGCCCACAACCCACCACACAGGAGTCCACCAGCCACCCGGACAGGCCTCCGACACCCACGGAGGAGGCTGGGAACCCCGCCCCCAGGGACAGGGCCGAGCCCGACATCCAGGGCCCCCAGGACATGGTGAGCCCGCGGCCCTCGTGTAGCGAGGGCTGCGGGCAAGGGCCTCAGTTGCTGGGATGAAGCGCCATCCCAGCAACTGAGGCCCTTGCCCTCAGCCCTCGCTGCCCTTGCCCTCAGCCCTCGCTGCCCTTGCCCGCAGCCCTTGGCCTCAGTTGCTGGGAGATGTCATCTACACCCGGGGACCCGCGCCAGGCCCACAACCCACCACACAGGAGTCCACCAGCCACCCGGACAGGCCTCCGACACCCACGGAGGAGGCTGGGAACCCCGCCCCCAGGGACAGGGCCGAGCCCGACATCCGGGGCCCCCAGGACATGGTGAGCCCGCGGCCCTCGTGTAGCGAGGGCTGCGGGCAAGGGCCTCAGTAGCTGGGATGAAGCGCCATCCCAGCAACTGAGGCCCTTGCCCTCAGCCCTCGCTGCCCTTGCCCGCAGCCCTTGGCCTCAGTTGCTGGGAGATGTCATCTACACCCGGGGACCCGCGCCAGGCCCACAACCCACCACACAGGAGTCCACCAGCCACCCGGACAGGCCTCTGACACCCACGGAGGAGGCTGGGAACCCCGCCCCCAGGGACAGGGCCGAGCCCGACATCCAGGGCCCCCAGGACATGGTGAGCCCGCGGCCCTCGTGTAGCGAGGGCTGCGGGCAAGGGCCTCAGTTGCTGGGATGAAGCGCCATCCCAGCAACTGAGGCCCTTGCCCTCAGCCCTCGCTGCCCTTGCCCGCAGCCCTTGGCCTCAGTTGCTGGGAGATGTCATCTACACCCGGGGACCCGCGCCAGACCCACAACCCACCACACAGTAGTCCACCAGCCACTCGGACAGGCCTCCGACACCCACGGAGGAGGCTGGGAACCCCGCCCCCAGGGACAGGGCCGAGCCCGACATCCAGGGCCCCCAGGACATGGTGAGCCCGCCGCCCTCGCGTAGCGAGGGCTGCGGGCAAGGGCCTCAGTTGCTGGGATGAAGCGCCATCCCAGCAACTGAGGCCCTTGCCCTCAGCCCTCGCTGCCCTTGCCCGCAGCCCTTGGCCTCAGTTGCTGGGAGATGTCATCTACACCCGGGGACCCGCGCCAGGCCCACAACCCACCACACAGGAGTCCACCAGCCACCCGGACAGGCCTCCGACACCCACGGAGGAGGCTGGGAACCCCGCCCCCAGGGACAGGGCCGAGCCCGACATCCAGGGCCCCCAGGACATGGTGAGCCCGCGGCCCTTGTGTAGCGAGGGCTGCGGGCAAGGGCCTCAGTTGCTGGGATGAAGCGCCATCCCAGCAACTGAGGCCCTTGCCCTCAGCCCTCGCTGCCCTTGCCCGCAGCCCTTGGCCTCAGTTGCTGGGAGATGTCATCTACACCCGGGGACCCGCGCCAGGCCCACAACCCACCACACAGGAGTCCACCAGCCACCCGGACAGGCCTCCGACACCCACGGAGGAGGCTGGGAACCCCACCCCCAGGGACAGGGCCGAGCCCGACATCCAGGGCCCCCAGGACATGGTGAGCCCGCGGCCCTCGCGTAGCGAGGGCTGCGGGCAAGGACCTCAGTTGCTGGGATGAAGCGCCATCCCAGCAACTGAGGTCCTTGCCCTCAGCCCTCGCTGCCCTTGCCCGCAGCCCTTGGCCTCAGTTGCTGGGAGATGTCATCTACACCCGGGGACCCGCGCCAGGCCCACAACCCACCACACAGGAGTCCACCAGCCACCCGGACAGGCCTCCGACACCCACGGAGAAGGGTGGGAACCCCGCGCCCAGGGACAGGGCCGAGACCGACATCCAGGGCCCCCAGGACACGGTGAGGGTCATGAGGAACACAGCAGAGGGAGAGGGGGGAAAGGGTGGAAAGAGAGGGAGGGAGAGGGGGGAAGAGACACAGGGGGTTAGAGAGGGGGGAAGACACACAGTGGGTTACAGAGGGGGGAAAGAGACACAGGAGAGGGAGTAGATGGGGAAGAGACATAGGAGAGAGGGGAAAGACAGGGGAGGGAGAGGGGGTGGAAGAGACACAGGGGAGAAAGAGGGGGAGGAAAGAGAAACAGGGGAGGGAGGGGAAAATACATAGCGGAGGGAGAGGGAAAAAAGAGACACAGGGGAGGGAGGAAAGAGACACAGGGGAGGAAGAGGGTGGGGAAAGAGACACCTGGGAGGGAAAGTAGGGGGAAATGACACACAAGGGAGGGAGAGGAGGGGGAAATGAGACACAAGGGAGGGAGGCGATGGCAGAAATGAGACACAAAGGAGGGAGAAGAGGGGGGGAAGGAAACACAAGGGAGGGAGGGGAGGGGGAAAAGGAGACATAAGGGAGAGGAGAGGGAAAAGGAGATACAAGGGAGGGAAAGGAGGGGGAAAGGAGACACAGCAGCACCCCACCACTAATGCTCCAGCAACATCAAAACAGATTGCCAGCTCTTCAACACAATGCTTCAAAATAGGTAAAGTATATTCATTTATTAATGTATTATATATTTAATTATTACACACCAAACAGCATTAGCTACCTTATAATTTCATTGCCGTAATTTTTTGACGGGCAAGTCGCTAGTAAATTATAATTGAAGTAAATATAAATGATAATTTAGTGTATATGCAAACATTTCTTTGATTTCTGGTATTTAAAGCTTAAAGAGAGATTTTTTCAGGAATTCATCTATAAAGGCTATTTTTCAATGGTCCCTTAAGATGTATTATTTATCACAATCGGCTCCTTTTTAATTTATAACTAGTTTGTTTTTTCTGGAGCGTCACAGGCATGTTGGCAGCATTCTTTTCCCTTTTCTTGGACGGCGAATGTATAGTGAGTGATGACATTGGGAATGACCTAGCTTCACGCTCTGTAATAATGTTATGTCTAAATGTAGTGACATCACAAAGGAATTAAAGTATTCTCCATCTAAAAAACATCTCCAAATGTTACACAAGACACACTTCTTACACTATCTTACACAACTAAAATTTTAATACACTCTCTCATTATCTCTCGACTCGACTACTGCAACTCGCTTCCTGTTAGCTTACCCACCACCGGACCATGTCCACTTCAATCCATTATGAATGCCTCTGCTAGACTCATCTTCCATACACAACGTTCAGTATCTGCATCACCTCTCTGTCAATCACTCCACTGGCTTCCCTTAACCTCTAGAATAAAATTTAAAATGATGACCCTAATTTACAAAGCACTCAACAATAGCGCTCCCCGTACATCTCTTCTCTCATCTCCAAATACTCCCCCACCCTCTTCATTCTAATAATGACCTTCTTCTTTCTACAACTCTTGTCACCTCCTCTCACTCTCACCTTCAGGACTTTGCTTGTGCTGCCCCTATTCTCTGGAACTCCACCAGATTATCATCCTGCCTCAAAACATTCTAACCCTCACTAAAAAAACATCTCTTTAAAGAAGCGTTTCACATTCCACCCTAACACACTCATCAACTCTCTCTGCCTCCTTTACCACTCACAATAACTTTAGGTTGTCGGTCTGCGAGTTTCAATCGTACAATGTGCTTTGGGGAAAGCACCATGGACACTGGATTACAAGCTCAAAGACAGGGCCCTCCTTTCTTTGCTATTCATTTGTATTTATCTTTATCTGGAACTTAACTTAAGTACAGCGCTACAGAATATGTTGGCACTTTATAAATAAATGATAATAATAATAATGTCACAGTGTTGTGATGTTGTTGAATGTTTCCAATCTGCCCTGTCCTTTGCTCAGAAGCATCACAATACCTAATCTAACATTAACATAAATACTGTATATTTAGAAAGTACAAATTATACACAATTCAAAAGTCTCAAAATTAGTACAAAATCTTACTCTGTCCTATCTTGAATTGCAGTCTGACTTTAATACAAATTAACCTCTGATGTGGTAATGGCTTGGTCAATAAAAAGACTATCCAAAATGATTGATTTTATTTATGACGTGTGAATTAAAAACTTTTAGATAAATAATTAATGCACTATTATTTTTAATGATTGACCTATGAACCCAAAGTTCTCAAACTATGAATTGGAAAAATGTGTCTCTTAAGAATTGTTTTCCTGTCCTTGTAGGAAACTGTCTCTGGGCACAGCAAAAGATAAGCAGAGCTAGAAGAATGGACTGAACTCCACTTACATTTAGTGTTCTGAATTAATTTAATTCTAAAATAAGATATCTGTAAACAGGAAGCAAAAAGCTAACAACATGTTGTTATGAACAAGCATATATATATATATATATATATATATATATATATATACATATATATATATATATATAGTAAATAAATAGTATATCTGTGTTCACATCTGAATGTCTAAAGCAAGTTAAATAACCTGCTTCCAGCTCAGAATTCAGAGAAAAACTGTTATTACAATGCACTCTGGGAAGCCGAGCTGAGACATGCAAATGTGCCCACAGATGCCTCGCTCTTTCAATCCATAGCCATTTTTAAACATGGCTTCCTTTAAGCTTATGCCTGCTGTATTACACAGCTTTAATGCAAAGCCAAGGCTGGATATTACACAAGCCGAGAATCCTATCCATGTACAGCTGTTTCAAGCTTATTGACTATCATCAGCATGGAGCGGGATCTCAGCTTTTGTTGTAGACCTTATGAGTAGGTAGTTCACCACAACAATCATTTAATATATGGTGGGCCAAAATTAGAGATAGAAGCCCTCCACCGTACAGTACTACAGTAAAAAAAATAGTACATCTGTGTTCACATCAACAAAAAACTACTTCCAGCTCAGAATTCCGAGAAAAACAGTTATTACACTGCATTCTGGCAAAACCATTTTATAACAATTGAGTTAATAATCTATTGCTTCAACCATATACAATATATATTATAGTTCACCCATTGGTTGAAATACACATGTGATACACAACTGGGCTATATTGTCAGAAGACAATAAATTAAAATACATTAAATTATACAACACAAGGTCTTACATTGGTATGCAATTGTTGAATGAGTGTCAGGAAGTTTATGAAATAGAAATCGAGATCCCTAATTTCTTGACCTATTCATGAACTGTTTGTTTTATTATATTGTATATGTATAAAACTGGTGGCACATAATTTACATAACCAAATAAGTATTTAGGCTGTATGACACCATAGACCCATTCACATTTGTGAACCTGCACACTAATTTACTCCTCGTTTCCCCTTGCTATGTTGCCATCCAAGATTAAATGTGTGTCTATGTGTTTAAGTGTTTTAAATGTCAAATATACCTACAAACTGAAATGTCACTGTACATAAACATTGCTATGCATATGTATACACTATTTATTCCATGCCACCATATAGGCAACTTTAAACAACATGCTGTCCCTTGAAGATATGCTGTCTTAGGCCTTGGCCTTGTTGAGTTAGGAAGAAATAACCATAACAACAGCCATATGTGTGATGGTTCCCATGTGTGATGTTATTTCCCATCAATATCACAATACTAATTAATCTTGACACAAATTGTTTTACTTAGTTGAAACAGCTGGGCATCAAAAGCCAAAACAGAGCCTAGTTGCAAATACATGAATTGTTCTTCTGTATAAGCATACTTAAGCTATAAAAAAAGGAGTGCCCACACATACAGCAACTTACAAAATGTATTATGCAGAAAAAGGGAGCACAGGTTTTATAGACTGCTTCTGTCATTCAAACTATTCCAGGAATAACAGCATGCTATAGGCTTGATGAAAGTATTTCTGTTTTAATAAAAGACAAGATTGAAATAGATTTGGTTCCAGCGGCAAAGTACCTATATGAATGCTAACCTGCTGAAATAGAGACTTAGGGCTTCATAAAAACAATAGAACACTGAGTGCCAATTATGTCCCCATACTCCCACTTCTGATATTAACCAAAACTATAAAGAACATACTGTTCTAAACTAAGAGTCTAATATTGCCGAAAACATATGATTCTTTACTAATATTCCAACCTATAACTTTCTCTTTTTATTTATTTTTTTCTTCTCAACCTGTCTTACAATTGAAAGGTATATGGCACTCCGGATCCATTAAGGAACCACTGTAGCCCTATAGTTATGAGTTATGTTGAAGAAAAACATTTAGTAAAATACAACATGTTTTAGAAAGTAAATATAAATTAAAGGCTGTATTTATTTTTAACTGTTATAGGAACCGATGCTGCAGTGGAAGTGAATTCAGATAATAATAAAATTGCTTCAATTAAAATTTGACAAACCCTATAATGTTAATATTTTCCAAATAAGTAATGATACTGTCAGGTTACAAGGCTGCTTACATATGACACAAGCAGCTAAAACTACATTCTACACAAGGCAATAGCTGGCCAGTAATGGATACTTGCATATCACACATATAGTTGTGAGCAATAGGGGTTGTTGCTAACGCTTGTGCTGCAATTGCGGCCCTCGCAAAGCGTAGTTGCTGGCAAGGAGCGCCAAAGGGTCTCCTTGCGCTGGTGGAGATGAGCGCTCATCCCTATGACCCGCGGAACTACACATCAACAGAGATCTCAATTACACCATTCACAATGCGAGACCCGTAGCAGTTTAAATAAAACACACGCAAAAATTGCGTCCCGTAACACTTCCAACAAGGAAACTGCTACTTAACAAAAAAAATATGTCCCGCGGCACTTAGAAAAAAAAAAATACGACGTAAAAAATATATATACTTAACGGTTGAACCGCGCACATACAATAACACCACCAAAATTAACAAAAATAATAAAGAAACAACAATCACGGCACGGGGGGGACAGCCACGACATCTGGGAGTCAGGTTGTATAACAATTTAACCACAATTTGCCGAGTTTCCACACTCAAAAATCGCCTAAAAATGGAGGCTGAAAAAAACGAAAACGAGGCTACACGACCCCTAAACACGCAAAACACCGCCAAGCACATAAGACTTTTACACAGGCATGTACAAGCTATAAAAGACACTATTAGGAACAACAGAAAATGCTACACACCCTCGTAACACATACACAATTGCCGCCATTTTACAACACTAACTTACAACTAATAACATTACCATTATAAAATGCCCAATTACACAGCTAGACAAACGGTTTTCCCTCGCGCACACAGCCTATTTACACTGCACACTTCACACATTGCTGACACTTACACCTCACGTCAGCATCACTGCAAATGTACATTGTACGCTGCAACGGCGATCAGCGCGGCCCTTGCAATAACCGCCAAAGGTGCTCCCACCACCAAAATTACATGAGCGGAGAGGCTCGTAATGAGTGCCGAGGCTCGTAATGAGCACCAAAGGCTCACTATGAGCGCAGAGGGTGCTCAGAGGAGCAAAAGTACACCAGGGGAGAGGCTCGGATTGAGCGCGAAGGTGCTCAGACGACCAAAAACCTTACATGGTGTGCCAAACAGCATTCCCAGTGTTACAATTTTACTGACCATCATTTCTGAATGGGCAAGTCGCTAGTCACATATATATTTGTGAGCATACGAGCCATTGCTCACGCTTGTGGGCTCGCGTAGCGAGGGTTGCAGTTGCTGGCAAGGAGCGCCAAAGGCGCTCCTTGCCAGCAACTGCGACCCTTGCAAACTTTACGTCGTAACGCAAACAAAATACGAGACACTTTACGACACATTACGACCTCGCAAAAAAGGCCGCAACATACGCACATGAAAACATCAAAAATCCAGCAAATACACACAACAAATGCATAAAAAGCTTACCTACAGCAAGAGGGAGCATCCAGGACCTCAAAAACTAAAGTTACACCTCAATTTACATGAAATTAAAGCAGTTTAGACACTAAAAAATTCTCTAAGCGAGAGAAAAAATGGCCCCCGAATAAAACGAAAACGAGGCTAAAGGTCCCTAAACACGCAAAACACTACCATAAAAACGCAAAACAGCTACGGATATTCCGAAAAACTTGCACAACATAGAAAACGAACGACGCTACATCAGCCACATTATATACACCAAACACCCTTAGCTCACTTACAATTTCATTGCCGTCATTTTTTGACAGGCAATATTCTAGTAATATATAATAACTAAAAAAACTGTGCATATGAAAACACTTCAAAAGATCAAATGTGACTACAACACTTCTTCATAGTTCTGTGACATCTCAATAAGCTCCAAATAATGTAATAATATTTTTCATGCTTGTCTTATGTATTCACTGTTTTGCCTGTTGTCAGCTTTAAGGAAGTGTTTTATAAATACATGCGCCCTCTCCCTCTGTCTCTCTTTACCCTCTCCCTTTCTCTCTGTGTGCCCTCTCCCTCTCTGTGCGCCCGCTTCCTCTCTCTCTGTTTGCCATCTCCCTTTCTCTCTATTCACCCTCTCCCTCTCTGTTCACCCTCTCCTTCTCACTGTGATAATGATATTATTCTCATTATTATTATTATTAGAGCAGATCATATATTATACCGTCATTTGTGAAGGGCTCCCTGAGCACCATCTCCCTCTGTCTCTCTTTGCCCTCTCCCTTTCTCTTTGTGTGCCCTCTCCCTCTTTCTCTCTGTGCACCCGCTCCCTCTCTCTCTGTTCGGCCTCTGCCTCTCTCTTTGCCCTCTCCCTTTCTCTATTCACCCTTTCTCTCTCTCTCTGTTTGCCCTCACCCTCTCCCTATGTGCCGTCTCTTTGTCTTTATGCCCTCTCTCTCTCTGTGCCATCTCTCTCTCTTTCTTTGTCTCTCTCCCTCCTTCTTTATCTCTCTCCCTCTTCTCTCTCCTTCCTTCTCTCTTTCTCCCTCCTTCTCTCTCCTTCCATCTCTCTTTCTTCCTCCTTCTCTCTCCCCCTCCTTCTTCTTTCTTCCCCCTCTCCTTCTTCCTTACCCTTCCCTTCCATCTCTCTCCCCTTCTCTTCTTCTCTCTCCCCTCCCCTCCTTCTCTCTCTCCCCGTGTCTCTCTCTTCCAATGTCTCTCCCCTATCTCTATCCTCTCCATATTTCTCTCCCATCCTCTCCCCTGTCTCTCTCCCACCCTCTCACATATCTCTCCAGCCTGTCTCCCCCTCATGTTTCTCTCCCACCCCTTCCCTGTCTCTCTACCCCAGTGTCTCTCTCTTTCCCTCCAGTCCCTCTCTCTTTCCCTCTCCTGTGTCTCTCTTTCCCTCCCCTGTGTCTTTTCCACACTTGCCCCCAGCCTCTCTCCACCCCTGAGTCTCTCCCACCCTTTGCCCCACCCTCTCCCTCCCCTGTCTCTCTCCCACCCTCTCGCTCCCCTGTCTGTCTCTCCCACCCCTGTGTCTCTCCCACCCTCCCCTCCCGCGACGCGTAATTATCGCACGCACACTCATTCTCATTACACACATATAAGGAAACTATATTAGTGATAATAAATAATAACCAGCTAAAAATAGAAAAATAATGAAAAATGAAAATTATGGTATATAGGCTTTTTCTTTTAATAACCTCTATGGGATAGATGTATATATAGAGGGAAACTATTGGAGAACCTCTTCATTCATGTATTATATCCAATATTTCTTACACTAATATATACGGCTCAACATCTTTATTCAAAATGTAAATGTTATTGCTTGAAGGGCCCCTGTAGTAGTTAAGTTTCCAATGTAAACAATGTTTAAAGTTTCCTCTGTTACTTATGCTAAAGCACTTCTTAATATGTCAAAAAGGAAGAGACTGTAGAGCCTGAGTGGTCAATTAGCAGACTTGGGTACAAATCAGGACCTTTTTCCTATGGACATCCACTGCATCATTATTATTATATATCCCTCCTGAAGTCTCCAGATGAATAAACAAGCTAGCAGTTAAATCATCCCTCCTCCTTGTCTATGTAAAACCTTTTCCTGGGCCTGTTATTTTCACAAATGCATTAGGACCTTGGTGAATGTTATGAAAAATATTCAATTACTCTTGGTATATAGCAAATTCCCCCGCAGCAGTCTTATTGTATAGTTATTCTATGCTTGATTGCACTGTTTTGTGTAACAATGGGGCAGCTGAATAAGATTTCTAAAAAACATATTTTTTTTAATCACAACAATCTAAACATTTTTATACTGCTCTTTACTACTTAAAATATGTATAAGATAGAGCCCTTCAGTGGCACTTTAATGATTTTGCATGTCTCTCAAATCTATGTGATAAAATTATTAATGAAATGATCTCCCTCAGTATGTTTTTATTTATCATCTAAATCCCTAATATCCTGTAACATTCAAAACAGTTTTTTTTTATCAATAATCTGAAACCCTGGATGGGAAATATTGATCTTAATAATACATAGAAGTCTTCCAGCATTCAAAGAGTGATACTTAAATTCTTGAAAAGTATGCACTATTAGGCATTCTCCTTCTGGATCACTACCTTCTAGTGGTAAAGTGGCTTAGTGGTGAAGGTCATAGCAGACAAATCGCTTTCCACTCGAGTAGGAACTAGAAATCCACTCCACTATCTTGCCATGAAAAGATTAGCACACCCAGACACAAGATGTGCCTGGCATGCTGCTGCCCATAGGGTCATGGAGAGTCGGACAAGACTGAACATACACACACACATTAGATGTTACTGATATTAAGTATAATGTGTAAACTAATGTTTAGAGATACACACACTTGAAGGCATTCCTTATGCTTTTTTATGTTTATATAAATGTTTTACCATGGTGACTTAATTAATTTTTTCCTCCTCAATATACGGTATTTTTCAGTATAAGACTATACTTTTTTCTAAAATCTTTAGACCAAAAATTGGGGGACTTCTTAGGGGGAACCAGTTGAGAGACCCTTCAGGAGACCATAATACTGATATTTAATTGGCCTCTCTTAGCTACCCGCAATCCATTTGCTGGTTACAGGCTCAAAAGCACTGCGAGTTGTCAAAATTGTAACTCCAACCCATCTCCGCCTTTGATGTTCCAAGCCTGCAAATGTTACAATCGCTAAAATCAGAACTCAAGATGCAATTGCAACAATTCTCGAAGCCCGCAATTGCTTTCAAACCGTAAATGGCAAATGTAGCAAAAAATATTATGGGTTCCAAATAGGACTCGCAAGTGGGTTAACACTATTCATAACACTGTAAAAGCAAATATAAACACACCACTGTATGGTTTGCGATTTTTTGCTTCTAGCCCTGTAATTGTGGGCTTGGAATTGAATGTCTCTGTGAACAGGCTTCCACCAATCACTAGCCTGTTTCTTAATAAACCAATCAGAAATCTGAAAGCATACATATGTCTGGATCAATACTCCACGAACAGTTCATGTGTAGCATTAACAATATTTTGAGCACCAACTCATAAAAATGATTGATTTCTTGATTTGGGTTTGCGAAAGTAGGGGTCATCTTATACATAGAGGTGTCTTATACCCAAAAAAAAAAAATGTGCTTCACTTACTTCTAAAAATCCACCCTAACATATTCTTACTTTCTGGAAACACCCCCGTGTTCACTCACTTGTAGGAAGCCATATTTCATAACCGTGACATAAAGCCACACGGAGGGGCTTAACACTATCAGAATAATACCAGCAGCAGTATGAGACACTGGTAGTGTGGGAAATTAAGTGAAGTGTACATTTTACATGACAGTTACATTGAGGGGGTAAAATGAATTATGTCACCTAGCTGAAGCATTTTAAAAAAACAGAAAGTAATGCCTAAGAGTTCCTATGTTTATTCTATAGAACGGATGCTCCAAGCTTTCTCCTGACAGGATATAAGATGAGGAATAAACAAAGTGGGATATGATCAGGGCTGTAAATGTGAGAACTAGTTTCAAAATAGTAACATTTATGAGTTTAAAGTGACATGAGGCACATTTTATTTCATGCATTTAAAAGAGCATATTTAAAACATAAAACTTTAATTTTGCATAAAAAAAAAATAACCAAAACCTGTTTAAACTTCATTAAAACTAATAGGAAATGTATACTCATTGGCTGAAAGAGGGCAAGCCCCAAGAGCATGTAAACTTTTGAAAATGCTTTTGTGTTCTATTTTTTTTTTTTTTTTTATTCAATTTTTTTCCTTTATTTTGTTTATAAATTGAAAAAAACATAACATAAATAAACATATAACGTTTGAAGTAATACAAATTGCAAACAGTCGAGAAGTTTGTTTCAGAGTTCCCTTACAACTAGATTTCAAAACATAGGATTCGTAACATTCAAACTTGGACCAGCCTAGAAACAGTACCTGAGGACCTAGATGAGTCCTACCCTAGCGGCCCTTTGTGTCGTTTTGTGCAGAATTTGTGCCTTTACTAATAGATGAGTGAGAGTTTTAGAAATAGAACTAACCCCCGAGAGGATCCTGCAGCGTCCAGGTGTCCCAGCAGGAGGCCCAGCGTCTGTATTTCCCGTCTACTTCGGCCGATAGT
This sequence comes from Discoglossus pictus, assembly GCA_027410445.1. Taxonomy (NCBI): domain Eukaryota; kingdom Metazoa; phylum Chordata; class Amphibia; order Anura; family Alytidae; genus Discoglossus; species Discoglossus pictus. The sequence goes on along the minus strand of CM050164.1, from coordinate 70,558,546 downwards.
GAGCTCATGTTTTGTATGTATCCTATTTTTTGCCTCACCTCAGTGTTCGATGGTGAAGTGGCTTTCCAGTGTTTTGCGATAACACATCTGGCTGCTAGAAACACCTGACTGGTCAAGAACTGCTCATTTTTAGAAAGACCCCTGATCGGAAGACACCGTAGGGCTTCGCTTGGGTTCTGCGCTAGACGTGTCCCCCATAGTTTTTCTAAGGTGTCATAGGTAAAATCCCATGTTTGGCGAATTTTGGGGCATTCCCAGAGCATGTGTAGCATGGTGCCTTCATTGGGGCACCCTCTAGGGCACCTGGCGGGGTATGCGGGATTTGCACGGTGCAGCCTAGTCGGAGTGAGGTACCACCTCATTATTGTTTTATAGGCATTCTCCTTAAGTGTTATGTTGAGAGAGACATTGTTTGCTTGTTTTAATATCTTACCGCATTCCTTTTTTTCTAACGTAACCTGTAAGTCTGTTTCCCAAGCTATTTGGTAGGGGAGTTTGGCGGGAGTATTGGTGTCAGAGAGTATTTTGTAGAAGGTGGAAATGTTACCTTTACCCCCAGGGTTGTTGAGGAAGCATCGTTCAGTTACCGATCTGTCCCTAAGACTATTTAACTTATTTGTGTGTGTGAGCACCTCGTTAACCCCTATCAGATTGAGCCATTCTTTGGGGGGTGCATTGATCGCATTAACGGAAATTGGTAAGGGGAATTCTCTATTTATATCCCACATGTCCGCTACCACCGTTAGTTTATTGTCTATCCACCAACTCATTTGGGTTAGTAAAATGCTTTTGTGTTCTGATACCTTCATTTGAAAATACAAAAGTACAGTGTGATACATTATGAAATACCCTCTTTCTGATACAGCAAAGAAAATATTCATTCTATGTCCCTTTAATAGGGACAGGGTGATTCCCCCTAAAAAAAGAGACTGATCTTCCAAAAATGGGACCGATTGAAGATGCAGAAGTAAGTATATATCTACTATCCTGGCAATATATTCTCTCTCGGTATAGCTAATCTAAACTACTGCACCTGCTCTATGTAAATTATTAAAAAGAGGTGGTTTTGTGGAGTGTGGAGAATAACTAGAAAAAAAATGCTAATTATCATGGGCACATTGATGAATGTTTGAAAAGTCAGTGACCATGCCGCAGTGTAATTTTCTGCATGGTAAATAAAGCAGAAGAAATTTAAATCCTTAAAGCTGGTTACTGTCTAAAAGAAAAACAATTGTACAAACGTAGTACAAGATCTTTTTTTTCAGATTTTTCTGCAGCAAATAGTTGTGTGAGGTTGTGCCAGTATTCTCTAAATATGTTTAATTGTATAACTCTATGTTCCAAGCTCTGACTTCATTAGTATATAAAGGGATAAAGAGAATGTGTAAGCACATCTAGTAACATAGACAAACTAATGAACAAACTGAAATATTGTTAATAAGGTTACAAGAAGGCTACTCTTTAATTCAATACCTGCACAGACAAACTATTTTAGTACAGACTAATTTAGGTACATACTGTAAAGTTGAAGTAAAGGTTGGGTTATGTTTTAATTGATTGATTAATTCATATATTCAGATATCTTGAGATATGTTGAAATCATAAAAGGCTTCCCAAGCTTTAAATAAAGCTTGTTTTGGGGAATCAGCATCCCAGAATTATACAAATTCAACTAAGGTTCAAATAGGACAAATGTCATTGCAGTCTTATAAAACTGTAGTGATTTTTGGACATGGAAATGAGGAATTTAACGCCAGATAGGATCCAATATTCAAGAGTGTTGGAGCTACTGAATGGAGAGCCAGCTAATTTGGGGGCCCTTGTTAACTTCTTTATCCACTCATTGGGTCAATAAACAAGTCAAAAATATATGTAGATGCTCTGATCACATCTATGGTGATCAGACAAAAAGTCCTATAAAGTAAGTATATGGTATGCTCATCTAATGAGTTAAGATTCCTCCTTTACTGACAGGAGCAGAGTGTCCCTGCCCTGCAGTGGGCCGGTGCTTTGCACCTTCTGAACCAAATGTAGCTCCACCACTGCCATCAAGTCTGTCCATTATTTTCATATAAACGCTAAGGCTAGCTTTATTTATGCAATGCATGCTTCACTTGCATTGCGTTTTTTTCCCTACCACTTACACTGAAAAGCTGCTCCACTTACCTAATACCCTTTTAAGAAACTAGTTATTGTGCATATTATTCCTAAATCTTCCACATTCCAACGCCTTCTGACACCGTATTGTTGTTGATCTGAAATATACTTCCTTCCTGAACATTATTCAATCATTTGTGATATTTGAACATTTCAGTAATGCCACTCTGCCTTCTATCCTGCCACCCTACTTTGAAATGTTTGTAATGTTTTAAAATAATTTTGTAGACTAGTATTGGACAAAATATTCTCTATGAGGTCTGATAAAGTAGAAAGTAAGTGGAATATGTACCTAATTTATTCTGTAACTGCAAATCTCATAAAACCAACTATCACTGGCTTCTTTCAAACTTTGTTGAATTTTTCTTCTACTTTATAATGTTGGAAATATTAAGTCCCGTTCACTAAATATACACTCAAAGCTTAGCTATGATGTCATTGGCCCTTCCATGTGACATCATTAGCTCAAACCCCACAGTATACACACAAGAAACAGCCAACTGAGCATGCTTCATCTGAACATGAGTCTGACTATTCAGACTTTTTTTAAGTCCAGCTTCCAGGCTCAGCTAGCCACAGGTAGGTGGAGGTTAGCAGCTCTGCATACTGTTTTAATAGTCTCTGCCCAATAAATAAACATAAGAGCTTTACTTGTAAATGCACTACAGTGGTCATTTAACTTGATTTTATAAATGACTCATTGGAACAGGTGTACTAATGTCAATCACTGCCATAGTCATTCTGACTGAATTACCTGTGCACAGCAGATAAATCCTTTACAACATCTGCTTTACAAGATTAAATAATTTCTTTAATGTCAGTTAGTAAAGTCCTTTCCCTCTTTTCCTACGCAAAAGATTGGCAGCAATACTGCTGCACATTGCATGTAAGGTACGCCGACAGAAGAATCCTTGAGGTATTAGAGGTGCGCCCGAGGCCCTCGCTGTCGATTCAGCGAAGTCAAGTTGCGCCATGTCGGAGGGGGGAATAATTATAGGCCTTCCCTGCAATCTGACAGGGCCATCTAGCGGCTGCTTGCTGGTACTGCAGATGTCAGTGCTGGAGATTTCTTGCGCATACACAACGGGATAGATCCGTTAATAAAGAGTGTTTTAAATCAAAATATGCATGTATTATATTTATACATCTTATGACCTCTGCTTCACAACTTAACAAAAGTATTCAAACAGAGCTTCCATGTTATAGTCTAAATGTATTCTATTCACAAATACAAAAGATGGCAATAAATATGTTTATTTTAGTGCAGTGGTTCCCAAACCTCTCCTCAGGTCAGGATTTCAATATAACACTGTATGAACACAGGTGATGAAACTAGAAGCTCTATTGCCTGTCAAATGCTAATTGCCTCACCTGTTGTGTTCACACATTGTTAAACTGAAATCCCGACCGGTCTGGGGAGCCCTAAGGAGAGGTTTGGGAACTACTGTTTTAGTGATTATAATATTTGCAGTTTAACATATTGAATGAAAATTAATATATAGCTATATTGCGGACTTATTTATACAGCTGATATCCGTAATTTGTCATATATAGTATTAGCTTAGTCACATAAAGCTGGTGACCTGGTATATACCATAACTTTCACTGATGATCATTACATTCAGTATTTTTTTGCCACTATTCCAATTGTATTTAATCTACAAATATTTTTCACTTCTAACATGATAAGTAGAGATTAAAAAAGACTCTTAGTCAATCAAGTTCAACATTTTTAGATCTCCTTTGATTTGTGTAATATGTGAATTAATAGTTCATTGATCCAGAGGAAGGCAAAAAAAAAAAAGTCTTTTGAAACTTTCTCAGTTGTCTCACAAGAGAAATAAAAAGGCTCCTGTTCCCAAATCTCGGGATCAATAACCTCCTTCTCTTGTTATCCAACATAACCTTCATGTCATACTTCCCTAGTTATCTAACTAAGCCTTTTTTAAGTTATATTTTAATCTGCTGTTACAACTTCCTTTGGTAGAGAGTTCCACTGTCTAGCTGCCCTTACTGTAAAGGGTCATTTTCTTTCTTTATAGGGGATGCTTTCTTCTTCTAAAAGAAAGCTCCCTGACAAATCCTTATTTTAGCCCTGAATGTATTTATATAAAGTAATCATATCGCCTTTTGGGCGGCTTTATTCTAGGGACAATAAGTTTAGTTTGGCTAGTATCTTACTTGCCTTTGCAGATGCTGCTTGGCATTACATCTCTATATTCGGCCACTGTGCTACTGTCTATGTTTACTCTTATACCTCCATCCTGTTCTCATCAGTAGACAAGACCCTGCATTTCGTGCTCACTTCTATCACATTCACACATCACATATAATAGTTTTCATAGTGGGTAACACTGATGTCATGGAGGGGTGTGGCCTTGGGGGCGGGACCTAAAGCAGGAATTGATAGCAGGCGGCAGCCATGATGCATTCAAAGACAGCACAGAGAAAACACATCACAGATAGACACAGACCTGAGTGAGTGAGAGGGACGGAGTGAGGTACAGAGAGTGAGCCACAGCCCAGAGAGACAGACAGGAAAGTGAGTGAGAGAGGTAGGGAGAGAGGTACAGAGAGAGAGACACAGCACAGACAGACAGACAGAAAAGTGAGAGAGAGAGAGAGGGAGGGAAAGAGGTACAGAGAGAGAGAGAGAGAGACAGCACAGAGAGACAGACAGCAAAGTGAGAGAGAGAGGGAGGGAGAGAGGTACAGAGAGAGACAGCACAGACAGACAGCAAAGTGAGAGGGAGAGGGAGGTAGAGAGGTACAGAGAGAGAGAGAGAAAGACAGCACAGAGAGACAGACAGCAAAGTGAGAGAGAGAGGAGGGAGAGAGGTACAGAGAGAGAGAGAGAGAGAGAGAGACAGCACAGACAGACAGACAGCAAAGTGAGAGAGAGAGGGAGGGAGAGAGGTACAGAGAGAGAAAGACAGCACAGAGAGACAGACAGCAAAGTTAGTGAGAGAGGGAGGGAGAGAGGTACAAAGAGAGACACAACACAGAGAGACAGACAGCAGAGAGAGAGAGGGAGGGAGAGAGGTACACAGAGAGAGAGAGAGAGAGAGACAACACAGAGAGACAGACAGCAAAGTGAGAGAGAGAAAGGGAGGAAGAGAGGTACAGAGAAAGAGAGAGAGACAGAACAGAGAGACAGACAGCAAAGTGAGAGAGAGAGGGAGGGTTAGAGACATACAGAGAGAAAGAGGCACAGCACAGAAAGACAAACAGTAAAGTGAGAGAGGGAGAGAGGGAGGTACACAGAGAGAGAGAGAGACAGCACAGAGAGACAGACAGCAAAGTGAGAGAGATAAGGAGAGAGAGAGGTACAGAGAGAGAGACACACACACAGCAAAGATAGACAGACAGCACAGTGAGAGAGAGAGGCGAGAGAGAGGTACAAAAAGAAAGAGATAGCACAGAGAGACAGACAGCAAAGTGAGAGAGAGGGGGAGGGAGAGAGGTACAGAGATAGAGAGAGAGAGAGACACACATAGTACAGAGAGACAGACAGCAAAGTGATTGATTGAGAGAGAGAGGGAGTGAGAGAGGTACAGAGAGACAGAGACACAGCACAGAGAGACAGACAGCAAAGCGACTGAGAGAGGGAGGGAGAAAGGTACAGAGAGAGAGAGAGACACACAGCACAGAGAGACAGACAGCATAGTGAGTGAGAGAGAGGAACAGAAAGAGAGACACACAAGATAGAGAGACAGACAGCAAAGTGAGTGAGAGAAAGGTACAGAGAGAAAGAGAGAGAGAGAGCACAGAGAGACAGAGAGCAAAGTGAGTGAGTAAGCGAGAGAGAGTGAGGAGAGAGGTACAGAGAGAGAGACACAGCACAGAGAGACAGACAGCAAAGTGAGTGAGTGAGAGAAAGGGGGAGGAGAGAGGTTCTGAGAGGGAGGCACACAGCACAGAGAGACAGACAAGTGAGTGAGTGAGAGGGTACAGAGAGAGAGAGGTACAGAGCTGACAGTGCACACAGATAGAGGGAGCACACACAAACAGCGAGAGAGCGCACAGACAGAGCAATCAGAGAAAGTAAGAGTGCACAGAGAGAGTGCAGAGAGAGAGAGCTCACAGAAAGAGAAGTTGCAAAGAGACAGAGAGTGCACAGAGACAGTGCGCACAGAGAGAGCGTGCACAGAGAGAGAGAGAGTGCACAGACAGAGAGCGCTCAGAGAGAGAGAGAGCACAGACAATTCAAGATAACATTCTCTAATAATGTCATTTATGACGGTCAAGTTACTAGTAACTTAATAAATAGCAATCAGGATAAAGTTACTCTAATGTATCCTTTGGGTTGAACTAGTTATGCAGATTAGCTATATCAGGTAAATGCCACTAGCAAACACTGCACAGTCACAGCTATTCCAGTATTTTAAAGGCATACGTAAGGTTCTGTGTTTTTAATAGTAATAATAAAATACCTATGTATTTATTTGCATATGTAAAAACTATTTTATTAACAAGTGCTTAAAAGCTCTGTTTTTTGTCTCACAGAAACCTTCCAAACGTCTCTGCAAAGGTGCAACTAGATGTACTAGCCAATGACATACTGTGTCTCAGCAACATGTTGCTGAAGTGCTGCTGACACACAGCATGGCATTAGCTAGTACATCTAGTAATCTTTAAAGAAACATTGTATGGATGCTTTTAAGCACTCAAGAATATGATGTCTGTATATGCAAATAAACCCTTACATAATTTATTTAAAAATTTAAAACAGGGAACCCTCAATGTTCCTTTAAGAAACCACTGTTAACACAACCCTGGTATGGAAGCAGACACATTGCATGCTTATTAAAATGTTGGATATATAATAAACTTGCTTAATTAACCATTAATAACCAGAAATCCTGCTCAAACATATATTCACTAAATATCTAATGTTGGTTTTGCTTCAAAGGCTGTGTACAGCATCCATATGGGTATGGGTTAGAAGTTTAAATAGGACAAAATTAACATTAATGTAAAGATCACATGATTTGAACACCTCTACAAAGTCTCCTTAAATGGCATAGAAAAGTTTTTAATTGTGGTATAATTTAAATCTACAGACAATAAGAAATCAATTGTTAATAAGAATTGACTGTTCTTGTAATTATTGAACATTGATATTTTCCCAGGCAATTACATATAAGAATAAAATGAGCAATGGTCTTCCTAACTATAGCGGAAGTGCAGGTAACAGTTAATACATTAAAGATTGTGTCTACTTTTTTGATACTTTGGGGGAAAAAAAATATTATCTAGTCAAGATGTTTAAAAAACGTATTGCAGATATAGGTCCCCAGTTGTGATTATCATGGGTGTAGGAACTGGGGAGGGGGGGGGGGGGTGAGGGGTACAAATCCCCCCCAGATTTCTCATTGTGTGTATGTGTGCGTATAGCAGCTGTTAAGTGTTCTGTGTATCAAGTGAGCTGTATCCCCCCAGAATTATTTTGCCCCCTACACCCCTGGTGATCACTAACCTAGCTATACCTTTTGGTTAGTGTGTAGTAATGATAAATTTGAGTCAGTTGATTCCCCTTTGTGAGAATATTGAATGCAGTGAAAATGTTTTTAATAATGATATTAAACAACCTTAGACACTGGTCTCTTTTTTGCAAACTAGAGAGAATTTATTTTGCAGTTCATTTTTCATTGTTTTTTTATATATACTGAATTATACATGTTCATAAACACTTGTGTGTAGAGAGACATTGTGTGTTACATTTTCTACATGCACATATATTTTTGTGTTAGTCTTTGGAGGTTACAGCTTTGCAAACAATTATGATGGTTGTGTTTTGTTTGTTGTAATGTAAAGAACCAATAACTCTGTGTACATTAGATTGAACATAAGAAATCTGCAGTATCCAACCAGAGCAAATAATGCCTACAATTAAACATAAAATAAAACCAGGATCTTTGCATGATGTCTGTACTGTAAGTGATACCTGATGCAGGAGATGACTTTGCAGTCATGTTACTGATACTTGCTTGCAATTCATATAAATGTGTTACTACACTGACAAGATGTTTCAATGCATTGAAACAATCCCTTGGAACAAGCAATCCAAGCCTAATGATGCTCAGAGAACATGCTTTGACTAATCAATTATACCCAGCTATGTATATTACACCAGCATAACAGATGCCCACTGAACATTGTAGTCTATAGTGTGTATTAGAGTTGTCTCTAATCAATGTATCACATATGTTATTATACATTAGTTCCTAAGTAACATCTATCTATCTATCTGTCTATTTATCTATCTATCCATCAACCCATCTATCTATGGATAATTCTACAAAGATACACATGGGGGAATTGACTAAGTACTTGAGATAGACATAGTGGGAATTTCAAGTACTTTTTCACATTAAATAAAGGGTGAAAAGCTGAGATAACCTGAAAGACTGTTTCCCCATAGGAAATAATACATAGTAAGTAAGGAGATATAGTTAGATGCTCTTAGGATAATATCCCACCTACAGACAAACACATATAGGCAGGCAGATAGACAGACAGACAGACAGACAGACAGATAGATAGATAGATAGATAGATAGATAGGCAGACAGGTAGATAGATAGATAGATAGATAGATAGATAGATAGATAGATAGATAGATAGATAGATAAACAGAAAGACAGATAGATAGACAGACAGATCATTTAGGTCATCATCATTCAATGCAAGCTATAGGCATGTAGGAAACAGAAGATTATATAAAACAATTACATTTTAGAAAAACAAAATAGTATGTTTTACTAAAGTAAATAAAGGTGACCAACAATGTAACTTAACTTTAAATAATAACAGAAGCTTTAATAAGGTTTGATTAGCATAAACTAGTATACCTACATTTCTATTACATAGATGGTAATAAGGATGCTTCTTTTAGCATTGGTTTTATAATATTATACCAAGATAAGGCAAAAGAAAACTCTATATATATATATTATAAAGCTGGTAATGCACCACTCTATCAGATGAACACTACTTTCATTCTGCTTCTTCTACACATTTTAAACAGTTTAAGAGAAGTGAGTAATAGTGTAAATAGTACAAAAGTACAGGCTGATAGATGTGATGCATAGAGATATGAAGATTAACCCTATCCTCCCTAATGTACTATCATAATGAATCCAGTTGCATAATGTCATATGCCTTAACAGCTGTGCTCATTTTGTGGGTTGTGGATAAGTTTACCAGCTGTTGCAAAGTTATATGGTGAGCTGATGCTGAGACTTACCTGTCAGCTGAAAGGGCTGTCAGGGTGAAAACCGAGACCCCAACCGAGGTGAGTTGTATAAAAGGGATCAGTTTACATCCCACCCTGCCAAACAGCCACTTGTCTGCCAGGAATCTGCTGGCATCTACCGGTGCACAGGTCACCAAAAGCAGCACATCTCCCAATGCCAGGCTGGAGATGAAGAGGTTGGGGACATTTCTCATTGATTTAACTGTGCAGAATATCTTAATCAGGGTGATATTCCCTACAAGTCCTATCAGTATGATGAGCCCATACACTGGGGCAATGGCATAAGTGATCCCTGGGTTAAAGTCATCACCAACCCCAGAATGGTTGGAGCTTTGATTCATGCAGGAGCTGTAAAGCGCAAAGTTGTCTTCAAAGTCCAGTAATAAACAGCTTTCTGCCCCCATTTTATCTAATTGTAAATACAGTCAAAATATAATAAATGATGGTGAATAAATATGCTTTGTTTTAGTCCCCTTTTCTCATGGTTAAGTCTTTCCAGATGTTCTTAGCTGCTTCATTTTGGAGCTTTGGAATTATTTTCTGCATTGCTGTTAAAATGGTCCATTTATTGAAGCAAACCCACAAGTAGATAAGAGGTTGACTGCACCTTCAATTCAGTAGAAGTTTATTTCCTGGTAGCAGCAGTCCATACTTGCAGCTCCCTTGAAGCTTGTGTTGCTGCTTGGTTTTAAAAGGAGAAGAGTGAGCAGCCCTTTGGAAGCCAGTGACCTCACATGCAAAATCCTCAGATTGTCATTTGTCCACCTGCTTACACTGCACAACAATAGCAAAAGCCTGGGGAGCTAAGGAAGTGCTATTGTGCAGCAGCACACTGAGACTACACATGGAAAATGCAGGCAAAGCCATCTACTGGCCAACAGCATCACTTGGAATGAGAGGAATCAAACCAACAGCTTCCTTCTGCTTGTTAATTCTGGGAATTGTTCTGTAGTATTTTGAAATGCAGTTAACAAGAGACTAGTAATTATATCAACACAAGAATTGGTCACATAGTTTGAAGATACAGTGTGACAATATAATCTAGTTGTGATAAGCAAACAATGCACATCATTTGTCACAGAAAATTAAAATATCTACAGAATTGTTCAGCATTCATCTCTGATACATAATACCCCATTTGTTATAAGTCAGCAGTTTTTTATTTATTGCATCCATATTACTGATGTTATAAACGTTATTCTTGCAATTCCAAATGGTGATATCCTACGTGCTATAACTATATATATATAATTTGTTGCCATTCTAATCACTAACTAATCTTTTAAATGGCAGAAATGTCTACAACTTGAAAAGGCTTCACAGAATTACATAGGAATGTGCAGATAACTTGTAGGTTTTGTAGCATTATGTGACTTGGAATGTGGCTTTTAGCACTAATAAGAATGCTCTCCATAACAGAGCTCTAATAATTATTACATATGATTACAACTACTTTGGTGTTTCATTAAGGGCAATGCATTGATTAAGAAGTATATATACATATATATTTAGTGTATGGTGAGCACTAGAGTGAGACAAGCTTTCCACCGTAATATCTATCTATCTATCTATCTATCTATCTATCTATCTATCTATTTATCTATCTATGTGTCTGTCTAATTATCTATCCCTCAATCCATCTATTGCTCCATTGTATAAAATTTATACTTTTGGATTCAAAGAGTGAGGTACATTGTATTCTCATTTGCCTTTTAGACATGCAAATGGGCTTATTAATGTATTATTAATTTTATATATATATATATATATATATATATATATATATATATATATATATATATTTATATCTGTATATGTACGTATATGTATATATATGTATATATATATATATATATATATTTATATATTTATATATGTATGTATATATGTATATATATATATATATATATATATATATATATATATATATATATATATGTATATATATATATATATATATATATATATATATATATATATATATATTTCAAATTAATGATGCTTAATGAATCTGGTGATCAGTGATTATCTGTGAAATCAATCCATCTATACATTTTTGTGATTTGATGAACTCTCAAGGGTAATTACATGTGGAAAAGGACAAACAAGACTACATAAAGGGAGAGAACACTTGGGAATTAGCAAATCATATTTGTATATAAAACAAATATAATATACAACTTACATAGCATAACAATTTTCTCAGTAAATTGTATATTAAAGTAAAATAAGAAAATCACATATTACATACCGTAGATATGAAAAATGAAATGGCATACAATCAAAATATCTATCTATCTATCTATCTATCTATCTATCTATCTATCTATCTATCTATCTATCTATCTATCTATCTACCTCTCTATCTATCTATCTATCTATCTATCTATCTATCTATCTATCTATCTATCTATCTATCTATCTATCTATCTATCTCATTTACCAAGATAATTTAAATAGCAAGGGGCATGAAAATAAAAAAACAGGATGGATTCTGCTGCAGCCTTACAGGTTTGGATTTGCATGTTGAGTTAGCCTGAGAAGGGCTGCAATGGCAATTTTCCACATTTGAAATAGACATTCCAGCTCTCTTGGAAGAAGATCACAATACCTGTCATGCTGAATGAATCTGCCCTTGCCATGAATCTCTGTGCAGCATTGTAACCTTCTAGGTATTTACTAAACAATGTTCTCCATTATCTTCACAAGCCTTCACCACAGAACATGTTAGAGGTGTGTTGTATGTAAAACACTGGCCCAGTCTCATTCAGGGTATGCATTAAATTATGATGGCAAAGTGTCTATTCCCATAACTATAAGTAACATATATATTCAGCATGTAACTATAAAACAAATTATCAGCAAATTAATATTTATTAAAATGCCTTAAATGCTTTGCATTTTATTATAATACATAATAACAGGTGTATGGCATATATAGTTAGGTAATATGCATTTGATAAAGCAGCTATTTAGTTCTCCCTGCCTCTCCCCCTGTGCTGTATGTAAAGTTGTAAGTTAATTTCTTTAATAAATGGTCTTCCAACGTCATGGGCTTGAAAAAATATTGTCCGTTAAAGTCGTAATTTTTTACAAAGTCTTGCATGCCTCCCAATCTTCGCCAAAGTCCTACGGCCTTCGGCGCTGATTGCGGGCATGGCCATGTCCCCCTTCAATCCGTTTCCATCCTCCATTGGTGGAGCGTCCTCGGGCAAATAACAGGCATGACAGGACAGATGACCCTTAGAGGGAACCTGAAGGGCCACAATTGTGCAACCTGCAATGAGTGCCTTTGGCGCTTATTGCAGCAAAGTGGAGCAGGCCTTGCACTCAAAGTCGCGAAGGCCTTGCAAGCCCATAACATTTAATATTGCATGATGACAACTCGCAATCACGCCAACTATTATTTGTGATTGTTACCATATACTGACCCTTTAATCCCCAGAAACACTCTCACATCTAAACATTATTACAGATGATTAAACTGTATAACTTCTGCTGTACATACATTTATTACCTACACTAGTACATTTTTTATCGCCCTAACACCCTCCCTCCCTTGTGTCTCTCCCCCCCTTCACTGTGTCTCTACCCCCTTCTCTCCCCTGTGTCTCTCCCCTCCTTACCTCTCCTCTGTCTCGTTCTGCCTCTCCCCTGTGTTTCTTCCCCCCTTCCCTCCCCTGTGTCTCTTCCCCACCCTCCCCTGTATTTCTTCCCCTCCCCAGTGTCTCTTCCCCCTCTCCCCTCCCCTGTGTCTCTCCCCCCTCTCCACTCCCCTGTGTCTCTACCACCTCTCCCCTCCCCCGTATCTCTTGCCCGATCCCCTGTGTCTCTTCCCCCTCCCTTCCCCTGTGTCTTTCCCCCCTCTCCCCTCCCATGTCTTCCCCTCTCTCCCTTCCCCTGTGACTCCCCCCCTCCCCTGTGTCTCTATCCCCCTCTCCCCTCCCCTGAGTCTTCCCCCCTCCACTCCCCTGTGTCTCCCCCCTCACGTGTCTCCCCCCCTCTGCCCTCCCCTGTATCTTCCTCCTCCTCTCCCCTATGTTTTCCTCCCTCCGCTCCCCTGCTTCTTCCTCACCCTCCTCCTCTGCAGCTCATGGCCCTGTACGAACTTAGGAAGTATTACACACTTACCAGAATTATTATAGTTGATATGCAGGCCTCTGACCACTCTCCCTCACACCCTCTCCCTGCCCTGTGTTTTTTTTCCCTTCTTCCGGGCCTGCGGTAATGGGCTACGTGTTACTGGGTTTTAATAAACACATCTCTGGATTGCAAATTTTGAGTATAAAATAAAACAGAATGGTTACAAATTACACATCCAGTTTTTGGACAGTACTTTTTTTTATATACATTACTTTTATTACTTAGACAGTTGTGTCTGAAATGTTTTTTTCATCAATCTTTGCAGACTATTAGTTAGAAAAGGTTAATATTCATACTGTCAGGAATCAATAAATTCATTTAAATATGGAATTGTATTGGCAAGTGATACACTATCATTAATGCAAAAACAATGTCAAATATTTTCAGAGTGATTTCCATTACTGTCTTAATTGCCTGTGTGTAAATTAATATAATTGTATATATAATTATTATGTCACTCCAGGATGGTGATATGCTGTTAAAATAAGCACTATTAGTCTATTATATATCCACATTAATTACAATTGTTTTTAATAAAGTAAACATTTACAGCCTCAGTTAACCATTAGATGAAAATATACACAAAAGAGAGCCACTATTTTTGTTTCTATTCATCTGCGTATACAGGTAGGATTGGAAATTGAATTATTCACCTGATTTAAATAAAAGGTGGCAATCCTCAGCACCAGTGCTTTCAACACAAGTCAATGGTTAAACCCAGTAATTAATAAATCCATATTATGATTAAGAAACTAAAGGCTGTATTATTATTGTTTTTTTGGCAAGTTGTATAATACAGAAGATCCCATGTGGACCACCACATAGTTTTTTTTACTCTAGACATAGTATATTTGTGTTTTTGGGTAAGGAAAAGCGATTACACGTAGTATGTTAATTGTGTGTGGCACAGTTAAAAGCAATTAGAAAGACATGGAGGGAAATTGAGCACTGTGACTTGATACATCTTCTTATTTTAGCATATTCAATGGCGCATTTGTGAAGAGCTAAAATTTAGAGGGATTGTGATTGATAGGTTACTAAATTACATACAAAGTTGCACCATAAGTGACTGTGCAAAACATTGGAATGGAGCTGTAAGTGTCCTTGTAAGGGGTTTAGATTCTGTTGAGGGAGGTGGAGATTAAGCATAAGGATTTCCGCAGAGCCTTTCCGAGAACATGTAGCATTTTCCGTATGCACCTACGGTACTGTATGGTACTTTAGCTACAAGCATAGGTAGAGCAGAGAACAACCCAAATGTAGTGATCTCATGCAGTGGCGTAGCTAGGGGGCGAGGGGGTGGAGCGCCCCAGGCATCACCTCTTTGGGGGCAGCAAAAATAGTGAGAGAAAGAGAGGGGGAGAGTTAGAAAGTGAGGTGGGGAGTGATTGGGAGAGGGATAGAGGGAGAGAGAGAGGGAGAAAGAGAGAGGGAGAGAGAGAAAAAGGAGGGGAAGATAGAGGGAGACATAGAGAGAAAGAGAGTGAAAAGGAAAAACTGAGATGGAGATATAGAGAGAAAGAGAGTGAAAAGGAAAAACTGAGATGGAGAGAGAAAGAGAGAGGAGGAGGGAGAGAGAGATGGGGGGAGAGCGAGATGGAGGGAAGGTATATATATATATATATATATATATATATATATATATATAAAATATTTGCACTGGAGGGCGGGGGCAGCAAACTCAGGGACAGCCCCGGCGGCAATAGGGGAAGAAAAGGTGAGGTTCCACAAGTTGAGAAACTCTACCCTGTGGATCTAGTACAAGCGAGTGCATTTTATGTGGAGATTACATTAAGGATTATCAAATTAATAATTTTAGTTAGAACATTTAAGTGTCCCTTTAACACCATCTAGCTTTAACATTCATTGTTTCTATTAAGCACTTTGCTTATATACAGCCTTATTAAATTGTGATTCAGTAAATTTAAAAGGGCTCTAATTAAGCACACAGCATATTTTAGTTACAGAAGTTTTTAGTTAGTGAAGACCTTGCTTTTGGATAGAAGTTCACTTACTAAAAACTTCTGTAAAAACAAAAAAATGCTATGTGCTTAAATAGAGCCCTTTTAAATTTACTGAATCACAATTTAATAAGGCTGATAATTTCTTTATTTGTATAGTCACTGCATGTCTTTGATGATTAGGCAACCAAACCTCTACTGATTTTTTTAATTGATATGCCGCCCAAGCGTGAATAGTTTGATTGCAAAAGCTGACCCTCCAAACACATTTATCTTACTCAAGCTTTATCACAAATTAATTTTAAATGTGAGTAAAGTCAGGTACATATAGCACATGTTTGGTATGATAATAATGATAATAAGAAATCTCCATTAGTAATCACTTTCTGAAAATATTTAAATTCTTAATAAAAGTATATGGTACATTATATAAAAATGCAGTTTAAGAATATTTGCTCATTAAGGCTCATTGTTTTTATTAATAAAGTTGTCTTTAGTTTGTTGCTACATAATTTCAAAATAGAGTCTTGGATTTTTTCTAGTGTTCTGGTGAGCTTATTTGGGGATCACACTAAAATCTAAATATTTATATTTATTTACTCTATTTCATTTAGGGATTCTTCTGGCTATTCTTATTTAACTCATTAAGGCAGGACTTCAATATATTTGTTAGCACATTAAGGTTCATAGAGTTCAAGAGAGATTATGTGATTATCTTTAAATCAATCCCATTTCAGTGACGCATTACTTTGAATTATCAAAGGTCATCTGTAAGATCACTTAAAAAAAAAAAAAAAAAAAAATATATATATATATATATATATATATATATAGATAGATATGACAACTCAGAATAGGTGCACACAGACACACACACATATTTATTTAAGAAATATGTACCCGGTACGGTATATATATTGTTTCCTCATAAAATTATTACCAAGAAATAAGCATTTGTAACACTTCAGATGTGACATTATGAAAGTAACAGACACATGCAGAATTTAATATGTCTAGTTTTATTATGCAATGCATTTTTTGAATTTCACACTCTACATATCTCTATCTAGTGCTCATATATCATATTAGATCTAAGTTTGACATTTACATGCAAATTCAAAGGATGAACTTAGACCAATTATAGGCAGATACAGTACTGTTTTTTTGTCAGTTATGCATCTAATTTATTATTAAAATATGATCTACTCTAATATTTATCTCAACCTAAATACATTTATTGCTCTATCACTCATCACTAACCTGTAAAAATGAGTACATATGGTGATACTAATAATTTATCATTGTGAATTCTGTTATAATTTACCATTGTCATTCACCTATAACTGAATGATTTATTCTACTACATATACAAGCAAGGGGAGCTTATTTCATAATTTTAATTTAATTGAGAGGACAGCTAATAAAGCATGTGCTGTCTTTTATTATGATTAAAGAGCAGGAGAGACATGTAAGAGGATGGGCTCATTTTTCTGTTTATTTAATCATGCTGGATAAAATCACAAGGGGATATATGTAATAAATAATGACAAGTTTCAGCCTTCTTTGCAGATGTTCAATCTTAGATGATATGAATGACCCTATACTAATGCATATAAGATCAATATAAGGTTTTGGCGCCATATTCATTATTAGGGATTGGGACAGTAGTGGATTTCTACCTAGATCAACAAGAGCAGTAGGTTGCTTCACATGGCCAGGGCAGTGATATAGGAGGAACAGATAGAGACATTTCTGTCATAAATATATATGATAAACAGTATTTATACATAAATACACATAGCACTTATATTTCTGTATATTTGTGTTATAGGTATTCATAATGGGGATGTAACAAAGGGAAAGCGGGGTACTAACTATCAGCCTTATTAAATTGCGATTTGGCCAATTGAATAGGCCAAATATATAAGCACATAGCATATTTTTGTTACAGAAGTTTTTAGTTAGTGAAGACTTTGCTTTTGGATAGAAATTCACTAACTAAAAATTCCTGTAAAAAAATAGGCTATGTGCTTATATAGAGCCCTATTCAATTGGCCGAATTGCAATTTAATAAGGCTGTAGATGGACAGAAATTTAAATGGGACTAAGGCAGCATAACCCCTTCTGGATCACTACCTTGTCATGGTGAAGGGGCTTCAATGAAGCTGTGAGCTATACCATGTAGGGCCACCCAAGATGAGCAGGTCATATCAGAGTGGTCAGACAAATTATTTTCCACTGGAGAAGGAACTGGAAACCCACTTCAGTATCTTTGCAATAAAAACGGATAAGCACAACCAGACACAATATGGTCATAGGGTCACGGAAAGTCAGACACGACTGAATGACCAAACAACAACAAAGGCAGCATAAAACATATATTCACCCAGAGTTGGGAACATATCTATATAAAAATATAATTTTCTGACAGTTAAGACAGGCTATACAGATGGTCAATTTTGCGAAAAATCCTACTGTCAGTTTGGAGTCAGGAAGGAATTTATTTTTTTCCAGGAAACACAATAAGTAATTTTCTCAGTACTTAACCTTTTAGTATAACAGATCCAAAGTAAATTTGGTTATGGATGGGGTATTATCCTAATTCCTGACCGGTAATATGAAATGCATGATATTCCTCACAATATTGTCTGATACGGGTTATAGATGTTTTTGTAATCCCTTGTATTACATCCACTACTGAGAACACTTTTATTGATTTCTGTGTAGCTCTATTTGGTTGTAGCAAATAAACAAATAGTACATGCTGTTTCCCCTTGTGCATGTCAAAGAAAAATTGCTAAGTAACATATCCTAAGGTTAGCACAATTAATTAGTCTTTCCATTTTGGGATTGAGTGATTTTAATCTGTTCTTAGAATAACTCAGAAGGAGTTTTTTTTTTGTATGACGACAAGTAAAGACAGACAGGAGATTAATTATAAGCAATACAGTGTGTGTACATGTACATGTTACAAGATCTTTGCACTGAGGGCAACGTGAGTGTGAGAGAAGGAAGTCATCTGTCACTGATTATTTGCAATCCAGGAAGCTACTGCTTCTAAGAGAAATGATGGTTGCTGTAATTGCTGTAACTGAACAATTCTTACGTAGGCTCTATTGAGTTTAGCTGCAAAACACATTTGTTCCTTCTGATGCGTTCGGGATCAATTTTTTTTCGTACCTGTTCTAACAAAAAATTGCGAACAGAGATAAACAGGAAGAACAGCAATTTAGCTATTTATTACGGCAGGTAGTCATGTTTGCAAAACGGCACGTAATAGCTGTCTCAGTGGAAACAAGTCCATGTGTTTTGTATTTACTGAAAACACACATTAAAAACATTGAACTTGCAATTTGCTTATTTTCTTCTTTACATGGTTTTAAAATAATATCTAATGATCTGCTAGATATTTTAGGAATGTTCTTTGGCTTTATTGCAACCATAAATATGTGTGGGAATATTTTCAAAATCTATAGGCTACTGCTGCCTTAAATGGATGTGGAAAGTTTCTGGATTTTATTAGGTATATAATATCCCTGTGTGTTTAATTACTTTATGGACTTTGTTTTCTTAAGATACAATTACAAGCTCTATTATTACTACCTAAATCATGCAAATAGTCCCTGCATGGATCTGCCCCACTGTAGCATAGATTATGTAGGGCTGAATGTACAGTATAGTATCCTAGCCTATCAAGGACCATGTCTCAGAAAACATGCTGCAACATGCTGCTGAGACATGCAGCCTTATTAAATTGCGATTCTGTAAATTTAAAAGGGCTCTAATTAAGCACACAGCATATTTTTTTACGGAAGTTTTTAGTTAGTGAACTTCTATCCAAAAGCAAGGTCTTCACTAACTAAAAAACGTCTGTAAATAAAATATGCTATGTGCTTAAATAGAGCCCTTTTAAATTTACTGAATCACAATTTAAAAAGGCTGATGGTTCCTGATAGGTTTGGACACTACACTTCACACCCAGCCATACAGGCCCTCATTCAATTGTGATTTGGCCAATTGAATAGGGCTCTAAATAAGCACATAGCATATTTTTTTTAAAGAGGTTTTTAGTTAGGGAAAACCTTGCTTTTGGATAGATGTGTACTAACTAAAAACTTCTTTAAAAAATATGTTATGTGCTTATTTAGAGCCCTATTCAATTGGCCAAATTGCAATTGAATGAGGGTCACAGTGTCTGTGACTGAATAAGCTGCAGTGGGCAGACACATGCAGAGACTATTTAGCAAAACAAGTACATCAAAGTAAATAAATACATAGATATATTACATGCCTAGTAAAATCCAGACATATTCCATAATTCTTTAAAGCAACACACCAAATTTTTTTTATTCCATGTAATGCAGAAATAAATATAATTGGGATCTACTATTATACTTACACTGCAGTGCAGCGCCCAACCACTAGCTGGTGCTGCCGATATTTTGCAGCACTGCCGATATGTGAGTGTTCTAACCTTCAAATGTTAGCCTAACCCTTAAACTAACAATAACCCTCACCCTAACCCTAACAGTTTACCTAAGCCTTGACTCTACGATATGGCACTGGAATATCGGCAGCGCCATCTAACAGTTGGTCACCACACTGCAGCGGAGGACTGGTGCCCTAACCATAAAAGGATAGGACCTATAAATGTTTGCTATTATAAGTTTTTAGTGGAAGTGCTAAATAATTAAGCTGGAAAGTTTGATATGTTAAGCATAATTTATCCATTATGATTATTACTTTATGTTTATAAAGTGCCACATTTTCCCATAGCGGTATATACAAAGTCGAATAAAGTGGGTACAATAAGTAAATTACAAGTTATCGACAAATTCTAAGGTGAGTAAAAATACAAGTATAGGTGCAGTGCAAAACAAATATTAAATAAATTGGTCTAGAGACAGCTCAATGCAACAGAAGTGAGGGCCCTACTCAGAAGAGCTTCCAATCTAAGAGGGTAAAGTTGCAATGTGAAACAGAAGGGTGACAGATACAAAATGGCAGTGAATAAGGCAGTCAGCTGATGCAAGTGGCTGTGTGTTATTCTGTAGGCTTTCAGCCTTATTTTATTAGCTACATGCAAATGCCTTGAACACAGAAATTTGGCTTTGGGTGTTTTTTTAATAAATGTTTATATGCATTCTATTGACTTAAGAATTCATATGTGCGAATAAGTAATATTTTCAGAATATGTAGCAATATTAAGATTGCGCGGTTGTATTTTTTGTTTTGTTTTGTTATTAGAGGGGCTTTTTTTTGTGTATATGTATTGTTGTATGGCAATGAAATAATGAATAAATGAATATACTTTACCTATTCCTAAGTAATATATACAGGAGGCATTGTGCTGACGAGCTGACAATCTGTTTCTATGTTCCTGCAGCATCCACTGTAGTTTTGCATGGTTCTGGAGATGAGGTGTAAGTGTTAGCAATGTGTGCAGTGTGTAGTGTAAATAGGCTGCGTGCGCAAGGGGAAGCTGTTAGTGTAGCTGTGTACTTCCGCATTAAGAAATGGCGCAAATGTGTATGTGTTTATGTGAATGCGAATGTGCTGGTGTGTATGATTTTCCATCCTTGTTAAAAGTGTATCTTTACCTTGTACGGCTTTTTAGAAAAGCTGTATGTGCTTGGTGCTGTTTTGCGTGTTTAGGGTCCTGGAGCCTCGTTTTCGTTTTTTTCGGCAGCCATTTTTTCTCTCACTTAGGGGATTTTCGTGTGTCTAAACTCGTGAATTTGGACTTAAATCGAGGTGTAACTTCACTTACAGAGGTCCTCGGCCCCGCCCCCCCCCCTGTGGTATGCTTTCTAAATCTTTTTGTGTGTATTTATTGTGTATTGACAGTTTTCCGGGGTGCGGTTCAGACGTTAAGGTCGTATTTTTGCGAGGTCGTAATGTTTTTTTTTCTAAGTCCCGCGTCTCGTATTTTTGTGTGCTAAGGCCATAAATTTCTCGCGGTTCGTATTGTTGGTAAAGTGCCGCTTGTGTGGGTGTTTGTAACCGCATGTGAGGCGCCGTAGAGGCTCCACCTCCGCAAATTAGCTCAAAATCTGTATATGTATAAAATGACTCAATGTAATGTGTATTTCTGATGTAAGCAGTATGTGTTAGTTTGGAAAAAGTTTAAAACTGGGAAACTTCTATATTCTTAAAAGCTCTGTTTTGATAATTCAGACATTGGATCCATTTTGCAAAAGGATAAGCAGGAATCCCAATTCAATTGCAAGCCAGCATCTCGTGGTCGTATGTCTGCGTGTGTGCTACGTGCTCCTGTTCATCTACGATGCCGGAGTAATTTAATTGAAGGAGCCTGCAAGTTACGGGCCCAAAGCCGACTCTGTAAACCATGCACTGGTTTGTAGTAGTTCAGGGCGGGAATATGATCAATTAAGCAAGCCTGTAACCTCCCATTTTGAAACAGCCAATAGAAAATGACACGTCATTATTACAGCACTAGCGAATTGCCCTTCAAAAAATGACGGCAATGAAATTGTAAGGTAGCTAAAGCTGTTTGGTGTATAATAATGAAATACGTAATACATTACTAAATGAATATACTGTACCCATTTTGAAGCATTGTGATGAAGAGCTGGCAATCTGTGTTGATGTTGCTGCAGCATTAGTGGTGTGGAGCTGCTGTGTAAGCATGCTGAATGTGTGCACTGTGTGGTATGAATATCCGTAGGTCGTTTGTTGCGGTTTGCGAGTTTGTTGTGGTGTTTTGCGAGTTTCTTGTGGTGTTTTGCGAGTTTAGAGTGCTGTAGCCTCGTTTTCGTTTTGTTCGGCGGCCATTTTTTCTCTCGCTTAGATTTTTTTTTAGTCTCTAAACTGTTTTATTTCGAGTAAAATCGAGGTGTAAGTTGTATTTTTGAGGTCCTGGGTGCTCCCTCTTGGTGTAGGTAAGGTTTTTATGTATGTGCTGTGTGTATGTATTGTGTTTTACATTTTGTAATGTTCGCGAGTTGCGTCCGAGTGTTGCGAGGCCGTAATGTGTGTGAACTTGTGTCGTATGTTGTTTGCGAGTGTCGTAATGTGTGTGTCGTGCTGTTTGGTTTGCGACGTGAAGTTTGCGAGGGTCGCAGTTGCTGGCATGGAGCGCCTTCGGCGCTCCATGCCAGCAACTGCGGCCCTCGCTTTGCGAGGTCCTCAGGTGCTGGCATGGAGCGCCTAGGGCGCTCCATGCCAGCAACTGAGGCCCTCGCTTCGCGAGGGCTGCAGCTCGCGTAGCGAGCCCGCAGCATTAGCAACAACTCGTACGCTCACAACTATATATGTGATTACATGTCAATCAATTAGGTTCGGGGGTTCGATATGCGATGGGTCTCGCAAACCCTCAAAATACAGAATTATGAAAATGAATGCAAATTCTGTTCTAGTCCATGTGGGTGGTCTGATATGTATTAACTCATTGATTTCCGAGATTAATATAACCACAAAAGGAAATATAAACATAAATGTTATTTACTGCCGATTTGTGAGCTTGAGACTGCAATTAATTCTATTGTCTTTCATCACTTTCCCTTTTATTTACAGTGCAGTATTGATGTTTTATTTGCATTTACAGTGCTACAATCAGGTGTTTAAGCCTGTTGCGGGTCCTCTGTAGCACTCGTAGGATTTTCTCCTACATTTGTCGTTTACAGGTGTGAAACCATTTGCAGTCTTGGGGAATTGGAGTAATTGAATAGTGATTTGTGATTTTGGAGATCGTAGCTCTTGTGTAATTGAAAGAGCAAAGGCTTTGGGAGGCTGTAACATCCAGGTTTAACTAATGCAGCGTTTTCAAGCCCTTAACCCGTTTGGAGCAAGCAAAAAGATGCCAATTGAATAGCAAATTAACTTACGGGCTCCTGGAACTTACAATTGCTCAATTGATTGCTCATTGCAGACGTCGTCCAAACCGCCACTTTTGTGACTCGGGCTGTGTGCCTTTGTCACTTATTGCGAGCCCAGCTATGAGCACCTTCGGCGTTCATCACGAGGTCTGCAATGAGCGCCTTTGGCGCTCATTGCAAACCTCTCCCCACTCTCTGACCCCATTAACTATTTCCCTACTCTCCCTGCCTGTGTTTTCTTTCCCTTCTTTCCCTTCTTTCCCTCCCCTGTGTCTCTTTTCCGCCCTTTCTCCCCCTGTGTCTCTTTACACCATCTCTCCCCTAGTTCTCTTTTCTCTGTCTGTGTACAAGTCTTGCGTGCCACGCGATCACTGCCAAAGTCCTACGGCCTTCTGCGCTTATTGTCATGAGCGCCTTCAATTTGTTTACATCCTCCATCGCTGGAGCGTCCTCAGGCAAATAACAACTATGATGGGACAGATGACCCTTAGAGGGACCCTAAATGGCCACAATTGCGAGGGCTGCAATGTGCAGCAAATTCAGCGCTCATTGCAGCAAAGTTGTGACGCGATGGCTGCAATGATCGATTCGACACTCATTGCAACAAAGTCGTGCAGCCCTTGCGATGAGCACCTGTGGCATTAACATTGCATGATGACAACTCGCAATTACGACAGCTATTATATGCAGGTGTCTCTTTAAAGAGGTAATGTTTTGGCATGAATGGGCACTTCTTTGCATGTAAAAATAAATGCTGCAAGGGTAAAATCATATTATTTTTATACCTGTACAAACTAATTTGTGAAACAAAGTGAGGACATCCTCCGCAATTTTTGATTGGATGAAATTCAGCCAGTAGAGGAGCTAGCAGACCTCAGCAGCAGCACAATAGCATATAAAAATGTATATATTACAGGTGATGTAATATTAATTTCAATTCTAAAAAAATATTTTGTATATTTTCAAGTGCAGTTCTTCAAAAGATTATAATTTTTAAATATATGACCACAGTGGTTCTTTCAAAACCCATGTTGGAAGTCAATAAAAGGGCCATCATTTTAAAAGATATTGTGTTGAAATTAAGTACAATCAATACTGATCAAAAGCAATGGGAAAATGGGATGGTCACTAATGGCTAGTTCTGAAAGGTCTTGATATAATAGTAATCATGCTGAGAAATACAATGTCAAAAATCAATATAAAAATAAAAGAGAAGTCGTTTTCTATCTTTACTCTTTTTCAAAGGAGAAAGAAATGGAATGTTAAGTGGGGAGTACTGGAACGAAAGTGACAAAACTATATAGATTAAACATGACATTTTTTCATTAGAATATATATTTTTTTCTTTTTTTTGTAAAGTAAAGATCAAGAAAACTGTAAAATGGACACTTTCTAATTTCTATCTTGCTCAGGAAAAATACTTTTATAAGGTTAATGGAAGATGTCTAGAAGTAGTTACAGAAAATCTATATTTTACCCACAAGAATGAACATGCAAGTATATTTGCATTTATTGAGAACTAGTGAATAAAACGTGGGTAAACTTGGGGTTTGAATACATTGGACATTCTGACCTTCATTCCATTGCTCCCATAAAAATTGAGACGGGTGAAGGGCACTTCTAAAACACAACCGAGCTATCACATCACACACCTAAATCTAACCTCAGAGAAATGCCATCCAAGTGCTCTAAATGTCACTAATATTGTAAGTCCCTTTCACATGCCTCCCGTATCTGTACCTCACTGAGGTTTACTCATGCATCTTTTCAAAAGCCAAATATATATGTATATATATATCCTTGCCACCAACTGCGGACCTTGCAACATTTACAGACTTACGACAAACAAATACGAGACGCGGGACTTAGAAAAAAAAAACACTACGACCTCGCAAAGATACAACTTTAATGGCCGACCCGCGCGAACCTTAAAATATTAGAAACACAATAAATACACACACAAAAAAAACATAAAAAAAACATACCCACACCAAGAAGGGCACCCAAGACCTCTGCAAGTGAAGTTACAGCTCCATTTAAGTCCAAATTACCGTGTTTAGAGACACGAAAATCCCCTAAGCAAGAGAAAAAATGGCCACTGAAAAAAACGAAAACGAGGCTACAGGACCCTAAACACGCAAAACACCACCAAGCTCAGACGCATTTTCACAAAACCCGTACGAGCTACAAGATACACCATTAGCAAGGACGCTACATCATACATAACACACATTCGCCGCCATTTTACAACACTAACTTACACAATGCGGAAGTCCACATCTAACCTAACGGTTTCCCAATCCGCACGCTGCCTATTTACACTACACACTGCACACATTGCTAACACTTACACCTCAGCTCTACAACAGTGCAAACCTACATTATATCAACAGTTCAAACCTACATTATATGCTGCAGCAACATTAAAACAGATTGTCAGCTCTTCAGCATAATGCTTTCTGCATATATTACTTCCAAATAGGTATATTCCTTTATTAATGTATTATTTATTTGATTACCATACACCAAACAGCATTAGCTCACTTACAATTTCGTTGTCGTCATTTTTTGACGGGCAATATTCTAGTAATAAAATATTTACAAAAAGTTTGGGGGGGTGAACTCACGTTTGTGAGATACTATATATATATATCGAATCCAGCAAGGGAACCAAGAGGTCACACTCGTCAGTACTTGGATGGGAGACCTCCTTGGAATACCAGGAGCTGTATGCTGTGGCCCACTGGAGAAGGAACTGGCCACTCACTCCAGTATCTCTGCCATGAAAACCAAGTGGATCAGCATGATGTCCATGAGGTCATGAGAGTCGGACATGACTGAGCGACGCCATTTACATTTTACATATATAAAATGTATATTTTATACCTCCCCACTTTCTCCCCAGTACCTCCCCCACTCTCTACCCAACACCCCCCCTACTCCTTCCCCAGCACCTCCCTCACTCTCTCCCCAGCACCTCACCCAATACCTTCACTTCACCTACTGTGCCTAGCTGTCTGGATATTTCTGATAGCTTGACTCACAGGATCACGCAGGATTACCTTGCGTGATCTCGAGAGAGCCAGCTTTCAGAGTAACCTGGCAGTTCCAGGAGCAGGCGGTGAGGGACAGATATGGGGAAGGGAGTGGAGGCTGTATTCATTATAATCTGGGGAGGAGTTGTCCACCCCATCCTCCCTGGTTCCTACGTCCCTGGTCAGTGGTAATGTTGAAATCGCCAACAATGAGTGAAGGTACATCGGAGCAGAGATGGGCGAGAAGAAGTGTACAGTGTGAACTGTTAAAGATGAGAATTGGAGAGAAGGAACTGGGGCTATGCAGTGTGGAGCGAAAAATAAGTAATATGCCCATACCTCGACCTTGCTTGTTCCCAGGTTAAGGTGTGTAACTGAAGTGGGAGCCACCATATGAGAGTGCCACAGGGAAAGCAGTATCTGATGGAGTAAGTCAAATTTCTGTGAAAGAAAACATATTTAGGGACGTCATATAGGTCATGGATGAAAGTGGGTTTATTGAAAATGGAAAATGCATTTCAGAGGGCACAAGAGAATGGCAAAGCAGATGATTTGGAACAGGTAATGGATGATAGATTATCAGTGTTTTGGGTGTTTGCTGACCTGAGGGCTGTGCGTGGCTGAAAGCAGGTGGAAATTACTGAGGTACCTGGGTTAAAGGATATATCTCCAGCAGCCAACATAAGAAAGTGCATGAGAAGATGGGTGTAGGACTTGCAGAAGCATTTCTGCTTTTGAGCTTTAGAAGATGGAGATAGTGACAGAAGGAAGGAGAGGAGGCCATGGGAGCAAATAAGAGGAGAGGAGGGAAGATCAGGTGGTTATGTTGTTGGAGATATAGTTTGGAGAAACTGAGATGAGTCTGAGGAAGACAAAAAAGTTTTAAACAAGAAAATGTGAGAAAATATTTTGACTAAATCCCTATAAGCATAAATCAATAAAACATGTAAAATAAAAAAAAGGATTGCTTGCCTGGTTTGCTCTTGTCAGAGGTGATGTATCATTAAGTGTGTTCAATACCTGTATAATTCCTGAATCATTGCAACTGCTGCACTTTCGAATGTTCATAAGAGATGTAAACCTATATAGCTACATCTTGCAAATGCCCCCTTGCAAATGTCTTCCCAGGGTTGGATTAGATTTATAGGGGCTGTTCAGTCAGCTGTGCAAAGTTTGGACTAATTCACAGGTCACAGACTGGCCAATTGACTAAATTATGAACGGAACGTATCTGTTCCTTATCAGTAAAAATCTATATTCAATGCAATTAATTGTTGCAAGTGCCAGGTATTAAATTATAAAATACACTGATTAGATATATATATATATGTTACACCCGCCAGCTGTGGAGGACTAGGCTCACCCCAATTCCTCTCTCTATGGGTCGCAACTTTTGTTCAGATCTCGACATCAGCAGACACTTCAGATGACAGCATAATTTCTGAAGAAACAGGCACCATCAGACCCCTTTTCTTAGGATCTAAGAACCACACACTATGTACCTTTGATTAGTACAAGCAGACTCCGACACCACCTTTGTTTAGTGTGTCCAAAATCAGACTGCCACTTCTTTATTTTTCAAAACACATTTTCAGATGACACAAAACACCAAAGACTTTCCCCCAGTTCTAGCCCATCCTCCTAGGTGAATAGCTTGCTACCCCCTCACCCACATGGCTTTCTTGTTCTCATTACACATTTTCTCGCCTCTTACAGAGCCATAAAACTAGTTCCCCCCTTATGACTAAAGCAGGAGCCTTCACACGTGGCCGATCGCAGGGCCATATAAATTCTTTAGAATTATTTAACCCTTCGAATATCCCAAATATGATTGTTAAGCAAGTTGTTAGTACCTTCTGACCACACATATAATAACTGTTGAACCCCAAACAGTCCAGTGAGCCCTTCACAATAAATATAAAAATATATATATATATATATATATATATATATATACATACAGTATACATATATATTCCTTTCTGGATCACCACAATAGCTTGCCGTGGTGAAGGGACTTGTGTACTTCAGTTAAGCTGTGAGCTATACCATGCAGGGTTACTAAGATGGGCAGGTCATGAAAGAGAGATCAGGCAAATTGCAGTCCACTGGAAAAGGAACCTGCACCCACTCCAATAATGTTGCTAAGATAACTTTATGGACAGGCACAACCAGAGACAAAATGATATTGCACCGTAAGTTGAGCCCCTAAGGTCAGATGGTGCCCACCACATTACTAATGAAGATCAGAGGGCAAGTACAAGTAGCACCAGTTTTAATGAAGTGGTTTGGCCAAAGCCAAACGGACACCTGCAGGGGACAGGAAAGTTCACTGCTGCAAAGAACGATTCAGCAATAGAACCTGGAATGTTAGAACTATGAACCAAGAAAAACTAGATGTGGTCAAGAATGATATGACAAGATTAAACATCGAGATCCAGGGAATTAGTAAACTTAAATGGACTGGAATGGAACATTTCCCATCAGACAACCACCAGATCTTTTTCTGTGGTCAAAAATCCTGCAGGAGAAATGGAATAGCCATTATCGTCAATCAAAGGGTGGCCAAAGCAGTGCTCGGATACAACCCAATAAATGACAGAATTATTTAACTTTAAATTCAAGGCAAGCCAAGTCTATACTCCAACCATGGATGCTGAGGAAGCTGCAGTTGTCCAGTTCTACGAAGATATTCAACACATCATGGATATATCACCAAAAAAGATGTTACTTTGAAAGTAGCCCAGGAAAGAAGGAAAGGGAAAGGGAGTGGAGATAGGAAAAGCTGTGTCCAACTGAATGCAAAATTCCAGAGGATACAAGTAGAGACTAGAATATATTTTACAATGAGCTATGTAAAGAGATTGAAAAAGATAACAGAATGGCTAAATCAAGGAGGGTGTGATAAAAGACAAAAATGGTAGGCACTTAAGAGAAGAAGATCAGATAAAGAAGAGGTGGCAGGAATACGTTGAAGATCTATACAGGAAAGATCTTAACAGCAGTGATAACCTCAATAGTTTGTCCAATGAGCTGGAGGCAGACATCTTGGAGAGTGAAGTGAGATGAGCCCCAGGATACCATTCTAATAACAAGGCTGCAGGAGTTTAAAAGTCTACAAGATGAAGCTGTTAAAGTGTTGATTGCCTTATGCCAACAAGTTTCGAAAATTGAACAATCGTCAGTAGACTGAAAACGGTCAGTCTACATCCCAATCCCTAAAAAAGAGTGCTCCAATTATCGAACCATTGCACTCATTTCAAATGCCAGCAAGGTAATACTTAAGATTCTACAAGCTTGACTCCAACAATATATGGACAGGAAACTACCAGATGTGCAAGCAGGGTTCCACAGAGAAAGAGGCACAAGACATTATAAAGTCAAAGATCATGACAAACGGCAATCTCAGTTCCTGGCAGTGACAGATTTTATTTTCTTTGGAACTCTTCAGATGCTGTCTGTAACCATGAAATTAAAATATGTTTGCTTCTGGGGAGGAAAGCCATGGCAAGTTGGACAAACTAGTAAAAAGTAAAGATATTAAACCATAAACGAAGGTCTGCATAGTCTGAATTACGGTATTCCCAGTAGTAACATATGGATGTGAAAGCTGGACCATAAAGAAGTCTGAGAGCCATAGAATTGACAAATTTAATTTGTGGTGTTGGCAAAAAATAGTCCATTGGACTGCAAGAAAATTCAATTAATCAGTACTTCAGGAAATCAAGATAAACTGTTCACTAGAAGGTATGATCATGAAGCTTAAATATTTTGGCCATATCATGAGACAGCAGGATTCCCTAGAGAAAATTAGATGCTGGGAAAGAATGGAGGCACAAGAAGAAGGAGACAACAAAAGCGTATATGGATAATGAAGTCACCGAAGCAATGAACTTGATGGAGCTCATAGGGACAGCAATTGAGATATGTACCTGGAGTGCTGCGGTCCATAGGGTCACAGAGAGTTGGATGTGACAGAATGACTAAATAACAAATATATATATATATATATATATATATATATATATATATATATATATACTGTTTATATATATATATGTTCCCAGAGTGCAGTAACTCTATTTATTGGAATTCTGAGCAGGACATATTATAATAAATATAATAACTATATATATGTAATGATAAGTAGGAAAATTATTAAAGTTGTGTAAACAGATAAGACATTAGAACCAATGCTGCAATGTAATACTTGAATAATTCCAAGTGCTTCACTTTAGAATGTCCACTTAAGAGATGTGAACAGATGCAAATAATGTTACATATTGCAATACCCCCATGGTTTAAATTATGTTTATTTTTTGTCATAATCTTAAATGATTGTCCTATATACAACCAGCTTTATATTTCTGTAATGTATTGTATAATTAATATATGTTTACTGTGCAAATAGATTTCTTGGATGTAAGTCATACTGAAAATCCTTATAAAGGACTGCTTGAAATGTGTTTATATAATATCATTACTGACAACTCAAGGGACAAGGGATGATTGATTGCAATGGCTGCATAAGGAATAGACTAAGCTGAATTTAATAAAACAGAAGAATCAGGATGTCAAACACTGATTCTTCAGAAATAAATAACTGCTGATGTATAGAGTGATTTTAGTGCTACTGAACATTGTGCCTTTTAAATAAAGAGTCATAATATGTGTAGTGAAATAAAAATAAAGCATATTTTTCATATTTCTTCTTGGTATTGAGCCATAGACTTATTACAGTCTTCAGTGTTAACATTTACTATATTTGAATCTTGTTTAGTTAATGTCAGAGGAGGAGTGAATATTTTTAAGATGCTTTTATTGCTATTATATTTTAACAATATCATTGTAAAGCCTTAATGCTATTTAATTTGTTATTGCAATTATCCATATAATTTCATTGAAACTATTTGGTATGACAACATTGTTTAATGCTTATAAAGTTCTATGATGTACTTTCTGATGTACCTTTAGGACTTTAGTGCTGTATACATGAGAACATAATAAAGACCTGTTTAGCTGTTTTAGCTTACAAGTTTTGATTGTATTGTTGATTATCTTTCCTTTAGTTTGAATGCAATATCAATAACACAGTGTGTTGCATATTTGAAGAAGACAAAAAGGAACATAATTTTAAAAGATGTTGAGTTGGAATTCAATCAATACTGATCAAAAGCAATAGAATGATGGAATAGCCATTAATGGCTTGATCTGAATGGCTTGATCTGAATGGCCTTAATATAATAATCATGCTGAGAAACATAATGTAAGAAAAATCAATATAGGGTAGTCATTTTCTTATTTTTTTTTTTTTTTTCAAAAAGGAAAGAAAGGATATTTTAAGGGAGAAAGGGTAGAACAAAAGTGACAACCAGGATCAAAAATCAAAAATATATACATGAAACATAAATATTAAATTACAATATTCATCAGAATTTACAATTTATGGAAAATGATATGGTCTTTACTCTTTACTTATTTTTCATGTTATAATTTCATATTATTAATAATTTTTTAAAGAAAAAAAGGTTTGGAAAACTGGTATACAGTTTTTGTATACAACTAAAGCTAAACCCCAAATAGTATAGCAAAACAAAATGCTAGACAAATGAATTGCTTAGGTAGGTTAGCAGGAGTGTTTCAGTACTTCAGTTTTAGATAGAACATGCTAAAAGCAGACTCTGGAGTAAGACGTTGTAATACATTTGTAATAAGGACTTAATTTATTTTTATTAAGTTTTTCTTTTTTTTAAGAACTTCCATAAAGCTTACTCATAGATAAAGGGGATTTTAAAAGCAAATTTGCATGGGTCGAGTAAAAAACAATACTGTAAAATGTTCTGACTTGTACCAGGGGGATTTGCCTTTTGCTCTCTAGCTCTAACAAGTACCTGCCTAAAATATACTAGTAGGATACCCCAAGTCTGAATCTCAGCAGTCTTCATAGCAATGCTATGGAAGGTTTCTCACTAACTAACATGAACAGACTACACTAGCACAAACATCCTCCCATAACCATATGTGTCTATATAAACCTCTTCACTTTGCATCAGTGAGGTCAAATAATTTAAAAAATGCCTAATGAACCCCCACTTATAACCTGCTACTTTGTATGAGCCCAGGTAACCATCAGTATCCCCCTCAATACTCACTACCACAGCCATGCACCTCTCCAGACAGAGAAGATGCAATTATATGATGTTGGCTTTTGTTTATACATCAGCCGCAAAGGGCCAGTATGGAGAAAACAAGGCTTACAGGCTTATAGGCTAAGACTTTTACTAAAAATAGTTGTCTGTCCCTGAGGGAGTAGTATTTTCCTCATATTTCCTCATGTATATAGATGGAAGATCAATACCCTTTCATAGGCAGTGGATCTCCTGCATGGATAACAGATGACAGTGGATGTCCTTATAATTGCTACAACTATGGCTACATCTCCATAATGTTTATAGCCAGTGGACTTCAGGCTTGCTGTCTTTAGTAGAATTCCATTGTTAAAATACATACAGTACCTCAAGAAGATCTGATCATTGGTGGCTATAAAGAGCAACAGGGAAGATATATATGCTGACATCAACTAATGGTGCTGCGACCTCCATGATCCATTTGATAAGAATATCCTATCACTATATAGATCCTCTTACTGTCCCACAAGTGTGCTGACGCCATATCTCACCCATATTCCTTGTCTTTCCCTGAAATTGCTGCTAGGAAGGCATATATTTAGGAGAACTGAAAGTCCCAGTCTATGGTCAGAGCAGTCTTCAGCAGGTCACAGTAAGAATCATTATCCTCTGAGCCACTTATTTCTATCTCTTTGATCACCTATTTTTACCAAGTTGATTCTGTATTGGTTTAAACAGTTTGGTGAATCAAAGAAGGCCTTCAATAAGCAAGACTGATATTTTAAATAGATGATTTTTGAACTCAGCAAAACCATATCATATTCTAGCAACATGATCAACTTACTTGCATTAAATATTGTTCAAAGACATACCGGTCTAATCCAGGGATCTTTATAAACACAGTTTATATGTACCCAAGGTCCTTCAAAAACAAAACAAAAATGTATATTCATGTATATATTCATACAGAGGGTTTGGAAAATAAAAATTAAAATTAAAATTAAAAAAAATCAGAGGCACAATGAGCAACTACTACCTGATCACAATGACACAACACTCTTTCTGTATTAAAATTGGCTTCAAAACTGGCCACAAGTAAAGGTAAGGCCAATGAACAGAGGGAATCCTAGCCATATTTATAATTAATACTGCCATGAGGATGAGAATGAACGGTAACATATATATGACATATTGTAATAAAGCACATACAAATTTAAGATGCCAATCTTAGAAGGTTAACATCAAATAATAAAAATAAAAAAAAAGATTACCAGAAATCTAAAATGTATAAGGCTGTACACAAATATTTTGTGAAGGAAAATGAAGATACTAAATACAAAATCTTTGATTGTTGTAATATAGACATGTATATTGTAAATAGCTTTTTAATGCTAGCAATAAATGTTCATAATGTTCTACTACTATGATAATTAAACTTGATTATCAAACACTAATCATGATGAATATAAAGTGCCAGACTTTTTACTCCAATGTAATGCAAATTGACTGATATATAACCTTGAGTAAATGAAGGGTGTAAAAGAAAATCAACAATACCAGCATTTATAACTCTAAAAATCCATTGACTACAGCTCAAAGCAATTTTTTATTTACAATTACTCTTTCATTCTATTAAACACAGAATCTAATATATTTTTGCATTATTTATGATCTCTAAATACCATGCTCTGACCATATTATTAGCCACTTCATTAATAATAAAATCAATAAAATCATATACAATTCTGTATAGTACTTGTTCTGTACTTCAATAATCTGTTACTTAGCTTTGTTAACTAAAACACATGTCACTGGATATCTCAGGACAACTCATGTAAGTGTACTTGACACTTTCTGGCATACTAGCAGCCCTGTTAAATTAGAAGTCCATAGCGGCATCGGGAAGCCCACAAGGGCGGGGGGCTTGAAATTATGCTGCTTTACATAGCATACATAGAACAGGCTTTGAGTTACGGGCTTGAGACGCAAACACGTAAACCATTTTTAGAACGTTGGATGCACGTCCGTGAACATGATCAATTAGTCAAACCCGTAGGTTTAGATGGAGCCAATGGAAACAGAGATTTTCTCAAGAAAAATGGAGGATGGATTTCAAAGTCATACAGGGTTCAATTACGAGTTACGATCGGCCCCACGTTCCAGAAATAATGTAATATTGATAAAGCCGTAAATATGATATTCTAGTTTATGCAAGTTCCATTATATGTATTAACACATTGATTGCCGGGATCAATATAACACAGAAATTACACATGAAATAAAGTTGCTTTTTTTTGTAGATTTGCGAGCTTGAGAATATTGTGCTATTAATTCTATGACCTAACATACCTTTCCCCTGCACGCACCCACAAAACGCGGCCATCAATAGGGCGACCCAACATCTTTGCGCGAGACCCGCCTGCATGCAGGACCGGCACAACCTGAGGTAAGTGGGCTTAGGAGTGTTAGGCTTGGGGGTTTAAGCGTTAGGGTTAGGCTTGGGGTCTTAGGGTTAGGGATAGGCTAGGTGTTTAAGGGTTAGGGTTATAGGCTAGGGGGTCTTAGGGTTAGGGTTAGGCAAGGGGGGTTAAAGGGTTAGGGTTAGGCTCGGGGGTGTTAGTGTAGGGTTAGGCCAGTGGGTGCCATGCCCACACATTCAGCAGCACAGTACTAGTTGGCACTTACCACAGATAAGGAGCAGCAGCAGCCCGCAGTCCAGCCCCGTGCCATAATGACAAATCCCTGGCCAGCAGTGACGCGTGTGTGAGTTTTAGCTCCAAGACATCCTCCTCCTGTGCCCTCTTCTCCCATGGTTGCCATGTTATGATGCCAGTTGTCTTTTAATCTAATGAATAAACATGTTTCCCTATTACTGTGTGTTCTGTTCCAGGATAGAGTGTTGCCACTAGTTCAAGCCTGGATGCTTTTAACGGGGCACATTTTTTCCAAAAGTATGCAATTGCCGGTGCCCTTTTAACAGTGTGCTGTTGTCGGCGCGCAACTTTCGTGCACGCATAGGACGGGGTGCCGTGTATATATGCATTTCTAGTGCTACTGATTGGTCTTTACTCCTCGAGTGGGTCCTCTCTAGTACCTGTTGGCTTTTGGGCTCCATTAGCGGGTTACGGGCTTGAACACCAATACATTTGTTGCAATGATTGGAAAATGTAACAGTTACGGGCTTGACAGATCAAAGGATTTGCGGCCGTGCCGTTCAAATTTCCACGTCCTGTAGACTTTTCTCGCCCTTACCCTGCAATTACTTTACGGGTCTAATTTAATAGCTGTAAGTCTTACGTGCTATGGTTTTACACATTGTGCTAATTTTATAGGGCTATATATATATATATATATATATATATATATATATATTTATATATATATATATATATATATATATATATACTGTATATATATATATATATATATATATATATATATATAAAGTAGACTCTCAGTTATCCGGCACCCACTGGGATTGGTGGATGCAGGATAAATGTAGTTGTTCCTTCAGAGTACATATAAAAGAAACCTAGATTAGCTGCACATAGGATGCTCTGCTAAGTATATTTAGCAGCAGCTTTCACTCCTCACTTACACACAGGTACATTCGGCTGGAGGGTGCGGTGCTGAACCCGGGGAATGTAACGCCAACACTGCACTGGCTCAGACACTCATGCCTGTCCGCCTCCAGCGATAGCTGAATTGCAGAGGCTTACAGTGGATAAAATCTAGGTGCCTATAAGCATGTTGTGGCATGACATCCTGGCTCCTGGCATTTGTTGAGCTCTATAAAATTACATTTTTATTTACAGTACAGTATTCGATTTTTTTCTGGTTGCTTGAGTAATGGTTAACTGAGATTCTTCTGTATGTATATATATATATATATATATATATATATATATATGTACTATTTATTTGCTGTGCTACTGTACAGGGGAGGGCTTCTATTGCTCTTTTGCCCACCATATATTAAATTATTGTTGTGCTGAACTACCTACTCATAAGATCCACAACACAGGCTGAGATCCTGCTTCACGCTGATGATAGCCAGTAAGCTTGAAACAGCTGTAAGTGGAGAGGATTTTCAGCTTGTGTATAGTCCAACCTTGGCTTTGCATTAAAGCTGTGTAATGCAAAGGGCATAAGTTTAAAGGAAGCCATGCTTAAAAATGGCTATGGTTTGAAGAGTGAGGCATTTGTGGACACATTTGAATGTCCCAGCTCAGCTTCCCAGAATGCACTGTAATAACTGTTTTTCTAGGAATTCTGAACTGGAAGCAGGTTTTTTAAATTGTTTTAGACATTCAAATGTGAACACAGATGTACTATTTATTTGCTGTGCTACTGTACGGTGGAGGGCTTCTATCGCTCTTTTGCCCACCATATATTATATATACTGTATATATATATATATATATATATATATATATATATATATATACATATATATACATAAACACACATAAACTTTTATGTTTTAAGAGGGGAAAGAAGGAGCTGCAGATGGATCAGAGGGTGCACAAATCTGAAGGATTTCTATTGTGTGTTCTATTATATGACACATACAAATTACAATTTATAACTGCTGTTTCTAAGTCTCTGACTACAAAAAATATGTTATTGTTGTTGTTGTTTTTATTATCATTATTATTCTCCTTTTTTTGCAACAAGCCAAAATATTCTGTAGCAATATAAAGGGGTTAAGTACAATCTTAAAATCATGGCAAAAAGTGGAGGGCCCTGTCTTCGACTTTAAAATCTTATGTGCATGGTGCTTTTTTTCAAAACACCTTACAAGATTGAAAACTTGCATATTTACAATCTAAATGGATTAATGAAACAAAAGGTACAGTAATTAAAAAGAAGAAACATGGGTTTGAGGATTAATTGAAACGAGAGTAGAGTGTTAATTAGCTATTTGCAGCCTCATTAATTTACAGTAGAGCTAAGAGCTAACTCTAGGCACGTAGTGACATAAGTAGCACTACGTTGCTATTAAATTCGCCTCTAAAACTGAGACGCAGACAACTTGCGTTTGAAAACGCAGGCTGGACGAGAAATGCCTAAGAGCCAGGCTACATGTAAAGTTGCAACCCGAAAAGCCAGTGATCTGTCATCCACGTAGCCCTTCCGATCCAATTATGCTATTAAATTGCTAAGATGTCCCCCGCTAGCTAACCTGTGACACGCAAATGTTAGCTGAAGCCCCACAGGTGCTCCAGAGCACGTGCAAAGACTAAGAATCCCTTACGTGCGCTGCCCGTGCAGCACAAAAGACCCGCAATCCGGCCCCTGAACCTCCCTCTGGAACCTAAACCTCCCCCTGCTCCCCAAATACATCATTATGCTGCCAGGGTCCCAATTTGGACCCCCGCAGCCTCCCAAAATTAACCATTGCTGTGGGGGGTCTTCAAGTACCCCCCCAGCACCTAAAATTAACCTCCCTATGCTGGGGGTCCCCATCGTTACAGTCACAGTGTCCCCCTATTAACCCTTGCTGCTGGGGTCCAGATCGGGACCCCTGCGACAATTATTAGCTAACCCCTGCCACAGGAATACTTCAAGTACCGCCCCTCGGCACCTAAAATGAATCCCCCTATGCTGGGGGTCCTTTAGGGACCCACAATCACTATAAAATTAACCCCTGCCATGGGGGTACTGTGAGTACCCCCCCAGGCATCTTGGGGTTTATACAGACCCCATAAGCCTCTATTTAACCGTATCACTTATGGGGGTCTATAAAGACCCCCATAAGCCTCTATTTAGCAACATCACTTATCAGGGTCTATACAGACCCCCATAGGCCTCTAATTAACACCATCACTTATGGGGTCTATACAGACCCCCAAAAGCCCCTATTTAACCCCATCACTTATGAGGGACTATACAGACCCCCATAAGTCTCAAATTAACACCATCACTTATGGGGGTCTATACAGACCGCCATAAGTCTCTAATTAACTCCATCACTTATGGGGGTCTATACAGACCCCCATAAGTCTCTAATTAACCCTCTCAGGCCCATAAGGGTCTATACAAACCCTTATAGGACACTACTTAACCCCATCAGTCCCATAAGGGTCTATACAGACCCTTATAGGACACCACTTAACCCCATTATTCCCATAAGTGTCTATGCAGACCCTTATGGGACACCACTTAACCCCATCAGTCACACAAGGGTCTATACAGAGCCTCATGGGACACAATATTAACACTATAAGTGCCATGAGGGTCCTCCAGGACCCTCATGACAATGTCTAAGCACTACCCTACACTACACTACACTATTAAACCAATACATCTAAATTAACCCTATCTAAGTAATAACCCCCCCTCTAAGTGATAAACCCTATTTAAACCTAGCCAAATAACTCTGTCACTAACCAATTAACCCCATCTAGACCTCTTTAACCCTGTCTAGTCCTATGTAACCCTATCCAGTCCTATTTAACCATATCTAGACCTATTTAACCCTAACTGGTCCTATGTAACTTTATCTAGTTCCATTTAAACCTGTCTAGTCCTATGTAACCCTATCTAGTCCTATTTAACCACATCTAGTCCTATTTAACCACATCTAGTCCTATTTAACCATAACTGGGCCTATTTAACCCCCAATGTACCCAGTAAAATAAATATAAAAGAAAATAGAAAACCCACCTAAATACACAAAATAAAAAAGGACGTTATCAGTAAATAAAAACAGACCATTATCAAAAATAAAAAAGAGCATTATAAAAATAAAAAAAAATTGAAATTACATAAAATAAAAAAAACAAGTTTCCCGCCCCAACTGAGGCTTTCGCGCATACTCCCGTAAAAATGTTTAAATGGCGCCTCCTTATTGGCTGAAAACGCTGTCAATCAAATTTCAGCCAATCAGAAGGCACCATGGGGTGAGCCAATTAGAATGGGATACACCCCTATATCCCATTCTGATTGGTTGATGGACCTGTCAGTCATTTGCGGTGGGGAGCTCCTCCAGGGAGAAGCTCCGTTACTTTTCAAAGATGTATTTAGAGCAGTGTAATTTTTTCCAGCGAAGACTACCAGGAGGATAGGGGCATTGCAGAAAGGTAAGTGTTCTATTTCAGAATGTTTATGGTGATATGTTGTGTTTATGTTTTTACTAATTTTATGTTTCTTTTTATCCTAGTGGTGCCGGACCTGCCGCCATGAAGGATGGGCCCTTATGCTAGGGACGAAGGCCAGAAAACCGCTGTCACTGGAGGACCAGTTGGGCAATTTAAGTGGTCTTATCCGCCCCATTCTTAGTTTAGTGAGGGGGGTTGTTTTAGGGGAGACTTTTGGTGAGGGATTTTTATTGTATGTAGTTAGGGGTATAATTGTATGTAGTTAGGGGTTAACATATGTAGTTAGGGGTTTAATTGTATGTAGTTAGGGGTTAACAGTATGTAGTTACGGGTTAACTGTATGTAGTTAGGGGTATTAATGTATGTAGCTAGGGTATTAATGTACGTAGTTAGGGCTTAAATTATATGTAGTCAGGGGTTTTATTGTATGTAATGTATGTTTTATTTTATGTGATGTATCCCTTTTGTTATTTTCTGTAACTTAGTTTTTTTTTTAGGATAACATAGGTTTTTTTTATTTTTGGTAACAAGTTTTTATTATTTTATGTAATTTAGTTTTTTTATTTTTGATAATGTTCTTTTTTATTTTCTAATAATGTTTTTTTTATTTTGTGTAATTAGTGGGGTAATAGGGATTGTATTAGGGGTTAATAGGGTAGGGTAGGAGGGAGTTTACTGGGTACATTTTGGGTTAAATAGGCACAGGGTTAAATAGGACTAGATGGGGTTAAATAGGACTTTATTGGGTTACATAGGACTAGATGGTTTTAAATAGGACTATATAGGGTTATAAAGGACTAGGCAGGGTTAAATAGCAGTAGATAGAGTTACATGGGAGTAGATGGGGTTGAATAGGTCTTGATGGGGTTACATAGGACTAGGCAGGGTTAAATATGACTAGATGGGATGAAAGAGGATAAGATGGGGTTAAGTGATAGGGTTCATTAGGTATGGTGAGGGTTAAATAGGGTAAATTACTTAGATGGAGTTAATTAGTTAGAGGGGGTTTATTACTTAGAGGAGGGTTAATTACTTAGATGGGGTTAATTTAGATTTATTGGTTTATTGGGGTGGCTAATAGTGTAGGGTAGATTAGTGCTTAGACTTAGTGGCAAGAGGCCCATGAGGGTTTGAATAGACTCTTATGGGACGACTGAGGGGGTTTATTAGAGACATAGGGGGTCTGTATGGTTCCCCATAAGTGATGGGGTTAAATAGAGGTTTGTGGGGGTCTGTACATATTGATTTATAAAATCGCAAGTTACTGCCCTCAAAGCCTTTGATCTTTCAAATTCTCAAGGCTAAAATCGCAAAACGCTATTCAATTGCTACGATTCCCCCTCTGTCAAACTGTCAAATGGCAAATATCTAACCACAAATTAATGGTACTTGTAAAGGGCTTAATGACAAATCGGAGCACTTAAAAAAGCAATACTGTACTTTTATTAAGAGTGAAAGTGACGTTAGGTTTTAGAATTAATAGCACAACATTCTCCAATACTTTATTTCATGTTCAATTTTCATGTTTTATCTATCACAGCAATCAATGTGAAGACCTACTGGCTTCAACCTCCAA
Source organism: Discoglossus pictus (assembly GCA_027410445.1). Lineage (NCBI taxonomy): Eukaryota > Metazoa > Chordata > Amphibia > Anura > Alytidae > Discoglossus > Discoglossus pictus. The sequence continues at coordinate 70,517,348 of CM050164.1, read as the reverse complement.
GCCCGTAGGACTTTGAAATCCAACCTCCATTTTTCTAAGTCCTATAGGCTTGGAGGTTGTTTCCATTGGCTGCTTCTGCATCGGGAGTTCTTTCAGTCCCAATGTATGCCCAATACTAAGTCTCTACAGAATCTTAAATCATTTGACTGTCTTAATAACACATAGTAACCAAACCACTTATAACAGATAAGAAAATAATCAATGCTCACTTTGAAAATGCTCAATTGTCTTTATAACAAACAAGAATATATACAGTATATATTGGACTTATTACTCCACTCTGCCCGCTCATAGCCGATAGAAGTATATATTTAAATCACATAAGCTGCAATCTGACCACCTTACTAGCACTCAGAATCAATTTATTATCTTAAGCCTGGTAATAGCTGGCTATAATACAAAATATAAGACAAGCTGAGATTGTATATCCTAGCTAGAGCTCTGTCTAGACCGTTTCTATAACTTAAAATGGATTCATTTTCTGTTGTTTTAATCACTATTTAAAATGTTTTTATTTTTACCGCTGCCCTAGGTTGGACTGATTAAAATGTTGTTATTTTTCTCAATCTATATAGAAATGTAACAATATAATTAACAAAAATGTTGAGGGCAGAACTTTGTAAATGTGTGATTCCGACAGGCTTTCTGTTCACAAGGAAAAATCATAGCATAGATTTGACTACAGATACGAGCCAAAAACATCCATCCGGCCTGCTCATTCTATCTACTTAGAAGGTTGGCTTAATTAAACTGTATGCTTAACCCAAGCATTCATCTTTTGTCAAAGCCATCTCCATCTTGAACTTTATTAAACCTTTTGATATGGAAGGTCTAATTGGCACTGCATACAGAAATTAAAACCAAAATGTCTCAGTTCAGAATGCTGGAGATTGGGCATAAGAGAGTGTTAAATATAGAGAGTGGACGGTTGTACCTGGAGGACAAAGTTGATATTAAGCAGTTAAGTAATTAAGTAAGTTCATTAAAAGTAATTATGTGTGGAGAAGTTGATGGCAAAGATGTAGGTGTTCAGAATAAACATATACTGGAGGAAGTGTTGGTTTAGTATTACGTGATTGTGAATTTGAATGATTGGAATGGGGTGGCAACAGTGTCAAAGGTTAACATATTGTTTTATTTATATGTGCAATTTTATGGTTGGTAAGGGTATTAGAACTATGGAAATTGTTATGGGTCTTGCGATATTAGGCTTCTGTTAGATTTTGTGTAGGGGCATAATGATTGATGGTAGCACGCAGTATAGTCGTGTTGCAGGTCAAAATATAGTGGTAATCAAATAGAGGGAACAGGCTGATGCTAAAAAATTTAGTAGGATACTCAATCCATTGCGAGAACCAAAGATTGAGATAATTGAAAGATAAAACTTCACAGTTGTAGGTGATCTGGGAGTGTGCATAGAGATACTGAAATTTTCAAGTGGCAAAGAAAGGGCAAAGAAGATGTGGATAGTGTGAACTACACCAGATGAGAATGAAAGGGATGGAATCAGTGGTACACAATATATTGTGTACTGAGAAAACAGTAAGATTTTATACTTAACTAGCCATTAAAAAGTGCATACATCTGGGGGTAAGAGTGTCACAAATTCACTACTTCACATAACATGATATTCCAAATGTTCAGTGGTTACTTCTGCAATTCTTATTCTTACCATCGGTCATGATGCTACAATCTCCTGGAGGTTAAAGTGGTTTAAAAATGCTAGGAAAATCTTAAGTAAAAAGCTCCAATGGTGAAAGAAAGTATCATTTTATTACACAATATATAAGGAAAGTACTCAATCCATGTCCTTCATCCATACAAAGGAGGGGTATGGGGAATACACAGAAACGTGATTTGTCAGTGTTAGAGTATTTGGTACAACTTTAATAATATATGCAAACTCTCCATGACTCCATCTCATCATCCTGTGACTGAAGATATAATATGTGATAACATGAATGATGTCACCTAATGTCATAGATGAATGATGTCATCAGAAAAAACCTTTGCATGGGGAGGGATGTTAAGTTTGCATTCTACCTTAACTTCCCAATTTCCTGCATTTTTCCAGTGTTAAGTTGCCCCATTCTGCACTGCAACCTTAACTATGCAAATTATATGCATTCTCTTTATTTGTAATATAAAACATTATACTGGTTGTTATCAATATATTATTATATTATTTGAAGTCTAAAGAAAGACTGCTTTTACATTCTTCATCTTAAATAACTGACACATCAACATACATGCTTACACATATAAATCAATACCTTTTAACTTCCTATAATTTCTTTAAAGAAACATAGAATGCTCCATGCATATAAACGCATTGTATTTGATCTTTTTACCAACATCAAGAGATTTTTGTGTATAGTAAGTATGGCTGGCTACAAAGGATAGGAAAATGACACATGGCATTATTTGATTTTTTTTTCTCATACTCATTATTTATTGTATTTTGGAATATAAGTGATATGAGATCCTGTTTGCAAATCATATGAGCTGGGATGTGCACAGTAAATTTTGTATTCGCTCTGTTTTTCCTTCTCCAGTTTTAATGAGCCAAACATTGAACTCATTTTCTCCTTCTGATCTCATATTTTGCTGTAATTGAAGATGGGTAAATAGTTTCCATAGTGTACTTGACTTTATACATGTTTTGACAATGTCGATTCGATTTCCATGTACAACGACAGGTAATGTTTGTCTAAAATCTCCACCCTAACAACATTACCTTTCCACCAAATGGCAAATTATTATACATGACTTCACGTAGCAAAAGGTCAATACATTGTAGGGCATGACATGACATCATTGTAGCTTCATCTATTATAATTAATTTACCTGTTTTAATTTTTTTTTGCTTGTAATGATGTCATTCAAATATCCGACACTGATGTTTCCAAAATAGGAACTGGCAGTTTAAATCCACTATGCACAGTTCTTCCAGCTTCTAACAAAAGTGCGGCAATTCCAGTGGTTGCAAATGGCAGTGCTATTTGACCTTGTGCTCGAACAAAACTTTTTTTATAGATGAGTTTTTCCTGATCTGCCAGGTCCATCTAGATAGAAATAATGCTCTACGGCATTTTTGATTGGATTAAATGCTTGTAACTGTAATGTACTGATATTAATGAAAGGTTGCTCCTTCATTTCTGGCATATATTCTAATATCTCTCTGAAATGGTGGTTCTCCTTCATCATTTTGAAAGACCATTGCAACCTCATTTGATGTTGGCAATTTATAAAGGCGTTTATCAGTATGGCGATCTCTTTTAAGCACCATATTGACTTTTGGGATTGGCAGTTGATGTATTTCTGCATGAATTTGTTGTTCCTTTTCTACTTCTGACAATTTTTTATAGTCTTGAGAGTATGAGTTTTGATCCATAATTGTATCAAGCTGTATAAAACCAATGGGTAAGCATTTTTTATTTTCTTTAAGCTGCGTACGTTGTATAACAGCCTCCATTGTATCTAGGACATATAGTTGAGCAAATTTTCTTTGCTCTCCTTCCTCTGGATGTAAAAGAGAAGTACGATGGTAAATTTGTCCTTGTACTTTAAAACAGTAAGGGCCATGTCCTAGCACATTAGCAGCTAATGTTGCACCCATAGATGCAAAGGATATGGCACTATTATAGGATCTTATGTCTGTTTTGAAATTTTGGTAGTTGGGGAAAGTAGGCTCAGTCATAATGCTTTGTAAATATGTTGGGAATTGTTGTCTTTTTAGAAGTCTTACCTTGCCTTTTTGACAGCAACTAACAAACTCGCCATCTCTGGGTCCTGTTTGAAATGATAAGCCCCACACAACTGACAGACAATATTCATATCACCACAATTATGAACCTCTATTGTTAAAGATTTAAGTAAAGGACAATTGTGAGAAGATATATCAATGTGACTGTGTAAATCATCATTCAAATTCTTATCTGATTGTTCAGGAACATTTTCTAAATGTTTTTGTTTTGGGGTTTGAATTTAGTTTGTCAGCTGATAGTCTTTTGCTTGAGAGTCTCTCCCGGGTTTTTTTGTCGTCGAATTTCCTTCTGCTCCGGAGTCTAATGCTCTGCCCATGTTTTTTGACGTTCTCTAGTTTGACGTCTTTTCTTTTCCTGTTTTTTGTCAGTATCTGCCATATTAATCTGAAAATAAAAATATTATCAGCCTTATTAAATTGCGGTTCAGTAAATTTAAAAGGGCTCTATATAAGCACAGAGCATATTTTTTTTACAGAAGTTTTTAGTTAGTGAACTTCTATCCAAAAGCAAGGTCTTCACTAACTAAAAACTTCTGTAAAAAAATATGCTATGTGCTTATATAAAGCCCTTTTAAATTTACTGAATTACAATTTAATAGGGGTGTATATTAGTATTTTTTTCTCCTTATTTTATTTTATTTTTTTAACTGCATATTATTTTTTTCTACTATCCTGTTTTGTGTATAGCACTGTTTCCATTTTTTTTTGCAATTGAATAAGGATCTATATAAGCAGCGAGTATATATTCTTTACAGAAGTTTTTAGCTAGTGAAGACCTTAATTTTGGATAGAAGTTCAGTAACTACAAAGTAGTAAATATGCTATTTGCTTATATAAATCTCTATTCAATTGTCGGAATTGCAATTGAATGAGACCCTTAGTTAGGTTGCAGTGTATTTTGTGGAAGTGGCACATGAAAGATGATAGTTAGTTCTATTTTGTATGTGTTTTATATTAATTATTGTGCGCTACTGTTGTCATTACGTGTTTAGGGTATGGAGTTTTGGTCTTAAAAGTTTGTGCTGCAAAAAACATATATATCTTTAATTTGTGTATATGTTAACATAATTTTTTTTGTGTGCAACACTGTTGGCATTAGGGTTTAGGGTAGGTTTTTTCTTTTTGTTGTTGCTATCCTGTTTTGCATGTGGCAATGTTATTATTAGGGGTTTACGGTTATGGGGCTTACACTTATATTGTTAGTTAGGTTGCATTAAGTACGTTTCCACAAAGTCAGACAAAAAACAGGATAGGTCCTTCTATTTTATATGTGTAAATAGCAGTATTTTATTTGTAGTTTAACTAGTAATACTGTACCTCTTTTCTTGAAATCTGGTGTGTGGAAATTGTTGTATCGATGCAGAGAGTCTTCAGGCAGTGTCTGTTGAGACTGAAAGAGAGAGATGCAAATGTTGCAGAAAAATGTAACTCATTTTTTTTTGTACTAAGAGCTTTTAAAACAGGATATATATTTTGATTTTGTATGTATACAGCGAGGTTTAAGTCCTAGGTTTCGGCTTATAGGTTTGGGCACACAAAACATGATTTATTCTTCAATTTTGTATGTGTTAACAATGTTTGTTGTACTATCCTGTTGTGTGTATGCCACTGTTGACATGATATGTTTAGGTTCTGGTGTTAGGCATATAAGTTAGGGCACACCAAACCTGATTTGTAATTCCATTTTGTATGTGTTAACAATATTTTTTGTACTATCCTGTTTTGTGTACACCACTTTTGTCATTAGAAGTTTAGGTTCTGGGGTTAGGCTTATAGGCTAGGGCACACGAAACAGGATTTATTCTTGCATTTTGTGTGTGTTAACAATGTTTGTTGTACTACCCACTTTTGTGAACACCACTGTGGTCATTAGAGGTTTAGGTTCTGTGTTTAGGCTTATAGGTTAGGGCAAACAAAACAGGATTTTATTCTTCAATTTTGTATGTGTTACCAATATTTGTTGTACAATCCTGTTTTGTGTATGCCACTTTTGGCATTAGAGGTTTAGGTTATGGGTTAGGCTTAGCGGTTGGTGCAGACAAAACAGGATTCATTCTTCCATTTTATATGTGTTAACAAGATTTGTTGGAGTATCCTGTTTTGTGTGCACCATTATTGGCATTAAGGGCTTATGATTTATTTTTCATTTTGACATTGGCGCACAGCAAACAGGATAGGTGTTTCTTTTGTTTACTTGTTATATTATACCTTGAAGAATAAATCCTGTTTGTTGTACTATCCTGTTGTGTGTATGCCACCTCCGCAAATGCGGCCCCATTTGCTGGCCGAAAGTTGTAGGGTGTCGTATGGATGAGCGCCTATGGCACTCGTCTCCACCAGTGCAAGGAACTTTGCGAGGACCGCATTTGCGGTGGGCTCACTAAGCGAGCCCACAAGCGTTAGCAAGAACTTGTTTTGCTGAGAACTATATATGTGATAGTAGAGAGATATATAGTTCCGCTGGAGAAAGAGATCACATTTTGTGTCATGAGCATAGAGATAGTGTTGAAAAACAGAAAATGATAGCTGTTTCAATGGAGAATGGAAATATGATGGCAGAGGTAAAGTAAAGTACAATAAGAGTGGGAATTGGATATCAGTCATTCAAAAAATTTGTAAGATTAAACTATGTAAAGAGAAAGTCAAAGAGTTTGAAGTCCTTATTCCACTGTTAGAACATTTCTTAGTAAATGAGGCACAATTTACTGTAAATCAGAACCTCTCACAGTAATGGCTGTTCTTGTAACGAGAATAGCTATTATTCCAGAAATGTCAGAACTGAAGTATATCAAAAACTGTGTCATTATACCAAACTGACACTTTTAACCCCAGACCCCAGTACATTTTTTTAAAGGAAAATAAATCTTGATGGACATAAAATCAGCTATAATTTTACACAGACCAGCAAATCTGATATCTCTAAAAGGTCTTACCATATCAACTACTAATGTTTCAAAATAGGAAAACAGGTGAACTAAACTCTAATCCAGCCCAGTTCATCTAGTAGAAGTGCTGCTTTTGATATATATCTCATTGATAAAATGATGAGAAAGAAAGATAATTTTTATAGTTTTCATAGAAACTGTGAATAATTTTTGTATATGATATAATTATCAATTTCTCTGAAAATTACCAACTCGGACCTCGCAAAATGTACGGAGTTCCGAAAGCAAAATACGAGACACGTTACGACCTCGCAAAAAACGTCCGAAAAACATGAAAAACACAATAAATACACACAACAAATACATAAAAAGCTTACCTACAGCAAGGGGGGGCACTCAGGACCTCGGAAACTGAAGTTGCACCTCAATTTTACTCCAAATAAAAGAGTTTAGACACTCAAAAATCCCCTAAGCAAGAGAAAAAATGGCAGCTGAAAAAAAAGAAAACGAGATTACAGCACTCTAAAGACGCAAAACACCACCAAACACCTACGGATTTCCCGAAAAAGACGTATGAGATCCAAAAACAAGGACGCAACCCGCGCGAACCAAGAAACATTGCGAACACAATAAATACACACAACAAACACATACAAAATTCACCCAAAAGCAAGGGGGGGCACCCAGGACCTCTGCAAGTGAAGTTACACCTTGATTTAAGTCCAAATTTCGGAGTTTAGACACCCGACAATCACCTAAGCGAGAGAAAACAAAACGAAAATGAGGCTAAATGCCCCTAAACACGCAAAACACCACCAAACACCTACGGATTTCCCAAAAAAGTCGGATGACATCCGAAAACAAGGATGCTAAATCAGCCATAGCCGCATACCACCCATTGGGCGCCATTTTAGAACAATAACTTATAGAATGCGGAAGTACACAGCTACCCTAACGAATTTGCCTCGCGCACGCACACTATTACACTGCACACCTTCATGACGCTTACACAGCAGCTCCACAGCACTGATGATACAGCAACATGAAAACAGATTGCCAGCTCTTCAACCCAATGCTTCCTGCATATATTACTTCACAATAGGTAAAGTATATTAATTTCTTATTTTATTAATTATTTATTGCCATAACAAAAAAAAAACACCAACAAAATTAATTTTGCACCCAAACAACATTACCTGCCTTACTAACGTATTGCCGTCATTTTTTGACGGGCAAGTCGCTAGTGCAAAATAATTGTAGAAACTTTCATATTTGCTGATGTAGACCTACTAAGATCGGCTTGTCTGAAGATTTTTTTTGTGTGAAGGGAAAGGTAAAAGTGGTCAAGGGGAAAAGCTTAAGGGGAAAGGAAATTTGGAAGGGATCGCAGGATACAGTGACATAAAGAAAACAAAATGAGGTAAAGAAGAACAGATTATCTGCATTCTGTATGAAATGTATCTTATAAATTGTTTTCATATTTCTTGTCTGTTTACTGATGAGGATATTAAATCAGTATAAAGTTGTATGTTTATATACTGTAACTGCATTTGAAGGGGTTGATTAATAACTAGTATGTGTCTTTAGTTACGATCCTTAGGTCACATCATCCATACGCTTAAATTAATTAACTGAGATATCCTGCAAGATCCAATTATCAGTTAGTATTCACACTGAGTTTAAATACATTCAATAACTGCTCCTTAAAAATGTCTTTATTACACTGAATATGCATGATAGAATTTAATTATCCAGCCCATGAACATTTATATGAGTACACTTGGAAAGGAAGCTAATGAGATCTTATCATTTTTCCTTGTTTTCTACATGATTGAATGAAATGCCTTTAGGGAGTAGATTGAAAATATACATTACTGAACTTTCTGAAAAAAGGTCATTGCAACCATGATAATATTTAATATGTATATAGTTGTATTTATAGATTTCCTTCCACTTCTACTATAGACAGTTTCCTAATCCCAGATGGATGCAACCTACACTTAATTCCATTTCTCAAATATTAAATATACAGGATTAAATATTAATTTCTTGTGAAAGCCTTGAAACCAGATAGTAACTGAAATATTGAAAACTAATCACTTGCAAAAACACTTGCAAAAACAAATGTCTGTCTGTCGTAAATGAGTTAGTTTTTTTTAGAGAATTCCCAAAATATGAAAAATATATTATCTTTCTTTCTCTTATCATTTTATGAATGAGATATATATCTAATGCAGCACTTCTACCAGATCCACATACATTATAGATGATCAGGGAAAAATAGAAACAGAATATATGATTAGGTGTAGCTTAGGAGTAATTTACTGAGTAGTTCCTATCATAGGTAATTTTTACATGGCCTCTCTAATACAGCACCAATAAAATCACTTCAGCAGGATATATTTTTGTATTATTATTTAGTTATTTTTATTTTTTTTACGGAATGCAATGTAAGAGCTGTATTTCTTGGAATTCGGAGCAGGAAATAGGTTTTTTAAATTATTTTAGAAGTTCAATTGTGACCACAATGTATAGATAGATAGATAGATAGATAGATAGATAGATAAATAGATAGATATAATCAGTTACAGCACACCAAAGACAACATAATAACTGAAGTTGGGAAAGGCCATCAAGTAAAAGGGTTTTTCAACAGCTCTTAGTTTTGAGCATAAATCCACCAATTGTGATCTGCTCAATCTGTATTGTGGTATGCAATGGCTTTTTGATGCCATATACAACATATATACAGTAGCACTGTTGTTTGTGAATCTGATTACCATTATCTCATCGCTCAATGGAAAGTAATAAAGTATTCAAATGCAAATATGAATACCAAGAAATGGGAGCTAAAAAGAAGAATATCCAACTTTTATTAATAAATATAGTTACAAGGAAGCACTTTCAAATATGTTGCATTCATTGATTAAAATAGGGTCAACCAGGAAATCATCTCTGTAGAAGTTTCCCACCATCTGTAAATTGCATTGCATCTTATTGAATTAATTCTGAACCACAACTCCAAATATGAGTGAGGAATCACTAATGCCACCCAATCATTTGCATGCATTTGTAGTTAGGTCTATACAAACTCATAGGTATGCAGATCAATGTACTATAGTCACATTAATGAGAACTGTATGTTCTGTCTTTCCTTGCAACATCATTATATCTGGGGACTAGCCTCATTTCTTATTTTTTAAGCTTATTATTTATTCTGCTCTAATCGTTTCTATTTGCTCCAGGTCAAAAACAACTCTGCATTCGCCTTTTGCAAACTACAAAGCTAAGAGTTTGTTACATGTAAGCAAACAAAATGGTATAAAATAAAGTGTATGAAACAAACTTGTTTCATTGAAATGTAGAAAAAATAACAATGTAGTTTTCCACAGGAGAAGCCCATCCTAAAATATATAGGATATATAAAAATATATACATAAGTCAATCAAAATTACAGCTAGGAAGATATATTGGAGTGACACAGATACTGTCTTTTCTGGACTAGTCCATGGTAGCAATTACTTATAGCTTTTTGCTGCTCCTCCTGACTAAGGCCTCCATTCCATTAGTGCAATCATTTCCACTGCAAGGTGTTCTCTGTAACTCTCGGAGCTTTTAACTCCTAAGTACCAGAGCTATTCTAAGGCTCCTGGAAAAAAAAGCCCCAAAAACGAAATTACATGAAACCAGGAGTGTTTTACTGGACCACTTTAGCCCAAACGTGTGCTTGTTGCCTACCCACAGGAGACTCTGAGAGTCTGAAATGTAGTAATTCCCATAGCAATGCTGCAGAATGGTACCCACTAGGTGAACACACTACAATATGGGTATAGGAATCTAAAAAAAATCTGTGATTGTGAAGTTTTAAAAAGAGGAAGATCCAAGCAGTGACCAAATGAACAAGAGGCGAGCAGTGACACTACAAGAGGAGTAATGGCACTAATGTTCTACACTAAATGTATGTTTTTGTCCTTTTTGTTGTTTTTTGGCACCTTTTTTTCTTATATGTCTGTGAGGGCATTTACATTGCCTGGGAGCCCTTTTTGCCTGCTGGCTTTCAAGAAGCCCTCAGGCTTTCTATAAGTCCTAAAAGGAATGAGCATCTAAATGGCAGATGAGATTTAATACAAAGAAATGTAAAGTTATGCTTTTGGGAAAGAAAAATAGCCATGCAATGTATCATATTAATTGATCAAATCTAGGGGTATCAGATATTAAAAGGGATGTGGAAATACTTGTGGACAACCACCTAGGTAACAGTGCTCAATGCCAAGCAGCAGCTGCAAAGGCAAATAAAATATCAGCATGTATCAAGAAGGGTATAGAAGCAAGGGAAGCAAATATAATTCTGCCACTATACAAATCCCTAGTACACCCTCATTTAGAATATGGAGTACAATTTTGGGCACCACTTCTTTAAAAGGATATTTTAGCGTTGGAAAAGGTACACAGAAGGGCAACAAAACTAATAAGGGGAATGGAGGGGCTAAGTTTTAAAGAAAGACTAACCAAAGGAAACACAATTTCTCTAGAAAAAAGGCGTCTAAGAGGAGATATGATTACATTATATAAATACATCCAGGGTCAGTATAAAGATTTGTCAAGGGAGCTTTTTTGTGCCAAGAGGTTTTCAACTGTCAAGAGGACATCCTCTGACGTTAGAAGTAAAAAGATTCCACCTTAAAGAAAGACAATGGTTCTTCACAGTAAGGGTAGTTAATCTGTGGAATTCTCTTCCAAAGGAGGCGGTGACAGCAGAGGAGGAATCCGATTGCCAGTTTCTGGGGTCAGGAAGGAATTCACTTTGTTTTCCTTTTGGGACGATTGGCAATGTTTGTTTCTTTTTCTGTTTGCTTTCCTCTGGATCAATTAACAACTAATCTGCATATTACAGATCAGAGGACATCTTAAAAGGTTGAACTTGATGGACTGAAAGTCTTTTTTCAACCTCAAATACTATGTTACTAGTTAAATCGGCCTTCGCTAGACACTACCTCTGTAAAAAAAATTCTCATCAGTGTCCTTACCCTTGGCCCATACCCAAAGACTCATCTGGAATACAATTCAGCTACTTTTTGTCGTAGGATAGGGACCTGACCACAAATGACCAGGTGTTACCTGGCAGTATGGGAGGGGCCCTCTCCCAACCCACCCCTTGCCGTGGGAGGGACCCTCTATCAGCCTTCTATCAGCCTTCATAAGCAATTCCGTCCCTCCTCATCCTTGCACATAACAGGAAAAGTTGCCCTATCTCTTCCTATAATAGGACCACAAGCAGAGTGAATTCTGAAGGTTCTCCTTCTTTAAGTGACCAGAGGTATTATAGCTATGCACCCTTCAAGGTACTGGGTATGTTGTACTGCACAGACATCCATTTATAATATTTTTCTATTACAAGTTTGAGAGAAAATCTATGAATCTTCCTCTTGGTGGCTTACTTGACTACATATTTATTATGAGATGGTTTCAAGTCCTTTCATGTTCTTTCCTCTGTCATAACTTTTAGAAATCAAATTCAGAGTTTATAAAGTTATGAATAATAAAGTTTATGCTCTGTTTGGGATGCATATGCATGGCATGTTCCATTTAGAGGGAAACATCAATAAAAAATAATTAAAAAAAACAGAGCATAAGCAATCTGTATCACGCCCAAGAGACCTTGGCATTCTCTTCTAAAAATCCCGTCTGTAGAACTTCCAATCCTTCTTCCTCCAAGACAAGATCTTTTACTTCAAGGTCCTTTTCTTCATCATGATATCAAAACCTTGAGCCTCATTCAATTAGAAGCCCATGTCTCGCGGTATACATGCCGTATGTCTGGCCTGCTGTGGGCTCGTACTCTGCTACAATTACAGTGCTATTCAATTAAACAAGCCCGCAACTTACAGGCCAAAAGACGAAACCGTAAACCATGCAATTGTATGTAGCATTTTAGGGTGCAAGTCCAAATCCCACTTCCTCTCCCTCTCTCTCTTTCTTCTGCTGGCTTCTTGGGACATACCTCCTAACACAGGCCCCTCACCTCCCACTCGCAGATTATACTATCTGACCACTAGGGGCAGATAACATATTACATACTAGGATCACTTACCAAATTACTTTCTCAGTTGCTTTCCTTTTCCTTCTAACTTTGCATACCCTCCTACCTAATGAAACTTCACTTTCTTCCTGACCCTTGCTATTTGTTATCTGCCTCTTCCATCCCCTTTAGATTGTAAGTAGAGAGTTTTCAATCTTGTAGAGTGCTTTGGGAAAAAGCACTTTCTACAAAGATTCTAAGCTCAAAACAGGGCCCTCCACTTTTTGCAGTTTGTTAAAATGTATATTTTTCCTTGTTCATTTCCTCTGTATAGCGCTACGGAATATGTTGGCGCGTTACAAATAAAAGTAATAATAATAATAATAATAATAGGGTGGGAATAAGATCAATTAAGCAAAGCCGTAACTACCCATTTTGAAACAGCCAATAGAAAATGAGACAGTCATCATTACCGCAGTATAAGATGGAGGTTACATGTCAATCAATTAGTTGCAATTGTTCTAGTCCTGATATGTATTAACTCATTGATTCCCGAGATCGATATAACCCCGAATTGAAACCCCCAAAAAAAGATTTTTGATTGGCAATTTGCATCCCCCGTCATTTACAGTGCAGTAGTTTTTATTTGCTTTTACAGTGCTACAGACATGTCTTTAAGCCGTTAGCTAGTCCTCTCTAGTACTCAGAGGATTTTCTTCTACATTTGCCATTTGCAGGTGTGAAAACATTTGTGGTCTTGTAGCAATCGTAACTCTTGCTAACGGGAAAGATCAAAGGCATAGATGGGGCATAAGTTCTGGTTGTAACAACCGCAAGAATTTTAAACCTGTAACCCGTGGACCGCTTTCAGATCGCAATAAGACACCAATTGAATAGCAAATTAGCTTACCGCCTCCATTTTGGGCACGGTTTAACTTACAATTGCTCAATTGAATGGGGCTTCTTGTCTTTAACTTCCTGGAGATTGAATGCAGTAAACTGGAATCTTTAGGTGTATCTGTGTATATAAAAATGTTATAAACACCCTTAGGAAATCCATGAAATGCATGCATCATCAGTCTACTATAAACTCTGTACAGAATTTGTAAAATGTGCATCACCAGATTTTAACTATGGCATTCTAAATTCCTCTGTCATATACTCTCTTTTCTTCAACCAAGTTTGGATATTGGACTCAGTTACAGAACATTAAAATTTCACATTTCAGCCCTTTCAAAACTAACAGGTGCCAGATGGTCATCTAACAGAATAGAAAGATTTATGAAAGTGGTTATCAGAATCCACTCTCCTTTAAGACCATTTTCAATTGCATGGTATTTACCCATAGTACTAAACTGGCTAACAAACTCCCCTTTGAACCTTTATAGAAAGTTTCAGTTTGGATGCTAACTTTGAAAACAGTCTTTCTAATAGCCATCATTTTTGAAAAAAGGGTTTCAGAACTTGCTTGGAAACTGGAACCTCACTGCAGTTCCATCCAAAGGTAGTATCTACCTTTCACCTCAAGTAGGAAATCTGCCTTCCAGCTTTCACCTCGAAGCCTTGATTGTTAAAAACTTCTTGACACTGTGAGAATCCTCTTCAACTAAATACATTAAACAAAGAACTGGAAAACTGGAAAAAAACTGGAAAATGTAAAGTCTATTTGTCTTACAAATTGGTAGAAGAAAGGGGAACAATGGTACTACTTCTCTCATCAGCCATGGATTACATTCTTTATATCAAACAATCCCATAACATCATGGGAGCACCTACTCTCCAAGTGTAAAACTGTCTTCTACAAGAGCAGTATCAACATCCTGGGCTATAGCTAGTGATATCTCTCCAGAAGACATATGTAGTACTGCTAGGTAGTCTTCCTTTAATACTTTCCTAAAACATTAAATTGCATAACATCTAAAGTTGGTTTGAGAATTCTTGAATCTGTCAATAAATTATTTGTTTCTTTCAGCATAATTTTAAGTCTTGAGTTTTTTAATTCTCTATCCTTTGGTTATTACCCATAAGTCATTGCTGCCATGAGCTAGTACTGGAAAATGGAAAATGTAGACTAAAAAACAACAGTAATTTTAATTTCCTGGACTAGTTCATGGCATCAGTACTATTTCTCTCCTTATATATTCTCGGAACAAGAATGGTAAGCTTCATGGGGACGAGTCTTTCATAAGGTAAAATCTTATTCTTGTCCTGATCAGGAGGAGAGGCAAAAAACATAATTCAAAAGATCATAAACTAGTCCAGCAAATGCTACTGCTTTTTTTTTGTTTTTGTTTACATTTTCCATTATATCATACTTAAAGGATAAAGCTCACAACATTTCAAGTGGCCAAGAGGCACACATAGTTTTGAAAACAGGCCCTCTGTTTGCTATTGACAATGAGCCTCATTCAATTGAGCTTTTGCATGTTACTATAGCCCGTATATGAGGTCGCAAGTTAATTTGCTATTCAATTGGCGTCTTTTTGCGGTCTCCAATCGGGATACGAATTACGGCCCTGAAAAAATTGCGATGGTTAAACCTGTAACTTACAGCCTTCCAACGCTTTTAATCTTTCACTTTTGCAAGCGTTACAATGGCTAAAATCGCAAATTGCTTTTCAATTGTTCAATTTCCCCAAGCCTGCAAATGTTTTCACACCCATAAACGGCAAATGAATGCTAGAGAGGACCCCAAGGGGGATTAAACACCTATTTGTAGCACTGTAAATGCAAATAAAAAAATCAATACTGCACTGTAAATAACGGGAAAAGTGATGATAGACATTAGAATTAATTGCACAACAGTCTCAAGCCCGCAAATCAGCAGTATATAAGATTTATTTTTATGTTTCATTTCAGGGTTAAATTGATCTCAGGAATCGATGAGTTAATACATATCAGGCCACCCGTATGGACTAGAACAGTTTTGGCATTAATTTTCATAATTCTTTATTTTGCGGGTTTGCGAGTCTGATCACATATCGGACCCCGAACCTAATTGACTGCCTTAATAATGACAGTTTCATTTTCTATTGGCTGATTCGAAATGGGAGGTTATGGTCTTGCTTAATTGATCATGTTCCCACCCTGAACTGCTACGAACCACAAAGTCGTCTTTGGGCCAGTAACTTGCGGCCTTGAGCAATTGAATAGCTCTGTATTCGGAGACGAACGGGAGCCCACAACACACCCACAGACATACGGCCTACAACAATCAAGTTGAGGGCTTGCAATTGAATCAAGCCCTATGAATGACATCAGCTTGAGCAAAGTGTACAAATTAAGTAGCCAGTAAAAGTCATGATGTGTACACCATGCTATATATACGTACAATATACCCTTATGTAATCTTTTCTGAACAGTGACACCTGAAGAGAAACAAGGGCATGATTGTGATGGTGTGGATGAACTGGTCCTTAAATTGCCACTGCAGTAATTTCTTTTTCTATATGGACTTTTGAATAACAACACTTTGTGCAGACTTTACTTTTTATAACTTTTGCATACAGTTATTATTCACTGTGGTTAAATTTTCTTCTCTTGTTGATTCTGCTGCTACTTTCTCAGGTTGTGTAAAATAATGATTTTTTTTAAATTAGTTTTGTTGTGAGAACCAGTAATAGCTTTCACTTTTCCACTTTGCAGATAGAAACTTCCTGTGCATTCAAAATCTCTTCCCACATCAATCCCTTGATATCTAGAAAACAAATGCCTACAAAACCTAATTATATCAATGAAAAGCCACATAGTCCAAAAATGAAAGTCTTCTACTTTAAACATTCAAGAAGTAATCAACAAGTTAAATATCATAATGATTCATGACAGACTGTCGCATTCTTTATCACACATACCCTCAATTTCTAGAAATATGGAACCCATGGCTCTCCTCAATGCAAGCAATAGATATTACTTAGACAGATAATTACACTTTACCTATATAAGCCTGTCTAAACCCCCCTCAAAAAAAAACGGATCCCCTTTGTCGACACCAGGAGCCGGAAGCACTCGTAGTACGGGCTGGGTGAGTGACTGTTTGCCGGTCATTTCCTAGTCGAACCAGGTACGATATTTGGATTATATATGAAGATTCCGGTTTGCTCATAGGACACATATCAATTTAAGTTCAAGTTATTGTATTGTTTGTTTGTTCAAAGTTTTTTTTTATTAACATTTTTTCATTTCTTTTAATTTCCTTTCCATTTTTATAATATTTTATGTGAAATATTAATATTTAAATCTAAACTTGGTGTTGTTATTTGCAACATAAGATCTCAACCAGTATTGTTTATTGTATCACGATTGTTAAAAAAATTCTTACAACCTTTCAATTTAGAAAATAGAAAATGCAAGAAATAGGATTTTCTTTTAAAACAGGTATTATCCCTTCAAATAAGGAACACTTTGTAGATTTTAATTATAAGAGCATGTTTACATCCCAGCATAAGATTCCTTTTTAACAATATATGTCCCTCTGATTGTGTAACACAAGCTTCTGCATTATATTACTCACAAATCCAGCCTTTCCTTGAATTACAATTTAAGTGTCTTTAAAGGTTTTATGTTGTCATAATGTATGTTTATAAATATTATTACATATGTCTGACTATAACAGTACATTTTATTTTTGATATATTTCAATTCTGTTTCTAGAGCTCATTTTATTAGCCCTTATATTAAAACCTCAGTGAACAGTATCATTGCACATGTGATTAACAACTGATTAATTCTGTCTGTTAGTTGCTACATCAATTACAATGTTGTTCAGCTTCTTCGGCTTCCACTGTGTCAATTACTCCTTTAATTCTACACAGAACATCAATTTTCTAATGTCACAAGAAAATGAAATGGAAGAGGAATGCTATATTAATTCATCTGGTGGATTATGAATTACAGAAAGTTATATACATTTGTTAGGCATTTAACTGTTGCTTAGCCAGAACAACTAGAGATTGTGTTTTTGTGGAAATAAATTGGAAATTATAACATCTAATGGGTTAATGATTTTACATACCGTATATGAACAAAACCACCACTATCAGGATGAACGATGGACTGCACTGCAATTAATCAGGTCTGCACTATATATAATTTATCAGTGTTAGGATGGATAGGGAGGAGTGTTAAGCTTATTACATTTATTTATGTATGAACTTGCTAAACATATTGATCCTCATTCAATTCGAGGCTCACAACTCGATCGCAGAAAGCCAAATGTCTGCAATTGAGTTGCGGGCTCCATTTGGTCTCCGTTTGCAATGCTATTTAATTAGGCAAGGACACAGGTTATGGTCCAATAGAAAATCAGAAAACAAGCAATCCTATGTAGCATTTCTGAACATGATCAATTAAGCAAGCCCATAACTCCCTAGCCAAAAACAGCCAATGGAAGTCGAGCCCATCAGCGATTCATGCTCCAATATGTGATCAGACTCGCAAACCCTCAAATATAACCCCATGATGCAGGGGTCCCCATCGGGAGCCCCACAGCATTTCAAAAAGGACCTGCAGCACATAAATAGTTAACCCTGTGTCACTGGGGTACTGTATGTACCCCCGCGGCACCTAACATTAATTCCCCCCCCCCCCCGCGGGGTCCCTACATTAACCCTTGCTGCAGGGGTCGCTTTCACATTTAACATTTAAATTTACGGCTGTGCAGGTCCTTAACGGACCTTAAAGGTCCTTAAAGGACTTGCGCTAGAAATTCTAATGAACCCCTGTCTAAACGTAACCCCTTCATACAGACCCCCATAATTAACCCCATCAGTCCATAAGGGTCTATATAGACCCTTATGGGACAATAATTAACCCTCACATTAACACTATAAGTACCATGAGGGTCCTGGAGGACCCTCATGACACTAAGTCTAAGCACTACCCTACACTATTATCAGCCCCAATAAACTAATATATCTAAATATACTTTTCAGAAAAAAACATTTTATCTTCTTTTAGTGCAAGCCAATGGAGTTGCCTAACACATTTCATTGAAGTAGACTCTGCATGCTCTTCTTCCCATATATATATATATTCAGTAGAGATCAGTAATGTCCTTAAACATAAGGCATTCCGGATCCTCAGGACACCACAAAGGCTCATGATTTAACTTAATTCCTGCAGTAACTTATTTGGGTTAACCATCGACTTAGAGCCTCATTCAATTCAGGGCTCGCAACTCGATCGCAGACAGCCAAATGTCTGTGATTGAGTTGCGGGCTCTATTTGGTCTCAGTTTGCGATGATATTCAAAAAACCATGCCGTCCTAAGTAGCATTTCCGGGCCTGAACATGATCAATTAAGCAGGGGCATAACTCCCTACACAGAAACATAGGGACCCCCCGCAGATTACCCACATTAACACCCCCCGCAGGTCCCCACATTAACCTCTTGCTGCATGGGTCCTGATCGGCATTTAAAAACTCAAATCTCCCACTGCGGGTCCTTAAAGGGCATGCGGCAAACAAATAGTTAACCCCTGCCGCGTAGGCGGCACCTAACATTAACACCCCCCATGCAGCAGGGCCCCTCATCTGAGCCACGCAGGGTCCCTACATTAACCCTTGTTGGGAGAGTCCCGATCGGTACCCCCACAGCATTTAAAATTGAAATTTCCCACTGTGCATGTCCTTAACTGCCTTAGCTGTAATCCCGAGCATGGCTTAGGGTTAATGCTCAGTACCTAAAGCGGCAACGCTCAGGATCACACCAATCCGTCTTCCAGGTGCCCTTCCCTGCATGCATAGGCAACACAGGGTGGCGAAACATGCTTTAACACTCGGGGGCACTTACACGGCCAGACAACCGGGGAGGTTAAAGGACCTTAAAGGTCCTTAAAGGACCCGCACTAGACATTCTAACTAACCCCTGTCTAAAATGAACCCCATTACTCATGGTTCTCTATACAGACCCCTAATTAACCCCATCAGTCCCATAAGGGTCTATATAATATATACAATAATTAACCCTCACATTAACACTATAAGTGCCATGAGGGTCCTCTAAGCACTACCCTACACTACACTATTATCCACCCCAATTAACTAATACATCTAAATTACCCCCCTCTAAGTAACCCCCCTACCCAACCCTATTAGCCCCTGCACTACCCACCTAACCCCTAATAAAATCCCTAAAACCCCACTAAGTACAAAATATAAAAACACCCACATTAGAGAAAATAAAAAAAAACCACTAAGTTAAAAAAAAAAAATGACTTACTACAGGGGGGAATAAAGCACTACAGAAAATAAAAAAGCATTACAGAAAATAAAAAAGCATTATAGAAAATAAAACAATTACACATAAAATAAAAAACACTATGAAAAAAAGAATTACATTCTGTTGGAATAAAAGGGTTAATGAGTCCATTGACCTGGCCAAAATGCCCCTCCTGTGGTGTCCATCGATGCCCTGGTCTTTAGTCTTCTGTGCCATGAAAGGCCCCTCCAACAATGTCCCAACGTCCTGTAAAACCTACAAAACAAAAGAAACATTACAATAAATAAACATATCCTGACAACCTGTAATAAAAAAAGGATTAATAGTCTACTCACCTGGCCGAAATACACCTTCAGCGGTGATCCTTCATGCCTTTGTCTTCTTGGCCAGGATTGGCCCCTCAGAAAAAATCCTGAAGTTCTATAAAAAAAAATTGCTACTAACGGAGCTCCTCCCTTGAGGAGCTCCCTGCTGCAAATGAAAGTTCCAGTCTGATCCAAAAAATAAAAATAGTGCCTAGTGATTGGCTAAAATCACTGTCAATCAGATTCCAGCCAATCAGAAGGCACAAATGCTTTCACCAATCAGAATGGGATACACCACTGTATTCCATTCTGATTGGCTGATATCTGATTGACAGCAATTTCAACCAATCACAAATCACAAATCTAATTAGTTGCTATGAGGAGGTTAGTAGGAACTTGGATCAAGGCAACTCAGTGGATGTAGTCTTTTTGGATTTTGCAAAGGCTTTTGATACACAGCCACATGGGAGACTATTGTGCAAACTAGGAGATACAGGAGTTGCAGTAAATATCTGCTCATGGATTGAGAGCTGGCTAAAAGACAAGAAGCAAAGGGTTGTTGTAAATGGAACAAACTCCGATTGGACTAATGTGGTAAGTGGGGTTCCTCAGGGTTCAGTATTAGGTCCTCTCCTTTTTAACATATTTATTAATGACTTAGAGGTAGGATTGGAGTGTGGTGTCTCCTTTTTTGCTGATGACACAAAGTTGTGCAAGGTAATTAAATCAGATAGTGATTTGCTTTCCCTCCAAAGGGATTTACATAAAATTGAGGAATGGGCATCTAAATGGCAGATGAGATTTAATATGAATAAATGTAAAGTTATGCATCTGGGAAGGAAAAATAGCCATGCAATTTATAATTTTAATGGAGCAAATCTAGGGGTATCAGATATTGAAAAGGATTTGGGAGTGGTTGTGGACAACCACCTAGGTAACAGTGCTTAAAGCCAAGCAGCAGCTGCAAAGGCAAATCAAATATTAGCATGTATTAAGAAGGGTATAGAAGCCAGGGAAGCAAATATAATTCTGCCACTATACAAATCTCTAGTACACCCTTATTTGGAATATGGAGTACAATTTTGGGCACCACTTCATAAAAAGGACATTTTAGAGCTGGAAAGGGTACAGAGGAGGGCAACAAAACTAATAAGGGGAATGGAGGGGCTAAGTCATGAAGAAAGACTAACCAAATTAAACTTATTTTCTCCAGAAAAAAGGCATCTAAGTGGAGATATGATTACCTTATATAAATACATCCAGGGTCAGTATAAAGATTTGTCAAGGGAGCTTTTTGTGCCAAAAGGTTTTCGACTGACAAGAGGACATCCCTTGAGGTTAGAAGTAAAAAGATTCCACCTTAAAGAAAGAAAAGGGTTCTTCACAGTAAGGGTAGTTAATCTGTGGAATTCTCTACCAGAGGAGGTGGTGACAGCAGATTCGATACATAACTTTAAAAGGGGACTGGATTTATTTCTAATTAAAAAGGGAATTCGGGGGTTATCATGGATAATTAGAGAGGCAGTATTGATCCAGGGAGAAGTCCGGTCGCCGGTGTCTGGGATCAGGAGGGAATTTTTTTTTTTTAAACAACTCATTAATTAATAGCTAATCCGCATATTGCAGATCAAAGGAGATCTTAAAAGGTTGAACTTGGTGGACTGAAAGTCTTTTTTCAACCTTAAATACTATGTAACTATGTAAGAAGGCGCAATTGCTTTCAGCCAGTCAGAATGGGATATACCCTTGTATTCCATTCTTATTGGCTGAATAGGTCCAGTTAGTGGCAATTAGCTACAGTTAGGGTTAAATAGGACTAGATACGGATAACTGGGACTATATAGAGTTAAGTGGTTAGTCATGGGGTTAATTGGGTATGGTGAGGGTTAATTAGGGGCTCATGAGTGATGAGGTTATTTTTAGACAGGTGTTAATTAGAATTTCTATTGGAGGTCCTTTAAGGACCTTTAAGGTCCTTTATGGACCTGGGCGGAGGGAAATTTTTATTTTTAAATGCTGCAGGGGTCCCAATCGGGACCCACGCAGCAAGGGTTAATATAGGGATGCTGTGGGGGTCCCAATAGGGACCCCACTGCATGGAAGTGCGAATGTTACATGCCATGGGGGAACTTACAGTACTCCGCAGCAGGGGTTAACTATGTGTGTGCCTCGTGCCCTTTAAGGAGCCGTTGAGGGAAATTTACATTTTTAAATGTTGCAGTATTCCCAATCGGGATCCCTGCAGCAAGGGGTTAATGTGGGGACCCTGCGGGGGTCCCGATCAGGACCCCTGCATTGTGGTGTTGATGTGGGTACCCTGCCGGGGTCCCAATAGGGACCCCTGCATCATGGGGTTTTAATTTATAAGTGGGGGTGTTAGGAGCAGTGGGGACAATTAGGAGGAGCATACGAACAGGCTTTTAAAGCCCTTGCGAGTCCTCTTTGGTCCCATAAACTTGTGGTTCGAGTTTGGCCAATTGCAGGCTATATTTTTAGATGTTTTCATTAAAAACATAGTTGCTGAGTCAAGATTGCTATATTCAATTGTATGATGTCCATACAGTATTTCAGCATTTTGTCACAAAATAGTAAGGTCCTCATTCAATTTGAATTTTGGCAATTGAATAGGGCTCTATATAAGCACATAACATATTTTTTTGACAGAAGTTTTTAGTTTGTGAAAACCTTGGTTTTGAATAGAAGTTCAGTAACTAAAAGGTTCAGTGAAATTTTTTTGTATGTGCTTATATAGAGCCCTATTCAATTGGGCAACTCGGAACTCATTCTTTTTTTCAGATTATTTTGAGTACAACCTAATAAGTATCTACTTTTTCTCTAAAAACATGCATTCTTAGAGCTTGATCACAGGACACTTGCTAGCTGTTAAATATTAAGAACTATCACACTGTGCATGTTAAAAAGCATAAGGATTCTTTGTTTAGCAAGCTTTCACACCAGATGTCCTCCATTCTATTTGGGGCCCAAAGACTCACAGATAGCTAGACTACCCATAAAAGCTGTGCAAAGTCTTAGAGAGTTGCTACATGGCCCTCTATTAGCTAGTTTCTATCACAAGCAGGGGAAGGTTAAAAATGTTAAGTGAATGTTGGGGAGCTTACCTTTCAACCTATATACCCCTTCTCACCCACTAAAAACTTAAGTAGGAGGTCCCCTTAAAGGTCCTCTATACCAGGGGTCCATTTATCACCCTTCACTCACCACACAGTGCCTCACTCCCAATGTATACCATATGGATCCCCAACGGACCTAACACTATCCCCCAAGATGTTTTTTACTGAACCCTATGCTCCTTAATTACTGTCCCCCAAATGGTAGCTAATATCCCTAAAACTACCCACAGCCTTCAAGATACTGTATTTAAAACTGAACTTTTTTTTATAATCTATGCAACACAATCAAAGAAAATCAACGTATTTTGTTTGGAATTATCTTACCTCAGTATGTCAGAGTTTTGCTAAATGTTCTATAAAGATTTGGGTAATTTAGAAAGATTTCTCTCAATGTGTCCACTAATCTTTTTATTATAGATATAGTTACTCACTTCCAATCCAGCATTTACAAATCCCCCTTCATTTGGAAGCATACTTCTCTGTTGTAACTTGGTAAATACTTCAGTAATTGGTTTTCTTTTATATGAGGTCTGTCCTGGTTTAAACCCTTTTATATGTCGAGCCCAGTGAATTCTTGTTAATGCCTCTTACTAATTAGGTCATTTCACTCAGGGCAGCCAACTTGAGCTATTTAGTAGGCATTTTTAAAAGCTATGAAGCAGAAATCAATGGAGTATCACATTCTATCATTTAGGTTTTCAAGTAAAAGGGTTGATAAAACTGATAAAAAAAGCTTTTGTTTTGTAATTCTATAGTGCATCAGAGCTATACGAAAAAATAAAGATTTAAATGAAGTTGCTTATGAATATGTGAGATGTGTTGCTAAAAGTATTACCAATGTAGTGAAAAATGTAATATTATTTGTAACTGGTACATTGAAATTTAAACTTACCTAGTGAAACCCAAACCTAAAGTAAATGTGTGAAAAATGTAATAATATTTGTAACTGGTACATTGAAATTTAAACTTACCTAGTGAAACCCAAACCTAAAGTAAATGTGTTCGCCTTTTTTCCCAGGTCTTCATTCTTGTTATAGATGAATCAAAAGCAAACCATGAACCAGAATTATCGCTTTCATTGAGCAATACTTGAATGCTAAATTGTAGAGGTTAACATCAAAATGAATTAAGATGAAAGTGGTGTTCAATTGTACTGAGATTTAAAAGGAAAAATCCTTTAGAAAGTTATAAGATTTGTGGATTTATTCTGTTTACCCAAACAGTTCTTGGAAGATGCTACATGCTCCAAATATTATTCCTGGAGTTTTTCTGTATTTTAGTTTTTTCTGTTATATTACAACAAACCAGGTTTAATAGCTGGACTAGCTGACGTGGCATAAAACGTGTGTACCAGCATCATGTGAAGCATTACAAGTGACTTCCAAGGGCTGAGTGACAGAGTTGTACAGTGTCCTTGTGATATCTTAGTCACATTTCCACGACTGTGGCTGTCACAGTTATAGAATTGTGGCAATATAGCTTTTTACATGTGGATAGATACAGTAGCTTAATGGTACAACATTTGACTGCAATACAATAAGCAAAGTCTAAGTTGCTGTCTAAGTAGAGAATATGTGGTGTTTATAAGACAATAGACTATGCATTACTTTGACAGTCATCCATTCCCCTGCTAGACATGGTCAGAGTCTCACACGTTTCACCTCATGCATTGAACCACTTCTGTACTGCAGTGTATGTGCAGAATAACTCATGTGAGTTATTTTATTATTATTGTGAAAGAATAAGTGGAGATTGAGAAACACTAATTTGCAAAACCAATAAAATATTCTTCTTAGAGAAGGACACAGTTTTAAAAGCACCTAAAGAAAAAACAATCTCTCAAGTCACAAACAATTAAAGAATTCTTTGAAAATTAATGAAATTATCTTAGAATATTGAATAATTATCTCTGCTAGCAGGGGAGTAGGAACTAAAATAATTATGGGGGGGATACAGCTCACTTGATACACAGAACACTTAACAGCTTCTATACACATACATACACACAATGACAAATCTGGGAGGGATTAATCCCCTTCATGCCCCCCAGTTCCTATACCCATGTCTGCTAGCTCACACATATGTTTCCACAACTGATAAAAAGTATAAAGATCTTAAATAAAAGGGGGTGTTTTCGCCTACGTTATCAGTGGATTCAAAGAGTTTCACTCACAATCTTGTGAACCCAACCGGCATCCATAAACCCACACAAATTATATCAATCAAGAAATATTACAGATTTTCTTGCTGCGCCACAGCCATAGGAGCCAATGGAAAATAGCCAACGGACTAGTAATTGACAGGAATCACATATATAGTTGTGAGCATACGAGTTGTTGCAAACGCTTGCGTGCTACGCATGTTCCGAAAAACTTGCACAACATAGAAAACGAAGGACGCTACATCAGCCACATTATATACACCAAACACCCTTAGCTCACTTACAATTTCATTGCCGTCATTTTTTGACTGGCAATTCGCTAGTACTGTTTATATTTGCATGCTTCCCGCCCAAGTGCTGTGTTGTAGATTTTCACAAATTTGCATGCAGGCCCCAGGAGTTGGAGGTTTTGGTTTATTGAGAGAGAGAGAGAGAGAGAAAGACAGACAGAGAGAGAGAGAGAGAGCAGGATAATCTTACATTGGGGTGCAGGTTTATATTCTTTATGTATTATAGCTAATTCAGTGCTACTTTACACTTAATTTTACAATACACATAATATCGTACACATAGTATAATAATGCACTTAGTTACACTAATAGCCTGAAAGGAGGTTGCAGCTGCAGTCACTGAGGTTAGTTTTGTGGATAGGGATGTGATGATAGCTGGGCAAAGGTCAAAGTGGTGGCCCAGAGCTACTGTCCAATGCGAGTGAGAGAGTTTGCACAAGGAGATGATAGAAGCAGGGGCCGCCCGAGCTCCAAGCCTTCAGGCCTTGTGGCTACACTGGATTGCCAGGTGAAGTTACACCAACATACACCCACATACAGTATATACCACACACATATATAAATGTAATCACATGGATATGTTGAGATGTCAGCTCCCTGGATTTCACTGGTTATAAATGTATCATCTATTTCTCCTAAAATCCAGGAACATTACATACCCCTCTAAATAGTGGGCAGCATTATATACTGTATATGAACACTAGACACAGCAAATTCCAGATAGATATACATGAATTGAACATACAACTCAGACCACAGTAATAGGTGTGGCCACTGCAGCATATGCAGATACAGACTCTGTAGTGATGGATGTGCAGTATTGTGTACTAGCTTACCAGGAAATAACTATTGCTGAGATGGTCATTGACTGGTTACTATGCCAGAGACTGCTGGCAGTGCCCCTGCCCATCAGGATCAATGTCAGGAGGAGGAGCCCAGGAAAGAATATGAGGGTCCGAGGGGATGAGGAGGAGGACTCCCAATTTAAGTGGTCAGTGATGTTACTTGTTCGACCTTCTGCCACACCAGTGGCATTTGATCCCCAGATTGATGCATCACACATATTGAATTGATACACGGTCCATGTGCTTCCACCACCACCATCAGCTCTTCCTCTCACCCCCAACACGTTCTGGACGCCACCAGCACCAGTCTCACCATCACCACCACCTGCATCCGATCCCTAGCACCTCCTCACTGGGCCATTACCACCGCCGCCACCTTTCATAACCATGCTGGGCCAACCACCACCTTCTACCATTGGAGGCAACCATGGGGGAGATGCTGAGTCCTGATGAGTGAACAAAGCCTTGTGTCCAGGTGGAGAAATAGATAGGGGCTGCACCTAGGATTTTACCTAATCTATTGGTCCAAGTGTTACCATAATCTAGCCTGGCTACAGGTTAGAGGATCATGAACTATATGATGGTGATATTTTGTAAGCAGATGGCTACCCCATCACATGGTCCATGATCCTTTTCTCTGTGGATATGCAGGGTTTTGTTTAACATTTCAAACAAGAGAATAAGATCTGATAAAATTCAAAATATTACACTTAGTAACAAATCACATAGAGAAGATGTAATGTATCATATCTCCATTTACCCAAATGAAAAAGTAACATCTAAACTAACAGCTAGAGTTGCATTTGTAAACCAAAATTAGAAATCAAGAAAGGCAGAGAGAGCAACTATATTACCCAGCTGAACTTTATATATTGTGAATAATCATCACCTAAATAGATAATAACAGCAGATAATTGATCTAATCTACACTGTTATCTCAACTGCCGAGACACACTAATACATTCAAATTACCGGTTTATTCAAAAGTTACTAAAATCTATATATTATATCCTTCACTGAGTCTTACATACGATACTTAAATCATAAAAGGCTAGTTATGACATTGAATTCATATCTTCAACCTTTGTATAAATGTATCTACTATCATGCAGTTATTAATTATTATTGTTTTAGTTAAAAAATGTTTATAACAAGACAAGAAATTATTGGAATAGGAAGGAAAAGGGATATAATTAGCATAAAGCATCAGAAATTGAATTGTGATTTGAGGATCATTAATTCATATCTTCATCCTTTGTATAAATAGTTCTAATATCATGCAGTTATTAATTCATTTCTGTACAAATGGCGACTCTATTGGAATATATACCCAATATATATATAATTATATATTGACGAACTCCAGATTATACATACTTAGATTCCA
Organism: Discoglossus pictus; assembly: GCA_027410445.1. Taxonomy (NCBI): domain Eukaryota; kingdom Metazoa; phylum Chordata; class Amphibia; order Anura; family Alytidae; genus Discoglossus; species Discoglossus pictus. Next base: position 70,489,340 of record CM050164.1, on the reverse strand, counting down.
TAGTGAATAAGTTAATTTTTATATACTATATAAACCAACATCCTCTGCAAGCAACAGCAGTCTGATTGCCCTGCATTGATCACTTTCAGATGGCTTCTGAAGCCATCATTATGTGGTGGTTGTCATACTCACAAGCCGAGCGTTTCATTAGAACTTCATCTGAGGCTGAGATCGTGAAATTTTGCATGTCTCAAAGTATTTAAAGACATGGCCAATTAAGGTTATTGGGTAGAAACTAACTACTTAACTCTTTACTAGCAACAATGGTAGAGGACGGTACTGAGTTACAAATTATAATTTATCAGACAAAATACTCACCTTTACATCAAATTAATGTGCACTGTAGAGGCTTCTCCTTTTCTCCATCGATTGATTACAAATTCTGTGATATTATTAAAGATATTCAGTTTTATGTACACATGTTACTGTTGAAGAAACAATACTTTAAAAAGGAAAATCTGATGGATATTGATAGTATTGAACAATCAATGTTTGAGGATCTTACAGATCTTTTGGCTGAAAATGCTCCAAAATATAGGGATGGATCTTTTTGGTCTAAAAGACTACAACTTAAGTCTTATTTCTTCCCTACTCCATCTAGTAGCCCCCATGCAGAAATCTATTTGGACTTGATTACCAAAGATATTAACAAAATGCCGCAAACTGGCTTCACCTAACTTATTACTATCTGACTACTAGGGGCAGATAATATATTACATACGTTATGATCCTGCTCTGTCACTGTAGGGCCAATGTTTCTTTTGAAAATCCCTTCAAGCAGCAATGCATTCAACACAGCATAACAGTACCGCAGAGTTTTCCGAGTGTGTAGGAGCAAGGTATCAGATAGGATCCATTGCCATAGTGCTGTTATCTTTCCAGATTAAATTATACAAAATGCTGATGTATGTTTAAACTGTCTCTTACATCCCTTGGTTTAGGACACAAAAAAGAACATCCATACCCTTGTGTCATTCAAGCAAACTCAGTTTATTATTTCAGATCCAGTATCTTTTACCCCGCTTTCCCCACCCACAGGCTAACTCCTATCAGACTCATTCCTCCTTTCATAGACCGGCGTTTTTTTCCTGGCTGACATATCTTTACTCACACCAGCTGTCTCAGGCTTGGGGAAGGGGTAATTGTTAGGGCTGATTCACTTTTACAACCCCTATTTTACCAGATAGAGGGGTCTGGAAATGTATCATGCATTGATCTGTGGCAAGAGCCTGTGTTTATACTATGTGACCAGCTTAGACCAGATAGAGGGGTCTGGAAATGTATTATGCTTTGATCTGTTGCAAGAGCCTGTGTTTATATTATGTGAACTGCTCTGCTCAGGTCCTGGAGGGGCAAGTGACAGGACTGTTAGTAATTCTTGTTGTCAAGACATCTGGGGAGTTTATGTAATTTGGGGTCAAGAACAAGTCAACATGGTCCCAGCTAGACAAAATGTTTGATCACAGTACATCAATAACAACACATACATGTTAACCCAGAACCTGTTACAGTACTTTATGTGCACCATGTCCAGCTGTCCATGTAGTTATGACAACATACGTGAGCCATTCACATCCACTGACTCTCTATTAGTCCCCTACTCTCTCCCACTAAATGTAAAACATTTTCTAATTTTGCATACCTCTTTACCTAAGCAAGCTTTCCCTTTCTTCCTGACTCTTGCTACTCCTTATCTTTTCTCCCCCATGTTTCTGCCTCTTCCATTCACTTTTAGATTGTAAGTAGCTAATTTCTAATTTTGTAGGGGGCTTTGGAACAAAACAGGGCTTTCCATTTTCTGCAGTTGTTAAAATTGTATTTTTCCTTGTTCTCTTCCCCTGTACAGTGCTACGGAATATGTTGGCGCGATACAAATAAACATTAAAAATAAATAATAATAATGAATAATATGACTAAACAAGAATACAGTATCCTGAGAGCAATAAAAGATTAGGAGGATGTGATTATAAAAAGATCAGATAAAGGTGGCAATGTAGCAGTGTAGATAAGTATACGAGGGAGGCAATGCATCAACTTACAAACAAAGATTGCTACAAAAGGCTCCCCAACAAATGAATTTGGCAAAGGAAATTTAAACATCTTTTCCAAAGCTAAATTAGACAACATAATTACACCTAAAGAATTTAAATTCGAATAAACCAAAAGTTGCAAACTTTGATTTGTTACCTAAGGTGCCAATAATTTGACTGATCCGCCAGAAGGACCTATTGTCTCTGGCAACAAAAGTTTATGTGAACAAGCCAGCAAATATTTGGGCAATAGGATGAGATTAATCGTGGTTGCTTTACCATCATACATACGAGATAAGATGTATACTCTGATTAAACTGGATGACATAGTATTGAGTGATTTAACTCTTCTGGCTACTGCAGATGTAGAAGCCCTTTATACCATCATAGGACATCAAGCTGGTGTTGATGCTGTTCAATATTTTTAAAAAATGCAATCAAGTATTAACCATGGCAAACATCAGTCATCATCTGATTACTTGATTTTTGTATTGAAACAAAACTATTTTGTTTTCGATGGAAAGTTTTATTTGCAGATAAGGTGCACCGCCATTGGCGCAGCTTTCACCCCTAATTATGCTAACACCTATTTAGGTTGGTGGGAGCAAGAAAAATTATTTTTGGAATCCATGAATTCCTATACAAAACATGTGTTAATGTGGCTCCGCTACATAGACGATGTGTTCATCCTATGGGATGGAGCAAAACATCCTTTTCTGTAATTCATGTATAAACTTAACAACAATAACTGAAATCTTAAACTAACCCACCATCTTAGCCCCAAATCTGTAAATTTTCTGGACATTACAACACAGGAAGATGAATTGGGCAACATTGAAACAGATCTGTTCCAGAAGACAATGGCTACTAACAGTACATTGCATTTTGATAGCCCTCATCTACTTAAAGAGCGACCCCACTGGTAAGTTCCTAAAATTAGGAGGGAACTGCTCAGATCTGAAAAATGAGAGCTTGAGAATTAAGAACCAGACTGAGCAAGAGGGGATACAGTAAAAGAAGCACTTGAATTGCATATCACAGCGAGTGTCCTACGAGTAAAAGAAAGAGCAGGCAAAAAAAACATGCTCAACAGTTCTTTAACTGCAGTTCCAAGGGTGTCATTTATTCTTTACAATGTCCATGCAAGTTAAAATACATAGGAATGACCTCTAGAGAACTAAGAAAGTGCCCTGGGGAACATCTATCGAACATAAGGAATGCTTGATCTGATTTTGATAAAAGAAAGAATTTAACTACAGTTGACAAACCCCTTTTTCCACTATAATGAAAGCAAACTCATTCTGAAGTGTTGGGTGTCATGAATCAGCCAGTGGCCATATTGGATTTGGTGTGAACTATGCTGGGGCCATTTTGTGACTGGCAGCAGTGGCCATTTTGGGCTGGGTTATCTTCCACATGCTGTTGCCATGTGGAAGAACAAAAGGTTTGGGGCTCCCAGACACCCTGTTATACTGTTATAAGGTTATATTGTTATTTTGTGGTCTAGGGGATAAAGTATTATAAGTTTACCCCTTAGCATATCCCCATCCCTTCCATGTTTAGGCTCATTGTAATGGGTGTCATGTGAGGGAGCTGGTGGGATGTGTTGGTTCTATGTGTGTGAAACATTGTGTGTTGTATCTGTAAATATATTGTATTGGAATGTTGGAGCCATGTTGTGTGCAGTCATCCATATTGACTGCATATGTAACCTGAGTTGATCACCCATCTGCCTTCCAGCTATCACCTAACGTAAACACTTGAAGTGATAGCAAGGCCAGAACAAAGAGATTTGCCAGACTGCCAGGCACCGTAGGACAATGGTATAGTACAGGGTCTTCCAGCCTCAATAATAGGGCCATAGGCCAGGGCAGAGATGTTACTCTCTCCACAGACAGAGATAGAATGAGCTTGTAGCCACACCTAGGGGGCGGCCCCTGGGAAGGGGACTGATAGTTCCCAAGGATTAACCCTGTCACATGGGACAGAGGGAATTAGCTGCTCCTAAGGGCTACTCCATTGGTCCAGAGGGGGATGAGGGTTTGACTAAGAGTAGCCACTCCCTCCATTGTGTGTGTGTGAAATGTTTTAAATATGTGGTTCCAAAATAAAACGTGGTTCATAATTTTCATCAAGACTTTGTGTGCAGGTGTATTATTGACCCAGGGGCATATGCTGGCAGAGGAGATCGTTTCTGACTCCCTCTTGCATCCGCAAGGAAGGTCCATTGGTCTGAGTCACCCAAATCTTAGGTCTAAAACCTACAGGAGATAAGAGGACTAGGATCCTCTATACTCCATCATCATTGTACGATGTGACATTGGGGTTTGCAAAAAGTATTGCTAGGTAGAGGAAAAGGGGAAGGGGGAGAGAAACAGCGCACCACCTCCTAGTGCAGATCAGTTGTATAACAAAAAAAGTGTGTAAAAAAAACAGCTTAAAAAAAAGTCTGATGTTCTACTCACATGTTAATACCTCATGACATGAGGTAGATATATTTCGCACAGATAGTTCCTCGTATCCGTTCTTGCTTCTTGGCAGTGTTGACCATCTGCTTTTGTTGTGCAATAAGGTATATAAGAATGAACCTATTCACTATTGAATATAGAACATAGCGGCTTCATCAGGGCGCAGAGCCCTGATGATGCTCTGTGCTCCAGTTTGCATCCCATCTGCCACAGAAGCTTCTCATGCACGAGCGCCCCCATCTCATAGCTACTGGACCTGCTTGGGAAGGTAAGGGTCTAACGATGTGCCATATGGGCCAGGCATTGTTTCATGTGTCACCAAGAGCATGTTGCATTGCATGTTTATCCCACATGCAAATAATGACAGTGGCATGTAGTGATAAACATTCAATGCAACATGCTCCTGATGACACATGCACACAATGACAGTGACTCTACGTGCAATATGCTCCTAGTGACACATGCCAGTCCCACATGGCACACTGTCAGCCCCTTACCTTGGCCTTGGCAGCCTCCAGCAAGCAGGTCCAGCAAATATGAGATGGGGACATATGCATGAGAAGCCTCTGTGGCAGATGGGATGCAGGCTGGAGTGCAGAGCATCATCAGAGAGCAGTTCTCGGCGTCCTGATCACAGAGCGCTGTTCTCCAGCTCGCGAAGGACGTGCCACCGAATATAAGTATGTATAACCTGGAGTTCGTAAAAAGAAAAATGTAAATTATTATTGGGTATATATTCCAATAGAGTTGCTGTTTGTACAGGAACAAATTAGTAACTGCATAATATTAGATCCATTTATACAAAGGATGAAGATATGAGCTCAAAATCCTTCAAATCATGATTCAATTTCTGATGCTTTATGCTGCATAATCCTTCCTATCCAAATAATTTCTTATCTTGTTATAACATTTCTGGAATTCTTCCATAGGTTCAAATGTTTTAGGATACAATTTAATTCAGCTATTTCCTTTTCTAGTTACTTTTTAATAAAAAAAAATGAGTTAATAACTAAATGATATTATATTAATTTATACACAGGATGAAGATATGAATTCAGTGTCATAACTGGCCTCTTATGATTCAGATATCAGATGTAAGACACAGTGAAGGATATAATATATAGATTTTAGAAACTTTTTATTAAACTGGTAATTTTTATGTATTAGTGTGTCTAGTCAGTTGGGATAACAGTGTAGATTAGATACACTATCCGCTGTAAGTATCTATTTAGGTGATGATTATTCACAATATATAAAGTTCAGATGGATATAGACAGTGCCTTTTCAAAAGTATTCACCTCCCTTGACTTTTTACCTATTTTGTTAGATTACAGCCTTAAATTCAATGTTTTGTTAATCTGAATTTTATGTGATGGATCAGAACACAATAGTCTAAGTTGGTGAAGTGAAATGAGAAAAATATATACATAAAACTATTTTTTAGAAATAGAATACAGAAAATTGGAATGTGCGTATGTATTCACCCCCTTTGTTATGAAGCCCATAAAAAGCTCTGGTGCACCTAATTACCTTCAGAAGTCACATAATTAGTGAAATGATGTCCACCTGTGTGCAATCTAAGTGTCACATGATCTGTCATTATATATACACACCTTTTCTGAAAGGCCCCAGAGGCTGCAACGCCTAAGCAAGAGGCACCACTAACCAAACACTGCCATGAAGACCAAGGAACTCTCCAAACAAGTAAGGGACAATGTTGTTGAGAAGCATAATTCAGGGTAAGCTTATAAAAAAATATCCAAATAATTGATGATCCCCAGGAGCACCATCAAATCTATCATAACCAAATGGAAAGAACATGGCACAACAGCAAACCTGCCAAGAGATGGCCGCCCACCAAAACTCACGGACCGGTCAAGGAGGGCATTAATCAGAGAGGCAGTACAGAGACCTAAGGTAATCCTGGAGGAGCGGCAGAGTTCCACAGTAGAGACTGGAGTAACTGTACATAGGATGACAATAAGCCTTACGCTCCATAGAGTTGGGCCTTATGGCAGAGTGGCCAGAAGAAAGCCATTACTTTCAGCAAAAAACAAAATGGCACGTTTTGAGTTTGCGAAAAGGCATGTGGGAGACTTCTAAAATGTATGGAGGAAAGTGCTCTGGTCTGAGTAGACTAAAATTTAACTTTTCCTCCATCAAAGAAAACGCTATGTCTGGCGCAAACCCAACACATCGCATCACCCAAAGAACACCATCCCCACAGTGAAACATGGTGGTGACAGCATCATGCTGTGGGGATGTTTGTCAGCAGCCAGGACTGGGAAACTGGTCAGAGTTAAGGGAAAGATGGATGGTGCTAAATACAGGGATATTCTTGAGCAAAACCAGTACCACTCTGTGCGTGATTTGAGGCTAGGACGGAGGTTCACCTTCCAGCAGTTCAAGGACCCCAAACACACTGCTAGTGCAACACTTGAGTGGTCTAAGGGGAACCATGTAAATGTGTTGCAATGGCCTAGTCAAAGCCCTGACCTCAATCCAATAGAAAATCTGTGGTCAGACTTAAAGATTGCTGTTCACAAGGGCAAACCATCCAACTTGAAGGAGCTGGAGCACTTATGCAAGTAGGAATGGGCAAAAATCCCAGTGGTAAGATGTGGCAAGCTCATAGAGACTTATCCAAAGTGACCTGGAGCTGTGATTGCTGCAAAAGGTGTCTTTACAAAGTATTGACTTTAGGGGGGTGAATAGTTATGCACATTGACTTTTTCTGTTATTTTGTCCCATTTGTTGCTTGCTTCACAATAAAAAAAAAACATCTTCAAAGTTGTGGGCATGTTCTGTAAATTTAATGATGCAAATCCTCAAACAATCCATGTTAACTCCAGGTTGTGAGGCAACAAAACACGAGAAATGCCAAGGGGGGTGAATACTTTTGCAAGGCACTGAAGTTGCTCTCTCTCCCTTTCTGGGTTTCTAATTTTGTTATGTCTAACAATTCACCAATTGATGGTCACTGAGGCTGTTGAGAAGAGATGGTGCAGCCCTGTTTTTGTTTTTCCTTTATGAATATTTTAATTGTATTTTTAGGCAAAATTCAGGTCCATGAATGCATCCTCTTCATCTGCAAGAAGTGCCACCAAGTGAAATATATACATAGCGGCTATTAGATAGCCATTCCATCAATTCCGTTAATGACATTCATCCAGCAGAACATTTCACATGCCATTAAATAATAATGTTTAATATCACATGTTTGTTGTTAAGTTTATGGAACACCAGTGCAGATATGGCATGGGACAATGGCCTGTTATTTCAAGCCAGCATTAATATATATGTTAGTTAATCATGTCATCCCTTTTGTTTGATGTAAGCAACAGACATTATGACTGCAGACATTTTTCTCCTCTCAGTATTAATGGGTACATGATCAAACATCATGATATCCTAACAATCAGTTATAATCTAATAACATCTGTATACAGGATGAATGTGAAATCCATGTGGATACAATTTCATTGAGAGATGGTGATAGTACTCTGATTCCACTAACTGTGGTCACAGCTAAGTATTCCTTGTGATATGCCACATCATTACTGTAACGGAGTTGGAACACAAATCCAATATCTCCGCTGGTATACGGTAAAATATCCAAGAAGCACTACAGTCTCACCATCCCCAACCTCCCATATTGGACGACACTCAATTGGGAGTCAAAGAATACTGTCTTTATTTTGTTATGCAGAAATATATATATACATCTCTTTGGCCACAGGCAATACACATCCCCCATATTTGGCCACACAATACACATAGAGAGACAATAGGTGTGGTCACACCTCCCTGAGGCTACCTGGCTACTTTGATACAATCAGACATTGATCAGATTATACTTCCTATGTCTCATAATGAAAACACTTTATACAATAGACTTCCTTATCTTATGAGGAGTCTCTGTATTATGATTATCTATTAGCCTAGTAGCTGTAATATTCTGAGCCAATATATTCTGTAGAACATAAAACAACATATCTACAGTACAGCAATGTGATCATATTTTAACCAAGAATTAAAAAATCACAAAACAGGGTAAAACAGTGATGGTTTCCGTTACACACCTCCCCCGTGACCATAAGCCGGCATACACGGTCTGATCCCAACGGATCGGCCTGGGGATGTCCGGACAAAAGTATTTGCTGGTCAATTCTCTAGTTTGACAACCCATCAGCATTACTGCAATTCACCTTTACTCACATTTCAAGAACAAAACAAACGCACACTTCATACAGCATTCACAGCAATAAACACTTCAAGGATAGGGAAAACACACCCCACAAACTGGTTTCACAGAGGCCTCTGTACTGGAGACAATGGGGAAAGTAAGCCAATTATCCAGGGATAGAGGCAGACTCCATTGAGCACATGGTTGCAAAAAAACATAAACCACTTTAAAATACATAAAGTCACCTTTTACACATAACACACAGACATTTCACATATCCCCAGATAGCTGGGATCTGAGCGCACAAAACTACCGAATAGCGCTCAGATCCTATTCACACAGTTCAATTGCCAGGTAGCTAAAGTCTTTCCCATAGTCTTTCATTATATGAATGGGCTCCATGGCATAGCTATCTGGAGTATCACCGCTCCCACAGGGCAAGTACCGAATGACCCCCCTGTATTTAAAGGGCCAGAATGAGTGACATACACTCTGGTATGGCCGAATACTATTTTTAAAGGGCAATATGTCCCAGGGCCATAGTTGCAGGGCAGGAGGCTGGCAATAAATCCTCTCCAGGACAAAGTGGCAAAGGGCACTTCGTCACACATCTCCCCTTTGGGGGGATGTCTAACCAGGCACCTGGATATTTTGCTGTGGTGATGGGGCAACACGCTGAGGGGACTTGAGGGGCAGAGACCAGCGGCACTCTGCCCTGATGCCAGCTCTTCTGCTGGTATAACCTGCAGGACATCCTGCTCTGTACAAGGGACAAAGGGAGGGCAGAGGCCGACTGCACTCTGCCCCGCTGTCAGCTCTTCTGCTGGGGGACTTGGGACATATTCCGGCTCAGTAGCCAGGGAAAGGTGGGGGTCAGTGGGGGTTAACATTTCCTCTGTTAACCCTGGGGCCACATTAGGAGTTAGCTTGGGAGGGGAATCTGTACTTAACCCCTCCTCCGGTTGTCCCAGTTAGGGTAGTTGGGGATCTGGACAGGCTGTCCAGCATCCCGGTAGGTCAGGCACAGAGACCACGGTCCCATCTGCGCCGTCTGGGAGATTGGTATCTCCCCTTGTTAGGGTAAGCTGTCGCTGGGGGGAGAGGGCGACACCTTCAGCTCCCTGGGGTTCACACTGCCACTGGGGGGGAAGGACGGCACCTTCTGCTCCCTGGGGTACACACTGCCGCTGGGGGGGAAGGACGACACCTTCTGCTCCCTGGGATACACACTGCCGCTGGGGGGGAAGGACGACACCTTCGGCCCCCTGGGGTACACACTGCCGCTGGAGAGGAAGGACGGCACCTTCTGCTCCCTGGGATACACACTGTCGCTGGGGAGGGGAATTAGTTTGAGTATTCCACGTGGAGCGGTTTCTGTTTCTGGGACAGTCTCTCTGCATGTGGCCCTGCTGGTTACACGTGTGGCACCTGATGTACCGTGGAGGGGTTTGGTAGTTCCCACCACCTGGACGCAGTGCTGGGGGGGGGGTTAATGGTGGGAGGTGGGTTAGCAGCTCCCAAGATGGACCGCCCCCGTGCCCGCTGCTTTTCCATTATGTATTCGTGGACATCTGCCATTAACCATTCCAAGGTTATTGTGGGAAGCGTACCTGGGAAAAAGGCCAGTCTGCTTTGGAGTTCTCTTCCAAACTCATTCTGTGTGCTGTCCGTAAGAGGTGCTGTAGCCGCTGCCCGGTCTCCCTACATGAGTTCCTTTCTGTCTGCATCCCTGTAGTCCGCGGCCGCCTTCTCCACCTCGTCATGGAACGGTGTCCGAAAACTAGCCGGTTCCATCGTGCTGTAGCCAGGGGCACTGTACGGATACTAGCGTTGCCCTCAATTTGTAACTCCACGGAATGGTGTCTCCTGTAGCTGTCCTTCTGACCGTGGGAACAATTCCGCCACTTGCCACCAAATGTAACGGAGTTGGAACACGAATCCAATATCTCCGCTGGTATACGGTAAAATATCCAAGAAGCACTACAGTCTCACCATCCCCAACCTCCCATATTGGACGACACTCAATTGGGAGTCAAAGAATACTGTCTTTATTTTGTTATGCAGAAATATATATATACATCTCTTTGGCCACAGGCAATACACATCCCCCATATTTGGCCACACAATACACATAGAGAGACAATAGGTGTGGTCACACCTCCCTGAGGCTACCTGGCTACTTTGATACAATCAGACATTGATCAGATTATACTTCCTATGTCTCATAATGAAAACACTTTATACAATAGACTTCCTCATCTTATGAGGAGTCTCTGTAATAGGATTATCTATTAGCCTAGTAGCTGTAATATTCTGAGCCAATATATTCTGTAGAACATAAAACAACATATCTACAGTACAGCAATGTGATCATATTTTACCCAAGAATTAAATAACCACAAAACAGGGTAAAACAGTGATGAGTTCCGTTACAATTACTAATGCTGATGGCAAGGGATTTCTCATTATACAGAATGGATTGCACTGCTTGTGGATGAATTTCAGGTAAGTTGGTTTATTATTACATTATTTACCACTGTACTGTATATACAGATTTTTTTAGATATTTTTTTTAATTCCTTCTCTGCCTTTTTTTAGCATATGTTCACTTTTTTTTCTTTTTTGATTTTCTGAACACACTGTATGTGTGTAATTGAATTGGATTACATAATCCATAATTGAATTTAACTGTGTAATGGAGCAGATGAAGATATGATGTATGTGCTATGCGCATTACTTGTTTCTTCTATTAAATTGTGTTTTTAATTATAAGAATGTTATTCTTTTTTGTTAGGGAATATAACCCTATAGATGAATAATATCAAGAGTAAAAGGATTGATTGACAAATACTCCTCCAGAAGTAAAGAATGTGAGTGAAAGAAGTCTCTGATTTGTTATTTAATATTTTTTGTAGCAACTTAAAATTTTATATTTTAATGATAATCATTTAAAAAGAAATTACTAAAATTATGGTGCCAGGGAAATTGTGAATTTCAAAAACTGCTGCCAACATGGGGTTCCCCTTGATATAATAATCAATTGGTCTCACTGAACTGCCTATTAATAAGCATAAGATAAGAAGCCAGACTTATCTATATATCCCACATACACTCTAAATTCATTATTATTGCAAAACTCCTAAATAGTGGCAGACCTTATAAAGATGGAGCCACAGTCAAGGTTGCACTCTAAAGGTGGAGTTCCTCTTTAGTGATAAATATTGTTGTAGGTAGGTTTAACCACAGCACAAGCTGCGTACTCACACAAATGCAGATACTTCATTGTGTGTTATGTGCAGCTCAGTCCAGCTATATAGCACTTTCTAGAACTTCCTGGAACCAAACTATGTGCTGTATTAAGCAGCTTTCTTAAATTTCAGGGTGAGTAAAAGGTACTGGAGACATATAAGATTGTTATTTATCTGAAAATGGTTACTGTGGTGTGATGACCACATGTGACCCTAGTAGATGCTATGCATCAATATTATTATACAGTATTACCTTTACCCTTTAGGTTTTTCCATTTTTGCAGCCTCTTGTCCTTTCAGATTCACTCACACCACACCCATGATATTAATGTACAGTCGGATAAGTTTATGACTGTGCTCTGTGTATACAATAAATGATGATATTGTTATACCGTTATCCATGTTTCTGTGTGTTTCTCATGGTTACAAATGTGGGACATTAACATACATAACAATTACAACTATTATGTTTTAGGATTTTGTCATCATCCTGTATAGACTTCCCTTCATGCATTTGATGAATACAGAACATTTAAGTGACACAAGCGTGGTTTACAAATTACCACATGTTTTAATATATCTAATATGTGTTCACACAGTTATTTAAATGTTATTATCACTATTGTAAAAAGTGTGAGTGGACAACATCATTAGAGATTATTGGGAGTTAATACTTATACATTGTGACACTGATGGGGCTAATCAGTCCACTGAAGGCTTATTAACCATCATTAATGATTAATCCATACATTATTATTATCACTAATTGTCACATGATCATTATTGATATACATTGTGCCTTCGTGACATTAGTGTAATCACCCTTGTCCTGATCTGTCTCTATATGGCCATGCCCTTGCACCTATTCCTTACATGCTCCATGTGAAAATGCATGGCCTGGCCTGTGTTGATTTACCTATGGTTTTTACTTCCCCCATTTCATCAATATTGGTGTATGTCATTCCGGTGTGTAAGGACCCATGCTGACATACCCACCCCCAGTGTCTGGGACCCCAGGTTATTGTGTAGATTACATATCTTGCCGTAGATGTGCTATAGCTGATCTCTGTGAGTAATTGATGATCACTCGTGTTGTAGAATATTGTTTGTGCTGTGTCTATCCCTTTAATACTGAGTGATTCAAAGCATCTGTTGTGGTCCATGTACGTTTGCTGATTGTTATTAACCTCTTGCATAATTTGGTTTATGTTCCCTGGACATTGTGATATGTTATTTGTAGGTATGATTTGGCAACAGTTAGTGTTCCATAATATGATGAGTCAGACATATTAATGTATATATCTGATTTTAATTTTTAACATTTGTGTCTCTGTGACTGCAACATATTATTTGTAACTAGTGACCTGCCCACCAAAAAATGACGGCAATAAAATTGTAAGGCAGGTAATGCTGTTTGGTTGAGACATTAATTTTGTTGGTGGTCCGAGATCCTTCGGCGCTCATTGCGAGGCTGTTTGTAGTAATTTTTTACTCTGATCGGCGCTTTTGGTGTTATTGTTTGGTCGGCGGTGATCTGTTTTTTGCGCTTATTGCAAGGCTTTGTGTGCTATGAGCAGCGTTGGCGCTCGTTGTGAATTGCGCAGTGAATGGCTTTTGTGTTTATTGTGAGTGTTTTTTTTGTGTATATGTTTTTTTGTATGCTAATTAAATAATTTTAAAATTTAAAAATGAATATACTTTGCCTATTTTGAAGTAATATATGCAGGAAGCATTGTGCTGAAGAGCAGACAATCTGTTTTGATGTTCCTGCAGCATATACTGTCGGTTTGCACTGTTGTGGAGCTGATGTGTAAGTGTCAGCAATATGTTTAGTGTAAATAGACTGCGTGCCCGAGTAAAAGCCGTTAGGGTAGCTGTGTACTTCCGCATTGTGTAAGTTAGTGTTGTAAAATGAAGGCGAATGTGTATGTGGTAAGCGACTGTGTATGATGTAGCGTCTTTGTTAATAGTGTATCTTGTAGCTCGTATGGCTTTTAGCAAAATCCGTATGTGCTTGGTGGTGTTTTGCGTGTTTAGGGTCCTGTAGTCTCAATTTCGTTTTTTTCTGTTTCTAAACTCTGGAATTTGGACTTAAATTGAGGTGTAACTTCACTTGCAGAGGTCCTGGGTGCTCCCCCACCCCCTTGCTGTGGGTTAGCTTTTTATGTATTTGTTGTGTGTATTTATTGTGTTTTAATGTTGTCATGTGCGGGCGGTTTGGGCATTAGGGTCGTATTTTTGCGAGGTCGTAATATAGTGTATCTTGTACCTCGTACGGCTTTTAGCAAAATCCGTATGTGCTTGGTGGTGTTTTGTGTGTTTAGAGTCCTGTAGCCTCGTTTTCGTTTTTTTCGGCTGCCATTTTTTCTCTTGCTTAGTGGATTTTCATTTGTCTAAACTCTGGAATTTGGACTTAAATTGAGGTGTAACTTCACGTCCGTAAATTTTCCGTTGTAAGTCCCACCAGCGGCTCATTGCAGCCGGTGTGGGAGCTTCCACCACAGCAAATGCGGCCCCTCACTTCGCGAGGGTCCGCATTTGCGGGCCAAAAGTCGTAGGGGGTTGTAGGGATAAGCGCCTACAGCGCTCATCACCAGCGCAAGGAGCACCTTTGGCGCTCCTTGCCAGCAACTGCGTCCCTCGCTTTGCAAGGGCCACAGTTGCGGTTGGCCCCCTATGCGAGTGCGCAAGCGTTAGCAACAACCCGCATGCTCACAACTATATATGTGATAGAGTTTTTTGATTTCTGACGCAATTTATTAAAGTGCTGTCTCTTTATCCATTTCTTTATCCATATGTGAGTACATTTTCTTTTTCCATATGTCTTATGAGTCACACGAGGATATTAAATAGTTTTGCATTCTAAATATGTGCCAATATAAATTTACGACATTCATTTTTGATGATCTTGCTTTTGAGTGCTGTGCTGTCTCTTTAAGTGCCACTCCGGCTGTCAGCAAATGTTTTAAAAGCATTTGTGAGTGCTATTTATTACTCAATTTTTCCAAGTTACAGAAAGCCTCAATAGAATAGGTTTTTGGTATAAAGGTGAAACAGAGTAACTCGTAATATTTCAGCAGTTAAAAAATCAGTTGAAAAGTTTGCTGTTATTTGCGGCTTAGTCTTGCTGCAGTCACTCGTAGTAGTTCTCTCGCAATGGGTGAATAAAAAAGGGAGATTTGCTTTGTTCATAAACACAGTGTAATTTGCAATAGAAGAGTATTATATGCACTAACCATTACTGTACAGTACATTGACCTGCAAAACTGCAAATTTCCCCCTTTTCAACCAGTTTAGATTTTAAAGCAATATGATATGGCAGAAGCATGTCCTCTGATTATGCATGCACATGGTAATGGGAAGACTTTTAAGGTGACATTCACAAATTGGCTTTATCCTTTCATCCATGACACAGAATGCACAGTAGATGTAAAGCAGATATATCCGTTGGCAGTTTCTCAGTGTAGACTTTCTGAACAGATATCATTTTTGGCAGCATTGTATGGGTAACAGAGGAAATTTCATGTAAACAAAAATGATTCTTTGTCTGACCTTCACCTCGTTGAGCACCATCTGCTTTAAACTTAGTCATGAAAAACCACAAACACATCAGGCTTCTGGTGAAATAAACTTACAGTAGGAACAGCTGATTAACTGTTGTTGCAGGAGAGAACTCTTTTATCAAATCCCTTTCACTGAATTACTGACATTTATACATGTGTAGCCTTGTAAATTATATAACATTTGGATTTTGTTTCTTAGTAAATATAAAGGGTAAAAATGGGAAGTGATGGAAAAGTGTGTGTGAAAAAACCTCTAACATCCTTTTATTGCTGCAGGATATCTGTATATTAAAAGAGAAAGTGATGAGAGCTGTAGAAAAACAGTAAAAACATAACATTTTTGAAATGTAGCTGTAGTTTGATATTTTGAGGGAAACATATTACTGAGCTTAGAATTCTAAATGCAGATCCAGAATGGAACATCATGTTTTACCAATCACTTCTACTCAAACAGGAACCAGTATCTGAAAAATACATAATTTTCATCAATTCATCAATCAAGTGAGCTCTTTTATATATAAAATACATTTATTTTTACATTTAGGTGGAAATTTCCCTTAAAGAAAACTCAGACATGCAAGATCTATAGTGAATGCTGGTGGAATTATGTATGTGGTATAGGTTGTTCTTTAATTTGTAGAACATCTCACTGTTTCATAATTAATGCTATGGGAAAATCTGGTGTCATGTACATAAGGGTAAATATTATTATTATTATCATTAATAATATTAATAATAATAATAATAACCATAATAATAATTACAAGGCTTTTTTTGGGAGTTTCTCCATATTTCTCCAGACTGCAAAAGTTCACTTAAAAATATCTTGCTTGTCATAGCAAACTCAGAACAACGGTAATAATTATTTCCCTGAATGTCAGATGACACAACTAACAAGCTCTTTTAAGAGCATCTGCATTATTCTTATGTCCTATGGACTTAGGGTCATATTAAATTCCAGCCTTGTAAGTCCAACGTGTAGCACGTAACGGCTGTGTGCTTCAAATTTGGCACACTTACATTGCTATTAAATTCGAAAGGACTGCGAGTTACGAGCGAGAGACGCTATTTTGTAAACCAGTTTGCGACCGTCGGATTTGCCTGCTCGCACGCAAACAATTAAGCAATCTCGTAGTTACAGGTCCATATGGAGCCAATGGAAAGAGAGATTGTAAGCATTACATCACTGAAAAAGGGGAGGGCCGATTTCCACGTCCTACGTACTTCAAATCCAGTTTGCGATCGGTCCCACGGGCCAGAAATAATGCAATATTAATAAAGCAGTAAATATGATATTCTATTACAACCGAGTTACAGTATATGTTGTAACAAATGAAATGCAGGGATCTATATAACACAAAAAATATTCATGAAGTAATGTTGAGAATGTTGTGCTCTTAATTATAAGACCTAACATCAATTTCCCTTGTAATACATGTACAGTAGAGTGATTTTATTTACAAGTGCTACGTATTGTACTTTATCCCCTTAGCGGGTGCTCTAGAGCACACGTTGGCCTCTGGGCTCTATTTGCGTGTTACGTGCTTGCTCGCGAGTGACCAAGTTGCACTTTGATAGCTGAATTAAACAATTAGCGGTTACGGGCATGACAGATCAAAGAATTTATTTGCACAAAGTTCAGTGTAGCTCTCCACGTAGCCTATTCTCGGCCTTCCTGCGTGTTAACATGCAAAGCCCGCTGTAAGCAACGTTACAAGGCATCTTAGCATGCAAATAGCCCTAAGATGATAGTTACGAGCTACGTGTTAACACGTAGCTCCAATGTAATAAGGCTGTAAGTTATCTTCTTTTGTCCATAGGGTTTTTACCTAACCCACTTGAGAACTTGGTAGCAATCATAAGCATAAAGGGATAGACTCACTAAGATGCGAATCTAGTTGTGTATGAACGCATGTAAAATGCATTTAGACAAGTGAATTGTATTATAAACAGTGTGTGTACCGGTCTACATTTACTGTACTCAAATATTTTAAATAATTTACTTTAGAAAGCAACACTTGAAAATAGGCAATATATTTGAAAATATGTTAAAAGACCACTGTTGTGCATTTACAAGTAAATATTATTTGTTTATTTGTTGGACAACAACTATTAAAAGCAGTATGCTTTTGAATGGGTCAATTTCCCTCACAAGCAGAGCGGTTTTGCTCCTTCTCCTACCTGTACCTGTCAGGGGTTGTGCTCAGCTCTGTCTGGAAGCAATACTAATAAAAAGTTTGACCAGTCAGATTTTGGTTCAGACTGAGCATGAAATAAAAGTTGTGTGGCTTTATTGGGCAGGGCCTATTGGGCAGCTGCCTGCAGGCTACAATACATCTGTTACCTCTGTGTAGGCAGTGGGCATGTGACTAATGATGTCACAGTGACATCATAGCCCAGCTTGCTTCCAAGCTCCATGATGCCTCAGCCCTCAGAGAGTTGATCATGCCTTCTGACAAGGCACATGAAGGTGGAGATATGCATCTCTGCTTGCGGAGAAAAGAAACAATTTAAAAAAATTACTTTTATTTATTTTATACTGTCCTGCAAACAAACATATGAGATTAAATTTAAATTAAATGCATTACAGTGGTTCTTTAAAAAAATACAGCATTTTATTTATTACCATTTATAAGAAATTATGTTTCTGTGGAAGTGTTTGAACTTGGCTGATACACCTCAATATTCATATATAGTTGATCCAAAATACGTTAGTACATTGTGCACAATATAGAATATTATACACATCATAGTAACTTACTTTACAAAACTACTGAAAAAGAAAAACTAAAAGAAAAAAGAAACATATTTGAGTATAAAATAGTATGTTGATAAGAGTCAAGGAAATTCATTCAGAAGCACAATGCACAGGAATTTGGTTGGTATTTAATTGTGTTTCAGTAAACATAAAATCGATTATCGTGCAGAATATTTGTGTATAACAAAAAATGTTATATTATTGTTCTCTACGTTACATGAAAAGCATTAGACAAAACATAGTAAAACTCTGAATATAACATATTGCAATAAATATTGTGTATCAGCCTATAAAAGTCAGGTTATATTCACCAAAGTCATTGAGACACCTGACCTGGGGCAAGATTTATTAAACTTTGGAAAGACTGCAAAGTGATTTTATGAAAAAAGAAGAGAAACCAGCAAGCATAGCCTCAGAAAAAAACGCACATGCCTAGGTTATCCTATGGGACTAAATTCAAGTGAGAGGTATTGGTGCAATCACTCCAGTTCCTATATATTATATATATTATATTAATATTGTATGATATTGGGTTATGTGTATTTAGTTGATAGGTCTTGGAGTAGCCTCTTTAATTGTTATGTTATCCAATAGGGCTAGATTAATTAAGCTTAGACTTTTTTTCACAACATCCACAGTTCTGATACTATCCTGTGAGGCTAGATGGACTAAGGTGAAAGGTTTTGGAGAGATCCTCCGTATGACAAACATCTTCCCTGTTGACTAGTAAAAATAACACATTGTGACATGCTCGCTTTCGTTTTTTCCTATATTGCCTACATATCAAAGGCTTCATAGGAAATATTGGGATTCAAGATAATAATACATTGCATTTTAACCCTCATGTATCCTTAAATAATAAGTGGCACATGGGCAGTACGTGTTAAGCCACCTGTATTTATTACAATCAATGCAAATTAGTAATCGACACTTTCATATGATATATATATATATATATATATATATATATATATATATATATATAGTGGATATAAAAAGTCTACACACCCCTGTTAAAATGTCAGGTTTCTGTGCTGTAAAAAAATTAGACAAAGATAAATCATTTCAGAACTTTTTCCACCTTTAATGTGACCTATAAACTGTACAACTCAACTGAAAAACAAACTGAAATCTTTTAGGTAAAGGGAAGAAAAATAAAAAATAAAAATAATGTGGTTGCATAAATCTGCACACCCTCTTATAACTGGGGATGTAGCTGTGTTCAGAACTAAGCAATCACATTCCAAATCGTTAAATAGGAGTCAGCATACACCTGCCATCATTTAAAGTACCACTGATTAACCCCAAATAAAGTTCAGCTGCTCTAGTTGGACTTTCCTGAAATTTTCTTAGTCGCATCCCACAGCAAAAGCCATGGTCCACAGAGAGCTTCCAAAGCATCAGAGTGATCTCATTGTTAAAAGGTATCAGTCAGGAGAAGGGTACAAAAGAATTTCCAAGGCATTGGATATACCATGGAACACAGTGAAGACAGTCATCATCAAGTGGAGAAAATATGGCACAACAATGACATTACCAAGAACTGGTGCTCCCTCCAAAATTGATGAAAAGATGAGAAGAAAACTGGTCTGGGAGGCTACCAAGAGGCCTACAGCAACATTAAAGGAGCTGCAGTAATATCTGGCAAGTACTGGCTGTGTGGTACATGTGACAACAATCCCCCCTATTCTTCATATGTCTGGGCTATGGGGTAGAGTGGCAAGACAAAAGCATTTTCTTACAAAAACATCCAAAACCAAGCTACATTTTGAAAAAACACATCTGATGTCTCCCAAAAGCATGTGGGAAAATATGTTATGGTCTGATGAAACCAAGGTTGAACATTTTCGCCATAATTCCAAGAGATATGTTTGACGCAAAAACAACACTGCACATCACCAAAAGAACACCATACCCACAGTGAAGCATGGTGGTGGCAACATCATGCTTTGGGGCTGTTTTTCTTCAGCTGGAACTGGGGCCTTAGTTAAGATAGAGGGAATTATGAACAGTTCCAAATACCAGTCAATATTGGCACAAAACCTTCAGGCTTCTGCTAGAAAGCTGAACATGAAGAGGAACTACATCTTTCAGCATGACAACGACCCAAAGCATACATGCAAATCAACAAAGGAATGGCTTCACCAGAAGAAGATTAAAGTTTTGGAATGGCCCAGCCAGAGCCCAGACCTGAATCCGATTGAAAATCTGTGGGGTGATCTGAAAAGGGCTGTGCACAGGGGATGCCCTCACAATCTGACAGATTTGGAGTGTTTTTGCAAAGAAGAGTGGGCAAATCTTGCCAAGTAAAAATGTGCCATGCTGATAGACTCATACCCAAAAAGACTGGGTGCTGTAATAAAATAAAAAGGTGCTTCAACAAAGTATTAGTTTAAGGGTGTGCATACTTATGCAACCATATTATTTTAATTTTATATTTTTTCTTCCCTCTACCTAAAAGATTTCAGTTTGTTTTTCAATTGAGATGTACAGTTTATAGGTCACATTAAAGGTGGAAAAAGTTCTGAAAAGATTTGTCTTTGTCTCATTTTTTTACAGCACAGAAACCCGACATTTTAACAGGGGTGTGTAGACTTTTTATATTCACTGTATATATATAAAAGTTTGTACATAAGTTCAATGAAGATCATAATGTGTTATTGCTGGCATAAATTGAGTGGAAAAAAATACCTAAAAAGATTTAGATATTATTTAATAGTTTTTACATTAGCATAGAAATGTTTGTAACCTGTAATTGTATATCAGGGCTGCATAATCATTATCTTCAATTCAATGTATGCCAATTTTCTTTAACATACAGGAGCAAAGAAAATGACAACACATATCAAGATCATTTTATTATCAGAAAATATATTCTGTTCAAGTTATTGAGATGTACTCTACGGTTTGTAGCATTTCTGAAAAGGAGCAATACAGTATAAAAAAATAATGAGCCAGTGTCACAGAATGTGAAGTCAATGCTTCCCTGGATGAATGTTGATGTGTATTGATGGCAATGTATTCAGAAGAGTATTTACTTTTTATGTTGCCCTATGTGCATTCAGATGAGTGCTCCTCCATGTCACAATTATTACTCATTCTTTACTCTTGCTATATCTTAAATCATGCGTGTATACAAGCTTATGTATATGTATACATATATATTTATATATATATATATATATATATATATATATATATATATATATATATATATATATATATACAGTATCAGAAGATGTCAGATACAGGCCCCTGATCAATTATCCAAATCACAATTATATGAGCCTGTAATGGAGCCCGTAAATGTTTCTGATATTCAATTGGATAAATTTAGCTACTCGCATTCCATTTTCAATTTTCAGGCTTAAAAGCACTGCGGGATGTCAAAACTGTAACTCTGTCCTATCTCCTCTTTTGATGTTACAAACATTCATGTAGCCCGCAATTGTGTTCTACTCTGTAAATGGCAAATGTATAAAAAAATTATATGAGTACTAGATAGGACTCGCAAGTGGATAAAACACCTGTTCGTAACACTGCAAAAGCAAATATACACACACTACTGTTCTTAAAAACACTGGGAAAGCAATGTACCCACAAGGACAGTTGCTTTATTGATTGTTATTGATTTCTACATTTCTGGATTGTGGGTCTGATCGCAAATCGTACTTCTAAACACTAATTAATTGTAGTATAAACTCCATGTTTTACTGACATCATTATTATTATAGTTTATTTATAACGCGCCAACATATTCCGTAGCGCTGTACATAAAGTAGGTTCAGACAATGATAGGCAGAAACACACCACTGAGTGTACTCAAGTTTGAGCTACTCCCCCTACATTTAGTACTATAATTTGATATTAGTCTGTACTCATAAATGTTTGTTTTTTCAGCATCCCATGATCTTGTCTTAGGGCAAGATGGCATTGCTTTTGATACATTAATAAACAGGTTTACCTAACTTGAATGTTCATAAACTTCAACTGACTTTCCTTTTAGGCCATCTAGCAAGACATCTAGGGTAATTTCCTCTAGATCTAATTTAGTAGCATGATTGATCCCCAGAGTTAAATGAACCTTTATTCTATTAACAGGTAATTAGAAAAAGTCCCAATTACATATTTTTGTATAAGAGATCATGTTTGAAAAATACTTTGAAACAGCACATTGATTCTGGCTGCTTGTTGTACAGTGCTAAAGTATTCCATAGCCATGTACAACAAGTGTCTTCTTTCAATTCATGTAATCAAGGCTTTGGTTGTAAACAGCCACAACTATAATGTGATTGAATGCGTGTGTAACTATTTATTTAAACTAAAGATAACAATATACATTACAGTCTAGATTAGATATTTTTATCCCATAAATTGCAATTGGATGACAAGTATACAATATATTCTGGAAAATGTGCTTTTCAATAGACTACAATTGCTTTTAAATTGAGTTCAGAATTATACATCACAAGCACTGGTTTATAAAAGAAGGTTTGATTAGCTCTTTGAAGACTGGCAGCTGTGGACTACAAAACTACCTTAATTGTAACACAATTAAATGGCATACTGTTTATAGCGCAGTACTTATAATGTAGCAAACCATTCCTGCAGTCAAATAAATGATTATAAGTTCTTTCTTTTTTAATGCAAGGGAAAACAGGACTACAAAGGAACTAACTGGAGCATCATATTTTAAAGCAAAGTTCTTTTAAATGCAGTATTTTGGTAATCTCTGCTTGTTATATCTATATGATAAGATTACAAACTGATATTCATACTAGCAAATTATAGTATACTAGCGCCTTGCTCGTCAATAAATGACGGCAATAAGATTGTAAGGCAGGTAATGTTGTTTGGGTGCAAAATACATTTTGTTGGTGTTTTAATATCCTTCGGCGCTCATTGCGAGCCTTGCGCTGAGCGCCTTTGGCGCTCATCGCGTGGCTCGCAATGAGCGCCTTTGGTGCTCATTGCGAGGCTCTTGGTTGTTGGTGTGCTATGAGCAGCGTTGGTATTTTTTTTTGTTATGGCAATGAATAATTAATAAAATAAGAAATTAATATACTTTACCTATTGTGAAGTAATATATGCAGGAAGCATTGTGTTGAAGAGCTGGCAATCTGTTTTCATGTTGCTGCATCATCAGTGCTGTGGAGTTGCTGTGTAAGCGTCATGAATGTGTGCAGTGTAATAGTGTGCGTGCGGGAGGCAAATCCATTAGTGTAGTTGTGTACTTCCGGATTCTATAAGTTATTGTTCTAAAATGACGCCTAATGTGTGGTATGCGGCTGTGGCTGATTTAGCGTCCTTCGTTTCGGATGTCGTCCGACTTTTTTGGGAAATCCGTAGGTGTTTGGTGGTGTTTTGCGTCTTTAGACTGCTCTAGCCTCGTTTTCGCTTTTTCGGCGGCCATTTTTTGTCTTGCTTAGGGGATTTTTGAGTGTCTAAACTCTTTTATTTGCAGTTAAATTGAGGTGTAACTTCAGTTTTCGAGGTCCTGGGTGCCCCCCCTTGCTGTAGGTAAGCTTTTGATGTATTTGTTGTGTGTATTTATTGTGTTTTTCATGTTTTCATGTGCGCGGGTTTCGGGCGATTTTTGCGCGGTCCTAATGGGTCGTAACGTGTCTTATATTTTGCTTTTGTAACTACGGAAATGAGGCGACGCTTTGCCGTTGTGTATTTTCTAAGTCTGGCGTGCCTGGCTTTGCTCAGCCTCGTTTTAATCCAGTTTCAGATATGTTTGCGTTTTTTATTATTTTTCGTGTGTTTCGTGTTTTTCGATGTCCGCGGTACAGCTGTTAAAATCGTATTTTTCCGAGGTCGGACTTTTTGGCCCCTGAGATCCCACTTTCTGCAACTGCTTTCAGCCTAAGTCCTGCGTGCCTCAACCGTTTGCCTCACTTTGCGAGGCTCGCAGGAGCGCCATTGGCGCTCATTTCAGCTTAAGTCCTGCGTGCTTCAATGCCTCAACTGCTCGCCTCGCTTTGCGAGGCTCTCAAGCATGATGACAAATTGCAGTTTGACAATTATAATATGGGATAACTGGAGTCTATAGACATTAGTGAAATTCTCAAAAGTACAAGAAAGAGGGTTTAATAAGTTTATCATAAAAGACACTCAAACATTCAAAAATGCTCAGTGATTGTTAGACTGTACTAGATAGCATACATATATATGTCCCATACTGACAGGACTATAAATGTATCAGAGAAAAAATGCTAACGAGCATAACATATGTTCTTCTTACAATACCTGCAATAGTTAGAGTTAAAAAAAATTGGCTGAAATTGTTGTTTTCCAGCCAGAATAATTTGTAAAGAAAATCACCATATGACATGGTGCATATATAGATATATGGAAATGATAAGGGAAGGACAGCCAATCATACTGATTAGACCAATCAGTCTGGCACCATGAAAAACTGAGTTCTCTGTAAATTGCTTCATACAAAAATTGTGGAGGTGACGAACAACATATCAAAAAGATATAATCTTGCATAGAACTTTTCTGAATTATAAACTTTTACACTTTTCAACAAATCAGTTGGTATATAAAAAGGACTGTAATAAGGTGTATGTTATATTGTTATCCTTTTTCGTTAAATGAACACTCTAATGTCATAGTAACATAACCTAGATGCTTTAATTAGGCACTGGTTATTAATAAGACTGAAATTTAATTATTTGGAAACACATTATTCAATATTGCACTTACTTCGCTGTCATGTTTTTCCACTCTGGATGCACGACAGTGATAAATGGTAAGACACAGCATTGTGTCATGACAGTTGTGGGTGTTCTTCATTTCCTTTGGCAGCAATCAGCTTATCAGCCTATCAGCTTTGTCTGGGAGAATGTGCTAAATTATAGGTTTGTGTGCTGTTGGTATGACTGTGTTATGCAATTACAAATATGTGTAAATCATGATATTTGATAGAAAAGCTAAGCAGTTGTGTGAGAAAGCCCTTGACTTCAATTGCATATATAAAAATGAACACAAATATCAGGCTTTGCCTGTGTTTGTGGCCATATATATCAACTGCTTTGAATAGCCACCTCCAAATGTCATTTCACAATTTATTTATTTTAATCCCCTCCCTCATCTCCTTTCACGATTCGTTGTTTCTTATCTTACTCTACCTCTAATCAGGCCCCATTCACACAAACACACACTACGCATTCCTCACCTAGAAAGAAGCCTTTGATGTAGATAAGGTTTAGTCTGCTAGAAGGATTGCGCCCTAAAGTGCAAGCGTTGATGATAAATGAAAATATGGTTTAGCTATGCCTAGATCACACACTCACTGCCAGAGAAGATAACCAGACAGTGCAGTGGTGGCTCCCTATACCAAGGTTTATTCAATAAATCTGGGTCAGAACCTTCTGAACTTCCACATCTTTAGTAAAATTTCTACATATTTCACCATCTCTCATTCCATATCCTTAAATAAGCTATTAGTCACATGATATATTTTTTGTATGTAACGTCTTTCTTTGTGAGGCTTTTTAAATGACATTGTATTTAAATATTTATTGCTGTATTAGGAAGAAAAAAAAACCTCCAGAACTTGATTTTTACAAATGGATCTGTGTGGATTTTACTAAAATAAATTGACGACCACTGCCCTACACCATTTAATTACATATAACAAATGTAATAAATTAATGACTGTATTCATTTTTTACACATTTTACAATTTTACCATTGCCATTCTATTAATATGGGGCCACATTCAATTCGAAGCTCGTAACTCGATTGCAGACAGCCGAATGTCCTCGAGTGAGTTGTGGGTTCCAGTTCCTCTCCGATTGTGAGGCTATTCAATTGCTCAAGGCCGCAAGTTGCGGGCCCTAAGCCAAAATCGTAAACCATGAACTGGTTCGGAGCAGTTCAGGGCAGGAACATGACCAATTAAGCAAGCCCGTAACCTCCCATTTTGAATCAGCCAATAGGAATGAGACTGTAATTATTACGGCATTAAAACATGGAGGTTACATGTCATTCAATTAGGTTCGGGCATCCGATATGCAATAAGACTTGCAAACCCTCAAAATAAAGAATTATGAAAATGAATGCAAATACTGTTCTAGTCCATATGGGTGCCCTGATATATATTAACTCATTGATACCCAAGATCGATTTAACCCCGAAATGAAACATACAAAATAAATATTTCTTGCTGATTTACGGGCTTGAGACTGTGGTGCAAATAATGCTAATGTCTATCATTTCTTTCCCCATTATTTACAGTGCAGGATTAATTTTATATTTGCATTTACAGTGCTACAAATAGGTGTTTAACCCCTTTGCGGGTCCTCTTTAGCACTCGTAGGATTTTCTCCTTCATTTGTCATTTACGGGTGTGAATACATTTGCGAGCTTGGGGAAATTGAGCAATTTTATAGCGATTTGCGATGTTAGCCTTGTGAAAGTGACAGAAAGTGGCTTCTGGAGGCTGTAAGTTAGGAGTTTAACCATCGCCATTTTTTCAAGCTCGTAACTCAGAAGCCGTTCCGAGGCCGCAAAGGACGCCAATTGAATAGTAAAATAGCTTGCGACCTCACTTACGGACTACCGGATCTCAAAATTGCTCAATTGAAGTTATATTCACTGTGGGCAAAAGTGATTGGAAATTCACCATTTATGGACCAATTATGACTGTATTTATCTATGAGGGACTGCATTTTCAGTATGAGATTGTGTGAAGGAAGAGGATTCCTTGAAGGCTTTAGTTTGTAGGTGAAGGTTCTGGAGATGTCGGGTCAAAGTCAGTTAATTGTGATGTGTCCACCTCCATTTTTTTGCTCATATAAGCAGTCACTATAAATATTTTCTTTGTATATAAAGCTCTTGCTTTATTGTCCAATGTATTGAGGTTCTATTTTATAATTTCCAGTCAAGCAATATCCAATTGTACAAGTACATTAGAGATGCTGTTTCATAATATGCATTATCCATTGCTTCATTGCCTACAGTGCATTTACAGAATAATTAACACATAGCAGAATCATTTTGTATGAAACCACTGAAAGGAAGTAATGAAACTTTAAATTAGCAATAAATCACAAAATGTTACCTTGCATTGTCACTGGATTTTATGTAATATAACACAGATGCTGTTAGGAATGATGTAAAAAAAGCTGTATGTTTAAACATTTTCTTTTTTAATATTATCTTCATAACTGATTGATTTAGACTACGTAATCCCAACACTTTTAAGAAAAGGTTTAAATGTGCGTCATGCAATGAGGAATCTTATTAATTTATACAATTGCCTGTTTTAACATATTATTAGATAACTAGTTGGCTCTAATTCTGCTTATGAACTACGAAATTAAATTATATATTTTGAGCCATAGGACTAATAGTTGGATCATCAGGAACTAGAGGTTCCTAACAGCAATGTGGTACATCTATATTAAATTAAAATAATATATTTACCTGTTGAGGAAACAATTTGTCCTGATCTATAAATGCATAATATGCATACACAAACAATGTAATAGAATAATTTATTGGAAAAATGCATTTTCATACAAACATTAATAGATAATAATCTGAGATAAGAGGCCGATCCAGGTAGGATAAGAGATTGATCTAGGCAGGATGATCTTGGAAAGTAATTGATGCCTTAAAATGTCAACACTCAGTACTAATTATCTAACACTAATTGAGATTTTTTTAACAATAATAGTTAAAGTTTTCATTTTTCACAGGAACTGGAACCTGTTTTTCTTACATAAAACACTTTTGTACATAAAATTGCTATTGCTTTAGACCCTGTTTATCTGAATCTGGCTGCCTTAAAATGAATTGAAAGGGCTACTATAATAATCCTTTTTTCATGACTTGTAAGTAGTACAGATCAGTAGAAACAGATGTCCAATTTATTGTGATTAAAAGGCTGTGAGTAAATTTAAACTGCAAAATTGCTGGATTTATTCCCATATTCTTTAAAAGATGGCTGACTGTGTGAAACACAGTACATTTTGGAAATTATGGGAGGAGCTCCAGCCAAAAGATAATGTTAAAACAAAATATTTTTTTGTATATATTTTTCACAAAAAGTAATCTTTTAACAATTAAAGTCATGAAAGATAGACTATTACATGAGTGTGTTAATCCGTGAGTTTAAGAAGGTTGATTTTCTTAAATAAATCAATAGCATATAATACTCAACCATTAAGTAAATAACACCAGTGTTATTATTAATGTGTACATTTCTTAAATAAAACAGCTGCATTGTAAGTATTACATCAAGGCGTCACTTTGAAATCAGAATTATTTAGTGCATTATTTAAACTTGCATCACTTCTTTTTTCATTGTATACACCAAATGTGTTATCCTGAAGAGACTTTTTCCTATATCTGTGCATGGTTGCCAAGTTATTATCTTTGCAAACAAAAATGAAAAGAATTATTAGAAAAAAAAAATCAATATAGATATGAGCCTGAATGTTTTGTTTGATTCCCTGAAAAGACCTTATGAAGTTCACAGAACCAGTGACAGAGTGCATGCTATTTTGGATTCATTTAAAATTGTTCTATATTGTCTTTGTTGATTTTTCCTTATAGCTGTATTATAGTTGTCCTGTTACACAATTCTAATGTAGTAATAAGTGGAAAACCAAGAGCCTCATTCAAAAGTAAGTTACTATAGACCGTAAGTGAGGCCATAAGTTACGGGTTACGGCCTTGAATACTTTTCAATGGTTAAACCTGGAACTTACAATATCCTGAAGCTTTTGATCTTTCACGGCTGCAAGACTTCTGATCGCTAAAATCGCTATTCAATTGCAGAAATCACTCAAGACACCACCCGCAAATGGCAAATGGTGACCCAAAGCTTAAAGCTTCCAAATAGGACCTGCATAGCGTTTACAGACTAGTTAAGAACACTGCAAATCACAATAAAAAGACACCAATGCACTTCAGAATATGGGGAAAGCAATGAAAGGCATTACAATTACTTGTACAACAACTCCCAACTATCAAATATTGAAAAAAATAAAATAACATGCTGAAAGCTATTAAAGACACACTACCTCATTATATTGCAACACAAATACATGGAAATAGCTGACACATTAACCCTTTCTCACTCACAGAGGCTGTAATGTGGACCCTAAATTACAAAGATCAACTTATATACATCTGACTTTGTGTTGTTTTTTTTATTATTATTTTCAAATTTTCAACAATACAAAATGACAAACATTAAAATACAACAATACAAAATATAATTTTTTTACATTTATGCTTGTATATTGTTTAAGGTTTAATTATTTTAAAACCCATAACTTGGGATTTAAGCATAGTAGTAAACGAGCAACAGA
Organism: Discoglossus pictus; assembly: GCA_027410445.1. NCBI lineage: Eukaryota > Metazoa > Chordata > Amphibia > Anura > Alytidae > Discoglossus > Discoglossus pictus. The sequence continues at coordinate 70,459,751 of CM050164.1, read as the reverse complement.
GATAACTTAAAGAGGTGAGGAAAGAGAGCCCAGACTGTCTGAACCCATACACTCGTATTTATAAGATCTTAATCCCAGAGGGACCATTTACTGGTAATTTTCTTGTGTCTCTTAGGTTCCGACCACAAATAGTCTAATTCTATTTGTTTATTTCTATCTATCAAAATTTTAATCTCTGACCAAGCAACAAGATGCTTGGCTGTTGCTAATACATTAATAATAATTCCAAATGTCTTATGCTCAATAGATTCTGGGGAGATATGGAATAGAATTATTTCTGGTACCAATTGTAATTTACTATTCGTAACTAAGGATAAATGTTGGATGCATTCTTCCCACAGTTTTTTGATTTTTGGACAGCTTCACCACATATGCTCAAGTCTCCCTTTTTTCTTTACATCCTCTCCAGCATTTGCCAGAGTTTTGGAGGGGAACTACTTGCCAGTTTTTCAGGGGATATGTGCCATCTTTGTATCAGTTTGAAAATATGTTTCTCTTGAAGGGACAGATATTATATATTCGTTCTTTCAAAAGTTTTGAACCAAACCTTAGTTTCCATTTCTAGACCAAGTACTTTTCCCCATTTTATGATCTTATTTGTCTTATTATTATGTTTTTGTAATGTTTTAAGATTTTGATACACTTAGTTATCAACCTTTTACTTTCCTCGTCGAGAATCAAGTTTTCAAAATCCGATATGAGTTTATCAATATTTTCAGAAAATTTTAATTTCTGTAAAATGTTTTTAATTGATAGATATTGTAACCACTGGTCTCTAGGTAGATCACTTGTCTGGACTAGAAACTGGAAGGTTTTTAGCGTGGATTTTTGTTATAAGTCGCGAACCACCCTAAGGTCCCAATGGTCCCAATCTATTTTATTTGTTGACATTATTGTATATAATACTTTTAAGGGTGTGTTTGGCGAGGGAAAAATTCACAAGATTCAGTTGAGAGTTTATTCTGTACCATTGTCTGGTCAAAATACGAACCACCAAAGGTAACTTGTTTGTTACATTTTTATCCACCCTTTTATTCCAAAAGAGACTGCTTAGAGAAAATGCCTCAGAAAGAGCACTTTCTATTTCCCCCCAAAATGGTTTGTTACTAGTGTGGTAGATTAGCCTGTTACCTTATACATTAATAGCAAGGAGATTAGCGATCAGAGATTCTTTTATTCTTTTATTTAAAAGTCCAAGATTTATACCACACAAAAGCTTATGTCAGCCAAAGTTACAGTTCTCTTGATAATATCTTCATCAGTAGAAGAAGGGGGGCATTCGGCCCGACCGTCTCTCTGAAATGTTCCAACCTCCAGGGACCCTTTTATTTTTGGTTTGAACACAGTACATACTTCAGTACCTTTTTATCCGGTGTCCATTATTTTAAGCCGCTTGCTTTTGTCCCAGCCTAGGTATCCACCTTTCTGGGTCTCTGCAAATTGACTTTGCTCTGTGGACAGCTTTGCTCTGCAAACCAACTTGGCTCTGCTCTGCAAACCAACTTAGCCCTGGGGATAGCTTTGCTCCTGCGACCAGCTTTGCTCCTGTGACCAGCTTTGCTTCTAGCTGCTAACAGCAGTACACCAACTGGGCCTCTTTCAGCAGATTCCACACACTGCTCACACTGCTTAGGCCCAAGCCTAAGTGAGAACTCCACCCATCTCTCTGCTGTTGTCTTAAAGGCAATCCACAGCTGGGCTTCAATTAGCCTCTGATTACTGCACTGAGTTAACTCTTTCTGTCCTAAAAGAAATATTCCAGGATCTTTCGTCAAACCGACCTCTAGGTCCACTCCTTGCTTGACTCTGTTAGACTACTTATAGAAAATTTCAAAATATGAATTACACATACAGCTATCAAAGATATTGGATGAGGACAAACCTCCTTTAGCAAAGTCTCTAGAGACAATGTCCCATTTTAGCCTTGGGCGTTTGTCGTTATATATAAATCTGTCCAGTAGTCTTTGGAATTTACTTTTAAGTAGTTAGTTTTGGCAGGATTGACATTTTAATAGTGGCAATTCTGCCTGACCATGAGAAGTTAAGTTTCCTCCATTCTGATAAGAGTTTAGAAATTTTAATGTAAAGAGATCTAAGTTTTCTTTAAGAATATAATTTAAATGTGATGTAAATGTAATCCCTAAGTGCAAAAAGGAATTATATTGTCAATTGTACTGAAACTTCTCTTTTAACATATTAAGTGTTTTCTTATCAATGAACATGTGTAATACTTCTGATTTAGACAGATTCAGAAATATGATATAAAACCATATTCCGATATTATTTCTTGTAATTTATGCAAATACTCCACTGGATTGGTTACGGTGACCACAAGGTCATTTGCAAAAAGCGTAACTTTGCTTTGCAAATGTTTTACAGGGATGCCCCCAATCTCCTCCATGTTTCTGATTAGTTCTACAAATGGTTCCATCACCATTACAAAGATCAGAGGGGACAAGGGGCATCCCTGTCAAGTTCCGTTTGAGATCTTAAAGGCTTCGGGAGGAAAAAACAATTCCGAAAACAGAAACACTAAAGTTAGAATATAGTGCTTTTATTGCGGAGCTTCCTAATCTGCCTATACCAAGCTTATCCAAGACAGCTTCCATAAAGTCCCAGTTGACCCTATTGAAAGCTGTTTTAGCATCTATCGATAGGGTAACAACTGGGATATGTTTTAGTTTGACAATTGCAAATAGGTAATTTAGTTTTCGAATATTGTCTGGGCTTTGACGATTTCTTACAAATCCTGTTTGGTCTTTGCTAGTATAGAGGCATACATTTTTACATCAGGGTTTAATAACGAGATTGGGCGATAATTCAGAACATTTGTTGGATCTCTGTCCGGCTTAGGCATAGTTACTATTGTGGCGTGTAATGATTCTGTTGGTGCTTGTCCTTGATCTTTTATTTTGTTATACATTAATTTTAAATATTTTGTAATTGCTTTTTCAAAAATGTTGTAGTAATAATTTCAAAAGCTGTCAGGCCCTGCAGCTTTACCAATTTTAAGTCTTTCTCTAATTGTATTTGTTGGTTTTCTGTGATCTTGGAAAGATTTATCTTATTCAGAAATTTCACTATCTGTGATTTATCTGGTTTAACAAAAATCAGTTTTCCCTCGAGATTGTACAATCTACTAAAGTATTCTGAAAAAGTTTTACCTATATCCCTAGGTTTAAGATGTATCTTACCGTTTTTATCGAATATGTTCTCTATTATTTTATTAGAAGTTTTCTTGTTAATTTGGTATGCCAGTATTTTACCAGGTTTGTTACCGGAATAATAAAATCTCTGTTGTGACGGCCAGATTCTATTGTCAACCACTATTTGGAGGATCATTTTTATTTGTGCTTGTATCTGGGAAATCTTAAGGGTGTATTCCTTATTTATAGAGATTTTGTTTAATTGCTGAGTAACACTCAACTCTATGTATAGGTTTTTTAAGGATTTGCAGCGTGATTTAATTTTATATGACGACCTAGATTTTATTATGTCCCTGATAATGGCTTTATGCGACTTCCATAGAGTGACATTAGATGAGACCAACTTCTCATTCAACTCAAAAAATTTATTACCAACGTTACAACCGTCATTTTTTTTTTTTTCTTCTTTTTCCCATTGTAATCTATTTTTCATTATCAGATATACATAATAAACATAGATTACAAAAGGAAAAAAACAAAAACACAACATTTCCCGGACAGACTCGTATCAGAAAATTGGGTTTCTTCTATACCGAGATATCTTTGTGTCATAATTAACTCTATTCTCCTCTCCCCTTTTTTCTTTTATTCCGCTTTCGCTCCCTACACGTCCCTATTGGCCTCAAACTGTCCAGATTCCATCTTTTTGTTTCTTGATAACCCCCAAGTGTAGTTTAGAATGCGTCTAGTTAGCGAATAGGGTTATCATTAAGAAGTTCCTAAATTTCTCAAATGTTTGGGCAGATTGAGTCTTAATTATTAAATTTGGATTTTTCTCGCCTTTTTGGGACATAGTTTGGGAGTTTCATTATCGTGGAGACTACATCTCATTATAATTCCTCTCTAATCTTCGTTCTAACACCCAACTTCTCACTGTCAAACTTCATTCATTCTAGCCGGAGAGGGAGGAGGAGATAAGGGAAAGTTAAGGAGGAATTGTGCCCGAGGGAGGAGATCTGGGTGGCAAGTGAGGTAACAACGCCAGGGTTTTAGTTGAGAATAGTATCCCAAATGGTCCATTTTAAAGGGGTCTTGTTTTAACTGCAGTTCAGTGTTAAAGTCTCTCTCTAACTCCCGATTTTTTCCCTACCATGATCAAGATTTCAGATAGTTTGGGGAGAAGTATTTTCTTCCAGTTTCTTGCAATTACAGTTTTAACAACTATAAAAATTTGGGTCATAAACCCTATATTTTTAGTTAACGTTTTAGCAGGAAACAAGTTAAACAATGCTATCTGCGGATCAGCTTTGATGTTTGTCTTTAGTATATTGGATACGTATTCAAAGTAGTCTTCCCAAAGTGAGAGAGATGTAGGGCAGTTCCACCATATATGAAGCATATCTGCTGGATTTCCACAGTTCCTCCAACATAGTTTGGTTTCTGGGTTAAAAGATATGGAGTATATTTTGACGGGAACCCAGTACCATCTATTTAAGATTTTAAATTGGATTTCTCTTTGATTTACGTTTTTCACAAACCTGTTTAAAGATTTTAAGGCTTGTTTATAATTGGATTTCTGACTGTTTTTCCCTGGTATGTTGGTTGATTATATTTGCAGGATGTAAGTTAATGGTATGTTTTGTGTATTTTTATTCTTTATATGTAAAATTTTTTTTTTTTCATATTTGAAGAAAAAAAAAAAAAAAAAAAAAAAAAATTTAGTCTCAATTTATTTTCATCCTCCTTTGCTTTAAAGAAAGTTGGATCTATTTTAAAGTCTGTTTTCTGAAATGTATCTGAGCTAACCAGGGTCAATGATAGACAAGCATGATCTGAAATAGAAACTGGATATATATCTGTAGAAGCTGTTTTGTGTAATGCTGCTTGATCTGTTTGAATGTAATGAATTCTTGAGTAGCTCTGGTATCTAGCCGAGAAAAATCTGAAGTCGGACTCATCCTGGTGGAACACTCTCCAACTATCATACAATTGGTGTTTCTGTAGACTAATATTAACATTTTTGGCTAATCTGCCAAGTTGACTGTATGTATTTATAGATATAGTCAATTTTTTATCTTTGGCAAGGTCTACAACCATATTAAGGTCCCCGCATATAACCAGTAGCCCTTTCTTAATTTTGGAAATATGATTCAAAATTGTATTTAAAAATCTATTCTGGCCGTGGTTTGGAGCGTATACATTTACAATTGTGTATTGAATATTATTAATTAAACCAATCCATATGATTGATCTTCCTTCTTTATTTTTTATTTCACAATGTTCTTCTTTTATTGTATTACTTTTATTGAACAGAATTGCTACCCCTTTAGACTTAGATTGTGCATTAGGAAAAATTCTATATTCGTATACTTTTTGGGATATATTTGCTACCTTTTTTGTCTAACAAAATTATCGCATGTCTCTTAAACAGACTTTTTTAAACCGTTAACATTTAATGCAAGGAATTTCAGACCCATATAACTAATTCCCATTTATGCCATGAGCTCCTAGGTTCATCAACATTTCCATATTTATTTAAGTTATCCATCTTCATATTTAATTTTATAGAAATTTTTAGGCATCTGTTTCCTCACCTCTTTAGTTTTACGTCTCTCAGTTGGCATCTAGCTTACAAACCAAATCTCATTTTTGTTATTCAAAGAAAGACAAATTCTTAAAACTTTATAGGATTTTCCCTGTCGTTTCAACCTTATACAATTTAATCTTTGTGATTTGATATACATATAATTAAAAATAATTACTATTATAGCAATTACATCTCTTGAAAGTAGACTTATAATATTAAATACTGTCATTGTAAGTAGTTAACTTCCTATCAGTATGAGAGATGCATACTGATAAAGGAACTAGACCAAGACACATTTTTATATCTATAGCTTTCTCATTTAATGCCATCAATTGTCCTCTTTTTAGGTGCCAAAGTTTACATTAAGCCTCATGACAATTTCTTTAAAAGGAGAGAAATCACATCTACATTGGGACAATTACACTGCCACATGGCATATATCAAGTACCAGAGGAACATTTTACATTTGGTTGTTCAGTTCCTCAGTTGTGTCCGACTCTCTGTGACTCTCTGGACTGCAGCACACTTACTTATGTCTCTGTCTGTGCTTATCCACAAGGTTTGCATGACAAAGAAACTGGAGTGAGTTGCCAGTTCCTTCTCTAGTGGACTGTGATTTGTCTGATCTCTCTGCTATGACCTGCCCACCTACAGTGGCCCAACATGGTATAGCTCTCAGCTTCATTCAGGTAAAAAAGTCCTTTCACCATCATCACTTAGCAATCCTGGAGGGAACCAGGGGAACATGCACCAAACTAATCTACTCTAACCCATCAGGAAGGGCCGCAAAAATACCCAGACCAGAACAAAAAAAACAATCAGAACACCATTTGGATTTACTTCAACAATTCATCTCAATGGCTAACCACATTGAACATCAATTGCAGAAATATTTAGCATAACCATACATGTACACACTCTGTAGAAAGCCAATAGTATGTCAATATTAATACAAAATAATAATAGGAGGACTTAGAGCAGTGGTTCTCAATCTTCTCCTCAGGAGCCATCAGACAGGCCATGATTTATGTGAAACCAAAATTGAGGCAAATAGTATTCAAAAGGTGGGGGAGCCTTGAATTTCTTCAAGTGTATTTAAACAGTGTTTCACCAAAATCATGGTCTGTGTGGTGGGTCCTGGGGAGAGGTTTGACAACCATGGACCTGGGGGACGTTCTCACCTACTTCCTCTTTCTGAGCACTGGGCCCACACCTTACATGCCCACGCGCTAAATCCCTCTACCACCTCCAGGAGTTATTGGATTGAGGGGTGCATCCAACAAGGGTGGCTGTGTAGCAGCTGGCATTGGCGGTAAGGGTGAGATGAGAAGGCCACAGGCTTTGGTTGCGTTGAGGGTTGAGCCTGCTCTGATGCTTTCGACCTGCTCGATACCATTATCGTTTTGCCTTTCAAGCTGACCTGTCAGCAGCTGCACTGTTCGAATGTCGCGATCATCAGACATGCGGATCTGGTGAAAGGTGTCCATCCAGGTGCCTTGTGCGGGGATGTGAGTTCCGTCTCCAAATGCAGTTTGACTCTAGATGTGCTGTGGTGAGGCCAGAGGTGTTGCCCATTATGATGGTGTTTTTATCCGTAGGAATGGTGTGCCCCGTAGGGATGGTGTTGCCAATGGAGATGATGTTGGCAATGGAGATGATGCTGGCATTGGAGATGGTTTTGGCAATGGAGATGGTGCTGGCAATGGAGATAGTATTGGCAATGGAGATAGTGCTTGAAATGGAGATTGTATTGTCCATAGAGATGGGGTTGGCACGGTCTGTTGGGGCCACAACTGCTGTGACATCAACTGCTGGGATAACCACTGCTGGGACAACCACTGTTGTGTCATCATCTGTTGGGACAACATCTGTTGTGGCCCGGTCAGGAGTGGGAGATAATTGGAGTCCAGCCAAAGCATCAATTGCGTGTACCCAGGTGGCAGTAGTGGGCCTGTTCAGAGTGATCCCCAGGACCTAGATATCCCTGCAGGTGGTTGGTTGCAGGCTCAATGAAATTTCAGACATTTGAAAGGGCTGGGAATGTGCCTGTGATGAGTTTGAGGGTCTAGGGGGTATTACCCACAATGGTCTTGCTGCTGATGACCCAGCCTCCTGTGATGAGCCCAGGCCCTTGGTTTCCTCCACCATCAACTGCGTTGGTAATAGTGGTTCCTCTGTTGGAGCCACCGCCTGTGTCTCTGCAGGTAGGGTATGCCTCCTGGGTACTGAAATGAGAGGACAATAGTATTTGAGTATTGATTCTCTGAACAATTGTTTGCTGTGTGTTTCCATAACGTTTACATCATGGTCACTTGTAATTGGCTGTGGTGATTGTTTCCCACAGATAAACATTGAGCTGTATCATGGCTTATATCTATCTATCTATCTATCTATCTATCTATCTATCTATCATATATATATATATATATATATATATATATATAGTTCAGTAAATAAATTATAAATAGTACATCTGCGTTCACATTTGAATGTCTAAAACAAGTTCAAAAACCTGCTTCCAGCTCAGAATTCCAAGAAAAACAATTACACTACATTCTGGGAAGCTGAGCTGGGACATGCAAATGTGCCTACAAATGCCTTGCACTTCAATCAATAGCCTCTATTAAACATGGCTTCCTTTAAGCTTATGCCTGCTGTATTACACAGTTTTAATACAAAGCCAAGGCTGGATTTTACACAAGCTGAGAATCCTATTCATGTACAGCTGTTTCAAGCTTACTGGATACCATCAGCATGGAGCGAGAACTCAGCTTGTGCGGTGTGCCATCTACAGTTCATTAAGACACATGCTCATCGGAATCTGCTGTGCAGTGTGTGAGACTGACTAATCTGTGACCAATTTTCAGCAATGTGTGTTAACATGCTTCTGAGACATGGTCCAGGTTAGGCTAGTGCATGACACGCACATTCAGTCCCTCAGAGTCTATATCAGCGTATGCTGCAGTGTGCACACCCATACATGTACTCTCTATTGGGTGTAAAATCAATGTTGATCTACAGCTATACCTCGTTTAATGCTGGGTATCGGTTCCAAACAGTAGGAGTGTTAAGCGACACAGCTTTAAACGGTACAGTTTAACATGGGGAAAGTTAGGGATAGTGGAACTCATGACAAAAAATACACCATTGATATTTAAACTGCTTTGTTTTATATGAACTTTGAACAAACAGCACACATAACACTAACAAAAACTGCATTGGCAACTGATATTTCATTGATAACAATTATGATAATAATATGATAATAATATAATATACTGTATAATAATATTTACATGGTTATTGCTGTCCCAAATATCTGTAGTCATAACCAGAGATCTTACAGTGCTATTGTATGTCAGTTATCTATGTGTGGGGTTCATGTGTGTGCATATAAGGGTGTGATGGTGTGTATGATACTCACTTTGTTTCCTGATAGCCAGTGTCCAACTGTCCTGGAAGGCCCACTACTGCTGCTGGCTCCGAACGACTCCCTGATAGTCCACTCCCATCCACAGCAGGTGATGTTGAGTGGTGGCCACCACCAGTTCCATGGGCTGCTCTGGCCTCCACTTCCATCTTTCTCTTGACATTCATCCAGCAGTCATCATGTGTTTAACTGATTCGACATCCCTGTTTGCAACCCCTAGTGACGTGACAGCTGCAGTAACCTCACTCCAGACACGTGTCTTATCAGCAGGCCTTAGATCTTTCTCACAATGGATGATGCTATGGCGGGCTTGGACTTCCCTGAGGATGGTTTCTGTCTCCTCTGGGCTATAATTGTGGGTCCTCTGCTTTGCCACCACCTCTTGGCCTCGCAACTGTGCCTGGGGTTCCTGGCCTCCCTGTTCTCTCCCTGGGGCCTGACCCTCATCCCCACTACCTCACCCCTTGGGATCGGCCCCTGACCCTCTGCTCCTACACCTTCAGCCCTTTTAAATGTGAAGCCCGCAGCAGCAACGTGAGACCCGCAACTGCTGCAGGCTTGAAATTTGGCAGAGTTACAGAGCTATTCAATTAAACCAGGCCAGTTACAGGCCAGAGATGCAAACCCGTAAACCATTTGTTGCACGTTGGATGTAGTTACAGGTTTAGACGGACTCAATGGCAAAAGAGATCGTCATCATTACATCACTGAAACATGGAGTTTAGATTTAAAAGCCTTAGGGGTTTTGATCGGACCTGCATTCCAGCTTGAGAATGTTGTGCTATTCATTTTAACACCTAACATCACTTTCTCTTTCATTATCAGTACAGTAGTGTGTGTATATTTGCATTTACAGTGCTACGGATAGGACTTTAACCCCCTTGCGGGTCCTCTCTAGTACCCTTTGGCTTTTCTGCTCCATTTGCGGGATACAAGCTTGAACGCCAGTGAATTTGTTGCAATTTAATAGCGTGATTGGAACATAGCAGTTAGGGGCTTGACAGATCAAAGGAATTGCGGGTGCGCAGTTCAAATTTCCACTTCACGGAGCCTTTTCTCACCCTTACTCCACAAGTCGTGGGTGGGTTGTTTTACATGGCCAATTTAATCGGCGCAAGTCTTGCGGGCTACGTTATGGGCTACAGTTTTACGCATTGAGGGAATTTAATAGGGATCCTTGTGTGCCTACATCAGGGGGCACATCCCCCCTCCTGCCCTCCAACACCTGTACCTCCCCTCCCTGACTTGCTTACTCCTCTCCATCTCTCCATACCTCTATCTCTCCTCCTCTCCTGTGCACTAACGCTGGAGTATGGAGCGAACGCCAAACCTCTGAGAGTGAGGACAGACCCTGCACCATCCCAGATGAATCAGACCTGACAGAGGTACATTGTACCCAACTCCCTGGGAAACTGTGGAGGAGCGTGCGAGACACACTGACATGGTGGTCTGAGCAGAGCGGCATAGGCGGAGTGACTCCAGTGGTGGACTGCGGAAGGCTGGGCCCAGGTCTTATGCAGGATTGCTCCGGGAGTGGAGCAGCTAGAGGACAAACTTACCTTGTAGGGAGACAGGATCATCCAAAAGAGTTGAGGTTCGCCCCTTTGGGGAGCGTGTCAGGGTGTTTTGTGCTGACTGAAGAGGCTTCTGTGTAGCTCGGTGAGCTGAGTGTTCAAAGAGCACATTCTGCATATGCCATAGAAGGAGCCGGATCCAGGCAGTGAAAACCTGGAGTTGCAATGGAAGCTAACTGCAAATAAGTTAGGAGGTCTGGAGAAATAGTATGCTGGCAAGCGTCACTGATTTAATTGCATTCCATCGCCAGAGTGGATGCATGTTCTTCCCTATTGAAGGTTGCACTGGAGGAAGAACCCTCTGGAGATGAGTGAGATCTACCTGATTTATTGCTTTCCCTTTTCACTCTCTTTTGCATGACTTTGGCCAGGAGAACAGGTTATATCACTTACAGCTGAGCACACACTCATACGCCTGAAGGGATAGAGCAGAAAGGAAGGATTTCTGCTAAGAGTATAACCCTTTTGTCATCCTTGGGAATAAACATTGCCAATAGTATACTGGAAATATACATTTGTATATATTATGTGGAAGAAACATGCCCTCTAAAAGATATATAAATAGCTAGTTTGAATAACTTTACCCAGTGGCAATTTGAGTCAGTAAGGAGAAGAAGGATATAAAGGATACTCATTAAACTGTTAACGACCAACAAAAGCACCCATATTAGGAGTGGTATAAAAGAGAAGAGGAGAGAAAAGAGGGAAGGGAGAAAGACATTAGTTGTCTAACTGCTTGGTCATTTTAAAATCAACAAAATATTGGGGGAAAATTATTTACATATTAACAAAAAAACATTTTATTATACCAGATGGTAACCAGTGGCAAAAGCATAAAAAAAAAACGTGATTAAAAACACTTAAAAGGAGAATATCGCTCTTTGTATAAGTAAATAATTATTTGGAATAGTGGTTTATTATATAATATAAGAAATTCACTTTTCTTATACCACTTTCTTTTATTATTTAATTATATGTCCTTTTCAGTGATACTATATATAGTCTCTTTGGTGGTCTATTAAAGTTTTACACCACACTTGGGCTTAGTTCACTGTAAAGTACTTTATTATAATTAAATGAGGCTTATGACTTTAAGCTAAGACAGGGTCCATTGGGGAGCAGAACTTACAAGGGATTCTGATAATGGACAAGTATATTGTCAAATTATTTTGTTTTACAGTGAATTCAATAAATAAAATTATAACATACATCATCATAAAAATAATCATATCAAAGATGTGCAATAATTTTTTAAGTTTTAATCAAATAATATTCTAATTGTATAAAATAAGTATATTTCTATTGTCTAACTAAATGAATTTCCCTCAAAAATGTGTGTTATACAGTATATTTAATATATGCTTGGCAGTGATAAAAGGGAAAGAGAAATAAAAGGGTCAAATCATTATATATAATACATTATCTTAAATACTTAAATAAAACAAAATTAAAACAAAATCCATCCTAAATATTCACTCTTGTGTGAAATACAAATTAGTGTTGAATGTTAAAACATGTTTTATTAAAAGAAGTAAGTGCTCAAGTTCTCCAAAAGCATTTTGTTGAGTATCCACTCCTATATACATTCATTACATAAGCCCATTATAAAATTCATATTACTTACAAATCACTTGGACCTTAAGGGAAGTGAAAAATTATTATTAGTTATCTATGGACAGTAATGCTGAAATTATCATATCACTTAAAAAATTATCATGTAGTAGAGTCACTAACTCTTGAAAGGCATATATACCTTCACAAGGATTCAAGCCAAAAAGGCAATGACAGATATGATGTCTGATGTATAATATATCTCTATATCTTTCTATAAGTTCTTTATAGATAATTATTTGTTAAGGTTTTTTATAAACCTACATACTCATAGCATCATCTATGTTACATATTTATATATTTACAGGAGCTCAAAAAGGTCCAGACAATAGAGAATTCATAATAGCTAATACATCTAGAGAATTCCAATAAATAAAAAAGTCACATGCCTGGCCCATCAAGACATCTATATTGCATATTTACAAAGACTTGGAAGAATCAAAAAAATGAGGAATTAATATCTTTACCCGGAGAGTGTGCAGTCAAAATACATTTCATTCCATTTCATTTCATTCCATTTAGAGAAAAGCACCAAAACTGAAGCCCTCATTTAGTCCTTCTGGTTTTCGGGCATGTAATTTATAGATCCATTGGCACTCTTTTTATAGAAGTGCCAGTCGATATTGTCTTTTCTCGGGCCAAGGGTGGCACCGTCAATGGCATAACATTTTATAAGGCTACTATTTTTATTGTGATAGATTTTCATATGTCTGACTAGGTGTGTTAAGGTATTTTTCAGTAGCATACACATGTTCCCCTAACTGCTTGGTCAGGAAATTCTCTTATCCCTGTTCTTCGCCCCCCCACCCTTCTCCTCATGCTACAACTAGCTTCCATGCTTTATTATAGTGTACTAAATATTGCACAATACACACAGATTTACTGTTATGTTGAGTAATATCTCTGTGTAAACTGTTGTAAATTATTGACAGTGCAGAGTTGGAAATGTTAAATCACGTGTGAATTCCTCTGCTTCTTAAACTTTTGTCGGTTTGGTATGGTCTACAGTGCCTTGCAAAAGTATTCACCTCTCCCTTGACTTTTTATCTATTGTGTTACATTACAGCCTTAAGTTCAATGGCTTGTGAATCTGAATTTTATGTGATGGATCAGAACACAATAGTCTAAGTTGGTGAAGTGAAATGAGAAAAATATATACATAAAACTATTTTTTAGAAATAGAAAACAGAAAATTAGCCTGTGCGTATGTATTCCCCCCCTTTGTTATGAAGCCCAGAAAGCTCTGGTGCAACTAAATACCTTCAGAAGTCATAGTTACATAGTTACATAGCAATTAAGGTTGAAAAAAGACTTTCAGTCCATCAAGTTCAACCTGTAAAGATCTCCTCTGATCTGCAATATGTGGTTAGGTTTTAATTAATTCGTTGTTAAATAATTATTAATAGTATAGTATTGGAGGATGAATAAAGAGATAGTCCATCAAGTTTAAACTTTTTAGATCTCTATTGATATTTTTAATATGAGGACTGTTTATTATTAATTGTTAATTGATCCAGAGGAAGGCAAACAGAAAAAAAAAACCAATTGAAACTTTGCCAATTGTCTCATAAGGGGAAAAAAAGCAAAATTCCTTCCTGACCCCAGAAACTGGCAATCAAATTTCTCCCTGGATCAATATTCCTTTTCTAGTTATCTAAGATAGCCTTGATTGCCCTCTTTATTCAAAAATATATCTAACCCCTTTTTGAAGTTGTCTATCGAATTCGCTGTTGCCACCTCTTTTGGTAGAGAATTCCACAGTTTAACCACCCTAACTGTGAAGAACCCTTTTCTTTGTTTAAGGTGAAATCTTTTTTCCTCTAACCTCAAAGAATGTCCTCTTGTCAGTAAGTCACATAATTAGCGAAATAATGCCCACCTGTGTGCAATCTAAGTGTCACATGATCTGTCATTACATATACACACCATTTTTAAAAGTCCCCAGAGACTGCAACACCTAAGCAAGACGCACCACTAACCAAACACTGCCATGAAGACCAAGGAACTCTCCAAACAAGTAAGGGACAATGTAGTTGAGAATTACAAATCAGGGTTAGGTTATAAAAAAATATTCAAATCTTTGATGATTCCCAGGAGCGCCATCAAATCTATAATAACCAAATGGAAAGAACATGTCACAACCGCAAACCTGCCAAGAGATGGACACCCACCAAAACTCACGGACCTGGCTAGGAGGGCATTAATCAGAGAGGCAACACAGATACTTAAGGTAACCCTGGAGGAGCTGCAGAGTTCCACAGCAGAGACTGGAGTATCTGTACATAGGACGACAATAAGCCGTACTCTCCGTAGAGTTGGGCTTTATGGCAGAGTGGCCAGAAGAAAGCCATTAATTTCAGCAAAAAACTAAATGGCACGTTTTGAGTTTGCAAAAAGGCATGTGGGAGACTCCGATCTGTGTAGCTCCGAACACTCTATGAGTGTTGAGGAAAAGGGAGGGGGAAAAAAGAGCCAATCGACCAAAATACCAGTCATCCCATAAAACGGTGCAGGAAATTAAGAAAAAGAAGAAAATAAGGGACGTTTTTTGGACCCAGCCAAAAGAAGCTATATCCTAAAACCTGGTCCCAGAGCTTCCATTTCAGGTCAGGCGAATTGACTAACTGCATTGATTCTAAGTAATGATCAAAATCTCTATTGCGGTCTAATATTGTATAAACGTCCGACCATGCCGGAATTCGTTATTTTTTGCAAAATCTGACCAATAACCATTTTGCAACAATAATCACCTAAATGAGTAAAGCCTGTATTACTGCGGACACTTCACCCCCAAATATATGACAAATGACATTTTCTACCTTCAATTCAATTTTCCCAGAACTCCTGGATAAGGGCATCAAACATGAAACCAGAGATTGGAATCTCAGATAGCTTGCCTGGAGGAAGAAGTAAAAATACTTAAACATAAATCCTGCAGACTCATTGACTTCTCTAGAAGAAATAACTTGAGACTGCGGGGTATCCCAGAAAAGATTTCTCCAGGGGAATTCTATGAGTATTTAAACATTTTTTGGACTCACTGGTATCACTAGAGAAGCAAAATGAAAATAAAATTGACAGGGCTCAGAGAATACCGCTCCCTAGAAACCTCTCTAGAGACATGCCTCATATAAAATACTCATATTAAAAATTAGTAGAGAGACCAAGAAATTTGAAATACCTTATAAAAATTCTTATTTTGAAATACCTTTCTACTGAGACATTACAAAAATGAAGGGAATTTGTAAAGGTTACTAGAACGCTTATGAGAGAGAAAATCCCCTATAAATGGGGCTTCCCAGTAAGATTAATTATACTACGAGAAGGTCAGAAAATAATAATAAATTCCACTCTTGAAGGAGAGAAGATCCTGGAGAGAGGGAAAATTCGGGTAGAGTGCCAATAGAAACCTCTCTAGAAAGTTCTGAGAGGCAGAACAGGGAAAAGTAAAGGAACGTTCCAGCCGAACTATTAACTATTGGTGGTGTTCTTGAGTGTCCCCTCCTCCCGCTCTTAATCTCTTTTTATAGACGATAATTATTTTGTCATTATAAGATTTGTCCTTTAAACACACTTATATATATATAATTATATTTAAATTCACCCATATTATGTATATTTGTTAACACGGATGGGTAGATAGCTTACATTTTTTCACCAATATTTAATGTTTTGTATTAACACTAAAATTATTAATTAAAGAGGAGTCCACAAAAGTTAGTAGATAAACCAAGATATATTAGCGGATCTATGTAATTGTTGTGATTCCCCCCAGACCTTTCTAGTGATATATTGCAAATAAAAAGAGGGGAATGGGGAAAGACTACTAGAATGCTTGATATAACTGAGCACTAAGCACAATTAGATAATATGAATATTTAGACAGGTCAATTTTTGATTTTGCACAATTTCATATGTTAATAAGAACCCCTAAATTACATTTTTTTAAATTATTTTACAGGGGTAGGGTTGAAGAGGGGAAGGAGGTTGAGAGGGGGCGAGATGGGTCACGGAAGGGAGTTATGAGTGAAAGGGTCAGATACCTCCTAAATGCAGAGAATTTCTAAACACTGGAGGAGTACTTGCTTATTATTTTTAAGACACCAAATTTACGTCCTAGAGTAGTTGTTTGAAAAACTGCATGGAAGAGGTGATACTCTAGAGAACTGAACTGACACCCAACTTTGGCAGAATGGAATTTAAAAAATGTTGACACCGAAACGGTCTAGAATAATGAATGAAGGAGGGAAAGGATGGGATGGGAGAGAGTGAATAAAGGAGGGGGGGAGGGAAAAGGAGAAAGGGAGAATGTTTAGGTAAAATAATAATGAGTTGTCCTTAACTAGCTCTCAGATTAGTATAAAGAAAATACTCAGGAGTTTAAAAGAGGTTGGGGTTCATTCCATAATGACTATTCAAAGTCTTTACCATTTGTTTTGTGGGGACAGCGAATTTACACTTTTATACAGGCTGTACACTTACTACCTTACATTGTAGCAGAGTGTAATTTCTTCAGTGTTGTTACATGATCAAATATATTTAAAAAAAATGTTAGGGGTGTATTCCCTTTTGTGTATGTATATAAAATATATAAGTAAAATAGTAAGGCTGGCAATGTTGCTTGCCACACAATGCGAGGCTATGGGCCATCTGAGAACTTTTTACGCCCTTCGGGCTAGTTTTACGTTCTTGGCTCTCGTTTTTGTGGTTTTGCGTTTTTTCGGCAGCCATTTTTTTTCTTCTTATCCAATTTTTGATCTTGAAAAAAATGACAAATATGCATCAAATTTACTTGCAACCTGACTCATATGCTCCCTGGCTCTTCCCCTGTGCTGTTTGTAAGTTATATATATACTAGCGACTTGCCCGTCAAAAAAAGAAAGTGTTGAAATGCTGTTTGCCACACAATGTGAGTGTACTGTGTGCCTCAACTATATAGACCCCTCTAACACAGTAATGAACGCATGTAATAACACTATAAGTGCCATGAGGGTCATCCAGGACCCTCATGATCCAAAGTGTAAGAACTACACCATTTTAACCCGGTGACTTATGGGGGTCTATCCAGACCCTCATAAGTCTCTATTTAACCCCATCAGTCCCATAAGGGTATATTATGACCATTATGGGCCTGTTACAACCCAACATTAACCACATAAGTGCCATGATGGTCCTAAAGGACCATCATGACACTAAGTATAAACACTACACTGCACTATACCCTTCCAATAAAACATTAAATATCAACTAAACACCCTCTACACTAACCTATTAACACCTACACTACCTACCTACCCCCTAATAACCCCCTACCCGCCACTGTAATTACAGAAATCAAAAAACTAAAGTCATAAAAAAATCAAAAATCTACATTACATAAAATTAAAAAAACTAAAATCACCAAAAATAAAAAATGCACATTACAGAAAAAATATAAAAAGAAAATTACAGAAAATAAAAAAATACATTACAACCCCCCCCCCCACCACTACAGTAAAAAAAAATACAGACCTTAAAAGGAAATACATTCAATACAATACAATTAAACACAATATAATACAATACAATTAAATACAATACACCCCTATGTAATGTACACCCCCTATCTAATATACATCCCCCTATCTAATATACATCCCACTATGTAATATACATCCCACTATGTAATATACAATACTATCTAACTAATATACATCCCCCTATCTATCTATCTATCTATCTATCTATTATACAAAAAATACTATCTATGTACTATACATCCCCCTATCTATCTAATATACATTACATGCTGTTTCTATATAGCAACCCTAATTCTAAGCAACAATAAAATAATTAAGACAACTTACCGTTGAGATGTTTCTTCAGATCACCAACCTAGGGTAAAAAAAGATTTAAAAAATGAATACAACACGTTTACATAAAATAACTAAACAGTCTAAATATTCTAAATATTATACTCACCTTTCCAGCATGTCCCGTTCCAGCATGTCCCGTCCTCCATCTTTGCTTCTGCGGCGCTGCCCCCTGTTAAAAAACCCATAACATTAGCACACATACATAAACATAAAACAAAGTGAAATAAACACAATCTACATTGTACTTACCTCCCGCGATGTCTCCGGCCTCCTGGTGTTCTGCCCCGGATGGGCCCTGGAAGCATCCGCGCGGTAAAAAAAACAAAAAAAAACAACACACATCCGCCCTGGCGGATGTTTCCGACGCTAATGAGCTTCCTATGGAGTGTTCCATAATAAAATTGGCAATGGCGGCTTCTGATTGGCTGAAAACGATGGCTATCAAATTCAGCTAATGAGAAGACGCCAATTGTGAACCAATGAGAAAGGGATACACCCCAAAATACCACGCTGATTGGATAACACACCTGTCAATTTTTATTTGAACCAATCCGAAGGCTTTATTGTCATCAGCCAATCACAATGGAATATACCCCCACGTACTGAATGGTGAAGACAATGAGAATGTGCAAATCCTTCACCAATCAGTACGTGGGGGTGTATTCCATTGTGATTGGCTATTGTCAGTGCAACCAATCAGAATACGCAGATGCTCCAACCAATCACCCTGTGGGGGTGTATTCCATTGTGATTGGTTTAAATAAAGATTGACAGGTGCATTATCCAATCAGAGGGGGATTTTAGGGTGTATCCCTTTCTGATTGGCTCACACATTGGCGCCTCCTGATTGGGCGAATTTGATAGACAGCGTTTTCAACCAATCAGAAGGCGCCATTGCTTCTTTTCTTCCGGAAAAGTCTCCAGCAGCTTCATTAGTGTCGGGGATGTCCGTGAGTGTGGGGCGTGGCAGAAGAGGACCAGGAGGCCGACGACATCGCGGGGAGGTAAGTACAATGTAGATTATGTTTATTTTGTTTTTATGTATGTGTATTAATGTTATGTTTTTTTTAACAGATGCCGCAACGGAGAAGAAGATGGACGGGACATGCCGGAAAGGTGAGTAGAATATTTAGAATGTTTAGAATATACACTAGTACAAATAAGGGATAGCACATTAGTGATACCATTGGAATGTCTAAGAAAAAGGGTAATAAAAACTTATTTCCTGCTCAAATTTCTCAGAAATACAGTAAATGCACTACACTCTGGGAAAACTGGGTGGGGCATGCAAATGAGACTACATAATGCACCCTCATTCTGTCAATTCAAACCATTTTAAACATGGCTCCTTTTAAGCATATGCTTACTGTATTTCACAGTTTGTGGCATAGCATACATCTTTAAATGACTGTGGAAAAAAAAAACAATTATATTATCTCTTTAAGTATGCCTGGGATAAGCATTAGCCCATCCGGAGTATTAATTAATTGAATCTTTTTGGTAGATATCAAGGGCAGATTAGATGGATCTTTTTAGTTCATTTGCTGTGAAACCTATGTTTTCATGTAAGTGCTTTCCTTTGGCAATTAATCCCAGCAAGAGCAACTCACACCCTTTCAATGAATTCATAGGAGTAATGTAAAGTATCTCAGCTGGGGGCTATAAAACAAGTTTGCAAATGTAAGGTTAGAACTAACTTTATATTAATAAATAGGTATTTACAGCCGTACATTGGTACATTAAGAAACCTTTCAAATATTATACAAAGTAACTTGTTCTGATCTTCTTAGGGAAAAAACACATACATTATAAACTACTGAATAAAAGATATTTTGTATGCGCTCTAGGGTATAGAATGGCTTTTTTACCAAAAATATGAAACAGCTGCCTTAGTACAGTGGAGTGTGAATCCAGAAATAGACAGACCTCAAAAGAAAGAATTGGCTTCCACTTACTTTCTATTTTTATACATAATGGAGAAATAATTTAGCAGTAAATTTAAGAGCTGACACCAAAATAAGACCAGGTGCAGAAATAGCTGTAATCAACATATTTATCATAATTTGTGTCTCTAATATTATTACATCCTACTCGTCCTTGGTAATGTTAGAAATCAAACACCAGTCCCCAAGATGTCATATTAAATTGTCAGGAAATTAAGTATCACACAGCGAAAAAACTAAAAGTGGTTCATAAATGTATAATATTAGCAAATTAAAAATGACTTATCTGAAGACCAGGAAGTCATCTTCAAAGTTACATAAGCAAGCTGCCGATGTAAGTGATTGGTCCCCCTCATCTCAGACCTGGCAAATGCTAAAATTCACTAAGCTTTAAAGAGGCTGCAAAATATTTTTTTTTGAGGATGCTACATATAACATAACAAAAATAGGCCTCTATTCCGTGGCTCTTGTACGAGCTGCCTAATGACATTTTTTAAAGGCAAAATTGGAGAAGCTAGTCCATGAATCCCATAAAAAAAATCCTGTAAAATGTACTTACTTGTACCAGGTTTTTTTAGCTGTAGCTCTCCAGCTCTAAAGTGTGCTTGCTCCCTGTTTATAGTATACTCTGAGTCAGAACCTTAGTAGTTTCTATTGTAAAATTAGGAAACGATAACCAACATTCTATTCTCTGATTGGCTGTTTCTGTAGCCAATCAGAGAGGTGTAATACTAGAATGATGATCTGTTCTGATTGGCTGAAATTTCAACCTATCAGAATAGGGGGAAATAGAGCCCTATGATAGATTAAAGACAAACCAATCGGAATGCACAGATTTCCATCCGTGCATTCGGGATTGGTTATAATTATAACTGGGGCAGGAACAATTCAAACACTCAATTGTAATTGGGGGAAATATCATTGATATATATTTGAGCTAATCAAAAACCATAAAAAAATAGTATGTAAGGTAAGCGATTAGTCGATGTAAGGTAAGCCATTAGTCGATAGGGAAGCTCTTAAGAGGAGGAGCTCCATTAGTTTAGTTAATTTATATTAGAGTAGTGCTGTCTTTGTAAGGGAAGGACTATTCCGTGGCCAAAGATGAGGATCATGGGTCTTCATTCAAGACAGAAGAGTATTGATTTCTTTAATCAACAACGAAGCTTCCACTTTAATCAGGGCTGAAGAATGAGGACTAGCGTTTCAAGGATCATTGCTGGAGAGTGAGTATAATTTGCCCCCCTTCAGATGTAGTTATTTGATTTTTGGTAGTGTCTTTTTTATTTCATTTTTTTAGTTTATCTTTAATTCTTTTTTATTTTTATAGTCTTGTTTATTTTTGGTAAAATAATATATTTTTTTGGCCATGGGGGTTTACAGCAGCAATTGGGATTCCAGGGGGGTCCTTAGGAACCCACATGGTAGGGAACTTTTTAAGGTTTAAGCACCTTGGGGGTCCATTAGGACCCCATGCTATAGGGGTATATTTAGGTACCATGAGGTCTATAATGAACCTTATGGTTATAAGATATTATGGGGGTCCATGGGACTTGTAAAAAAAGGACCGCTCTGGTAATGGTTTAATATTTAATGCCATAGGGACACTCATGGGATTTATGGACCCCCACCCAACAGTACAAGGGGTGGGAGAGAAGTTCTGATGACCCTGGTTGTTGATGGGAAAATACCTTGATACCTGACTCATAGAGGGTTGCAGTATTTGAGGAGAGATCCCCTGGAAAAACACATTGCCCATTGGTAGTAGTGTGTAGTAAAGGGGGATCCATGGAGATGCCAGTGCGGTAGAAAATTCTTAATTGTATTGTGCTGCAAGATCAAAAATCATTATAGGAAGTATATGATAGCAATTTAGGAAATATTTATGGGACAGGCATATTTAGAGCACTCTGCATTTCTCGGTGGCTAGATTTACGTGTTTTATGAGTGAACTTAGAGCCCATACTTGGTAATACATTTACGGATACCTTTTTTTTGCCTTTCTCACTGTGAATAACAGATTATAAAATGTGTCGTGATTATGGTAATTGGCACTCTAGTCTTAAGTTAGAAATGTTAGATAGCTGCATAGCAGTCGGTGAATAACTATGCTTTAGTGAATAATATGATGTATATTACAGCTGTTATTTTCCATACAACACACCCTTAACAAGCCCATAGAATGCCTGTGCCAGATAACGATGACTGCCTGGTTACTTTGAAAATGAGCTTAGTGAATGCTGTGAATTACTGGGTTGCATGTTTAGAAAACTTTGCAGCCTATCATAATGCAATGAGACCCATACAATTGCTTAATAAGTCCCCCTGAAACATTTTCCAATTTTGAGTAATAACATGCTGCTTCTCTAAATGTATTTACCCAGACCGGTTGCTATTTAGTCCTTCAGTTGTGTCAGACTCCCCGTGACCCTATGGATCCCAGCACGCCAGGCACATCTACCATTATGTCTCTTGTTGTGCTTATCCATAAGGTTATCTTGGCAAAGATACTGGAGTGGGTTTTCATTTCCTTCTCCAGTGCACCGCAAGTTGTCTGACTCTCTCTGCTATGACCTGCCTATCTTGGGTGGTCCTACATGTTATAGCTCACAGCTTTGTTGAGGTTCACAAGCCCTTCATCACGACAAGGTACCGATCCAAAAGGGGCTTACTTCATCATGTTGGCATAAATATATTACAGACTGAAAGAAAGAAACAGCAGGCATTAAGAAAGGATAAATATGACATTTGATTAAACTAAAACAAGCTTTTATCAGTCTTGCCTTCTACATATCTATATACCTGTTAAAGTGTTATAATAGACATGTCTAAAACCAAACCTGTTTAAATAAAATGTATTCACAGAATATAATCTCTCATTTGATTGCCTCATGTCACAATATTATATATCAGACTATTTTATATTTTAGAATCTTTCTATTAAATACTAGGTGCCATTATAAATGTTTCATTATTCAGTCTGTCCTGAAGCACAACTGCAACTTTAATAGGTGTGAGACTCTCTCAAGTGACTTTACAGCCAAATAGAATTTTCTAGTTAAAAGCCAACATTTTTTTAAATCTGAAATCTATGCTGTCAGATTGAAAAAAAAATGTTATTACAGCCTCCAGTATTTCCACAGCAGGGAGCAAATAGGAGCATTTTCAAGCTTGTGCATTCACATTCATTAACCCTCTACTTTACAGGGAAGACACCAAAGGATTAACAAATATATGCTCTTTGTTTGTTTTACTTGCTTTTATCTCAAAGCAATGTCAAAAATGTCCTGCTATGAAATTTTGTGCATTAGCTGTTTACTTAAAGAAACATCTAAAAATCTACCTAGCAGGAATTGTTGTTTTGAAGTACAAACTCTAAAGGAAATAATGCATCAATATTCTGCAAATTGCATTTACATCCATAGTTTATTAGCAAAGCATTATTAAGGTGCCCTTCATAACACCAGATGTGAAGTGAAGTGTTACACAGCTTTAAAAAAAATGGAATGAACACACCACACATATTTTCTGCTTGCATATATTAATTGGTTTAGTAAAAATCTGAAAATACAAGAGACAAGAAAAAAACAAACATGTTCTACATTGTTAAAAAGACATAGGACTTCCAAGATCTGCTGTTTACCATTAGACAGAGGTTTGAAATCATGTAGGAAATAAAGAGTTGACATAGGGCCTCCTTCAATTCCGTATATCGCAAAGTTAAACAAGTAAAAAATTGCCCAGTAACTTTTCCTAGCTATTCTATTCCCATCACTCAGCATGACTGATGGTGTGTTACTTGAAATGACTAGGATAACTCCTACTTGCAATATTACACCTGCTTACCCATTGGTTTTCACAAGTCAGTCATATTATGAGTTGCTTGAGCTCCAAAAGCGAATCAATTTAAAAATACTTAAAATTACTCGTTACTTGCAACTTCTAATATTCCTGATTTCTTTAAAAAAATATTGAAAGTACTATAGCGCCCCCTTAAAAGCATAAAAATGCCTTTGCGGCTGCTTTCCCCCACCCCACTAACTGCAAATCGCCCCCTTCCTTTCTCAAACATGATCCTCCCTTTCCCAATTGTAACGGATCTCCTGGCACCCCGACCGGGTACCTCCAATGATAGACGCGTCCTAGTTTGCGCCGAGGCCTACAAGCACCGCACCGGACACCTCAACCACCACAGACTACACAACCGCCGTAGTTTAGCTGGAGCCGTGCCGTCTTCCTTCCACCCTGTATGAATCTCCAGCATCCAGGACCGTGTGGGGAAGACCTCTCCTCCAAGGAGGACACATCAGGAACAAGCGTTCAGTAGTTACAGCTCAAGGGAGTATGCAAAAGCATAGCAATCCCCAGTATGATATAGCGATCCCCTCCAATAACGAGATGAGACTACGTTTTGAAGGGTCAAGTAGAACTAGAACTTTAATGACAGGGGATCTCCTTTTATGCAATGGCTACACCCACATAATTATCACAGCCAATTATATACATGGTTCAACCCCCATGTCTCCTCCCCTCAGGTAACAGGTAACACAATTAAAACAGACACAATTTTAACCACATTCTGGATGTACCCCAAAAACAGGGGGTACACCTTTAAGTCCAGCACCGTTCAATATCTCTCACCCAGGGGAACACCATATTAAAAAATGGCATGAATCAGACCATGGGTTCAAAAGTTAGTAAAAGTATGTTTTTCACATAACACACAGACATTTCACATATCCCCCACACAATACACATATAGGAAAATAGGTGTGGTCACCCCTCCCTGAGGCAACTTGATATAATCAGACAATGATTAAATCAGCCTTCTTTGTTCTTATCTGAGAATGAAAACACTTTATACAATCAACTCCCTTATCTGTAACAGGATTATCTCTCCTGCCAAGGTCTGCACTAGCCTGGGGCCAATATTCTGCAGAGCATAAACCAATATACATACAGTATATTACTAGGATCATATTTTAACCAAGAATTAAATAACAATTAAACAGGGTAAAACAGTGATGGCTTCCGTTACAGCTGGGATCTGAGCGCAGAAAACTACCGAATAGCGCTCAGATCATCTTCACACAGTTAAATTGCCATGTAGCTAAAGTCTTTCCCATAGTCTTTCATTATATGAATGGGCTCCATGGCATAGCTATCTGTGGTATCATGGTTCACACAGGGCAAGTACCGAATGACCCCATTGTATGTAAAGGGCCAGAATGAGTGACATACACTCTGGTATGGCCGAATACTGTGTTTAAAGGGCAATATGTCCCAGGGCCATAGTCGCAGTTAAGGAGGCTGGCAAACAGTCCTCTCCAAGACAAAGTGGCGAAGGGCACTTCGTAACACCAATTACCCCCTATCACCCATCTACATAACAATGGGAGTCCACTGAAACTCCCATGGCATCTAAACCATTAAACCCATGCCATGAGGGTCCATAAAGGAACCCCCGTGACACCTAAATGCTACTGCCCACCACAGAGTTCCCTATTGGATCCTTGTGGCACCTAGAGTTAACCTTGATGCCGTGGGGGTCCTAGAAGGCATCTAACTATCAACGCCTGCCGCTGAGGTCCTCAATGTAAAAAATTATAAAGAAATACATAAAAAATAATAAAAGATTATAAAGAAAATTTAAAAAAACACAAATAAAATAATAAAATTACAATAAAATAAAAATGAATAAATCCTGTAAAATAAAATAGAAATTAATAATACTTACCTACCCCAAATGATTACCAATGCCCTGGTCCTCATTCTTCTGCCCTTGATTAGTCTGGCTATACGTGATAGAAGAGGCTATGGTCCTCTTCTTTCTTGAAATAACTTGTACTGGCACTGCCACACTTCCTGCAACATAAATAGAGATTCTGAGCATTCTGATTGGATGAAATAGACATCAATCATATTTCAGACCATCAGAATCAGTTTTGAGTGGTTATTTCTCTCAATATTAATTTTAAATCAATTTTGACCAATCAGATAGCTCAGGTTGATGGATTTATAATCTGAGCAAACTGATTGGACCAAATAGACCCCAGCGGCATCAAGGGTTAACTATAGGTGGGATTAACTTTTAGGGGCCACAGGGGTCCTTAAAGAATTCCCATGGTACAGGGTTAATGGTTAATGGTTTAGATGCCATAGGGGTCTCAATGTAGATGTAGATGGGTGTTATATGGTGTGACCAGGTAACAGGGATTTAGATTGAGCAGGGAAGTTGGAGATCAGGAGTGAGCAGGGAAGGGGATTCCTTGGACTTCCCTTCACCTCATGCATGGATGGAGGGAATCCCCAGGGATTCTCATTGGTGTCAGTGGGTTTGTGCTCAGTAATATTACTGAGCACAGCTTTGCTCATAATCTTGAGCCTTGTGACCTTACTTCCAAGGATTTGGTTTACGAGTTACGGGTATGCTCAATAATATTACGTCTGTTGGGTATTAAGTAGACGTGTAACATCACTGAAAAAAGGTTGTGCAACCAAAATTTAGTTTGTCAGTAGTTTACTTGTCTTGAGTAGAATAGGGCTTATAGTTATAAGTGTTTTTAGTTACTCCTTTTATAAACATTGAAACCCTCACACAACCTATAGAACAGATAATGACCACAATGGCTTGGCCACTCAGCCAATGAGAAACTTCATGTCACCAGTCATTTAACTGAATTTGACATGCCCTTGGAGAGAAGCAACTGCAAAGTCCAGGAACTGGAGATCTATATGGGGGATATTTACTAAGCTATCATAGGGGCTGAGCTGCGATTTGAAGGTATACAATGGTACATTTTCAAATAGGAAATAAAGCACATTAAGCACAGCAATGCATATTTCAACCTATGCAATGTTTTATAAATCTCCCTCTCTGTATTAAATGACTATTTGTTATAGCTTCTGACAGTGGTATGATTTTGGCCTCATCAAAACAATAGTATATTACCTGAAATGATCTATCCTTTTTTCACCTTGAGCGCAATAAATAGTGTTTTTAATAAAGAGAGGGTACAGCATTTTGACAATGAAATCAAGCATTTTAAGAATTTAACTATCCCTTGAAATTGCTATCAGTGTGATACCAGCTGTCATAGAAACCCAGATAATTCTCCTTTACTCAGACCAGCACAGCTGTTTTCACTTCCTCATTTAGAGTAGCCTAAGTATATACTACAATCTCAAGGAGGGATTCAATCACTCTACAACCCATTCTATAAAAAATATTTCTAGCTCCATTAATTCTGCAATGACTGGGGAAAGAAAATACTTATTTGACATGTCTTTCATTTATGGTGCAGTGCACAACTGGCAAGTTTTGTATACCAAGCTAAGATTAATAGACATAGAGTTAATGTTATACACCCCTTTTTCTTAATACAAATAAAATGGTACATTTAGAAAAGAATAGGAAATAAGCATTAGTCTGTCACTTTTATTATAATATGATACAAATATATAACTATACAACTATCATTGAAGTATACTGTGTCTGTGCATTGGAATGTCCAAATGGGGGTGGAGCAGGCAAAGTATTCCACTAAAAGTTGAAGGAAGGAGTCATAAAACATAAGATTGTAAGCCATTCATTAACAATGTGAATTGAAATGTGTAGAGGGAGGATAGATGGCAAATGTTTAAAAGTGAAAGAAAGAAAGGGAAGAATATACTCTACACAAGGGTAAGCATTAGAGGGATGGCTCTAAGAAGGCTACCTATACTTAAATGGATGTAATGGAATGGGGGCAGTTCAAAAAACAACTTTGCCTACCACTGTCCTAAAACAGACTGAGCAACCCAAAAAAGTTAACTAAACTAATCCGGGGTCCAGGGAAACAGACTCCCCTGTAGCAGTACTGAAAGGACCTCTGTTCAATATGTAGCTACTCAAAAAATGGGGGAAAATATAACAATAAACTTTATTAGTCAATCAGGGGAAATATCAACAAAAATATATACATAAAAAAACAAGGGACCCACTCACAAATCAGCTCCAAAGTAGATTGCTGCACTGAAAATCAGTGGATATTAGCTGCACAAACAGGTAATATGGGTTTTTGGTGTAAAACACTGCTGGATACACAAAAAACTGTGCGCAACTTTGCGCCTGAAAATTTTAGTAAATTGACTAAGTAATGTATCAAATATACATAATACAATTTCAAGCAGTATATACACTAGATGTAGGCTGCAGTGAATTCCTCAGTCTGCAGCATCTGAGTTGCAGATTTAGTGCTGGCTCTGTGTATGTAAAGGTAATGTGCAGTGTGGGCACCCTTACATTACATGTGTAACAGCAAAAAACGTCAGGAGCAATCTCACAGCATAGCTGAGCTCACACCAGGAGCTGGGAGCTGAATTGGGTACCCTCTGTGTGATAAAAGTCCAACGCGCTTTTCCCCATGTATGCTCGCATTTTCTTCAGGGACACTGGTTGGCTGACTAGTGGCACCAACCTTTTAAAGGGAGAGCTCCTCCCATTCCATGACGAAAGAATAGTCTGTAACTGTTGAGGTGTTGGTAATTTTTAAATTGGTTAACGAACTCAGAATTACTCAAGGTGTAGTTATTGACGAATGGAACTACCTGTAACGTGTACTTACTGATAAAATGTACATACTGAGCCCAGGGGAAACATTATTGGTGTGCTAAAAAGTATATATATATATATATATATATATATATATATATATATATATATATATATATATATATAAAAGATTAATCACTAAAATCTAATCAGACCATATACTAAGGGAAAACTCTATATGGACAAGAAAGAAGCCTTACATGAGGATTGATAATTTTCTCCTTCTAATAAATAGATGGGGGAGTTAGTATGGATCCCACAATGGTATTTGTATGTTAAGAAATGAATATACTTTAATAGTGTCATACCTAGGACAGATATTTATAGGTTAAGTTGATATGTACAGAGAAAAGGGAAAAATTGCCACTAAAAAAGAAACCTTACTAAACTTCACTTTCACTGTAGTGCAATTAAAAATATAAAAACCAATAAGTATCTCAAAATATATAGAAATGTTTTTTATGTATAAGTGTCTTTCCTTAAAAAAGTATATATATACTTATATTAAACAAAAATAGGGCACTAAAATGCATTCATGTCCATGGAATGTCCACTCCAATTTTAATCCTAGGCTGCTTCTTCTTCAAAATTGTCGTTCACATAGACAACTCTTGATAAAAAACGAGAAGAAAGGGTGGGGGTGGAGAAGCGCCAAAGATATTATATGGTGTAGTAGGTTAATAACAGTTTATTTAAAATATAAAACATAAATTGCACTCACATTTAATAAAAAAAATACCCAAGTGGAAAACAGATGTCTTTCATACCCGGATCTTTAATATCGGTCCGTTGTCTTCCTCAATGGAATGCTATGTTTTTAGTAGCACTCCCAATGTAGATTCCTTTCGGTATATTAATACAGGGCTTATATTGTGATCCACTTCAGTCTCATGCAGGTAGGGTGTATGATGGAATATGGGACAGGGCTTATTGACCCCCCCACCACACCACACTCAAACCAGCACTAATGAGATATATGGGCCACAAATAAATAGTCCCTGTTATAAATAATAAAACCTGCAGCGTATCCGACAAGGACACAATACAGCCAAAAGTAACAAACCTACTTCAAAGCCAGACACGTTTCGCGTTTACAGTCTTTCTCAATGGCATATACAAATAAGTGACCATCCTCTAACTCACCCTCTATTTATATGGTGGTACACTATCTCCCTTGGTCCAAAATGGCGCCAAAAAACAATTTTCTTATGTTTGCCCACACCTAAAATGGCGTCTATAAGCACCAGATCACATTAGTTGTTTGGTTGCCCACTAACAAAATGGCGTCCACTATCTCCTTTGGTCCAAAATTGCACCAAAAACCAATTTACTTATGTTTGCCCACACCTAAAATGGCGTCTATAAGCACCACATCACCCTAGTCATTTGGTTGCCCACAACCAAAATGGCGTCCACTATCTCCTTTTTTCCAAAATGGCACCAAAAACCAATTTACGTATGTTTGCCCATACCTAAAATGGCGTCTATAAGCACCAGATCACCCTAGTCATTTGGTTGCCCACAACCAAAATGGCGTCCACTATCTCCTTTAGTCCAAAATGGCACCAAAAACAAATTTACTTATGTTTGCCCACACCTAAAATGGCGTCTATAAGCGCCAGATCACACTAGTCTCGCTGGATTGGCTGTATTACGTAGTTATTTGAGTGCCAATATCAAAATAGAGGCTTTTTAAAAACACTGGCTCTGTGTTTCCACATTAACCCAGACCCTTCACATGTGGGATACAATAAAACAAATTGCACTCGTGTCCTCCAAAGCATAAAGAAGGAATAATTACAAAAATACAACAAAATATCTAAAAAACTAAAACATGAAAAAAAAAAAAAAAACATATCATACAATCACAATACATGTCCATATAGCATATGTCTAAAATGAATTCTTACATACAATACAATTTTTAAGTCTTATTATAAAAAATATTATTTCAATGTGTCTACATGATTAAAACACAGAAAACAATAAAATAATATATATAAAACCACATCCTGGTGATATAAGTTCCATAAATGAATATCTGGTCATTATTAATGATAATGCAATATAATATGTAAAATATATTCTATCTGGGTAGCTGGTGATTACCAGATATTACACCAATAAAATGTGATCCAATGCGGTATTAAAATATGGATACATCATAAAAGTAAAAAATGCTAAGAAGGTCCCTAGTGATGACTACTGCTTATTTCAGAGTCTATATCACTCGGAATGATAAGGGGTTGTATAAAAGTAAAGATATTTTTGTTATAATAAAAAGAGATTATGTTTCAATGAAGGCTGCCAAATCGATATCCACATTTAGGCCATCTGGGCCCAACGTACCCAATTTGTGGATCCAGTGGGTTTCAGCCTTTCTTAATTGTAGGACTCTATCCCCACCTCTGTGATTTTCACAAACCCTTTCAATTGCTTGAATGGTAATGCCCTCTATATTTTTGTTGTGTTCCTCTACCACATGTTTAGAGAACCCATTTTTCACATATTCACGTCTCACATTATAGAGATGTTCATTAAAGCGCGTCTTCAGAGCCCTTTTTGTCCTACCTATATACTGTTTGCTGCATTTACAAGTAATAGTGTATACAACAAAATTGGATCTGCAATTGGTGCGATCTCTAATGTTAAAAAATTTATTTTTACTCGTGGA
The DNA here is from genome assembly GCA_027410445.1 of Discoglossus pictus. Classification (NCBI taxonomy): domain Eukaryota; kingdom Metazoa; phylum Chordata; class Amphibia; order Anura; family Alytidae; genus Discoglossus; species Discoglossus pictus. The sequence goes on along the minus strand of CM050164.1, from coordinate 70,428,338 downwards.
CCAGATTTTGTCTCTATCCTTCTTTTTTAAATTTTTACAACAAACACAATTTTTGATTTGTTGTTGGTTTTTCCACTACTTCCAAGTAGATGGATTTGTTTTAAATCCTTAGTTTTGTTAAATGCTTGTTTTATGACTTCTTTAGGTTATTTATTTTCTACAAACTTTTGTTGCAAAGCTTCACTTTCCCGAATGAAATCCTAATTTTTAGTACAATTCCGACGAATTCTAAGAAATTGACTATAAGGGATATTGTGAATCCAATTCTTCCTATGTCCACTCTTAGCATGAAGCAAACCATTAGTGTCTGTAGGCTTTAAATATAGCTTGGAATGAATACCAGATGCATCACCAATAAGAGTTACGTCCAAGAAAGCAATTTCCCTTTTATGTGTTGTCATGGTGAATTTCAAATTTTGCGTATTATCATTAACATATTCCTTCAATTCTTCGAGTTCTATTTCATCTGTTTCTATCCGCTGATCTCCACTTATACTATGATGTGCGTTTGTCCCTATATGTTCCACCGGTGTAGTCTCTATCTGCTGGTCTCCAGTTATACTGTTGTTGGGAACTACCCCTATATATTCCCTGGGTTTGGTCTCTATTATTTTGTGTATATTTATAGTTCTTATACATGTTGGGCCTTTTCACAGATCCATTATATTCTCCCTCCTTGACAAGCGAATAATCCATCTTGTCCCTTTTGAATTTGTCCTTTTTGCTTCTAAAAACCTCCTGTTCTAATTTATTCATTTTAATTTTGATCTCTCTATCTATTGCTCTGCATTCAGAGTCTGCACTAAAAGGCTGTAGTTCTTCGATAACCCTAATATCCCTAATACTTAATATCTAATGAGATATTAAGTACCAAGGAGTATCAATATCTAAAAATAGAACATCCAAGAATAGCCATTATGTACCATCTGCCGAAGATCCATAAACGATTAGAAAATCCCCCTGGGAGGCCGATTGTGTCAGGCCTAGGAAGTATAACAGAAAAATTGTCAGAGTATATCGACTACCATTTACAACCTATAGTGAGCACCTTTAAATCCTATATTAAAGACACACCCCATTTATTGAGTTTGTTGTGGAATTTGGAATGGAAAGCTAGCTATAGATGGGTGACATTTGATGTGTGCTCTTTGTACACATCAATCCCACAAGAGCTTGGCGTATTAGCAATTAGAGAAATTCTTGATGAGTTTGACCATCTTGAAACCATACAAAGGGAATTTATTGAAACAGCAGTCTCTTTTGTTTTAAAGAGAAACTACTTTCTATTTGAAAATGATTTTTTTCTACAAACTACATGCACAGCTATGGGCACTAAATGTGCCCCAAGCTTTGCAAACATATATGTGGGGAAATGGGAAGAGTTGAAGATTTGGAATAATAATCCATATGATGCAAACATTATATGCTGGTTTCGTTTTATTGATGATATTATTTTAATTTGGGATGGTGATGATGAAATAGAACTCAAAGAATTGAAGAAATATGTTAATGATAATACGCAAAATTTGAAATTCACCATGACAACACATTCAAGGGAAATTGCTTTCTTGGACGTAACTCTTACTGGTGATGCATCTGGTATTCATTCCAAGCTATATTTAAAACCTACAGACACTAATGGTTTGCTTCATGCTAAGAGTGGACATAGGAAGAATTGGAATTACAATATCCCTTATAGTCAATTTCTTAGAATTCGTCGGAATTGTACTAAAAATGAGGATTTCATTCCGGAAAGAGAAGCTTTGCAACGAAAGTTTGTAGAAAATAAATATCCGAAAGAAATCATAAAACAAGCATTTAACAAAACTAAGGATTTAAAACAAATCCATCTACTTGGAAGTAGTGGAAAAACCAACAAGAAATCAAAAAGCAAAATGAGGGGAAACATTAATGTTCGCTTCCTCACCCAGTACAATGCGGCGTCCAAAAAAGTGGAGAAGAGCATTTTGAAGTATTAGCCGATACTACAAAGTGATGAGTATCTAAGGGAGGTACTCCCTGAACATCCAGTGGTGACGTTTAAACGGAACAAGAATTTGAAGAATATACTGGCTCCTAGCGAATTAAAAAAGAATGTGAATAAGCTGAAGCAAAATACAGAATGGCTGACCACACGTAGAGGAACTTTTAACTGTGGAGTGAAAAATTGTGTTTGTTGTAAAAATTTGAAAAAGAAGGATAGAGACAAAATCTGGTCCACGAGTAAAAATAAATTTTTTAACATTAGAGATCGCACCAATTGCAGATCCAATTTTGTTGTATACGCTATTACTTGTAAATGCAGCAAACAGTATATAGGTAGGACAAAAAGGGCTCTGAAGACGCGCTTTAATAAACATCTCTATAATGTGAGACGTGAATATGTGAAAAATGGGTTCTCTAAACATGTGGTAGAGGAACACAACATAAATGTAGAGGGCATTACCATTCAAGCAATTAAAATGGTTTGTGAAAATCACAGAGGTGGGGATAGAGTCCTACAATTAAGAAAGGCTTAAACCCACTGGATCCACAAATTGGGTATGCTGGGCCCAGATGGCCTAAATGTGTATATCGATTTGGCAGCCTTCATTGAAACATAATCTCTTTTTATTATAACAAAAATATCTTTACTTTTATACAACCCCTTATCATTCCGAGTGATATAGACTCTGAAATAAGCAGAAGTCATCACTAGGGAGCTTCTTAGCATTTTTAACTTTTATGATGTATTTTCAACTTTTATGGAACTTATATCACCAGGATGTGGTTTTATATATATTATTTTATTGTTTTGTGTTTTAATCATGTAGACACATTGAAATAATATTTTTTATAATAAGACTTAAAAATTGTATTGTATGAAAGAATTCATTTTAGACATATGCTATATGGACATGTATTGTGATTGTATGATATGTTTTTTTTTTTTTTTTATCATGTTTTAGTTTTTTAGATATTTTGTTGTATTTTTGTTGTAATTATTCCTACTTTATTCTTTGGAGGACACAAGTGCAATTTGTTTTATTGTATCCCACATGTTAAGGGTCTGGGTTAATGTGGAAACACAGAGCCAGTGTTTTTAAAAAGCCTCTATTTTGAGATTGGCACTCAAATAACTACGTAATACAGCCAATGCAGCGAGACTAGTGTGATCTGGTGCTTATAGACGCCATTTTAGGTGTGGGCAAACATAAGAAAATTTTATTTTGGTGCCATTTTGGACCAAAGGAGATAGTGGACGCCATTTTGGTTGTGGGCAACCAGCCGACTAGTGTGATCTGGTGCTTATAGACGCCATTTTAGGTGTGGGCAAACATAAGAAAATTGTTTTTTGGGCGCCATTTTGGACCAAGGGAGATAGTGTACCACCATATAAATAGAGGGTGAGTTAGAGGATGGTCACTTATTTGTATATGCCATTGAGAAAGACTGTAAAGTCGAAACGCGTTTGGCTTTGAAGTTGGTTTATTACTTTTAGCTGTATTGTGTCCTTGTCGGATACGCTGCAGGTTTTATTATTTATAACAGGGACTATTTATTTGTGGCCCATATATCTCATTAGTGCTGGTTTGAGTGTGGTGTGGTGGGGAGGTCAATAAGCCCTGTCCCATATTCCATCATACACCCTACCTGCATGAGACTGAAGTGGATCACAATATAAGCCCTGTATTAATATACCAAAAGGAATCTACATTGGGAGTGCTACTAAAAACATAGCATTCCATTGAGGAAGACAACGGACCGATATTGAAGATCCGGGTATGAAAGACATCTGTTTTCCACTTGGGTATTTTTTGTATTAAATGTGAGTGCAATTTATGTTGTTTTATATTTTAAAAAAACTGTTATTAACATACTACACCATAAAGTATCTTTGGCGCTTCTCCACCCCCACCCTTTCTTCACTGTAGTGCACTAAGATTCTATGCTTGAAAAAGCCTGATGCTGAGTGAGGGTAATTTGTTTCAGAGCTTGATCTTTTAAATAAAGGTATAGGTAAACCCTTAATTCAATCCCATTGAGGACAAGCTGTTGAGATAAAATATCCATTTGGCCTCTTTTTGAAACAGCAGTTGGTCAAAGTCTTGGAAATCAATCTTATCTATCCCGCAGAATTCAAGACACATTACATCTCCGAAATGTATCTGATTGACGTGTCTCACCACCGGTACCTCCAACCTGTTGTTTATGGAATTTATATGTTGCAATATGAGGCATCTTAGTTGGCGGCTCATTTTGCTTACATATTTCAGTCCTCAATTGCAATAATTAAATAAATTACCGCAGCAGTGCAGCAATTTATGAAATGTTTGATGGTATAATTTTTACTTCTTGTGGTATACGAGAATGTTGTACTGGTCTTCATATGTCGACATGTCTTGCATTACTTGCATGCTCTTGATCCTAAGAATTGTTGATTTAACCATGAAGATCATTTGGATGGATGTGAGGTAAAGTGACTATGGAACAATGAATCCCTAAGAGTGACTCTCTTGAATGAAATTGATGGTTTAGTAGGTAATATTGTATCAAAATCTTTGTCTGACTTAGGTATATGCCAGTATTTATCAAAGATAGATGTAATCTCTTTATGTAATGGGCTAAAAGTCCCAACCATCCTTATTATTTCTTGCGTTGGTTCGTTTGACACTGGTTTTGTCCGTAATAGTTCGCTCCTTTGTCTGGCCTGGGCTCGAACACTTCATAATCATCATTGTTAGAACAATTATATTTCAGTCTTAGATATCGACCAAAAGGGTTGTTTTGCAAAGGATGTTCAGGGTGATGACTCGATTGCATCAACAAACTATTAGTTGCTGTATTTTTGCGAAATGTTTTAGTAGCAAGCGCATTTGATTCTGTCTTCACAATTGTTAGATCTAAAAATTCTAGTTGATCCGAACTCACAACATGAGTCAATGAGACCAACGGTATTTTTGTTTAGAAAGAAAAACTCTAAATCTCCAATTGATCCATTCCACGTCAGAAATCAACAATATATTAGATTTTAGTGATTAAACATCACATATTATAATTGTCTAACTGCGATTCGTCGTCACGCTTCAGACGAATCGCAGTTAGACAATTATAAACTGCTGCGCATTGCTCACAGCGCGGCGCGAGCAGCGCATGCGCAGAGCACGGCGCAAGCCGCGCTCTGCGCCCAAGCCGCGCTTGCGCAGAGCGCAGCGCGAGCAGCGCATGCGCAGAGCACGGCGCGAGCCGCGCTTGCGCGCAGCGCGGCCCGCGAGTAGATGAAAGAGTGGGGAAGAGGGGGGGGGGGGGTAGAGGCACAGAGGGAGAGTGGGGAAGAGGGGAGGGAAAGTGGGGAAGAGGGGGGGAGAGTGGGGAAGAGGGGGGGGAGAGGCACAGAGGGAGAGTGGGGAAGAGGGAGAGTGGGGAAGAGGGGGGGAGAGGCACGGCACAGAGGGAGAGTGGGGAAGAGGCACAGAGGGAGAGTGGGGAAGAGACACAGAGGGAGGGGGGAGAGACACAGAGGGATAGGTGGGAAAGAGACACAGGGGAGGTAGAGGAGGGGGAAAAGACACACGGGAGGGAGAACAGGGGGAAGATACACATGGTAGGGAAATGGGGGGGGGGGAGAGGGGAACAGACACAGGGGGAAGGGGGAAAGAGACACAGGCCAGGGGGGAACAGGCACAGAGGGAGAGGGGGGGAAGAGGCACAGAGGGAGAGGGGGGAAGAGACACAGGGGGGAGAGATACAGAGGGTGAGGGAGGAAGAGACACAGAGGGAAGGGGGGGAAGAGGTACATATAGAGAGGGGGAAAGAGGCACAGAGGAGGGGGGGACAGAGGAAGGGGTGAAGAGACACAGTGGAGAGACACACAGAGAGAGGCGGGGGAACAGGCACAGAGGGAGAGGGTGGAAGACACAGAGTGGGGAGAGACACAGAGGGTGAGGGGGAAGAGACAGGGAGGAAGAGGCAAAGAAAGAGGAGGGGGAAGAGACACAGGGGAGTGAGAGGAGGGGGAAGAGACACAGGGGAGAGAGTGCAGGGGGGAAGATACACAAGGGAGGGAAATGGAGACACGAGGAAGGCCGTAACAGACACAGGGGGAGGGGGAAAGAGACACAGGCCAGGGGGGAACAGACACAGGGGAGGGTTAAGGGAGACACAGGGGGGGGAAGAGATGCATAGGAGGGAGAAGGGGGAAAGAGACACAGGGGAGGGGTTTAGAGACACGGGAGGGAGAGGGAGGTAAAAACACAGGGGGGCAGGAGATACAAAGGAGGTAGACGAGGTGGAACGAGACACAAGGGAGGGAGAGGAGGGGGGAAATAAGACACGAGGGAGGAAGTAGACAGAGGGAGAGACTCGCAATGAGCTCCAAAGGGGCTCATTGCAAGGCCTGTGATGAGCGCCAAAGGCGCTCATCACAAGGCCAGTAAAGTAGAGGGGGAGAGGCTTACATTGTGTAGCAAACAGCATTGCCAGGCTTCAGTTTTTATTGCCGTCATTTTTGACGGGCAAGTCGCTAGTTTATATATATAATAACAGAAAAAGTCAATGTGCATAACTATTCAACCCCTAAAGTCAATACTTTGTCAAGCCACCTTTTGGGGCAATCACAGCTCCAAGTTGCTTTGGATAAGTCTCTATGAGCTTGCCACATCTTACCACTGGGATTTTTGCCCATTCCTCCTTTCAAAACTGCTACAGCTCATTCAAGTTGGATGGTTTGCGCTTGTGAACAGCAATCTTTAAGTCTGACTACAGATTTTCTATTGGATTGAGGTCTGGGCTTTGACTAGGCCATGTCAACACACTTACATGTTTCCCTTTAAACCACTCAAGTGTTGCTTTAGCAATGTGTTTGGGGTCATTGTCCTGCTGGAAGGTAAACCTCCGTCCTAGCCTCAAATCACGCACAGAGTGGTACAAGTTTTGCTCAAGAATATCCCTGTATTTAGCACTATCCATCTTTCCCTCAACTCTGACCAGTTTTCCAGTCCTGGCTTCTGAAAAACATCCCCACAGCATGATACTGCCACCACCATGTTTCACTTGGGGATGGTGTTCTTTGGGTGAGGTGATGTGTTGGGTTAGCGCCAGACATATCGTTTTCTTTAATCCCTGAAAAGTTCAATTTTAGTCTCATCAGACCAGAGCACCTTCCTCCAGACATTTTGGGAGTCTCCCACGTGCCTTTTCACAAACTCAAAATGTGCCATTTTGTTTTTTGCTGAAAGTAATGGCTTTCTTCTGGCCACTCTGCCATAAAGCCCAACTCTATGGAGCGTACGGCTTATTGTCGTCCTATGTACAGATACTCCAGTCTCTGCTGTGGAACTCTGCAGGGTTACCTTAGGTCTCTGTGCTGCCTCTCTGATTAATGCTCTCCTTGCTCAGTCCCTGAGTTTTGATGGGCGACTGTCTCTTGGCAGGTTTGCTGTTGTGCCATGTTCTTTCCATTTGGTTATGATAGATTTGATGGTGCTCCTGGTGATCATCAAAGATTTGAATATTTTTTTATAACCTAACCCTGATCTGTACTTCTCAACAACATTGTCCCTTACTTGTTTGGAGAGTTCCTTGGTCTTCATGGTAGTGTTTGGTTAGTGGTGCCTCTTGCTTAGGTGTTGCAGCCTCTGGGGCCTTTCAAAAAAGGTGTGTATATGTAATGAAACTTAGATTGCACACAGGTGGACATCATTTCACTTATTATGTGACCTCTGAAGGTAATTGGTTGCACCAGAGCTTTTTATGGGCTTCATAAAAAGGGGGGGTGAATACATACGGACATGCCAATTTTCTGTTTTCTATTTCTAAAAAATAGATTTATGTATATATATTTCTCCTTTCACCTCACCAACTTAGACTATTGTGTTCTGGTCCATCACATAACATTCATATTAACTAAACATTGAACTTAAGGCTGTAATAAAAAGTCAAGGGGGTGAATACTTTTGCAAGGCACTGTAGTTCCATTCGTTAATAACTACACTTTGAGTAATTCTGAGTTCGTGAACCAGTTTAAAAATTACCAGCACCTCAACAGTTACAGTCAGCCAACCTGCATCCCTGAAGAAAACGCAAGCATATGCGGGGAAACGTGCGTCAGACTTTTATCACACTGAGGGTACACCAATTCAGTTCCCAGCTCCTGATGTGAGCTCAGCTGTGCTGTGAGATCACTCCTGACTTTATTTTGCCGGTTACACATGTAAGGTAAGGGTGCACACACTGCACATTACGTCTATATTCACAGAACCAGCACTAAATCTGCAACTCAGATGCTGCACACTGTGGAAATCACTGCAGCCTGCATTTAGTCTATATACTGGTTGATATTGTTTTATGTATATTTGATACATAACTTAGTCAATTTACTACAATATTCAGGCGCAAAATTTCACACAGTTTTTTGTGTATTCAGCAGTGTTTTACACCAAAAACACTTAGCTGTTTGTGCAGACTGCTCCACTGATGTCAGTGCAGCCATCTACTTTGGAGCTGATTTGTGAGTGGGTCCCTCGTTTTTTATGTATATATGTATATATTTTTGTAGATATTCTGCTGATTGACTAATAAACTTTATTGTTGTATTTTTCCCTATTTATTGAGTTGCTACATATTGAACAGAGGTCCTTTCAGTACTGCTACAGTACAGTCTGTTTCCCATGGACCCAGCACCTATTGATACCATTTAATTTAGTCATCTTTTATTTAGGTTATTATTAGTTTCAGATTAAACTAATCCAGTAAAGGAAACTTATATGAAAGAATATAAGATATATTTGAAATTCAAGTTCTTATTACCTTGATTTTGTGGTGTCCTGTTTATGGTTTTTTAGTATTGTGTACATCTTTAACTCTTTAAATCTTAGCATACTGATTATCATTATACTAGCTACTTGCCTGTCAAAAATGACAGAAATAAAATTGTAAGCATGAGAATGCGGTTTGCCACACAATGCGAGGCTATGGCCCCTCTGACATGATGATATATTTTTGTTCATATTTTTTATTTCTCTATTTCATGTTCCATATCTATGAAAAACTACAACAATTAATTGAATTAGTAGTCAATATGTTTATTGTATGTATACCGATTGGATGTTTATTGTATGTTATAACATGCAACTTGTATAGTTATATCTGTAAACAACTCATAAACCATGGTTTGTTAAAATTTTAAAATGTTATTATTGTAACCTATACATAAATATTATAAGAGTGTGTAAACTGTTTTTTAAAACATATCACATATATAGTTGTGAGCATACAAGTTGTTGCTAACACTTGCGGGCTCGCGTAGCGAGGGGAGCAGCCCTCGTGAAGCGAGGGTCGCAGTTGCTGGCAAGGAGCGCCAAAGGCGCTCCCTGCCAGCAACTGAGACCCTCGCAAAATTTACGTCGTAGCGCAAAAAAAATACGAGACACGTCACGACCCATTACGACCTCGCAAAAAACGGCTGCAACACATGCACATCAAAACATGAAAAATACAACAAATACACACAACAAATACATAAAAAGCTTACTTACAGGAAGAGGGAGTATCCAGGACCTCGAAAACTAAAGTTACACCTCAATTTAACTCAAATTAAAAGAGTTTAGACACTAAAGAATTCTCTAAGCGAGAGAAAAAATGGCCGCTGAAGAAAACTAGGCTACAGCAGTCTAAAGACGCAAAACACCTACAGATTTGCACAAAAACACCTACGAGATTAGAAAACAAGGATGCATCTCGCACAACCCCAAAAACATTACAAATACAAACAACAAACACATAAAAAGGTTACTCACAGCAAGGGGGGGCATCGAGGACCTCTGCAAGTGAAGTTACACCTCCATTTAACCACAAATTTCAGAGTTTAGAGACCCGAAAATCACCTAAGCGAGAGAAAAAATGACCGCCGAACAAAACGAAAACGAGGCTAAAGGTCCCTAAACACGCAAAACACTACCATAAACACGCGAAACACCACCAAACAGCTACGGATATTCCGAAAAAGACCACCAAACAGCTACAGATATTCTGAAAAAATCGCACCATATAAAAAACAAATATTACAAAAAACTTGCACGACATGGAAAAGGAACGACGACACATCAGCCACATTATATACACCAAACACCCTTAGCTCACTTACAATTTCATTGCTGTCATTTTTTGACGGGCAATTCGCTAGTATATATATATTGTAAAGCATTACTTGTTATGTCACACATGTGTAAATGTAAATTAATGAACAATGTATACTGCACCCAGTAATTGATGTTGGACTCTATGAAAAATTTATTTTTTCAGATCTCCTGTGATCTGCAATATTGAATCCAGAGGAAGGCAAACAAAAAAAAACAAAAAAAGCAGTGAAACTTCAAAGAGGAAAAAAATAAAATCCTTCCTGCCCCCAGACACTGGCAATCTGATTACTTCCTGGATCAATACTATCTGTATAATTATACAGTAAAAGTGCAGAAGAAATGCAATAGTCCCCCTAATGACACCTAACAAAAATCATACATACAATAAAACACATAAGTTACTACAATGCAAGTGCAAATTCCATTCAATAAAACCCATAACAACAGGAAATATAAACTTGAAAAACATACAATAAAAGTACTAAGTATATTCAAGTAAACCACTAACTATAATATTTTCCAAACACCTTTCAAATCTTTAATATGGTTATTAACAATAGCAGTATTTTTTTGGTTAAGTGCTTTGTCAAGTTTTGTGAAGGGCTGGTTTATAAGTTATTAGTGGTTCCACTGAAAAGAGCCCTGCAGACGTATAATGTTGTCTTTGGGATGTAACCACTGTACTGTCCGTGGGATTGTTTTGAAAAAAGTGGTTCCTCTAAAAAGTAACAACGTAAAAGTTAGTCTTTGGTATTGAACCACTGTTCTATATGTGGACTATTTATAATTTTTTGTTGAAACACTGTTTTTGGTTAGCTTTGTATTTTTTGAAATTGTTACATAGAGTTGTCTAAAAAAAGCCTAACTTCAAATTTTGTCTTTGGGATTTAACCACTGTTTTGTATGGGTAGTCAAGTTACAACACCTCATAATACAAAATATTTTTAGTAAATACTGTACCATCGTGTAGTAGGTACCACTGAGTTTCAGTATTTTTGAAGCAAAATGTTATTTCTGATGGATTTGTGCATCTTGAAAATGCAACATAGAGTTGTCCATGTGCAAATACTGGTTCCTCTAAAAGCAGTCCAAAAGACTTAAAAGTTTGACCTTGTGATTTATTAATGGTCATCCCAAATGCCATGATAATTAGAAGGACAAAAGGCAAGCTATTGTCACTTGCAGCTAAATCTATTCTTGGTATGAAAACTCCTTCACCTTTATGGGTACCATTTATAATTTCTGCATGTATGAAATGGTCTCTTAAATCTTGAACAATTAATCTGGTTCCATTACAAAGTTCCTTTTTTTTGGTTCATATTTCCCAGTAACATGACAATTGCCCCTTTTTTGAGTTGCAAAATATGTGGTGGCATATCAGAGGGAGTTAATGTATTTATCATTTAATATATTTTTTTTTGTGGGGCATCTATTCATTTCAAGATGTCGTTATTTATATTCTTCATTATTGGATGTTAATACTTTAATTACTTTGTGTGCAAACTCGTATGAATCCTCATTAGATATTCCATTTTGGAATATAGTTGATATTAGTGAATCTTTGCAAATCATTTCCGCTGGTATTTCAACATGAGGTAAATTAGTTATGACCTCTGTTTTTTTTTCCGCCAATTTTAATTAGCCAGTCATTGAATTCATTTTCTCCTTCCAATCTCATTTTTTCTTCTAATCTGAGGTGTGTAAATTATTTCCATAGTGGACTTGACTTTATACATGTTTCCACTATGTCTGTTCTATTTCCATGGACAACAACAGTAATATTTATCTGAAATTGCCACCTAACAATATCACCTTTCACCCAAAAGGCAAATTATTAGCCATGACTTCACGCAACAAATGATCAATACATTACAGAGCATGGAATGACATCATATTGGCCTCATCTATGATAATTAATTTGCATGTTTTGAAATTATTTGCTTGAAATTATTTTATTCTAATATCTGACACTGTTGTTTCCAAAATTGGAACTGGAAGTTTAAATCCACTATGTACTGTTCTGCCACCTTCTAACAATAGTGAAGCAATTCCAGTTGTTGCAAATGGAAGAACCATTTCGCTTTTGCCTCTAATTGAATTCATCAACAAATTAAAGAGATAAGTTTTTCCCGATCCACTGGGTCCATCTAGATAGAAATAACGATCTTTTTTCTGGTCATCATCTTTTGCTTGTTGTATTGCATTGAAAGTGTGCAATTGTTCATTATTTAAAGTGGCTATTAGTTCTTCAGCTTTTTGTTTTTCCACATCAGCGTCATACTCCTCAAAGTTTATGTCATCTATAAATCCTGGATCTGGCAGATTAAAAGTTGCCCAACTTAAGCCATGACATAAAAATATTGGAATTTCCATTAATGCTTTTAATTTTGCAATTGACTCATTATAACATTGCAGAAAGTATTCATACATATATTGTTTTAAAGTTTCCCACAAAGCTAATGCATTAGAAATATGACAGAATATGCAAATTAATGCAAACAGGTCCCTCATCTGGCATGGCATTTTACATAGTGCTGCTTCTTCTAGACATCTCTCCCATTCTGTATATTCAGCAAGGAAGTTTTGATGTTGCGCAGCTAATTGAGTGTTCAAAGCTTTGTGCACCAGGAACATGTAAAATAAGTAAATGTAAGCAAAAACATTCAATGTCTCATGGACTACATTCTGGTTATAATTTTATTACCACCCTTTTTTCTGGGTTTCCATAAGCCATTTATGAAAACATAATGATATGGAATCTCAATTTATAAGTATTCCCTTGCCTCCATGTGGTTACAATTCAAGGTAAACCAAGCAGTAAGGGCGGTTTGACAATGTTCATTTTGTGCCAAAGCATTTTCAATGATCCATTGTTGTGTCAGTTTTCCAGCACTTTTGATGGGATTAAATGCATCTCGAACTGCAGTTTGAGCCACTCTATATTTAAGCATGGAAATATTATTTCTGACACGTACTTTACTGTTTGGGTAACTTTCAAGGATTCATTTTGGTTGTCATCCTTCTTCCCTGTTAGGATACAAAATTGGATACGTCATTGGATCCAAATCTGTACTTAATATACTGATGTTAATGAAAGGCTGCTTTTCATTTATTGGATATATTCTAATATCACTTTGGTTCGCCATCACCATTTTCAAAGACCATTGCAACCTCATGAGCTGTGGGTAAGTTATAACGTAGTTTATCAGAATGGCGATTTCTTTTAAGAACCATATTGACTCTTGGGTTTGGCAAGTGATTTTGTTGAGCGTGAATGGATTGTTGTTGTTGTTTAACTTCAGAAAGTTTTTTATAAGCTTGAGTGTATGTCTTTGTCTCCATAATCTTATCAAGCTCATGTAAAACAGTGGCTAAGCATTTAGTATTTTCAGCAAGCTGCATACGTTGTTTCACAGCTTCCATTGTATCTAGGACATATCGTTGAGCAAATTTTAAATGGGAAGTACCGTGGTAAATTTGCCCTTGTACTTTAAAGCAGTAAGGGCCATCTCCTTCAACATTACCAGATCATTTTTGTACCCAGAGATGCAAAAGAAATGGCACTATTATAAGATCATATATTTTAAATGTTTGTAATTTGGGAAAGTAGGGTTACTCATTATACTTTATAAATATTTGGGGTATTCTCTTCTTTCTGGAAGTCTTACTTTTCCCTTTTGACAGCAACTAATGAACTTACCATCTCTTGGTCTTTCCTTTTCAAAATGATAAGCCCCACAAAACTGACAATGCACGTTCAACTTACCACAATTGTGAGTCTCTACTGTTATAGCTCTAAATAATGAACATCACAATCTATCTCAACATTACTATTATTCTCGTCTCATTCACTTGTTTGTTTTTCAATATTTTTTTCTTACGCAGGCTTTTCTCTCTTCTTTGCATACTCTTTTCTGAGTCTCCTGCGACTGTCACTCTCTCCATCTTCATTTTCTGTCCCTGTCTAGACGTTGTTTGTACTCATTGCTTGTTTCTGTCTTCTCAGCCATTGTAATCTGTAATGTAAAATGTATTATATGATTTTGAATGTACACATTAAGCTAAGCATGCATTTTTATATGAATTAATAATTTTCTTTAGCTCACAGTTATTTGTAATGGATATTTGTAATGGTAATGTGTGCAAGTTACTTTTGCACTGTTGTGAATGTTTACACATCATTTTGTTAAGATGTCAATTTGGACTCAATGTAATGAAAATGTGTACAATAAGGCTAAATTCGGAAATCTACCAAATTGTATTCAATATTACGCCTAGGCAAAAAATAAATGCAATTTGGATTAAAAATGATATTCAATCTTATTCATATTCATACTTCTGTATAAACAACAGTAGTAGTTGTATTTTTTTATTAGGTTCATTTGTAATTGATGCTTAAATTAATGTTTTCATTCCCCAAATCTGTAGTTATAGAAATCGCAGCATATTCCCTCTAATAATTATTTGGTCAACACAATCCACCACATTTATAACTGTTATAAAAATAATAATGTGTAATGTGCAGCATAGTCCCTCTAATAATTATTTGGTGAACACAATTAAAAATAATAATGTCTTTAGTTACTTGTTCATTGGAAGTGAAAATGTTCAAATTGATGCCGAGCTGGAAGTCTGTGTAAAGAAAGTGTCACTGACATACACCTGCAAAGTGTAAAATAATATTGTCAGTTTTGGCATATAATAAATGTTTTCTTTTTTTTTTTGTAACCTTTACATTTACTGCACAGCACAAACAGATACAGCTTAGGATGTCTTGTTAAATTTAGGCACACTAACATTATTAAATTAATTATCTTTACCCTTTATCTTAAAGTACAAAATACATAACAATATCTTGTAAAATTTGTGAAGCATATTAAGTTTGAAATTTACTATTACGGAATATAATTATATACTGTACCTTTTCCTTCTAAGTTGATGTGTTCTATAACACTTTTAAAAAACAACCACTACAGTCCACTTCTGTGTCACTGTCAAATTTACAAAGACCTATAAAATTTAAGAACATATTTTAATACTTACTATATGTTATTCTATAATTAATTTTTTTTAACATTTCCATTTATTAGCAATAACAAAGATATGCAGCTTATAAAGTGTTAAATGACGTCAACATAAAAAATAAAATTTAGCATTATGTATATATTTTTTTTATTTGTGCAATTAATAAATTATTACATTAAGAAATAATAATACTTCAGCTATTACAGCTTACAATGTCTTAAATGCCGTCATCCTGAAATCTAATATTTACCATAATTTATTGTTTGTAATCAAAAAAATCAATTAATAAATAATAATACTTTACCTATTAGTTAGTAATGTATTTGAGGATAAATCATAAAGAGTTAACAATCCCTTTTCAAAATGTGTCCACAGCAAATGTGAAGGCACACAGTTGATCATCTGAGGAAAAAGTGAGAAAGTTCTGGAAAGTCTCCAGTATATATAGAGTGCAAGCTCGAGGACAAGCTTACGCATGCGCAATTTACCGTTTTTCCGCCATATTAGTTTGTGAATGTTGGTGTTTCCAAATTACAGGTTTGTTGTTTACAAAATGTGTGTGTTTTTTCTATGTGTCGCATAGCCAAGTTGTGCGTGTCTCGCAATGAGCGCCTGCGCCGCTCACCGCGGGGCCTGCAATATTTAACATTTCGTGACCAAAATTTGTAAGATCCACAACTATTATATGTGATTTTAGCAGTGAAACAATTCACTTCCAGTCAAACCCATTCTCTTACATGTTGTGTGGTGCATTTGTTAATACAGTTACCCTTAGGAGAAAAGCAAACCTGCAAAATGCCCCACTTTAATCAAAATGTATCCTGAAGCTACACAATATATTACAATATAATCACATGCTCCAATTTTGTATCATCTGTCTAAAGTTATAATTTAATGAGTGAAGATAGAGATTGGGACGAGTAATTTGTTGCCCTTTTATAAAGAAATGTATTGTCTCCTTGCATTGGTTAATGAGACATTCTATTTTTATTTTTGTATTTCCTACACTACCATCACCAATAAATATGTTATTTGAAGTAGCATGTATATCATATATCTGACACACACGCTGAAGTAACGATGCACCAAATATTGGAGTATGGTTCCATTGTCCATATAGTATCACTTTTAAATACACTATGTATAATGCAAAATTATGCAGCTACAAAAATATGTAAAAAACCTCTTACGAGAAACATACTTGATTAATATATCTGCTTAACTGTTAATCAATTCCAAACATATTAATATTATTTAAATTAAATGGCTCAATTTATATGAAAATGAAAGCTTAAAATGTAATTTCTAACTATGAAAATGTCCCAGAACATAATTTAGTTTCATGTGTGATTCTATAATAAACAAAGTGGACCGGATTAGGGTTGCAATAAATCATAACTCTCCTTTTCCAAACATTTGTCATACACATTTCCAAACTGTTGTCAGATTTGATATAGACCTGAGATACTTCAATAAAATATTCTTCTCCCCACCTCAATGAACAAGTGTGTTTTATTCTGTCTGTGATTAAAGGTTACATTAACTTAATAAAGAGCGGTGTGCCCTTTGTTTTATTATCGGAACATGACATAATTTACAGGGAAAGACCTGCAAATTCCATCTGAAATTACAGTAAGAGCTTAGCCAAATAAAAATAGATAGAGGAGTATATTATTCTTTTCAAAGCATTAAAGAACCAGTAGTTAGAAGCAGGAAACTTCAACCTTAAAGAGTCAGTCTCCATCAAAATCTTTAGCAAAGAGATCAAAAGACTGTATAAGACTATGGCACAACTTAGATATGTACAAAACAACCCAAGGATACATGCTCAGAACTGTATGGATCATTTCTGTTTTGCCATTTATTATTCACTGAAACAAACTAACACACATTTGAATTCACAGCTAACAATGATCTGAATCTACGCTGATCAATTTGGTATTGACAGAAGAGCAGCACATTGATCTGTACTGAAACACAGATGGTTCTAGAGCTGTAGATTGCTAATCCCTGCCTTAAAGGGAATTTCTATATAAAATAATTTGCAGTTTTATATTATATTTACAAGTTCTGGATCATGTGTGTTTTGTCATTAAATGATAGAAAACAGGGAGCTGCCACTTAATAGTACCTGTGTTTTTCACACTACTGGCACTTTAAAAATCTGAGATGTATTCTGATTTGCTGAAAAAAACAAGGAGAATGAGATTACATTTGAAATTCAAATATCTTTCATTTTGATTAGTTTACTCTTTCCACACTACCTACTTCCTATTATATACTACTAGCGAATTGCCCGTCCAAAAATGACGGCAATAAATTTGTAAGTGAGCTAATGCTGTTTGGTGTATAATAATGAAATAAATAATAAATTAATAAATTAATATACTTTACCTATTTTGAAGTAATATATGCAGGAAGCATTCTGTTGAAGAACTGTTTTGATTTTGCTGAAGCATTAGTGGTGTGGAGCTGCTGTGTAAGCGTGATGAATGTGTGAAGTGTAATAGTGTGCGTGCGCGAGACGAAACCGTTAGCGTAGTTGTGCACTTCCGCATTGTTCTAAAATGGCGGGTAATGTGTGGTATGCGTCTTAGCAGAATATTTGTTGGTCTTTTGTGGTGTTTTGCGAGTTTCTTGTGGTGTTTTGCGTGTTTAGAGTGCTGTAGCCTCGTTTTCGTTTTGTTCGGCTGCCATTTTGTCTCTTGCTTAGAGAATTTTTTAGTGTCTAAACTCTTTTATTTTGAGTTAAATGAAGGTGTAACTTGCTTTCTTGAGGTACTGGATGCTCCCTCTTGCTGTAGGTAAGTTTTTATGTATGTGTTGTGTGTTTTTATTGTGTTTTTAATTTTTTCATGTTGGCGGGTTGCGGACGATTTTTGCGAGGTCGTAATGTGTCTCGTATGCTTTTTGCATTACGACGTGAAGTTTGCGAGTATCGCAGTTGCGGGCAAGGAGCGTCTGCGGCGCTCCTTGCCAGCAACTGCGACCCTTGCTTTGCGAGGGTCGCGTTACGACTTGAAGTTTGCGAGTGTCGCAGTTGCTGGCAAGGAGCGCCGCAGCAACTGCTTTGCGAGGGCCGCGGCTCGCTACGCAAGCCTGCAGGCGTTAGCAACAACTCGTACGCTCACAACTATATATGTGATCCTAAAAAAATTAGATGTAGAAAATGTAGCCTCTCCATGGTTCAGTTGCTTCTCATTGCCTGCGCTAAGGCCCCTATTCAAATATGCAACCGTTACAAAGCGATTCAATTGATCAAGCCTGCAGCTACCTGGCCGAAAGCCTAAGCCGTAAACCATGCACCCGTAAGTAGCATTTCAGAACATAATCATGATCAATTAAGCAAGGCCATAACTACTGATTTAGAAACAGCCAATAGTAAAGGAGACGGTCATCATGACGTCAGTAAACCATGGAGATTAAACCACAATCAAGTAGCGTTTAGACTCAATTAGCGATCAGACTCGCAATCCGGCAATGTACAAAATAATAAAAATGAATGATGATACTGTTCTAGTCCATGTGGGTGGCCTGATATGTATTAACTCCTTGACAACCAAGATTGGTATATCACAGAAAGGAGCAGTAAAATAAAATAAAAATATTGCAGATTTGCAAGCTTGAGACTTTTGTGCAATGAATTCTAATGACTTTCATCTCTTTCCCCATCATTTAAAGTGCAGTATTGATTATTTATTTGCATTTACAGTGCTATGATCCATTTTTTAACCCCCTTGTGATTCCTATCTGGTACTCCTAGGATTTTCTTATACATTTGCCATTTACAGGTGTGAGAACATTTGCGGGCTTGAGGAATTGTACCAATTGAATAGCGATTTGTGATAGTAACATTTACGGGCTTGAAAGATAAAAGGCTTAGCTGGGTTAGAGTAACGATTTTAACAACTGCAGGGATTTTCAACCTGTAACCTGTAAATCGTTTGCGGGTAGCTAAAAGATGCCAATTGAATAGCAAACTAGATTATGGGCTACATTACAGACTACTGTAACTAACAACTGCTTAATTAAATAAAAGCCTAAGCATTGCTATGTTAATGAGGTCAACAATAAACCAACAAGCCTGTTTCGTAAGCCGATACACAAATATGTACATGATTTGTATTTTTTATACAGTGGGGGGAAAAATGATTTGAACCACCTGCTGATTTTGAACGTTTGCCCACTGACAAAGAAATTATCAGTGTATAAATTTAATGGTAGGTGTATTTTAACAGTGAGAGACAAAATCACAAAAAACAAACAAACAAGAAAAATGTATGTCAAAAAAGTTATAAATTGATTTGCAGGTCAGTGAGGGAAATAAGTATTTGACCCCTTCGATTTAGTACTTAATGGCAAAACCCTTGTTAGCAATCATAGAGGTCAGACGTTTCTTGTAGTTGGCCACCAGGTTTGCACACATCTGAGGAGGGATTTTGTCCCACTCCTCTTTGTAGATCCTCTCCAAGTCATTAAGGTTTCAAGACTGATGTTTGGCAACTCGAACCTTCAGCTCCCTCCACAGATTTTGTATAGGATTAAGGTCTGGAGACTGGCTAGGCCACTCCAGGACCTTAATGTGCTTCTTTTTGAGCCACTCCTTTGTTGCCTTGGCTGTGTGTTTTGGGTCATTGTCAAACTAGGATACCCATCCACGACCCATTTTCATGTCCTGGCTGAGGGAAGGAGGGTCTCATCTAAGATTTGACATGGCCCCATCCATCATCCCTTTGATGCAGTGCAGTTGTCCTGTCCCCTTAGCAGAAAAACACATTTCCACCTCCATGTTTGCTGGTGGGGATGGTGTTCTTGGGGTCATAGGCAGCATTCAGTTAAGTTGAACCCAAAGAGCTCGATTTTGGTCTCATCTGTCCACAACACTTTCACCCAGTTCTCCTCTGAATCATTCAGATGTTCATTGGCAAACTTCAGACAGACCTGTACATGTGCTTTCTTGAGCAGGGGGACCTTCTGGGCGCTGTAGAATTTCAGTCCTTTACGGAATAGTGTGTTACCAATTGTTTTCTTGGTGACTATGGTCCCAGCTGCCTTGAGATCATTAACAAGATCCTCCCGTGTAGTTCTGGGCTGATTCCTCACCATTCTCATGATCATTGAAACTCCACGAGGTGAGATCTTGCATGGAGCATCAGACCGAGGGAGACTAGCAGTTATTTTGTGTTTCTTCCATTTGCGAATTATCGCACCAACTGTTATCACCTTCTCACCGACTGCTTGGCGATGGTCTTGTAGCTCATTTCAGCCTTGTGTAGGTCGACAATCTTGTCCCTGACATCCTTGGACAGCTCTTTGGTCTTGGCCATGCTGGAGAGAATGGAAGCTGATTGATCGACTGCTTTTGTGGACAGGTGTCTTTTATACAGGTAACAAGCTGATATTAGGAGCACTGCCTTTAAGAGAGTGCTCCTAATCTCAGCTTGTTACCTGTATAAAAGATACCTGGGAGCCAGAAATCTTGTTGTTTGATAGGGGATCAAATGCTTTTTTCCCTCACTGACCTGCAAATCAATTTATAACTTTTTTGACATGCGTTTTTCTTGTTTGATTGTTAAGGTTATTCTGTCTCTCACTGTTAAAATACACCTACCATTAAAATTATAGACTGGTCACTTCTTTGTCAGTGGACAAACGTTCAAATACTTTTTCTCCCCAACTGTAGTAAGTAAACATATGAAATTAGTTTGTCTGCTTCATTGCAATTAATATTAGAGATTACATTAAAATAAGTGCGGTAGCTGTGAGTGTCCATTAATCTACACAAATGATCAGAGAGAGTAGTGTAGTATAAAGTAATAACGTTTTTATTGGACAAACACATTCATTGGAATGATGAACTTTTGTGAGATGTACTAATCTTTATCAAGTCAAAAGCCATAATGAAATAAGGAAATGCAAACAAAAAAAAGCACAAAAAAAGCTAAGTAACTGGGCAGAGCTTAGAGTGGGACATAAATAATGCCCTGATAGTTGAAGTATGAGTCTATAGACCAGGGTTTAGATAAGAACCCAGCAGAGCAATAACAACATAAATATCCCTACATCCCTACATATTGAGGATTAGAAAAACACCAGTTAAACATGGGGAGGAATGTGGAATGTGTCAGAGTCATAATAAGTTTTGCTAGAAATCCCCAGTCAATATTATATTTGGTATTAAATAATGTAATAATTTTCCTTTTACTGGGGTACGATACTCTCTTCATTGTGCTTTTTGATGGAAAGTTTGTGAAGATTCAATCTTTAAAGTATTTTTTTTTGCTTTTTCACCAATGTCACAGCCCCTTTCACACACATTACAATGTATTTTGTATACTAAATTGGGGATGTGCATGAATATGACACTTTGATGTTATAAGTCTTGTTATATGTGGCTGTGTCCTACAGATGTGTTGACATAGTTTGCAGTGAATTTTATTGCAAGGTTCAATGCCATTGTCTCTGTTATGATGTTCATTGGCCAATCTTCTTCTGAATAATGATTGTTTCTGTTACAGTTACAAAACTAAGTAAACTACTGCACATACACCTCTGGTTACCACATACCACTCGGCTCTAGAAAAAATATGCAAAATATTTAAGTATTTACAGCCACTACTAAAAGAGGTCACAGAACTAAAACGGCACCCCGTCCTTTGCCCTCAGGACAATTGCGCTCTGACAATTTCTGTGCTTCACCACATAAGAAGGGACAAGGACTGTGGCCCAATGCTTTTAAGGCCAAGCTTCCCTAGTGACAGTTTTTTCAAAGTGCAGACATGTTTCTACATCATCCTAACTTGTCATTTTCTGTAGGAAGAGATTAGATTTCATGCTTAATATTTTCTTTGTATTCTTTGTACATTGTACAGTTCCTCCTATTGCAAAATCATTTTTTTCTGTGCCGCAGTAGCTTGCTGAGGCGAGGTCTGTCTTCAAAACCAAGACCATGTAACACACCTCCGACAACAATGTGGCAAACTTGCATTCTCTTCTCTATTGATTGCTGTGTTTTTGACACTTTTAAAATGGTACACAATTAAAAATGAGGCTTAAGCTCTGTGTCTTCGTATTCTCTTGCATTTTCCCAGCTCAGTTTTGCTGCAGTTTTCTCTTGCTGTTGTTTTCTCTCACATTGCAGTCTACAGCAAAAACGTGAATCTCCAGCAGCATGCAATTCAGGGAGTCTAAATTTTGCTTTTCAAGGCCCAGACACAGCCTTTTAAATTAGACTGTTGCAGTCTACAGTTCCAGGTGCCTATCAAACTATTTGCGCTCCATGAGTCTAAATGCCTTCATTTAAGCAAACTTTCCCCAGTTTGCATTCACACAGCATTTGCAATTGTGCACGTCCTAAACACAACTTGTCTCAATTAGCTTATTGACAGGCTTGCAGTTCATCATGTGTTTTTCTGTGAGTTATCAAGTAACCAAATATTCTATGAGCCTTAGTCTTCTTAAGAATTCTTCCAGGTCTGAGTACAGTTGAGAGAATAGAGATTTCAGGTTGTGTTAGTTGGTGGCTTGATAACATATAAATTCCTGTGTTGAGCTGTCTTCAGGAAAGGCAATTTTAGTTTTTGCTTGAAAGCTTGCTTGCCATTTTAGGTGCTTGGTTGTGGGTAGTAGTAGAAATTAACATTGTACTTAAATCACGCTATCTCTCTTCTTGTATCTGTGCTTTGTTGTTATTTTGGGAGAGGCAGTTAAATGTTTTTTCCTTTTTTTATGGTTCTGCTATGTTCTTATCCAAAACCCAGTCTATAGACTCACATACTTGACCAATTTATGATTTTCTCTGTGTCACACTCTAATCTCTGTGCATTTCTTTAATTCAGCATTGCTTTTGTCTTGATAAAGGGAGGTACAGCTTGCAAAGGTCTTTGTTCCAATGAATTTCTTTGTCCATTAATACTGCCGTACGCATTATTCATATAGATCAGTGGTTCTCAACCTCTCCTCAGGACCCACCATACAGGTCAGGATTTTGGTTTAACACTGTTTGAATACAGATGTTGAATGCTAATTGCTCCTCCTGTACTCCTCCTGTTTTCACACAGAGTTAAACCAAAATCATGACCTGTCTGATGGGGCCTGAGGAGAGCATAGAAAACCACTGATCTAGATTACTGGACACTCACAGCTACCTTATCTATCCACCTCTGCTTCTGTTGTCTCTTCTTTGTGTGCCTTCAGTAAACACTTTGTCTTGATTTCCTGAAGTACTGATTTATTGTATCTTTTTCCAATCCGAGGGACTTTATGTAGTTTTTCCAACACCACAATTCAAAGGCATCAATTCTACAGCACTCAGGCTTCTTAATAGTCCAGCTCTCACATCCATATGTTACTACTGGGAATACTGTAGTTCTAACTATGTGGACCTATGCTGATAGGTTAATATATTTACTTTTTACTAGCTTGCTCATGCTTGTCTTAGCTTTCCTTCTCAGAGGCATACATCTTTTAATTTCATGGCTACAGTCACCATTTGAAGAGATCTTGGATCCCAGGAGAATACAATCTGTTACTGTCTCCACTTCTACATGGTCTATTTCCCAGGATCTGAGACTGCTGTTTGGCATGATCTTCATCTTTTTAGCGTTTAGCAGCAGTCTTTTTTTACCCTCATCAATAGGTCCTTTAATTCCTCCTCACTTTCAGCCATCAAAGTAGTATCATCTGAGGTTATCGATATTTCATCAAGCAATATTGTTTCCCCTTTTGGATTCATCCTGCCTGGCCTTACTGATGATGTACACTGAGTATAAGTTGAACAAATAAAGTGACAATATACAACCTTGTTGCATACCCTTTCCAATCTTGAACCATTCTATTGTCCAATGTTTGGTTCTGACTATAGCTTCTTGGTGGATGAGATGATCTGGTACTGCCATCTCTTTTAGAAATTGCCACATTGTGTTGTGATCCACACAGTCAAAGGCTTTAGAATAATCTATGAAGCAGAGGTCTGTAACTCTCTTGCTTTCTCTGTTATGGATCAGATATTACCAATTGATCTCTCATGCCTCTTCTTCTGATTTCTATATTGGTTATCTGGTGATGTCCATGTGTAAAGTTGTCTTGAAGGCTGTTGGAAGAGGGTGTTTGGAATGACCAGACATTTATCTTGACACAATTCTAGTAATCTCTGACCAGCTTCATTTTGTACTCCAAGGCCAAACTTGCCAGTTGTCTTTTGGTTCCCTACTTTAGCATTCCAATCTCCTATGATGTAACATCTTTTCTTGGTGTTATATCTATGACATGTTGAATATCTTCGTAGAACTGGACAACTTCAGATTCTTCAGCAACCATTTTTGTGGCATAGACTTGTATCACTGTGATGTTAAATGGCTTGCCTTTAATTCAAATTGAAATCATGCTGTAATTTATTGTGTTGTAGCTGAGCATTGCTTTGGCCACCCTTTGATTGGCTATGAGGGCAACTCCATTTCTTCTGCAGGATTCTTGATCACAGTAGAGGAACTGGTGGTAGTCTGATGCGCAATTTCCCACTCCAGTCCATTGAAGTTCACTAATTCCCAGGATATCAATGTTTAACCTTGGCATCTCATTCTTGACCACATCAAGTTTGACTTGGTTTATAGTTCTAACATTCTAGGCTCCTATGCTGAATTGTTCTTTGCAGCAGCAGACTTTCATTTCCCCTCCAGACATCTACAAATCTACAGTTGGGTATAATTTTGACTTTGCCCCAACCACTTCATTAGGTCTGGTGCTACTTGTACTTGCCCTTGGCTCTTCCTCAGTAACGTGGCCCCTCCTGACCTGAGGGGCTCATCTTCCTGTGCCATGTTGTTATGTCTGGTTGTACAGGTCCTCTTAGCAACGTTATTGGAGTGGGTTGCAGGTTCCTTCTCCAGTGGACCATAATTTGTCTGACCTCTCTGCCATGACCATTCCATTTTATATATATATATATTTATATATATATACACATATATAAATATATATATATATATATATATATATATATATATATATATATATACACAATAGCTGTGTGCAAATAAATACATAACTTGAAAAGCCACATTGTTGTTGTTTTTTTGTGGATTTATCAATGTAATATTTCAAAGTATTGCTCAAGCTGCTGCCATTGTTACTAAATAGTAATATATCTAGAAAATACGAATTTATTTTCAAACATATGTGTCCCTCTTTAGTCCTTTAAAATGTTGGAAGGTGTAAGTATTTGTTAAAAATATTATACTAGCAACTATTGTAACTGGTAGATTCACTAAGTATCATGGTGGATGGGAAGGGCATCAATAGCATTTTTCACCATATGATAAAGATATTACAAATCAGGTCACAGTCACTGAACTTTTCCCACTATCTGTAATATCTGGTCCTTGACCAATATATCTCTCTGTGTTTACATCTTAAAGGCATATCTATGTTTTATGGATTATTACATTTCTTCAGTCCTTGATATATGCAGCACATTTCATAAAACATTTTATTTTTTATTAATATCTAAAATTTCCTCTAATGAGTATATTGACACCCCCAGGGATGCCCCAATCAGCATGGAGCATTTACAGGGCTGGATCATCCATTAGGCATTATACAGTGCCTTGCAAAAGTATTCACCCCCTTGGCATTTTTCGTGTTTTGTTGCCTCACAACCTGGAATTAACATGGATTGTTTGAGGATTTGCATCATTTAAATTCTAGAACATGCCCACAACTTTGAAGATGTATTTTTTGTTATTGTGAAGCAAACAACAAATAGGACAAAATAACAGAAAAAGTCAATGTGCATAACTATTCACCCCCCTAAAGTCAATACTTTGTCGAGCCACCTTTTGCGACAATCACAGCTCCAAGGCACTTTGGATAAGTCTCTATGAGCTTGCCCCATCTTACCACTGGGATTTTTGCCCATTCCTCCTTGCAAAACTGCTCCAGCTCCTTCAAGTCGGATGGTGTGTGCTTTTTCTATTTGATTGAGGTCTGGGATTTGACTAGGCCATTCAAATACATTTACATGTTTCCCTTTAAACCACTCAAGTAATGCGTTAGAAGTGTGTTTGGGGTCATTGTCCTGCTGGAAGGTGAACCTCTGTCCTAGCCTCAAATCACGAACAGAGTGGTACAGGTTTTGCTCAAGAATATCCCTGTATTTAGCACCATCCATCTTTCCCTCAACTCTGACCAGTTTCTCAGTCCCAGCTGCTGAAAAACATCCCCACAGCATGATGCTGCCATTATCATGTTTCATTGTGGGGATGGTGTTTTTTGGGTGATGTGATTTGTTGGGTTTGCGCCAGACATAGCGCTTTCTTTGAAGGCTGAAAAGTTAAATTTTAGTCTCATCAGACCAGAGCACCTTCCTCCATACATTTTGGGAGACTGCCACATGCCTTTTTTCAAACTTAAAATGTGCCATTTTGTTTTTTGCTCAAAGTAATGGCTTTCTTCTGGCCACTCTGCCATAAAGCCCAACTCTATGGAGCGTGAGGCTTATTGTCGTCCTATGTACAGATACTCCACTCTCTGCTGTGGAACTCTGCAGCTCCTCCAGGGTTACCTTAAGTCTCTGTCCTGCCTCTCTGATTAATGGCCTCCTTGCCCGGTCCGTGAGTTCTGCTGGGCAGCCGTCTCTTGGCAGGTTTGCTGTTGTTCCGTGTTCTTTCCAGTTGGTTATGATAGATTTGATGGTGCTCCTGGGGATCATCAAATATTTGGATATTTTTTTTATAACCTAACCCTGACTGGTACTTCTCAACAACATTGTACCTTACTTGTTTGGAGAGTTTCTTGGTCTTCATGGCAGTGTTTGTTAGTGTCCAGCCGTGCTGCTTCTACCTATGGGGAGAAGGAGCTTCAGGAGCCTGATCCTGGGATTACATGACACAGGTATACTTTATATGCAGCCTAGCTGCCCTCTAGTAAAAAAATAAATATAAATGGTGTGTGTGTATGATGTGTGTATGGATGTGGTGTGTGTATGATGTGTGTGTATGATGTGTGTATGGATGTGGTGTGTGTATGATGTGTGTGCAATGTATGTGTGTATGGATGTGGTGTGTGTGTGTATGTGGTGTGTGTATGGATGTGGTGTGTGTATGTATGAGGTGTGTGTATGTATGTGGTGTGTGTGTGTGTGTATATGTAGGTAGTGTATGTCACAACCTACAATGATGATGGAGTATAGAGAATCCTAGTCCTCTTATCTCCTGTAGGTTTTAGACCTAAGTTTGGGTGGCTCCAGACCAATGGACAGTCTTTGTAGATGCAAGAGCATAAGTCCCAGCTTTTGGTAGTGTGCCTGGGAAACCTGGAAGGGAGTCAGAAACGATCTCCTCTACCAGCATATGCCCCTGGGTCAATAATACACCTGCACACAAAGTCTTGATGAAAATTATGAACAACTTTATTTGGAAAACAACATCTTTCAAACAGGCATACAACATTACCAGGAGGGTTTAGTCAGCCCCTAACTGCCTCTGGACAATCAGGCAGGGTCCCTACATGGGAACCATGAGACTCCTCCCCAGGTCCACCCACTAGGTGGGGCTAACTAATTCATTTGGCTCTAGCTCCCAAGAGAAAGACATCTCCCTGCCCTCTGGACTTTGCCTTGATTCTCTGAGTGGGAATCCCTGTAGACCCCCTGGGGTTATGGTGCCTGCATGTCTGCTCTCCAGCTGTGAGCTCCCCATTGTTTGTACTCTGCTGGACACTTAGCTAATGGGATTAACAGGCCTTTGGGAACAAAGGAGGTTTGGCTGTATTCAACGGCTTACCCTCTACAATATAATAACATACTAATATAATAACATACATTCATATTTACAAATATAACACCCAATGTTTCACCCACATACAACCAATATATCCCAATAGATCCCTCACAGGATACTCATTACAATGAGCCTAAACATGGGAGGTATGGGAATATGCTAAGGGATAAACTTATAATACTTTATCCCCTAGACCACAACATAACAATATATCCATAACAAGTGGGCCCCAAACCTTTTCTTCCACAGCATGACCCATGAACTTTGTCCAAACACAATATGGCCACTGGCTGATTCATGACAGTGTATGTGTGTGCATGTGTATGTATGTGGTGTGTGTATGTATGTGGTTTATGTGTATGTTTATGGTGTGTGTGTATGTGTTGTGTGTGTGTATGTATGGGATGTGTGTGTATGTCTGTGTTTGATGTGTATGTGTGTATGTCTGTGTATGTATATATGTGATGTGTGTATGTATGTGATGTGTGTGTGATAGATGTGTGTCTGTGAGTGAGTGACTCAGGTATGTGTAAGATGTGTGTGATGTGAGTGTCTGTGATGTGGATGTGCTATGTGTATGTGTGTACAGTATATGTGTGATGTATGTGATAAGTGTGTATGTGATGTGTGTGAAGTGTATGTGTGTGCTGTGTGTGAGTGAATGCTTTATACATCAAAGCAAAAAAAAAAAACGATAGTGCACACTACATGTGCACAGGGGCACCAAAAATGTAAATCCAGCCCTGAGCATTTGGGAACCAATGTTAACTATTTACTAACCTGCTCTTTCTTCCTCGGCCAATAGGAGAGCACTGATGTCAGCCCTAAACTCACTGCTGGGATATGACCTGCCCGGCTGCAGTCTCTGCTGTGCATACGCCCACACCAGAGATCAGCACAGACAGAGCTACTATGGGGGTGTAAGAGGCCTGCAGCTGCTGTGAGTGAGATACCTGCAGCATTTAATAATAAGTCTAGTAACATCCCAAATTAGACAGTTTCTCTGAAACAACAGGGAGATGAAGCAGGGGAAGTGCTGGCAGAGATAAGCCCTTACAGCCTCAGTTCTTGTACTGAGCATGCCAGAAGCAACTGAGGTGGAGACTGATACAATATATAAGGCTGCTTCTGATTGGGCACAGCTAAATATTAATTTTATGCTAATTTAGCTGGGATTTTCTAGGGGTGTACACCATCAAATGCAACTGCCAAAAACCATAAGAATTTTTGCTAACTTCAAGGTAAGCTAATTAATGTTTATTTTGGGATTCTTTAATGGAATTGTTTTTTCCATACATTACTAATTCTCCTCTATTAGATGCATTCATAAGATATGCCTTTAAATGCCTACAGTTAAATTACACAAACAACATAATACAAGTAACAGGAATACATATTTTCAAACTGAATTTATCTTTATTACAGTACATTTAATGGTTTCTTCTAAGCTGATTTTGTCCTTGGTGCTGTTTATTACATCATATACTAAACTGTGTAAATGCATAATTGGAATCAATAGTCATTCAATGTTATATTTAACAGATTGTTCTTCTAAAAGTGCAGATATTCAGTTGGTTGGTATATTATTTAATCTTTTTATAAAACCTGTTGTTTTAAACTGTTAAATATTTTTTTTTCCCCCAGCCAATGTTTCAGTACATTCACTGAAACTGACCAAAGGATTTAATATCAATCATTGTCTCTTAAGCTAAAATATAGTTGCTAATGTCAATTGGATTGTAAAATGTTTCATCCTGTATAGTGCCATGCTCAATAAAAATGGCAAATTGAAATGGGCCCAGTTGCATTGAATATTCTAGTGCGAAAAAAATGCTTTTCAAAAGGTGTTGAGTTAAAATAATATTTTACTGAAAAGAGGCTGCGTATTAATTATTACTCACATTTATTTTTTACATAGCTACATTATATTTGAGGTTGAATAAAGACTGTTAGTCCATCAAGTTCAACCTTTTTAGATCTCTTCTGATCATTTTAATATGTGGACTATTTGTTATACAATTGTTAATTGATCCAGAGGAGGGCAAACAGAAAACATTTTTAATAAATGAAACTTTGCCAGTTGTCTCATAAGGGGGGAAAAAAAAGCAAAATTCCTTCCTGACACCAGAAACTTGCGATTGAATTTCTTCCTGGATCAATACTCCTTTGCTAGTTATCTAGGATAACCTTGAATGCCCTCTTTATTCATAAATATAACCCTTTTTAAAGTTATCGATCAAATTCGCTGTCACCATCTCATTTGGTAGAGAATTCCACAGTTTAACTACGCTAAGTGTGAAGAACCCTTTTCTTTCTTGAAGATAAAATCTTTTTTTCCTTTAACCTCAAGGTTTGTCCTCCTGTCAGTTGAAAATCTCTTGATACAAAAAGTTCATTTGACAAAGCCTTATATTGACCCTGGATGTATTTAAATAAGGTAATCATATCCCCTCATAGCCCCCTTTTTCTAGGGAAAATAAGTTTAATTTGGTTAATCTTTCTGCATAACTTAGTCCCTTAATCCCTATTCGTTTTGTTACCCTTCTCTATACTTTTTCCAGTTCTAAAATGTCCTTTTTATGAAGTGGTGCCCAAAATTGTACTCCACATTCCAAATGAGGGCGTACTAGGGATTTGTACATTGACAGAATTATATCTGCTTCACTTGCTTCTATACCCTTCTTAATACATACTAATATTTTACTTGCCTTTGCAGTTGCTGCTTGGCATTGAGCACTGCTTCCTAGGTGGTTGTCCACAAGTACTCCCAAATCCCTTTCAATATCAGATACCCCTAGTTTTGCTCCATTAAGATTATAAATTGCATGGCTATTTTTCCATCCCAAATGCATAACCTTGCATTTATTTGTATTAAATCTCATCTTCCATTTAGTCACCCATTTCTATAGTTTATGCAAATACCTTTGTAGGGAAAGTACATCATTATCTGATTTAATTAATTTACACAACTTTGTGTCATCAGCAAAAATGGAGACACTACTTCTGAGTCCTACTTCTAAGTCAATTAATAAATATGTTAAAAAAGAGAGGACCTAATACTGAACCCTGAGGAACCCCACTTACCACATTAGTCCAATCCTAGTATCTTCCATTTACAACGACCCTTTAATTCCTGTCTTTTAGTCAGCTCTCGATCCATGAGTAGATATTTACTGCAATTCCTGTATCCCTTAGTTTGCTCAAAAGTCTCCCATGTGGCACTATATCGAAAGCCTTTGCAAAATCCAAAAGGACTACATCCACTGAGTTGCCGTGATCCAAGTTCCTACCAACCTCCTCATAGATTGGTCTGACATGACCTATCCTTCATAAATCTGTGTTGACTCCTACTTATGATCTTATTAAAATATACATATTCTTGTATACTATCCCTTATTAGCCCTTCTAAAAGCTTTCCCACAACAGATGTGGTCTATAATTCCCCGGATTTGCTCTTGCTCCCTTCTTAAATCTAGGTATCACCTCTGCTTTTCTCCAGTTATCTGGTAGCTACCCTGTGGTGTGTGAGTCTTGAAAAATTAGATAATCATGATAATCATGAGGAAATGCTGTCAAACATCTCTAAGTAGTACACACTTTTTTGAAAAACAATATTCCACATACAGAGAAAGTAGCAGACAATATTAGCTAAGAAAATTATATGGAATAATACAGTAAAGAATAATTGTGTATAAAAAATAAAAATATGAATGCTATGTTTTCTTTGTTTTCTTTGTTTTTTTGTTTTGCTGTCATAACATATTTTCTATTATCAAGTAAGCTATTTGAAAGACCATATATAAAAACATGTAATTGCAGTGCTCCTTTAAACCAATTGTGATGCCACATACAGTGCCTTGCAAAAGTATTCACCCCCCTTAACTTTTTACCTATTTTGTTACATTACAGCCTTAAGTTCAATGTTTTGTTAATCTGAATTTTATGTGATGGATCAGAACACAATAGTCTAAGTTGGTGAAGTGAAATGAGAAAAATATATACATAAAACTATTTTTTTTTTAAATAGAGAACAGAAAATTGGCATGTGCGTATGTATTAACCCCCTTTGTTATGAAGCCCATAAAAAGCTCTGGTGCAACCAATTACCTTCAGAAGTCACATAATTAGTGAAATTATGTCCACCTGTGTGCAATCTAAGTGTCACATGATCTGTTATTACATATACACACCTTTTTTAAAGGCCCCAGAGGCTGCATCACCTAAGCAAGAGGCACCACTAACCAAACCCTGCCAGGAAAACCGAGGAACTCTCCAAACAAGTAAGGGACAATGTTGTTGAGAAATACAAGTAAGGGTTAGGTTATAAAAAAAATATCCAAATCTTTGATGATCCCCAGAAGCAACATCAAATCTATCATAACCAAATGGAAAGAATATGGGACAACAGCAAACTTGCCAAGAGAAGGTTGCCCACCAAAACTCATGGACCAGGCAAGGAGAGCATTAATCAGAGAGGCAGCACAAGAGACCTAAGGTAACCCTAGAAGGAGCTGCAGAGTTCCACAGATGAGACTGGAGTATCTGTACATAGGACGACAATAAGCCATACGCTCCATAGAGTTGGGCGTTATGGCAGAGTGGCCAGAAGAAAGTAATTACTTTCAGGAAGAAAAAAATGGCACATTTTGAGTATGCGAAAAGGCATGTGGGAGACTCCCAAAATGTATGGAGGAAGGTGCTCTGGTCTGATGAGACTAAAATTAAACTTGTCGGCCATCAAAGAAAACGCTGTCTGGCGCAAACCAAACACATCACATCACCCAAAGAACACCATCCCCACAGTGAAAAATGATGATGGCAGCATCATACTATGGGGATGTTTTTCAGTGACCAGGACTGGGAAACTGGTCAGATTTGAGGGAAATATGGATGGTGCTAAATACAGGGATATTATTGAGCAAAACCTGTATTACTCTGTGCGGGATTTGAGGCTAGGACGGAGGTTCACAATGACACCAAACACACTGCTAAAGCAGCACTTGAGTGGTTTAAGGGGAAACATGTAAATGTGTTGGAATGGCCTAGTCAAAGCCCAGACCTCAATCCAATAGAAAATCTGTGGTCAGACTGAAAGGTTGCTGTTCACAAGCGCAAACCATCCAACTTGAAGGAGCTGGAGCAGTTTTGCAAGGGATGGGCAAAAATCCCAGTGGTAAGATGTGGCAAGCTCATAGAGACTTATCCAAAGTGCCTTGGAGCTGTGATTGCCGCAAAAGGTTGCTCAACAAAGTATTGACTTTAGGGTGGTGAAAAGTTATGCACATTGACTTTTTCTGTTATTTTGTCCTATTTGTTGTGACCTTCACAATAATAATAATTTTAAAAAAACATCTTCAAAGTTGTGGGCATGTTCTGTAAATTAAATGATGTAAATCCTCAAACAATCTATGTTAATTCCAGGTTGTGAGGCTACAAAACACGAAAAATGCCAAGGGGGATGAATACTTTTGCAAGGCACTGTAAATAGTTAAAATTAATGTGGACTGAGTAGTTTTGCATTTTTAGCATATTTTCTTTAATTATTTATAAAGCCTTTTTATTTTAATATACTAAATTACCTTGTTAAAGCTGACAGACTGGCATTCCAATGGCTTCTGGCGCCATCCCCAATCTTTTTTTTATTTTGTACACCACCATTCAATCAAGTTTATTTACATCGGTGTCTTGGGGGAAAAAGGAATCTGATTGGTTGAAAGCATATATAATTAAAGTAAGTTATTTCAAAATATGCTATAAATATGAAAATAACAAGTTTACAACATATTAAAGAACATAATCAGAAGTATTTAAAATAATAGACAATACGAACGTATAACCCGAGATTCACTAAGCAGAAGCTGCAAAGCATATCATTGAAGGCTGCAATATTTATTTCCTATGGGAAAATGTCATCACGGCCGTTCATAACCCCTTCAATATCTCAGTGTATCTACTCCATAAAATCCCTATCAGCATATATGCTGAATATGTTGTCATATTCTTTATGATTTGTGGATTTTAACCATTTTATTGTTAATTTTGTATCTGTTAAATATGTTCTGGTTTTTGTTTGTAATTTTTCTTGTATCTAAACCAGATAAGACAAAAATAAAACTGAAGTTCCATGTGAAAAAATGTGGTCTACAATTTACTCCAGAAGAGGAAAAGTAATTTAGCAGCATACTAAAATAATGTTAAATACTGGAACTGTTGTGAAAATATAGATATGAGCTTATTTTGAGTATCAGGATGCAATCTGCTTATATGCGACATCAAGTATCGTGGTAAAATTACATTTTGACATATGTTAGAATATTTTAGTCAATGATATAGATATCATATCAGATAACATTTAAGTTTACCAAAATATTTGTTCTGGGGGATTTGCAAGAAAAAGAGGAACATGTCTAATTTTGTCCAGATCTGAAGGTTAAAGTCAACCCACTATGTATTAAAAAATTCTAGTCTTTGAGGCAGATCCTGTAAACTGAGAATCTCTTATCTTGTCTTAGATTCTTAAAAATATGGGAATGATTCCCTTATATGCATAAATAATTCTGTGTTTGATGAATTTTATGCAACAAAATAGATGAGTATTGCATTATAAATTGATACATTTTTTGTTGGATTAGCATTCTGTTGAAACTGATAAACTTTTAAAAGATTTTTTAAGTGAAGAGCATCTTTTGACAGGTTGAATGGTAGTCCAAGGAAAAAGATAACAATATATGCTATAATACTTTGTTATCTTGTATCTGTCATTATCATGTCCTCCAGTCTGCACAGGCTCCAATACTGGTCCTTATCCTTTCCGGCTTTGAGCAGCATATTTGCATGAACCTACTCGGTTACATATAACCATGTTCTTTGTAATATTGATTGCTTTTCTGTTTTGACCTTTTGGCTCTGTTTTGTCAATTGTTGTTTATGGATCCCTGTCCTTTGGCTGTTATTGTACCAGTGTTGGAGCTACAGAATGGAGGCCTTAGTGCAAAACACATTTTTAGGCTTCTTCCCCCAATTATGGGTTGTAAAACATTTTTTTGAGTTGAGACCCCAGTTACCAACTCAGTGTCCCTCCCTAAGACCACTTCTTATAAGAGCACCCCGCCCCAAGACACTTTCCCCTATCTACTCCTCTCAAGACCCCTTTCCATTGCTGCTCCCCTTCCCTTACATCCTGATTGTGTGAAGCACACATATATACACATAAAGACACTCTGCTGTCATACATCCCCTGCTTTCTTACTTCTTCCCTGATACGCATCCCCAGCATGCTGAACTTCTCCACACTGCTATCACTTGGAGCTTCAGTAGAAAAATTCTACAGAAAAAAAAAAACATTAAATGCAAACTTCTGGTATGTACTTTTGACAATTCTTTGTCTTCTTTTTATCTGACTAATGGACCACTTGACCTTTCGCTTTCTCGAAGATTTGCAGTAGTGATTTTCCTTAATTGTTCATGTTCATGCTCTGAAATGCTACATACGATTGCATGGTTTACAGTATCGGCTTTCGTCCCGTAACTGGCCCGTAAATGTTCAAGCCCGCAGACATATGACCTGTATACCATGAGTTGCGGCCTTGCAATTGAATGAGGCTCTAAGTTAGGGCTTTTTTCCCTTAAATTCTATACTAATGTAAATCTTTCAGCCCCCCAGATTATGGCAATCAGTGCACAGCCCAAAATCCTGATTTGTAGGCGCTACAGATATCTGTGCAAGGAGCAGTCAAACTAAGCTTTACTGATGAGACGGCTCTAGGAGCCAGTAGGAAATGTGAATGTCATAAATCTTATAATGAGTGAGAAGTGCAGTTACAGCTGCCGTAACTAGGCTAAACTAAGCTGCTGCTAGGAAACAGATCACATATAATAGTTGTCAAACTACGAATCGTTGTCACGCTTTGCGAGCTCGCAAAGCAAGCTTGCACAAACTTCGTCCCTCACGAAGCGAGAGACGCAGTTTGGGCCGCAAATGCGGCCCCTCGCAAAGCTAGGGCCCGCATTTGCGGAGGTGGAGGCTCTACGCCGCCTCACAAGTGGTTACAAACACCCACAGAAGCGGGACTTGGAAAAAATACATCTAACAAGCAATCACTAATTACGGACTTACACAAAAAAATACGAGCCTACGGCGCTCCATGCCAGCAACTGAGGCCCTCGCCCGCAGCCCTCGCTATGCGAGGGCCGCGGCTCGCTACGGGAGCCCGCAAGCGTTAGCAACAACTCGTACGCTCACAACTATATATGTGATATATATATATATATATAAATATATATATATATACGGTATATATAGTAATTGTTTTTATTTTATTTTTATATTTTGATCTTAAAAATATGTGACAATTGTATTTATAGGCTCCATAAATAATAATGTGTTTATTTTGTGTTAAAATATGATATATTTATAGTCAATGCATTGAGTGTTTGTTCCTAGGCAACATGGTTTTGTGACGTGTATTAACACCTTGAGTACTGGGTTGTTTGTTACTCTGAATTTTGTATCATAAAACTAGCTTAATACCAACATATTTTTTAATTACACATATGTTTATATCGGACGCTTAAGTGTCAAATAATGTTGAAATGTTATAGTTTTGTAGTTCTTTTTGTGCTATACCGTCACTTTAAATGCTTCTAGGAGACTCAACAAAGGTTTTAATAGCATTTGGTCTCTGGTACTCGTAAATCTTTAAATCTTTTTTCAATTACGGCGGTGCCCTTATTTGCGAGTGATCCATAACATCTTATTAGCATAGGAATTGGGTGTCAGAGTGTCAGAGAGTAACTCGTAATTTATTGTCAGTGCAAAACTCAATGGATATTTTTGCCTTGTTTTCAGCTTTGTTGTGAAGTTCACTCGTAGCAGTGACCCAGAGCAGTTTGCTCACAGTGTTTTAGGGGAGGGGGATTAACATAGCTAGGGTTTGCTCATTAGTTAAGGCACTCATAGGTGCTTATTCAAGAATTAGAATGGGGCCCATAGTTCTCAACTTATGGAAAGGTTCTTTTGTTCAGTGTACACACTAGGGCCCTCATTCAATTGCGATTTGTGCAATGGAATAGGACTCTAAATGTTAATGTTTTTAGTTAGTGAAAACCTTGCTTTTGGATAGATGCTTACTAACTAAAAACTTCTTTAAAAATTATATGTTATGTGCTTATTTAGAGCCCTATTCAATTGGCCAAATTTCAATTGAATGAGGGCCTAGGATAGCCACATAATTCACAAGCTAGCAGTGTAGTATTTCTTCCTCTCTTTCCCTGTGGTGAATATAGGAGAATTGTATTTAGCTAAGCCTCAAAAAGTAGATAAATAAATGAATACTGGGGCAAAGTATAGCAATACTTTGTTTTTATAAGTGCAAGAGCTTTTTTTTTTCTACCTGGATCCTTAGTTTTTTTGTCTTTTATTCTACGGTTTAAATAAACATTTTAGCTATAAAACATCTGTATTGAAAACAAGCCTTGAGTAATGCTAGTTTGAAAACTACAGTAGAAGCTGAATCATCTGTATGCATCACAGCATTCAAGGTAACCTGTAATTTGTAAATGCCAACAGAATCTAGAGCTCAGACTAGTTGTTACCATGTTTTAATTATTTTATGACAAAAATGTACTGATGATAGCTTTCATAGAAACAAATGGAAAGACATTTTAAGGACAAAATCAAAATCATTTTGAAATGATTAAATTCAGAGTGAATATTCTACTGTAGAGTATCCATAGCTAATATTACAAAAAATCATAATGTTTATAATCTATGTGGTTTTGGTTCCAACAACATTTATTAGCGGAAGGCTAGCAACTGACTACTTATCTAGTTGTAAACTATGCACTTAAACTATTGTGTTAGTGTTTTGTATGAAAAGGAAGGAAGTGTCTAGAGGTTACAATGTCACAGTATTCCTTTGGTTATGTGCCCTAGGATGAAATACCTTCCATTCTAAATGGTAGCATTTTCCCATGGAAAAAAAATACTTTTTTAAATCATAAACTTCTTTAAGCATGCTGAATTAAACCCAGTTGTGTCTTATTACTGTATGGAAAAATCTAGTCAGACTAGATTTAATGTATAATGCATATAATACAGCTGGTGAGAACTATTGCACTTATATTTAAATGGATATAATAAAAAAACTAACCATGTTATGTCCTTTGCCTTGATCCAGTGGTATTTTTATCCCTTGGCCAAAAAGGCCCTGGCTAAATCAAATGGATCAAAATCTTACTCACCACAATAATGTGATTTTTGTATGGTTATATTGTTGCAATGTCTCCATTTTTCACATCAGCCCATTGCTACCTTTCTTGCTTTTTTCTTTTTCACAGTTTATGTATGTGTTTAAATTTAGTTCACCATTCCAGCTTTATTTGTTAACTTTAGCCTGAGAAAGAAAGCGTTGTGCCTAGAAAGCTTGCAATGTAACCCTACTTATTTAGCCATTATAATGATTTATATCTAATAAACCTGTTTCTTGTTTTGTTTTGAACTCTTAGGATTTGGAAGAGGTAGAGAGAATAATATTGCTGCACACCAGAGGCAACCAAAAGGAAATAAAAAAAATAGTAAAAATTCATAACTTGTTGACACCCCATTGTGCAATTATAGATTAAATATCCTTTAGATTATAAGTCTGCGAGTTTTAAGTCTTGCATAGCACTTTGGGAAAAGCACTATGAACACCGAATAATAAGCTCAAAGACAGGGCCCCCCATTCTTTGCAATGTGTTAATAGTGAATTTGTCTTTGCCTGGAAATTAACTTATGTATTAGCGCTATGTAATATGTTGGCGCTTTACAAATAAATGATAATAATAATAAATATAAATGATCTAAAGTTTGTGACTTATAAGTAGTATAATTCAGTATAAACATATTTCTAGCTTATTAGTATTTAAAAGTTAACCTTTTGTGAGCAAGTAACATCTCACATTGAATATAGTGTACAATTTTGGGCACCACTTCTGAAAATTACGTTGCTGATTAACAAAATGTTAAAAATGAATAAGATTTCCTGTACTATCTATCTACTGTCTATCTATCTATATATATATATATATATATATATATATATATATATATATATATATATAGATATTCCATCAGTAGGGGGGGGCACTAGATATTTGTAGAACTTTGCTCCTTTGGTGATTCTCTCCAGTAGTATTTTCTCATAGTATTTAAAACTTCCTGACCATCAGGTGACAACATCAGGGTAAAGGCCCTCTCCTACCCACAGCAGCCTGAAGTAAAGCGGGACTCTTATTTTATTATGTCATATTTCATCAGTTCTGTTTCATTTTATTTACTCGTTTTCTCCATCACTTTTATTTATATTTTGCATCTGTTTCCTTCTAATCATTCAGTCTTTTTTATTTAGTTTCAGTATTTTTTTTTCTTCATATTTCATCCCTCTCATTTACATTCCCCTCTTCCCGGTTTTACCCATTCCCTCTTTATATTTTGCTGTAAATCAAGTTCCATTTTTCATTAACAGCTCAGTGTCCTCCTCTCCCCCCAGTTGGTCGCATCCTTATGATTTTCCTTGTTATCACTATACCTCTTAATCTCAATACTGATCAATCCTCTTCAATTATCACTAATAATTATGTATTTATAGTCATTCCCATCTATTAAAAAGGTTTCTTTCGTTATTTTGAAGCTTCCATGTTTTTAATATATGTCTTTTTATTATTAATGTTATTTTTATATTAAATATTTCATAAAATGTATTCATTTTACAGAGAGGGGGAAAGAGACAGAGAGGGGGAAAGAGACAAGACACAGGGGAGGGGGGAAAGAGACACATGGGAGGGGGGAAGAGGCACAGGGCAAGGAGAGGCGGGGAAAGAGACACAGGGAAGGGAGACGGGAGAAGTGACAAAGAGG
Source organism: Discoglossus pictus (assembly GCA_027410445.1). NCBI lineage: Eukaryota > Metazoa > Chordata > Amphibia > Anura > Alytidae > Discoglossus > Discoglossus pictus. Next base: position 70,388,520 of record CM050164.1, on the reverse strand, counting down.
AAGGCCACACATTCTCAAAGAGCAGTGCCAGCCATGCATGCGCATCTTGCAAGGGACAGAGAGGGGGAAGAGACAGAAGGGGAAAGAGGAAAAGAGACAGAGGGGGAAAGGGACTCAGGGAAGGGGGGGGGACAGAGGGAAAGAGATGCAGTGGAGGGAGATGAGGGAAAGAGACAAAGGGGAGGGAGAGGGGAAAGAGACACGGGAGGGAGATGGGGAAGAGACAAAGAGGGGGAAGAAAGGGGGGAAGAGACACAGGGGAGGGAGAGGGGGACAAGAGATACAGGAGAAAGAGAGGGGGGAAGAGTCACAGGAGAGAAAGAGGGGGGGAAGAGACACAGGGGAGGGAGAGGGCAGGAAAGAGACACAGGGGAGGGGGGTAGAGACACATGTAATATTATACCATCATTTATTACGGGCAAACAACTATATATATATTCAAGATAATGCAAGCACTTTACCTTATCATTCCTGAACAAAGCCATCATAGAGATTAATTGCAAAAGAATTCCATTACTGATTACTATTTCCTAACCATGCTAATATTTTTTCCACCTCTTATCAACCCTCTGAACCTTCAGCTATTAATCAAAATTTCAGATTACTATCAGACGAAGATGGGAGACTAAGAAACATCAAAAACTCTCCATCCAACTCTATTCAATTGATGCTTTATCTAAACTCCTTTCAGATTATCTTCTAAGAAACATTTTTCATTACTTAACAGCTTAAAAAATGGCTTTCATACAGGGCTAATTACTATACCTAATGATTCTTTAAATCAACAGATAAAGATTATAATTTCATATTGATTAATAAAGAGTTATCAAAAATCATATTTTGGGCTCTTTCTCTGTTCTACCTTTTCTGTCATTCACAATCAATTTTTTAGTTTAGCTACTAGGAAATACTTAGGAAAGTATACTTTTCATCTCTCAGCTCCTCAGCAATCTCTAACATTAATGCTTTGATTCTGGCAGATGAACACTCATTACCCAGGTGGAGGCATGAAGGAGAGAGGGGCGGGAGCAAGAGTTCAGGGAGCACAGGCGGCGGAGCTGGGGAGACAGAGATCACTGCACTCATGAAGGCCCGGACGCGCAGAAGGACAGGAGCACCGCAGACAGGAGGTAGTTGGGGACTGCCGTGCCCTGAAGCAGCCCTTGGAGCAGCGGGAAGGCAGAAAGAAGGGGGGATGAGGATAATAATAATAACGAAACAGGCCAAGGAGGAGGAGGGACGGGTTAAGAGCCAGAAGAGCCCAGGATCATGGTGGGAGCCAGGAAGAGACAGGCACCAATAACTAGGAGCAGGAGGGAAGGAGAGGGTAACGCGCAGGATGAAGGAAGGGCAGAGATGGATGAAACGGAGGGCCAGAGAGGTGAAGAGGAGTCTGGAGGCCAGTCAGGGGGACCTGTAGGGGATAGCAGCAACAGGAAGAGGCACAAAAGAGCAACGGAAGCAGCACAAGAGGGCAGTGAAAAGGAGCTGGCGAACACAGAGACACAGGATAAGGCCAAGCAGGCAAGGAAAAGCAGGGGGACAGGAAGAAGTGTGCAGCGGGTAGGTGCAGCGGAGGTTTAAAAGGGAGACAGGGGGACAGAAAGGGAGCAAGAAAAAAGGACCACAGGAGGCAGAGAAGCTGCAGCAAAAAGACAACTCTGGTTGTCAGCGGGAAGAGGCAGTAGAGCAGGGGAAAGTGAGGAGGGGTGGCAACATGGAGGTCAGCAGTGATGTAGAACAAGGGCCAGGAAGTTGGACAAGTTATGAGGGAGCAAGAGAGAGCAGCAGGGACTGCAGGGTTTGCTCTTCTAACAAATTCCATGATCCTGGTGAAGGTACGTCAAACAGGAGTACAGCATGACCAGTTCCAGGGCAGTCTGTAAGGTCAGAGGGGCCACGAGTCAGGAGTTGGAGATGACCACAGAGGGACAAAAGGAGATCCGATGGTTCCTCCCAGTAGCGGTCAGTATCGCCGGTGGATCAGAGAGCAAAAAGGAGGGATCCAGATATCAGAGAGAGAGGTTGTGGTAAGGAGAGGCGCATAACCTATGTTTATGATTACAGAGGCAGGATGTCGCCGGCTGTCAGGCGGGAGAGGAGAGAGCAGTCAGCAGCACCAGAACGCCGGAGCAGATGCACGCCCTCGCCATCAAGGAGATCTTGGTCAAGGAGGAGGTCACCATGGCACTACAGGGGCTATGGTGAGTGATTTGCTTATCGTTCTAGGAACACAAGGGAGCATCATGTACAAAAGGACCTGGAACTGCCTTCAGTAGAGAGCAGGAGGGTATGCGTCAAGGAGGTTCAGAGAGAGGAGCACCACCGTCCTGGATGCACGACTGCCACCCCCGAACCAAGGGAGGGGTACAGAAGAAGCAGCAACAGGAACCGAAGTTACCGACCCTTCTGGGACGGTGACAGGGTGGCTAAGAGGTGAGCGGGCAGAACACTCACTTCCAGTTCACACCACACATAACTTACACTTTTTCATGGTAGGTTTAAGAGGTTTGTTGTCAGAGTATGAGGGTAGTAAGGATTTGGGTCCGGGAGGTGCAAGATAGGGAGCAGTTAGGAAGTAAGGCGGCCCCAGGGGTGGTGAAGTGTTCACTGAGGCCACCGGAAGTATCCCTAATGGGGGGGGGGGGGGGGAGCCAGAGGGTTCAAGTAAGCAGTCTAAGGAGGGGGAGGCTTCTATTAAGGTAGTGGACACAGCTCTAAATAAGTCTGCACTTTGCTCTATTGGCCGTATAGGGGGGAATGTATCAAAGGAGACCAGGGAAAACATTTGGAAAAGGGATTATATTGAGTGGTGTCCCCTCTTATCTGGATAATTTCATAGAAATTAAGCATGACAAGAAAAAAGAGGATTCCGAAAAGGAAGAGAAGAGAAAGAGGAGGTATAGAAAAATCCCCAAAAATATGACAAATTGGCTTCAGGCCTTCGTAATCTTTGTAAGCATAGTGGGTAAGAATAACCATGAATACTGCTTTAATCTGTTATTTAGATGAGATAGAGGGCATTCAACGTACGTATGGGGGGTTAGCCTAGTGGGCCTACGACAAAAGGTTCAGGCAAAAAATAGCTGTATGCCCCAGCATGCAGTGGGACGATAGGGATATGGGCTCATGGCTTAACACTGTGACCCCTCTAAGGCCAATAGCGGTGTCAGCATCTAAACCTACAGTGAGAAGTGGGAGCAAAAAAGGGTGTTGCTTCGCCTTTAACAAGAGCTCATGCAGTTGGGGGCATCTTATAAGTTTAAACATGAGTGCTCTGAGTGCGGGTTGGGTCACCGTTTTTTCGTTGCTTTAGAAAATCAAAAGGACAGAAATCAGGGGAGCAGCTGCTAAGGGGGCAGACACCGGTGTGGTTAGAAAGGATACAGGCCTGGCTAAACTTGTACAATCACCTAGGGATAATCCACAGGAGGTGGTCAGGAAGTTAGTTTATGAGGTTTCCAAGTGTAGGATGGCTGGTCCATTTGAGGTTCCTCCGGTGGAGGGGTTAAGGGTGTTCCCTTTAGGTTTGGTCCCCAAAAAGGAGATTGGGCCTTTTAGACATAGTCATTATTTATCCTATCCCAAGGGTTTTTCAGTAAATGACGGGATAGACAAGAAGCTGTCTTCAGTCACTTACTCATCTTTAAAGCAGGCAGTAAGGGTAGTGAGGAAAGCTGGTAAAGGGGCTTGGCTTGCCAAAGTGGATATTACTGTAAGTCAGCTTTTAGACTTTTGCCTGTTCACCCTGAATCCCATCATTTACTCTGTTGCTTTATAGTCTGTGGTTATTTCATTGACTTATGCTTCCTTACGGGGTGTTCCATCTCCTGTTCCTATTTTGAAAAATTTAGCACTTTTCTCCAGTGGGTTTCATGTGAGGTTACGGGTTTGAGGTCAGTGGTGCACTATTTGGATGATTTTTTGTTTGTAGGGGTGGATGTGACGAGGGAGTGCCTGTTACTTTTGGTTACATTTCAGGAGATGGAGGCCGAGTTTCGGATTCCCCTAGCAGCAGAAAAGACGGAAGGACCATGTCAGGCATTGAATTTCTTGGGAATTCGAATAGACACTGTTGCTATGGAGTGCAGGTTACCTGTCAATAAGGTTGAGGATTTGATGGCTGCTGTGGTGGGGTCAAGGAAGGTTATTCTAAAAGTTATTCATTCGCTTCTGGGTAAGCTTAATTTTGCTTGTAGAATTACTGTATCCCGATGGGTCGGATATTCTCAAGAAGGTTATCTTTGGCAACAGCAGGAGTTCAGCAGCCCCATCATCATATTAGAATAACCGACGAACTCAAGGAAGATTTAAGGGTATGGGAAATGTTTCTGCAGCATTTCAATGGAAGGACGCTAATTTTAGAAAGCCCAGTGTTTAATGAGTGTTTAGAGCTGTTTACGGATACGCCAGGGCTATTGGTTTTGGTGCATACTTTGTGGGGAAGTGGTGTGCTAAACTATGGCCAGAGGATTGGTTTCGTTGTGGTCTAACAAAAAATTAGACTTTTTTTGAATTTTTCCCAATAGTAGTAGCGCTAAAGTGGGATAGTTTAAGAGACAACATGTAATATTTCACTGCGATAACCTTAGTGTGGTACAAGCAATTAACTCAATCACTGCCTCTTCACCTCCAGTACTCAGGCTGCTGAGGCATTTGGTATTGCAATGCTTACAGCTCAACATATTGATCAGGCTTCCCATATATCGGGAAAAAAGAATGTCCTTGCGGATGCGCTGTTGAGAGCTGACTGGGTAAAATTTAACGAACTTGCACCGACTGCAGACACAGTACCAACGAACTTTCCGGATCAACTTTGGAGTTTGGGTTATTAAAGACCGGGGTAATGGTTACGGGTAATAGAGGTTGTTTACTGCCCGAGTACACGCATTGTGATTGCTGTTAATTTTGTAATTAGAAGTTTTGAAATGTTATGCGGTTGTATTTCCTTTTCTTTCAGGGTCTCCGGTACAGTTATGGATTATGGGGCATATATTGGACCCGAAGGTTGGCTACAATTAAGGACAATGGTCGTCAGTTGGGATTCCCCAAGGAGGCAGCTTTAGTGAAATGGTTTGGTTTTCGGGGGATGAAATGGGATCAGGTGGTAGGTTATCCCCTCCCTCGAGATACTGTACTACACGTGGGTGGTAACAATTTGGGTTATATGCCCATGAAGGAGCTTATTCGTCTTATGAAAAAGGATATTTTGAGGCTTATTGTGCTATTTCCAGGCTTATTAATAGTGTGGTCGCAGATTACGCCCAGATTAAAGTGGAGGAGCGCTAATGACCATACGCATTGGATACGGCCAGTCTCAGGGTTAACAAAATAATGGCATAATTTGTCAGAAGGTTGGGGGGTTTCTCTATAAGGTTTTGGAGGTCCCAGCGGCTTGGAAATATTACTTTAAGGATAGAGTTCATCTAAATGAGATAGGGTTGCCTTTGTTTAATTTCACTTTAAGAGAGGGTATTATTCAGGCCATGGAGGCGGTTGGCGGTGCTTAGACCGTTGGTATTGTGGGTGACGGGGGTGCTGCTTTCGTCTCAGGTTGGAGCTCATTATTTGGTATGGTATTCGGCCCTGGTTGGTCCTAGAGGTCCATTGGGCACAGGGTTCTTTTGGGCCTCTGGGAAGGTGAGCTCCTTCCACAGGGCGGGTATAGCTACCTCAGATGTTTTTTAACTGTTATCATACATTGTGGTCATAAAGCTGTGGCCTGTTAATACCCCATCTTGGTGTTATGTGTCTTATTTGGGTGAATTGGTGGCGGGTTAAGGGTAACGTAGCTGAGTCACGAGAGCATAGGTCAAATGAACTCACAAGATATGAAAATGAGATTTTGAAATCAGGGCTATTCAAAGAACATGGTTGAAGATCAATTGCAAACTCTTCAAACTATCACACAAAATGATTTACTTATAGTCAGTGTGAACATGATCACTACCTACAGTAAAGACTCCAGTAAAGACTCCAGGGTGGTACAAAAATCACTTAGGAGACATTGGAATCTTTTAAGCTCAGATACCAATTTAAACGGCTATTGGTCACTGCTACGTGTTAACTTCACAACAAAGCCATAAATTACAAGTTACTCTGTTAGACTTTTATACCAAAACCCTATGCTAATAAGATTTTAGGGATTACTCGCAAATCAGGGAACTGCCGTAACTCCAGAGAGCAGAAAAAAAATTGATGGGTACCAAAGACGACATCAAGTAGTTTTCAATCTCTTGTTGAATCCCCTAGAAGCATTTGAAGTGACACTATAGCACAAAAAGCACTACAAAAATGAAGACATTTTAACATTATCCAATATCACCATATGTGTAATTAAAAAATATATGTTAGTATTAAGCCCATGTTATGATGCAAACCCCAGGGTAACATGCAACTCAGTACTCAAGGGGTTAATACACATCACAAAACCATGTTGCCTAGGAAGCAATACTCTAATGCATTGTTTATAACTACCGTATTTTTCGCCGTATAAGACGCACTTTTTCTTCCCCAAAACTGGGGGAGGAAAGTTGGTGCATCTTATACGGCGAATATACCTTTTCAAACTGCCTCTGTCCTCTTGATCTCACCCCAGCGCTTCCTACCAGCATCGCGTCGGCCGGTGCGTCCTAGTGACGTCACACACGCAACGCTGCAGTACACGAGGAGTGCTGGTAGGAAGCGCTGGGGTGAGATCAAGATGGCAGAGATCAGAAGAAAGGTGAGGATCAGGGGGGTCAGGGAGGATCAGGACGGTCAGGGAGGATCAGGAGGGTCAGGGAGGGTCAGGGAGGGTCAAGGGCCCCCAAATGCTGCAGTATATGGATATGTATGTATGTGTGTGTATGTGTGCATGTATGTGTGTGTATATATGTATGTATGTGTATGCATATTTATGTGTGTATGTATATGTATGTATGTGTATCTATATATATATATATATATATATATATATATATATTTGTGTGTAATTTAGGTGTGTATCTGTGCGTCTTATCTGCCGGTGCGTCTTATAGGGCGAAAAATACGGTATATCATATTTTACCACAAAATAAACACATATTTATTTATTGAAGTATAAATACAATTGTCACATCTTTTTAATATCAAAATATATGAATAAATATATATACAGAAATTGACTCTAGGCTGCAGCAATTAAATATTAGTTACGTCAATTGTTACGATATTTCCCACTCATTATAATATTCATGATGTTCGCATTTCCTGTTAACTCCTAGAGCCTTTTCTCACTCGTAAAGTTTGATTTGGCTACTCCCTACATTTGTTGCGACTAAGGCAGGATTTGCGGCTATGGGCTGACTGCCCTAACCTGTGGGAGTAAAAGATTTACATTGGTGTAGCACCTGATTTACATAGGGCCAAACCAGAAATTAGGATGTTATTGTTTAAATTCAATAGTATGCTTTTGGGCTATACTTTTCATCCCCCACATATTAACCAAAATGTTAGTATCCATCATAGATTGACATGCATTAGTAATTTTGTTGTATATATTATTCTCTGTCTGTGCTCCCTATATTATCTGGGTAAAACCAACTGCACCTTCAGGGAGAGGTGGGCTAACCATTAGAAAAACCTTGGCTATATAGATCAACTTTGAGAAAGACATTGTGCTAAGAAAACCATCCAACATCTTCATTGAGAACAGTGGTCACTGAGCTTATAATAACCCTGAACCCTAACCCTAAAACCTAACCCTAACCCCTAGTGGTCACTGCACTCCACTGCTGGTGGGTATGAAACAGGAAAGGTTCCAGTTCATGTTATTTATAAAGATAATGAATATGTTGCTTTCACTATGGTGTTGGGGTTTACACTACACTATGAGGCTGTATATTTAAAAATTAAGCTGCTGCTGACTCGCAGGCAGCTTCTTTATGCTCCCTGTGTTTATAGTATTGCTAAGAGAACAAAGCTCAAACACTGTACTCTAACTGGATGCTACTGAAAGCTGCCTTTAGGTGGGGGCATCTGGATTACAGGCTGTGAGTGTAAAATGTGGGCACTGTGGTTATCACCGTGATGATGTTGCTCAGAGACTGTAAGGGGATAGCCTTGCGGCGCCGTATAATTGAATTGCAAGGTAACGGGAGCCCTGCAAGGAATCGCAGCTTTGCGGCCGATTTACGGCCGATAATAGAATGAGGGCCATAGTCAGTGCTAGTATTACTGTCCGATCAGCATCTTCCTGTTCCCTAGTTCCTGTTTGGAATGTTGCTATGACAACACAGCACAATTGCGGATCCCTCATTAGGCACCTAAAAATAGCTGATTCTGATTGGATGCTTGCTAAAAGCTATTAATTGGTGGTCTCTAATTGCACAGACTGTGCCTGGAGGGTATAGGAACTCTGGGGCTTTACGTGTTATTTGTTAATTGTCTTAATAAGGGGGGATTAATTGCACCAAAATGTTGATTATTAATAAACTTTTATTCTGAAAATCTCTGTGATTGTTTATACCACTTTTGTATAAATAGAAAAGTAGGATCCATACGGCGAACATGGCGATCGAGATGATCGATAGGATTCAAGTCCGGGGAATTTGGAAGACCGGGAAGTACTTCATTGTGCTCCTACAACCACTCACGGACAGTTCTGGTCATATGACATGTAGCATTGCTGGAAGATCCCATCCGCTCCAAGAAAGACAGTCAACATGTATGGGTGCTCTTGATCTGCAAGGATGGATAGATAACCCAATCGGTTGAGACAGCCTTCAAGAGGTATAAGTGAACTCAAACAAGAAAACATTCCGGAGACCATAACGCTGCTGCCACCAATTTGTGCTCTTCCCACAATGGTTGCAAAGTGTTTGTTCTCTGAGGTTTCGTGGCTGATAAGCCAACATCAGTCCAGTCGATAGAGCAGAAAACATGACTCAGCAGAGAAGGCAACCGTTTGCCAAGTAGAAGAGGTTCAATTTTGGTACGGTCATGCAAATTGAAGCCATTTCTGACAATTAACACTTGTCATCATGAGTGCAGTGACCAGTCATGCGCAACAGGGGCGTTTGTACTGTCATTGGTTGTTTTCGATTCTGTTTATTTGCAATGGGGCCATTTGTCCAGTTATGGTACACTTTACCAACAGCAGCATGTGAACAGTTCACAAACTGCGCTGTTTCAGAAATACTGGCACTCTTGGCCTGAAAGCCCTTTTCAAAGTCAGATAAATCGCACATTTTACCCATGACAGCTAAAAAACTGTTTGATGAAAACAACATACCTATAATAGGACATGAAACCAAGAAAGAAAACAGAGATTCGTGCTTCTCCATAAATAAAAAAAAAACATCAGTGTTTCAAACATTATGATAGGTGCCATGGACGCTTAGGGACTGCGGTGAAACTGCCCTGGTATGTGTTCCCTACTTTGGTACGCTTTAATAACAGCCTAAAAACTGAAAACTTCTGTAAAAAAAAATCTGCTGTGCTTATATAGAGCCCTATTCAATTGGCCCAATCGCAATTTAATAAGGCTGTTAATCGGTATGTAGCTTGCACAAAAAATGCTCCCACATTTACTAGAGAGCCTTTTTGCACAGCTACATATCAGATTGAAATTAGGCCCTTAATCAAAAACAGTCTTATTAAATTGCGATTCAGCCAGTTGAAAAGGGCTCAATATAAGCAAAGAGCATTCTTTTTTACAGAAGTTTTTAGTTAGTGAAGACCTTGCTTTTATAAAGAAGTTCACTAACTAAAAACTTCTGTAAAAAATATGCTCTGTGCTTACATAGAGCCCTTTTCAACTGGCTGAATCGCAATTTAATAAAGCTGTAAATGTTTGGTAACCTCAGAACCCTCTCAGAATTATAAACGGAGAGCTTTAAATGCGACACAATGTATTAATCCTTTATTCACACTTTGCGGGAAATCAGAATGGTTGTATATTTCACTTTTGCTAAGTTTTACATTTGTTTTGAAATGTAACAAATAAGCTTTTGGAATTAAATGGAAAAAATGCTTTGAGCCAAGAAAAAAAAAAAAAACACAAATTCATTTCTAAAAAGAGATTTTGTTAAACCAGATTTTGTAATAAACCTCTAAATATTATTTTCCCAAAAGTATTTAAGTTTTCATGTTTAGTTTTTCCAACTTGAATGAGCTAAAGCAGTTTTGCAAGGAGTAATGGTCAAAAATCCCAGTAATAAGATGTGGCAAGCTCATAGAGACTTATCCAAAGCAACTTGGAGCTGTGATTGCCGCAAAAGGTGGCTCTACATAGTATTTAAAAAAAAAAAAATATATATATATATATATATATATATATCTTCAAAGTTGTGGGCATGTTCTGTAAATTAAATGATGCAAATCCTCAAACAATCCATGTTAATTCAAGGTTGTGAGGCAACACGACACAAAAAATGCCAAGGGGGGTGAATACTTTTGCAAGGCCAATGGAATAGCTAAGTAAGAGTAGAGCTACTCGAGCATGCATCTCAAAAGTAGCAAATAGGGATTTTACTTGCGAGTAACAGCTCCGAATTGAATGAGGACCATAGTGAGAAAGAAAAAGGTATGTATGGGAACCTCAGTTTTAAGGAAAATAGGCACTGATAGAACTATTGGGAGTACCCGATTTATGAGACAATGGGTAACAAATTGTGACTGTAATCAATAGTGCATACCAAATGCCCTATTAGCTGTCATATAATCCACCATCACTATGGACTTCGGACCCTATTTAGTTGTCCAAATCGCAAATACATGAGCCCATAAATGTTACTGATATGTAATTAGCTACATTTTGCTACTTGCATTCCAATTGCCAGTTACAGGCTCGAAAGCACTGCGGTTGTTAAAAACGTAACTCCATCTTCTCCTTTGATGTTTCAAGCACGTAAATGTTACTAGTGCTAAATACGCAAAATCAATATTTAATCACAACAATTCAACATGCCCGCAATTGCCTTCAAACCCGTAAATGGCAAATGTATCAAAAAAATATATGAGTACTAGATTGGACCACCCGCAAGTGGGCTAAACACCTGTTCTTAACACTGCAAAAGCAAAGAAACACACAATACTGTACTTAAAAATACTGGGAAAGCAATGAAAGGCATTAGAATTAATTGCACAACAATCTCAGGCAGACAAATTGAAACCTGCAGACAAACATTCAGTTTGAAGGTAATTACGGGCTTTGAATTAAATGGGGGCCATTGTTATGAACCTGTTAGTCCTACTAAGCACTTTTTGCTGGACTATTGTTGAGCCAATATTTTACAGTGTCAATTTGTGAGTTTTGATTAATAATTGTTGTTTAAATTAATAAAATTAAAGCCTAAATTGCGATTCGGTAAATTTAAAAGGGCTCTATTTAAGAACACAGCATATAAAATACAGAAGTTTTTAGTTAGTGAAGACCTTGCTTTTGGATAGAAGTTCACTAACTAAAAGCTTCTGTAAAAAAATATGCTGTGTGCTAAATTAGAGCGCTTTTAAATTGACCCAATCACAATTTAATAAGTCTGTTGATGTCTAGAACGTGAAGTACAATTAAGAAAAAAGAGGGTGGTGATGAGACATTTTTAGGTAGCAAGGGATGGTTCATGTGATTTAAATCTAAAAGTAAGCGCCACAGTGTGGAATCAAGTAGCAAATGTAGATTCTGAGGAAGCTGCAGCATTTCCTGAAGTTTCAAGCCATTTTAGAGGAGGGTAATTATTCTCCAGATCTCATTTTAATACCATTGTTAAAAATAATCAATGCAGGGGCCTTATAGTAGCACTTAAAAGCTTGTAGTTTTGGACATCACATATACCAAAGTAACAGCCTTATTAAATTGCAATTCGGTAAATTCTAAAGGGCTCTATATAAGCACATAGCATATATTTTTTACAGAAGTTTTTAGTCAGTGAACTTCTATCCAAAAGCAAGGTCTTCACTAACTAAAAACTTCTGTAAAAAAATATGTTCTGTGCTTAAATAGAGCCCTTTTGAATTTACCAAATTGCAATTTAATAAGGCTGTAAATATGAACATTTTTTTATTTAATTAAATGTTTTTTGATTATTTCATGCTTTATATTTTCTACAATATAATTAAATCCCAAGATACAACACACATTTAAAGCAACATAGAAAATAGTGTTTTCTTAGTACATGTAAAATAGGGAATTTTTAAAGATTTTACAGAGTTTTTTATGTCCAAAATTAGGATTCAACAGCCTTATTAAATTGTGATTTGGTAAATTTAAAAGGGCTCTATTTAAGCACACAGCATATTTTTTTACAGAAGTTTTCAGTTACTGAACTTCTATCCAAAAGCAAGGCCTTCACTAACTAAAAACGTCTTTAAATAAAATATGCTGTGTGCTTAAATAGAGCCCTTTTAAATTCACTGAATCACAATTTAATAAGGCTGCAAGTGTTTAAATTGATTTGAATGTATAATTACATGTTCTTTTCAGCCAAAGAGAAGGAATAGAACTGTATGAAACTTCAGCTCAAGCCAATGACATAACATATAGCAGTATAATCAATTTCTTCATTTTTACGCATTTTTAAATGTTTTCACATGGCACAAAAACGTACTTAATATTTGTAACATGCTATTATAAAGCATAATATAAAATTTTCAAGATTCAGAACCCTTAAAAGCCCCACTGTGGTCATTTAAAAAGCTCAACTTGAAGTAGGCAAAATGCTTTTAGAGGGATACATTTTCTCTTTTGTGTTTTCCCTACACGTTCTCAGGAGGGTGTGTGTCACAATCTGCTTCTTGGTTGGGCTTGAAGAATACTTAACTGGAGCTAAGACAAGTTCCACCAACTCTACCGCAGACCAGAGTAGTAACGTAGCTTGCGATCAGCATTTGCGAGCCCCGATCTCTAAAACGTAGCAATTGAATGAGGCCCATTGTTAGCACCAGTCAGATAACACCCTGCAATCTCTTCAAACCAAAATATTAATTTCAGTTGGCAATAATTTCAAAAACATGTAAAGATCCCAATTTATTCTTAGGTTTCTGAAGGTCCAAAAATATAACAGCCCATCTATTCTTTCTGACACAGCTAGGAAAAGCTCTAGTATATTATCTAAAAATGTAAATGTCTGTGGTATTATTTAAAATGTTTAAATCTTGCTAATGTATTGGCCGAATCTCTATCCGCATTTGGAATGTAGCTAGAATTGCTAAATAAAATTGCAGATGTAACTGAAATGCATGTCAAATGCCCCAGGAGCGCATACATTTGCAATTTTACTCTTATCTGTGCAGTTCAGTTCTAAATTGTATATAATTGCTATAAACACCAATGCTTCCGCACAAGAATTTGAACATAATATCATCTTCACACAAGCACATAACAAATACTATACTATGATTTCTTTATTCAATTTATCTATGGCATCCTAATTGTAATATAGTAAGTAAACATATGAAAGTAGTTTGTCTGCTTCATTGCAATTAATATTAGAGATTAAATTAAAATAATTAAATTTTCTGCCAAACTTTTTGACAAAACACAATTCTCATAAAAAAGACATATTTAAATGAATGAATATTGTCACACAGCTCTATTACAGTGATTTCTTGTAGCCATATTCCATGCAGTACACAAAATACAGCTTCCTGCATTAGTAACATGTAATGAAAACAAGTTCATGTCACTTGGTAATATACTACATATCAGGTGACAGCCAAATAATTGAATCATCAGCCCAATTAAATTTGAAGCCCATAGTGGCATCGGCACACCCGCAAATGCAGCGGGCTTGAAATTCGGCTGCGTTACAGAGTTTTTAAATTGAACCATGCCGGAAGTTACAGGCTGTAGACACAAACACGTAAACCATTCTTGTGAACGTTGCATGTGCGCCCATGAACATGATCAATTAGTCAAACCCGTAGTTACAGGTTTAGATGGAGCCAATGGCAATTGAGATTGTCATCATTTTGTCACTGAAAAATGGAGGTTAGATTTCAAAGCCTTACGAGTTTCAATTACGAGTTTCGATCGGACCTGCATTCCAGAAATAATGCAATATTAATAAATCAGTAATTATGATATTCTAGTCCATGCCAGTTCCATTATATGTATTAACACATTGATTGCTGGAATCAATATAACACGGAAATAAAAGTATTTTATATTGCAGATTTACGTACTTGAGAATGCTGTGCTATTAATTTTAATACCTAACCTCACTTTCCCTTTCATTGAAAATACAGTATTGTTTTTATATTTGCATTTACAGTGCTACGGTCAGGACTTTACCCCCTTGTGGGTCCTCTCTACTACCCGTTGGCTTTTTGGCTCCATTTCCGGGTTACTGGATTGCACGCCAGTAGATTCGTAGCAATTTAATAACGATTTTCGAACGTAACAGGCTTTACAAATCAAAGCATTTCCGTCCGCGGAGTTCAAATTTTGACATGCCATTACGTTTTTTGCCCTTAAGCCGCAAGTCATTTGCGGGTAGCTTTGGGAGGCCAATTTAATAGCTGTAAGTCTTACGGGCAAAGTTACGGGCTACCGTTTCTCACGCTGAGGGAATTTAATAGGGCTGCATGTGTTGCTACCTATTTTTGGCATTTAAAGAATTAAAATAGAATATGTTCTCTTTGTTGTTAGATCATCCTTCAGAGGTCAGGGTCTTCTGTGGCCCCCCAGGTCCCCTGTGGCCCTCACTGATCTCCTGTGGTCCCTGTGGATCCTCTGTGGCCTCCAGCTGGCCCCCTGTGGCTCCTACAGTCCTCAGTGGTCCCCGTAATCCCCAGGGGCCCCTTATGGTCCTTGCGGACCTCCAGTGGGCCACCTGCAGGACCCGTGGGCCCCGCGCCCCCCTGCGTTCGCCCTCAGCCTCATGTGGCACCTCAATAACCTCTTTTGCTCCCTCAGCCCCCTATGGCCCCCACGGCCTTATGGCCCTGTTGGTCCTTGTGGGCCCCTGTGGACCTCAGTGTATAGATGCATATATATATATATATATGTGTAGATTCATATGTAAATGTATGTATATATTTAAATTTAAATATATATATATATATATATATATATATACACACACACAGAGAATAAATAAATATATATTTTATATGCATATGTACACTAAGGTGCTAAATATAGAAAGTGGATCCTAACTCAATACCATTTTTGTGGAGGAATAGCTGAATGCAGTAGCGATGCTAGTGCATGGGGGGGCCCGGTGCAAAAAGCCAGCAAAACTGCAGTATATAAGATTTATTTTTATGTTTCATTTCGGGGTTAAATCAATCTCGGGTATCAATGAATTAATTCATATCAGGGCACTCGTATGGACTAGAACAGTATTGGCATTCATTTTCATAATTCTTTAGTTTGCGGGTTTGCGAGTCTGATCGCATATCGGACCACCAAACCTAATTGATTGACATGTAACCTCCATGTTTTACTGCTGTAATAATGGCGGTCTCATTTTCTATTGGCTGTTTGAAATTAGAGGTTATGGGCTTGCTTTATTGATCATGTTCCCGCCCATAAGTGCTCCGAACCAGTGCATGGTTTATGGTTTCGGCTTTGGGACAGTAAATTGCGTGCTTGAGCAATTTGAATAGCATCGTCATCTGAGACAAACCAGAGCCCGCAACACACCCGCAGACATATGGCCTACTATAATCAAGTTGTGGGCTTGCCATTGAATCTGGCCCTCAGAGCCTCATTCAGTTTAGCAATTGTAAGTTGCAGTAGCCTGTAATGGAGGCCATAAATTAATTTGCTATTCAATTGGCGTTTTTTTTGCGAGCCACAAATGTGCTGCGTGTTACGGGCTTGAAATCCTTGTGGTTGTTACAACCACAACGCTATTCAATTGCTACAATTCCTCAAGCCCGCAAATGTTTTCACACCCGTAAACGGCAAATATAGAAGAAAATCCTACGAGTACCAGATGGGACCCGCAAAGGGGTTAAACATCTTACCGTAGCACTGTAAAAGCAAATACTACACTGTAAATGACGGGGAAAGTGATGAAAGACATTAGAATGAATTCCACAATAGTCTAAAGCTCGCAAATTGGCAATCAAAAATAATTTATTTTTATGTTTCATTCCGGGGTTACCGTATATACTCGAGTATAAGCCAAGTTTTTCAGCCCTTTTTTTAAGGGTGGTTGGGGTTGAGGTTGGGGGGTTGAGGAGAGAGGATGAGGATGGGGAGTTTAGGAGGGAGGTTGAGGGGGGGTTGAGGTTGAGGAGGGTTGAGGCTGAGGAGGGGGTTGAGTAGGGGGTTGAGGAAGGGAAGTTGAGGATGAGGAGGACGGTTGAGGATGAGGAGGAGGGGTTGAGGAGGGGGGTTGTGGTTGAGGAGGGGGGTTGGGGATGGGGGTTTAAGGAGAGAGGATGAGGATGGGGGGTTGAGGAGGGGGATTAGTATGGGGGGTTGAGGATGGGGGGTTGAGGAGAGAGGATGAGGATGGGTTGAGGAGGACGATTGAGCATGGGGGGGTTGAGGAGGGAGGTTGAGGAGAGGGTTGAGGATGAGGAGGGAAGTTGAGGAGTGTGATAAGGGAGAGTGGAAGAGACACAGTGTGAGGAATTGACTCTGCTGGGTTTTGAACCCTGGTCCCCAGGCTGCTATACCTCTTCCCTACCACTGCGCCAGCCTGCCTGTTGTGAATTCCATTGAGACCTTATAAGCTTGACTCTGCTAGCAATTGTATCAGTACCTAAGTCTCTTCAGCTGTGTCTGGTCAGGTGTCTGGTCCTTGGCCTATATAAGGCACTTCCTGTCTATTGATCCTTGCCAGATTATTGTGTGGTTTCTGATCACTTCAATAAACCTTGTTCCTGTTTTCACCTATAAGTTTGCGGAACTGGATTATTGCTGACCTTGGCTACTGGTCTCCACAACTTTGTGATTTCTATATCATTACACACAGGGAAGGGAGAGGTTGGAAGAGACACAGGGAAGGGAGAGGGGAGAAGAGACACAGGGAAGAGAGAGGGGAGAAGAGACACTGAGAGAGAGAGGGGGACACAGAGGGCACATGAGGGACACAGGGGGCAGCACATTTCCCACCCTCGGCTTATACTCGAGTCACTCATTTTACCCAGTATTTTGTGGTAAAATGGGTGCCTCGGCTTATACTCGGGTCGGCTTATACTCAAGTATATACGGTATATTGATCTTGGGAATCAATGAGTTAATTTTTGCGGTTTTGTGAGTCCGATCGCATATCAGACCTCCAAACTCTAATTGATTGACATGTAACCTCCAGGTTTTACTGACATAATGATGATGGTCTCATTTTCTATTGGCTGTTTCCAAATGGGTAGTTACGACCTTGCTTAATTGATCACGTTCCCGCCCTGAAATGCTACATACAATTGCATAGTTTACGGTTTGGGCTTTTGGCCAGTAACTTGCGGACTTCTAATTGAATGAGGCTCTTAGTGGAGCATTATTATCAGGTAAGAAAGGTGTGCAGTTGGAGAAGTAAATACTACAGGAAGACATTGGCTGAAACAGGAGCAGGTTTTCCAAAGTGGAGAGCTGGTTCTTTAGATTTTTAGTTGGCGAGCTTGCAAGGACCTGGTAGAGCTGCAGGAGAACATCTGCTCATGGAACAAGGAGGCAGGTATTTTTGAGTGGTGGGCTGGAGAGATCTTCATCATGAATGATCTTTAAACTGGGATAAATAAATCAATAGTTTATATTTACCTTAAGCTGAACCACTGCAAAGGCTCACTGTATGGGAGCTGATCCAACTATCTAAAGTGAATCTAAAGATCTATTCCCATATCAGCAATTACGGCAGCTTCTTCTAGTTTTAACATAATTTTCTGATGCTGTAAAATAGCATATTGATACTGAAACAAGATTCTCAACTTTAATTTGATGGGTTTTTTTTAACTGGCTACTGTTCTGTAACCATTGACTGTCCTGACCTTTTGCAAGTGATTGCAATCAACATTGCCTGCCTCTTGCTTATGGCTTATCTCTGAGCCTGGGCCAGCAAATCTTTTGCAAAACCAGCCAAGCAGGTCCATCTCCCATTTGTCAACCTTACAAATATAACTCTCTATTTATTATACAATTTAATAAAAAAAATGTCTAGGTAGTCACAGATGTGCAGTTGTCAGTATTTGTTAATAACAATCAGTCAGATAAATAAAACACACTTTGGAATCTCAGACTAGAAGAACAGAAAATTAGTGAATTATTATAACCATTGGAACAAAATTCCATGATGAGATCTTCTTCCTCTAAAAATATTTATATAAATCCCTTAATTTCATCAACCCCTTTAATATTATTATCTTCAATACATGGATTGTAGTGTGGATAGAAGTTGCAAATGGAAATTTAGTTAAAAAAAATATAAAAAGATGTTAGAAATAACAATTAATATAATTTGATTATATAATTAAGTCAAGGAAAAATAAAGATGGAGAAAAGATTTTTCCTTGGTATATCTAGGCTTTTTTTCTACAATGTTTAAAATATTTTATTAAATTGTTTAACTCATTCAAGTCAGCTCTAAACCAAATATTGATCTGTCATATCAAAGAAATTTGATTTGTCAAACTGAGACACTTTTTAAAATTCTGGAGACTTCTACAAAAATACCTCTCTCTGGAAAGCCAGCTGTGTGTATCAGGACCTTTTGTCGTGTTCTAAATGTAGGCAATGTATACATTAATTGATAAATATTGCAGGTCAAAGATAACACTATACTACAAAGCCAGGTCCATTGGGTAGTGAAGATTTTATGATTAGGTACTATTCAGCAGGCTTAATTACATTTGAATGAATAGTTCAAACAGGGTACTATGAACAAAATAGCAACAGCAAACTCATGTTACCTAGCTAAATGTTAGCACAGTAAATGTAGCATGGACGTGTGTGTATACACTGATGAACAAATGCTACTGTCAGAAGGGCATGCTAGCTTTAGAGAATACTAAAAGAAGTAAAATGATCAAGAAGGAAAGTGCAGAACTATTATGAAAGAGATTTTTACTTTTAATCCAAAATAAAAGATTTTTTTTTTTTTTCATATGTACATTCTTAATTATTTTAATACATAATTTTGACAGATAAAGTGATTGGTTGTTAAAGAGTATTGTATCTTTCAATTTGCTCTGTGAATGTGCTTCTAAAATATTACATTTTTGTTTCTATGTTTATCCTGATTATTACATTTGCTCATCTATACATCAGTTGGTTGCAGGTTAAATTGTATTACAGGTGTGATGCAGAGAACTTTCTCCGTCCAGATCTGGCTGAACTTTCTTTCTTTACGTAGCTGTCAGTATTCTCTGCTTCTTCAGTGATTTATGTTTTTTTCTGACAAAAATCAATATTAGGCTTTGAGAGTGAGAATAACTGTAAGTGATTAATGGTATTAACACACCTGTATCATGATATACCCCTTCTTGATTGCTACCTTGGTGCAGGGACTTCAATGAAGCTGTGAGCTATACCTTGTAGTAGGGTCACCCAAGATGGGCAGGTCATAGCAGAGATGTCAGACAAATTGTGGTCCACTAGAGAAGGAACTGGCAACTCACTCCAGTATCTTTGCTAAGAAAACTGTATGAATAAGCATAACCAGAGACATCACAATATGACACTGGAGGATGAGCCCCTCAGGTCAGAAGGTGCCTACCATATTACTGGGGAAGAACTGAGGAGCGAAGTAGAACCAGATCTAATGAAGTGGTTAGGACAAAATCAGAAGTATTATTATTATTATCTTTATTTATATCCCACAGAAGAAATGGAATAGCCTTCATAATCAGTCAAATTGTGGCCAAAGCAGTGCTTGGTTACCACTCAATAACTGTCAGAAGGATTTCAATTCGGATTCAAGTCAACATCACAGGGATCTAAGTTTATGCTCCAACCATGGATCCTGAACAGGCTAAAGTAGTCCAGTTCTAAAAGGATATTAAACACTCCCTAGATATAACACCAAGAAAAGATGTTAATCTCATCATAGGACATTGGATTGCTAAAGAAGTGAACCAAAAGACACCTGGAATAACTGGCAAATTTGGTTTTGGTATAAAAAAACGAAACAGGTCAAAGATTAGATATTCTCTTCTTAGTAAATACCATCTTCCAACAGCCTCAGTGATCAATCTACATATGGATATCACCAGCTGGACAATGTAGAAATCAGACTGAATATATACTTTGTAGCCAAAAATAGAAGAGCTCATAACAGTCAGTTCTGAATTAAATTGAAGAAAAGAGTGGAGGTAAAATGGATTTAATGGACTGGACATGGAACTTTGGACTTTTAGACAGATCTTTGGACAGAAGTCTGTGTCATTGTCAAGAAAGCAGCAACAAAGAATATCCAGAAAGAAGGAAAACTAAGAAGGCAAACTGGTTGTCTGATGAAGTTTTGAAAGTAGTCCAGGTAATGGTAATGGAGATAGGAAAATATTTGTCCAACTGAATGCAGAATTCCAGAGGATAGCAAGAAGAGACAAGGAGAGGTTCTAACAGGAACCTTTCATGCCAAAGTAGATGTGATAAAATACAAAAATGGTATTGATTTAACAGAAACAGATAGAATAAAGAAGAGTTGGCAGGAATACACAGAATATATATATATATACAAGAAGGATCTTAACAGTCTTGATAACCTCAATAGTCTGTCCAATGAGCTAGAGCCAGACATCTTGGAGAGTGAAATGAGAAGCCTATGAAGCCTTGCTAAAAAACAAGGCTGCAGAAGAATCCCAGCTGAATTGTTTAAAATTCTACAGGTATATGCTGTGAAAGTGTTGCTTGCATTACGCCAACACATTTTGAAAACGCAACAATGGCCAGTAGACTAGAAAATGTCAGTCTATATCCCAGTGCCGAAAAAGGCAGTTCCAAAGTGTGCTAATGTAAACAAAAGATTGGACGTTTTTAGATTACACAAAATATTGTCGATTACTATTGAAATATATCCAAGCAACCTAGTATAAATTAATGAAAATATATACTCTTGTTCATAATACATCACTATTGAGAGATATTTTGGAGGGAGAAAAACATTTATAGATCCTCCTCATGCTTAGGAGTTATCCTGAAAATAAGGCTCAAAAAGTTCTCAATATTATGAGCAACTCAGGCTTATATACACACCAGTCTAACCCGGTTATATTAATATCAATAGATTGCTTATAAATCAAGTTCACATGATATAAGTACAGAAATGTAACTGGCTTAAATTTAACGTTATATAGATAATTACATCTTCAATAGTGTAATCAGCTCAGATTTATTTAATCATCAGTATACCCAAGTTGTAAATGTCTATGTTCTCAGTAGATAACATATAAATACCCTTAGATTGTAAGTTTGAGAGTTTTCAATCTTGTGTCAGTGCCTTGGAAACAAGCTCTACGTACATTTGATGTTATGCTCAAAAACAGGGCCCTCCATTCCTTACAAGGGGTTTAATTTGTTTTCTATTATGTACTCAACCCCGGTACGGAATATGCTGGCGCGATATAAATAAAGATAATAATAATAATAATAATAATAATAATAATAATAAATCAGATTAAAAAAATACATTCTCAATACTGTATCCAACTCAGGCTTGTATCAATAGCAGTCTAAACCAAGTTGTAATGGTGTCAGCTATACTATATATGAAGCAGATACATATGACATAAACAATGTCCTAGCGTAGTGATGAAAACCTCCACTAACTGGATGCCCCAAAGCTTGCAAGGGTCCCTTGTACAAGATAAGAAACCATCTCAAGGACAATACAAAATCAAAAATGCATAGGTACGTGCATATTAACAACAGTCTGAACCAGGTTATAATCATGCCAACTACATATGAACCAGATACATATAACATAAACTATGTCCTAGTGTAGTGCGGAAAACCTAGGATCCTTCTGTCTGGAGCGATCCACTAGCTGGATGCCCCAAAGCTTGCTAGGATCCCTTGCATAAGATGTGCTCCACAGATCAATATATAGTGATAAAAAAATTCAAATAGTTATGAAGCTATAAGTATGCTTCAGTTATAAAACATTTGCATTCATTTCACATGCCAGCAAGGTGATGCTTAAGATGCAAGCTCATCTCCAACAATATATGCATTGTAAAAAAAACATCAGATGTGCAAGCCAAGTTTTGCAGAAGAAGAGGCACAAGAGATCAAATTGCCGAATATCTGCTGGATCATAGAGAAAGCAAGATAGTTTCAGAAAGACAATTACCTCTGCTTCAGAAAGTTCTTAAAGAGATGGGGTACCAGATCATCTCATCTGCCAACGGAGAAATTTGTATGTGGACAAAGAAGCCACAGTCAAAACCAAACATGGAATAATAGAATATTTCAGAATGGTTCTACAGGAAAGGAGTGCGATATTGCTGTATATTGTCACCTTATTTATAGAACTTACATCGTGCGTAAGGCAGGACAGAAGAAACTAAAGACAGAATCAGTATTGCTGGGACAAATATCAACAACCTCAAATATGTGCATGATACTACGCTGATGGCAGAAAACAAGAGGAACTAAAGGACCCATTGATGAGGGTAAAAGTAGAGAGAGCTAAAGCTGGCCTACTGTTCAACAGCAAAAGGACGAAAATCATAGAAAATCAGTTACTAGCAAATAGATGGAGGAAAGGTAAAGGCAGTCACAGATTTTAATTTCCTAGGGCCTCATTCAATTGTGATTTGACCAATTGAATAGGGCTCTAAATAAGCACATAGCATATTCTTTTAAAATAAGTTTTTAGTTAGTGAAAATCTTGCTTTTGGATAGATATTTACTAACTAAAAACTTCTTTAAAAAAAATATGCTATGTGCTTATTTAGACCCATATTCAATTGGCCAAGTTGCAATTGAATGAGGGCCCTAGGGTCTAGGAAAATGATGACTGAAGCCATGAGATTAAAAGATGTTAGCTACTGTGGACAAAGACATGGCAAGTGTGGATAAGCTATTCAAAAATAAAGATATTGCATTATCAACAAAGGTCCCCGCTGTAACATACAGATGTGAGATTTGGACAAAGAAAAGAGCGTTGTAGAATTGATGCCTTTGAATTGTGATGTTGGAGAAAACGTCTTAGATTTCCTTGGACTGTGAGAAGATCCAATCAATAATTACTACCGGAAATCAAGTCAGACTGTTCACTGGAATGTCTGATCATGAGGCTAAAGATCAAATATTTTGGCCATATCATGAGAAGACAGGATTCCCTAGAGAGGATGCTGGGAAAAATTGAATCCACATGTAGAAGGGGACAGCAGAGGTGGATTTGGATAGATGAGGTAATTGAGGCAATGAGCATGATCTTGAAAATTGGAGCTTTTGTAAGGCTAGCAGGACGTATGGAGGTTTAATATTTTAGCGAAAGGAGGAACCTCAGGAAACTCTCCCTATTTTTCACAGGAACGGACATATAGAAGCATTCTATATATTAAGCATTCTGAAAAAAAAGTACAATATAATTCTTAATTAGATCAAATGGAGCAGAATCATAGTTTACACAAATGTAAAAAAAATAGTGCCCCATGCTTTCGGGCTTGTCAGATGTCAACTAAGCATTTGTTAGTGATGAGCTCTATCAAGGCAAATGAATAAAGGGGAATCACTATCTTCTCTCATGATAATCTTACTCTTCATATTTCCTTAAATAGTCAACAGGGGTTAGTAGCAGTCCCATTTCTTCAGTCAGTTAGCTTTCTCATAAGAAACTAATTTGAAGACAACACCTGTGGCATTTATGTAATTATACTTGCGAGAATTAAATCCAAAAAAGCCTAGAGGACACATCTAATCAATCAGCTGTAGTGAGAAGCAATATGGTAGATCTATATTGTTAACAATCAAAGACTGAGTTGACATTTCATTGTATGCTATTTATTCATGCATACTTATAAATGATCTGCACTAAATATAAGATGCCTGGCATTTATGTGTGCTATTAACTTGACTGTGTGGTGGTTTGTGTTTTTTGGTATTCAACATGCCTTCTTTTAACAATACATGTTTACTGTTCTTTTATAATGGGATATTTGTTACTTCATTGTACTTGATTTACAATAACACTCCATTGGTGATAATGTCATGTCAATACATGGCAATTTAAAGTGGACTAATGTATCTATATATCCCTAAGAAAATCACTTGGATAAAGCTTAAATATTTGTTTTTGCAAAGTGTAATTCATACATTCTGCTGAAATCCTGTTTTCTATTGCATACATTTGGTAAACTTTAGTTAACAGTAATAAAGAGTAATCAAACGTTAATCCTTTTACCCGAAATAAAAACTAGTTATTCTGCCCACAGGCATCTGAAGATTACAGTAAAATAAACGATAACTGGAAGACTTCATACAGTTAATTAGATGATTTTGTTACAAGGACAAATCTTATGTGTTCTGACATATTTCTGAATCCAAAAATAAGTAAAAAAAAACAGAATAAATTAATAACATTCTAAAATGTAAATATGTATATTGGGATATCTAACTTTAGATAAATTGGAATAGAGTTTATATATGTTTCCTTTTTCCCACAAGTTAATTATGTAAGTCAAATTGCATTCAGGATAGAGGTCAGATGCTTCCCTCCACAAATACTATGTCTAATTAACTTCTTCAAAATGTCCGCTAATTAAAATCCCCCAGGCTCCGAGAAGACATAGCATTACATAGATGTGTAATTATTTCATTATAAAGGATCATATGAATGAAATATTTCCCATATACTTTCTCACTACAGTTTTTCCAACAATATTTTTGTGTACTATTTCTCTCTGGATTGATATGTTCATTCATAATTACATAAACCACAGTAAAATATAGTAAATAAGTATCAAATGCATTGAATATTTTTTCATTCTAGATCAAAAAAATAAATAATTTAAACCATTTTAATTAGATGTAGCACAATTTCAACAATACTTTATATATATATATATGCCTTAAAACAGGACCATTGTTAGATTTACATATTTGTTGCCCCTAGGCAGTGAACGTGAAGGAAAGATGCCATTGTGTGCATGCTATATGTTGACATTATATGTGGATTTATATGTTTTGATACAAAATTCATAAATCATTAGTTTGACTTAAAATGAATTGTAAAGATACTTGTATAAATAATATGGAAAGAGATGCAAGTATGTATATAATTTGTAAATAGATGTAACAATATATATATATGATTATGCAGTTTAGAGATATCTTACAACATGTATGTTATTTAGAAATAAATCACAAATAGATCATATTACAATTAAAACATGTCTATATTGTAAGCATTTAGGCTATTAACTTTCATGGTAGCTATGCTCCAGTCAGGATTGTCAAGGGTTAAACAGGGATATTAAATTAATCAATCAAGTCAGGTATAAGTGACCCATAATGCCCTAGCACAGCAGGCCCCGGAAGAAGCGCCCAGCGAAACGTGCGAGTCGGCCAATAATACGTCCCACAGAGATGACGTCATCAGTATGCGTTGGCGGCTTGGAGCATTGAGCGTCCGCCAAAAAGATATGTATCCACATGTATCTAACTGACGTGCACAGTAATATGAGCGCTAACACTTTGTAGACATTGACTGTGTTACAATTACTTGTATAGTATCTAATTCTGTACATATTGCTGGGCGAGTTTTTATGCAACAACTATAGAATACACCTTTTATAGATATATCAAAGTAAAGTGAGTTTAAGGATTGAACCGTTGATAATATCACATTGATCATTACTATTTGTGCATATATATATACAGTGGGGGGAAAAAGTATTTGATCCTCCTGAATTTGAATGTTTGTCCACTGACAAAGAAATAATCAGTCTATCATTTTAATGATAGGTGTATTTTAACAGTGAGAGACAGAATAACAAAAAAGAAAACAAGAGAAATGCATGTCAAAAATGTTATAAATTGATTTGCAGGTCAATGAGGGAAATAAGTATTTGACCTCTTCGACTTAGTACTTCGTAGCAAAACCCTTGTTGGCAATCACAGAGGTCAGATGTTTCTTGCAGTTGGCCACCAGGTTTTGCATCTCGGAGGGATTTTCTTCCACTCCTCTTTGTAGATCCTCTCCAAGTCATTAAGGTTTTGAGGGTGATGTTCGGCAACTCAAACCTTCAGCTCCCTCCACAGATTTTCAGTGGGATTAATTGATACCATGGTATTTTCATACTTATTATATTATATAATATTATATAATTATTATATAATTATATACCTATCAGATCGATCCCATTGAGGTTCCTAGAAGGAAGTTTAGAGTCTTTTTTCTAAAAATAACATTCAGTATATAGACTTGTCTTCTAGGAAGGGTTCTTTTAAATTGATACAATATATTGAGCTATTAAGCCTTTGTTTTTAACACAATAAGATTCGAACAACCTCTCTGTGATTTACTGGCTTCAGTTAGTACTACAAGTTGTTTTGGGCATCTGGGAGGACCTTTAAAGGGAGCAAATATGGTGTCTCGAATTAAGGTTTTGCCATCCAAACAATAATCTGGCACGGCTTCATAAACATTAGTTTTAGTGGCTTTTGTAAGGCATGTAAGTTAGAGATGAACCATTGATATACCACAACTAAATCTGAAGGAAAATCAGGTGTACAATATTGGTATCTTGTAAAATGTCCTGTACCAGAGGGAAACAACACATCATCCCATAAAACAGATTTGCCAAATGTGTTAAATATTAAAGACATACAGTTGTTGGTCTAGTCATTGGGTATAAACTTTCCCTGAGCATTAATAAAGGTGATAAAACCAGATGTGTAAGTTAAACTAATCAATCCATCACTGGGGTGGTCAGGAAAGGGTTCTTGGGTTGAATTTAGCATAGCAGAGTGTCTGATTAGATCAGCACACCAGACAATTTACAAGGGACTAGAGTAATAGGAAATCCAGTAATCACACTAAGGGGTGTGCTTGCGCAGATCCAACAATTCTGATTGGATGGTTTTATCAGCTGTGTTAATTGATATGTTTGATTACAAGCTTTAAGAAATGAGTTATCGTGATGTGCATGCAAAATCTCAATATAATGTGTAGCAAGAACAAGCAGATATATGCGAACAATTAGGAAAGAATGTCCATCATTGTAGCCCATTTTAGACGACTGGCTTGAATCCAAGTAGGAGTTTTGTCAGTGAGGACAGAGGTCCTGGTTATGGCAATGACGGTCGTTGTGGGTCCGTATAGTGTGTGCAGAGGCTTGTTCTGTATGATCCTTTTCACCAAGACTTTATCTCCATGCTTGAAAGGGTGCGTCGGTTCACCTGGTGGAAGAGGTAGAGAGAGAGCTATTTTACTATAGATGTTGTTCAATTTATAGACCAATTCATAAACATACTCTTCCTGAATTATGCCTATTGGGACCTTCCCCTGGGGGCCTGACTTGCCAACACATCCGGGTACAGGGAAAGGTCTTCCCATTCAAACTTCAAAGGAAGGGAGACCAGTAGTAGCATTAGGGGTCATACAAATTTCTGCCAAAATTGTAGGCAAATATCAAGGCCAATATGTAAAAGTACCATTAGTTCCCTTTCTTATCCTTTATGGTTCTATTTGTCCTTTCCACTTGTCCAGAGGACTGAGAATGATAGGGGATACTTTAGAGGAAAATGGTGTCCCTTTGTCACTATTAATCTGTAAGGGACAACCAAATTGTGCTATAATCTCTGTACACACAATTTTTGCAACTACCTTTGCATTTTCTTTTGCTGTTGGGAAGGCCTCTACCCATTTAGAGAACTGATCACATATTACAAGAAAGTACTTGAAAGGACCACTAGGTGGCATATGTGTGAAGTCAACCTGTAATTGTTGCATAGGGCCTTCAGGGGGTGGTAAGTGTTCATGCTGATCTTTTAGTCCTGTGTTTGGATTGTTTTGAGCACATAACAAGCAGCATGACAACTGCTGTTCTATTAGTGTAGAAACGTCTTTAATTACAAATCTCTTGATCAGATTACTCAGTGTATTTATCTTGCTCAAGTGCCCAAAACCATGAAAATGTGCGATAAAAATTGGGTCTGTGCGATACCAACCCATCCCCCCTTATCTGACCAGAGACCATTAGAGTCCAGGGTGAGATCCTGCTGTTTCCAGAAAGATAGATTAGTATCAGTAGCATAGTACTGAAGAGAGGCAAGAGGAAAATCAGGAATAGAAGGAACATGCAGGAGAGAAAACTGAGAAGAAGAAGTAGATGGGTACAAATGATCAAGAGGAGCATTCATGGCAGCATCCTTTGCAGCAAGGTCAGCAAGGTTATTACCCTGAGACACAGACTAAGAATCAGTAGAATGCCCCTTACATTTGACCACAGCAATAGTAGAGGGTAATTGTATATCATCAAGCAACTGGGAAACAAGATTAGAGTGAGAAATACCTTTGCCATCTGCTGAAACAAATTCACATAACTGCCAAATACGGCCAAAATTGTGTACACCGCCAAAAGAATATCTAGAATTTTTGTAAATGGTAACACAGGGATCTTTAAAGAGGCGACATGTCTCAATCAATGCAACAAGTTATACAGATTGAGCTGAGACAAAGGGCAGGGAGTATGCGGCATGAACCGAATCAGGAAGTTGCACAACTCCAAATCCAGTGTGAAATTGACCATCAGAAGGGCGAGAACAAGAACATCTACAAAAACAATTTCTCCATCTGGTAAGGGGGTGGACTGGAGATCAGCTCTGGGGGATGTCTCAATATGCATGTTTTCAACACAATCATGTTCTTCAGCTGGAAGGACAGAATCTGAATGTACAGATAATAATTTCGACAATAGTTGTGCAGGGCCTTGATGGTCAGGTGAATATTTGATAACAAGGTTGGAAGTG
The DNA here is from genome assembly GCA_027410445.1 of Discoglossus pictus. Lineage (NCBI taxonomy): Eukaryota > Metazoa > Chordata > Amphibia > Anura > Alytidae > Discoglossus > Discoglossus pictus. The sequence goes on along the minus strand of CM050164.1, from coordinate 70,359,692 downwards.
GCAGTGAGAATTGCCTCATAACCAGACCTTCTTTGGGCAGTTATGTGCTGTGTGGTGGAATTGTGTAGAAGTGTAAGTACCTGGTCAGTGGTGTGTAAAATTAGTGCATGTGAGAGTACAAGAGGTTGGGATGCTTCTACCATCATTGCTGCAGCAACAATGGTTCACAAGTAGGTGCACCTCTAACCACAAGGGGCAGGACTTTAGATAAAAATTACACAGGTCTATAGCCTGATCCGTTCTCCTGTGCTAGGACCCTTGCTACCATGTCCCCATCCTCCTTAACATAGAGATGAAAAGGCAGTTGATAGTTTGGAACACCTAATGCAGGTGCTTGGCAAAGAGATAACTTGAGATACTTGTATGCTTTGTCTTTTTCAACAGTCCATGACAGCACATCAGGAGCTTGTTGTAAGGTGGCTGTGCGAAGAATGTGATCATAATATCAACAGTCTGGAATCCGTTGACAACAATAAGTGATTAAACCCAGGAAGGAGAGCACGTCCTTAGTCTTAGGTTTGGGTAAACGTGTGAGAGCAGAAACACATTCAGGAGACAATAGTCTTTGTACATGGGAGAGGAGGAATACCTAAATAGCGGACAGTTGACTGACAGTACTGCATTTTGCCATGGGAGACTTTGTGGCCTGTAAGAGCATGCTGTGTGAGGAGAGAAAATTAATCCTCCTGATAGGCTTCAAGACTTGGACTACACAGTAATAGATCATATACATATTGGAGAACAGAAACTGCTGTGCGGGACCAAGACTGTAGGGTGGCACAGACCGCAGCAGAATAGGCTGTGGATGAGTCACAAAATCCTTGAGGGAGGCGTGTCCACATGTATTGTTGACGACCCAAATTAAAGGCAAAAAAGGGCTGGGTACTGGGGTCAACTGGAATACTACAAAATGCTGAATTAAGATCTAAACAAGTAAAATACATGTCATTTGCTGGTATGGCAGTGATGATAATTAACATCTGGGACAATGGGAGCCAGAGGCTCAACCAAATCATTAATGGCCCTAAGTTTCTGTGTGAGACGTCATGTCTGTCAACCTGATTTAGGGACAGGGTTAATGGGAGTGTTGTAGGGAGAGGTAGTAGGAATAATAATTCCTCTAGCTAGCAAATCCTTAATAATAGGCAAAATACCCTCCTCTTTTTCCTTTTACAGTGGGTATTGTTTAACATACACAGGAGAGACATCTAGGCAGAGCTTGGGCTTGTAAGGTGTACAATGAAAAAACCTGGGTCAATGGTTGAGGTGGACTACTATGTGGGTGGTAAATCGTGTAAAGGGGGTACAACGGATCAAGAAGAGTGGACTGTGCAATAAATCAAGGGATATTGTCTAGGGGAATGTTGACTGTGTGCACATGCCTTCAACCACTAACCAAGTAAACATTTGCATATTGCTGTCTACTAGGTAAGCAATAGTAGGAGTAAGCCAAATGTCTTTGACTACCTCTGGAAAGCCTTAAAAAAAAATGTCAATAAAATCTTGGGGAGAGCATGGAAAAGGATTACGCAGAGGAGTGAGAGAGACAGTATCAGTAAGAAAGAGAGAGAGAGAGACAGCCTTACATAAAGTGTTGGTAGAGGAGGTGGTAAGATAGAGAGAGGAAAAGGTAGGTGACTCTTCATAGACTGACAGAAAGTTGAAATGAGATTCTTTAGGAGGGTGTAAGAAGTAGGGTTAATCAAAAGTAATGCCTCCATTAGTGTCTGCAAAAAGATTAAGCTGTAACTTTGAAATCAAATCTCTACCCAAAACAATTTGTGAACAAACCAACCCACATGCCCTTCCTTCTTTGGCAGAAGCGTAATAGGCAAGGGGGAAGTAATGAGACACATAAAAGATACCCCTTCAACACCAACTGAGGATTCAACCTGATTCAAAAGTTTCCCCTTTGTAAAATCTTTTGGATAAGGATGAGCGAGTTGCTCCAGTATCAATAAAAAAATCATATTCTTGATTATTTACTAAGAGAGATATTAATGGCAACTCATCCCATCAACTAGACAATTGTAAAAGGTAACAGGCGATAAGGTCTATCCACTGGCATCCCTATGGGCAGTGAAAACTAGGGGGGGGGGAGGGCTGATTGTTATTTCCACCCCAAGTAATGGAAAACTGCACTGAGTGATCATTCTGTGTGCCTTTGACACTGCATGGAGCCCTACATTCCCTCTGCCAGTGTTCTGTCTTACCACAATAAAACATGGACCTTGTTCATTAGCTTTGCCTCCAGAGGTATGTAAATTTTCCTGAGGGTTTCCCAAGTCTCTATTGTTGTTATTCTGTGAGTCATTGTACCGGTTTCTGTTATTATTGTAACAATACCTCTGTCTTCCTCTATAATTGTTATGATACATAGAGGTGGATGGTGTTTTCTTTTTCAATGGTGTTGTAAAAACTCCACCTGCATCTTTAACTCTGACTGCCTCATTCCATTCCTGTGCACCTCTTCTGTGCCAATCATCAATACATTGCCTTATTGTCTGTGACACATTAGGATGTAGATTGGCATGCTATCCAGGCTCAGTCCACATTCCTCTAACCAAACATCTTCGTTCTGCTTACATACCAATGCAGGAGACACATCCTGCATTTGCCCATGCATATGATTCAACTCTTCCATTACCTGCTTCTACGTTCCTTCAACCTTTCTTGAAACACTCCATGGATTGCTATCAGTATCAGGGGGGTTATCATATCTCCCATCTAATAACTGAATATCCTTCCAATCTATCTCAAAACCTTTAGTACATCTGTCCAGCAAACATTTATAATCTTCCGTTAGTGGAGCATTTTAAATATGCTACAGCAGCGGCTGGGTTTTTTATCAGGTTTGGGCATCCCTCAGCTACAGCGTTATACAGTAGTACATCAGGGGGGTTGTTAATCACCTGATAACCCACAGTCATAAATGCCATTGCCAATGTTCCTGTAGGATCTACAATGGTGCTTTCAGGTGAGGTCTATATGATATTTCTGTTAGATTTCATTGACATAGTTCTGAGGAGGGTTAAACCTCTAATGGATGCATGAGAGGATGAGTCTGGAGATTCCTGGGTGACATGTGGCTGTGGGTTTATGGTGGCTGCAATTTGCATTAATTTATCATCAGGGTCATTCTCAATCATGGTAAAGGGATTATTATTTTTTTTAGTGTTAAAAAAGACGTTATTTTTTGTGTTGTAGTATTGATAAAGGGTAGTAATTTAAGTAATTAGTAATTAGTAATTAGTAATTTAAGGTACATATGAGAAATTTTCACATCCTCACATAGTGGGAAAGATGGAATTAAAGAAGCCATTATGTGAGAATATTTTTCTTTGGGCATATCAGGGTTTGGGGCGGTTTCCTCCTCAATCTTTACCCACACATTGGCACATGTTTTCATATAAGGGAACTCTCATTCTGGGTCAGGACAGTACCAGTACAATGAAGGGTAATTTAATAACATTCCCTTTAATTGCCAGATACTAAATGTAAAAAATGACGCTTCTCTGAGAAATGGAGTCACTTGTAATCCCAAGCTTTCAGTCCAGCCAGCCACATTATCTACAAACAGGTTGCAGCAGTAATCTCCATCAACTCTAACAAAATATTATTTAGGGGTATCCTCTGGCATAGGGCCAGATCGTTTGTTCAGTAACACTTAATTTAACTGTGTCATATTTAATATTCCCTTCTTACCAGGAGTATTGGTTTTGAACGGAATAATAGGCTTAGCAATCCTATTTTTAGGACCAGAATTTGGCATCTCTCTCTTTGATTTAGTCTCAGTATTCCCCATATCTTAACACAATAAACAGTATAATGTAAAGGAATCTTGTGGTTTACAGATGATATGTATGCGCAGTCAGCAGTAAACAAAGTGTAACAATATTTGCAATGTGCTTGAATGCAGTGTAGGCAAAAAAAAAGAAAAGCAATTACAGCGTAGCAATATTTATATCACAATTGTTTTTAGCTTAGAAGAGAGAGTACAGGAAGTGATAAATCATACAATGGGGACTTAAATACCCTTTACATAAACATAGTTAGTCACAAGGGACTCAAAACCTGTGACAAAAAGTGCTTTCCTTAACTCAATAATTTATGCTAGATATTTTCTGCAGAAGAGGGTAAGTACAAAAAAATGTGTTATATTTACTCAAAGTGGTCTTCTGGAGAATATCCCGGACGAGCCCCTAAATTTTTAGATAGCAGGATTTCTCAACTGCTAGGAAAAAGCACTGGATCCTGGGATCACAGCCTTTTATCCACCTTCCTCTATGTCTCTCCCGTCTCTATAACTCAGGTACCTGTATATCAATAGTTAATAATGACAGACAAGTAGTATTATCAACCATTGCTCAAAATGTAGCATATTTTTACTGGAATATTACACATAATTTCCTGTAAACATTCCACAGTGTCACATACAAGTAAAGTTGAAAAACAGCAAAAGAGGAAGTCATATGCATTAATTAAAGAGATATGTAAGTTTCCTGGATTATGAATGCATCTGATAGAGTAGCACTAATAGTATATGAAAAAAAACATTTTGCATGAAAAAATACCAAAATAAACATCTAAACACTTCCCTTGAAGTTAGAAAAATCTATTGTAATTTCTGATAGTTTAAAATTTAGGTTAACACCCCCTCCATAATTTGTTTTGGCTAATCAGGATAGATGAAAGATTTGTAACATAGCACTATGTTAATTACTATGGCAACACCACACAGCATATACAGGAAGCAGGGATGCGTCATATCCCAGCAGTGACTGGGAGGCTGACAACACTGCTCTACTATTGGATGAGCAAGCAAGAGCAGGTAAATAATGGGTTAATATTGCTCCACGGATGCTGCATGCTGATTGGGTGGGGATCAGGAAGTTGTGTAGACACCCCCTGGGGGTGTCAACACAATCATTAGAGGGATTTTTCGATATTAATAAAAATAAAATGTTTTTTAGGATGTGCTGTATAAATATAGGCTGCTTTTTGCCTATAGAGTGCAGAAATGTGTTAATCCAGCAAACTTACAAATCCCTTTAAGTATATAGTTAAAAAGCTTTAATGCACAAAAGCCCCCCAAATTCCCTAACAATGGCTTTATAATTATTATTATTATTACTTTTTATTAATAAAGCACCAATATTTTCCATAACGTCATGTACAAAATAGAATAGAGTGGGCACAATTGCAAATTACAAAGGTACTGTATATACAAATTCTAAGGTAAGTAGAAATACAAGTATAGGTATAGTGTAATACAAATATGAAACAAATGGGTTCACAGACAGTTTGGTTCTACAGACAGTCTGGTACAACAATCTAGAACAGCGGTTCTCACCCTTTGATAAAATTTCCCAAGTTGTGGCGATCCCTAACAGTACAATAATTTTGGTTGCTCCTTTACCTCTGTAGTTTTGAATCGAAATATAAATATCTGATAAGCTGGATGTATTTTCATTCTTACAAATTTAACATAATTAAAGCAAAAACAATATAATATATATATTGTGAAAGTTAAAAATAATAAAGTTATGAGAATGAAAAACGTTTGTAATCATCATGATTAAATTGTCTGCTAACAACTATCGAATGACAATTATAGTAAGAAAGTACAAACTACCAGTGGAAAAAAAAATTACGATTACAAGTTTTACAGATTAGAATAGACAGAAAAATTAATTTCTGATGGTTTTAGGCGACCCCTGGCAAATTGTCATTCGATTCCCAAAGGGGTCGCTACCCACAGGTTGAAAACTACTGATCTAGAAGGTAAGGCTGGCGTGTGATATAGGATTGTAATAGATGCAAGATGGGAGTAAATAAGGCAATAGGTAGATTAAGTGCAGGTGTCTGTGTAGCACATGAGATTGTGCGTGAGCTATTGGATGCTGTAGTGTAAGAATTTATGAATATTAACGCTGAAAGTGATAGGCTTCTTTAAACAAGTGTGTTTTTAGTGAGTTTTTGAATGTTTTGACACAGGAACATAGTATAATGGAATGAGGCATGGAGTTCCACAGTGGGGTTCCACTGTAGTGGCAGCTCAAGAAAAGTCCTGAAGGTGGGTGTTAGAGGAGGCTTCAATAGAGGAGATAAGAAGAAGATCATTAGCAGAGCAAAAGAGTCAGTTGGGGGAATACTTTGAGATGAGGGCAAAGATATAAGAGGGTACAATTTTGTTAAGGGCTTTATATACATATAGACTTACTAATTCTGTCTCTAGAGACCTTCAAACACACTATTGTTTTCACTAGCTTTAAATTTCTTCACTAGAGACCATCTAGTATATGTATGCTCTAATTCCCATTTAGCACTACACTTTTAATTTTATTCACATATTCATTAAAAAATAAACTGGAACACACATACTTCTTCTCTTGTTAATCATCTATCAATCAGATTCTATACACTTCCTTCATTATTTCGCCTTACATAAATTAATTTTCCAATCAATACTCTCAGCCTAATTAGCAATAGCCCAATTTTACCATACAAGTTTATTTGCAGAATTTAATTTACACCTTAATTTCTTATACATCTAACTTGTAATGATTCTTTCTCTTAAATTACTACCTTATCTCAGTCTTTAATGACATTGTATCATCATCTCTATTCAATTTTTCTGATTTATGTTCAGTCCACCCAAGCTCACTTCAATTTACAAATATACTTTTCTCATACAGAGACCATTGTGTTAACACATTCATTACATGTACATGTAATATTATGTGCTTTCAAATCATCAACATCCAGTATACCCCATTCATTTTACATGTACTTAAATCACTTAAAACAGTTTTTTAATACAAAATCATATTAAAAAAATTTTTTTTATAACTTCTATGTGAATTAATTAGACAATCTACCCCATATATATTTGTTTTCATCATTATAATAGTTATCATTCATTTAAGTGTTCTAACATGTCCATACATTTTTTTATTCTCATCCTCGAGCTACAGTATATGTTAACCAATTATAGTTTTGGCCCTTTTAAAATCATACACAACATTTCCATTGTTTCACCATTATTTTCTATAATAATCCTCCTGCAAGGCAATTCCTCTGTTCATTTAACCCTCTCCTTCATGTGTTTCTCAATCTTCATTAAATTTCAGATGGAATCTCAGATTCATAAACCATGGGAGCTTCTTTTCACCAAAATTATTTTGTGCATATATAGAGGAGATCTATATGTTTTCTTCCGTTACTTTGCCCCTTTTGGCCCTCTAGTCAGGATCGCCTGTGCTCTCAACATTAGGGAATTCTTTCATTGTTTTGTTTACATATCACACCCGATAAAGTTATTTGATTTTTTAGGTATTACATAATGCATATTTTATTAGCTGCAATGAGTGTGAGACTATGAATATGTAAATATGGTATCAGCTAAGCTAGCATGATAATTGTCTTTGCAGGATAGTGAGTTGACAAATCAGTTTTGTTTAAAGGTACAATAAACAAATAAGATTGAACACTTTGGCCCTCATTCAATTGCAATTTGGCCAATTAAATAGGGGTCTAAATAAGCACATAACATATTTTTTTAAAGAAGTTTTTAGTTAGTAAACATCTATCCAAAAACAAGATTTTCACTAACTAAAAACTTATTTAAAAAAAATATGTTCTGTGCTTATTTAGAGCACTATTCAATTGGCCAAATCGCAATTGAATGAGGGCCTTTGAGTCTGATTAAGAGTATTATTCAGGAGGAACAAAGTCATACAGATAGTTTTAATTGAAAAAAAAAATGTTGATGCCTCTGGGGGTTCCTGGATGGATACATGATACATTGGTGGAAGTTGTGTGTGTGAGAGCGGCAATTACATTTCTGGATAACTTTGGTTACATCCTTCTATGCAACATCCTGGAAATGTAATCTTACCCTGCATTAAAACAAAGGCTCTAGACTTCTAACTGTGCCCTAACTGTGACCAACCCCTCAGTCTAATGATAACTACAAACACACCCACAATCATGCAGCTCTCAAGATATGAATGTTACTAACAAAAAAATGGATTCCTGTACTCTTCAAAATTCAATTGTTCCCAAAAATGCTTTATGTCTATGGCCTACACAGATGCTAATATTGTTAGTTTGGTACATACTTAAAAAACAAGTGTACTTTTTTTCTTGAACTGTACTGGTCCTTTAAAAACAGTGTATTCAGGGATATTCCTAAATCCTTGCCTTTCAGTGGTTCCTGGAGGAATTGTGTGAGAACCTCTGCTTTAGAGTTACAATTGCCAGAATTAATTACTTTCTTTCAGCTTACATATAATGTAATCTTTCCTTTTTCTATATTAAAATATAAAAATTCCTTCAATCAATGGATAAAATAATGCTTAATCTTTTATTTGTATTATAGCACATATTTGCACGCCATATTGACCAGCAATATTTTTGCCAAATTAGCCACATAACAATGTTTGGTAATGAATGATCTGAGGTCACTGCGGGTTACACTGACCTGCTTTTACCAATCCATTAAAACTTTGGCATGCAATACTTTGAAGTAAAACATAATCAATCGAAAAGCAAGTAATGTAAAGTTAAAAAATGCAATGCTTCAGTAGAAATATTTTCTACTCTTTATATCTCAATAACTAAAATCCACGGCAACATATGATGTCATTCTGCTGAACACGTAATACATGAGACTGCATTCTGTGTAGAGGGCCAGTGAAGAACTAGATCAGGTGAGCAGCTGGGGTATATAGTCGCCAGTATAGAGAGGAATGAAAGGAAAAGAAGGAAAAGCAACAATTTTAAATTTACATTTTATGTATTCATGGGGTCTTTGTTAGACACAAACAAATGTGGAATTATACATACGTAGTATCTATTTACTTGTTAATGACAGGGTTTCATAATTAGTATAGTATGTGCATATTATAGTACCCTTGCTTGTGATATTTTGCTAAATTAAATTTTTTTATCATTTTATTTTACATTTATTAAAAGGATTGACTTTCAGCAAGACTAGTGATTGACTGTTTAAAGCAATTAAATTCATTTGGTAAGTTAGAATTCTCTAGGGTAATTTCTTTCAGACAATCGACTATTACTTTTATAGGATTATGTTGATGGACAGAGATAGATTAACCTCTTTAGGAATAGGGTGTGTAGAATGTGCTAATCAAGTCAAGGAAAGCCCTTTGTCTTCTTGTCATTTGATGACCTATCTTGGTTAAAAATAAACATAATTTATCCAGATTTATTATCAGTGTGCTCAGGTGATCTCTGGTTCTATTAAATAGTTACATAGTAATTGAGCTTGAAAAAACATTTTTTGTCCATCAAGTTGAACCTTTGGATATCTCCTCTGATCTTTGTAATACACGGATTAATTGTTAATTGTTATATGATCCAGAGGAAGGCAAACAGAAAAAAAACATTTTAGCATTACCAAATATCTCTCTTTTTGGTTTTGTTGCCCTTCTCTGTACTTTTTCCAGTTCTGAAATATCCTTTTTGTTAAGTGGTGCCCAAAATTGTGGGCGTACTAGGGATTTGAATAGTGGCCAAAATTGGTTTTAGTCAAATTACAGTTTGCTTAATAAAATATTTTTTTAATGAATTGCTATGTTTATTATTATTTGCTTTCCATTTTTACAAACAACGGCAGTAACAAATATATTAGTGGATAGTTGAATTTCTACTGAAAGAAACAGTATAGAATTATGATATATAAATAAATTATCGTAACATGAATTGTACCTAAACAGAAGCACAGCAAATTGATGCAATTGTGTCTCTCCCTCCTGGGGCAGGAAAAAGTCTTGAACCCCTGGTACTAAAAAGGTTAATAAAAATGACCTGAATATGTATACCTTAGAGGACAAAGGGAGATGAGGTAATATAATAGAAACCTTCAAATATGTCTGCTTGATATTTGTATTCAGATACAGTCTTGATTCTCCGATTATATGTTTAGCCTCTTGTAAATCCCAATGTGAGAGTCTACTATATGTTCTTTGTGCCATTTTGTCACTATTTCATGACTGAATTACTACTTTGTGAGACCCCCTTTCTTGGACATACATGAGTCTGCATTATACATGCTCTTTTCTACACTTTAGTTTTTGTAATGTGTCTATTTCTGTTTTATGTGTTTAGAACAAACATCTTTATAATCTGCTGTCTAAATAACCTTGACAAATCCCCTGTGGATTCAAATTAGTTAGAATCCAAACTTCGCATATATTTGAACATTGCATAGGTTCAGTCTTGTTTGAACCACGGTTCAATACTTATTTCAGATGCAAAAATACCAACTTTCAAATGGATTACTAATTCAAGCACTTGCCATGGATACAAGGACATTATCTTTGTTGCTGACTTTTGTATTTTTAAGTAAACAGAAATGTTCCTTGAATCTTAGAATTCAAATAGCAATACACAATTAATGCTTACAAATATTTAAGTCCTCACAATGGCTTATATCCATAAAAGTGAAGAAATGTCTTTATCAAGATTTTCCCTTTTCATGTCTCTCTTTCTTTCCTTTCTGACCACCTCTCCCATTTTATCTCCTTGTTATCTCTCTTCACATTTCTCTCTTATCTCTCTCTCCCATATCAATAATGTAAAAATGAAAAACCACTCTCCTTTCATTGGCCTGTACATAGACGGGTGGTGATGTTACCAGTGACACCGCTATGCCTGTCATGAATAAAATACATTTTGAGTCCGTCCATTTGTCGTACCTACAGAGAAGTCTTATACACATCCAGTAACTGGTTTACCTATTTCTACCAGTTTATTCAACAAAGTGTTAATTTCCCTATACCTACTGTATATTGTTCCAAAGACATACAATAACAATTCCTAGTTAAAACTACTTTCATATATGTGTGTGTGTAAGGGCGTACATTTCTCCCTAGAATAATTTAGCTTTGATTATTAAGTTATATATATATTTTGGATTTTCTTATTATACTGGTCAAACCTTTTCTTAAAGATGTCTACGGATGTACAAGTCTTTGTATTGGCCTTTCATAAATATGTATATAGTAGTCACATTGCTCAAAGGTAACTTACCCACTCCACATATTTCTGTATTGTTTTCAATGTTTATTATTATTATTATTATTATTATTAATGTTTATTGTTCTAATACTTCTTGTTGTAGTTTCATTTAGTTTTTTTATTGAAAATATAGTAAAATTCAACAATGCACATTTTATAACATAACATACAATATAATATAAGTTTTTCATTCTTTATAAAAGTGTATACAATATATTATATATAGATTTTTTGTTAGGTTATGTTAGAAAATAAATGTTTAATTGTGCCTTTCTCAAACTATACTGAACTTTATACAGTAAACTACCGATTATCCGGCACCTAACCAACCGGCACTCTCAAACAACCGGCACCGGCATCAATTCCGCATTTTAAATGTACTCCCACTAAAACGGCATAACTGGCACTATCCGGCACTATTTGGAGTTCGAGACTGCAAAAAAATTGCTAACTTTTTTTTCTAATTATTTTTCTGGGCCTAAATGGCCCACTTTAGGTGCTAATGCCTTTTTAAAGCATTTTGAGGGGTTTTGAGGGGGGACTCCGATTAATGAGAAGCGACACGTGTCCGGCAATAGGGAGTCCCCGTAGGTGCCGGATAACGGGGAGTTTACTGTATTTCTAAAGATGTAAAAACTAATAGGAAATATGCATGACTACATAGTTAACATAATCTATAGAATTTGAAACCAAATACAACAATTACAAGAATGTACTTGTCTTTACAAAATCAGTTAATAGTACACTTAGTAGATGAACTGTTTTTGGATTGTAATTTGTAGATTCTGAGCCATATCTATAATCAGGTCTGTCCCTAAATATAAAATATTATGAAGATATTTATTAAAACAGAATATTACAATGCAAGATAAATTAAGATTAAAGGTACAAAACCATTGGTCCCACCTGGTTGTCAGCTATCAAAACTGACACAAATCCTTCTTGTTATAGGCTTTCTTTTTCATTGTAAAATATATGCACTAGATTATGAAAATCGCTAGACTAGTCTGTACATACTCAGAAATCTACCATCATATTTCCAATAATAATTACAAACAGACAGATGGTAATATATAGTTAAATGTACATCAGATATGTCAACTTCAAAAACTAGAGAAAATATTCAGCCACAAACAAGATATTTCTTAGTGAAATATTTAAATGATACGTTTTACAAGAGAGTGTATAAAAAGGTTAAGATTCTACAATGTTTACTAAACATGGCTGAGAATAAACGCATATACTGATAAATGAACGTGATTGGCCGAACACTTAGAAATTCTGATTTGGAGGAATCAAAGTTCATCCTTCCTACACATCTCTTGGTGCAAAATGTAGAAATCTGCATGTAATAATGGATACCTTAATTTACCAGTGTTCTAAATGGTAACATTTTATAAATCCTAATACTTCCTAGGACACATGTCCATGTATTTATAAAAACAAATGGATAGATTTAAAAACTTGACAAAAATGGTTTCCTAGTCATTTTGGAAAAGTGTAGCTACAATATTACTTTATTGTAATGAATGATTTCATTTAATGATCCAAGGAATGACAACAGTGTGAAAAATAAATCAGATTCTGGTCCCCACTTTCCCAAAGTCTATTGGTGACATTACACTTAATAATGCGATTATTCTGTCTTTTTGTAATTATTTTTTTAATTTAAATGTTGACTTTGAGAAATAAACTCTCAGATGATGATTCTCTCCAATGTTGTAGTTGTAAAGGTCAATCAGTGTTTGGATAGCTTTTTCCACTGTAGATATTTGAAGGAGAGCTTTCTTATGATCTTGGAAAAACTTAAATGTTTTAACATTGCCTTTGGTGTGTATAATAAGTGTATGCACATCTTTTTCAGTTTTGGATTGTGGGATAATGGACAAGTGAAGAGTTGCAGATGGTGGGAAGATATTCTAAAAGATTTTGGAATTTGGATTCTTGAAACGATTGAGTGGTGAATTCCCAAAATCTTTCGTGATAATCTTCCATTATTTTCTGTCCATTAAGATGGCTCATTGCTAACTGTTACTGGTTTCCATCAGTCATTTGAATCATTGTGCTGTCTTTCTTATTGTATAGAATCTTTTCTGCATGTCTCTATGAATACTTTCTTCATTTAAATTGCTGGGTGAGTATAGTCACAGTTTTTGTCATTGTTGTGTTTAACATTTAGATTCACCAATATAGAAAAATCAATCCAAAGGGTACAGCGGGCGTTGTAAATATTTTGACCATCTAGAGCTAATTTTGTTTATTGCGCATTTACAGGGTCTCCATACTGCATCAGAGCTTGAAACTGATTTGTGTATGTGATTGTCTTCAACACTGTGCCAAACTTTGAAAATATCTGATGAAGGACATCAAGTGTTACAGGATATTTCATATTATTTATAATTATTCTGAGTACTGGACTTTGAGCTGAAGATAATGTATTCTCATTCCCTGCAGGATCACTTGTTGATGAATTTGATATTTGAAATATGTAGTTATATCCTGGAGTACAGCTACTGCACGCTGATTTAATGCGCTGACTGTCTTAAGTTCTTTATGGTTGGAATACTGAATATAGATTAGCTGGTTGCGCAAGTGAGGAGTTATTGTAGTATAATACGTAACCATGGTGGAGGCTGCATCTTCAGTTGCTAATTAAAAAAATGTTGGATTTTTCCCTTTCAGCATAAGAATATTGGTTACTTTTCCAAAGGGCAGACCCAAGGCAATGACTTCTGTATCTGTTACTTCCATGAGGAGTTTTTGAATAGGAAGGACATGGGATGGTGTACTTTCCATTTTATCATTGCGTTTGAATTTTGTTATCATTACTATTGGCAGTCACGACTATGCTGCTCATATTATTGCTTGGATCATTAAGCATACTTCCAGAAAGTAGTTAATCTGATCCTCTCTTAACGCCAACTGCAACATCAGTGACAATACCATCTATTTTCAGTTCAGATAACGCTTATGCAAGATCTTGAATAGCTCTGCCTCTGATTTCACTCAAACCCACCCTCCATCCTTTCCTTAAAGTTTAAAGTAGAATCAGGATAATACAAAAGAACATTTGGGAATATCAATAGTGGTTTATTCTTTTCCTGATATTATTTATTTGTTGGAGTTTTATAAATTGGAATGAAAATCTTTGTTTTATTTACTTTTCTTCTCCTTTCATTTTATTCTCCTTCATATCCCCAAGATGTTTATTGTTTTTAATGTTTTTCAGAAACACAATCTGGATGAGATATCCAGGGTTCCCAAATGTTTAAAAAGGTGGGATCTTGGTTTAATTGTATGTGTGTTATTCTCTCATTTATAAATATATTGTTAATTTTGTTGATTATATCTTGGAAATGAATACAATTATTTTTTCAAAATCTAGCTATAATATTTTTTGTTGCAATTTTTTTTATTTAGGTTAGTTTATTACCTTGTAGAGTTAAATTAGTATACTTTATGCCTAGTAAACAGTTTTCTATAGTGGGTTTTATTGTGATTTTGAGTAAAGTTCTTATTAGTTTTGTAGTTTTGGACCATATTTTTGGGATTATGGGGCAATGCCACCAAATTACCGTATTTATCGGCATATAACACGCACCGGCGTATAACACACACCTCATTTTAAGAAGGGAATTTCGGGGAAAAAGCAAAATCCTCAACCTCAACATTTTTCCTCATCCTCGACCCCCCCTCAACCTCCCTCCTCATCCTCCCTCCTCAACCCCCTCCTCAAACCCCCCATCCTCAACCTCCACCCACATCCTCATCCTCCTTCCTCAACCCCCCTCCTCAACCTCAACCCCCCCTCAACCTCCCTCCTCATCCTCAACCCCCCACCTCATCCTCAACCCCCTTCCTCATCCTCAACCTCCCTCCTCAACCTCAACCCCCTCCTCATCCTCAACCCCCTCCTCAACCTCCCTCCTCATCTTCCCTCCTCAACCCCTCCTCAACCTCCCTCCTCAACCCCCCTATCCTCAAACCCCTCCTCAACCTCCCTCCTCAAACCCCCTCCTCAACCCCCCATCCTCAAACCCCCTCAACCCCCCTCCTCAACCCCCCATCCTCATCCTCCCTCCTCAACCTCAACCCCCTATCCTCAACCCCTTTCCTCAACCTCAAACCCCCTCCTCAACCTCCCTCCTCATTCTAAACCCCCCTCTGCATTCTAACCTCGCCTCCTCATTCTAAATACCCCCCCTCCTCAACCTAAACCCCCCTCCTCCTCAACCTAAACCCCCTTACTTACCTGCTTCTGCTCCGGCCTCCGCTCCTTGACCCGGTGACGTCACATGTGCGCCAGCGCACCACGTCATTAGCATATACCGGTTGGCACCCGGTATATGCTAATGACGTGGTGCGCTGGCGCACATGTGACGTCTCCGGGTCAAGGAGCGGAGCGGAGGCTGGAGCTGAAGCAGGTAAGTGAGGGGGAGGTATTTAGGGGGGTTTAGGTTGAGGAGGGGGGTTTAGGTTGAGGAGGAGGGGGGTTTAGGTTGAGGAGGGGGGGTTAGAATGCGGAGGGGGTTTAGAGTGAGGAGGGAGGTTGAGGATGAGGAGGGGGGAGGGAATATCGGCGTATAACACGCACCTATCATTTGCCCCCTATTTTCAGGGAGAAAAAGTGTGTGTTATACGCCAATAAATACGGTACCTTGTATTTGATAACCTCTGTAACATTTGTCGTTACCTTTTGAATATATTTTTAAAAAATGTAATGGGGTTAAGTATGCTCTATGTAGTATTTTTTATGGAAGTTTCTAATAAACTATAATTATATGAGCCTTTTGAAAGGTTTAAATAAACTTCAGTCCATTTTTTATTGTCCCATGTTTGATTTAGGTCCAACTCCCATTTCAAAACAAAGGGAGGCTTCTGATTGTGAGATGTATTCTTAAAAATAATATATAGGAAACTGATACTTCCTTTAGATAACGGTAGTGTTTTGCAGATTGTCGATAACCATGTAGCTTTAGGTGTTCCGTATTTATTATACATTGTTACTACCCAGTGTCTTAGTTTATTATAATTAGCTAATTATTTTTTGGGGAATATTAAAATTTTATTTTAGTTGTTCAGATGGTATAATGTTATTATTTAGAAACCAAGGGCCCTATTAAATTCTCCCTCGTAGTTCTCTCGGTGCTCGCAAAAGGCAGTTTTCCTGCTGTTTGCGAGAACCGAATCTCTCGCAGCCTGCTTTACGATATGACTGCGAGAAAATGGCCGAGAATAGGCTCCGAGAGAGCTACGTAGCCTTAAATCTATGCACGAGTCTCGCATATCGTAAGAATCCCTACGTGGACAAAAAGTCCACGCAAGGGATCCGAAAGCCTCTACGTGCTGCCTCGGAACAGCCCGAGACAGCAGTGTGAGGCTCCCCCCTGCACCCTATACACATCCCCATGCTGCAGGGGTCTCTATCGGGACCCCTGCAGCACCCCCACATTAACCCCTTGCAGCGGGGGTCCCCGATCTGCATAGATCAGGCCCCCGCTGCATTTAAAACTTTTAAATTCCCCGCCGCGGCTCCTTAAAGGGACCGCGGCACACTATTACCCAATCCCGGCCGCGGCACTTAAAATTAACCCCCCTCTATGCTGGGGGTCCCCATCGGGACCCCCGAAGTGTCCCCACATAAACCCATTGCAGGGGGGGGCCCCGATCTGCATAGATCAGGCCCCCCGCTGCATTTAAAACTTTTAAATTCCCCGCCGCGGCTCCTTAAAGGGACCGCGGCACACTATTACCCAATCCCGGCCGCGGCACTTAAAATTAACCCCCCTCTATGCTGGGGGTCCCCATCGGGACCCCCGAAGTGTCCCCACATAAACCCATTGCAGGGGGGGGCCCCGATCTGCATAGATCAGGCCCCCCGCTGCATTTAAAACTTTTAAATTCCCCGCCGCGGCTCCTTAAAGGGACCGCGGCACACTATTACCCAATCCCGGCCGCGGCACTTAAAATTAACCCCCCTCTATGCTGGGGGTCCCCATCGGGACCCCCGAAGTGTCCCCACATAAACCCCCTGCAGCGGGGGGCCCCGATCGGCACCGATCGTGACCCTGCTGCAATTCAATTTTAAATTTCCCGCCTCGCGGGTCCTCAAAGGACCGTAAAGGTCCTGAAAGGACTCGCACTAAAAATATTAACCCCAGGCAACTATAATTACCCCATTAACTCATGGTGGTCAATCCAGACCACCATAAGGCTCTAATTAACCCATTAACTCATGGTGGTCAATCCAGACCACCATAAGGCTCTATTTAACCCATTAACTCATGGTGGTCAATCCAGACCACCATAAGGCTCTAATTAACCCCATCAGTCCCATAAGGGTATATTATTACCATTATGGGCCTGTTACAACCCAACATTAACCACATAAGTGCCATGATGGTCCTCAAGGACCATTATGACACTAACTACAAACACTACACTATAACCCCCAATAAACCATTTAATCTAAACTAACCCCCCTCTACACTAATCTATTAACACTTACACTACCTACCTACACTACCTACCCCCTAATAAACCTTCCCACCACTCTAATTACAAAAAATAAAAAACCTACAGCACAGAAAACAAAAAACCTACAGTACAAAAAACAAAAAAACCTACAGTACAGAAAACAAAAAACAATTACAACCCCACCCCCCACTACAGAAAACAAAAAAATACATTACAACCCCACCCCCCACTACAGAAAATAAAAAAATTACACACCTGAAAAGGAAAGACAGATAAACACAATACAATACATACATATAATACATTACATACATTACATACAATACATGACATTACATATAATATATTAAATATAATATATTACATATAATATATTACATATAATACATTACATACATTACATACAATACATGACATTACATACATTACATATAATATATTAAATATAATATATTACATATAATATATTACATATAATACATTACATACATTACATACAATACATGACATTACATACATTACATATAATATATTAAATATAATATATTACATATAATATATTACATATAATATATTACATATAGTCCTAATCAAATACCCCCTATCTATCTAACATACAATCTATTTAATTTAAAATAAATCCTAACTATATCAAATACATCCCCCTATCTATCTAATATACAAAAATTCCTAACTACATACACAGACCATTATTCTAAAGTAAAATAAAATAATTACAGTCCTAACTACATACACAGACCCTAATTCTAAGCTAAAATCAATAAATTAAGACCACTTACCTTTAAGATGTTGCTTCAGATCACTAACCTATGGGTCAAACAAAAAATAAAAATTAGTACAAAACATTAACATCAAATAAATAAACATTCTATACATTCTAAATATTCAACTCACCTTTACAGCATGTCCAGTCACTGTTTAGCTCTTCCGGCGCGGCCCTGTTAAAAAAAAAACACAATACATGAATACATGAATACAATATATAAACAATAAATAAAATACACAAATAAACATCTAAATATACATTTCACTTACCTACCCGCGATGTCCCCGGCCTTCTCTCCTTCAGCCCCGGCTGGGCCGCGGAACCATTCGCGCTCTAAAAAAAAAAAAGAAAAAAAACTAACGGAGGTCTGCACTGGCAGACCTCCCCGACGCTACTGAACCTCCCGGAGTCGTTTCCGGGAGGAAATTGGCATTGGCGGCTTGTGATTGGCTGAAAAAGCTGTCTATCAATTTCAGCCAATCAAAAGTCGTCAATGTGTAAGCCAATCAGGATGGGATACACCCCAATATCCCACCCTGATTGGCTTAAACACTTGTCTATCTTTCTGGGAACCAATCACAACGCTCAGATGCCTTCAGCCAATCACTATGGGATACACCCCCACGGAGTGATTGGTAGAAGACATCTGCGCATCCTGATTGGCTCCTACATTGACGACTTTTGATTGGCTGACAGCCTTTTCAGCCAATCACAAGCCGACAATGCCAATTTCCTCCCGGAAACGACTCCGGGAGGTTCAGTAGCGTCGGGGAGGTCTGCCAGTGCAGACCTCCGTTAGTTTTTTTTTTTTTTTTTTTTTAGAGCGCGGATGGTTCCGCGGCCCAGCCGGGGCTGAAGGAGAGAAGGCCGGGGACATCGCGGGGAGGTAAGTTCAATGTATATTTAGATGTTTATTTGTGTATTTTATTTATTGTTTATATATTGTATTAATGTATTCATGTATTGTGTTTTTTTTTTTAACAGGGCCGCGCCGGAAGAGCTAAACAGTGACTGGACATGCTGTAAAGGTGAGTTGAATATTTAGAATGTATAGAATGTTTATTTATTTGATGTTAATGTTTTGTACTAATTTTTATTTTTTGTTTGACCCATAGGTTAGTGATCTGAAGCAACATCTTAAAGGTAAGTGGTCTTAATTTATTGATTTTAGCTTAGAATTAGGGTCTGTGTATGTAGTTAGGACTGTAATTATTTTATTTTACTTTAGAATAATGGTCTGTGTATGTAGTTAGGATTTTTTGTATATTAGATAGATAGGGGGATGTATTTGATATAGTTAGGATTTATTTTAAATTAAATAGATTGTATGTTAGATAGATAGGGGGTATTTGATTAGGACTATATGTAATATATTATATGTAATATATTATATGTAATATATTATATTTAATATATTATATGTAATGTATGTAATGTCATGTATTGTATGTAATGTATGTAATGTATTATATGTAATATATTATATGTAATATATTATATTTAATATATTATATGTAATGTCATGTATTGTATGTAATGTATGTAATGTATTATATGTAATATATTATATGTAATATATTATATGTAATGTCATGTATTGTATGTGATGTATGTAATGTATTATATTTATGTATTGTATTGTGTTTATCTGTCTTTCCTTTTCAGGTGTGTAATTTTTTTATTTTCTGTAGTGGGGGGTGGGGTTGTAATGTATTTTTTTTGTTTTCTGTAGTGGGGGGTGGGGTTGTAATTGTTTTTTGTTTTCTGTGCTGTAGGTTTTTTATTTTTTGTAATTAGAGTGGTGGGAAGGTTTATTAGGGGGTAGGTAGTGTAGGTAGGTAGTGTAAGTGTTAATAGATTAGTGTAGAGGGGGGTTAGTTTAGATTAAATGGTTTATTGGGGGTTATAGTGTAGTGTTTGTAGTTAGTGTCATGATGGTCCTTGAGGACCATCATGGCACTTATGTGGTTAATGTTGGGTTGTAACAGGCCCATAATGGTAATAATATACCCTTATGGGACTGATGGGGTTAAATAGAGCCTTATGGTGGTCTGTATTGACCACCATGAGTTAATGGGTTAATTTAGGCCTTATGGTGGTCTGTATTGACCATCATGAGTTAATGGGTTAATTCAGGCCTTATGGTGGTCTGTATTGACCATCATGAATTAATGGGTTAAAAAGAGCCTTATGGTGGTCTGTATTGACCACCATGAGTTAATGGGTTAATTTAGGCCTTATGGTGGTCTGTATTGACCACCATGAGTTAATGGGTTAATTTAGGCCTTATGGTGGTCTGTATTGACCACCATGAGTTAATGGGTTAATTAGAGCCTTATGGTGGTCTGTATTGACCACCATGAGTTAATGGGTTAATTAGAGCCTTATGGTGGTCTGTATTGACCACCATGAGTTAATGGGTTAATTTAGGCCTTATGGTGGTCTGTATTGACCACCATGAGTTAATGGGTTAATTAGAGCCTTATGGTGGTCTGGATTGACCACCATGAGTTAATGGGTTAATTAGAGCCTTATGGTGGTCTGGATTGACCATCATGAGTTAATGGGGTAATTATAGTTGCCTGGGGTTAATATTTTTAGTGCGAGTCCTTTCAGGACCTTTACGGTCCTTTGAGGACCCGCGAGGCGGGAAATTTAAAATTGAATTGCAGCAGGGTCACGATCGGTGCCGATCGGGGCCCCCCGCAGCAGGGGGTTTATATGGGGACACTTCGGGGGTCCCGATGGGGACCCCCAGCATAGAGGGGGGTTAATTTTAAGTGCCGCGGCCGGGATTGGGTAATAGTGTGCCGCGGTCCCTTTAAGGAGCCGCGGCGGGGAATTTAAAAGTTTTAAATGCAGCGGAGGGCCTGATCTATGCAGATCGGGGACCCCCCCTGCAATGGGTTTATGTGGGGAAACTTCGGGGGTCCCGATGGGGACCCCCAGCATAGAGGGGGGTTAATTTTAAGTGCCGCGGCCGGGATGGGTAATAGTGTGCCGCGGTCCCTTTAAGGAGCCGCGGCGGGGAATTTAAAAGTTTTAAATGCAGCGGGGGCCTGATCGGTGCCGATCGGGGACCCCCGCTGCAAGGGGTTAATGTGTGGGGGCTGCGGGGGTTCCTATGGACCCCTGCAGCAAGGTGTTCATGTGAGGACACTTCGGGGGTCCCGACAGGGACCCCCGCATTGAGGGGGGGTTCATTTTAGGTGCCTAGGGGGGGGTTTGGAGTACCCCCACGGCAGGGCTTATGTGGGGGACTGCCGCGGAGGTCCCTTTTAGGACCCCCGCAGCACTTGATGAGGAGTGGGAGCCTGCGATATCATCTCGCAGGCTGTCACTCCTCATGTACATTTACGCAGTGTAGATACGTACGGGCCTGCTGCGTAGCTCATACGTTGCTCGCAGCAGGGCTAATTTAATAGCATTGTAAGTTAGAGAAACTTTGCAGTACGTAGGGCTTAAGTAGAAGCCTCTTATTTACGAGGCTGGAATTTAATGAGGCCCCAAGTTCCCACTCTATCTAGTTTGAGTGAAGTCCAGAAATGTTTTGTTTCTATAGAGAAAGTACCGTATATACTTGAGTATAAGCCGACCCGAGTATAAGCCAAGGAACCCATTTTACCACAAAATACTGGGTAAAATGAGTGACTCGAGTAAAAGCCGAGGGTGGGAAATGTGCTGCCCCCTGTGTCCCTCTTGTGCCCTCTGTGTCCCCCTCTCTCTCTGTGTCTCTTCTCCCCTCTCCCTTCCCTGTGTCTCTTCTACCCTCTCCCTTCCCTGTGTCTCTTCCAACCTCTCCCTTCCCTGTGTCTCTTCCCCCCTCCCTTATCACCCTCCTCCACCCCACTCCTCAACCTCCCTCCTCATTCTCAACCACCCTCCTCCTCCTCCTCAACCTCCCTCCTCATCCTCAACCCCCTCCTCATCCTCAACCTCCCTCCTCATCCTCAACCTCCTCATCCTCAACCTCTCTCCTCATCCTCAACCTCCCTCCCCATCCTCAACCCCCTCCTCAACCTCCCTCCTCAACCTCAACCCCCCATCCTCAACCTAAACCCCCCTCCTCAACCTCAACCCCCCTCCTCCACCTCCCTCCTCATCCTCAACCTCTCTCCTCCTCCTCCTCAACCTCCCTCCTCATCCTCAACCTCCCTCCTCATCCTCAACCTCCCTCCTCAACCCCTTCCTCAACCCCCTCCCCAAGCCCCCCATCCTCATCCTCCCTCCTCAACCCCCCCATCCTCATCCTCAACACCCTCCTCAACCCAAAACCCTCCTCAACCTCAACCCCCCTCCTCAACCTCCCTCCTCAACCCCCATCCTCCTCCTCTCTCCTCAACCCCCCATCCTCAACCCCCCTTCTCAGCCCCTCCTCCTCATCCTCAACCTCCCTCCTCATCCTCAACCTCCCTCCTCATCCTCAACCTCCCTCCTCAACCCCCCTCCTCAACCCCATCCTCAACCCCCCATCCTCACCCCCCTCCTCAACCCCCCATCTCAACCCCCCATCCTCATCCTCAACCCCCCATCCTCCACCTCCCTCCTGAACCTCAACCTCCCTCAACCCCAACCCACCTCCTCAACCTCAACCCTCCTCAACCCCCCTCCTCAACCTAAACCCCCTCAACCCCCCTCCTAAACCTAAACCCTCCTCAACCCCAACCCCCCTCCTCAACCTAAACCCCCCTCAACCCCCCTCCTCCCCCTAAACCCCCCTCAAACCAAACCCCCCTCCTCAACCTAAACCCCCCTTAACCCCCCTCCTGAACCTCAACCCCAACCCCCCTCCTCAACCTAAACCTCCCTCAACCCCCCTCCTCCACCTGAACCCCCCTCAACCCCAACCCCCCTCCTCCACCTAAACCCCCCCTCCACCTAAACCCCTCTAAATACCTCCCAGCTCTCCCCTCACTTACCTGCTTGTACACCGCCTCCTTGACCCGGTGCCAGCGCACATGTAACGTCACATGCGCGCCGCGTCATTAGCATATACCGGATGACGGCACCTGGTATATGCTAATGACGCGGCTCACATGTTCTTTGTAAACCGTGGAGTTTTAAATTAGCTTTTGGGGAATTATAATATGTATGAAGCTTGTTTATAAATTGTCCTTTAAATCCAAATTTAGTCAAGGTGGCAAATAAAAAAAGCCATTCAAGTGTGTCAAATGCCTTCTCTATGTCTAATGCAAGAAGGCATATAGGGATATTATATGATTTTGAAAGATGTGTAATATTTAAGGTTCTTTTAATATTATCTCCTGTTTGTCTATGAGGGATAAAACAAGATTGGTCTTTATGTATCAAACCTGGTAAGAAGTTTGAAATTCTTTTAGCAAATATTTTAGCAAGTCATTTGATATCACCATTTAAAAGTGAGAATGGTCGATAGGATCTTTCCCATCTTTCAAAAAGAGTGTTACATCTGCATAATTAATTTCTGTAAGCATTGTTTCACCTTTAAGAATTGAATTAAATAAGTTACATAAAAAAGGAATAAGAATATATGAAAATGTTTTATAGTATAAATTAGTAAGTCCATCAGGACCAGGAGATATGTCAGATTTCATAAGATTCATCTCTTCATAAGAAATGTCTTTATTTAAATTTTGTAGGTGAGAATGAGCAATTGAGGGAAGATCTAGTGAGTTTAGATATGATGTGATTATATTATCTGGGGTAAAAGTTTGAGTTGAATATATTTCTTGGTAGAAATTTGTAAAAGTTTCTTTAATTTCATTTTGGATTATGGTAATAGATTCAGGTGAAGTTCTTATTTGGGAAATTCTGGATTGAGAAAAAATAGGTTGTAATTTTTTCGGTATAAGTTTATCAGGTTTGTTTGCTTTTGAATATAAAATGAGTCCTGTTCTTCTCATTATTTTTTCTGTTTTATAAGAGAGAATATTATCAAGTTCCAATCTGGTTTTATCTACTTGTCTTAAGGAGGGGGAGATTAAATTTGTTTGTTTTTTTCTAATAATATTAGAAGTTTTGTTAGGTCTTGTTCTTTTTGTTGGTTTTCTTTTTTATATTGTGATGCTATTTTTTTTAAGTGCCTCGTATAAAAGCTTTGTGGGTTACCCATAGCCAACCTGCTGATGTTTCTTTATTTGAGTTAGTATTGAAAAATAATTTTAGGTCAATGGAAATCTGATTTTGATAAGAGGGTATAGATAAAAAATATTTATTGAGTTTCCAAGACCATGATAAGTTAAGTTGTGTTTCTAAATTTTTAAGTTTTGTGAAATTGTTGCATGATCAGACCAGGTGCATGGGTTTATATTTGCTTTGGATGAGCTATCAAAAATAGAAGTGCTAATAAGAATAGTGTCAATATGTGAATAAGAATTATGTACTGGGGTGAAGAATGTGAATTCTTTATCTTGAGAGTAATATCCTCTCCATGCATGTACAAGATTAAGTAAGTGTAGAAGTTTTTTAATTTGTTTACGTTTATTTGAGAAGCGGTTGTCTTTTGGAGTTTTAGATCTATCTAAGGTTGGATCTAGGGCTAAGTTAAGGTCACTTCCTATAATTAATTTCCCCCAATTTCCATCTTCAAGAGTTTTAAGTAATTTGATTAAAGCTGTATGTAGTGTAGTACACCACATACAGCTTGAAGATTGAACTCCCATGATATGATCTTTAAGTATTATGATAGATCTGTCTTCATCTATTATTTTTTATTCTAGTTGGAATGGCAGATTTTTTTTTTGTAATAATATTGCTACTCCTTGTTTCTTTGAAGTGTGGATAGTATAATAAAATTGTGGATAATCTTTGCTAAGAAATGTGGGAGATTTATTTTTACATAAATGTGTATCTTGTAGAAAAATGATAGAAGGTTTATATTTTTCATAATATAAAAAAGCCTTCCTTCGCTTGTATGTGGAGTTGAACCCCTTTACATAACCTTATATTTATATGCGTAAAGTGTAATATGCCTTTTGTTTTGTCCAATCTAATCTTTCCTTTTTTAGAAAACAATCATGTTGCACTTATTTTATTACTTTGCATTATTTAGATGACTCTGCTAGTACACACAGTTAGCATATGCAGCTCACAAAGCACATTACAGCAATGCAATGATGAGCCCCCAAAGATTCCTATTTACACACTGTAATTATAGGCAAGAGTTAAAAAGGCATGGGCATTCATTGTTTTTTATATACGATTATACTGTACAGCGATCCATCCACCTATACAGTGTCTAATTATTTGACTGTGGGGGAATTTGGATACAGTAAAATTATGCTACTATTGATGTACATTAGTGATGTCGCGAACATCAAATTTTCGGTTCGCGAACCGCGGACGCGAATTCCATCAAATGTTCGCGAACAGACGAACATTTGCGAACCGCCATAGACTTCAATGGGCAGGCGAAGTTCAAAACCCACAGGGACTCTTTCTGGCCACAATAGTGATGGGAAAGTTGTTTCAAGGGGACTAAAACCTGGACTGTGGGATGCCGGAGGGGGATCCATGGCAAAACTCCCATGGGAAATTACATAGTTGACGCAGAGTCTGGTTTTAAGCCATAAAGGGCATAAATCACCTAACATTCCTAAATTGTTTAGAATAACATGCTTTAAAACATCAGGTATGATGTCGATCAGGTAGTGTAAGGGTTACACCCGCTTCACAGTAACAGACCAATCTCCCCGTTTAATGCACCGCAAACAACCGCAAACAGTCCCTTTGCACAACCGCAAACTCCCCATTTGCACAAGGTTGGATATCAAGCTAGCCATGTCCCGTTCCGTGTCCTCACTGATGTCATTGAAGGTCTCTTCCTCCACCCAGCCACCAAGGGTCCCCGAAAGGTGACAACAAGCCCCTTGGGACGCCTGCTGTGTTTGGTCTTCCACCTCCTCAAAGCCACCTTCCTCCTCTGACTCCTCTTCTTCAGACTCCCAGAGTCTGGGGGCTTCCACTAACTAGCATGGAAGATTATACACAGGTCAGAGTCTGGGGACTTCCACTGCCCAGCATGGAAGATTATACACAGGTCAGAGTCTGGGGGCTTCCACTGCCCAGCATGGAATATTATACACAGGTCAGAGTCTGGGGGCTTCCACTGCCCAGCATGGAATATTATACACAGGTCAGAGTCTGGGGGCTTCCACTGACCAGCATGGAAGATTATACACAGGTCAGAGTCTGGGGGCTTCCACTGCCCAGCATGGAATATTATACACAGGTCAGAGTCTGGGGGCTTCCACTGCCCAGCATGGAAGATTATACACATGTCAGAGTCTGGGGGCTTCCACTGCCCAGCATGGAAGATTATACGCGTTGCCTCTGTCTGTGTTATTATAAGGTGTGTACTGTTAAGTAGTACTATTCCTATCGGTTTAATCCCTGTTACATCCAGTATTAGGGGACGTGTATATGGCATGGATTTTTGGAACAGGGAGATGGAAAAAGATGCTTGGTCGGACCTCCTACTTCGAATTTGGGGCACTGCACGTGCAATCTAAGGTGCCACCAGATAGGAGTGGTGTATTAAGTTGTACTACTCATTCCTATCAGTTTAATACCTGTTACGTCACCTATCAGGAGACGTGTATATGGCATGGATTTTTGGAACAGGGAGATGGGAAAAGATGCTTGGTCGGACCTCCTACTTCGAATTTGGGGCACTGCACGTGCAATGTAATGTGCCACCAGATAGGAGTGGTGTATTAAGTTGTACTACTCATTCCGATCAGTTTTATACCTGTTACGTCACCTATCAGGGGACGTGTATATGGCATGGATTTTTGGAACAGGGAGGTGGAAAAAGATGCTTGGTCGGACCTCCTACTTCGAATTTGGGGCACTGCACGTGCAATCTAAGGTGCCACCAGATAGGAGTGGTGTATTAAGTTGTACTACTCATTCCTATCAGTTTAATACCTGTTACGTCACCCCTAATCAGACACTCATTATCATACTGGAAAAGGGCCAAGAAACACACAGGGTTGTTCCCTGGATCCACCCAAATGACCCCAATTCTTGACCAACCTCAGGCCCCGAAACACATGAGCACAACATCACAACACTGGTGGAGGTCAAGGAAACTAGATAGACTGGGAGACTGGTTAGTAAATGGCCAGATGCTCACCTATAAGGAACTGAGGGATAAGCATGAGCTACCGCTGTCTGAACATTACAATTAATGTAGGCTGAGATATTTCACATACTCCCTGACCCAGAAACAGGGGACACCGGTCTTAAATTGGTTCTCCAAAATTTGTAAAGATAAACCTCTATCAAGGGGGATCATTGGGTCGCTTTACAAATATAAAACATGTGTTACTGGTTGAAGCGACACTGGGGGAAGGACCGAAGTGGGGTAGCCCTGGAGACCCTTCAGAAGCAACCGGCGGCAAAATCATCCCAGGAAAGGAGAGGTCGCTCACTGAAGCCTGCCCTAGTGTAACTCAAGGGTGATTGCCCAGGTTAGATATTGTAAATAATAAGCTAATACTGCTGGAGGGATGATAGCTAATAGGACTTTGGTGTTCCCTGCAGATATACTCTTCACTATTGTATGTTTTACCATGTTTTAGGTATCTCTTAAATTGCAATCACAGTAAAAAATAAGAAAAATTATTAACCTAAAAAGTAAAAATAAGAAGGAATAACCAGCTAACTTTCACAAAATGTCTTTATTGTAAATATGTATTTTTGCACAACTGTTATGCACGACTGTTCAAAAATGCTTTATTTTTCATTACATGCTGTAAGCCTTCTGACAATAAAAGAATTTAAATGCAAAAATTAGGTATTGTTGCAGCGACCAGAAAAATTGATGTTAGTTTGTGGACCATTATTAGCTCAAGGCAGCTCAGGCCTTTTTTAATCTAATGTATCGCCCACTGTCAGTCCCTTCGGGATCCATCCCTCATTCATCTTAATAAAGGTTAGGTAATCTAGACTTTTTTGACCTAGGCGACTTCTCTTATCAGTGACAAAACCTCCTGCTGCACTGAAGGTCCTTTCTGAGAGGACACTTGAAGCGGGGCAGGACAGAAGTTCTATGGCAAATTGGGATAGCTCAGGCCACAGGGCAAGCGTGCACACCCAGTAGTCAAGGAGTTCATAACTCCTCATAGTGTCGATAGCTGTAGTTATGGCGAGGTAGTCTGTTACCTCACGGTCGAGTCGTTCTCTGAGGGTGGAACCCGAAGGCGATGCATAGGACTTAAAAAGTTTGGCATGTCCTCCATCAACAACACGTCTGTAAAGCGTCCTCTCCTTGCCGACATGGTCGTGGGAGGAGGAGGATTATGTTCACCTCTTCCGCTGTTAGATTGCCTTTGTGCTGTGACATCACCCTTAAACGCTGTGTAAAGCATACTTTTTAATTTATTTTGATAGTGCTGCATACTTTCCGACTTGTGATAATTCGGTAACATTTCAGGCACTTTCTGCTTATACCGGGGGTCTAGTAGCATGGACACCCAGTACAGGTCATTCTCCTTCATCCTTTTTATACGAGGGTCCCCCAACAGGCACGACAGCATGAAAGATCTCATTTGCACAAGGTTGGATGCCGAGCTAGTCATGTCCCGTTCCTCGTCCTCAGTGATCTCACTGAAGGTGTGTTCTTCCCCCCAGCCACGGACAACACCACTGGTACCAGATAGGTGACAACGAGCACCCTGGGATGCCTGTTGTGGTTGGTCTTCCTCCTCCTCCTCAAAGCCACATTCCTCCTCTGACTCCTCTTCCTCACAATCCTCTTCCAGCGTTGACGCAGGTCCAGCAAACGACTGACCAGGTTTGTCACCTCCTCAAAAAGACGCATAAGCCTACAGGCATTGCGCATGAGCGTCCAGTAACGTGGCAAAAAATCCCCGGCTCCGCAGAGGCTGTCCTAGCACCCTGGTCATACAAATACTCGTTAACGGCCTTTTCTTGTTGGAGCAGGCGGTCGAACATTAGAAGTGTTGAATTCCAACGTGTCGGGCTGTCTAAAATCAAGCGCCTCGCTGGCATGTTGTTTCGCCGCTGGATATCTGTAAAGTGTGCCATCGCCGTGTACGAATGCCTTAAATGGGCACACACCTTCCTGGCCTGCTTCAGGACGTCCTGTAATCCTGGGTGCTTATGCACAAAGCGTTGTACAATCACATGTGCCATGCACGGTACATGTGTCAACTTGCCTAAATTCAATGCCGCCAACAAATTTCTTCCGTTGTCACAAACCACTCTGCCGATCTCCAGTTGGTGCGGAGTCAGCCACTGATCCACCTGTGCGTTCAGGGCGGACAGGAGTGCTGGTCCGGTGTGACTCTCTGCTTTCAGGGAAGTCAACCCCAAGACGACGTGACACTGCCGTATCCGGGATGTGGAATAGTACCTGTGGAGCTGGGGGGGGGGGGGGGTGCCGTGGAGCAAGACATAGCAGCAGCAGCAGAAGAGGACCCAGCCGAGGAGGTTATGGAAGAGGATGGAGTAGGAGGAGTAGAGGAGGTGGCAGCAGGCGTGCCTGCAAGTCGTGGCGGTGTCACCAACTCCTCTGCAGAGCCACGTATTCCATGCTTGGCAGCCGTCACCAGGTTTACCCAATGCGCAGTGTAGGTGATATACCTGCCCCCCTGGCCATGCTTTGCAGACCAGGTATCCGTGGTCAGATGGACCCTTGCCACAACACTGTGTGGCAGAGATGCCATTACTTCCTGTTGTACAATCGAGTACAGGTTGGGGATTGCCTTTTGTGCAAAGAAATTTCGGCCGGATACCTTCCACTGCGGTGTCCCAATAGCTACACATTTTTTGAACGCCTCAGACTCCACCAGCTTGTATGGTAAAAGCTGGCGGGCTAAGAGTTCAGACAAGCCAGCTGTCAGTTGCCGGGCAAGGGGGTGACTTTGTGACATTGGCTTCTTACGCTCAAACATGTCCTTGACAGACACCTGATCGTGGGCAGATGAGCAGGGACTGCTCAGGGCAAGACACGGAGTGGCGTATGGTTGAGAGGGGGCAAGCAGGGCAGCAGTGGTTGACGTGGCTGAAGATGCTGGACCAGGAGGAGGATGGCGGCTTTGACTTTGTGTGCTGCTTGTACTCATGTGTTGATCCCATAGGAGTTTGTGATGTGACATCATGTGCCTTTGCAAAGAAGTTGTACCTAGGTGGGTGTTGGACTTCCCACGACTCAGTTTCTTTTCGCACAGGTTGCAAATGGCATCACTGTTGTCACAGGCAGACACACGAAAAAATTGCCACACTGCTGAGCTCTGCAATGACGGCATTCTGGTGGTGGCAAAAGCATGCGTTGACTGGCGTGCTGTCTGGCTGACCCCGGGTGCCGATGCATGCTGTCTGACTGTGCCACTAGCTACTTTCGACGACCTCCCGCAGCTTCCAACTCGTCTCCTCCTCCTCTCTGTCTCCCCATCTGAACTTTCCTCCTGTTCTTCTTTTCTTATAGCGGGCACCCACGTGACATCCACGGACACATCGTCATCATCAACCGCTTCACTTGTATATGACAACTCAACAAAGGAAGCTGCACCGGGTACAACGTCATCATCATCATCAGACCGTACGTCCATGTGTGTAATGCGGCCTGACTGGGACATATCCCTGTTATCTACATCCTCTGGCACTAATGTTTGGGCATCACTCATTTCTTCCAACGGATGTGTAAATAACTCTGCTGACGGATCATGTGAAGCGGCTGTGGTGCTAGTGTTGGTGGTAGGGGCAGGCGGGCGAGTGGTAACGGGATAGGTGCCCGAAGCTAAGCTGGAGGAGGATGGTGCGTCTAGGTTCCGAGCGGGAGCTGTAGAAGATTGGGTGTCCTGAGTTAGCCAGCCAACCATGTCCTCAGAACTGTACAAGTTGATGGTACATTGCCTCTGCAGACTGGGCATTATTCTAGGGCTAAAGGGAATCACAGCACCATGACGGCCCCTGCAGGATGGCCTGCCTCTGCCTGTCATTTTTTTTTACGATTAGTGGTACTATGCGTGCAAGCTACTGTGACACCAGATATGAGTGTCACTGTGCACTGGCAAAAGTTGGCAGACTAGATGCAATAGGCTTCACACACACACCAGCTAAATACACAGCCTGGCTATCTATTTCCCTATTAAATCAGCAGAAAAAAATAATAAAATAAAATAAATTATGTTCTAGCCCTAAAAAGGGCTTTTTGGGTTGCTGTCCTTGCAGCAGATATCAAATGAGTCCTTCAGGTGTGTAGTGAAAGCTAAATACACAGCTTGGCTATCTATTTCCCTATTAAATCATCAGCAGGTAGAATATATGTCCTCTCTCAACGAATGCAGCTACAGAATGATTCTAAAATGGAGGCTGTCATTCAGATGGAAGGCTCTGGAAGGGAGTGTATGCTGCTGATTGGCTGGAATGTGTCTGCTGACTGTAAGGTGCAGGGTCAAAGTTTCCTGAATGATAAAGAATAGGGGCGGACCGAAAAGCGCATATGTTCGCCATTCGTTGCAAACGCAAACATGCGAAAATCGCCGCAAATAGTTTTCCAGCGAACTGTTCGAGACATCACTAATGTACATACTTTCATAAGAAGCAGCTTGAATTATACAATTATGTTTAATCAAACTGTAATTAGACTTAATGAACGTTATTAAATGTTGTAACCTTTCTCTGGTTTGATATTCTTAACAAATGCAGCATTCTGACAGTATCAGCACATTTTAATGGCATATGACCGTTGGCTTGTGTCTATTAAATTGCTTGTCATATCAAATACTATTTGTTCCACAAACATCCATACTTGATATATTGAATTAATATTTCCCAAACTACATTGAAAAATAGTTTATGATTATAACTGAGATTTATAGTCAATAAATATCCAAATACAGGTACTGTATATGATAAGATTTGATTGCTTTTTCAGCTCACTCATTTTCATAAATGTGACATAAATATTAAAATTAAATCAAAGGAATACAAGTTGATTTGGAAGGACGAGGGAATGGGAGACAAAAAAAGCCAGAAAATGATGTTGACATTTTCTGAAGGGTAAAGTTTGTCTGTTAGACTGTATGGTAGCAAAAATGTTTGAACAGATGTGTATAACATCTGACTGGTAATGAATGTTTGTTAAAATATCAATGATTTTCTTGGAATTTGTTTTATTGTTACACTGATTTTTAAGAAATTAAAGTTTAAAACTATAGTATAGTAAGCATGCTTAGTAGAGACGTTTTCAGCAGACCAACTGATTGAGCTATTTGATTCGGTTGTGATCAGGTGGTCATTTGTAGTTTGTTCATCAGTCTTAGGAAAAGGACTTGTTAGCAAATATTAGGCTTGTTTTCTGTAGTGAGGTTCTCAGAGTTTTGGTTTGTCTGTACCAGTGGGTGTTTTTTTAAGTTAGCAGGCAAATGATTCATATACTGAGGTGATTTTATCTCACCATGACGGGCAGGTGATATATTTTGAAACCCATAGTGATGGACTGCATCTACAGATTGTATTGGGCTGTGTTGTAGAGAGAGAAAGCGAGAGAATCTAAAGAAACTAATAAATCTTATGTTAGTGAAACTGATACATTTTTCTTAAAGGACCAATGTAAGGTTGAGGCAAGATGAGCTAGATATTTTAGTTATACATTAATACAATCTTATTTAATAATCTATACAAGCAATATTCAATATTAAGTCCAGTTTCAATATTACAGCTTCCAGTTGAGTGTTTGCCTGAGCCCTGTTAAAATAATTAAATATTTATTTATTAATGATCAATGCTTTAATAAAACATATAGGTCATTGCAGTGGTCCTTTAAGTTTCTCTAGACCTGGTGAGCGAATATTAAATATAATAATAGCTTATGCTAGGCAGACCTGGAAAGCAAATGTTAAAAATAACATTTTGTGCTAGGAAAACTAGTAAACTTCTCTTAAGGTTATCCAGACCTGGCGATCAAAAGTTAAAAATAATAATTTATGCTAGAAGAATCTATAAATTCTGTTAAGGTTTCTCAGACCTCCCTTATAAATAGAATCCTTGTAATAATTATATTGTGTTTCAAACATTACAAACAATTTAACTGTTAGGTGTTATTAAATAAATTGTGATGTGCTTATGTTTTCTGCCTCTCACATTAAAACTGTATATTATCTACTAACATAAAGAGAACATACACCACAATATTTTTTTATTAAACAAGCTAAGCTTTTTCATTAGATTCATGTAACTAGTCCACCTGTGATTATTTTTAGAGAAGAGTTTTTTAGCTGATACATAGGTTAAGCATGATAAAAAATATTCATATCACTGATGTTTTCTTGATGCATTTTAATATTATTATAGCTGTAAAAAACAGACAATTATGTAGACAAAGAAACTATGAAAAAAACAGAGTACAGCTATACCTCGTTTAACGCTGTAGATAGGATCCAAGCAGTAGGAGAGCTAAACGGGGCAGTTTAATATGGGGAAGATAGGGGCAGGGGAACTCATGAAAAAAACACACAATTTCAACTGAAAGTTAAACTTTTGGGGTTTTATATGGACTCCAAAGAAACAGCAAACATAACAATAACACAAACAGCAGAAATATAAACTTTAAATTATTGGTGTTGAAGCTTCTGCTTCATCCTGGATTCTGTTTTCTTTGGAAAATCAAAAGCGTTAAAAGGGGTCCGGCAGGCAAACACAGCGTTCTAGTGGAGCAATGCTTTAGAAAATCAGAGTGTTAAAAGGGATCTGGCAGGCAAAAACAGCATTATAGAGGGGTTTTAGCATTAAAAGGGGTCTGGCAGGAAAAAAAGCTCTATAGCTAATCAGCTCTAAATGGTGTAGCTTTAAGCAGGGTATACCTGTAGACTTATTTTCAACAACTATTTTTAAACAACTAGCGACTTGCCTGTCAAAAATGACGGGGCAATAAAAAAGTGTTGAAATGCTGTTTGTCACACAATGTGAGTGTACTGTGTGCCTCAACTATATAGACCCCTATAACACACTAATGAACGCATGTAATAAAACTATAAGTGCCATGAGGGTCATCCAGGACCCTCATGACACAAAGTGTAAGCACTACACCATCTTAACCGGGTCTCTTATGGGGGTCTATACACACCCTTATAAGCCTCTATTTAACCCCATTAGTCCCATAAGGGTATTTAAAGATCCTCATGGGACAGTTAGAAGCCTAACATTACCCTGTAAGTGCTATGAGGGTTCTCCAGTACAAACACTACACTGCACTATACCCCCCCCCCCCAATAAACCATTAAATCTAAACTAACAACCCTCTACACTAACCTATTAACACCTTTACTACCTACCTAAACTACCAACCTACCCCCTATTAAAACCCCCACCACTCTAATTAAAAAATATAAAAAAATCTAAGACAAAAAAAAAAAATCTACATTGCAGAAAATAAAAAAACCTAACTCACAAAAAATTAAAAATCTACATCACAAAAAATAAAAAAGAACTTACAGAAAATAAAAAAATACATTAACCCCCCTATCTAACATACAATCAATACTATCTATCTAAAATACCTCCCCCAATCTATTTAATATGCAATAAATCCTATCTATCTAAAATACATCCCCCAATCTATCTAATATACAATAAATCCTAACTATCTAAAATACATACCCCTATCTAACATACAATACTATATAATATACAATACATCCTATCTATCTAAAATACATCCCCCAATCTAATATACAATAAATCCTAACGATCTAAAATACATACCCCTATCTAACATACAATAAATGCAATCTCTATATACAAACCCTAAATCTAAGCTAAAATAAAATAATTAAGACCACTTACCTTTGCAGATGTACCTTCATCAGCAATCTAGGGGAAAAGAAAAAACAAATTAGTACAGTACATTTACAGAAAATAAATAAACATTCTAAATATTCTAAATATTCTACTCACCTTGCCAGCATGTCCCCGTCCTTCTTATTTTCTTCTTCTCCGGCGCAGCCCCTGTAAAAAAAAAAGCATTACATTAGTACAACATACGTAAACATAAAAAACAAAACAAAAAAAACATAACATACATTGTACTTACCTCCCCGCGATGTCCCTGGCCTCCTCCTTTTCTGATAGACATTAGAATTAATTGCACAACAGTCTCAAGCTCGTAAATCTGCAATAAAAAATATTTTTCTTATGTGTCATTTCCGTGTCATATCAATCTCGGGAATCAATGAGCTAATACATATCAGGCCACCAACATGGACTATAACATTTTCTTAATTTATTTTTAATATTTTGTACATTTCCGGATTGCGAGTCCGATCACATATCAGAACCCTAATTGATTGACATGTAACCTCCATGTTTTATTGACATAATGATGACGGTCTCATTATCTATTGATTGTTTCAAAATCGGTAGTTACAGCCTTGCTTAAATCATGATCAAACTCTGAAATGCTACATACGATTGTATGGTTTATGCTTTCAGCTTTCGGCCGTAAGTTGCTGGCTTGTTCAATCATATCGCTCTGTAATTGTAGCAAATCATAAGCCCGCAGACATATGGCCTGTACAACGCAATCTGCTGGCTTGCAATTGAATAAGGCCCCTTTGTCAATGGATAGTGAATTTATATGTGAATATAATTATGTAAACATGTCTGGCTATATATCTAAAAATAGTACAAAACAACTTACAGTTTTACAACACACAATAAAAAAATATCCAAAAGAACAATTCATGTTAGCAGATAGATGCTTACATTTTCATTTTTCTCAAAGAACCATAAACTTTAATCTTGTGGGCCCATGCATAGTCGCATATATTTAAAAAAAAACATTGGTACCTGGCTTCCTGGCTACATACTTGGCTAGTATTCATGTGCCTCCATATCTGCGTGATCACCTGTATTTGTATAGTGTATAGTGTGAAAAGGCACTGCCACTAGCAGGATCAGTGCCCTGTATTAACCAACTCTATTGGGAGGAAAGCACTGGAGGCTTTTAAATAGTTAAATTACTTTATTCATGATTAACCACCAGCAAAACACATAACCAAATACACAGTCCAAATTCTGGCTTCTTCCAGTTACTCACTGTGAAACTGTAGTCCCAGGCCTCTCTGGGACTCTGCCCTTCCTGGGTGAACACACTGTCAGGGTCTTGGCAACCCCAACAAAAAAAAAAAACACTTCCAGACTGCAGCTTCTTTAAAAGTCTAACTGCAGGCTTTACTGCTCTCAAGCAGACTTTAGTGCAACAAACAGTCCCATGACATGGTAGAGGCCACACTGAGCACTCTCTTCTCAGTGTCTCTCACTCCTGCTGTCTGTATATTCAAGGCCACACAGAACACTCTCTTCTCAGTGTCTCTCAATTTTGTAGTATGCTTCATGCAGCCTCTCTTACTGCCCCTCTCCCGGTGTACACTCAGAGCTGTCTCAGGCTCTGGCTCTCTCTTTCCCAGCTCAAACGGACCTCTTGGGGATATCACGCCTATCTGAGCGGGATACTTAAGGTTAGAGTTGACCCTTTCCCTTCTGGTCTGCGCTCCACTGCACCCCCACACCGATCGCTAGGGGGCACTCCATCACAATATATATATATATATATATATATATCACGTATAATAGATGTCAAATTGCAAGTCGTTGTCACACTTTACAAGCTCGCGAAGTGAGCTTGCAGAACTGCGGACGTAGTTCTGGCCACAAATGCGGATCTTGTGAAGCGAAGGCTTGAAAACAAAAATCATGCCATAGGACTTATAAAAAAAATAAGAACGCGGAATGAGGAAATAAGGACTTAAACAAAAAGATTACGACCCACAGGACTTAGAATTTTTTTTAAAAAAGGTCCTAAAAAACGAAATTAACGGCCAAAAAGCGTACATCAAAAAAACACTGAAAAAAAAAAAACATAAAAAAAATATCACACACAGCATGGGGGGAAAGCCACTAAATTCATTAATTCATGATATAACTAAAGCACACTTATTTGGTAAAGGTGTGGCTTTTGTTTATACCATTGAATTTA
This sequence comes from Discoglossus pictus, assembly GCA_027410445.1. Lineage (NCBI taxonomy): Eukaryota > Metazoa > Chordata > Amphibia > Anura > Alytidae > Discoglossus > Discoglossus pictus. The sequence continues at coordinate 70,322,397 of CM050164.1, read as the reverse complement.
AAAAAAGAGGCCTGCCACATGCCCATGTACTTTTAATACTGCAAGAAAAAGATAAATTAAATATGGCAGAGTGGATTCATTAATTACTGCTGAACTGGCACATCCAGAGAAACATTCAAAACTTTATGAGATTGTAACTCATAGAATGATACATGGCCCATGTGGAGATATCAATCCAAAGTCACCATGTATGGAAAATAAAAAATGCAAAAAAGAGTTTCCAAATGCAGATTTATGCTAATTGTGATGGATACCCTTTGTATAAAAGAAGAGAAGGACAAACAGCTATTATCCATGGCCGAAAGGTCGATAATAGATTTGTGGTTCCATACAATCCATATTTGCTGATTAAGTACAATGCACACATCAATGTGAAAGCTTGCACTTCTATCAAAGCCATCAAATATGTGTACAAAGAATATGATGCAGCAACTGTTGTTGTGCAAGGTACACAAAATGAACAAGACAATGCAATTTTAGATGACAAACTTTCATCTTATTTAGATGCTCGCTATGCAAGTGCTCCAGAAGCAATGTGGTGTCTTCTCAAATTTGAGATGCATGCTTTGTATGGATTAGCTGTCCATTTACAAAGTCAAGTTGTTTGCTTCACTGCAGGGAATGAAAGAAATGCTTCAGCACAAAGTGAAGATAGAGCAACAACACTTACTGCTTGGTTTCAATTAAATTGTCAGGACACTGAGGCCAGACAATTTTTATACATTGACATTCCATATCACTATGTATTTGTAAATGGCCAATGGCGACAACAAAAAAAAACATAATAATAAAATTATCCCACAAATGTATACCGTTAGTCCACCAGATATTGAACGTTTCAGTTTAAGATTACTTCTTTTTTACATGTTCCCAGTCTACAAAGTTATGAACATTTACGCACAGTCAATGACATAGTTTATGATACTTTACAATTAGCTGCAAGACATCAAAACCTCCTGGCAGATGATACAGAATGGGAGAGATGTCTACAAGAAGCAGCACTATGTCAAATGCCAAAGAAAATGAGAGAACAATTTGCTTTCATTTGCATCTTTTGCAATGTACCTGATGCATTAGCTTTGTGGGAAACATTTAAATTACATATGTGTGAAGAAATGTTACAATGAGACCATTGCACTATTGAAAGCATTGTGCCAATTTTAATCTGCCTGATGCAGGAATTATAGATGAAATTAACTTTGATGAGTATGACACTGACATTGAATACCAAAAAACACAAGAAAAAATTGGAACTTTAAATGCATTACAATTGGAAGCATTTAATGCCATCACAAATGCAATAGATGATGACATGCTCAAAGAGCATTATTTCTATCTAGATGGCCCTGGTGAATCAGGAAAAATGTATCTATATAATTTATCAATGAGTTGCATTCAAGCACAGGGTCAAATAGCACTGCCATTTGCAACCACTGGAATTGCAGTACTTTTGTTACAAGGTGGTAGAACTGTGCATAGTGGATTTAAACTGCCAGTTCCCATTCTAGAAACACCAGTGTCGGATATTCAAATTAATTCATTACAAGCAAAAAAAATTCACAAGAGTAAATTAATTATAATAGATGAGGCAACTATGATGTCAAGTCATGCACTGCAATGTATTGATTGATTATTAAAAGAAGTTATGGGTAATGATTTGCCATTTGGTGGAAAGGTGATGTTGTTAGGAAGAGATTTTAGGCAAACATTACCTGTGGTGCCACATGGCTATAGGACTGAAATTGTTGAAATGTGTATAAAGAGAAGTAAGCTGTGGAAAATATTTACACACCTTTAATTATAAATAAATATGAGATCTGAAGGCCAAAATCAATTCAATGAATGGCTAATTCAGATTGGAGAAGGAAAACATCCAAAAATAACTTATTTACCTGATGATACTGTTGAAATTCCATCAGAAATGATTTGCAAAGAAACACTAATATCGACAATCTTTCTCAATACCATCAATAACGAGGATTACTCAGACATTGCGAGCAAAGTCATATTGACATAAAAAAATATAGATGCCTTGAATCTAAACAACAAAATGTTGAAATGAATCAATGCACCCAAAAAAATCTATTACAGTGCAGATTCCGTTCTGGCTGATGACAAAGACATTGAATCTAACTTTACTATGGAATTTATTAATTCTTTAACTCCCTCTGCAACTTAAAAAATGGCAATTGTCATGCTACTGAGAAATATGAATCCCAAAAAAGGACTTTGTAATGGGACCAGATTAATTGTGAAGAATCATTTTATGCATGCAGAAATTATGAATTGTACCCATAAAGATGAACCAGTTCGTATACCAGGAATTGATTTGACTCCAAGTGAGAGTGGTTTGTCCTTTGTCCTTCAAAGGAGACAATTTCCCAATATCATGGCATTTTCAATGACCATTAATAAATCCCAAGGACAAACTTTTAAGTCTGTGGGTATATTTTTGAAGGAACCTGTGCACATGGACAACTCTATGTTGCATTTTCAAGATGCAACAATCCAGAGGAAATTAAAGTTCATATTGAAGAAAACACAAGTCAAGGTGATTTATTTGAGGATGGACGCATTTTTTGCAAAAACAATGTGTACTATGAGGTGTTGTAAACATAACAGAACAGTGGTTTTATTTCGAGGACAACATTTTATGTCACTCTGACTCATTTTAGAGGCCCACTATTTCACTAAGAAACTCTGTACAATGGAAAAGAAATAGAGAACAGTGGTTTTACTTCCAGGACGAACTTTTATGTCACTGGGACTCTTTATAGAGGACCACTATTTAACATAGGAAACTCTATGTGCCATTTGAATAACAACAAAAAAACAACTACAAGAATAACAACAAAAAGTAAAAAAAACAAAAAAACAACAAGAATAAACAGTGGTTATATCTTATAAACAAAATTACAAGTCTGCTGGGCTCTTTTTAAGGAAGACACTTGGACATACCAAAAAGAAAAAATGCAATGTCTTTATATATAACAACTTTAAAAAAATGAACACTTCTCTTATTTCAAAGAAGCTATACCACAACAAATATAGAGAACAGTGGTTATACCCCACGGACGAAATTTTATGTCTGGCGGCCTCTTTTTAGAGGACCACTATTTCACTTAGGAAACTCTATGTGGCATTTTTATCAACGTCACACGCCGACTTGCTGTGCTGAGGATCAGTGGCTTGGTTTTCCTGGTGAGTGGATAAATATATTGCAACAAAAGCTTACAGCCTGGATACATTCGTTGAACTAAGATCTAATGAGATAAGTAACTTTATGATATTTGCAAGGAATCGTTATAGTGATATATTGATTATAACTGTTCATCAATTTGCACAAATGACAGAAAGGGACATATTTATTGTCTACCAATTGTAATTGTTTTTGTGGAAATCATATAGGGAACTATGTATATATGATGCACCTATAAGGTTATTTTTATAAATTGATATGTACTGATGTTTAATGCTGTGCAATCACATGGAGTTTGTGAAATGAATTGACTGATTCTTAAATATACACTTTCACATATAATTGGATTTTTCCAATTACTTAGCAAGCACTTTATCTATGTTCTAATAGTTAACACTTAGCACTTTATATTATTTCAATTGACTATATATCAGTCAGTTTTTTGTTTTGCACATTCAATGCTTTTGGATGAGTAATTGTATATTTGTACATATCATATTGTTTTCCACATTAGATATTTATATCTCTATTATCCAGTGCAATTACCACATTTTCTAACTTATGGACGATATGGTGGAACAGTATAAAATAATAAATATTTTAAGTGCCGTTGTAAATTTTAACATTGATAATAAATTTATTTTTAATTATTATGATTGTATATTCCTTAAACTAATAGATAAGGGTTCAATATATAAGTGGAGTGTCTATCCTCTTTTTTCTGAAATATGTTTATTTACACTCACTAATTGATTTTTTCCATAAATTATATAATTTGATGATATTGGAAATATTACCCTCACATAAAAGGTTACTCCTTTTCTAGATTTAAGAAAAATTAACATATTGGAATGTTTTGGAACTTACATTTTTACTTGATTGGCCCCACAAAAACAATTTGGTGGCATTTCCGTAAAATTCAAGCTTAAATGTTAGTATATTCAGTTATTATTTGACATGTTAACATTGTATTTTAAAAGTTGGGCAAAGTTGGTTCATTGTATATTGTATATAGTTAATGATTTATGTTAGTGGGAGAATAACCATTTGTTAATACAGAGTATTGATCCAGGGAGTAATCATGTCCCCAGTTAATGGGGTCAGGAAGGAATTAATTTTTTTCCCTCTTTGATACAATTGGCAAAGTTTTTTTATTTTTATTGTATGCCTTCCTCTGGATTCAATACCTATGTGGTTTAACAGTAATTTAAAAACAAGTTGAAAATGTTACAAAGCATTATGTAATTGTTGCAAATACTTATTCACAGAAAGTTTACATATTCTTATGTTATGCATGCATACCTATGAATTAAAAATGTTAGTATTGTTAAAAAATGGTTCAAGATTGTTTCAAATATAAGTTACATGTTATAAAGTTTTATGTTATGGTTTACAATATGTATTCATCAAAACTTCAGCAATTGTTATATTATTCTTGCATATATGACATATATAATAGTTAATATTGAACAAAAATATGCTTTACCTGTTAGTGAAATACAAGTTAAAAGTTAAAAAAATAAAAAGTTTTATTCCAAATGTTGTACTTCTTTGTAGATAACAAAAAGGTTAAGAATGTCAGAGACTCACATTGTGTGGCAAGCAGTTTTAACTGCATTAAAATGTTATTGCCCCATCATTTTTTTAAGCATAAGTCGCTAATATATATATATATATATATATATATATATATATATATATATTATATATCTCAGCAATACAGTTGTTCCTAACGTTTGCGGGCTAACGCGAAGTGAGGGCCGCAGTTGCTGGCAAGGAGCGCCAAAGGTCAAAGGTGCTCCTTGCGCTGGTGGAGATGAGCGCCATAGGGGCTCATCTCTACGACCCCGCATGACATAGGCAGGAAGAGCCAAAAGCCCTCACTGAGCTGGTGTAGATGGGTGCCACATCTACACAAAACTCAATTAATTACACAATTTACCCGTAGCAGTTTGAAAAAAATCGCCTTAAAAAATTACTGCTTGTAACACTTGCAACAAGGAAAGCGAGACTTACAAAAAAAAATACGACCCGCTGCACTTAGAAAAAAAAAATACGAGGTCCAAAAAATACGAAGTTAACCGATAAACTGCGCACATACAAAAACAATAATAACACCACCAAAATGAACACAAAAAAAAACATCACTCACAGCACGGGGGGACAGCCACGACATCTGGGAGTAAGGTTGCAGGACAATTAAACCACAATTTGGCGAGTTTTCACACACAAAAATCACCTAAGCGACAAAGAAATGGTAGACAAGAAAACGAAAACGAGGCTACATGACCAATAAACATGCAAAAACACGCCAGACACATAAAACTTCTACACAAGACCGTACGAGGTATAAAATACACTATTAGGGAGGATGCAAAATGCTCCACACCTGCGTAACACATACACAATAGCTGCCATTTTACAACACTAACTTGGAACTAATAATATTACCATTCCAAAATGCAGAATTACATACCTAAACAAACGTTTTGCGCTCGCGCACGCAGCCTTCTTATACTACACACTTCACACTTTGCTGACACTTACACCTCAGCTCAGCAAGAGTGCAAATGTACATTGTATGCTGCAGGAACATCAAAAAAGATTGTTAGTTCTTCAGGATATTGCTTCATGCATATATTAATTACAAATAGGTAAAGAATATTCATTCATGATTTTATTAATTCATTAATTAATTATCATAAAAAAATACATTTAGAGAAAAAAAAAAGACCAGGCGACAGGATTGCAAAAAACGCCAAAGGCGTTCAGTGCGCGGCTCAAAATGAGCGCTGAGGGTGCTCAGAGGAGCAAAAGCACAATGAGCGCCAAAGATGCTCAGCACGCCCTTTTAATGAGCACCGAAGGGTCTCAGATGACCAAAAAAAACACAGGAAGGATCTTAAAAGCAGTGATGACCTCAATAGTATTGGATCCAGACATCTTGGAAAGAAAAGTGAGATGGGCCCTAGGATGCCTTGCTAATAATAAGGCTCCCATTTAACAAAAGGAAATATTGGTAACAAAATAAAATAACAGTAAATAAACTTTATTAGTGTGCTTGCTGACAACGGCAAAAAACTTGTGAAAACCCAGGATATATTGGGCGATTAAAAATGGGCTGCTTGTGGGGAATAAAGTACTCCTATTGTATTGGAATGGCCAATACTATCAAATCCACCATAGAGAGATACTTATATTCCTACAGTGTATAGCTGTGCATTATATTATAGAACCATTGGGTATTGTATTAGCCCTTGATCTGACCTATTAGTCATGAATTGCTTCAAGTATTGACATGTGCCTTAATTGGTACTCTTGTAACCGCAGCAAAATACATGAATGAATTAAACCTGACTGCAGAACCGCAGTCACAAGAAAAGGCAGCTTGTATAATAAGATTGAAAGTCAGGTAGACGCTTCTGTGGTTGAGAGGTTATCAAGGCCCATCTACCACTACCTCTTAGTTTTGCCAACTACTTTATTTACACTCAAGATTGCACATTGGCTGTCGTGTAAATATCTAAGGTAAAAGATCAGAACTTCATCGGGCAGTCTCACACTACACTGCAGTTTAAATGGGCGCAAACATGCTCCTCACTAGAGGACGCACGCCTCGCCACCTACGCCTATACGCTTTTCCACGTCATTGGGATATATATCCTGGATTTTTACAAGTTTTTATTTGCCGTTGTCAGCAAGCACACTAATTGGGCTAGTTGCCGAATCAACTAGCCCTGTTATTGTATTTTGTTTTGTTACCAATATTCCCTTTTTTTGAATGGTGATCTGATTATAGGTGGTAAACACCTTTGGGAATTTTTTTATTTCTCATTGTTCTAAACAAACTAATTATAAGGCTGCAGGAGGTGATGGAATCCCAATTGAACTATTTAAAATGCTACAGGAGGATGCTGTGAAAGTGTTACTTGCCTTATGCCAACACATTTGGAAAACTCAACAATGGCCGATAGACTGGAAAAGGTCAGTCTACATCCCAGTACCAAAAAAAGGCAGTGCCAAAGAGTGCTCAAATTATCAAACAATTGAACACATTTCACATGCCAGCAAGGTAATACTTAAGATTCTACAAGCTCAACTCCAACAATACTGGGACCAGGAACTACCACATGTGCAAGCCGGGTTCCACAGAGGAAGAGGAACAAGAGATCAAATTGCCAATGTCCGCTGAATAATAAAAGCAAGAAAAAACATTTACTTCTGCTTCATAGACTACTCTAAAGCCTTTGACTGTGTGGATCACAACAAAATGTGGCATGTCCTTAAAGAGATGGGAGTACCAAAACATCTCTTCCTCCTCCTAAAGAATCTGTATGTCGACCAAGAAGCCACTGTCAGAACCAAACATGAGACAACAGAATGGTTCAAGATCGGAAAAGGAGTGCGACAAGGTTGTCACCTTATTTATTCAATAAACTACATAAGGCCAGACTTGATGAATTCAAAGCCGGAATCAATATTGATGGAAGAAATATCAACAACCTCAGATACGCTGATGATACTACTCTGATGGCTGAAAGTGAGGTGAAACTAAAGGACTTATTGATGAGGATAAAAGTGCAAAAGTTGGCCTGCTGCTCAACGTTAAAAAGACGAAGATCATGGCAAATGGAAATCTCTCTTCCTGGCAAAGAGACGGGGAAGAAGTAAAGGCCGTGACAGATTTTTTTCCCTTGGATCCAAGATCTCTGCAGATGGTTACTGTAGTCATAACATTAAAATATGTTTACTTCTGGGGAGGAAAGCTTTGGCAAGCTTGGACAAGCTAGTAAAAAGTACAGATATTAAACTATTAACAAAGGTCCGCATAGTTCGAACTATGGTATTCCCAGTAGTAACATACGCATGTGAGAGCTGGACTATAAAGAAATCTGAGAATTGACGTCTTTGAATTGTGGCGTTAGAGAAGACTGCTTAGAGTCCCTTGGACTGCAAGAATCAATACTTTAGGAAATCAAGACAAACTGTTTACTAGAAGGTAAGATCATGAGGCTGAAGCTCAAATATTTTGGCCATATTATGAGATGGCAGGATTCCCTAGAAATTACTCTGATGCTGGGAAAGATTGAAGGCACAAGAAGAAGGGGACGCCAGAGGCGGAGATGGATAGATTAGTTCACTGAAGCAATGAACATGAACTTGATGGAGCTCAGAGGGGCAGTGACTGAGAGATACACCTGGCGTGCTGTGGTCAATAGAGTCAGGGAGAGTTGGACGTGACTGAATGACTAAACAATAATAACAACAAATTATTTATGAAATACAAACCAGCAAAATTAAGCATAAGACTATTCTCCAGTCCTCTCACAAATCCTTAAATGTGTTCCACTTTGATATAATTGTTCAAGGCCACTGGTGTATCTGTGACTATTCTTTCATACTTTCCGTTTGACTTTGATAAAATTATAGTTTACTCATTTTGATTTACTGTAATTTGTCTGTTTTAAAGTTCCCCCAAACTTTGCAAAAGCTGCCTACTATTGCTGTTCTTTAAAATGTTATTTTCTTCCAACTCCACTATTAATACAACTTTTATACTATATCATTAGCCCCTAATTTTATAGCCATGTTTTTATAGACATGTTTGCCATAGTTGGCCTCATGTAAAGACATATAAAAAGTGAATTTGTTTTAACATGATTGAATGTGTTACTATATTGCGTTGCATATAAGCTGGATACAAAAATAAATCCCCAAAAATATTTAATATTTCTAATATTTGCATAAAACAGACAAATCTGGTGGCTAATGCATAAAGGTGATTGGTAACACTCAGAGAACTGAACCATCACTCCAAAAATATTGAAAAGTAATAAGGATTATAAAAGTAACCTAAAGAAACACTCAGAGATCATTATAAACTTACTATGCACTAAATATTATTTGTAGTTGTTTTCTTAAATATCCATGAATTGGCACCACATATAATGTCATTAGTACTCAAAGAGTGAAAATGCCTGTGAATCCCTTCCTATTTAAAAACTATTTAAATATATGCTTATTTCTTGTACACTCAATATATTGCTGCAACCATGGCAGATTCCATATTCCTCTACAGCAGTATCATTCTAGAAGGGCATATATGTTGGAAACCTCATCTCTCCTAACTCTTTAGTAAGAGCCACATAGCCAAAGGGGATGCTGCTGTCTTAGTTTATAGAAGCCACACATGCCACAATTATAATATCTAGCATCTGATTTATTTCTACTATTTTGCAGATCTAGATTTGAGTTGAATTAACAACTCATAGGGGAGGAGATGAGGGGAGGGGTAGTATGGTCAATAGGGAGGTAGTACTAAGTAACTCAAGTACAGTGGCAGGCACTTCAAAACTACATAACATAAGGTGTATGCTTGCTAATGCCAGAAGCTTGCCAGGAAAATTGGGAGAGTTAGAATTATTAGCAGTTAATGAGAAATGGGATTTAATAGGTATTACCGAAACGTGGTGGGTTGAATCCTATGACTGAACTGTTAATCTGGTTGGTTATAACCTATTTAGGAAAGATAAGAGAAATAATAAAAGAGGAGGAGGAGGAATTTGTTTGTAATTGTATGTTAAGCCTGAATTTAAGCCTATAGTAAGATAAGATATTTATGGCGGAACTAGTGATAATGTTGAATGTTTGTGGGTAGAGTTAAATAGCGGAGCAGCAAATTCCAAAATAATATTAGTAGGAGTAAACCCCCAAATATAACTGAAAGTGAGGAAATTCAATTATTGTTACAGATTGGAAATGCAGCTAAGCATGCGCAAGTTCTAATAATGGGAGATTTTAATTACCCTGAAATAAACTGGATAAATGTGACCAGCAGTTCAGCTAAGGGGAGCAGGTTCTTGAGTAAACTCAGGGATCATTATCTGGCCTAGGTTATACAAGAGCCTACTAGAAATGAAGCTATCTTAGATTTAGTCATCCCAAATAACATTGATATAGTATCAAATGTTGAAATAGGGCAACATTTGGGAAACAGTGATCCCAACACAGCCTCATTTGAGATTGAATAAAAAAAAAAAAAAAAATTTAAGGGGCCAACAAAAACTCTTTATTTTAAAAGGGCAGATTTTAACGGTCTAAGGGCAGCAATACAAAGTATAGACTGGGACAGAGAATTGATAGGTAAAAACACTGAACATAAATGGACAACATTTAAATCCTTACTAATATACATACTCATCACCATATACCAAGTGGGAATAAAAGTAAAAGGACTTAATCACATCCAATGTGGCTTAACAATGATTTAAAGATCAGGATATGGAGTAAAAAATGGGCATTTAAATTATACAAACAAGAGGGGAAAGAGACTGCTTTACGGGAGTACAAGGAAATCAACAAGGCTTGCAAAAGGGCTATTAGACTGGCTAAAATAGAAAATGAAAAATTAATTGCAAAAGAGAGTAAGACTAACCGCAAAATATTTATTTTTTTATTAACTTTTTATTGTAAGAGACAGCAAATAAACAATAAGAATTTGTCAAACAATATAACAAATCTCACATATTCTAAACAACATGTAAAATTACTCTTTTAGTTTTTAAAAATGTTTTTAATTATCAAAATAATCTGTAGAACTAATGTTAAGTTTCAAATATGGTTATAAATAAAGACATAGACATATTAGAAGAAGGGGCAGGAACGAGGGAATAGGGAGCCAAGCTGCTAGGTTGGAGGGAGTTACACCCACCTCACTTTGATCCTCTCAGAGTCCAGGTATCCCAGCAGGATGCCCATTTTCCTTATCTCCCATCAATTTCGGCAAAAAGTGAGCTCACGGCCTGAATAAACCTGATTTTCCTGTAGCACCTCATTGTAAGTCGGGGCAGTAAGTTTCCAATGTTTCACTATAATACATCTAGAAGCTAAAAATATCTGATTCGTCAAGAATTGCTCTGCTTTGGAAAGCCCTGTGATTGGTAGGCCTAGGAGAGCTTCTTCTTCTTGCTTCTTCTTGCTTCTGCTGTAATGGAATAACCCAAAGCTTTTCCAGTGAGTCATATATTGCCACCCATATGTGTCCCAGAGCATGTGGATTAAGGTACCTGTGTTTGTGCAACCCCTCAGACAAGTATCAGGAAGTAATTGGTTTGAAAGGTGGAGTCTCGATGGCGTGAGGTACCACCTCATTATTGTTTTAAAAGCATTTTCCTTTAGCGTAATATTTAGGGAAGATTTATTAGCTTGTTTGAGAATCTTACCCCATTGACTATCATCTAGTGATATAGGCAACTCAGAATCCCATGCCACTTCATAGTGTGGTTTAACCACGCTAAGATATCAGAAAGGTGGTTATATATGATGGAAATATTACTCTTACACCCAGGATTGTTGATGCAACAGCACTCAAAGATTGATTTAGCATTATGTCTATTAGTCCTCGCAATTCGCATTAGTGCCTGATTGACTAACCTTAGATTAAGCCACTATGGGGCACCTGGGTTAGTTCCGATATTGTTGTTGCTGTGCCTCTTTGTGAGGGAACCCAAGTATCCGCCGCTATCATTAGATTATTGTTTATCCACCATTTCATCTGGGCCATCTTACTGAAATGATGATCCATATGAGGCTGCAAAAGCAGGGTTAAACCAGAGCCTACACTTAAAAAGTTTGTCCTTCTATTAATATCTTTCCAAATTTTTACAGAGTTGTTAATAAAGGATAGCAATGCGTGTGTTCGCAGCTCCTGATTTATGCTCAGCCATAAGACATGAGACAACACCCATTATTTGTTCTCTAAGATTTGTTTCTCAATTTCCACCCAGACAGGTATGGCCTCTTTCTTGAACCAATTTGTGATTTGTGCTAGCCTCGTGGCTTTATAATATTTAATTAGATCAGGGAAAGCCAATCCCCCCTTCAGCTTACGAGCATACATTGTGGCTCTATTGATTCTTGGTCGTTTATTGTTCCAGACAAATTTAAAAAACTTTTTTTGCATTGATTTAAGGTCTTTTAGGTTGATAGGCGTCTGGATTGTCCTAAATGGGTAAAGAATTTTTCGGATAACATTCATCTTGATGGCATTTAATTTTCCTAGCCACAAAATGCTAAAGGATGACCATCTCTTGATGTCCCCTTTGATTCTACTGAACACTCAAGGAAAATTTGCCTCGTATACTAGAGCTATCGATCTTGGCATATTGATTCCTAGATAGTTATATATTTGGGAGCCCACTTGATGGGAAAGCTCTTCTCTAGGTTATCTTTCATAACCTTGGGTAACGTAATATTGAGGGCTACACTTTTGTTTGTGTTGATTTTAAACCCAGAAACTTGTCTGTGTTAATCAATGAGATCGGTCTGTAGCTACCACATTGGGTGGGGTCTTTTCCTTCTTTAGGAATCAAAATAATTTTTGCTTCCAGAAATTCTGATCTTATTGGGGAACCTGATAAAAAACCATTAAACAGCCCCTGACGGTGGGGTAGTAAGGGGTCCAAACATTGTTTGTAGTAATAATTCGTAAATCCATCCAGACCAGGAGCAGCATGTGATCTGACTGCACCAATTTACCCTTTAATTTCTTCTATTGTAATGGGTTGTGCGAGGGCTTCTGCAAACGTTCTATCAATTTGAGGGATCTCAACCGAGGAAAGAAAGTCATCAATTGTTGATACATGAGCTTGAGATCCCGAATGGGGGGTGCTGAGTATAGTTCCATATAAAATTGTTGAAACGCTTCAGCAATTTTGTCTGGCTCAAACACAGGTACGTTTCCTTTATTGATTATTTTTGGGATAAATGAATCCACCCTTTGTGCTTTGGCTTTCTGGCTAGCATAACATCGGGTTTATTGGTGCATCTGAAAAAGGTAGCTTGTGTACGTTGTAGTATGGAAACCATCGTTTTCCTTAGTATTGAATTTAGTGATTGTTTATGTTTCAAAATCTCATTATATACCTGTGGGTCATTCTGTTTAGCAAATCTTGATTGAAATTCAGAAATGTTACTGTTAAGATTGACTATTCGCTCCCAATCTGCTTTTTTCGCTGCTGCCCCTAGCTGAATATAAACCTTATGAGCTGCCCACACTCCTGCTTTGTCTATCTCGCCATCACTATTAATTGCGAAGTATTATATAATTGCCTTCTTCATTTTTTTATTTAATGTTTAAATCATTTAGTAGGTTGGGATTTAAAGTCTACGAGGGAGAACGACCTGATGGCAGGTAGTCAATCCGTGAAGGAGATTGATGTCTCGAGGAGAAAAAGGTATATTCTTTGCCGGAAGGATTTAATATCCTCCAGGAGTCTATCAGACAATTCGATTTTAGGAGGTTTTTTCTTTTAAAGAAAAAAAAATAATAGTTGATTAATAATTAATTAACAACTAATTAATTAATAACTAAAATGCATATTGCAGATCAGATGAAAACTTAAAATGTTGAACTTGAAGGACTGAAAGTCTTTTTTCAACCTTACTTACTATGTAAATATGTAACTATGTAGATATCCACCCAAATAGTAATACAGTAGATGTTACTGAAATAAGCCCCGAGAATCTATAGGTGGGATAAAGGATATTTTACAGTAGACACTACAAAAATGAATTTTACACATTGAAATGTTTTAAAGAGCATTTTAAGGTTGTATAAAGCTCAGAGTTGTGGGATATCTGATGTATAGTTTCCTTTTTGAAGATCAGAAAAAAATATATAATTATAATCAATATGCTTGATGTCTTCTCCATCGTGATAATAGAATTGCACATAACTGATTTCTCAATGAAAGATTAAATAAAATTTCTCCTGCTGCTAAAATTGTTAAAATATCCAGCTTCGTTATTTATCTTCACGGGAGATTTTCTTTCTGTGTGGATTTCATTTGCATAATATAAAGTTGTATCTATTTCAGAGTTCATCGCCATGCATTCATTCACAGAGTTTTTGAAAACTACCATTATCCAATTAGGTGCAAGCGGCACAGCACTTTAGAAGTGCAAATAAAATCATCAAAATATCTGATATCTGAATGTCTATAATATCATTTTATAATATTCTTTTTTCTAAAGGAACTTGTTCAAGACAAAATATAACACATTTGAAATGCATAATAACAACAGTAGTATTTGTGTTTATGAGAAAAATTTATGAGAAAAATTCACAAACATTATCGCATTACACAAACTGAAAAAAAATATTACAACTCTGGAGCCAGTGCAATTTGCTTAGTGAGGGAGTTTTTGGGTGGGCGGTAAACCCTTGGCTAGTCATGATCACTGATAGCTGTCTCAAGACAGACCTCTTTTGTTTCCTGCACTTTTACTGGCTATTCTGCTGCATGTTGCATCTTGGTCATGCTGCACTTAAACTCCAGTGAAGTGTTCTGAGTGCCAGAGAGTTATTATTATTATTATTATTATTATTATTATTAATAATTTGTAATGCATCAATATACTCTGTTGCGCTATACATGGCTAAAGTTCAAGGCAAAAAACAGTAGCAATATTAACACATTGCAAAGTATGGAGAGTCCTGTCTTTAAACTTAGGATCCAGTGTCCTTAGTGCTTACCCCAAAGCACCTTACAATATTAAAAACTCACAAACTTACAATCTAAAGGTTTTAGGTGTGGTGCAGGAGGGTGAGAGAAGTGTTGGGCATGTTGGGGTGGAATGTATGTTGATGTGGATAGAGGGCTAAAACTTTGGAGCAGCTATCGATCCATATATGGCTATGGGGTTCTGAATTTTATTGATAAAGCTGAAATGAAAGAGTTTTTCTGAGTGATAAAATGGTGCTTTTCCCATAAGAATCTTTATTCACTTGTATAAAAAAATGGGTGAATGGATTTGTTTGAAAGATGGCAATTTAATAGTAGTTTAAAAAGTGTGACTGTATTTTTGGGAATTATTTTAATAGCTTAAGCTGTTTTCAGATGTATTTTCCATTGATAGATTCCATGATTTTGGATTGTTAGTTAAGGTCAGGTGATAGCTTTAGTGGTGTTATAGATATCTCTTGCCTGTAATGGAGGACACTCACCAGAGATGGTGATTGAATGATAAATAACGTCAATGACATTTTAAGTTTTAAATTGTTTAATAATATTTTCACTATAAAATAATGTAATGGTGAATGTTCTCCAGGGGAGGACTTGTCATGGAAGCATCTTTGGCTGCTAAATCCACCAACTATTTAAATATGAAGATGCTCTCATTTCATGACACCATGCTCTACATATCACGTGATTGGTCATCCTTTACTCAACAAGCACTTCCGCTTTATCATTTATTGCATTTATCCCGGTGACATTGTGTATTTATGTAAAGGAGTTTGCATGTATAAGAGAATTTACAGCTTAGAGGAATTTATAATATTATCTTAACAATATAAATACCTTTAATGGGATATTATAATCCGGAAATAGCGCAGCTAAAAATTTATAAAAATTAGTGCACAATATAGAATAAATAAATACTATATGATATAAGAATGAGGATAGATCAGTATCATCACCAATATAGAGATCTGGTCATGAGAGGTACCCTAAATAAGGGGTTAACGTATTAAAAAATAATAGCTGAATGAAGTATTAAATCCTCATATATCAGAATAAACTGATATACCTGAAAAAGTCAGGTTATACTGATAATCATTGGATTATTCTATATAGAAAGCAGTATAAAGAAAAAACTAATGTAAAAGCAAAATATAGGTAAAACAGAGATCATAAATAAACTGGAGGTATCAATATATATGTAAATAACAATATCAAAGATATTAGGGACACTGTGACTTTAAAAGGTAATGAATGATAATAGAAGCTATGCTGGACTCTCTGGCTTATAAAGCCAATTTATTTCTGGGTTTGATGATGTGTATTGCGTAATTGCGTCATTACGTTTGCGTAACTGCGTCATTGCACTTTTTTTTTTTTTTTTTCAGCTGTTTAACTTTATTTAAACGGACAGTGGGCATTTTAAAAAGACAGCTAACTTTATTTGTTCTCAATTTTTACAAAGGTTAACAAAAAGTAAAATGCAATTATTTACTGAATGTATATGGGTCTAGAGATCAGGATTTAAGATAGGATATCCCAATGATCACAGAACAAAAGTGATGAAAGAGGTAACATAACTACTATTTTATGTAACTACTATTTTATGTAGTGTGGTAATGTGAAATCTAAAATAATTATAAAATAATTATCAGTGTACAGTGGACAACTCTAGTCCAATAAGAATAATAATGAAGCATAAAATAATATAATAATATGATAATATAATAAGTGGTGAGTGATATAACACTGAAGTGACCTCTTATGTCAATATATAATATAAAATATAACTCTAAAAGTGAATGATTATTGTTTATCTTTAAAATGATAATAAATAAATGAAACTTAGGTGAATTGTTAGGTCTAAAGCCTATATAAAGTGCTTTGGTTGTATATTTGGGTTCAAAGAAAAAAAGAGGGTGAATACAAAATGATGATACTGATGAATCTGTTAAGGGAAATTTATATACTGTAGAATTTTTTAAAATAAATTAGAAAAAATCCAAAAAAATCAGGGGACCCTAGAGAATGATGTAACATATCAGCACCTCCAGACATATAGTATCTTAACTCTTTTTATGTTAACCCATATTCGAGAACCCTTTTTCAATTTAAATAAAGGCTGTATAGGTGTATCCCTCATTTAACCCATTGGGGTATTTACTATTGATTGTGAAGATCCATTTGCTTTCAGCTTGTAGAAGTTTCCTATCTATGTCACCACCTCTTGGTCCTTGAAACAATCTTTCTAAGACTTGAAATGTCATAGCCTCCGGTTGATTTCTATGAAAGAATTTTATATGCCTCGAGACGGAGGTATCCAATTGTTTTTTAATAGAATATGCATGTTCTAGAATTCTCCTACGTAGCTGACGGAATGTTTTACCTTCGTAATATATTTTACAAGAGCATATCATTACATATATAACGTGAGTGGTTTCACAATTTATTAGACTTTTCACTGGATACTTGATTCCTGTATTGATATCTGTGAAATCTTTACATGGTTTAATGTATTTGCATGCCTTGCAGTGGCCACACTTAAAGAGGCCCTTTGTAGGCTTTAACCAGTTTTCTGGTCTTTTTGGGGGATTGAAAAGACTTTTGACCAAGATGTCTTTAACACTGTTAACACTCTATATGTAATTGAAGGTTCTTCTGTTATGAAGTCTTTCAGAGTTATATCTTCTCTAAGTCTTTCAGAGTTGTATCTTCTCAAAATATACCAATGTTTCTTCAGAATATTTCTAATGGTTTTCCAATCTCTCCCATATGTCATAATACAGCGTATTATCTGCTCTGTGTCTTTTTCTTCGGATTTCATCTTATATAATAGATCTTGGCGTTCGCTTGTCAGTGCTCTTTTATATGCTCTTTTTAGAACACGATTCGGGTAACCACATTGTTTAAATCTTGTTCTCAAGTCTTTTGCCTTTTCTTTGAAATTCATTATATCATCACAGTTTCTTTTTAATCTCAAATACTGTCCCATAGGTATTCTAGATTTTAATGTGACAGGGTGCTGGCTTTACCAGTGCAGCAAAGTATTTGAGGCTGTGGGTTTCCGAAATACAGATGTATGGATATTTCCTTTATCGTCTTTTGACAAGATCAGATCAAGAAATTCAACTTTTTGATTGTTCAGCGAATATGTGAATTTTAACCCCCAGTTGTTCTTATTCAAGACTCCTATGAATTTAACAAATTCATTTTCGGTAGCAGTCCAGAAAATCAATATATCATCGATATAACGTTGCCATAATATTATATTTTTTGTGTATTCATGCATTCTTTCTTCAAACACTTCCGTTTTTTCCCAGTACCCCAAGTATAGATTTGCATAACTTGGGGCACAGTTTGTCCCCACGAGGGCTTAGAATTCAACTAGCACCTGCAGCACATCTACTCAGTGAAAAATTTATTAAAACCTGGACAGATATCACAAACAAATGCTCAGAAGACCTAATGAAACTCATTTTAGAAGAAGAACTGAGTAATCTTGAGATATTAAATATAAAAGTTATAGAACAAGAAAAACGTGTGGAAAAATTCAAAGATGTATTGGAATTCGAAGATCTAAATACAAAATTACTCAACAATATAGAGACATTTAAGAAAGAACTCATTTTGAGGAAAAAAAAAAGTTTAACAGAGATTCTCAAGATTATCAGACAGGTAGGGTTTACAGATTTTTAAGACCAGTCACAAGAAGAATACAAGAAGAAGTAAGCTCATCAGACTATGAACAGTCAGACAAGGAAGATGTCCTGTCCAAGGCCCAATTACTAGATCTTTCTTAAATCAGACGACTCTGGAACACCACAATTTTTTAGCCAAGGGGCACGTCCAAAACAATTGTCATGGAACAAGACAAAGGTACAAGAAAAACAACAACAATTAGTCAAAGGGCAAACAACAAGTCAAGTACACAAAGAATCAGTGGGGATGCTTAGCAAAGAAACTGAAGATATGGACAAATTAATAATGAAAACAAAACCAACATCATCAAATAAGGAAAACAACAGTCAAGCAATCCTCCACAGAATGGCCATAGATTCTTCTGTACTAAATGATGGCAATGCATTAAACAAACAAACTAATGAGAGTGTAAATTTGGATGGCCGAATTGAAACTGCCACTCCGAAAGAAACAAGCATCATTAATCTTTCTGATCTTATATTAAAAGAAGCACATGAGTCAATCTTGAGAAAAGGTTTGTCATTTGTACCAACCAAAGATTCTAACTTGTTCGAGAATATAAAAGATATCAATCTCTTTGTTAGAAAATTGGCGCTGAAAAAATGTTTTTTGAATAAAGAAAAAAGGGAATTAAACCAATTAGGAGTTGATAAAGATCAAGTAGAAGCCTTCAAAGCATTGATGGGTCTACTAAACGAACAAAAAGAATATATGCAAAGTAAAACATCTCAAAGAATTAAAAAGACAAAAAGTAAATTCACTCCAGATCTATCCATTTTTAGCAATATACAATTTTTTCTTGACATGGTTGAAAAGGATCTAAAAGAACATATGGAAACAGCAAAGGAGTATGAGTTTAAATACAACTCCAAACAAAATATCAACAGCCAAGAGAGAAAAGCTCTAAAAGAATTGAGCAATAGCAAAGTGGTTATTAAACCCGCAGACAAGGGGGGGAATGTAGTATTGATGAACGAAATGTGCAGTGGGGTGCTACAGGATAAGACAACATATGAAATCTTAAAAGAAGATCCAACAATAAAATTTAAGAAGGAATTGTGAGAAATACTAATATATGCAAAAGAGAGAAAATTAGTAGACTAAGACACATATGATTTTCTGATGCCAAAAGAAATTACAAAAGCTACTTTCTACACACTACTAAAAATACACAAACAAGTAGTCCCCGTACCAGGCCGTGCCATCGTTTCTAGTAATAATTGCTTAACGGAAAAAATAAGTATGTTTGTAAATGGCCATCTCAAAGAGATGGTAAAAACACTGCCATCGTATTTACAGGACACTTTGGATGTTTTAAAACAAATGGATGGTATTTCGGTACCAGAAGCAACCATATTGATTACTATTGACGTTGAACAATTATATTCATCGATACCACACGATAAAGGCATTGCAGCAGTGGAACATTTTCTAAGCATGCAAAGTATTAAGGATATAGAATTCAATTAATTTATTATCAGATTATTGAAATTCATATTAACAAAAAAATATTTTTTGTTTAACAACCGGTGGTATCAACAAAACAAGGGCACAGTGATGGGGACAGCCTGTGCCCCAAGTTATGCAAATTTATACTACTGGGAAAAAACAGAAGTGTTTGAAGAAAGAATGCATGAATACACAAAAAATATAATATTATGGCAACGTTATATCGATGATATATTGATTTTCTGGACTGCTACCGAAAATGAATTTGTTAAATTCATAGGAGTCTTGAATAAGAACAACTGGGGGTTAAAATTCACATATTCGCTGAACAATCAAAAAGTTGAATTTCTTGATCTGATCTTGTCAAAAGACGATAAAGGAAATATCCATACATCTGTATTTCGGAAACCCACAGCCTCAAATACTTTGCTGCACTGGTCAAGCCAGCACCCTGTCACATTAAAATCTAGAATACCTATGGGACAGTATTTGAGATTAAAAAAAAAAACTGTGATGATATAATGGATTTCAAAGAAAAGGCAAAAGACTTGAGAACAAGATTTAAACAACGTGGTTACCCGAATCGTGTTCTAAAAAGAGCATATAAAAGAGCACTGACAAGCGAACGCCAAGATCTATTATATAAGATGAAATCCGAAGAAAAAGACACAGAGCAGATAATACGCTGTATTATGACATATGGGAGAGATTGGAAAACCATTAGAAATATTCTGAAGAAACATTGGTATATTTTGAGAGAAGATACAACTCTGAAAGACTTCATAACAGAAGAACCTTCAATTACATATAGAAGGAATAACAGTGTTAAAGACATCTTGGTCAAAAGTCTTTTCAATCCTCCAAAAAGACCAGAAAACTGGTTAAAGCCTACAAAGGGCCTCTTTAAGTGTGGCCACTGCAAGGCATGTAAATACATTAAACCATGTAAAGATTTCACAGATATCAATACAGGAATCAAGTATCCAGTGAAACGTCTAATAAATTGTGAAACCACTCACGTTATATATGTCATGACATGCTCTTGTAAAAAATATTACGTAGGTAAAACATTCCGTCAGCTACGTAGGAGAATTCTAGAACATGCATATTCTATTAAAAAACAATTGGATACCTCCGTCTCGAGGCATATAAAATTCTTTCATAGAAATCAACCAGAGGCTATGACATTTCAAGTCTTAGAAAGATTGTTTCAAGGACCAAGAGGTGGTGACATAGATAGGAAACTTCTACAAGCTGAAAGCAAATGGATCTTCACACTCAATAGTAAATACCCTAATGGGTTAAATGAGGGATACTTCTATACAGCCTTTATTTAAATTGAAAAAGGTTTCTCGAATATGGGTTAACATATAAAGAGTTAAGATACTATATGTCTGGAGGTGCTGATATGTTACAACATTCTCTAGGGTCCCCTGATTTTTCTGATTTTTCTAATTTATTTATAAAAATTCTACAGTATATAAATTTCACTTAACAGATACATCAGTATCATAATTTTGTATTCACCCTCTTTTCTTCTTTGAACCCAAATATACAATCAAAGAAATTTATATAGGCTTTAGACCTAACAATTCACCTAAGTTTAATTTATTTATTATCATTTTAAAGATAAACAATAATCATTCACTTTAAGAGTTATATTTTATATTATATATTGACATAAGAGGTAAATTCAGTGTTATATTACTCACCACTTATTATATTATCATACTATTATATTATTTTATGCTTCATTATTATTCTTATTGGACTAGTGTTGTCCACTGTACACTGATAATTATTTTATAATTATTTTAGATTTAACATCACCACACTACATAAAATAGTAGTTACATAAAACAGTAGTTATATTACCTCTTTCATCACTTTTGTTCTGTGATCATTGGGATATCCTATCTTAAATCCTGATCTCTAGACCCATATACATTCAGTAAATAATTGCATTTTACTTTTTGTTAACCTTTGTAAAAATGGGGAACAAATAAAGTTAGCTTTCTTTTGAAAATGCCCACTGTCCGTTTAAATAAAGTTAAAAAGCTGAAAAAAAAAAAAAAAAACGCAATGACGCAGTTACGCAAACGTAATGACACAATTACGCAATACACATCATCAAACCCGGAAATAAACTGGCTTTATAAGCCAGAGAGTCCAGCATAGAATACAGCCTTAGAGAAAGTCCACGAGGATGGACGAAACGGCCCGTTGGCACTTTTATCAGTAGTCATAGAGAACAGAGACCACTGAAGGACCAGTCTAGCATAGTGAATTGATGGGACAAGTCATGTTATTACACATGAAGCATAGCAATTGAACAGCAAGTATACTAAGGGCCTCATTCTATTAGCGGCCGCAGCCGTTGCGGGGCCGCAAGGACCGGCCGCAAGCTATTCTGCTATTCTATTCCCTTACGGCCGGAGGCTCCGGCAGGCTTGCGGCCGGTGCCTTGCTATATCTTGCGGCCGCTCGCGCCGGAGGAAATCCTTTGATCTTAAACGGCCGCAAGAGTTTTGCAATTCAATTCCTCCGGGAAACCTCTCTGCAAGGCTAAAAGCGAGCCGCAGCTTACTTGCAGGAAAGAGGTCTCGCTAGCACCAATTAAGCACATAAAATAGCTCAAATAAAGCCATCCTGCACTTTGAGAAGACTATAAAGGGATTTTAGGTGTTAGAAAAAATAGCACATAATTATCCTGTACTCAAATCCGTAAAATATTTTATTTTTAATATCCGTAAAATATCCATGTAAAAAGTCCAGAGTGCTTGGAGCACCTCAGACACACCCACGCCGCAGCCGGAAAATAAACAGTTAATTTGAACTCGGGTTTGGGCAGATGTGCAAGCTTGAGAGTGGGTTCCTTTTAATCCTCATGTCCCCCAATATGATCCCTAGCATTTACAGAGCTGTACAGTGCAGGCTTGAATTTATTTTTGAGTTTTTACATTTCTGCGCTTACGGCCGGTTCCAAGATATGCGGCCGGCCGTAAGAGGAGATCCTTGCGGGGCCGTATAATAGAATCGCGAGTTAACTGAACCCCCACAAGGAATCGCAGCCTTACGGACGATTTACGGCCGATAATAGAATGAGGCCCTAAGTGTGGCAACGTTTTGCCAATACACTATATTTTTATACTGTTATATGTTATCTGCAGCTTCTATTATCATTCATTACCTTTTAAAGTCACAGTGTCCCTAATATCTTTGATATTGTTATTTACATATATATTGATACCTCCAGTTTATTTATGATCTCTGTTTTACTCTATATTTTGTTTTTACATTAGTTTTTTCTTTATACTGCTTTGTATATAGAATAATCCGATGATTATCAGTATAACCTGACTTTTTCAGGTATATCAGTTTATTCTGATATATGAGGATTTAATACTTCATTCATCTATTATTTTTGAATACGTTAACCCCTTATTTAGGGTACCTCTCATGACCAGATCTCTATATTGGTGATGATATTGATCTATCCTCATTCTTATATCATATAGTATTTATTTATTCTATATTGTGCACTAATTTTTATAAATTTTAAGCGGCGCTATTTCCGGATTATAATATCCCATTAAAGTTATTTATATTGTTTAGATAATAGCGGTGTCAAGCACCAAGGGTATAATAAGATACAGATCATACCTTTTTCTTCTATAATATTATCTTCCCTAGGGTAGACTACTAGTTAAATTAAATTGACTATGTTAGCTAGTTGTGTTAGTGTAGATATTGTAGACCAGGTGGCAACTTTATGGGCACCCTTCCCCAGGCTAACCCAGAGGGAACATTTTTGTAGGTAAGTCTTTTCCCAAAGCCTTAGAATCTATTCCTTCAAGTATTGGAACTGATATTTAATGTACTCAATTGGTTTGATATTTAATTAGAAGTATGGTGGTGACACTTGACACAGTGCTTTATGCTATGTCTTGTATCCCTAGTTTCAGATATCAATGTTTTTATTATTTATTATTTTTATTATTATCTTGCGTTCCAGACTTACAGTCTTATTAAATTGCGATTCGACCAATTGAAAAGGCCTCTATTTAAGCACATTGCATATTTTTTTTTACAAAAATATGCTCTGTGCTTATATAGAGCCCTATTCAATTGGCAGAATCGCAATTGAATAAGGCTGTTAAATTGCCCCATCCTGCTCTGCAATCTTAACTATACTTTCAATCAGTTTTTCCCAATAAATATACTTATTGTTTAAAGGGCTTTGAAAATCTAATAAAAGGTATAGCAAACATAAATAAAAAAAATAAATAAATTAACCACACAGTAATGATGTGACAAATGCAATATGGGTGAATGTACTGATCACATTGAATATGTGCTTCATAAAAAAAGCTATCTTGCTGCTACAGCCTGCCTACATATGTTAAACTGCAACAGAAAGGATATTTAATATGCTTGAGATCAAATAATTGGAAAATAACTGCATTAGTCTAAATTCTGATAAATGTTAAAAAGCAAATCCTACATAAAACAAATCTCTACAAACGTAGGCAAACATTTGTATTGTTTCATACAATAACGCAGTTCATAATGCTTTTATGGCAAACGTAATAAATAAAACTAAATATAATACAAACACAAACATCATCAAAATAATAATAATAATTCTATTTAAAAAAACACCACCTACAATGTATAACCTTATATTATGTGAAAACACATATGAAGATTCGGTGTCGGATCTATGCGTCAGTACCAAAAAGCATACCTTGACTTACAGATCTTTAGCAATATAATGGCTGAAAACATTAAAATGTGTGGGTGCATACACAAATGTTTGAGTTATTGAGTAGAGGATTATAATGAACAGTGGCTCAAGTCAAATATAAATATCTCTTAGTACATAGGCTCAGTGTAACAATGTGTTCGCTGACCTTCCTGTAGCAGGAACATTGTGTGGGGAAAAAACATTTCATCATCATAATGAAAAAAAGATTTGTATCACCTACTATTCTGAGTGAGTCCTGGGAAAGAATCATTAAAATAGTTATTCACATAATCAAAGCATGTCACTATTTCTATAAAATACTCTATATTTGTTACAAGAACAAGCATGGGCGGCTGGTGCATAGGGGCAAATGGGCAACCACCCTCCCAAATATATGCACTGACTTAATCCCCCATCACTTACTTAATTGTATAATTTGCATTATAAAAAAAAAAAAAATGTTTTATCATGTTCAATATTAATTTTTTTTTGTTTTTTTTAAGCTGCTGCTGTCACTTTAAATTTCAAAAACCATTTTCCTGCAGTTAAACACACTGACTTATCACATCTAGCCCCCTGCTGGTGACTTGCCTAAACTGTTTGGGTCTATACCCAAACTGTGCTATAACAGATTGATCTGAAACTATCTGTCAAACGCAGCATCATCCAATCAGAGTGGTCGGAAGGGAAAAGACCCGCATCATACAGGGATTGCAGCTCTCATAGTCCCCCTGGAAGAGAATACATTGGAGCAATCTCAATAAAGTTTATTGAAAAAAACAACTCCCAGCTCACAGTGCATGCAGATAGAGGGAGCTGTTTGTAAAGCTTCAGTTTTCTCAATCTCTCCTTTCTCTCTGTCCACCATGCCCCCTCCTTTTTCTCTCTCTCCTTCCTCTCTCTCCCTATCCCCTCTCTCATTTTTCTCTCTCCCTCCCTCTCTCCATCTCTTTCAATCTCTCTCTCTCTCTCTCTCTCTCTCTCTCTCTCCCTCTCCCTCTTTTGTTTCTCTCTCATCCTCCCTATCTCTCCCTCTCTTTTTTCTCTCTCCCTCTCTCTTCCTATCTCTCCCTCTCCTTTTTCTCTCTCACTCTTATCTCTCCCCCTCCCTCTCTCCATGTCTCTCTTTCTCCCTATCTCTCCATCTATCTCTCCCTCCCTATCTCTCTCTCTCTGTCCATTTCCCTCCCTCCTTCCTTTCTATATCATCCTCACTCTGTCTTTCTATGTCTCTCTCTCATCCTCTCTCATTCTCTATTTCTCCCTACCTCTTCTTTCTCTCTCTCTCTCCATCCCTATCTCCCTACTCTCTCTCCTTTCTATCTTTTCCTCCCTCTCTCTTCCATGTCTCTCTCTCCCTCACTCCCCTTGTCTCTCTACCTCACTCCCCCTTGTCTGTCTGTCTGTCTCTCCCTCACTCCACTTGCCTCTCTACCTAACTCCCTCTTGTCTGTCTCTCTCTCCCTCAATCCCCTTGTCTCTCTACCTCACTCTCCCTTGTCTGTCTGTCTGTCTCTCTCTCCCTCACTCCCCTTGTCTCTCTACCTTACTCCCCCTATCTGTCTGTCTGTCTATCTCTCTCTCTCCCTCAGTCCCCTTGTCTCTCTACCTCACTCCCCCTTGTCTGTCTGTCTGTCTCTCCCTCACTCCACTTGCCTCTCTACCTAACTCCCTCTTGTCTGTCTCTCTCTCCCTCAATCCCCTTGTCTCTCTCCCTCACTCCCCCTTGTCTGCCTGTCTGTCTCTTTTTCTCTCCCTCACTCCCCTTGTCTCTCTACCTCACTTCCGCTTGTCTGTCTATATACAGTATATTTTACAGTGCTTTCATCTGGCCTGTGGGGGCACACCATAACACATCCGCTTCCCCAGCTCGACACCATGGGGTTGAGCGTCCAACTCTGTGAGGCTGTGTATGCGAGCCAACGCATCATCTGTACCTAATGCCATCTCTCTACATTCTTCCCATTACTTTGGCACCAGTGAGACTTGCTCATATTCGCCGAAGCTACTGCTCTTCCAGCTATCTCATCCGCTGGTGCTGTCTTCTTTGGACTTCTAGGAGCATCTCCATCATTTGTCTCTACTGTCATCTTTAACACCTTCATAGGACTTTTCCCGTTTCCCAAGTCACCTTCTTCATCACTGTTTTCATTTTTTTCTTCTTTCCTTGGAATTGTATTGTCTTTTGGGGTGAAGAGTTCTTTCTTTTTCTACCTGTTCCTTTCTCTTTGAAATGTCTACCTTCTTTGCCTTTCAGTTTACTGTAAGATTCTTGTTGTTCCACCATTATTTTCTCCAAAGCATCTTTCTCAACTCTGTTCCAGGTATTCCAGTTGACTGACTGATAATTCTCACCAAACTGTATCAGCTTCATATGGCCATCTTGCTTCTGTTCTGGTACAGTATCCTTCAGACAAGTCCTCTCCCAGGGCTGCTTCATGCTCTTGGATCTGTACCTCATCTTTCTCAATGCTCACACTGGGTACCACTGGGTTTCCAATCCTGCAAGGTCTGTGACTCTCTACCTCTGCCAGGAAGGATCTCTCAGATGTTTGGTTTAGCTGGAACGTATCTAGCTTTTCAGCAACTTCAGGCTTACAGTCAACACATAGGCTAGTACACACCTTAGTAGCCTTTTGAATTGTTTGCTTCTGAAGGAGGTTTGTGAGTTTAGCAACCTCTGCTTTCACCCATATGTCTTCCTCTTAACTGTTTCTCTTCATCTTTTCTCTGTTTTTCTACTTTTTGGGGGTTTTTTTCTACTTGCTTTTCCTCCAAGGCTTCCAGCTTGCAATGTTCTTTACTTCCTTCAACTGTATTTTCTCCTCATTAGCTTATTGTAAATCCAGTTCACTCTGCTGACACTGAATCTCTGGCTGTATATTCAACTTAAGAATTTCCTCTCTGGCTGCTCCTCCACTATTTCTTCATCCTTTGGTCTCTTGTGTACAAGCTCCTTCACTATGCCATGAATATGAGCTTTCTGCAAATATCACTTTGTCTTTACTGCAGTACCTTGTGTCTTCATATCAGAGGGATTGCTCACCCTCTGCCCTTGTGTAATATGCAGCAGAAACTCCTTCTTTATCACAGATGCTTCCCTCTGAGATACACGGTTAGTGAGGAGATCTCTCTTTTCCTGTTGACCATTGTGTGACAGCTTCTGCATATATTTATCATTCAGCTTGTGCCGGGGATGACTCTTCCACTGCTTCCAAATAGACATCTGTGTCTCCTTCCTATACAACACTCTCAAATGTAGGCTTCTTTCTCCATTCAGCAATATAATCTGGCATCATTCTAATAGGAGCCACACCCGTTCCTCTGAGTGTGTCTTTTAAACTATGGTTAACCCCTTCACTCCCTGGGATATAGCTTACAGTGCTTTTATCTGGCCTCTGGGGGCACACCTTTACAGAATATACATCCAAATAGTAAACTCTGGTAAGTTACTTACATGAAGATGTGGGGGAAGAGCCCTAATATACATTTTACACATTTTCTATTTTATCAAATTACTTCTGAGGAGTTATGTGTTTAAGACAATAATTGCATGTGTATTGAAATAATAGTGAATATTTTATTTGGGTATTGGTTTCTCATCCCACATGATCATCAACTTATCTCACTGATATCTGTTTGATCTCATTTTAACATAACAGAATCTATAGATAGCCTATCTGATTCTCTAACAAGCACACAAACACTACAACAAGTCATTCCAAGCTGCAAAGTTCAGTAAGTGACTGGACAAGCATTTTGTAAATGTGCAGAACACATTTAGTTCCACGTGTCCTCCTGCAAATATCTTTAGCGCAGAAAATATTTTGTTTAATACAGCAATAATAATAAAAAATGCATTTATGTTTCTCCCAGAAGAAACTCAAAGCACTTAGGAGAGGCAAGAGAAACACAGCGAGAAAGTTGTAACTCATTAGAAGGCCTGTGCCAAGAGCATGGTCTCCAGTCTCTTTTTGAAAATGGCAAATTAGGAGGCTCTTTAATTGAGCTTTGTAGAGAGTTTGAGAATATTGGTGCTGTATAGATGACAGTTCGGTAACCCTAAGGCTTGTGTAGAGATTCTGGGGATGTTAATAGATTTTCAGATGCACATCACAGAGCGCTAGTTTATACAGAAAAAGCTCCATCAGATAGCTGGGGCCTTCATCATGTTGACCTTTGTATATCAGCAGGCCAAGCCTGAATTATATGCAGTCTTTCATAGGGAGCCAGTGACAGACATGGAGATCAGTGTTATGTGACAGGAACGAGTTTGGCTTGTTAATAACCTCTCAGCAGCATTCTGTACAAACTGTAAGATACGGAACTGTTCATTAGCTTTATATATATTTATTTATGTATATATATATATATATATATATATATATAGAATATAGAATATTTTATAAGTATGTAGCAAGGGATAGGGGGAGATCGGATGGAGCAAATGGAGTAAGCTAGTGGTAGGGGGAGGCAGCGTGGGCAGTTTCACAGCCCTGGTCCTTCATTACTCCTGCCTTCCCCCTCACACAAATTCCCCGCCCCAGACCTCTTGGGCTTATCAAGACCATTCGCCCTCCCCCAGCCTGCCCTAGCCTACCTTCCCAGTCTGGCCTTGCCCTCCACTGCCTTCAATGAGTACATTCAGAATTTTCAGCTGCAGTTTTAAAAATTAGCCACCCTATGCAATGTGTTAGCTCACAAGGTAAGTAGATAATTGTTAAGGATAATACTAGATTGACTAAGATTTGCTTCCCTCAGTAGTTGGCTCACATCTTCTGAATGAAAGCTGCTAAGTAACATTTGACTGACCGCGGAAATCAATAGTTTATATATCACTTCCTTAGTCATCCAGGATGTGATAATATCACTGTATTTTCCTGGAGTAATAAGTGAAAGACAAAAATAAACTAAGTAGTAAAAATGCTGGCTAAATTACATATACACAGGAATATAGAATTTCCACTAAATAAAGCCAGTTCTGTGAGAAAGAATGAATAAATTGCAAATTCAGATGATGTGATTTGTGCTAAAATGCAAATGTGGGTGCACTAACATATCCTTGTTATTGTCTAGTCATTCAGTTGTGTCTGACTGTGACCCTCTATTTATAAGGTTTTCTTGGCAAAGGCACTGGAGTAGGTTGCCAGTTCCTTCTCCAGTGGACTGTGGTTTTCTGACCTCTCTGCTATGACCTGCCCATCATGGGTGACCCTACATGGTATAGCTCACAACTTCATTGAGGTAAACAAGCCTCTTCACCACTACAAGGTGGATATGTTCTCCCAGAAGGGGAACATATCCTACAACTATCAATTTACATCAATATGTATATAGTAGCAGTGCTTAGTCTACTTCAACATACTAATACTGACAAGTTGTCTGTCTTTATATAGTAGACATACTCATAATTGGGAGGAAATTTCTCTTTAAGTTTTCGTAATAAATTGTTGGTCATACATTTTCAAACAAAATGCAAGGGTGGAATATAATTTTTTACATACATTTGTTTTCAAGTGCATAAAATGTGTTTATGCATGTTGTAAATGATCTAGCAATTGTTATGGTTCATCAAATGGGCAATGCCTACAAAGTGCCGCTATGGTTTATCAAATGGGCAATGCCGAAAAAACTGCTGCTAAGGAATGCTACAGACACTTACATCAGCCTCACATGAGTATATACTAGACACTGCCATCTGCTCCATAGAATAAAACATGTTGTTGTTTAGTTGTTCAGTTGTGCCATATAGACTACAGCGTGTCAGGCACATCTGTCAGCCACTGCCCCTCTGAGCTCCATCAAGCGCATGCTCATTGCCTCAATTACCTCATCTATCCATCTCTGGCACTTATATCTCCCAGCAATATTAATTCTGACTTTGGATTCGTAAAGTCTGTGCATGATGCACTCCGCATATAAGTTGAAGAAATAAGGTGACAATATACAACCTTGTCACACTCCTTTTCCAGCCTTGAACCATTCGATTATTCCATGTTGAGCCATGATTGCAGCCTCTTGGTCCACATACAAATTCCCTTCGAGGCGGATGAAATGGTCTGGTATCCTCATCTCTAAGAACGTGACACATTTTGTTTTGATCCACACAGTGAAAGACTGAGATAAATGTTTTTCTGGAGCGCTCCTGCTTTCTCTATTATCCAATCTAGTAGACCCCTGTCCATATAATATGGGAGCCGAGCTTGGTGAAAAGTGAAATTAGTAAAATTGTTCGTTAATAGGAGCACTCTCTGGAATTGCCCCTTCTTGGGACAGACATATAGACTGACCTCCTCCATGTTACTGCCCAAGAAATGTACCAGTTAGGCTAAGGTATAACATTTTAGAATAACCACAATTTATACTATCTATTTTTGGAACAGGTCTACTAAAAGTAATCCAGGAAACAATCCAAGGTGGGAGAAGGCTGCACAAGTTGGTAGATGGTCAGTCCAGACTAAGTTCAATATGCAAATCCAAGGCAAAGGAAATGGCAATCAGGCAGTGCCACAAAAAAAGCATAAGTCAGGAGCCTGACAGAAACAAAAATTATTATACCGAGGTAGTGAATTATCTCCAGAGAGTGTCCCAGAGTTAAAAAATTACTTCTTACGTTGACCCTTAAGACAGATAAAAAAAAATTGGTTATCCCACAGATATTCTTAACAATTAAAGGAAGATTTGATATATTTGTACTACACAAAAATCTAATTTCTAGGGAATTAGATTAGGTATGTAAAATAATGATCACATATAAAAGTCAAACTGCGAGACATCGTCACGCTTTGCGAGGTGCGTACGACTTAGGCGCTAAGCACAAAAGGCGCTCATCGCTGCGGCCCTCGCGAACCGAGGTGAGCCATTAAACCATAACACATAGCCGATGCGAGCTTCGCAAAGCGAGGCGAGCCGTTGAAATACGAGACACAGGACTTAGAAAAAAAAAATTACGAGACGCGGGACTTAGAAAAGAAAAGATATGAGATGCATAAATTTACGAGATTAGCGGACGAACAAAAAACCTGAAAAACACACTAAATACACCCCCACAAATTGCAAAAAAAACACAGAGAGCATGGGGCAACAGCCAGGACGTCTGTGAGTGAAATGGAACGCAAATTTAACTCGATTTAGACCATTTTTGCACACAAAAATCGCCTAAGCGAGGAAAAAAATGGACGGCGAAACAAAATAAAAGCGAGGCTACACGACCCCGGACCGCGCAAAACACTGCACTTTACACATCACACTACGACCTATAAGATACACTATTACAAAAGCTGCAAAATACTCACGAGACGCGTACCACATTAATAACATTACGACTTTACACAATAAACCAACGGCTTTACTTCTTACACGCAGCCTATTTAGAATGCACACTTCAGACACTCATTACACTTTATAAGCAGAGCACTAGCACTCACAATGTATATTCTATGCAGACGCAAAATACAAACAGATTGTTAGCTCTTTAGCCTATTGCTCGCCGCATATATCAATTAAAAATAATTTAAGTATATTAATTTATTACATAAATAATTAATTCTTACTTAATTAATTAATTGAATAAATCATTAATTATTACTTCACTACATATACATAGAAATATATATCTCTCTCAGAGGACCAAAAGTACACGACAGGAGAGGCTCACAATGAGTGCCGAAGGCGATCATTGCGAGGCATGCGATGAGCATTGAAGGCGTTCCGCGCAAGCCTTGCAATGATCCCCGAAATTCCTCAGGGTAAAAAACATTTTTCATTATGTCTCAAACAGCATTCCCTGGCTTACAATTTTATGACTGTCATTGTTTGACGGGCAATTCGCTAGTTATGTATAATGCGCAGACCATGCAAACTCCTACACTTTAAAGGATTGTTCAAATGTTCTCATTCCATGTTAGTGGACTTCATATAAACCTCTGATAATCTCAAATAGCAACTGAGGTTTAATTGAGGTTTAAGGGTATTACAGAAAATAGATTGAGGATTTCTATATACACCCAGTAAACATTAACAATACAATTGAAGATTGTGCTTTTGTATTCACTCCTTATTGGCAGAGTATTTATCTGTTTATGTGCATCCTTGCACTTTTGACTGATAGTATAGATTCATTGAATCAGATAATACATATTTTAATTTTAATTTTCCTTCTCCAGAAAAGGGAATATGCAGCCTTATTAAATTGTGATTCGGTACATTTAAAAGGGCTCTATATAAGCACACAGCATATTTTTTTACAGAAGTTTTTAGTTAGTGAACTTCTATCCAAAAGCAAGGTCTTCACTAACAAAAAACTTCTGTAAAAAAAATATGCTCTGTGCTTATATAGAGCCCTTTTAATTTTGCCGAATCACAATTTAATAAGGCTGATCATCATTTGTATATGTCACAGTGGCTATTAACAAGGTAAGAAAAGATTGCTCCAATCTTTTCAGAATATCTTGGTATAAATTGGTAAGAGAGCTGTTTTGATTCATATATTTGTCAGAGTGTATTTATTTTAACAAAGCAAATTTCATATTTTAAAGACAGTAATCAGGTATTTTCAAGGATTTTTTAAACACATTCCAACTAGATCAGCCAACGTAACTCAGAGGCAGCAGCAACCAATCTCAGATCATTACTGATGCAAAATCACTGATTGTTTGTGCTGTTAAGTACAATAAATACATTTTTATAGTATAGGCACAACTTTCAAGGTTGAAAGCGGAATTTAGATGAAGTTCTTAAAAATAATCAAGAAAAAAAGAATTAGATACATTTGAACAAGAAATTAAATAATGTACTACCCTTTTAAAAGATTGTTTATATTTTCTTGAAACTTGTTCTCAGCACAAATAACTTAATAACTTAATAATAATAAAATAACTTAATAATAATCCATATTTTATTTTGCTTATTCTTGCTGACCTTTATTTTGAGTAGAACAACACACTCTACTTTTTTCCAACAGCAATTCATGAAACATTTGTATATATTTATTGTAGCTTCTTTGCTGTCCTTGCCAAGATAACAAAAATAAAACCTTTTGGTGACCCTTGTTTCTTGCTATCATTTCCTTTTATTCAAGAGTATTTATGTATCATAGCAGAGCAAATTGATAATAAAACATAGTGTGCTGTTCCTTCAGATCTGACAGAGTTGCACAACAGGGCTTTATGTATGTTTATTTTCTGCTAACATTTCAATACCATTTTGATTTCAATAATTTTTATTAGACAGATAGTAAGGTGTATAAACATTACAGATATTTAAGGCAACAAATGAATAGAGATACAACACACAGTGACATATTCTTATGATCTAAAATGAATAGTTATCTGTCTTCCTTTCCAAATTCTCTTTTATGCTTGATTTGCGCCTTAGACAGATCTGTTTAATGAGACGCGGAGGGCACATAATTTCTATAATTCATATATGTAAATTGAACCATAAAACGGTAATGATCTCTCTGTAAACTGCATGTGCAACCACATTAAGGTTGACTTCTTTCTGCCAGATTTTAATTAGTGTATGTCAGGACATTCCTATGCACATATGTGGAATGTTTAGCTGCAAAATACTGCCCCGAAATGTGAATTTGTCAGCAGGAAGCCCTGACATCATTGCAAAATTACATTGCTAGTAAGTACATTATTAATACTGTAATGCTAGGGCAGAGCTACCGCCATGCAGGAGGTGAAAAGCACAGGGCCCTCCTCTGGAAAGCCCAGTACAGGCTATTTTTTGCTTTAGATTTTTTTTTTAAGATTACATTTTTAAAACATTTCCATCACCCTCTAACCTTGACCTAGCACTCCTCCCCCTCCTGGGCTCCATCGGCCACTCCTGGGCCTCCCATGATGCATTGTAGTGAGACACCTAACATCAATGAAAACAGGAGCCCCAGGAGAGGGCAAGCCGCCAGGGATAGAGCCGCAGGAGAGCGAGAGAAGGTGTAGAGAGAAAAGAGCTGAGAGGAGGAGAGCGAGAGGAAAGAAGTGTGAGATGGAAGAAAGGTGTGAGAAGGGAGGATATATATATATATATATATATATATATATATATGTGGTTCACCACAACAATAAATTAATATATGGTGGGCAAAAGAGCGATAGAAGCCCTCCACTGTACTACTTACTCTTAAGGTCCAAAAGACAACCTTACACGCTGATTATAGCCAGTAAGCTTGAAACAGCTGTATGTGGATAGGATTCTCAGCTTGTGTATAATCCAACCTTGGCTTTGCATAAAAGCTGTGTAATGCAGCAGGCATAAGCTTAAAGGAAGACATGTTCGAAATGGTTTATGGATTGAAGAGCAAGGCATTTGTGGGCACATTTGCATGTCCCTGCTCAGCTTTCCAGAATGCAGTGTAATAACTGTTTTTCTCTGAATTCTGAGCTGGAAGCAGTTTTTTTAACTTGCCTTAGACAGTCAAATGAGAGCACAGATGTACTATTTATTAACGGTACTACTGTATGGTGGAGGGCTTCTATCGCTTTTTGGCACAGCATATATTAAATAAATATATATATAGTGACAGCTCTTTAGATCTCATATTGAGAGTTAACAGCAACAAATGCAAATAGCACACTTGAAATTAACTCTGGACCTTTTATCTGCTCTTTGTAAGTGGGATAATGAGGGAATAACAAACACCTAGCCATTATACAGCTGAGCAGCCAATTGTCCCATTACTTTTGGTCCCTTAAAAAGTGGGAGGCACATATACAAACTGTTGTAATTCCTACACCGTTCATCTGATATGGATGTAAATACCCTCAAATTAAAGCTGAAAGTCTGCAGTTAAAGCACATCTTGTTCGTTTCATTTCAAATCCATTGTGGTGGTGTATAGAGCCAAAAAGATTAGAATTATGTCGATGTCCC
Source organism: Discoglossus pictus (assembly GCA_027410445.1). NCBI lineage: Eukaryota > Metazoa > Chordata > Amphibia > Anura > Alytidae > Discoglossus > Discoglossus pictus. The sequence goes on along the minus strand of CM050164.1, from coordinate 70,286,901 downwards.
AATATTTATGGACCTGACTGTATATATATATATATATATATATATATTTATATATATATATATATATATATATATATATAATATATATATATATATACATAATGTTGGCACAGAGGGGCCCAGTACAAAATGGTTTTGTTTTTGGGCCAAAAATGTTTTTGCTGAAGTCACATACAATATTTGCAAAGAGGGATTTTATACTTAAGTTTTTTGGCATGAAAAATTAGTGCTGCAATAGTTTAACAAATGTTCTTTGAATCCATGTACAATCAGTTTTAAATAAATGGACAGAACCTATTTTTCTTAATTGTTTTAGCTGCATATTGTACAGCCAGTAAAGGGAGTATCAGATGTTTCATCTGGCACAATACCTCAACTAATGCATGCCCTAATTTGAGTTAGCGAGAAGGAGTTTCTTCGTTTGAATAATTGTAGAAAATGCTTTTGGAACAAAGAACATTTTTAAGCCTTGCAACACTCAGATTTCATATAGAGAAAAACGGGTGTAATGTTTTAAACTGGTGTTTTAATGCATGATAGCAAATCAGTTTCCCTTTCAGGATCTTTCTAAAGATCCATTTCAGATATTTTGAATGACTCATCTAAACGTGGTCGGAACAATCCTTAAAACCTGTACTGTCACTCAAAGTACAAAACTCTACAAAATCAATGTGCTGTTTGGTCTGTTCACATTTAGTTCACTAAGGTGAGAGATCTTTGATAGTAGAACTGGAGTTCTAGCTAGAGGAGTCAAGACACACGCAAAAAAAAGTCAGTAGCAGACAATAGAATAAAAACCCAAAAACTATTTGTGCCATTAGTGCTCCACCTTCTGGCAATATTCATGCAAACAATTATTATTTATTATTACATATTATTATTATTATTTTGAATTAATTATGTCGATATCCGTTAATATAAACTTGTAAATGTAATATAATATGAAACACAGCTCTTTTAAAATTATTTTTCCTCTTTATATTAGAACATGTTTCTGGCTAAATTGACTGTCAGCCTTATTAAATTGCGATTCAGAAGTTTTTAGTTAATGAACTTCTATCCACAAGCAAGGTCTTCACTAACTAAAAACTTTTGTAAATAAAAAATGCTATGTGCTTAAATAGAGCCCTTTTAAATTTGCCGAATCACAATTTAATAAGGCTGTGTGGGTGCAGCATTTGTCAATTATCAATCAGCATTAGCTTTGGTTTTGGTTTCACAAAATTCTGATGTCAGTTACTTGTGTAATCATTACATTTTAATGTGAAGGTACAGTAAACATTAGCTTAGATTACTTCATGTGATGCTAGGGTGGTTGTCTAAACTTTTCACATGAGGAACAACATTAGAAAACGTTAGAAGTAAAATTAATCAAATAAATACATATAAATAAAGGCACCACTATAGTTCGATTTTTTTTTTTTATATTATCATTTGTTTAAATGAACATGAAAGGGGGCAAATTTAATTGGAAAGCATACACAATGAATACAACCTTTACATTTTGCCACTTTTATAGGTAATTACAGTATTATTTGCTGAAGGCTTTTTTTGGGGGGGGGGGGGGGGAATCTTCACTGCTGTTGGCGGTTATTGTGTCAGGTGAGTGTGTCCTTGTAAACTAGTGACTTTCTCTATAATTCTCCTGAGAGCTCTGGCAGATCTTACTGCCAGATTCATAGGATGCAGACAGTACCTTCCTGTCTATTCAAAGTCTGCTTCCGCCTTAGGGAGTTGATCTAATGAAGGAAAAATGTTAGATCCTACAGCAGTATAATTACAAAAAAATAACAACATAAAAGTGGCTCATTATTTTTTTTTATATATTCAAAATAAATGTTTTAAATCTTTCCTGTTTTCTGTCCGCCACATGCCAGCATGCCACATGCCGGCATGCCACCTGTTGGCCGTTGCATGCGCTACTCTTTTACTATGTATAACCTGTTATATGCATCTATCCTAACCCTAAACCCTAAGCCCTAAACATTAACCCTAGGAACAAATAATTGCCACGTCGTGGAAACGAATACTCTTATTCAAGCCCTCATTTTCTCCATCTCTTGCTGTACTGCATACTGCTCAGCAATGTCTCCCGCAAATTCATTTGACAGTTACAGAATTAACTCACTGCCAAAATAATTTTCATTAGATGCTACACATCTTTTGAATGCACTACCATAATGCTAGTTTCCCAGCTTCACAAATCCAAGGTGCGTCTAAAACATCACTTGCTTAAGGAAGCACTAAAATACTTTCTTTAGTACACTCATCATGTATCATGTACTACATATATGTACTGAATCTATTTAATCAATCTCATTCATACATCTGCCTGTAAGTCTGACCTGTTAAATAGATTGTAAGCTCAACTTACAGGTTTTCAGCCATCTTCTTTAGAGAGAGGAACATGTTGCTCTGCTGGAATCGGTTTTACTCTGCCTAATATTTTGGCCATCCTACCACTGACAAGGGAACTGATCATCTACATTTTCGTGATAGCTAGAGGAACCCGTTGCTGTTCATGTTGTCCATGCATACCTCTCCACAATCTAGAAGGACCCATGTGGCGTTACTGTAGCTTTGTGTGCAAGTCATGAATCTCATGTATCAGATTTCCCACCAGCTTTTGGATTCATGCCCTCTGAGAGGGCACTGTACAACTGAAAAATGATAAAAAATGGGTTACACATTTCTGTTGTCCTTTTAGAGAGGAAGTGCATGATATGCATTAACTGTCTCAATGGAATGACATCTTGCAGACTTACCCCTCTTCCACAGATATAATAGACTTTTACAATGAGTTGCCAGAGAGACTAATAGTACTTTTCCACAGCTATGTGGCTAGGCTTAGGCAGGTTATCACCACTTCTCTTCTTGACAAATCCCTTCCACAATGTCCTACCCAACTAGAGAACAGCCTGTCACCCACAAATCTCTTAAAAAGTCATATTCTATAAAGCCTACAGGGTTTATAGAAAATATGATCCTGGTACCTTATTACTCCCAAAGAAATTGATGTAACAGCATTGGACACCTGTTCCTTACCTGATTAATGTGGAGCAAAGCATCTGTATAGGTCAGCATATGTGAAATTTAGGAGCTAAAAATGTCATTTTTCGCTAGGAATAAAAAATAATGTGACCATTAAAGAGGCAAAATCCATTTTGTTGGTTGGGTTGGAGCAAAGCCCAGAGCTCACTTTGAGAAAAATGCAGATGATGTATCCAGAAGTTGCACATTTCACACCATCCAGCAGATGCAAGACATCATTTTTATTCCTGAGTTGCCTAATGAGCCCATTCTAGAGGAGCTGCCTTGGAAACAAGGTTGGAAACATGGCCATTCCAGAACACTGATGAATCTTCCCCACACTATTCTTAAACAGAGAAGCCGTTTGGAGTCTGTTTTGACAGGGGGAACTCCGGGTACCTTACCCCATTATACAGGCCTGTTATTGACATGGCTTGCTCTAAAAAACTTCTGCTTTGGACAACCCTCCAGTAATTACACAAGTATAGGAATGAAGAATTACTTTTCTTCGAGATATAACTGATTTTTATCATGTGAAAGACAGAAGATGGTTAACTTTTAAATTGTATTGCAACCCTGCTGTTTAAATGTCAATGGACTTAATGCCACAATATCTCTCCTTTTTCTTTTTCAAACAATGTTAGCAGCCAGAACAGAACACTACAACTTATTTTTCACTATTATAGTATGCAGTCTATATGTATGTAATGTAGATACATTTTACACATTAATCAGGCTGGTTGATCAGTGAGCAGAAATACACCCCAGAGAGATGGTACCTTAGTGATATTTCTGCATAGACTATTTTCTAGACAAAGCATTTTTTATTTTTTTGTATCTTATTTATTTACCACTATGGGAGCACAGTGAGTGCAATTTTTTTTCATTCTGTATTGTACAGCATGGTATGCTATTGTCTTTTCTCAATGCTTTCTGATGTTATACACTGTATTCCAGATTTTTTATGTATCAATATATGATTTCCCCAAAAATATATGTTTAAAAAATAGATTGTAAGCTCTTCATGACAGGGATGTTACACCCATGTCTACTTTCCCATAAACCACAATACACAAATAATATGATATTTATTTTATTTCTTTTTTTATATTGTATCTTTATTTTATAATGCCATCAGTGTATATAAAATTTTACAGTTGGAAAATACATTAGATTACAGTTATTGAACTAGGAAACTCGGAATGTAAATTAATTGGTAAATATCTTCTAGCTTAAGAAAAATGCTATCATTCTTGATGGTTACCCCTTGATACTAATTCAAAGCTACTTACAGTGACATTCTACACTAAATTGTGATTTTCAACAACACAATATATACAATTTGCAGTCTAACAAATGCTAAAAAACTGGAATGTGGAATAAGTGAGACAGTTGGCAGTTAAAGGGATATGGCAGGTGTCTGAAGCTATGTAATATACCTATGAACTTATTTACTTCTAATACATACCTAGTAAAATCCAGAAACCTTTAATATCCCTTTATCTGCTTTATCAAGAAGCGCTAATTCCCAATTTACATGAAGGGAATCAAAAAGCTCTTTTACTGTGCAATTTATACAGGAAATGGATAATTATTTAATTCAAATAGTATATAAGGACTTCACTTCTTCACATCTCATTTCCAAGTTTGAGCTCCACTCACCCCTAGCCTAATGCTCAATTGACCTAGCCATACTAGGGGCCTCATAAAATTCCAAACTGCAGTTGCCTTCATACTGCTTAAAAATTGCAACAATTGTATATTGATTTAATTGAACAAGCCTGCAATTGCAGGGCCAAAGGCTTAAAACAATAAACACTGGTTTTGCATATAGCACCTCCGGGTAGCCTATCATATTAAGGGCGCGAAAGTTGCTCAAGACGGTAATTACCGATCCTATCACAGCCCAATTAACCTATATGAACTGGAGAATGCCAATCAATGCCACTGGAAACGACTTTTAAAGCTAATAAAAATCGAAGTCCCTGACTGTGCTGTAACTAATAAAGTCAACACACAGGTCTAGGCGTTGGAAGGTTTCTGATCTTTGGAGAGAAAGAGGGAGCAGTATTTTAAGTTATTTTCCTATTTTGACTACTAAGATAAATGAACACTTAATTTTCAACACACTTAATTACTGATATCACATAATTTATACATATAGGTTAATACCTACACATAGAGATACTTAGCATTAGGAAACAACACATCTACAGCCCTCATACCTTCACCTACCCACCCCCATACCCATAATAGAATACACATAATAGAATCATTCTTGTTCACCTCACGTACATCTATACGTATATGTTATATTCATTTATCCTTATATTGATTTTATAATCCGTAGGAGGATAAAAGAGGGGAGGAGAATATCTGGGGTAGGGAGGAAAAAAGGGAGAAGTATGTAGAGAGGGAGAGGAGGAGGCATATCAGAGAGGAGAGGTAGAGGTGTAGGACAGCAGGAGGGTGGGAGGGATGTGCCCCCAGATGTAGGCATCAACACTACACACATAGATAATTGTCATACAATCACCATGCAGCACTGTAAGCTCTCTGGTCATGGCTAATGACATATGGGGCTCCAATAACTATTTAAATCCAGGAAGCAAACATATCATAATCAGATTTATAAGCAATAAAATGTTGGTGCAATATCTGCAGTTGCAATTGATTTGGATTAACAGTCAACAAATAGATTAAGATTGATGTATCATCCAAAAGAGAGTACATGTATGGGGGTGCACACTGTGGCATATGCGGATACAAACTCTGTAGGACTTCATGTGCGTGTCATGTACTAGCCTAACCAGGACCATGTCTCATCTGCATGTTAACAACCATTGGTGAGAATATGTCACAGATTGGTCAGTCTCAAAAACTGCACAGCAGATTCAGCAGAGCACGTGTCCTATTGACATGCAGATGGGACACCCGATGAGCATTACATATTTTGATATGAGCCATGATTCCCAATGCTCATGATGCATGGCTAATTGCAAGTGACCATGATATCAGGAATATGGAAACACCCCCGCTCAAACACTATTGTTCTTTCATTTCAGTACCCAGGAGGACAAGCCTGGGCAACAGAGACACAGGCGGTGGCTCCACTGGATAAGGAACTACATCCAGCCCTAAAAGTGGTGTTTGAGGAAGACGAAAACATTTCAGATGGCCCGGGACCATCACAGGAAGTTGGCCCATCAGCAGCAAGATGGCCACTCATATCACCAGTGTGTAAATCCCCCCGGGGCCCTCACACGCATCATGGGCATGTTTGCAGACTTTTCAGCCATCTCCACCTCAAACTCACATGTTATGGAGCCAGCAACCACCGCCACCTACACAGATGCCGTGGTCCTGGAGACAGCCATCAGCAGGCCCACCACTGCCACCTGCTCCAATGCCATGGAAGCCTTGGCAGGGCACCACCACTGCTCCACTTCCAACATGGGCTCCCCCAACATGGGCTCCCCCAACTTTGCCTTCACCACCGGCATCTCTGGCATCACCATCAACACCGGCACCTCTGGCATCACCGCAGCCCATTGAAAGGCCCGGCATGTCCAGTGACAGATCTCAAACCCCACACCAGCCACTTGGAGGGATATTCTGCTCCGCCTTCAATAGGAGGACGCAATCAATATCACCCGAATGGGTGATCTGGCACTTCACCTCCAAAGGCAGAATGAGCTCAATACCTCTCTCCTCAAGAGCAACAGATTGCCATATGCTGTGATGAGGATGCACATTCGAAACGTTGAGGAGGTATGGGCAAAAGGCAAATAGGGACAGACAGCAGATAGTAGAATTGGGGAAACACCAGCTCATATCTCTCCAGCCTTTGGTTCCACAGGCTCCACCACCATCATACCCAGAGCCAGCAGCCTCCATGTCAGGTGGACACACCCATCACTCCAGCACCTTCTGCATGTGGTAGAGGGAGAAGGTGGGGGCCCATTGCTGAGAAAGAGGAGGTAGTCGGGAACATCCTCTAAGTCCTCCTCATCAACACTCCTCACTGAATATTAAATAGGCTACAGAGTGTGTACATTGAATTGTATGACATTATTCATTTTTGCATCTGTTTAATTGAGCAGTTGATGTCCAGAAGTGCTATGCGCATTACTGGTTACTTCTGTTAAATGGAGTGATTTCTGATGAACCTTTTTTTCACCAGATTACGGTTGCAATGGTGTAGTGACCACATGTGACCCTGGTAGGTGCTATGCATCATGATTATTCTAGACTATGACATTACCCCCTTTAAATATCCCCTTTTTCCCCCAAAAGCCTCTTGCCCATTCAGGATTTGCCCACACCCCACCCAAGATATTAATGCGAATTTCTGAGTGTGCTCTGTGGATGAAATAAAGCTTTGTTATACCGTTATCCCTGTGTCAGTGTGTTTTCAATGGTTTGGGTTTTGGGACATCCACATATATCACGTTTGTGTCACATTCCTATATCCATAAACTAATGAGCCCTGGTTTCTGTGCAATAGATTAATACATATAATAATAATAATAATAATAATATTAATAATAATAATAATAATATAGGGGTAATACACATGAGAGGTCAAATTTGTGATACTGTGGAGTATCAACATTCCCCTGAAGAGCTGATAACAATATGACAGATGATAATGTGAATTGATTGATACAAAAACACTTTGTGTGATTTCACCAAATGATAATGAGAATACACCTTGGCACATGGCCACCAGCAATGGTGTGGGACTTTCCAGGATGGGTGTAGCGGAGATTATCCCTGATGGAGGTGAGTTGACTGTTGCTCCACGTGCCTCTGCACACCCTCCATGTGTGTTTGCGGCCCCTCCTGATGGGTTGGAGTAGATTAGTGTAGTGTATGTTCCCCTGGTACTTGGTATATGTCATGTGGCTGTGTAATTTGGCCACTGCTTCTTTTCCAAATCTATATCTGATGAGTGAGATGTATATGAGAATATCTTTTTATTTTTAGGGGCCACATTAGATCCTCTGTGAGTGAGAAAGGGATAATATGCCAGGCAGTTTCATGTTTTTGTGTTTCAATTTAATCAAGTAGTGTGTCTTTAATTGCTTTATGCACCTTGCAGCAACACTTTTCATATTGGCATATGAGTGACCATTCCAACATATGAGAAAATAAAAAATGTTTTTGTTCTTTGGGGATGGTTGTGCAATGAATTCTAATTCCTTCCATTGCTTTCCCCATATTTTAAAGTCCAGTGGTGTGTTTTTATTGTCTTTTGCAGTGATAAGAACTAGTCTGTAAACCATTTACAAGTTTATTTGGGACCCCTAATTTATTGGGCTACATTTGCCATTTGCGGGTTTGACTGCAATTGCTTACTTGGCAAATTGTATCAATTAAATAGCTATTTGCAATTTGAGCGATTGTAACTTTTGCGAGCTTCAAAGATGAAGGATGGGCAACGGCAGGAGTTTTCAGCCTGTAGCTCGCAAATTGATTGCGGGCATCTAGAGGAGGCCAATTGAATATCAGTAACCTTTGCGGGCTACATTACGGGCTTCAGTAATTGTGATCTTGATAATTTAGTAGGTCCCTAGGTCTATTATTATTCCTCATATATAATCTTTTTTTTTGTCCGGGATATGCACTATTTGCATGCATGTCTTTTGCTAATATCCATAGAGCTTTCTATAATTTTTCTACATGTTAAGAGTAGAAAAATTGCTATGATAAACCTTTCAAAGAGACAGCTACATCTGTTATTGCAAGCTAATTTTGCAAATAGCTCATTCCTTTACCCTACAGATATATTCCTTCCTTTTATAAAGATAAATTTCCTTCATATGATTTTGAAGGTCAATTATTCTGATATTAGATGCTATCATGATCTGTATGTGTTCTGATTCAAAAATGGTATAACACAGCCTTTTTATGGCACTACTTAATTAACTTAATTCTAAAAGTTACATGTATTTCACTGTTTAGGTCCTACTCTGTGGTCTTACTGTAAAATCATAATGCTGTGAATATATTTGTAGTTTCACACCTAATGGCTCAACATTGCTTTAGACTATGTGCTGAGAGGTAAAGTGATTTAACCTACCCAGAATGTTTAAAGCATAATTACAATTTGATTGAATTTAATTCATATGTATTTAAATACAATTAACCAACCACACATTTTAGTATGTCTACATATAGGCAGAATGCAGTCTTGGCTAGGTACAGATTGGGGGCTTAGGCATTGTTCTCGGGTATCAATGAGTTAATACACATCAGGCCACCAACACCAGTATTGGCATTGATTTTCATAATTCTGATCGCATATTGGACCCCCGAACCTAATTGATTGACATGTAACCTCCATGTTTTACTGTCGTACTAATGACAGTCTCATTTTCTATTGGCTGGTTCGAAATGGGGGGTCACGGACTTGCTTAATTGACAATGACACGCCCTAAACTGCTACGAACCAGTGCATGGTTTACGGAGTCGGCTTTGGGACAGTAACTTGGGGGCTTGAGCAATTGAATAGCTCCAGAGTCGGAGAGGAACAGGTACCCGCAACACACCTGCAGACATATGGCCTACATTGCACCAGTTGTGGGTATGCAATTGAATCGCACCCAATATCTTTAAAAACAACGCTTGTTTTTGGTGTGACAAAAATGTTGATCCAGAACTAGTGCTTATTAGTCTTTAGTCAGTATAGGAATCTTTATGTATAAGTATTTGAAACTTGACTCAAAGGAGTTTGCATTGATGCAAACTGATATAAAATATGTCACTGCACAAATATAACATTGGGTCTTTTAACAGTGCTGTAATAATATAGCATTTTAACCAACACCACTGAGTATGTGCAATACAACCGTGCATTTCTAGAATGTTGTGCTTGCCCAGGGTAATACATTCTGGCACTCAGATTGTTGCAGATAGCTTTTATGTTATTGGTTTTATCCTTAGGGTCTTTATTGACCATCCTTTTCATAATTTGTTTAATACAAAATAAAAGCTGTAAATGCAGCTTGGCTGAGAGAAAAGAGCACCTGTAAAATGCTGTAAAGACAAATCTAATAGCATATGGTATGAACATAGGTTAGTTCCAGTGGTGGAGCTAGAGAATGGAGGACCCTGGTGCAAAAAAATTTTCCCCAAGGGGGGATTGTAAAAAATGTTTGCATCAGTACTTATTTATCCAATGCCCCTCCTCAAAACCCCTTTCCATAACAGCACCCCTCCTTAAGACCCCTTCCCAAGATAGCACCCCTTTCCTTACCTGCTGCCTTTGCAAAACTCCTCTGCCTACAGTACAGCTCCAGGACTCTCGCAGGGTTAGGGAGAGGGGGCCCCTACACTACACTATAGAAATAGATATACTATCTCTACATAGCACCCAGTCCCTCTCAACACCACCACCACATAGCACCCTCTCCTTTTAGCAACCATCCCTACTTATGGAAAAAAAAGTAAATGCAAAAACATAATAATTACACCACACTGGAAGGTAGCTCCATCCCTGGTGAGTTCTATAGCATGTCCACTGATTGTGTTGGGTTAATTACCACAATTGGCACAATATTCAGTTAAGACTTTAACAAATATGAATTAAACTTCAAATGAAATTCACGTGTAATTGCCATTTAGTAAGTGCTTTCCTATTAAATTACAGAATTTTCAAATATAAAGTGTTGTTAAAATAAGACTCAGTACTTATTTCTTATTTCTTTGGTATGCAATATTAAGTGGAAGGGGGCATTTTACTATGTGGCTGAACAATTTTTCCCTAATTACTTTTTCATAAATACTACAAAAACTTTACATTGTACTTTTGTTTACCCTTAAATCGATCTTGCCTCATGTGAAAAATGGCAACTATTTGAAATGTTTTAATATAGGTTTGCTTATATTTCAGTTTCTTGAACTTTATTTTGTTTTCACAATAACATGTTTTGCGAAGAATTCAGATTTTGCCAGAGACTGTAATGTGTTATAAAAACGTATTTTACTCCAACTGAATTAGGATTTAGATGCCAGTACTTCAAACTCAATACAGTGCTGTGTAGTGTTTCAAATTAGCCTGTCAGTGACCCCTCTCAAGCTTCGTGTTGCAGAATGTTGCCACTGATTGGTTGCTATGAGACAGTGCAACCCTTGAACTTAGAAGTACACTGTCTGCATGAGTTGCATAGGAAATATTTGTAAGATATTAGGCAGAAAAAACAGAACGATTAAGCACTTCTTAATAAAATAAATTACACACAAGTAAAGCGCTATATAGTTATTTTATATTCCTGGTGAAGTCCAGAAACCTTCTATTTCCTTTTAAATTAAATAGGATAATAGGAGTTTATTTGACTGCATGGACCAAAATGCTACTTACATGCAGCCCTATTAAACTGTGATTTGGCCAATTGAATAGGGCTCTATATAAGCACAGATCATATTTTTTTTACAGATGTTTTTAGTTAGTGATCTTCTATCCAAAAGCAAGGTCTTAACTAACTGTAAAAAAATATGCTCTGTGCTTATATAGAGCACTTTGCAATTGGCCGAATCACAATTTAATAAGGCTGATGGTTACTAGGGAAGCACTTTTGTAGAATGGCAGGACTTTGTTTTGTATAAAGTTATTACTGTCAAGGTTATTACTGTCAAGTACACACATATATATTATTAATACATTTTAATACATTATTAATACTAGTTGTTGCATTAGAAATGTACTATACAAGTGTCTTCTGGTTTAGTTTTTACATTATGACAGCTTCCCAGCAGCCACATTCAGCTCCATAGTGTAGACATCCCCTGGAGGTGCCAACATAATCATTAGAGGGATTTTTAGATATTAACAAATATAAAATGTTTTATGAGGTGTGCTGCATATATATCACATATATAGTTGTGAGCATACGAGTTGTTGCTAACGTTTGCGGCCTCGCGCAGCGAGCCCGCAAGAACTGCATCCCTCGCGAAGCTAGGGACGCAATTCCCCGCAAATGCGGGTCTTTGTAAAGCGAGGGGCCGCATTTGCAGTGGTGGAGCATCCCAAAGTCTCCGCAAATGCGGGTCCTCGCGAAGCGAGGGGGCCGCATTTGCAGTGCTGGACGATCCAACGACGGCTGTGTTGTTTGACCGCAAATGCGGTCCCTCGCTAAGCGAGGGGCCGCATTTGCGGTGGTGGAAGGTCCAAACGTCGGCTGTGTTAACACACACGCAAGACTTTTAAAAAAAATTTTAAAGGCGCCTCACACGCGGTTAACACACATACGCACGACTTAGAAAAAAATACACTGCGTCGTACACGTAAACACCAACTGCGTCCCTCGGAAAAAAATTACGGCTGCATCGCAAAAAAATACGGCCATGAAACAACCCATTTCCAACACGCAAAACGCATCAAAACATCAGAAACACAAGTAATAAACACAACGAACACATAAAAAGCTTACTTACAGCAAGGGGGGGCATCCGGCACCTCGAAAAGTTAATTTACACGTCCATTTAAGTCCAAATATACGAGTTTTAACTGCCGAAAATCACCTAAGCGAGAGAAAAAATGTCCGCCGAACAAAACGAAAACGAGGCTTCAGATGTAACTATACTACAGTGACTCGCAAGACTGAAATACATACTATGCGGAACGTATCACACTGATATTAACCACCATTTTGAAAACTACTACACACAAAATGGGGGATGGAATGCAAATTGTAAGCTGGAACGCACATAGCGCATGCGTATTGCGTTATAACGGTCTCAGTCACTTGAAAGTTTATAAATACTGCCTACTTTCCAGAAATTTCGACATTTCTACTTAGGTGATGAACGGAGTGACTGGATAGTTAACTGCTGCTGTTACTTGAGAAGAGAATTGTTTCCTAATTTCCTACTTTACATTGTGCAAATTAGAAATGAGAGGTAAGCTATAATATGTTAAATTTTATTATCAAGACAGGACAAAAAAAAAAATTTAGTATAAAAATGTGATTTATGTATAGTGACATGTGGCACGCACATTTTATGTGTATAGCCCCTGCAACAAACTAATCTTAATCCAAACTAATTAAACAAGTATATTTAAATGACATTACAAAAAAAAATTAACTATTAAAATATGATTCATGTATAGTGATATGTGACACGCACATATATGTGTGTAGGCACAAAAACAAACTAATGTTAATTGAAAGTAATTAAAGAAGTATATTTAAATGACATTGATTTATTGTAATTCAATATATAACCTAAAGCTCAATCTTTCTCCTTTATTTTACTATTCAAACAGACTCTGCATCAACGGCGTCACTCAAGAATTTGCACCGTGCATTGTCAACCACAATCCCTTTTAAAGAACACCAAGAAAGAAGAGGTAAGATAGAAAAATACATAACATGCTGAAAAAGACCATGCTTTGCTAAATCAAAAACAGGAAATATACAATTAACCATTTCACTTTCTTTTTCAGACACTACAAGAAGACCGGCGGATTAAGATTGCCAGGAGGGGACCCTCTGTCATTCGACACTTCAATCAAGGTAAAGTATAACAAGTACAAAAAAGAAATGAACTATATATGTTTAATGGCCGCCAATATAACAAATGCCGCAACCAACAACTGGTGAACACAAAATAGGATAATGCTAAAAATAGAAAAACATTAAAGCTTCATAAAAATACTAATTAAGCAAATCAAGTGTTCAACATATGGTAGACACAAAACAGGATTGTACCAAAAATCACACAAACACATAGCAAATTAAATTAATATTCTTCTTTAATGTTTAAGAACGTATACGTCTTATAAAGAAGCCTAAATAAGCATACCAAAAGTGGTAGACACAAAACAGGATTGTACCAAAAATCCCACAAACACATAGCAAACTAAATGAATATTCTTCTTTAATGTTTAAGAACGTATATGCCTTATAAAGAAGCCTAAATAAGCATACCAAAAGTGGTAGACACAAAACAGGATTGTACCAAAAATCACACAAACACAAAGCAAACTAAATTAATATTCTTCTTAAATGTTTAAGAACCTATACGTCTTATAAAGAAGCCTAAATAAGCATACCAAAAGTGGTAGACACAAAACAGGATTGTACCAAAAATCACACAACCACATAGCAAACTACATTAATATTCTTCTTTAATGTTTAAGAACCTATAAGCCTTATAAAGAAGCCTTAATAAGCATACCAAAAGGGGGAGACACAAAACAGGATTGTACCAAAAATCACACAAACACATAGCAAACTAAATTAATATTCTTCTTTAATGTTTAAGAACCTATAAGCCTTATGAAGAAGAATAAATAAGCATACCAAAAGTGGTAGACACAAAACAGGATTGTACCAAAAATCACATACACACACATGGCAAACTAAATGAATATTCTTCTTTAATGTTTAAGAACGTATACGCCTTATAAAGAAGCCTAAATAAGCATACCAAAAGTGGTAGACACAAAACAGGATTGTACCAAAAATCACACAAACACAAAGCAAACTAAATTAATATTCTTCTTAAATGTTTAAGAACCTATAAGCCTTACAAAGAAGCCTTAATAAGCATACCAAAAGTGGTAGACACAAAACAGGATTTAACCAAAAATCACACAAACACAAAGCAATCTAAATTAATATTCTTCTTTAATGTTTAGGAACCTATAAGCCTTACAAAGAAGCCTAAATAAGCATACCAAAAGTGGTAGACACAAAACAGGATTGTACCAAAAATCACACAAACACATAGCAAAGTTAATTCATATTCTTCTTTAATGTTTAAGAACCTATAAGCCTTATAAAGAAGCCTAAATAAGCATACCAAAAGTGGTAGACACAAAACAGGATTGTACCAAAAATCACACAAACAGCAAAGTGAATTAATATTATTATTTACTGTTTACATTGCAATCATATCCAAAATAAGAACAACATTAATAATTACAGTATAAAAAAAATAACTGGAATATACAAATACATTTAAATTATTTTTAAAAGGTAGCACAAAAAACAGCATTGCAGAAAAATTCACCATAACAGATACAATACACCAAAATAATGACATGTTTGCTCTATTACAAATACATTCAAATCAAATAACATTTTCATTTTTATTTTACAACAGATACTGTGTGAAGACAATCGGACGAGGACTTTCAACAGAGGACCAGACCATTGGATGAGGACTTTCAACAGAGGACCAGACCATCGGACCAGGACTTTCAACAGAGGACCAGACCATCGGACGAGGACTTTCAACAGAGGACCAGACCATCGGATGAGGACTTTCAACAGAGGACCAGACCATCGGACAAAGACTTTCAACAGAGGACCAACAAACATTCTGATTGAAATCACACTTCAACCAAGGTACAGTATAATAAGTAAAAAATGAGAAAACTAAATAAACATGTTTGCTCTGCTTCCATGTCAACAGAAAAAGAAAAAAAAAACAAGCACTAACTATGGACCTTATTCAATTGCAATTTGGCCAATTCAATACATGTCTAAATAACCACATCACATTTTTTTTTCAAGAAGTTTTTAGTTGGTAAACATCTATCCACAAACAAGGTTTTCACTAACTGAAAATTTCTTTAAAAAAAATGTTATCTGCTTATTTACAGCACTAATGAATTGACCAAATCGCAATTCAATGAGGGCCTATAACTTTTAACAAAATATAACTGACACATTTCTCATTTACCTCTAATTTGTCTGTTATGGACAATAATGTTTAACAGTAATTCCAAATTTCAATATACCCGTATTTTTCGCCCTATAAGACGCACCGGCAGATAAGACGCACCTAGTTTTTAGAGGAGGAAAACAAGAAAAAAAAAATCTGAATCAAACACACCTACATTACACACAAATATATATATATATATATATATATATATATATATATATATAGATACACATACATACATATACATACACACATAAATATACATATATATATATATATATATATATATATATATATATATATATATATACACATACACACATAAATATACATATATATACATGTACATGGATTGGATACTCAGCCTGTGTTTATTCCAACCTTGGCTTTGCATTAAAGCTGTGTAATAATACAGCATGCATAAGCTTAAAGGAAGCCATGTTTGATGATGGCTACGGAATGAAGAGCGAGGCATTTGTGGACATATTTGTGTGTCCCAGCTCAACTTCCCAGAATGCAGTGTAATAACTGTTTTTTCTCGGAACTCTGAGCTGGAAGCAGGTTTTTTAACTTGCTTTGGACATTCAGATGTGAACACAGATGTACTTTTTATTTACTGTACTACTGTACGATGGAGGGCTTCTATCGCTCTTTTGCCCACCATATTATAAATGATTGTTGTGGTGAACTACCTACTCATAATTTCCACAACACAGGCTGAGATCCCGCTCCATGCTGATGATAGCCAGTAAGCTTGAAACATGTACATGGATTGGATACTCAGCCTGTGTTTATTCCAACCTTAGCTTTGCATTAAAGCTGTGTAATAATACAGCATGCATAAGCTTAAAGGAAGCCATGTTTGATGATGGCTACGGAATGAAGAGCGAGGCATTTGTGGACATATTTGTGTGTCCCAGCTCAACTTCCCAGAATGCAGTGTAATAACTGTTTTTTCTCGGAACTCTGAGCTGGAAGTAGGTTTTTTAACTTGCTTTGGACATTCAGATGTGAACACAGATGTACTTTTTATTTACTATATATATATATATATATATATATATATATATATATATATATATATATATAGATAGATACACATACATAGATATACATACACACATAAATATACATATATATATATATATATATATATATATATATATATACACATACACACATAAATATACATATATATATATATATATATATATATATATAGATAGATACACATACATACATATACATACATACACACACATACATGCACACATACACATACACACACATACATACATACACATACATACATACACATACATGCACACATATACATACACATACATACATATACTGCAGCATTTGGGAGCCCTTGACCCTCCTTGACCCTCCCTGACCCTCCTGATCCTCCTGATCCTCACCTTTCTTCTGATCTCTGCCATCTTGATCTCACCCCAGCGCTTCCTACAAGCACTCCTCGTGTACTGCAGCGTTGCGTGTGTGACGTCACTAGGACGCACCGGCCGACGCGATGCTGGTAGGAAGCACTGGGGTGAGATCAAGAGGACAGAGGCAGTGTGAAAATGTATATTCGCCGTATAAGACGCACCAACTTTCCTCCCCCAGTTTTGGGGAAGAAAAAGTGCGTTTTATACGGCGAAAAATACGGTACCCAATTAAATTAAATTATTTTCTTTTACAGATTAACATGGCTACTAACGAGAGCAAACAAGAGAAGAAAAGACGTCAAACTAGAGAAAGACAAGAGAGATGGGCCGACCAGCAGACACCAGAGGAGAAAGAAATGCGACGAGAAAAAGAACGCAAAAGACTTGCAAGCAAAAGACTATCAGCTGCAAAAATTAAAGATAAGTCCAAAAAAACTACCAAGCAAATAAAGCATTTACAACCTGTTCCTCAAACATCAGATGACATTTTACCAGAAAAAATAAGAGATACCAAAAAAAGCCATGAAAAAAACTAAGCATTTAGAACCTGTTCCTGAAACATTACATGACATTTTACTGAAACCAATACAAGATATACCAAGAAAAGCCACGAAAAAAACAAAGCATTTAGAACCTGTTGTTGAAACATTACATGACATTTCACCTGATAAATATGAAAGTCAAACTGCTATATGCTTTGCAAATTGTCCTTTACTCAAGTCTTTAGCAGTAGAGGTTCATAGTTGTGGGGACATGACTACTCAATGTCAGTGTTGTGATGCTTATTATTTTAATCAGGAGAGACCCAGAGATGGCAAATTTATTAGTTGCTGTCAAAAAGGCAAGTTCAAACTTCCACAAAGAAAATAATTTCCAATCTATTTACAAAACATTATGACTGATCCTACTTTTCCAAACTACAAGAATTTTAAGACAAACATAAGATCCTACAATAGTGCCTTAACCTTTGCATCTATGGGGGCAACATTAGCTGCTAATGTACCAGGACATGGTCCTTACTGTTTTAAAGTCCAAGGACAAATTTATCATCAGACTTCCCATTTACATCCAGAGGAAGGAGAGCAAAGAATATTCGCTCAACTATATGTCCTAGATACAATGGAAGCTGTTGACCAATGTATGCAGATGGAAGAAAATAAAAAATGCTTACCCAGTGTTTTTATAGAGCTAAATAACATTATGGACAATAATCCCTACAGTAAAGCTTATAAAAAATTGGCAGAAGTAGAAAATGAACAACTACTTCATGCACAAAGACATCAATTACCAATGCCAAAGGTTAATATGGTGTTTAAAAGAGACAGACTGATAAACGTCGTTATAACTTGCCAACATCAAATGAGGTTGCAATGGTGTTTCAAAATGATGAAGGAGAACCACCATTTCAAAGAGACATTAGAATATATCCCAGAAATGAGGAGCAACCATTCATTAATATGAGTATCTTAAGTCCAAATTTAGATCCAATGACATATCCCATTTTTTTCCCACACGGAGAAGCAGGTTGGCAACCAAAATTAACACTTCCCAGTTACCCAAATGCTAAAGCCAGAATCCGAAATAATGTTTCTATGCTTGAATTTAAAGTAGCTCAAATTGCCATTTGAAATGCAGTTAATCCAATTTTATGTGGTGGAAAACTAACACAACAATGGATTATTGATTCCTATTTGCAAGTTGAGGCCAATAATTTAAACTTTATAAAATATCAACAAGAAAAACTACGTGTAGACCAATATTCGGGACTAATGGACTATGTTGCTGATGTGGCTACAAGCAGAGACATGACAGCTGGCAAAGCCATCATTTTACCATCTTCCTTTCAAGGATCTCCTTGAAATATGAGAGAAAGATACAATTATGCTACGGCTATTGTCACCAAATTTGGAAAACACAATTTATTTCTTACATTTACATGTAATCCACAATGGCCAGAAATTACACAAAATGTACTTCTTGCACAAAGTGCTTCGGATAGACCAGATTTAGTAGCCAGAGTTTTTAAGATTAAATTAAATGAATTAATATGTGACATCACTATAAGTCAGTTATTTGGCAAATGTCTTGCTTATGTATATACCATTGAATTTAAAAAAAGAGGCCTTCCACATGCACATCTTCTGATAATACTTCAAGAAAAAGATAAATTAGATACTGCTGACAAAGTGGATGCAGTTATTGTTGCAGAACTACCAGATCCAGAACTATATGGTAG
Organism: Discoglossus pictus; assembly: GCA_027410445.1. NCBI lineage: Eukaryota > Metazoa > Chordata > Amphibia > Anura > Alytidae > Discoglossus > Discoglossus pictus. Next base: position 70,267,506 of record CM050164.1, on the reverse strand, counting down.
ACTATCTGAGATTGTTACTCATCGCATGATTCATGGACCCTGTGGTGAGCTTAATCCACAATCACCATGTATGGAAAATAATAAATGTTCCAAAGATTTTCCAAAAGATTATAGAGACAAAACCTATGCCAATTGTGATGGCTATCCACTTTATAAAAGAAGAGAAGGAGATAGTGCCATTATTCGTGGAAACAAGGTTGACAATAGATATGTAGTACCCTACAATCCACATTTACTCATGAAGTACAACGCCCACATCAACGTAGAAGCCTGCACTTCCATCAAATCAATTAAATATGTCTACAAATATATTTACAAAGGCTACGATGCAGCTACTGTAGTCGTCAAAAGTGCAGACAACCCTGAAAGTAGTGAGTTAGTACATGATGAACTTGCATCTTATGTAGATGCTCGCTATGTCAGTGCGCCAGAAGCTATGTGGCGGCTTTTAAAATTTGAAATGCTTGATAGATCACATGCAGTATATAGATTAGCAGTACATTTGCCACAAAGACATTTAGTGTATTTCCATGCTGGAAATGAAATTAAAGCATTGGCCCAAAGTGAAGATCGTCACACTACACTAACTGCATGGTTTGAATTAAATTCCACAGAATCACAAGCAACACAATTCTTATATATTGAAATTCCATATCACTATGTTTTTGTGAATGGATTATGGAGACCGAGAAAAAGCAGAGGCAATAAAATAATCCCAAGAATTTACACAGTCAGTCCAAAAGATGTTGATCGTTTTTGCTTATGGATATTACTTTTAAATGTTCCTGGAGCACAAAGTTTTGAACACTTAAGAACTGTTAATGACATAGTATATGAATCCTTACATTTAGCTGCAAGACATAGAAACTTACTAGCTGATGATACAGAATGGGAAAGATGTTTAGAAGAAGCAGCAAAATGTCAAATGCCACTGCAGATGAGAGAACAGTTTGCATTTATTTGTATCTTCTCAAATGCTCCAAATGCATTAGCTTTGTGGGAGACATTTAAAAGTAATATGGCTGAAGACTTTTTGCGACGATACAATGAACCCATTGCACACTTAAAAGCGTTAATGGAAATCCAAGAAGTATTTTTAACTCATGGATTAAGTTGTGCAAGTTTTAATTTGCCTGATCCAGGTCTTATAGATGACATAAACTTTGAAGACTATGACATTCAACTACAAGCAGAAAGAACAGAAGAAAGACTTGCAACTTTAAATACCTTACAATTGCAAGCATGTAATGCCTTTTAAAATGCAATAGATGATGACATGGTGACAGAGCGTTATTTCTATCTTGATGGACCTGGCGGATCAGGAAAAACCTATCTATATAATTTATTAATGAGTTCAGTACGAGCACAAGGTCAAATAGCAATGGCGTTTGCCATTACTGGAATTGCTGCACTTTTGTTAGAAGGTGGAAGAACTGTACATAGTGGATTTAAACTGCCAGTGCCTATTTTAGAAACTTCTGTGTCAGATATTCGCATGACATCATTACAAGCAAAGAAATTGAACAAATGTAAATTAATTATAATAGATGAGGCCACAATGATGTCATGCTATACCCTCCAATGTATTGACCGTTTGCTTTGTGAAGTCATGGATAATACTTTTCCATTTGGTGGAAAGGTAATGTTGTTAGGTGGAGATTTTAGACAAACATTACCTGTCGTTGTACATGGAAATCGAACTGACATTATCGAAACCTGTATAAAGTCATGCACACTATGGAAACATTTTACCCATCTTCAACTGCAACAAAATATGAGATCAGAAGGCCAAAATGATTTCAATGATTGGCTTATTAAAATTGGAGAAAGCAGAACAGAAACAATACCACATTTACCTGATGACACTGTAGAGATCCCACCTCATATGATTTGTCACCAAGATATTATATCGTCTATATTTGAAGGTAGGATAAATAACCAGGAATATTCCGAGCTTGCCAACCAAGTGTAAAAATAAGGATGCATTAGTCCTCAATAATGAAATCTTTAAAAAAATGAATGCACCACAAATAAATTATCACAGTGCTGATTCTGTACTTGCTGATGACAATGAAAGTCAGGCTAACTTTTCTACTGAATTCATAAACTCACTAACTGCCACCACATATTTTGCAGCTAAAGAAAGGTGCAATTATCATGTTACTGCGAAATATGAACCCCAAAAAAGGCCTATGCAATGGGACAAGATTAATTGTTCAACAATTAAAGGACCATTTTATAGATGCTGAAATTTTAACTGGTACCCATAAAGGACAGAGAGTTTTCATACCAAGAATAGATTTAGCACCAAGTGAAAGTAGTCTCCCTTTTATACTTCAAAGAAGACAATGTCCCATTATTATGGCATTTGCCATGACCATTAATAAATCACAAGGTCAAACATCCAAATCTGTGGGTATTTTCTTGGAAGAACCAGTATTTGCACATGGTCAATTGTACGTTGCGTTGTCATGGTGCAAAAATCCACAGGCTATTAAAGTTTACATTGAAAAGAATGAAAGTCAAGGTGATTTATTAGAAGATGGATGTATTTTTACTAAAAACATTGTCTACTATGAAGTACTATAACTTTTCATTAAAGAAATAAAACCCATGCAAAACAAATTTAAAAGCATTCAAAAATACAAAACAATAAACAATTCAGTCATAATTAATGGAAGTACTGTTTATGGATGATTCGCCTCACAAAACACTTGCCTTGCATTTTTTTTACAAATTATGTTAAAATGTTAATTAACTATGTTACTGTTTCTAATGTTACAAGTTTGAAAACAATTTTTTCAAGTTCTTTACTTCAACATTTTACAAAGTTCATGTTAAGAGCTCAACCACGTTTTAAGACACAATGTAAATATTGTCTGTTATGTTAAGATTACTCCCTGTATTAAGCTTTATCGACAGTTCATGGGGTCCGGAAGGAATTATTTTAATTGGGTACATTTTAAAGAGAGTTTTTACTGTTTGCCTTCCTCTGCATTCAATGTATATTGAAGTTAAAAAAAATTTGATAGAAATTGCATGTTAAAAAAAACATTGCCTCAAGTTTACAATACTGATTAGTTTAAAGTTCAACTGTATTTGTTAAAATATTAATTCACTATGTTACTGTTTATAATGTTCCAAGTTGTAAAAATGTTTTTTCAAGTTCCTTAGTTACACAGATAAGAAACTTCAAGTTTCTAAAAATATTATGTCAATTTTATTACTTAAATAAATTACAAAGTTCATGTTAAAATTGGGTACGTTTCAAGGAGGGTTTTTTCTGTTTGTCTTCCTCTGGATTAAATGTATATTGAAGTTAACAATTCTTCAGATAAAAATTGCATGTTAAAAAAACATTACCTCAAGTTTACAATACTGATTAGTTTAAAGTTCAACTGTTTTTACATTCAACTGTTAATACTTTTATTACAAAATGATGTTAAAAAATTAATTCACTATGTTACTGTTTATAATGTTCCAAGTTCTAAAAAAAAATTTGTCAAGTTCCAAAGTTACACAGATAATAAAGTTCAAGTTTAAAAAAATATACTTTCAAGTTTCTTACTTACATATATTACAAAGTTCATGTTAAAATTGTGTACGTTTCAACAAGGGTTTTTACTATTTGTTTTCCTCTGGATTCAATGTATATTAAAGTTAACAATTCTTCAGATACAAATTGCATGTTAAAAAACCATTACCTCAAGTTTTCAATAATGATTAATTTAAAGTTCAACTGTTCTTACATTCAAATGTTAATAATTTGAATACAAAATGCTTTAAGACTTATTTTTCACCAAGAGAACATTTTACAAAACTAAACATGTTTAATATCACAATACTTACAAGTGTCAAATATGTATATTAATAACTAAACAAATTTCCAAACATACACATCTCATTAACGTCATTTTTTGACGGGCAAGTCGCTAGTATATATATATATATATATATATATATATATATATATATATATATATATATATATATATAGAGAGAGAGAGAGAGAGAGAGAGAGAGAGAAACAGAGAAAGAGAGAGAGAAGAAGAAAGACAGAGGAAAGAAATGAATGAAGGAGAAGAGAGGGGGTTGTCATGGTGGTAGGGGTGAAGACTGGCTAATCTTGCGCCCCCAAAATGCCAAAACCCTAGGTCTAGACAAACTTATGTTTCAAACTCCCCACAAAGCTGCCATACTGTATATTATTTCCAAATAAACACTCTTTCCCTTTCCCCTTTAAAATTAAGCACAGTTTAAATACCAGAATACTTTTCTCCATGATCCCCCTGTATTTTTCTGAGAAATGTTGCTAACTAACAAAGGGAAAACATCACATAGACCATTTAACTGAGAAAACTGGTAAAAAGTTTTGGTCTCTCTGCAATTACTTAATCGATAGCAATATGTATTGCATATGTGTGTTTGCTTAATTAAGGCAATAAAATGGTGCCTGGAGATCAAAGAAAGGGAGAAGGAGAAAGTGACATGCTGTGCCCATCTGTCATAACCGATATACTTAATATAGAGAAAAAAAGTGTGCATAATAACAAAACAAAGGCTCAGCAAAGCAATTATAATGCAGAATAAATCATATTTAAATAAGAACTTTCCTTAACTCATAACCGATTACATGGTGGGTTCCTATAGTGATCTGGCCTATATTGCTGCAGATTTCATTGTCAGCTATCAGAACACAATTTAAAAAAAGAGAATGAACTTATTTTTACAGCTGCCACGTGTCTGTCAATAACACAGTTATTTCTTTCAAATATGAGTTTTAGCTATTGCATTTTAGCTATTGCATTTTAAGTAGCCATGTCAGTTCAGTTATTTCTATATATAATTACAATTACAATAATATTTTTTTTAAATGAACTAACATTGTCACTTAATGGACAAGCTTTCAAGAGTTGTCGTGTTCTGAGTACTGTACTTGTACTCTCCCTGTATCAGTCTGAAGTATTACTGATAAATTAATAGAAATCTCATTAAAGCTTGTCTATATAATAACACTGTTAGTATATTAAATATTATATTATTAATTATTGGTATACTTGTATGTAGTATTAAAATAGTTAAAAAGAAAACGGAATGATCCTGTTCAAAAGTTTGCATATCCTTACTTAGTTCTTAATACTGTCTATTGTCCCCTTTTACATCAATGACAGCGTGCAGTATTTTGTAATAGTTGTCCATGAGGCCCCTAATTCTTGCAGGTGGTATAGCTGCCCATTCGCCTTGGCAAAATGCCTCCAGGTCATGCAAAGTCTTTGGTCGTTTTGCATGAACCACGCGTTTGAGATCTTCCCAGAGTGGCTTGATGATATTAAATGTCAGGAGACTGCGATGGCCACTCTACAGCCTTGACCTTTTTGTGCTGTAACCACTGGAGAGTCAACTTGGCCTTGTGCTTAGGGTCATTGTCAGGCTGGAAAGTCCAAGAGCGTCCCATGTGCAGCCTTAGTGCAGAATAATCCAATTTGTCTACCGTTATTTTCAGATAACACGCAGCACTCATTTTGCCATAAATTTTCCCCAAAAAACATCAGTGAGCCACCACCATGCTTCACAGTGGGGATGGTATACTTTTCACTATAGGCCTTGTTGACCTCTCTCCAAACATAGCGCTTATGGTTTTGACCATGAAGCTCTGTTTTGGTCTCGTCACTCCAAGTTACAGTGTGCCAGAAACTGTGAGGCATGCCAAGGTGTTGTCAGTCATAGTGTAACCAGGCTTTTTTGAGCCATTGGTGCAGTAAAAACCTTCTTTCTGGCAACTCAACCATGCAGCTAATTTTTGTTCAAGTATCGTCGTATTGTGCTCCTTAAAACAACCATACCGTCTTTTTCCAGAGCAGCCTGTATTCATCCTGAGGTTACCTGTGGGTTTTTCTTGGGTCTACCTGAACTTAGCTTGGTATCAAGAGATCCCCGATTATTGTAATTAAATTAAGTTATTGAATAGTACTGATTGGCAATTTCAAGGCTTTGGATATTTTTTTAGATCCTTTTCAATCCTTATGAAGTTCCATTACCTTTTTACGCAGATCTTTTGACGGTTCTTTTCTGCTCCCCATGGCTCAGTATCTAGCCTGCTCAGTGCATCCACATGAGAGCTAACAAACTCATTGACTATTTATACACAGACACTAATTGCTTTTTAAAAAGTCACAGGTGTGGGAAATTAACCTTTAATTGACATTTTAACCTGTGTGTGCCACCTTGTGTGTCAGTAACAAGGTCAAACATTCAAGGAAATGTCATCTTTTGATCAGGGCCATTTTGGTGATTTCTATTATCATTAAGATTTCCAAAAGGGGGTGTGTGACCTATATGCACAATACATGGCCTTTCCTTTTCCGGTGTAGTGATTGCCACATGACCACTAGCTGGCTTGCCAATGAGGAGGTCATTGCATATGACCTCTCCTACATTATTGTGTCTGTAGCAGCACCTTCTCATTGGTGCCCCCCGTTTTCACAGAGCTTGCTACGTTATGACGCAACCGATTGTCTGGCAGTATAACCGGATGGATAGGCTGGACTCATTAGCCTTGGTTGGCAGGCAGCCTAGGAGAAGGAAAAATCTGATTTAAAACCTGGGTAGATGCAGCTCGTTAGCCCTGTAAGGCAAGTGTATGGGTCGCCTGATGCTGACCCTGGAGACAATGGCATCGTTTGGCAGCACCCTGAATTTACCAAGCAGCCTTCTCTATGGACAGCACTGCTTGCTTCACATGGAGAGGGGCCTAGAAAAGGTGGTCTAAAGAAAGCTCACCCAGTTGGCTAGCCACAGTCAATGGACATCTCTAAATGTAAAAAAGAAAAGGCTCACACCTGCCTCACAAGGTGTACTTGGATTGAAACGCACATGTTGGAACATCAGAACTATGCTTGACACAACAGACAGCGGTCGCCCAGAACGACGCACTGCTCTAGAAGCCCACAAACAATCAAGGCTGGCTATTGACATTGCTGCCCTCAGTGAAGTCTGCCTCCCAGAGGAAAGAAGCCTTCAGGAACATTTGTCAGGCTATACCCTCTACTGGTCAGGGAAGCCAGAAAATGAGAAACTCCTCTCTGGTGTGGGCTTCATGGTCAGGAACCATATCGCCTCCAAACTTGATAACCTGCCATAGGGTCACTCATTTTTATGCATCTCCCACTTCAAAACAAACAGCATACAACAATTTTCAGTGTCTATGCCCCAACTCTTCAAGCGGATCCTGCAGAAAAGGACAAGTTTTACACCGACCTGCGCAATCTCGTACAAAACGTCCTGCCGATGACAAGGTCATCATCCTCTGCGACTTCAATGCCAGAGTAGGCAGGGATTCGGAAGCTTGGAAAGAGGTACTTGGCAATCACAGTGTTGGAAACTCCAATGACAATGGGCTCCTTCTACTAGCACTGTTTTGCACTGAGCAGAAACGCACCATCACCAATAGAGTTTTCCAGCAGAAATACAGACTAAAGACAACCTGGATGCATCCTCAGTCCAACCACTGACATCTTATAGACCAGGGGTCCCCAACCGCTGGGCCAGGGACCAGCACCGGTCCACGACATCTGTTCAGCCGGGCTGTGTTTGTCAGCAGCAACCCCCTCCTCCCCCAGCAGCCCAGTCCTCCTACTTGTTCACTGTGGTCCCTGGTCTGGTTGTCTCATTAGTCAGGATCTTCATAATGCAGGGTCACATGACTTCATTAGGAATTCCCCCCCCCTGCAGTATGAAGATCCGGCAGGGGAAGGATGTCCAGCCTCTGACTAATGAGACAACCCAACCATGGACCACAGTGATCAAGTAAGGGGAGGGGGCTGCAGGGGAAGGGGGGGGGGGGTTGAGTGGTGCTGCAAGTATTTTTGGGGACTAAATGGGGCTGCTGTGGGGGGGGGTGAGTGGTGCTGCAGGGTTTTTGGGGGGCTGAATGGGGATGCTGGGGGTTGAGTGGTGCTGTAGGGTTTTTTGGGGCTGAATGGGGCTGCTGGGGGGGAGGTGCTGCAGGTTTTTTGGGGGGCTGCTGGGGGGGTGAGTGTTGCTGCAGGGGGGTTTGAGGCTGAAGTGGGTTGAGTGGTGCTGCAAGTGGGTTTTGGAGCTGAACGGGGCTGCTGGGGGTTGAGTTGTGCTGCAGTGTTTTTTGGGGGCTGAATGGGGCTGCTGGTGGGGGGTGAGTGGTGCTGCAGGAGATTTTTGGGGCTGCTGGGGCGGTGAGTGGTGCTGTAGGGGGGTTTGGGGGCTGAAGGGGGTGAGTGGTGCTGCAAGGGGGTTTTGGAGCTGAATTGGGCTGCTGGGAGGCTGAATGGGACTGCTGGGATAAGACTGGTGGGGGTTGGGGGCTGCTGGGGGTAAGTGGTGTTGCTGGGGGGTTCTGTGGCTGAATTGAGCTTCTGAGGGGATGGGTGGGGCTACTGTGGGGTTGGGGGCTGGATGCGGCTGCTGGGGGTGAAAGGGGTTGCTAGGGGTGAGTGGTGTTGCTGTAGGGTTTTGGTGCTGCTGGGGGTGGTGAGTGGTGCTGCAGGTTTTTTGGGGGCTGAAATGGGCTGCTGGGGGGTGGGTTGTGCTGCAGGGATTTTTTGGGGCTGCTGGGGGGCTGACTGGGACTGCTGGGGGGCAATAAGACTGCCGGGGGGTTGGGGGCTGCTGGGAGTAAAAGGGACTGCTAGGGGCTGCTTGGGGCTGAGTGGTGCTGCTGGGGGCTATGGGGCTGCTGGGAGGGGGTAAATGGTGCTGCTGGAGGGTTGGGAGGCTGAATTGGGCTGCGGATGGGCTGAATGGTGCTACTGGGGGGTTGGGGGCTGAATGCGGCTGCTGGGGGTTAAAGGGGCTGCTGGGGGTGAGTGGTGTTGCTGGGGGTTTATGGGGCTGCTGTGGGGTTGTGGGGCTGCTGGGGGGCTGAGTGGTGCTACTGGGGGTTTGGGGGCTGCTGGGGGTGAAAGGGGCTACTGGGGTAAGTGGTGTTGCTGGGGGGGTTATGGGGCTACTGGGGTTTGTGGGGCTGAATGGTGCTGCTGGCGGGGGTTCAGGGGTGCACTGTACTACAGAAAAAGAACATGTTAGCATAAAATATTTTTTACTCAGTTTAAATAAATATATTTATGTCACTTGTGGGGGCAAGTCAAAGCATTTTTTGCCCCTCCTCCATGGGGGGGGTTGCATCTGCATCCCCCTGTCACCCCCTTCCCCACATTTTTTTTTATGGAAATGGTCTCTGGTGCAAAAAAGATTGGGCACTATATTCTGGTGCGCCAGCGAGACCTTCGAGATGTCCTGCTCACTCGAGTAATGCCCAGAGCAGAATGTAATACAGACCACCATCTGGTGAGCTGCAAACTTCGACTCCACTTTAATCCTTAATCAAAGAGGAAAGGAGCCCCAAAGAAGAAGTTACAGATCTGTAAACTCTAGTCAGGGAAGACCGACTTCCAGGTGAATCTCCAGTCAAGACTAGAAGAACACAGGTGCTTCACATATACCTCCTCAGATGCTCTATGGGAAGATCTCAAAACCAGAAGAGGTCCTAGGTTTCTCCACAAAGAAAAACAAAGACTGGTTTGACGAAAACAGTCAGGAGATCCATGAATTACTGTTGGAAAAGAATTCCGCTCACCAAGCACATCTCGCTCAGCCGTATAGCCCTAACAAGAAAGCAGCCTTCCATCTTGTGTGCAGCAACATCCAATGAAAGCTTTGAGAAATTCAGAACCAGTGGTGGACCAACCTCGCTGAAGGAACTGCAGAGGGTTTTATAAAGGCATGAAGGCCGTGTATGGCCCTTCACACCTGGTTCAAAGCTCAGTGCAGTTCAGACAGTCAAACACTCCTTACAGACAAGGCATTGATTCTGAATTGGTGGTCTGACCACTTTCAGGCTCTATTCTGTGCCAACCGCATAGTTTCAGTCTCACTGCTCCGTCGCATTCCACAACAGCCAATGAAAACAAAACTGGATGAAATCCCTACTCTTGAAGAGAATGTAACAGCTATTAAGCAGCTGAAAATGATAAGGCTGCAAGAATTGATAGGATCCAAGCTGAGATCTGGAAACATAAACTCCATGATCTCTTTGTTTGCTGCTGGCGCCAAGGCAAACTGCCACAGGACCCTTATGACGCAATCATCATCACCATGTACAAGAAGAAGGGAGACAAGTCAGACTACTCCAATTACCAGGGGACACTACTCTCCATCACAGGGAAAATCCTTGCAAGAGTACTCCTCAACAGACTGGTGCCCACTATTGCAGAAGTTCTCCTCCCCGACAGTCAGTGTGGCTTTAGAGCCAACAGGAGCCCCACTGACATTGTTTTTGTTCTCAGGCAGTTCCAAGACAAAATGCAGAGACCTGACCAAAACGTTCAACACTGTGAGTAGGAAGGGTCTGTGGCAAATCCTGGAACGTATAGAATGTCCTCCCAAGTTCCTTAACATGATCATCAAGCTACACGAAGACCAGCGTGGCCAAGTTAGGCACAACAATGACCTGTCTAAGCACTTCCAATAAGCAACGGCATGAAGCAGGGCTGTGTTGTTGCACCTACCCTATTCATGCTATTCTTCAGTATGATGCTGCAAAGGGCCACAACAGACCTTGATGTTGAGGATGGACTCTACATCCGATTCCTCACAGACAGCAGTCTGTTCAACCTGAGGTGACTAAAGGCCCACACCAAGGCAGAAGAATGACTAATTTGAGATCTCTCCCCCGTCGATGCTGCCCTTGTTTCCTATACGGCGACAGCTTTGCAGCAAATTACATATTGCTTTGCAGAGGCTGCCGAGCTTTTCGGTCTAGAAGTCAATTTGAAGAAGACTGAAGTTCTCCACCAGCCCACACCTCAGGAAGATTACTGTCCTCCTTGAATCACTATTGATGAGTCTAAGATGAAAACAGTCCAACAGTTTACCTACCTTGGTTGCATCATCTCCTCGGGCGCAAAGGTTGACAAGGAAATTGATGACAAACTAGCAAAGGCAAATGGTGTATTCGGCAAGTTATATAAAAGGGTTTGGAAGAACAAGCATCTGAACAAGTGCACAAAGTTTAACGTGTACTGAGCTGTTGTGCTGACCACCCTACTGTACGATTCTGAGTCGAGGGATATCTACCGCCACCACATATGGCTTCTTGAGCTCTTTCATCAACGCTGCCTCGGCACCATCCTCAACATTCACTGGAATGACCACATCTCCAACCCTGAAGTTCTATAACAGGCAGGAGTCCTTGGCATTGAGGCCATAATGTTGAACAAGCAGTTGCGCTTGGCAGGACACAGCTCTAGGATGGAGGATGATCGGCTTTCAAAGATTGTGCTATATGGTGAGCTCATCACTGGCAATCGTGAGTAGGGTTGAAGAAGAGCACTCACTGAAACAGTCCCTTGATGCCTGTCATGTCGATGGGCCGCTTTAGCTTCAGATGGAGAAGTACCATTAACCAGGCTGTCTCCTCTTTCGAGAACACATGCAGGGCTGGTCTTGATGACAATAGGAAACGTGGAAAAAATGGTGTCACTACAGCACCCAACCCAGAACAAGCCTTCCTGTGCCACCACTGTGGGTGAGTCCCGCATTGGCCTCCTCAGTCACCAGAGAGCCCATAGATGTGGACACCCCTCTTAAATTTGCGTTCGCAAAGCCAAACCTATATATAGGATTTAAAAGGGAGCCAAACAACTATGTAATAATAAATGGCTTCATATGATCACTATCCTTCAATAAAATACATTTTTGTTTGCATAATCAATCAATATAAATGCCCAAATTTCTCAATTTCTGCCAGGGTATGTAAACTTTTGAGCACAACTGTATGTATATGACAAAAGAAAAAAGAAAAATAACAAATACCTAGAGCTCTGAATCATCTACTTGAACCATCAATAAATGACTCAACAACTGAAAATATTTAGTCAGCTCATATAAATGACTGCTAGGTTGTAATTAGACATCCTTGCAATGGTCATAGTCACTTAGAATCACGGCTAACTAATAAATGACAATCCACAAAATAGAGTAAAACATAGGGTTAAAACTCCCTCAAGAGTGACCATTACGTAAAACATAACTTTTAATATTACCATAATAAAAAAAATAATTAACATATATGAGATAATAATAAAAGAAAACAATAGAAAGAAAAGGGGCAAACAGATATAGCTTTTTTATTTTTTCTTTGTTTTTATTATCTTATATATGTTTTTTTTTATTATGCTATATATTAAAAGTTATGTTTTAAGTAATGGTCACTCTTGAGGGAGTTTTAACCCTATATTTTACTCTATTTTGTGGATTCTCATTTATTAGTAAGTCGTGATTCTAAGTGTCTATGACCATTGCAAAGATGTCTAATTACAACCTAGCGGTCATTTATATATTTTTTCAATTGTTAAATAATTTATTGATGGTTCACATAGATGAATTGGAGCTCTAGGTATTAATTGTTTTTATTTTTTATTTTGTCTTTTATATTGCATTATAGCAACTCTGGAGTTCCATTTGCACCTTTGTGGATTATCCTTTTCCTGGACCAGATCCATGAGTCATAGTTGAATATTGTGGTGTTTTTCTCTTTACTTATACAGTGGGGAGAAAAAGCATTTGATCCCCTGCTGATTTTGAACGTTTGTCCACTGACAAAGAAATGATCAGTCGATAATTGTAATTGGAGGTGTATGTTAACAGTGAGAGACAGAATAACAAAAAAAAAAAAAGTAATAAATTGATTTACAGGTCAGTGAGGGAAATAAGTACATGATCCCATATGAATCAGCAAGATTTCTGGCTCCCAGGTGTCTTTTATACAGGTAACGAGCTGAGATTAGGAGCCCTCTCTTAAAGGGAGTGCTCCTAATCTTAGCTTGTTACATGTATAAAAGACACCTGTCCACAGAAGCAATCAATCAGATTCCACACTCTCCACCATGGCCAAGGCCAAAGAGCTGTCCAAGGATGTCAGGGACAAGATTGTAGACCTACACAAGGCTGGAATGGGCTACAAGACCATCGCCAAGCAGCTTGGTGAGAAGGTCACATTAGTTGGTACAATTATTTGCAAATGGAAGAAACACAAAATAACTGCCATTCCCACTCGGTCTGATGCGCCATGCAAGATCTCACCTCATGGAGTTTCAATGATCATGAGAACAGTGAGGAAGTGAGTGAAAAGTGTTGGAGGAGGAGAAATGCTGCCTATAACCCCAAGAACACCATCCCCACTGTAAAACATGGAGGTGGAAACATTATGCTTTGTGGGTGTTTTTCTGCTAAGGGGACAGGACAACTGCACCACATCAAAGGGACGATGGACGGGGCCATGTACCCTCAAATCTTGGGTGAGAACCTCCTTCCCTCAGCCAGGGCATTGAAAATCTGTTATGGATGGGTATTCCAGCATGACAATGACCCAAAACACACAGCCAAGGCAACAAAGGAGTGGCTCAAGAAGAAGCACATTAAGGTCCTGGTGTGGCCCAGCCAGTCCCCAGACTTTAATTCATTGAAATTCTGTGGAGGGAGCTGAAGATTCGAGTTGCCAAACATCAGCCTCGAAACCTTAATGACTTGAAGAGGATCTACAAACAGGAGTGGGACAAAATCACTCCCGAGATGTGTGCAAACCTGGTGGCCAACTACAAGAAACATCTGACCTCTGTGATTGCCAACAAGGGTTTTGCCACCAAGTACTAAGTCGAAGGGGTAAAATACTGATTTCCCTCATTGACCTGCAAATCAATTTATAACTTTTTTGGCATGCGTTTTTCTTGTTTTTTTTTTTTTTTTTATTCTTTCTCTCACAGCTAAAATACACCTACCATTAAAATTATAGACTGATCATTGGATAATAGTTCACAATGAGTAGGGGATCAAATACTTTTCCCCCCCACTGTATATATATATATATATATATATATTTATATATATATATATATATATATGCCAAATTGTATGTACATACTATAGGAATCTTAGTTTTATTATCGAATTAGATAGATGAAGTAACATTTTATAAATTACTACATTTTACTACATTTTATTTTATAAAGTAGTATTTCTGTCCTGGTATTTTCCAATCTCAGTAAACACAGCTTTGAAATGTTCTCTAATTACTAAACCATGATAATTAAAAGGAAATGTTTGAGCTGTTTGCCACTTGGATTTTTAAATTTTCATCAATAAGAGAAATTTGAGGCATCAGCAGAAGAGGCGAGAGCTGTAGTCAGATGCCTGAGTTTCCTGACCAGGGTGGGCAAATACTGCAGAACAGCATTTGGTTACCGGGAAGGAATGAGAGCGCATTGGCAATGGCATTAGACCAGTGTATTCATAACTACGGAATTCCGTAAGGCGGGAACGGCGTAACCCAGGGACTGCCTGTAGTTACTTATTATCACTAATATAGTTGTCGTACTGCGGGCATAGAGGAGGGAAGGAGAGTGAACAAGAAAGAAGGAGGGAGGCAGAGAGAGAGAGGAGGGAACGAGAGTGAAGGATTTAAAAGGCAGCCAAACATCTATGCAATAATAAATGGCTTAATATGATCACAATCCTTCAACAAAAGACATGTTCTTTGCGTGATCAGTCATAGCTTCAAAAAAAAAATGCCAAAAGGTCAAACTTTTTGAGCACAACTGTATTCTGAGAGTGCATCTGAGGAGCAGAAAGTGAAAAGTTGGAGTCCCCAAAGCATGTGGTGAAGTAAACATTATTGCACTTATATCTGTGTTTTATTAGTTCCATAAAAAACCTCAGTCCACATAGATGTGTAGTCTGTCTGTTTTTCACTTCTTTCTAATCTATTACATGTAGCATTATTTTCAGGAAATCAAAGAATTTGCAATGTCTCTGAGGTGGCTGGCGTCTTTCTCCTCACTGCATGCCTGCGGTCTGCTAAAACAATCTGTTTCACCCATAGAGCTCTAAGCCAGTCAAAGTTCATGTGAAAGGACAAAGCATATTGTTTCAGAGAAAATGAAGATGGCAACCAATGTAGAGACTGGAATCCTGTTATATAATTAAATTAATGCTACTTGTAATATATAAGGAAGAGAAGATTGTTATATATATATATATATATATATATATATATATATATATATATATATATATATATATATATATTTATATATATACAGTGGCGGAGCTAGTGATGAAGGGCCTAGTGCAAAAAAATATTATTTACCCCCCCCCCCCCCCCTAAAAATAGGGCCCCTTGTTGCACCATTCACCTCCAAGCCCCTCAGCAGCTATATTCACACCCAACAACCACAGGACCTCCTCAGCAGCACCATTCACACCCAACCCCCTCAGATGCCATATTAACCCCTGAACCCCCAAGGCCCCTCAGCAGCAATATTCACTCCCCAACACCCCAGGGCCCCTTCCGAAGCACCATTCAATTCCCTAAAAAAACTTGTCACGCCATTCATCTCCCCTAAGCAGCCATATTCACCCCTAGGGCCCCCTCGGCAGCACCATTCACCCCGTAGAAAAACAGCCCCCCCTCAGGAGCATCATTCAACCCCTCAAACCCCCCTGGGCTCTTTGTCACAATATTCAAACCCCTCAGGCCCCCTGCACCATTCACCCCCCTCCCCTCCTCTTACTTGTGCCTTGCAGTTCCTGTTCCGTATCTCATTGCTCAGAGGTTGGGCATCCTTCCCCTGCCGGAGCTTCATACTGCAGGGTTCTGTGACATCACTAGGGATTCCCCTCCCCTGCAGTATGAAGCTCCGGCACGGGAAGGATACCCAACCTGTGAGCAATGGGATCTGGAACAGGGACTGAAAGGCACAAGCAAGAGGAGAGGAGGGGAGGGGTGAATAGAGTGACAAGGGGCCCTGGGGTTTTTGAAGGAGATGTCTGATGATGCAGAAGGGCCCCTCACAGAGCAAGGGCCCTGGTGCAATGCACCGGCTGCACCTGCAGTAGATCCGCCTTTGTATATATATGCAATTGGCGGGGGGGTTTAGAATAAAAAAAAAAAAATCAGGAGAAGGAAAAAACACATTGGGGGGGAACCAGAGGAGTGATTGCCCTGGTAACATTATAAGAATCTTCACATTCAGAGATCAGTAAAGAGTTAGTACATTAGAAATCTTCTTGGCATAACTGGATATATACAACTAACTGGTTACTGATAATATATTTATTGATATCAGAAACTACATTTTGTATCTCCAAACATTTTTTAAGATAGCAATTGTGTTAGCACCATAAGATTTTCATATTGTGCAAAATGTTAAATGTTTATCAAGTTTATGGAAACTGATAGTTTCCTATTATTGTTCCTGGAAGGATGTAAAGTGACATAACTGATATAAAAACAAATGCAAATGCTGTAAACTGTCAGCTATATACTAAATTTCTCAAAATACCAAAAATATGTGCTTGCTGTTGGTTGCTATACATCTGAGAGAAAATAAAACAAGCATGTGAGAACTGTAGCTAGTTGTGTTTTTCTTACAAAGGACAAGCAAGTAAAAATGTTAAATGGACACTGCAAGGGTCAAACAAATTAGAAACTGTGGGACATATTCTATTGGCCAATTCTTAAAGTTACTTAAAACCACTCTCAAAATTCACACAGATTCTATTAGCTAATCGCAATCCGATTACGGCTTCCCCGCCCACAATCACTATGGACCAGCCAAAGCTGCAAAACCATCCTTAGAACTCTATTGGTTTTAGCACAGATCGAATATTACAAGCTCTAAATAATTAAAGTTACACAAAAGAGATATTCTATTAGACCTGGAGCGCTAGATCACAAATAAAGTCTAACCCGCCACTGAAAAAGTATAAAGTTTCTGTCTAAAATATTGTACTCAAGAGGACTCACAGGGGCTTTTTCAAAAACTTAGTAAAAATGTAACAGCATTGAAACACACAATACTGTAAGTTAAAAATATGGCAAAGCATGGAAACACATTAGAATTAATTGCAGAACAGTCTTAAACCCACAATTATGCAATTACATTTTATTTTATTTTATGTTTTTTTTTTGTGAAATGTATCTCGGGACTTACATGAATATCATGGAATCTGCATGGACTAGAACAGCTGCTTTAATGATTTCTACTGATTTCTACATTACTGGATTGCGAGTCCGATTGCTAAATTTACTTCTCAAGGCTAATTAATTTGTAGTCTCTGAGTGAAGTTTAAGTATAAACTCCATGTTTTACTGATGTCATGATGACTGTCTCATTTATTATTGGCTCTGTCCAAGAAGTGTTGCAAGTGTTTAAGAAGTATATTACAGGCTTGCTTAAATATTGTCATATGGTCATATTATCATATGATCTTGCTTCCTGAAACCTGCAGGGTTTACGAGTTCAGCCGTGCGGTCGGAATTTGCAAGCTGAAGTTAGTAGAATGCATCTATACATTTATAAAAATAAAAAAAAAGAGCTGCAGCCAAATTTGTTTGAGGCATTTGCGAGCAGCTAATAGAATGTGGCTCTTGCACAATGATAATCATATTATCACAGATAGAGGTATAAGTTATTACTATGTCTTCTAATTCCCCCCTGCTTGCATCACTATAGAACTGTGGAAATCCACATTACGGCTTCTAATGCAGTGCGGACAGTGGTTTCCTATTGGTCAATGTGTTCTTGTTCTGCTGACTCCTGCACTATAAGTTAAAATATGGAGAATCACAGCTTGCTATCTGGCCATCTCACATAGTGATGTGTTCTGAGGGATGAGAGATGTGAGACAGAACAATATGGCAGACCACTAGAGACGAGCAGATGAAACTCTAAATTATATTTAATTCATAACTTTATATAAATGTGCTGATATGGCTTTCAACTAGATGCAACTTTTTAAATGACCATGACTTGTTTTACTAAAGAACATGCAAAGAAGTATCAACCTTAAACAGCTCACACTATTGTCTATTTGAGTATCCCTGCTGTAAGGAATATTAGGATATGCAAGCAAAATTATTATACATTATACCTGACACTATTTAAATTACAAATGATGGATTAATAGCACTCTGCAATCATTTCATATATTGATCCATCAAGGTCCCCTATACTCATTCTGCCTTACTTATACGGCACTACTTCATAATTCAAATCTGTACCTTTGTTTTATAATGCCAGATAGTGTTAAGAATAATGAAACCCATCTCCTTAGTGAGAGATATATGCACAATTTACATTTTTCTTCTAGTCTTACACAATGTCAAACTAGTCTTTTATACGATCTGTCACTACTGATTTACTGCAATAACAGTTGAGCCTAAGCGTGTTGCCATATGAAGCTTGTCGAGAAAGATGCAATATAAGTTTTTGATCACCTGTCTATATTGCCAAGATTTTTGTGCATATACTATAAAAGACTTGCTAAAAAAAAAGATTCCACATTTTACATTGGTATAGATGATAGAAATGTTATATTCAGTATACCCCTGTACAGTGCTGCAGAATATGTTGGCTCATTACAAACAAAGGATTAAAATAATAAGTATAACGATCCCCAATGGACTTTTAAAAAAATGTACACAAAAAAAAATATATATATATATAATTATAATAATATAATTATAAAAATATATATAATTATAAATATTATAAAGCTTAAAGCTGTATAATACGGCAGGCATATGCTTAAATGGAGCCATATTTTAAATGGTACTTGGATTAAAGAGCAAAGCCTTTGTGGCACATCTGCATGTCCCTAGGTTTTGCTCTCTTTTTACGTCAAACCAGAGTGGCACAACAAAAAAATTTTGGCCCCCTCCGCCACTGATTGCAATAATACCTTTTTGATTGGGCAAGCATTGTATTTGAAGTGAAGCTTTCTAACTTCAATGCAAAAAGCATTACAAAAACAAGATATTCAGAGTGAATATTAAATAATTAAGAACATCCCCTACAATACATGCCTAAAATGTGTTTTATACATATTTCTTTTCTTTATCTATCTGCTTACCCATGTACATAAACATACTTTACATTACATCTCATATTTATTTATGCTCACTCACTCTGTCCTGAACTGGTTGGTCTTTCATTTGGTTTGATATTCTGTTTTTTAACCACTATGAAAGATTTTTTTTTAATTAATCAGTATGATTCCTGACTTGAAAACAAGAGTTGCATCTCTTGAAAGCTCTGTACTTTGAATTGAATATTTGACAGTATTATTATTTAATTTGTAGAGCGCCAGTGGATGCCTTAGCAATAGGAGTAAAATAAACACATGGAAAATTTTTGAGATGCATTTGAAGACAAGATGTCGCATCTGCAGCTACAACCCGGAACAGGAGGAAATGAGGGCATTGCTCCTGTGAAAAACTAACAATCAAGAATGTAATAGGGATGGAAAAGGCACTTTACACTGAATGTTTCCCCAATGAAAATGTATTATTGTATACTGCGATACTCTTAATTTGCACATTTATCACTGGACATTACTGGTTGAGTGGTTGTTGTTCAGTTCAGTCATGTCAGACTCTCCTTGATCTTCTGAACTCCATCAAATTCATGTTCAATGACCTTGTTTATCCATCTTCACCTCTGCTCTCTTTGTGTGTCTATCCCAGCTTCAGAATCTTCTCTAGAGAATCCTGTCTTCTCATGATATGGCCAAAATATTTGAGCTTTTGCCTCACAAGGAAACATTCCCGTTAATAGTAAGCCTTGATTTGCTGTAGTATTGATTGATTGGATCAGGCAGCCCAAGGGGTTCTAAGTAATTTTCTCCAACACCACAATTCAGAGGAGTCAATTCTACAACGCTAAGCCTTCTTTATTTTCCAGATCCTTTAAGACATTCTATCTACTATATGTGGTCCATTAAATCTGTTCTTTACATCCACTGCATATAGTAAATGGCTCGCCTTGAATTTGAATTGTAGTCATTCTGTCATTTATTGGGATGCAACCAGGCACTGCTTTGGCCACACTTTGATTATGAGAGCTACTCCAATTGTGCAGATTGTTAACCACAGTAGAAGATCAGGTGGTTGTCTGTTTTGAAATGTTCCATTCTAGTCCATTTGAGTTTACTGATTCCCAGGATATCAATGTTTAATTATCTGATCTTAAGTCTGACCACATCCAGTTTGCCTTGGTTCATAGTTCTAACATTCCAGATTCCTATGCTGAATTGTTCTTTGCAACACAACTTTTCTTTCCCCTCCAGACTCATCCACAGCTGGGTGTCCTCTTGAATTTGACCTAAGTAGATGAATTGGCTCTTGTGCTACTTGTACTCGCTCTCTGCTCTTCCCCAGTAATGTGGTAGGCACTTTCTGACCTAAGGGGCTCATCGTCCAGTGTCATATTGTTACCTCTTTGGTTGTGCTTATCCATAAGATTGTCTTGGCAAATATACTGGAGTGGGTTGCCAGTTCCTCTCCAGTGGAACCCTGGACCTGCCTACCTTGGGTGATGCTACATGGTATAGCTCACACCCATTAAAGTACACAAGCGCCTTCACGATGACAGGGTAGTGATTCAGAAGGGTGGATGAGTGGTAGAGGGTTTTTTTTCTACATATAAAATGGAAACCTACATACAACATTTTAATTTAAAGTGAGCTACAAATCATTTTTCCATCTTTATAAATATTAAATAAAGTCCTGAAACTCAGCAACCATGGCAGATGCTACATAGAGATTATATAAAATTATAAAATTACGACTATTAAATTGGCCTCGTAAAGCAACCCGCCGACGACTTGCGAGAATACTCTACAGGATGTGAAAATTCGACTTGCGCACCTGCAAATCCTTTAATCTGTCAAGCCCGTAACTGGTACGTTTCCAATAATGCTATTAAATTGCAACAAATTCACTGTTGTTCAAGCCCGTAACCCGCAAATGGAGCCAAGAAGCCAAGGAGTGCTAGATAGGACCCGCAAGGGGTGTAAAGTCAAACCTGTAGCACCTTAAATGCACATATACACACACTTCTGTACTTTTATTACCAGGGAAAGTGATGTTAGGTCTCAGAATTAATAGCACAACATTCTCAAGATCACAAATCGGCACCAAAAAATACTTTATTTCATGTTTATTTTTCGTGTTATATCAATCCTGGCAATCAATGTGTTAATACATATAATGGAACTTGCATGTGATAGAATATCATGTTTACGGCTTTATCAATATTGCATTATATGTGGAATGTGGGTCCGATCGTAACTCATAATTGAACCCTGTAAGACTTTTGAAAACCCACCTCCATTTTTCAGTGACGTAATTATGACAATCTCTGTTGCCATTGGCTTCATCTAAACCCGTAACTACGGGTTTGACTAATTGATCATGTTCACGGCCGCAAATCCAACCTTCAACAAATGGTTTGTGTCTCGCAGAATGTTCTAATTTAAAAGCTCTGTAACTCGGCCCAATTTCGAGCCTGCAGCCGTTGCGGGTCTCACGTTGCACATACAGGCTTATGTGCCCCCACTTCCCAGTTGCTAGTCTCCCAGTTATGTAATTACCACACAATTGTATATAAAATTGTAAGTTTATGTGTGTTTATTTATGTGCATATACTGTATGTCAGGAAGTGCCGCCATGTACACTTAAAACAGAATTATGCAAACACCGTCCCATGACATCAGAAACACCAGACAGCCTGCTGCCTCCTGAAAATGTCCTGCCCTAGGCATGAGCTTCCTGGGCCTAGGCAGAAACACACCATTGAAGGTCAGGAAAATTTCAGGAAAGCTATTGTTAGCTCTCCAGTGCCATCCAGTGGCTGGAATAACTCACTCCTGCTAGCATCCCTGAATTTCAGATCTGAATTGTTATATATATATATATATATATATATATATATATATATATATATATATATAATTTAATCATATGAATATTTAACACTGTATTTGTGTTTTCTACAAACATTTTACATTTTACAAGATGCATAAAATCACTTTTAGCCTATATATATATATATATTTATATAGTTACAAATCATTCATATTTTTTTATTTTTCTCGGCTTGCTCTGATTTGTTGATCTCATTCATTTCTCATATCCCTTTGAGTATATCACTATGTAAGAGGGCAGGCAGCAATGTGCATATCTCCATAATGCATCTTCTAATTCACAAAGCAAATCTAACATATTCCCACTGGTCTACATGCTGCTGTCATTCAGTTTTCCTACTACCACATTTAAAATCATTTTTCCCTAAAATGCATATTTATAGTTAGAATATGGTATTTAAGGGGGTTTGTCACATTATTATGACAACTAGCTACTTTTGATGTCAGTGCATAGCCAATGAAATACAGTGCGTGTCATGAGCTGGCTTAATGAATACATAAGGTGACATGTAGGCATTCTGCAAACACATCAACCATCACTGTCATGGGTAAAACATGCAAATTATCTGACTTTGAAAAGGGGATAGTCATTGGCTTTCGGGCCAAGGGTAGTAGTATTTCTGAAACAGCACAGTTTGTGAATTGTTCGCCAGCTGCTGTGGTTAAAATGTACCGTGACTGGACAAACGTCACAATTGTGAATAAGCCGTGTGGAAACTACGGAGCACCACATGCCAACAATATCAGAGGTGAACGTCGGCTGCGCAGATGTGTGAGGGACAATCGACACGCTACAGTTAAGCAACTCACGATCCAAACGAACCAGGGGCTACCAGACTTGTGTCTAAAATGACAGTACAGTGAAATCTGTTGCAAATGGGGTCTACAAAGCAAACAGCTGGTCACTGCAACCATGCTGACGAAGGTTCATTGTCAGAAATGGCTACAATTTGCATGACAGTACCGAAATTGGACCTCTTCTGATTGGCAAAGGGTTGCCTTCTCTGATGAGTCATGTTTTCTGCTTCATTAACTGGACAGACGTTGGCGTGTCAGGCATGAAACTTCCAAGAACAAACACTCTGCAACCATTGTTGGAAGAACACAAGCTGGTGGTGCCAGCTTTATGGTCTGGGGAATATTTTCTTGGCCTTGTCTGGGTCCACTCATACCTCTGGAAGGCACTCTCATTGTTTTGGGCTATCTATCCATCCTTGCCGATCAAGTACAACCATACATGTTGACTGTCTTCCCTGGAGCAGATGGGATCTTCCTGCAATACAACATGTCATACGGCCAAAACTGGAGTAGCACAAAGTAGACTTTCAGGTACTTCCGTGGCCTCCAAATTCTCTGTACTTGGACCCCATCTAGTACCAGTGGGACCACCTCGATGTTCATATGTATCCTCCACCATGCACTCTTCAGCAGCTGTGGAATGCACTGCAGTCTGCATGGTTCCCGATTCCCTTGACAACCTTCCAGCATCTTATTGATTCACTACCATGCCGTCTAGCTTCTGTCCGTGCGGTGGCGGTTATTTGGGATATTAAGTGGTGGTCATAATAATGTTACCTTATATTTTGGGGAATCTGCATTATGGCCTTAGTCAATGATGGAAAGTTGTTCACCTATGACACAACAGCATGAATTGCACATCCATTAACTTGCTTCTCACAATCCAATTACTTGATGAAAGCAGTATATAATCAAAGGCCAAAAAATGGTGGGGGGTTTTGATCAGGAACTGAGATCTGGCTTCCAAAAGTCACTGAGAACTTTTAAAGAAGTACATCATTGTGGAAAAAAATGTTTGCATGTAGAAATCGGGTGTTCAAATCTCATGCAAGCTTCAAACACTAAACACCTTATTATAATTAACTAGCGACTTCCCGTCAAAAATGAAGGGGCAATAAGAAAGTTTTGAAATGCTGTTTGTCACACAATGTGAGTGTACTGTGTGCCTCAACTATATAGACCCCTATAACACACTAATATAATAACGCTATAAGTGCCATGAGGGTCATCCAGCACCCTCATGACACAAAGTGTAAGCACTACACCATTTTAACCTGGTCTCTTATGGGGGTCTATACAGACCCTCATAAACCTCTATTTAACCCCATTAGTCCCAGAAGGGTATTTAAAGACCCTCATGGGAGAGTTATAAGAATAACATTACCCCGTAAGTGCTATGAGGGTTCTCCAGTACCCTCATGACACTAAGTATAAATACTACACTGCACTATACCCCCCAATAAACCTTTAAATCTACACTAACCCCCTCTACACTAACCTATTAATACCTACACTACCTACCCAAACTACCTACCTACCCCCTAATTAAACCCCCCCACCACTCTAATTACAGAAAATAAAATTAAAATAGTCACAAAAAATAAAAAATCTACTATACAGAAAAAAAAACTAACTCACAAAAAATAAAAAAATCTACATTACAGAAAATAAAAAAACCTAAGTCACAAAAAATTTAAAAAAGGAACATTACAGAAAATAATAAAATACATTACAACCCCCCCCCCCCCGCCACTAGAGAAAAAAAAATTACATACCTGAAAAGGAAATACATAGAATACATACAATACAATACAAATAAAATAAAATACAATACCCTCCTATCTAACATACAATCAATACTATATATCTAAAATACATCCCCCAATCTATCTAATATACAATACATTCTAACTATCCCCCTATCTAACATACAATCACATATTATAATTGTCCAACAACGATTCGTCGTCACGCTGTTTGCGTAGTGTGTACGACTTAGCCGATGAGCACTTTGGCAATGAGCGCCGCAGGCGCTCACGAGATTAGCCGTTAATCCGTAGCACTTTGGCAATGAGCGCCGAAGGCGCTCATTGCAGGCGAGACTCATTGCAGGCGAAGGCGCTCATTGCAGGCGAGACTCGCGTAGCGATGCGAGACATTAAACCGTAGCACTTTTTTACACAAGACGCGGGACTTAGAAAAAAAAAAAACATGAAAAAAATACGAGATAAGAGGCAGAACCAAAACAATTAAAAAACACTAAATACACACAGAAAAATAACAAAAAAGTCACTTACAGCATGGGGAACCAGGCAGGACGTCTGGGAGTGAGGTGGAACTCCAATTTACATCGATTTAGAAGATTTATAAAGATCCAAAATCGGCTAAGTGAGAAAAAAATGGCCGCTGGAAAAAATTAAAACGAGGCTACACTACTACGAACTGCGTAAAACACAGCCAGAGACGTATGTGCTCGAAAAATAACGATACCAAGGATGCTCAATAACAGCGCAATGAGTAAAAAAGACACTAGCGAGTACATTTTACGAAACGAAATTACACATTTACGCATTAACACAGATTTCCCGCCTTTGTCTCGCGGCACCTCGGATTTCCCGCCTAAAACAACGCATTTGTCTCGGGGAACAGCGGATTTCCCGCCTAAAACAACGCATTTGTCTCGCGCACAAAGCCTATATATAAGGCACACTTGACACATAACTGACACTTTCTCCTCAGGTGATGACAGTCTGACTGGACATTTTCTGATGCCGGAAAATCTCAAGAGATTGTTAGCTCTTCAGAATACTGCTTCAGCAATATTACATAAAAAAAGGTAAATATCATTAATAATCATTAATTATTAAATTATTAGTTACTTAATAAATAATTTAAAAAAATTGAGGACATTTATTTAATTGAAAAATAATATTGTGCTTACCTGTGTGAAACAATTGTAAATAACATTCATAATGTACTTTAATTAATTAATTAATTAATTAATCATTAATATCAAAAATGGGTAACGTTTCAGAATGTGCATAAAAAAGGAACACATTGATTCATTAATTATTAATGTACATTATTTTAATAATTAAGTTGCTATATATCGTGCTTACCTGTGTGAAAGAATTGTAAATAACATTCATAATGTACTTTAATTAATTAATTAATCCTTATTAAAAAAAAAAAAAATTAAAAATAATATCGTGCTTACCTGTGTGAAACAATTGTAAATAACATTCATAATGTACTTTAATTAATTAATTAATTAATCATTAATATCAAAAATGGTTAACATTTAAGAATGTGCATCAAAAAAGGAACACATTGATTCATTAATTATTAATGTACATTATTTTAATAATTAAGTTGTTATATATCGTGCTTACCTGTGTGAAAGAATTGTAAATAATAATGTACTTTAATTAATTAATGCTTACATCTTGACGTTACATTTATTCAGACATTACTTTAATATTAATGAAAATTAATTAATTTTTATTTCATTAGTAATGTACAGTATTTTAATAATTCAGTTGTAACATACTCAGTATAAAACATCCCAAAAAAAAAAAAAGGGAATAGACTCATGCTTACATCTTGACGTTATATTTAGTCAGACATTAATTTAACATTAATGCACATTAATTGAGTCTTATTTAAAGTCTTATTTAGATTTATTTAAAGACTAACAGGAATATTGATTGTATGTTTTAAAGATATGCTAACATATCTGTGTTCAGGCTGATTGATTGATATATTCATTTCATATTTTTAATCTATGCAAAAATATCTCTGTTCAGCCTGATTGATTGATACGGATGAAGCAACATATTATACACTAATTTTACAATTTTGTATACTTGCAGTGGAGCTGTAGCTGAATGAACAGAGACAGTGACGTTTGGACCCATTAAACATCATAAGGATAATCTTGACAGGTACAGAATTTAATTATGTTACTACAGCAAGATATTAAGGAATATGCTTTTAGGTTTTTAATCTATCCAACTATATGTCTGTTGCTGCTCATTTAATGATACGGATGAAGCAAAATATTAAAAAGATTCTCAATTTTATTTAACAGTTTCATCGGATCTGCAAGTGAATCAACACACAGCGTGACGTTTGCAGCCTTTGAACAACATCAAGATCATCTTCACAGGTATAACATTTAATTTTTTAGTGATGGAACAAAAAAGGCTATATTATATCTGGTGAAAATGGAGAGTACTTATTAAGTCATTAACGTATAATAATAAGTCATCAGTTAACAACAATTTTTAACATGCACTTATGTAAAGTTGAAAAGATAATACTAATTAATAATAATATTTAAAAAAATAAGAAGCTTAGAACACATGTGAAAAAAAGTAATTCAATGTATGCAGTGAAGTTAATCAAGAATGAATGGAATTGAAGGATTAATAATAAATATATATATGTGCAGCTCTTTCCTATTTAATATATGTCAATAAAAAACTTTGAAAAATGGTTTCTTTTATTTCATTGTAAAAAATTACAACATTTTAAAATGCTTGATTAGTTCATTCATCAACTTTAATGTAACAGTACAAAAAGTAAAAAAAAATATGTACACAAAACAAAGAACAAACAATAATTACATCTCTATTTACAATTACAGATTAAAATGGCAGATAATGGAGAAGACAAAATGGAATGCAAAAGAAGATTGGCAAGGGAAAGGAAGCAAAGGTGGAGAGATGCTCAGACACCGGAAACTTCACAACGCTTGCGAGAAGAAGAACGACAGAGACTTTTAAATGAAAGAAAGATGAGTAAGAAAGCAGCAAGTGAGTGTGTTGGGGCTTCCAAGAAATAAAAAAGTAAACAAAAACATCTCTGTGAACCATTGTCCAATGATTCTATATTGCCTAATGACTTAAATGTAGACACACATGACAACAATGTACATATAGAAAGTGGGTCTGATATCTATGTGGAAAAAATGCATGACAATGTGTTTACTACTGCAGTACAAGTAGACACTCATTATTGTGGATTACTTAATGTGGTTTGTCAGTTTTGTGGGGCCTATCATTTTCTAAAGGAAAGACCTACTGACGGAAATTTCATTAGTTGCTGTCAGAAAGGAAAGGTAAGACTTCCACTAAGACACCCATTTCCATATTATTTAGAATGCATTATGAGCGATCCAACATTTCCAAATTATACTAATTTCAAACAAAGCATAAGGTCTTATAACAGTGCAATTTCATTTGCTTCAATGGGTGCAACATTAGCAGAAAATGTACCAGGACATGGTCCTTACTGTTTTAGAGTTCAAGGTTAAATTTACCACCGAACTTCACATTTACACCCACAAGAAGGAGAGCAAAGGAGATTTGCACAGTTATATGTCTTAGATACAATGGAAGCTGTGGAACAAAGAATGACGCTTCTAGAAAATAAACAGTGTTTGCGCATAGTCTTTGAACAGCTGGATTATGCAAAAAAAACATACAGTCAAGCAAACAAACAATTAGCACAGCTTGAAAAAGAACAGGAACATGCTCAAAGACATCAATTGCCTACACCAAGAGTAAATATGGTGTTAAAAAAGAGATCGCAACACTGATCAAAAAAGATATAATTTACCTACAGTAAATGAGGTTGCCATGGTGTTTAAAAATGAAGATGGTGAACCACCTTTTCAGCGTGATATTAGAATATATCCACGCAATGAAGAACAACCATTTATCAACATAAATACACTGCTCAAAAAAATAAAGGGAACACTTAAACAACACAATGTAACACCAAGTCAATCACACTTCTGTAAAATCAAACTGTCCACTTAGGAAGCAACACTGAGTGACAATCAATTTCACATGCTGTTGTGCAAATGGGATAGACAACAGGTGGAAATTTGGGGCAATTAGCAAGACCCCCCAATAAAGGAGTGATTCTGCAGGTGGTGACCACAGACCACTTCTCAGTTCCTATGCTTTCTGGCTGATGTTTTAGTCACTTTTTAATGATGGTGGTGCTTTCACTCTAGTGGTATCATGAGACAGAGTCTACAACCCACACAAGTGGCTCAGGTAGTGTAGCTCATCCAGGATAGCACAACAATGCGAGCTGTGTCAAGAAGGTTTGCTGTGTCTGTCAGCGTAGTGTCCAGAGCATGGAGGCACTACCAGGAGACAGGCCAGTACATCAGGAGATGTGGAGGAGGCCGTATGAGGGCAACAACTCAGCATCAGGACCGCTACCTCCGCCTTTGTGCAAGGAGGAACAGGAAGAGCACTGCCCGAGCCCTGCAAAATGACCTCCAGCAGGTCACAAATGTGCATGTGTCTGCTCAAACGGTCTCCATGAGGGTGGTATGAGGGCCCGACATCCACCGGTGGGGGTTGTGCTTACAGCCCAACACCGTGCAGTATGTTAGGCATTTGCCAGAGAACACCAAGATTGGCAAATTTGCCACTGGCGCCCTGTGCTCTTCACAGATGAAAGCAGGTTCACACTGAGCACATGTGACAGACGTGACAGGGTCTGGAGACGCTGTGGAGAACGTTCTGCTGCCTGCAACATCATCCAGCATGACTGGTTTGGCAGTGGATCAGTAATGGTGTGGGGTGGCATTTCTTTGGGGGGCCACACAGCCCTCCATGTGCTCGCCAGAGGTAGCCTGACTGCCAATAGGTACCAAGATGAGATCCTCAGACCCCTTGTGAGACCATATGCTAGTGTGGTTGGCCCTGGGTTCCTCCTAATGCTAGACAATGCTAGACCTCATGTGGCTGGAGTCTATCAGCAGTTCCTGCAAGACAAAGGCATTGATGCTATGGACTGGGCCGCCCGTTCCCCAGACTTGAATCCAATTGAGCACATCTGGGACATCATGTCTCGCTCCATCCACCAACGTCACGTTGCACCACAGACTGTCCAGGAGTAGGCAGATGCTTTAGTCCAGGTCTTGGAGGAGATCCCTCAGGAGACCATCCGCCACCACATCAGGAGCATGCCCAGGCGTTGTAGGGAGGTCATACAGGCACGTGGAGGCCAAACACACTACTGAGCCTCATGTTGACTTGTTTTAAGGACAATACATCAAAGTTGGATCAGCCTGTAGTGTGTTTTTCCACTTTCATAATGGGGGTGACTCCAAATCCAGACCTCCATGGGTTGAAAATGTGTTAGAAGCATTTCAGGCCATCACAAATGCTACAGATGATGAAATGGTCAAAGACCGGTATTTCTATGTAGACGGCCCGGGTGGATCAGGAAAAACTTATCTGTACAATTGTTTGATGAGTTATATTCGATCACAGGGTCAGAAAGCATGACATTTGCAACAACTGGAATTGCTGCACTTTTGTTAGATGGTGGTAGAACTGTGCATGGTGGATTTAAGCTGCCAGTTCCCATTTTGGAAACATCAGTGTCAGATATTCGACTGAATTCCTTACAAGCAAAAAAAATTAAAAAAACTAAACTAATTATCATAGACGAGGCAACAATGTTGTCATGTCATGCACTGCAATGTATTGACAGATTCTTAAAAGAAGTGATGGATAATAAGTTGCCATTTGGTGGAAAGGTGATGCTGTTAGGAGGAGATTTTAGGCAAACATTACCTGTTGTGACAAACGGAAATAGAACGGAGATCATTGAAACATGTATCAAGACCAGTAAACTGTGGCAAATATTTACACATCTCAAATCAGAATTAAATATGAGATCTGAAGGCCAAAATTAATTCAATGATTGGCTCATTAAAATCGGAGAAGGAAAACATCCTGAAATACAGCATTTACCAAATGATACCATTGAAATTCCATCAGAAATGGTTTGCAATGAATCACTCATATCAGCCATATTTCTAAACACTCTTAATAATGAGGATTACTCAGACATTGCAAACAAAGTGATATTAACATCAAAAAATATCGATGCCTTGAATGTAAATAACAAAATTTAAAAATACATCAATGCACCACAAAAGAATTATTAAAGTGCAGATTCAGTTCTGTCTGATGATAAAGACAGTGAATCGAATTTTAGTATCGAATTTATTAATTCGTTAACACCATCTGGAATGCCACAACATATTTTAGAATTGAAAAAAGGCGCAATTGTTATGTTATTGCGAAATATGAATCCAAAAAAAGGACTTTGTAATGGGACCAGATTAATTGTGCATGAGTTAAAAGATCATTTTATACATGCAGAAATTATAACTGGGATCCATAAAGGTGAACGAGTTTTTATACCAAGAATTGATTTAGCTCCAAGTGAGAGTGGTTTGCCTTTTGTCCTTCAAAGGAGACAGTTTCCAGTTATCATGGCATTTGCCATGACCATCAATAAATCCCAAGGACAAACTTTTAAGTCTGTTGGGATTTTTTAAAAAGAACCAGTTTTTGCACATGGACAACTCTATGTGGTGCACTAATCCAATGGACAACTCTTTCAAGGTGCACTAATCCAAAAAAAATTAAAGTGCATGTTGAAGAAAACGAAAGTCAGGGTCATTTATTGGACGATGGATGTGTTTACACCAAAAACATTGTCTACTATGAGGTGTTGGAAAGATAGAGGACAATGGTTTCATTTTAATGACAACATTTTATGGTACTCAATATGACACAATATTTGAAGACAAAAATCTATAGAATGGACAAAAAAACATAGAGAACAGTGGTTTGACTTCCAGTACAAAATAAAAGTACTCTGGGACTCTTTAAATAGGGGACCACTATTTCACTTATGAAACTCAATGTTATATTTGCAGAAAGGACAAACAGAACAAAAGAAAAAAGAAACGACAACAAAAACAACAGTAAAACATTCTTAAACATATTGGAATGGGTTAAAAGTTTCATATTAACATGATTGGCCCCACAAAACAATTATCTGACTTTTTCCTGATTTACAAGAGTTAAATGTTATTGTTTGATGTTACAATTTCATATGTTAAATATGTGTATTTAAAATGTTTGGGACAGTTAGTTAAATATATATGTGGTATAGTCAAACATGTATTATTATTAAAAGTTGCAGCTTTTCATAATAATTGGAAATGTATTATTTAAAGACAGAGTATTGATTCAGGGAGTAATCCGATCACCAGTTAATGGGGTCAGGAAGGAATTATTTTTTTCCCCTCTTTGATACAATTGGCCAAGTTTCAATGGAGGGTTTTATTTTTTGCCTTCCTCTGGATTCAATGCTAATTTAGTTTAACAAGAGTTTAACAAAAATGTAAAAATTATAAAAAGCATTTTATTGTTAAAACAAGTTACTTACTCTAAGTTAATATAGTCCGCAGTTACTCATCGATAAATATCAATTGAAAATTGTTAGTATTGTTAAAAAATGTTTTAAAGATTGTTTAATATACAAGTTGCATGTTACAAACTTTCATGTTAGACTTTACAATATGTATGCATTAAAAATTAACATATTATTATATTGTTATTATATATATCACAATTAAAAGACTGAAGATTTTTTTTAAAAATGAAATATTTTGGTTAAATATAAGTTAAAAGTTAAAAAAATAAAAAGTTAAAAAAATTAATGTGTATTTATTTTTAGATAAAAAAAAGGGGGCCAAATGTAGCAGACTCATATTGTGTTGCAAAAATTTTTCACAACATTTACATTTTATTGACCGTCATTTTTTGATGGGCAAGTCGCTAGTACTATATAATATACAATACATCCTATCTATCTGAAATACATCCCCCAATCTAATATACAATAAATCCTAACTATCTAAAATACATACCCCTATCTAACATACAAAACTATATAATATACAATAAATCCTAACTATCTAAAATACATACCCCTAACATACAATCAATCCTAACTATCTAAAATACATACCCCGATCTAACATGCAATACTATATAATATACAATAAATCCTAACTATCTAAAATACATACCCCTAACATACAATAAATCATAACTATCTAAAATACATACCCCTATCTAACATACAATAAATGCTATCTCTATATACAAACCCTAATTCTAAGCTAAAATAAAATAATTATGACCACTTACCTTTGCAGATGTCCCTTCAGACCAGCAACCTAGGGGAAAAGAAAAAAAAAAATAGTACAACACATTTACAGAAAATAAATAAACATTCTAAATATTCTAAATATTCTACTCACCTTTCCAGCATGTCCCCGTCCTTCTTCTTTTCTTCTTCTCTGGCACAGCCCCTGTTAAAATAAAAACATTACATTACTTCAACATTCATAAACATAAAAAATGTCCCCGGCCTCCTCCTCTTCTGCACCGTCCTGGAACAATCCCAGAAGCTAATAAACCTCCTACAAAGTTTTCGAGAAGAAAATTGACAAAGGCGGCTTCTGATTGGCTGAAAACGCTGTCTATCAAATTCAGTCAATCAGAAGGCACCAATGTGTGAGCCAATCAGAAAGGGATTGGATAATGCACCTGTCAAGCTTTATTTAAACCAATCAGAATTTTTTTTTGCCATCACCAATCACAATGGCATACACCCCCACGGGGTGATTGGCTGAAGACATCTGCACCTTCTCATTGGCTGTAATACTGATTGACATTGACAACAGCCAATGAGAAGGCGCAAATGCCTTCAGCCAATCACTACGTGGGGCTGTGTCTCATTGTGATTGGCTATTGTCACTACAACCAATCAGAATGTGCAGATACCTCCAGCCAATCACCCTGTGGGGTGTTTCCCATTGTTATTTGCTGAAGGCATCGGCGTCTTGTGATTGGTTTAAATAAAGATTGACAGGTTCATTATCCAATCAGAGTGGGATTTTGGGGTGTATCCCTTTCTGATTGTC
Organism: Discoglossus pictus; assembly: GCA_027410445.1. Lineage (NCBI taxonomy): Eukaryota > Metazoa > Chordata > Amphibia > Anura > Alytidae > Discoglossus > Discoglossus pictus. The sequence goes on along the minus strand of CM050164.1, from coordinate 70,234,085 downwards.
TCACACATTGGCGAGTTCTGGTTTGCTGGATTTTATAGCCAATCAGAAGCCGCCATTGCCTATTTTCTTCTGGAAAAGGCTCTAGGAGGCTCATTAGCGTCGGGGAGGTCCGCAAGTGCGGATCTCCATTGTTTGTTTTTTGAGGGAGTTTTAGAGTGAGTTGCCAAGCGGGGCAGAAGAGGAGGAGGCCGGGGACATCTCGAGGAGGTAAGTACAATGTATATTATGTTTATTTTATTTTGTTTTATGCTTATGTATTTAGTAATAATGTAATGTTTTGTTTTTTTAACAGGGGCCGCACCGGAGAAGAAAAGATGAAGGACAGGGACATGCTAGGTTTTTTCTTTTCCCCTAGGTTGCTGATCTGAAGGGACATCTGCAAAGGTAAGTGGTCTTAATTATTTTATTTTAGCTTAGAATTAGTGTTTGTATGATAGCATTTAATGTTAGATAGGGGTATGTATTTTAGATAGTTAGGATTTATTGTATATTATATAGTATTGTATGTTAGATAGGGGTATGTATTTTAGATAGTTAGGATTTATTGTATATTTGATTGGCGGATGTATTTTAGATAGATAGGATGTATTGTATATTATACAGTATTGTATGTTAGATAGGGGTATCGTTAGGATTTATTGTATATTAGATAGCTTGGGGGATGTATTTTAGATAGATAGTATTGATTGTATGTTAGATAGTCTGCGAGTTTCAATCCTACAAGGTGCTTTAGGGAAAGCGCTATGTACACCGGATTTCAACCTCAAAGACAGGGCCCTCCATTCATTGCAATGTGTGAATCTTGAACTTGTCATGGTCTGTAACTTAACTTATGTATAGCGCTACGGAATATGTTGGCGCGTTACAAATAAATAGAGATGTGGCGAATAGTTCGCCCGCGGACTGTTCCCGGCGAACATAGCATGTTCGCGTTCGCGGCGAACTGCGAACATAAGCGATATTCGACCCGCCCCCTATACTTTATCATTGAGCAAACTTTAACCCTGCAACTCACAGTCAGCAGACACATTCCAGCCAATCAGCATCATACCCTGCCTTCCACACCCTTCTACCTCATGGACAGCAGCCATTTTGGAATCATAACTAACTTGCAGTCTTACTGAGAGAAGGCTGAGTGTAGGTGATACTGCATCAATAGGAAAAACCATAGCTAGGCTACTGTACACAGTGTGCAATACAGTCCTGAAGGACTCTTTTGATCTCTGCTGCAAGGACACCCCTGTGTCTCTTCGCCCCCCTTATCATCATCCTCCCCTCACCTTAGCACCCAACCCTAACACCCCTCACACTTATCCCTAACACCTAACCCTAACATCCCTCACCCTAACACCTAACCCTAACACCCCTTACACTTATCCCTAACAGCCCTCACCCTAACACCTAACCCTAACACCCCTCACACTTATCCCTAACACCCCTCACCCTAACCCTAACACCCCTCACACTTATCCCTAACACCCCTTACCCTAACCCTAACACCCCTCACACTTATCCCTAACACCTAACCCTAACATCCCTCACCCTAACACCTAACCCTAACACCCCTTACACTTATCCCTAAAACCCCTCACCCTAACCCTAACACCCCTCACACTTATCCCTAACACCCCTCACCCTAACACCTAACCCTAACACCCCTCACACATATCCCTAACACCGCTCACCCTAACCCTAACACCTCTCACACTTATCCCTAACACCCCTTACCCTAACCCTAACACCCCTCACACTTATCCCTAACACCTAACCCTAACATCCCTTACCCTAACACCTAGCCCTAACACCCCTTACACTTATCCCAAACACCCCTCACCCTAACCCTAACACCCCTCACACTTATCCCTAACACCCCTCACCCTAACACCTAACCCTAACACCCCTCACACTTATCCCTAACACCCCTCACCCTAACCCTAACACCCCTCACACTTATCCCTAACACCCCTCACCCTAACACCTAACCCTAACACCCTCACACTTATCCCTAACACCCCTCACCCTAACCCTAACACCCCTCACACTTATCCCTAACACCCCTTACCCTAACCCTAACACACCTCACACTTATCCCTAACACCTAACCCTAACATCCCTCACCCTAACACCTAACCCTAACACCCCTTACACTTATCCCTAACACACCTCACCCTAAACCTAACACCCCTCACACTTATCCCTAACACCCCTCACCCTAACACCTAACCCTAACACCCCTCACACTTATCCCTAAAACCCCTCACCCTAACCCTAACACCTCTCACACTTATCCCTAACACTGCTTACCCTAACCCTAACACCCCTCACACTTATCCCTAACACCTAACCCTAACATCCCTCATCCTAACACCTAACCCTAACACCCCTTACACTTATCCCTAACTCTCCTCACCCTAACCCTAACACCCCTTACACTTATCGCTAACACCCCTCACCCTAACCCTAACACCCCTCACACTTATCCCTAACACCCCTCACCCTAACACCTACCCCTAACAACCCTCACACTTATCCCTAACACCCCTCACCCTAACCCTAACACCCATCACACTTATGCATAACACCTAACCCTAACATCCCTCACCCTAACACCTAACCCTAACACCCCTTACACTTATCCCTAACACCCCTCACCCTAACACCTAACCCTAACACCCCTCACACTTATCCCTAACACCCCTCGCCCTAACCCTAACACCCATCACACTTATCCCTAACACCCCTTACCATAACCCTAACACCCCTCACACTTATTCCTAACACCTAACCCTAACATCCCTCACCCTAACACCTAACCCTAACACCCCTTACACTTATCGCTAACACCCCTCACCCTAACCCTAACACCCCTCACACTTATCCCTAACACCCTTCACCCTAACCCTAACACCCCTCACACTTATCCCTAACACCTAACCCTAACATCCCTCACCCTAACACCTAACCCTAACACCCCTTACACTTATCGCTAACACCCCTCAACCTAACCCTAACACCCCTTACACTTATCCCTAACACCCCTCACCCTAACACCTAAGCCTAACACCCCTCACACTTATCCCTAACACCCCTAACCCTAACCCTAACACCCATCACACTTATCCCTAACACCCCTTACCATAACCCTAACACCCCTCACACTTATCCATAACAGCCATCAACCTAACACCTAACCCTAACATTCTCACACTTATCCCTAAGACCTAACACCCCCCACACTTATCCATACCACCCCACACCCTAACACCTAACCCTAATACCCCCTTACACTTATCCCTAACAGCCCTTACCCTAACACCTAACCCTAACATCCCTTACCCTAACACCCATCACACGTATCCCTAACACCCCTCACCCTAACACCTAACCCCCTCACGCTTATCCCTAACACCCCTTGCCCTAACACCCCTCACACTTATCCCTGTGTCTCTTCCCCCCCCCTTATTATCAAGGGAGGGGGAGGATGATGAGGGAGGGGGAAAGAGACACAGGGGAGGATGATGAGGGAGGGGGGAAACAGACACAGGGGAGGATGATGAGGGAGGGGGTAAAGAGATACAGGGGAGGGTGATGAGGAAGGGGGGAAAGAGACACAGGGGAGGATGATGAGGGAGGGGGGAAGAGACACGGGGGAAGATGATGAGGGAGGGGGAAAAGAGACACAGGGAAGGAAGATGAGGGAGGGTGGAAACAGACACAGGGGAGTATTATGAGGGAGGGGGTAAAGAGATATAGGGGAGGGTGATGAGGGAGGGGGGAAAGAGACTCAGGGGAGGATGATGAGGGAGGGGGGAAGAGACACAGGGGAAGATGATGAGGGAGGGGGAAAAGAGACACAGGGGAGGATGATGAGGGAGAGGGGAAAGAGACACAGGGGAGGATGATGATGGAGGGGGGAAGAGACACAGGGAAGGATGATGAGGGAGGGGGTAAAGAGATACAGGGGAGAATGATGAGGGAGGTGGGAGGATGATGAGGGAGGGGGGATGAGACACAGGGGAGGGTGATGAGGAAGGGGGAAAGAGACACAGGAGAGGCTGATGAGGGAGGGGGTAAAGGGATACAGGGGAGGATGATGATGGAGGGGGATGTTAGGTTATTTATGCCCTTTATGGATTAAAACCAGACTCTGCATCAACTATGTAATTTTCCGTGGGAGTTTTGACATGGATCCCCCTCAGTCCAGGTGTTAGTCCCCTTAAAACAACTTTTCCATCACTATTGTGGCCAGAAAGAGTCCCTGCGGGTTTTAAAATCCGCCTGCCCATTGAAGTCTATGGCGGTTCGCCGGGTTCGTCGGTTCGCGAACATTTGCGGCGGTTCGCGTTTGCGGTTCGCGAACCGAAAATGTTATGTTCGCGACATCACTACAAATAAACAATAATAATAATTGTATTTTATTAGTATTGTATTGTATGTATTCTATGTATTTCCTTTTCATGTGTGTAATTTTTTTTTCTGTAGTGGGGGGGGCTGGGTTGTAATGTATATTTTTTATTTTTATTTTCTGTAATGTTCCTTTTTTTATTTTTTGTGACTTAGGTTTTTTTATTTTCTGTAATGTAGATTTTTTTATTTTTTGTAAGTTTTTTTTCTATAATGTAGATGTTTTATTTTTTGTGACTTTAGGTTTTTTATTTTCTGTAATTACAGTGGTGGGGGTTTATTAGGGGGTAGGTAGGTATTTTAGGTAGGTAGTGTAAGTGTTAATAGGTTAGTGTAGCCGGGGTTAGTTTAGATTTAATGGTTTATTGGGGGGTATTGTGCTGTGTAGTGTTTGTACTTAGTGTCATGATGGTCCTTGAGGACTGTCATGGCACATATGTGTTAATGTTAGGGTTGTAACAGCCCCATAAGGGTCATAATATACCCTTATGGGACTGATGGGGTTAAATAAAGGCTTATGAGGGTCTGTATTGACCCCCATGAATGACAGGGTTATTTATTGGCTTATGGTGGTCTGTATTGACCCCCATGAGTGACAGGCTTAATTATGGGTTTATGGGTGTCTCTATTGACCCTCATGAGTGATGGGGTTAATTAAGTGCTTATGGGGGTCTGTATTGACCTACATGAGTGACAGGGTTAATTAAGTGCTTATGGTGGTCTGTATTGAACCCCATGAGTGACAGGGTTAATTAAGGGTTTATGGGGGTCTATATTGACCCCCATGAGTGACAGAGTTAATTAATGTATTATTGGGGTCTTTATTGACCCCCATGAGTGACAGAGTTAATTAGGGCTTTATCGGTGTCTGTATTGACTTCCATGAGTGACAGGGTTAATTAAGTCCTTATGGGAGTCTGTATTGACCCCCATGAGTGATAGGGTTAATTAAGTGCTTATGGGGGTCTGTATTGACCCCCATGAGTGACAGGGTTAATGAAGGGCTTATGGGGGTCTGTATTGATCCCCATGAGTGACAGGGATAATTAAGGGTTTATGGGGGTCTGGATTGACCCCCATGAGTTATAGCATTTTTTAGGGGTTGATGGGGTGATGGAGCTCTGTATAGAGCCCCATGAGTGATGGGGTTACTTTTTTTTTATTACGGGTCCTTTAAGGACCTTTACGGTCCTTTAAGGACCCATAAAGTGGGAATTTAGAATTTTCATTGCAGCGGGGGTCCCCGATCACGTGCGATCGGGGACCCCCCGAGGGTTAATGTGGGGTTAATGCGGGTTTCCGAGCTTATGTCAGATCCCTTCTTGGGTAAGTTGTACGTGGCTGGGCGGTCTGGAGCCTCGTTTTTTTGGCCGGCCATTTTTTCTCTCGCTTAGGGCATTTTCGAGTGGCTAAACTTTGGAAATTTGATAGAATTCGAGATCTGAGCAGTGTTGCAGAGGTCCTGGGTGTCCCCCCTTGGTGTGGGTAATATTTATTCTATTTTTGTGTGTATTTTTGTGTTTTTTAATGTTTGCCGGTGTGCGCGGGTTGTCCGTTAAGGTAGTTTTTTTGCGGGTAGTATTTTTTTGTGTAAGTCCGTAGTTAGTCATTGCATGTTTATGTTTTTTTTTCAAGTCCCGATTGTGTGGTAGTTTTTAACTGATTGTGAGGCGCCTTAGAGCCTCCACCTCCGCAAATGCGGCCCCTCGCTTCGCGAGGGTCTGCATTTGTGGTCGGAAAGTCATAGGGGATCGTAGGGATGAGCGCTCATCTCTACCAGCGCAAAGAACGCCTTCTGCGTTCCTTGCCAGCAACTGCAGCGGGCTCGCTGCGAGAGCCTGCAAGCGTTAGCAACAACCCTCATGCTGACAACTATATATGTGATTGATAGATATATTAGTATAAAAGTATTATATTAATGGGAGAAAAACGCATACCTGGTATAAATAAAATAGCATAGAAAGATTCACTAGCTTTGTGAAATAATCAAAAGTGAATGTTATGTCAATACAAACAAACTATAAAATAAATAATAACTCATATTTCAATCATTTTGTGTGTGGTCACTTTCTTTTATCATGTTTTACTTCGCATTTTTACTTAATTCAAGTAGATGGACTCAAGTGTTTTCATTTTATTTAATAGAGTATACTAAACTGCATACTGAATAAACCTTTATATGCTCAGTAAACTAAACTAGGAATGACCATTAAATAGAGAATGATTAACTATTAAACCACATTTGTGGCATATATATTAGAACGCTTGCATGGCTTGTAATATATGCGCTGAAAGTAAAAGTGAAATATTGCATGTTTTAAAGATTTTTAGTAGAGCCTAGTGTCTCTGATTATTTTACCACCATAATAGCTGCTGGAATTGCAATAAATGCATTGCTGTTTTTCAGTTAAGAGCTTTACATTGCTCTTTCAAAGCAAACTGAAATAACAGACACATACAACCAGATACAAGAGTTTATCAGGCACTACATGGCTGGAAACGGTAACAGACTGCAGATTAACTCATTCACAAATCTAATCACGTAACTAGAAGATTGGTAGTTGGTGGATGAACTGAAATTTTGATCTCAAATGTGAACAATAAAACAAGCTGCAAGTGGGAATATTACACCAACAGCTCAGCCTTTTATAATTAATAAAATGCTTTATGAAGACATGAACAGCAAGCTGAGGGAAGGGTTGGCAGTGCCCTATACGGGCAATGGACAAACACATCTAACACTTTGGTCCCAGGACAATGTCATAGGAGCCAGACAGGCTGATCCTAGCAGCATGGAAGGAAGCCTTTCAAAGAGATAAATTATACTTTGCACAAATATTTAGTAGCCAGAACTAGACATTTTAGGATTAGGGAGCTTCAGGCCCCCATTTAATTCACACTCTTATGTATAAAACAATTCTATTTCACAATAATTGAGTAATTATTGTGAAATATTTCTGGTAATTCACCTAGATGAGTACATTGTTATATTGATTTTCTTTACATATGCACAAAACTGAATTATGTAATATAAAAAAATTATATTATTGAGATAATGTGTTATATGGTCAAATATATGGTCTGGGAGTTCAAGAAGAGATTGGCCTCTCCAATAGTCACTTTGCCGTGGTTGCTTATTGGACCACTGTAGTTTAGGTAAAAACTTTACATAGGTGAAGTATGTAACAAATTTACAACTTGAGCAACTGGGTTCACCAAAAGCATAGAATTATTTTGAGAAAATCTTTATTCTTGTACATAGAAAGTTCCATCATGCCTGGCCCCAACATGTTGCTTAGAGCCTGAGAGCATGTGCTCATCTTACAAAGTTACATAGTAATTGAGGTTGAAAAAAACTTTTAGTCCATCAAGTTTAACCTTTTAAGATCTCCTCTGATCTGCAATATGCAGATTAGTTGTTAATTGATCCAGAGAAAGGCAAACAGAAAAAAAAACAAGTTAATCTTATCCTATCGTCTCAAAGGGGGGGGGGGGGGGATTCCTTCTTGACCGCAGATACCGGCGATTGGATTCCTCCCTGGATCAATACTCTCTCTCTAATTAACCAAGATAACCTTAATTGCCCTTTTTAATTAAAAATATTTCTAGTACCTTTTTAAAGTTATCTATCTTTCACCACCTACTTTGGTAGAGAATTCCACCGATTAACCACCTTTACTGTGAACAACCCTTTCCTTTCTTTAAGGTGGAATCTTTTTACTTTACACTGACCCTGGATGTATTTATATAGGGTAATCATATCTCCTCTAAGACACCTTTTTTCTAGAAAAAATAAGTTTCATTTGGCTAGACTTTCTTCATAACCCTGCATTTCCCTTATTAGTTTTCATAACCTTCTCTGTACCGTTTCCAGCTCTAAAATGTCCTTTTTATGAAGTGGTGCCCAAAATTTAACTCCATAGGTCAAACGGTGGAAGAATTATATTTTCTTCCCTTGCTTCTATTTCCTTCTTAATAATGGCTAATATTTTATTTGCCTTTGCAGCTGCTGCTTTGCTTTGAGCACTGTTAACTAGGTGGTTGTCCACAAGTACTCCGAAATCCCTTTCAATATCTGATACCTCTATATTTGCTCCATTAAGATTATAAATTGCATGGCTATTTTTCCTTCTCAGATGCATAACTTTACATTTATTTGTATTAAATCTCATCTGCCGTTTAGATGCCCATTCCTCTAATTTATGTAAATCCCTTTGGAGGGAAAGTACATAATTATCTGATTTAATTACCTTGCACAACTTCGTGTCATCAGCAAAAATGGAGACAATACTTTCCAGTCCCACTTCTAAGTCATTAATGAACATTAAAGGGAAGGGAGCGGAGGAGTGAAGGGGGTGTTATATAATTTCAGCTTGTAGTTTCCTTTTAGTGTCTGACACCTATTTTGTTTCCTCGCACATGCTCAGAGGCAGGCAACGTTGCATGGAAGACTGCAAACCTTGTTCCTGCAGAAAAATAAACACCAATTTGATCCATGCAACCTTCATTAAAGTATCATGGTTTGGATGCTCCCAAAGGTATTTATTTTTATTTAAAAAAACATTGTTCAAACATATGTTTTCTCCATGGAGTGATCTGTTAAGCCATTACAGTATGATTTTTTTAAGAACTAGTCTCCATAATTGGCAAAATAGGTGGTTAGCTGACATTGTTTTTTATGGAACCATGCCTCCTACATTACACATATCCATATGGAATTATTATTAATTTGAGAGCAGGCTTTTAGCATATGGACGAAGAGACTATTGACTAGAGTATAGTGAATAAATGCATGAACTATTCTGCTTTCTTAGTGAATATTTGCTGCCTGTCTATTCTACAGGTTTGCTAAAGAAACAACCTCTACATTTTGAAAGCTGCTTCACCAATTAGTGAGTCTATCCCAAGACGTTTTTATTAATAATTTAAATAACACAGAACAGAATCTGAATTTCTTTGCTTTGACTTTCTGGAAACATCATATTATAAATAAATACTAATCTAGCTGCTAGAAGGTTCTTTGCACTTTACTGATTGGGCTGCGCTGTGTGGCAGATAATGTTTTGAGAAATTCAGATGGCATTTCAATGGGAGACAATTGCAGTGAAGTTAGTGAACTTTTATCCAAAAGCAAGGTCTTCACTAACTAAAAACTTCTGTAAAAAAATATGCTATGTGCTTATATAGAGCCCTATTCAATTGGCCGAATCGCAATTTAATAAGGCTGTTGGTTTTTTTTAAGACAAAAACATGGTTTTTGATTTTTTTATTCTAAAAGGAATTATTAAAGTAACTCTTATACTGTGGGAGTTATAGGTTTCGCTGACTTTGAAACTTAATTTTAAGCGTAATTGAGTCAGAGAATGGTAAATTTATTGCATATTAAAAAATGAACACTTGATTATCACTTGCCTTTTAAAATACAAATTACCATTATTATCATGGTACACAACTGTTTTTTAGTTGTCAGCAGTAATTTGTCTGGGGAATAATTTGTACGTAAGAGTTTCTGATGTCTGGAATATAAACAGAAATTAAAGCTAGACTTTTCATAGCATATTCACAATAGAAAACAGTCCCATGTCAAATGAGAACAGATGAAACTTATCTACAACCTTGATAAACCAGGTTGAATATTTTGAAAGATAGCAACACAAAATTAACATGTTTAAGTTATTTATGTAGTTGTTTTCTTCAAAAAGTAAGCCAAAATGCTTAGTATGCATCTGTTAATGGTGTTACCGGAATGGTTAAATAATGTATAGGTACCAATACTGTATAGGTATTCTTCCAGGTAGGAGGTGCCCTTTGGAGTCATAGGGTTCTACTATTCTTAACTGTGGTGTGGAGGTCTTGACCACACTTACTTCATCCAAGCTCTCCTCGTAAATTATGTACCTTTTAGGCTGCATGATATTTGATCTTTTTGGTGATCCGGATATTATACATGTTTGTAAATTCGTCATATATTGTGCAATAAATTTTTTTCTTTTCTATTTTATGAATAATATTTAAGTAGCATCAAGCACTAAGAAAACTTTCAACAAACACTTGCAACACTTTCTATTATGTATGCAATTAAAACAGCATGTTTTGTACATTACACAAGGTTTCCCCAAGGGAAATAAATCATATTAATTGAAGAAAATTAACATTTAAACAACATGGAAGACGATACAAAACATGTTTTAGTCACCTTTCTCTTACCAGTTGGTTAAGAGGTAGTGTAAGCAAGGTCTCACGGTGACCCTCTTAATTGTATTTTCTAATCTGATTTTAAAGTAATAGTAACAAAAGCAGAACATATTGTAGTACATCCATAAGGCTCACTGCCCCTCTATTTCCTGTAACATATCAGGTCACTGGAGAGAAAACAATCCCACACTGTGTATAGGTCAACTACTTTAATATTTTATATATTTTAATTTAACATATATTTGGACAACTTTTAATTATTACCATTGTTATCATATTCAACTTTTTTTCTGAAAGATACATCCTTCCTGAACTATGTTCAAGATGTCTACTATATAACCCCTTATCCATCTTTACTTAAGGTAATACATATTAAAGGATGACTATAGTCCCATATCTGCAATATGTGCTTTTTAGAACTACTCTTGATAAAAGGTTTACAAAGTGAAATAAAATCATTACCACTAAGGAAGTGACACGAGTAGCTGCAAAATACGTTTGGCTTAGATCCTATTTATCACATTGAGAGGATTTTGTAGAATTATGACTAGTCTGTGAAATCTACTTCAATATAGAAGGACAGGACTATTATATTATATATAGGACATACTATTCTACTGTGAGACAGCAGCTATGAGTTATAGCCCAATACCCACAACGGAACGGCGACTAGGCCACCGGACTTTATCATACAGGATCTCCCCAATTCTACAATATTTATCTCATTAATTGCTGTGAATATGAGAGTGAAATTGTTTTTATTCATTGTTTCATGTTTTGTAATAAAATGATCTGCACCAGAGGGTGGTTCGCATTCTATCTACGTGTGCGTGAACAGTACTGTAAGCCTTGTGAAAATCAGACTTTTGGACTAGTAAATACTAAGACTATCACTCACTGCATGGATTGTAACGATTCAAGACCATTTGTTGCTTGAGATCATGGGTGAAGGAGCCAAAGAAAATTTGGGGGGATACAGCATATAGTCACCCCCAGTTCCTACACCCATGATTGAGATATCCATTTTTCAACAGAATCAACACTGTAGAGCTGATTTATAAATATTACTCATATACATCACATATTATAATTGTCAAACTGCGAGACGTTGTCACCCTTTGCGCTGATGCGCACGACTTAGTCGATGAGCGCCGAAGGAGCTCATTTCCTGCGAGCCTCGCTTATCGAAGCGAGTAGTTGAGGAATTAAAACTTCCAGCACTTAGGCGATGAGCGCCAAAGGCACTCATTGCCTGCAAGCCTCGCGTAGCGAGGCTAGCAGTTGAGGCATTAAAACTTGCAGCACTTAGGCGATTAGACGATGAGGCGCTCATTGCCTGCAAGCCTTGCGTAAAGAACTGAAAGACGCGGGACTTAGACGAAATGAGGCATTGAAAAACAGTTAGGAAACGCGGGATTGCCTTAGGCTGTAAGCAGTTTAGAAACGCGGGACTTAGACAAAAAAATATTGCGAGGCACGGAACTTAGAAAAAAAAATATGAGGTCGGAAATGTTAACGGCCGCACCACGCAAATCGAAAAACAGAAAAAATACAATGAAAAAAACCTCACACACAGCATGGGGGGACAGCCAGGACATCTGGGAGTGAGGTTGCACATGAATTTAAGCCAAATTTGGCGACTTTCAGCTCAAATATCCGCTAAGCGAGCAAAAAAATTTTCGCCCCCAAAAAACGAAAACACTGCCATCCACGTAACACTTACCCAGGAATGTACGAGGTACAAAATGCTTGTGAGCCGCATAACACATAGACAATCGCAGCCATTTTACAACACTAACTTGCAACTAATTACATTACAAATCTAAAATGGCGCTTTACCCCACTAAACTAACGGTTTGGCCTTGCGCACGCAGCAGATTTACACTGCACAATTGGCCCATTGCTGACACTTTCTCATCAGGGCAGCAACAGTCCAACTGTACATTGTATGCTGCAGGAAAATCGAAAGAGAGTGTTAGCTCTTCAGGATATTGATTGCTGGATATATTTATTAGAAATAGGTAAAATATATTGATTTATTAAGTAATTAATTCATTAATTATTATTAAAAAAAATACATAAAAAAAAAAACAAACCTAAATAGCATATTTTACACTGCCGTTACTTTATGAATACATTAATGCTTCGCACATTCTAATACATTTGTTCATTCAGAATTAATTATTAACGTACATTAATTTAATAAGTATTAATTAGTAATGGAAAATAAAAATGTATACTTTACACTACACTAAATAATGTTTAATTTTTACACTGCAGTTATATGTATCGCGCCGAAGATGCTCAGAGGAGCAAAAGTACACGAGAAGACAGGCTCGCAATGAGCGCCGAAGGTCCTCAGAGTAGCAAAAGCTTTACATTGTGTCGCAAACAGCATTGCCATGGCTTTAAATTTTATTGCCCCATAATTTTTGACGGGCAAGTCACTAGTTAGAGTATATAAGTTTGTAAACTCTCATATACAATTCAGTTCCATTTGAAGCCAACATTTTTGTTTCTTCTAATCTGCTTCTACAGGAGGTAAGACATTGAAATGGACGAAGATTTAAGCTGCTTCAGTTGAAATATGGTAGTCTTGCAATATTTAATATACATAGCCCCCCCCCCCCCCCCCCCGGATAAAGCAGCTTACCAAGTAGTTCTTGCAAAACAATGGATACTCACAGAAAAGTATAAATGTATTAATTGTTACTAATTTATTAATATGCCTAGAGACCTGTACTAGACAGTATGTTGAGAGATCCAAAGAATATAATTTGTGCCAATCTATTTTCTGCTGCTAATGCCTCTACTTAAGGAACCATCATCTTATAAAGATGAACCAAAGCTGCATGAAATATATATAGCAATGATTTCAAAACTCGTAAATATTTTTTACCTGAAACCTATTTAGGATCGCTACCTCTATGACGCTCTGAGCTAAACCATTTAGAGTCACCCAAGATGAGCAGGCCATAGCAGAGAGGTCAGACAAATTGTGGTCCACTGGAGAAAGAACTGTCAATCCACTCCAGTATGTTTGCCCAGAAAACCTTATGGCTAAGCACAACCAGATACAAGATGTGCAAACAAAGCAAAGGAGAAAGAACACCTATATGTCATACCAGTTTAACCTCTTTAATGCAGGTAGACAATGTAAAAATGTGGATTCAACAGTAATGAGACAAAATAATAGAATAGAATCTAATAGTTTATTATACACAATTCAATCAACAATACATAATATAAAAACATTTAAAAATGTATATATTCACAGCAGTGACCATCACCGGCATTAATTCAATATTACAGTACCAACAGTTGGTCTATGATTATCTTATTTAAAGTTGATAAGTGATAGATACCTACGTTGTATAAATCCCTAACTATTCAATAATATGATAAGTGTTTCTCAAACCTTTTCTAACTATATATGAATGCTGATACTATCCTTTGATTATACTATCATGTTGTTTATGTGTATAACCTATATAGTATTTATTTCGTAATAGAGTGTGAGTTTGGGATAGTTATCATAGCGAGAGGGCCTTTATTTAGCAGCTTAATTAATATATATAATAAATATAATGCTTTTCCTCTACATTTTGAAAGCTGCTTCACCAATTAGTGGTTCTATCCCAAGACGTTTTTATTATTAATTTAAATAACACAGAACACAATTTGAATTTCTTTGTTTTTACTTTTCTGGAAACATCCTATCACATATAATAGTTGCGAAAAATCACAGTTTGACAACTATGATTGCTGCAAATTGGGCGTGCATGTGCATTGCGCAATGAGTTGCGCATGCGCATTGTGCGTCGTAAGCCGCGCATGCGCATTGTACAACGGCCTGTGCATGCATATTGTGCTGCATAAGAGAGAGAGGAGGGGGGGAGAGACACAGGGGAATGAGAGGGGGGAGAGACAAAGAGGAGGGGGGCAGAGACACAGGGGAGTGAGAGAAGGGGGAAGAGACACAGGGGAGTGAGAGGAGGGGGGAGAAACACAAAGGAATGAGAGGAGGGGGGAAGAGACACAGGGGAGTGAGAGGAGGGGGAGAGACACAGGGTAGGGAGAGGAGGGGGAAGAGACACAGGGATAGACACATAGGGGAGGGAGTGGAGGGGGAGAGACACAGGGGAATTAGAGGGGGGAGAGACACAGGGGAATGAAAGGGGGGAGACACAGGGGAGTGAGAGGGGGGGGAGACACAGGGGAGTGAGGGGGGGAGAGACAAAAAGGAGTGAGAGGCGGGGAGAGACACAGGGGAGTGAGAGGAGGGGGAGGAGATGCAGGGAAGGAGGAGGGAGACACACAGGGGAGGGAGAGGAGGGGGAAGAGACAAAGCTGAGGGGGAGACACAGAGGGGTGGGAGAGGAGGGGGTAGACACACAGTGGAAGGAGAGGAAGGGGAAGAGACACAGGGGAGGGAAATGGGGGAGCAGAAATGAGGGAGGGGGGAAGAGACACAGGGGAGAAGAGACAT